>JAKZAP010000021.1:18117828-19402762 GCA_023053575.1 Branchinecta lynchi | reverse complement strand
ATACAGCATCACGGGCTCAACATGCACTGCCAGTAGGGGATAATTATTAGTACGATTACACTACATCACAGAACACTTTCGCCTCTTGGGATCACACAAGTATTCAGAGTGACCGAATAAGCGGTGTTGAGAAAGATGTCGCGACTTGAAGCTATCAGTCGATTCTGCATTAGCCGAATCTTCGGTGAGATTATTGTTGAGTCCACGCAAAACTCTAGTTGTACAAAGAATTGCAGAAACACGATTGAACAAGCTTGAAAGTGTGCAACTATGATGGCGGAGGCCAATACATTTTATGAAATCATTCAGTTTGTCGAATCTGCCGTTAATTAATTTAGACATATTAAAATTAAATCTCTCTAAAAAATCTGTACGCGATGGGCGGAAAAAAAAAACTTGGCAAGCATCTCCGGGTAGAGTAGATCAGGCGGATTTAGTTAGAATTTGGTGTTCTCTCGTTTGGATTTACTCCTAGGCTCCAATATCGTAATCGTTGTGAGGTCTGACTGTCTAGCTTTGCCATATAATTAGTCGGACGAACCGGCGACTTGAATAGCAGCGGGGACAAACCCTCTTGCTTGAATATAAAGTTTATTTTGGTCGTAGGGCTACCACGGATTCTGCAAATGCAGCAATGCATCACTAATCATGTCACGATTGATCCATAATCCCACGACATACAAAGAAGAACCGTAGACCTTAGCGATCTTACGTCTGGTTTTGTCTAATGCTCTACCAACATTCGGAGGTAAAAATGGCTACTTCAAACACTAGGCATCGACTGTTTTCAGTTCTACGTCTGTGGAATCCAGAAGCAAGGTGCTGAACGGAGTAGATAAATCGCACATTCCGTTGTGGAAGCTGATTAATTCGTCTTGTTTCACCCTTGTCCACCTGAAAAAGAAGGAGGGACAATTTAAAATATTCTCTAAAATGAGCAAAATAATCTCACCGGACGAGTGTAGTGATAACTATTCCTAATAACACGCCGTTGGATCTTACTGGACGACTTTGTGTTTCGAATTTATCTATGAACATTGATAGTCTACTTCGTGGTAGATAAATCACGATCAATTTAAAAAAATAACACGGCTGCGTAAGAGGCCTTGCCGGTTAATCCAGTAAAGTTGTAATGGTGACAAGGTTCAGGATCTGAGCCTCGAAAAAGCCAACCGCGGCAAACGTAAGAATCAGTGAAATGCCGCAGGGTGGGTACAAACTACCGTACGAGGTTTCGGGAGCAACGGAGATGACGATCCATGACTCCGCTTTCGTTTACCTACAAGTTAAACGAAGAAGGAAAATATTACAGCAACATTGTGAAGGTCTGAAGCAACACGACAGTAAACTGAAAAAGCACCCCTTTCTGGGGCGACCCAATCACAGAAAATATAGAGGCCTTTTTGACATTTCGAACGAGCAACGCTTCAGAAGCATCCCTCATCAGATAAGGTAGCTTGAACCATGAAAGATATGTAGGCTACCTTATGTCATCTTCAGTCTTAACTTATCAAGGACCCCATAAGTTATTTTGTAGCTTTGCTATTTGGATAGACTAGGGTTGCTTTTGTAGTTACTTAATTAAACAACATGATCATAGTATAACTAACTGAAAATGCTAATTTAAATAGAAGTGCAAAATTTACGATGGTATTTAAAGGACGCGTCGTACTTATGATAGCGATTCATTCTACTTCATTAATATTTCCAGCCATTCTCATTCCCGAGAGTCTTCACTTCGTAAGTGTAGTCTATCTCCTTAAGCAAGAAACTGATTATTACGTCTGCCAAGTTTTTTCTCTTTACGTGACGTATTGCCATTGTTTCCGAAGAGCGTACCCGTCCGGAGAACATTTATGCAAATCTTGCCAAGATTGTCATCCAAGGCAAGGGACACGGAAATAATTAAAGTTGTATCAAGGCCCTATAATGAGGTCTATAACAAATTCTCGTAATCAAAGACTATTTAAAAAAAATAGTAATGGGCCCAAAAAAGCTGTCAGGGACTTAGTTAGTTGCAAGGTTCATGGATTACAACATTATTTGGGGTCACTTTTATCCACTGTCTGGTATGGTATTGGGGAAACCTTTCTCGACAGATAAAGTACTTCTGTCACTAAATTTCCTCTGCCCCGAAAAACTAAGTCAATTTTCTCTCTCCAAAGCAGAGGGAGTGAAGCGCAAAATACGTTTTCTCATAGCTGTACAATCTAACGGGAACCAAGGAAACTTTTACATAGCAGAATCTGTATGGTAGGCCGGGACAAGCAGGCAGGACTGGTCTTAGCGATTAACAAGACCAAAGGTTTCGATAGGATCCCAACAATTTAATATCTCCTTACCCCTATGTCAAACCTCTAATCAACTTCAGATACGACTTCAACTTTTAAGAAATTTTCCGATTTCAGTCGGATTCGTGGCTAACTATGTGTCCGGGTAGAAAATGATTGTCATACATGAATTCAGCACGTCTTCTTACCCGTAAATCGAACACCTAATGAAATTCACGTAAAACTTTTACTTAAGACTTAACTAAAGATAAACAAGACCAAAGGTTTCGATGGGATCCCAAAAATCTAATATTTGATCCAGACAATCGGGTCTTATAGAGGTCCAGTCTTCGCCTGACTCCTTGAGCACTTAACTAATAAAATATAGAAACAGATTAAGGCAAATGGTAATCATCTGAGAAGACCAAGTTCAAATATGGATTCAGCATGTGTGTTTACCCCTATAGCCTGCGTCACATCTACTTTGACGAAGGTTCCCGCCGTACTTCTGCCAAATTACCGGTTTCAGCCGGATTCCGGGCAAACTACTTGTCTTACAAAAATTGAAGTTCAAAAACGTATTCAGCGTATCTCTTTACCCCTATGTTGAACCTCTAATCATCTTCAGATAAAACTTTTACTTTTAACAAATATTCCGATTTCAGCATATCTTCTTCCCCGTAAATCGAACACCTAATAAAATTCAGATAAAACTTTTACTTTTAACAAATTTTCCGGTTTTGGCCGGATTCCGGCGGTCTACTTGTCCGGAGAGAATAGTTTTCGTATTCGGATTCAGCATGCTTCTCTATTAAATCGAACCTCTAATCAACTTGAGATTACACTTTTTTTTGACAAATTTTCAGGTTTTTGCCGGATTCCGGATTCCTCGACCAGAGTTTCATCAACATATCTGATTCCCTTCGAGAGTTATCTTGCTGATAAACGGACGGACAGACTGACAACTTTTGCGAACTCATAGTTATCCCTCCACTTACGTTATAGACCAAAGGTGTTTCTGAGTGGTTGAACAAATCCTGATTTTTATTTTGCTGCACGCTGCCAGGCTCGTATTCTGTCCAAAGCAGGAGTCCGTTTCTGATTGCTTGAATACTTCCACCGACTTATTTCCTGCACCAATTTCCAATCTACCGACAAGAACTAAAGTTAGGACAAGAGCAAACTGGAGTATACATGTGTCCACAATCTTCTCTTAGTCTGAAGTCAAGAGAAGAGAAAACAGAACGACGGAAATTAGGAGAACGACCATGAAAATAAGAAGCACCGACACTCCGATACGCTAGAGGTTGCTACAGCCTGAATAGGCCGGACGAAAAAAGGATAGAATTAGTTTGTCGGCAGGGACAGAAGCTTAACCGAGCGAAGGCACATGTTATAGAGCTTCTGAGGTTTCTCCGGCCAATCTCAACAAGCGAGAGATCATCCACGTACTTCTATAGGTCAGAAAATGAACTTGCTAGCTCATTATCCATGACGAGAAACAATAAAGGACCTAAATTATTGTGTGAGACACTCGGAATAGGTTGATTTATATTTAGTCATTGCATCCTATCTGATATCAAACTAGCGACGATTCTTCCTAAAAATGTTCTATGTTACATTTGCCAATAACTTATCCAAAGGTTTAGAATGCCTGATCTAATCGAAAGCCTTTTTAACATCAACAGCAATAAGATTTATCCGCTTCGCAAGGACTTCTTTCATTTCAGTTGCATGCAAGTTACTGTATATTAAAGGTGGCGGAGTAAATCAGTTCTAGTTAACAGACTTTTCATTTCTTACCATTTTCTGGTGTGATAAATCCATGCGAGAGTGACTGTTGACTATCCAGCTTGTTGTTTTTATCTCTGAGTTCAAATGATGGGATTACTTCCTGTAAAAAGAGAATAGGATTAGATGTTTACTGAACTAGGAATTAATAGGGCCATTCATACAGAACATAGCCCAATCTACACAAACCCTTGATTTCGGGTAACTGTGTGCCAAAAGCTCGGTCTATCCAGCATTTGGCATACCCTATGCCTGATGCTAGATACCCTAACTGAATAAAACATCGATGGTTTACTGAAGGTTAGAAATCAACCAGTCAGAATTCCTATTAGGATATAGTGGAGTAGGTTAGAGTTAGTGCACACACAGGTAGCTATCATTTGGCATAGGTTACCAAGCGTTTGACAGAACATTGAAAGGGAAGACTTTGCTGTGCAGTTCCTGAAAAGATGGGAGGGTACTCGCACTTGCTATCAGCACAATTAAGGGGAAGACAATAGTGTTGCCGAAAACGAATCTACACTTTCCCCAAAAAGAATTCCAGAAAGGTAACCATAAAACGAAAATCTAAAAGGAAACAGTAAGAGGATGAACCTGAAGAAAGTATTATAATCAGAAATCTGGCAGCGAGGTGACACGGACATGGCAGTAGAGGTAATAAGTAAGTAACCATTCAGAGGCTAATGAAGATGAAATTTCAGTTACTATTCTACCCATCGCTGCACACATTTTCACACCATTGTTCACAAGAGTAACTACAGTAAATCAGAGACTCACCGAAACAGGTACAAGTGTGAGGTTCTCGACTTCTCTGCCGGCGTTATTTGGTGTAAATGAAAGGGGCAGCTCAAGGTCGAAGACGAACTCGGTTTTCGGGAATACTCCGCACTCACTGTCGAAGAACACTCTGGAACAGGATTTGAATATCACAGCACGCTACTAGTTAAATTGGCAGAGCTGATTCTAATTCGTTTAGATCTGTGCTCCACTATATCTGAGGATTGTTTATTTTTTTACGGGAGTGAATCTCAGAAGAAGATGAGAAAAAAAATTGATATGACAAAAGACAAAGATGAGTTATTGCATGGATATTTGGTTTTAAGGTACGCTAGAGCATGAATGCTAGGTATTTAAGTTATGTCCGGTACTGTACCTGTCTAGAAAATGTTTGCAACAGAGCACAACCAGAATTTTCTTTGGCAAGTGCACATTACATCTTAGTGGCTACAGAGTTAAGATTTAATCTTGCAATTAGCCTAACTACATAACGATTAGCAAATCTGTGTACTGGCATGATACTAGCACTGTTATACCCTAATTGATCCTGAAAACGAATTTGGCATAGTCCACCAAACCTCCTTGATTATGTCACAGCACTTTGAAACAAGAAGGAATTGGGCTACAATAGTATTCTAGCTGACCCTGCACTGATCGCTAAATTGTGGCTAAAATGAGAGACAAATAAAGCTTCTTCAACCTCTTCATCAACTTTTCCTAATTTTGGATGCATCACAGCATATAACAGAAGAGCAAATACAAGACCGCAGAAATTCTGCTAGGAGTAATACATGAAAAATGGGAGAATTCATCTGGAAGGATGCTAGAGGTGGAACATGGGGGTAACGTTATCAAGAATCAAGAAAATAAAAGTTGAGTTTGTGATCTTAATTCTCTTATATCACATTTCATGACTATTGAGATGAAGCCCATTCTTCTTTTTATCCTTTTGTTACAATAGAGAATGGGGAAAGCTCAGTGAATCTGCAGAACGCAGAAGTTGCTTTGATGGTCAATTCTTTTCTCCGTTCTCTTTCCTGACCGGGACAAAGGGCAGATGTTCTACCCCTACTAGAAGTGGACCCATGACTAGAGGAGTATTCTCCCCATTCCCCGAGGACTAGTCTGGGAATCTATGGGAACGGCGAGAACAGAGGGAGTCACTCAATGCAGACTCTGTGTACGGAAAAATGCGAGAAGACAGGGAATGCTTCCACAATGGATTTTGTTCGACAAACAAATATAAAGTTGACGAAATTAATCTGGATCTACTTTATTTTGGGTTTTGTCTATTCTGATTGTTTTAATTAAGTTTAAATTGCACCAACACCAGCAAAACCTGATTCCCCTCCGAATCTGAAAGGGAGTCCTTTTTTATGATGTTGATGATGATCGGACCATTCCCTGTTCGTGGGAAGAATACTGGGAGTGAGTCCCTGGGACAAACCAAAATGCAGGGAATGAAATAAAATGATATAGTGTATAAAAAAAAGTCAGATGTTTGTCACATTAGACGGATTAGATGTGGTAGACGTATATGGTTATGCACTACCTGACATGTCTAGACTGGATTAGATTTTGACAGGGATTTCATCCATAGACTGGTTTGCGGTGTGGCTTCATCTGGCATTAGGACTCCTGTGAAGCTGTTAGGAAACCCACCCTCTTATGTAAACCAGACGTAAACCGAATAGTAGCAGCGGCCTATTCAAGGCTACTAGAAACTTTGAATAATTAATTCCTTCGGTAGTAGTATGTTCCAAGAATACGCCAAAAGGGCCCAATGCCTATGCAGGCTTCTTCCTCGTCAATGGATTCTAGGTGTTGCTAGCGCCGCTGTTATGCGCTGTTGGCTTCTTAGACCTTTTCGATCAGGTCACACACTCGCAGGATCGCAAATAGGTGCTGGAAGATCTTGATTTCGTCTGACTTGGTTGACAGGAATCCTGGCTAAGTTCAGCTTCTTCTTGTTTGGGTTATCTACCGCTGGTTTCCCGTTTGATTTGCCAAACTTCACCCCTTTGACGATAGACAGTCGTCACTCTGGGGCAACTTATTAGCCACATGACAATCGTAAAAATCCCAACGCTTTCTCAAGTTCAAGTATTTGTCCTCAAACTAACAATAAGCCTTCCTTCTAAAACTGTGTTCTTTGGAATAAAAGTTGTTTCTACAGGTTCCAACAAAGCTAAATATTTTTCGCTATATATCTGGGGCTGTCACATCCCCAAGGCCTCTAATTATTTGCTTTACCGGATGAGACTCCATCCCCTCGAATTGACCGCTATCCTGAGGGAAACTTTGGGAGGAACCTAGTCGTAGCTAACATATCTGTTGTATACATTATTTGAACATTTGACGCTACCTGTAGCACCCCTGGTGACGCTAATTTCCTTGGCCTGCTGATGAAACCTACCAAGCCGTCTGATTGGCTCTGCATAACCCAGAATAGAATTTGGGTTCATCCATACAAGGATATTAAGGCGTATTCTCCCCATTCCCCAAGGACTCCACTTGAGGAGTCCCCGCATTTTTGTTTGTCCCGGGGACTCACTCCTGGTATTCTCGCGAGTCCCCACGGACAGGGAATGCTCCGATTATCATCCCCGTCATCAAAAAGGACTCACTTTCAGATTCCGAGGGGAATCAATTTTTGCTGGTATTGGTGCTGACATGGGTGCTGATTGGTGCAATGTAAAATTAATTAAAATAATCAGAATAAACAAAACCAAAAATAATGTGGATCCAGACTAATTTCATCAGCCTGTCGTCAACTGCCTATTTCTTATTCGAACAAAATCAACTTTGGAAGCATTGTCCGTGTTCTCGCTGTTTCTGTACGCGGAGTGACTCCCTCTATTCTCGCCGTTCTCTTCGCGAGAGTACGCCTACAGTGAAGTAGCAGAGCTAAGATGCCAGCAGCTATTTAGTGTTTGGCACAAGGTAACCAGCGCTAGGCAAAGGCTCTGCCAAATATTGTATACTGATCTGATTGTATATACCCAGCATTTGGTCTAGACTAGGGTATCCAAAAATCTGTGTGTGGACAGACCTGACTGTCATCTATCAGCCTACCAAGTCTGTACCAAGTAAACTGGAACCAGGCAATCTTGAAATTAGGGTTTAAATAAGAAGTAATAAATATAAATAAACCAAAATAAATAATCCTAACAGCTGTGATTCTCCTTCTTCCTTTCCTTTTATTTAACAGAAGAAAAACAGCGAACGGGAAAACCGGGATGCCAATCGTACTAATACGTAGAACCCTCGGAGTCGTACGTATTCTAACGATTGAAATGTGGCTAATAAGTTGACATGGAATCTGGGTGAAGGAAAATCTAGAAAGCAGAGCTCGGGTTTTGTAAATGTAGATGGCGTCTGCGCTTCATTACTGTCATATTTACTTTTGCCGGATAGAAAGTATGACCCTCCCTTTTCTACAGATAGAACACTACCACACCACTCACCACTTGCTGGAAGTTGGATTTGGAACCTGGTTCGAGCTTGAACTGCATCAAAAAAATACTATTTCGAGGTAGCCATCACTGCCCTATATATGCCAAGACCTGACCAGGGAAGACAAGAGTCTCTTGCGAGCTTGTGACCAGGGTTGCCACCGGTAGTACAATTGTACTATTCTTAGTACATTTTTTTCAAAGTAGTGAGTTGGTAGTACATTTGAAAAAAGTAGTACTTTCGTAGTACATTTTAAGAAAGCGACTACTTAATTTTTTTTTTACAAATTTCTGTCTAAGGTGATGTGGGGCTAGTTGCATTTCACTCATTGTATCTGAAACATTTGGTCATTGGATCTGATTACTATAATCCAATCTTTGTGAGCTAGTTAAGTCAATATCTGACAGTGCAAAATGGATACGTCAGCTGAGTATTATTATGGCTATATTTCGATCCTTATCGGCAAGGGTCCTGGTGTCATAAGTTCTTGAAACTGTTAGCGCTTTTCTCCAAACCGCATCTTCAGGTCTTAGAACTGTCATGAAATACTACATTACGCATTTGTGCACATTATTAAATACATTTTTGATCCCTTGCCCAGAGGCGTTACTAGCCAAAAAATGTTTTTTTTTTTGTGGGGGCAAGGCATTTACCGACTTACCTACTATTACCGGCTGTTTTCAAGAAGAAAAAAAATACCCGATTTTTTGAAAAACAGACTGTTTTGACGAAAAATAGACAGAATAACCGACTGTTTTCATGAAAAAAATCAACTGTTTTGACTAAAAATCGCGGCGCTTCGCGCAGACTCGTTTACTTTTTACCGACTGGCCGACAACACTGGGTGGAGGGGGTTCCCCCAGTCGTGACGTCCCTGCCCTTGTCTCCGAATTGCAATAGGGCAATCTGCAAGAACAGACAAGAAGAGGAGAAAAGAGGATGATTTCGTTTTCTGTTGTAAGAAATGATGTACTATTTCTATAGATTTTACCTAACCGGAATTTGTGCAAGTAGGAAAAACCCTAGTTTTGACGAAGGTTCGATTCAGGCCATATCTATAGGGTCGTGCTAACGGCATTTACAGTTGCGACAGGAAAAGACAACACGCTAAAAATTTTTTTTAGGTAGTACATTTTCTCCCCTGGTAGTACATTTTTGGTACTTGGATAGTGCATTTTATTTGAGTCGTGTGGCAACACTGCTTGTGACAGGCAGTCAACTTCCAAATTTGCCAAACTTTGCAATTCAGCTTTTTAATTTATAACAGCCATCTTCTTCTAGGTTAGACTTAGTTGGGGCATCAGGCTAGTCTAACAGTCAAAGTGGACCAAATTTTCAAACCTATCTTCGTGGCAAGGGCATGGTCCTCAGCTCGGGGTTGACCCGGACACACATTTTCCTTTTCTTGCTAGGCCGCCATTTCTTGGCGGATTTACATTATTTTTGTTGTCAAACGTGTAGAATGTCTGGGAGAATAGCTGGTAATTTTTTCAGATTTTTATCTACATCATGTTTTTTAGTAAATTCTTTTTTCTGTTATTCAATTTGTCTGAACCAACCCCATACCCATGGGGTTGATTCGGACAGGCCTCGGGTTGGTTCGGACATTATTTTGTATGCACTGTTTTGTAATCAGCTTTATTTGAACAAGTTTAAACATGGAAATAATGAAGTATTTCACCTCAAAAGTATATTCAAAACTAAAGAAAACACTTGTTTCAGTAGCTGAGGTTCCATTAAAATTAAAATCCTTCATTTGTACTTTCAGTTAATCTAGCAGTTTTAAGGGTTGGTAACTTCAAACTTATGTAAGTAAAGATTCTACAGAAATATGATATGAGTCCCGCTCTTGTTCAGTAAGAATATATTCAAGCCCCTCAATGGGTTTTCTTTCAACGAATCGACAACAACCGACTAAGATAAGAAACACATTAGTTTGACCTTTCCCCAAACTGAACTACACTAGGACAAATTCGCGTTGCTTTACCTCCTTGAAAATATTGTAAATATTAGATTCATTAAATACCGGCTTTTTTTAATTTTTTACTTTATCATAGACAGTTCCACTAACTAAGTTTCTCTGGTTGTGGCCTACCCTTTTTAGCATTCAGTTTCTCTATTTAGTAATTAATTCTGTTCACAAACAACACAATAAGGATTCTGATAATATCTTTTGTATTTTTCTAACTCAGCTTCGGGTTTTTATGGGGTATCAGTAGGCAAAGACAGTCTGAACCAACCCCTTCAAAGCTGTCTGAAACAAAACCTACCCTCACTAAAATAACAAAATGGCCTACTACAGGAAAATTAAGTGATCTATCTCGAAAATACGAAGCAAGCTATAGACCCTGGTCACTAAGGTGTATCTTACCGTTTAACCGCCTTCCAGTTACCATTAATGTTTGCAGTACAGCTTTTTGACCTACCATGAGCTAAAAAGTTTTACCTCAAAAAACAATTTTTTCAACTTCTTGTCAAAACCAGAAAAGCAATTACCATGAAACTTTGGTACAAAGTTCGTTCACTAGAAAACAGATGCTGTAATTTTTTTTCAGATTTTAGCAACAACTTTTAATGTTTGTTTCCAGGGTGTCCAGACCAACCCGGTGTCCAGACCAACCGCGTGTCCAGACCAACCCCGTGGCCAACCCAACCCCGAGCTCCCCTACCCCTGTAAAAATTAAAGTACTGTGTTTGAAAAGCAAATTTCCATCTCCAGATTCTCAGTTTCCGAGATTTCTGCTGGCTTTCATGTCCTTGCTGGAAAGCATGGTGCAATAATGTATGTACATAGAAAATGCTTAACTGATATACTGGAGGGAGGGGTATCCGGCCTCAGACAAGATTTCAAATTTCCAGAGAAGTCTTTCCCTTAGAATAATCTATCGGTTTCAAAAAGGAACCAAGGGATATGAGAAATATACTAGATTGAAGCTATTTGAATGGTTCACATATTAGATAAATAAATATTGCTCCAGAATCACTAGTTAAACATATTTTTCTTTTCGAACAAGATCCCTTCATTCTAACTTTACCTTGATAGCCTTGCAAAATGATGAAAAAGGTAATGTTAGCCCTTTTCTAAGCAGCTTCAAAACAAATAAAAGGGGCAGAATCTGAATATTTTTGGAAACATGACGTCAGGAAAGCAGGTACATTTATTTTAACATTTTTGAGGAAAAATCGAGGCAGTGTAAAAACAAGGTTTTCAATCTATTCAATAATAAAGCAAAACATATCTCTCGTGGGCAGAGCCCAAATACGATGTTTTTGTAGTAAAAAATAAAGATAAAATAAGTTGTCAACAGATAATTTAAAAGAACAAAAATTAACAAGGTACCCCTCCTGTAGGTTATGGCAACTCATTGAAAGGCAGGACGTTGGGGAACTAGGATCGTTATGCTATCCTTACTGATCCTTACATTAAAAAAATAAAACTAACTTGTATGTGTTGCAGTTACTTCCAGGGATAACTATGAGCCTGGTGTTCAGCTGTGAAAATGCCCAAAGAATCAGGTGACATGTTGTAAAGCTTGATTTCACAAGCAAAAAAGCAGAATGCATCAGGAAAATTATTAGTTTCTGGCATTAGTTCCAAACAGATTTCACAAAAACCCATCAGAAATCAGTGAAATCTGAATTTGTAGTGTAGCCTACTTCGTCCAAAAGCATGGCTAGTTCGGTGGTTTTTAGATTAGTTGTGATGCTACCCATCTTTTTTTCTTGCCAAACCTTCAAGCATATGGGCAAGATTGTTAGAAAATTTTACAGACTCCTGTTTTGCGCTTTTAGGTGCTTTCCAGCCTGCTTACCGTTTGGAAGGAAATCTAAGAAGACATGAATGGCTGAGTCGGAGAGCCCTGAAAAAAGTGCTGTGAAGAAGCCAAGGATTGTGTTTGACCCTGAAGAATTCAGCCTTAGGAAAAGATTGCCCCCTAAACTGCCGAAGAGACCTAATGACATCTATGTAAACAACAAGACTGACTTTAAGGTAAAACAGATTAACACGACCATGTTCCTCTTGGAAGCTTCATGGTTGCATGACTTTGTCAATTCATTCTTTGTCTTCGTGTATTTTCAGTCACTAAAAATTCATTTCCTGTCCAGAGTCGCATCAGACTTTCCATGCACATTTTTTAGCAAAATGGTTTGTCCTGATCAGGAATCAAACGCTCAGGATTTGATAATGTGGAAGCCAGATTCGTCAAAAGTAAACAAATTTCGTCTGAAAGCTTACATTGAAAATATAATTTTATAAGTTTTCAGACATAAACATGAACATGTGCTATCACTGAATTCCCCTACACATTTTTTAGCCAGGTAAACAGAAACGTGACTTTTTCTTGTCAGCTCCTTATTGTGCAGGATAACTAGATCCACACATTAGTTGCGTTTTACAGATACCATGGTCTAAAGTCGTTTTTGCAGTTACCGTGGTATCTGACATTCAGATACCACAGTCCGACTGTGGTAACTAATCATGGTATCTGAAAAGTCATCTCACGTGTTATATCCTACTTACTGTAGTTACTACGCTCCCGAGCGTGGTAAGCAAATAGTTGCTGTTAGTTACTATTTGGAGAAGGTTGGAACAGGCAGCGTAGTAACTTTTGGTGAGGTTGGAAGGGAAATAGTAACTAATAGTTACTATTTGTAGAAGGGTGGAACACGCTCGAAGATTTTGTCAAATTGGTGGGAATGAAGTTTGGAACTTAGTGATGTAACTGTATATCAGTTTTTCTTTAGGGACGACTTCGAAAAGCACAATTTCGGCAATTGTCGTTTTTGCAGAGAAACTGCAAAAACTACTATTTGCAGACCCAGTTACCGTGGTAACAGATCCAACTGTATCTGCAAAAACGCAACTATTGTAGATTCACCATACATACTTTAAAATTCTGTCAAAGAATCACAATAAAGCTCCATCTTAAGCCCTCTATGTGGTAAGACCAAGTAAAATCCTCTGAAAGATATAAAATGGTGTCCTGTACCCAGGGGCGTGGCAAGGTGGGGGTGCGCGGGGTGCAGCACCCCTCCCAACTTTTTGGATCCCAAAACGTAAGTGAAGGGATACCTATGACATCGCAAAAGTTGTCCGTCTGTCCGACCGTCTGTCAGCACGATAACTCTCGGAAGGGAATGAGATATTTTGATGAAACTTGGTGTGAAGATTCTTTGGGTCAAGTGTAAGGTCAAGTTCGTTGATGGGCCCTGTAGCCCTACATTTAGGGGTGGGGGAGGGGGTTCAAATTAAGGGGCAAACAAAATATTTTTAAACAGCTAATGTGATATCGATTAATGGGTGAGAAGACATGCTGAACACGAATATGCAAACATTTTCTCGTCCGACAAATAGTTCGCCCGAAATCTGGCAAAAACCGGAAAGTTGGTTAAAAGTAAAAGTTACATTTTAAGTTGATTAAATGTTCGATTTAGGGGTAAGAAGACATGCTGACCACGATGGTGAAAACCATTTTTTCGCCGGACAAGTCATTCGTCCGGAATCCGTCAAAAACCGGCAAGTTGGCTAAAATTAAAAGTTTTACCTGAAGTTGATTAGATGACAGACTTAGGAGTAAGAAAGCATGCTGAACACTTTATGAAAAGCATTTATAACCCGACAAATAGTTCGCCCGGAATCCGGCCAAAACCGGCAAATTCGTTGGTAGCAAAAGTTTTATTTGAAGTTGATTAGATGACAGACTTAGGGCTAAGGAGACGCTGAGTCTGTATATTACAATCATTTTTTACCCGGACATATAATTCGTCCGGAATACGGTTGAAACTGGAAATATGTTTGTAAGTTGAAGTTTTATTTGAAGTTGATTAGATGTCCTTTAGGACATAAGGAGATACCGCTGACTTCGTTTCTGAGTTTTCTTTTATTTGCTGGACAAGTAGTTAGCTTGGAATTCGGCCGAAACCGGAAATTTGGCAGAAGTAAAGCAGGAAGTTTCGGTCAGTATCGTCAAAAGAGATATGGCTGATAGAGGTATATCTGAACTTGGTTTTCTCAGATGATTAGCCTGGCGAAGACTGGATCTGGCGAAGACTGGGTCTGGCGAAGACTGGGTCTGGCGAAGACTGGATCTGGCGAAGACAGGATCTGGCGAAGATTGGATCTGGCGAAGACAAGACCCAGTTGTCTAGATCAAATACTAGATTTTTGTGATCCCATCGAAACCTTAGGTCTTGTTGAGATTCGGTACAATTATGGACCGTAACGTCCCATAATTTAACTAAAGTTGTTCGGTATTTTTTCGAATACCACAACCGTTCGGTATATTTACTTGGATTCGGTAGTTACACAGAATTCAAATATGCTACTGGTACAAATCTATTCGATATAATGATCAGGGTTCGGTAGAATTGCCATGATTCGGCAGTTATTACGAATTTGTTCGTATATTACGAATTTATTTACGAACAATTCAGTACTTACACAGAATTCCGAAAAAGCTATCGGGCATGGTATCATTATTGGGGTTCGGTAGTTACAAAGAACTTGGGCTACAGTTGCAGTTTCGACGAAATTGTACCGAATACGAATATTATTCGGTAGGTTTTCGATACCAAAAGTCTTCGGTATTAACCGGTATTCGGTAGTTATAGGGTATGTCGGTATCCCGAATGGGCATCGGTCTAAACTTGTTCGGTATAATAACTGGAATTCGGTAATTTGTTCGGTATAGTTGCCAGGATTCGGTAGTTGCTAATACCGCCGAAACTCGGAAGAGGTCAAGTGAAGCAATGGTCTCAGACAAAAAGACTGATATATGATTTCATCGGTAGTCCTTAATTCTATTTTGGATCGCAAATACTAATAATAATCATAATATGTATATATTATGTACTAATGTGATATAATAATCATAAATGTTTCGAAAAAAAGAAAGAAACCAAAGAAATTATGGACACGCACTAAACATAATACTTCAACGACGAGCGACGAAGTTCGTACCCGATCTGCGCGATCTTCCCTACCAAGTGAGATTAGCCAAGTTGTGCCTTCCCTCCGTTGCATACAGTTTTTTTTAAAGGAGACCTGATTGAAACATTTAAATAAATCAATGGAAGTTATGACAATTTTGAAGTGACTGATCAGTAAGATTCAGCATTAACCGTCAACATCGGGGGCACGAGTACAAGCTTGTAAAATCAAGATTCTACAAAGACGTTTTTAAGTGGGGTTTTGGTAACAGAATTGTTGATCCTTGGAATAACCTTACCGAAGACGGTTAATGCTGAATCGATCAGTAGTTTCAAGTGCATTGTTGATGGGATTTTTAACTCTTTTCAGTGCGACTACTCAAAATTTCTTAGAGATATTTAGAGGCGAAAGCCTTTTCTCTTGCTTTATATTGTTATTAAGATCTATAAAACGAATCGAGTTAGCATATGGTTTGCGCAAGCATTTAAAGCTCTTGCTCGAGCACTTGTTTAGTTCCATATATTTTTTTCGGTGGGGTTTATTATTAATTGTGTTTTTGCTGATACCATGGTATCTGTTACCACGGTAACTAGATCTGCAATTAGTCGTTTTTGCAGTTATCGTGGTATCTGATACACGGTGCTCTGCAAAAACGACTATTGCCGAAATTGCACTTTTCGAAGTCATCCCAAAAGAAAAACAAATATCCAGTTCCATCACTAAGTGCGAAACTTCTTTCTCACCAATCTCACGAAATTGGATGAAAGTGAGATGACGTTTCAGATACCACGACCAGTTACCACGGTCGGACCGTAGTATCTGAATATCTGATACCGCGATAACTGGCGGTATCAGATACGTGGTGCGTATTTTTCTTTGTTCGGTTATTTTTAAAAATTCCCAAACTGGCGAAATATTATGTGATAATGTGGAGGATTGACTAGCCTTTCTACTGCTGCTGCTGCCGGGACGTCACTCCATTCGGTTTTTGGAAATTCTCAGGGTCTCGGTGTTTAAGTTAATCTACGGTAAAAGATCGAATTTGTATAAGAAGCAGTTTTAAAAATTTCGCCTGCGGCGCTCGATTTAATTTTTTAAGGGTATGCAAAATAGAAGCTGCTACTAACGCCCGGCGATATATTGTTCAAGTGAGCTTCCCAGAAACGACGCCTAGTAGCTGGCTAATCATCTTTCATGCTGCCTTAATGTTACTCTTTGTGCGTAAACCTTTCTGTTCAATAATTTGAAAGCTCAAATTTTCAGTTTCTAGGATTCGATAAAATTTTCGAAAGATTCGGTACCAAAAAATTGACCCTCCCCCCCCCCCCCCCTCCCCCACGAAAATGCACTTGCGACGCCCCTGTCTGTAACTATGCTTTAACTGTAGAACTTTTGGGGATGTTATTAGTAGTGGCATTCCATCTTCCCCGGAGCTGCCTTAGACTCCCTTACGATCCAGACTAAGTACTTACTTCTGATACTCCACCCCATAGTGGTGCTTTACAGGCTGCTTCTTCCTCTGTATGTTTTGCTTTGGCGGACTTGTGCCCGGGCCACATTCAGTCACATCTGTACGTAATTTGGTTCTTTAATTTGGTTATTACCCACTCTTACGTTTCATCCTGGTCACACCTGGAACGAAGAAATTCCAGATATTTACCACCATCATCACTGGAACGTAAACAAAACTGGCTAAAATCAGCGACTCTGGTCTGTGATTGGTCCAAGCACTCGAAAGATACGTTTCAAAATGGCAGAGATGGATTTTTCCATCTCGACAATCTTACGTTTTCAGCGTCTTTTCTTCCCAATTTCGACCGTAAGACGGCCTTATTACCCGTGTTATTACTAGGTGTGAGTATAGTGGAGCCCGGGCATTAGACGTGCAACACCCCTTATTACAGGTGGTTGAGATCTATGCTCAGTGGTGGCCAAAGTAATGCCATTTTTGGCGGTTGCATCATATTCCCGCCAACGAGGTTGATAGGCTTTTAGAAGAGTTGATATGGAGAACGTGTCCGAAAGCTCCGAAACGAACGAAAATGCTGAACTAATTCAGCATTTTATGCAGCATTTCGATTTCGGACTTGAATTTTCGCTCAATTAATACAGCATAAAATTCATCGAAAAATTCAACAAGAATGCTAAATTTTATGCTGTATTTTCAAGAACAAACTGGGGAGTATGGCGATTCTCTCAATGTTTTCGGCGGCAAACATAACAAATTCAAAAAGACAACTGACAATTCGGCAAACATTCCAAATTCTAAGAGAACTGGCGATCATTGCCAACGAAGAAAGGAAAAGATAAGAAGGTTGGATATCAGTTGCTGATCCATTTTGTCAGATTTATACAGCTAATTCTTTTTTCTTCTCCTTCTTCCTGACTTAAATTTGGTATTCTGGAAGTGTCGGAGAGGAAAAAAAGGTAACAGCTTTCGGACAAAACAAAGAAAGAAAATGCAGCATTAATGCAGGATTTAGAGCACCAAAAAGGTTTCGGACACGTTCGGAGTTGTTACCAGTTGCCACTTAAAGACACCTCACAGCCGGGCTGTTTCAGCTCCTATCTTATGAGATATCGACCAACATTAAAACTCAGTACTGCTTTCAGCACATTACACGACTTTTGCTGTTTTTTAGCCTCTATCCATAACTCTGGGCTTCAGTGCAGACTGCGTATCGTCTTTTGACGATTGAGACAACAATCGTGATCCAAGTCTCGAAGAGAAGCAAACGTGTCAACCTTAAAGTCAGTATAGTGGCGATAGGGGGATACTGTATACCGTACCAAATTCGAAATTTGGGAAATACGAATGTATGGACAGGTCAAGGTAGTAAAGGGGATTAGTTAGGGACGGTGGGGGTGTGGAATTGCGAAGAGTTGTGACCTCTTCTCATGATCGTAGTCGCCAGCAATTGGCCTCTCAAACTTTGACAGAGATTGCAGGCCGCGGCGACCAGAGGCCTTACTAGCCAAAATGTTTGGGGGGGGGGGGCAAGGTATTTACTGACTGGCCGGCCATTTTACCGACTGTCTTTGCAGATAAAAACGACTATTATTGACAAAAAACCACTGTGTTGACAAAACTTCGGCTGATTTTAAGAAAAACTACTAATATAAAGAAAAAATCGACTATTTTTAAGAGAAACCGACTGTTCTTAACAAAAATCGACTGTTTCCAAGAAATAAATCGACTGTTTTACGAAAAATCGCGGCGCTTCGCGCCGACTTGGCTATTTTTTACCGACTGGCCGACAAAGTTCGGGGGGGGGGGGGTGCGTCCCCCCTCCCCTAGTCGTCATTCCCCTGGCATGATCTTCCTTCTTTTACAGGCTCAACTTTCAAGATGCAGCAAACTTCTTGAGAACAAAGAGCCCACGATTTACATTCACGGTCTCGGTGCTGCGTTGCCCCGTGCGATCAACTTGGCTTTGACGTTGCAAGATAGTTTTCCCGGAATTGTGGAATTGTCTACCAGTACTTCTACTATCGATTTGATAGGTATGAATATTTTGTTTCGTAAACCCAACACATGACCTACCCAACTTAAAGTAATAATAATAATAATAATTTACTTGTAACCCACTGCACAAAAACAATGTGAAGATAATATAATAATAATAATATAATAATATAACTGCAATAAGAAGGCTTTCGCCTCTATTCTCGGTACACTTTACACACTAAATTGAATTTCAGCCAGGTGGTAGTCGACACCTGCTTTGAATTGGTTCATATTTTCGGCATTTACAACACTTTCTGGGAGATTATTCCAAAATTCCACTATTCGGTTTCTAAAGCTCCGTTTTCCGATGTCTTTTAGGAATCTCTTACCACTCAGTTTCAAGTTTTGTCCTCTGAGACCGTTCTGATTGAAAGTGAAGACATCATCAGGCCTAATATTATCATACTATGGCAAATTTTTAATTTCGATCAAATCACCTCGAAGAAATCTGTAAGATAAACTGGGTAATCGTAGTTTTTGAAGCCGGTTTTCACAAGGCAGATGGCGAATCGCTGGCACTGTTTTTGTTGCTCTTCTTTGAGCTTGCTCAATAGCGATAACGTCCTTGATATAGAAGGGTCTTGTTGTTGCGTGGCCATATTCAATTAGTGGGCGAGCTAGTGCCTTAAATAAAATAGGAAATAGGGAATATAGTGGAGTAAATAGGAAGATAGTGGAGTAAAGAAGAGAAAGAAACAAATAAATAACTGAAGAAACACTAGTACAACAAAATAAACACAAAAACCAACAGGACAAACGGATGAGCCCGTGATATGGAGTAAGCCGTTGATATGCTTGTCCAGATAAGTTATTATGAACCTCCTGGAGTTTTGCCGTTATATCGGGAGCTTTGTATTTTCGAATTATTCTCTGACATAGGCAAATAAAGGAGGTATTTACAGTATTTGTAGTAACATGTACGTAGTTTACGTATGTCACTCTTTCAGTAGAATAAAAGGGCCAGAAAGATAGAGTACAGAGTGATTGCAAAAAAAATGAATACAAAGAAACCCAAGCCCTTCGGTTATACTTACAGGAGCAGAAATCTGCGCGGATACGACTTTTCGATAGCACTTTCCACTCCCGTCGTGTATTCGCCTTCCAGAACGATTTGTCCCGCTTTCAAAACTAGTGTGGAGCAGAAGCAATCTGGAAAGCAAAACAAGTTTTAGCCTAAATGCGTATTCTCGCCGTTCCCTGGGGAGTCGAAGGGAATCTCGAGAATAGAGGAAGTCACTTCCTGGGGACTCCCGGTACAAAAAACAGCGAGAGCACTGAAAAAAATCATATACTTCATAAAATAGATACCTTTTTCTCAAAATTAGTCACGTCCCATAACTTGACATTAGTCGTTTTTGCAGTTACCGTGGTATCTGATATACGGTTGCTCTGCAAAAATGACTATTGCCAAAATTATACTTTTCGAAGTCATCCCAAAAGAAACTGATGTCCAGTTACTAAGTGCTAAACTTCTTTCATACCAATTTTACAAAGTGTCATGACATTGAGACGACTTTTTCAGATACCATGGTCCGACCGGGGTATGAATATCAGATACCACGATAACTGGCCAGATACCATCATGACTGCAAAAAGGCCTTTGGACCGTGTAATCGGATACCATGGTATCTACAAAAACGCAACTAACCTTCCTGTATTTTCTAGATGACCTGGAACCAGTGCAAGATCACCTTGAGCCGCAGACACAAATCAGAAAGACGTCTGCTGTACATATAAAAATTACAAAAGCACTCCCTGTTCTGCCAAGTGCTGCTGTGTCTGCTAAGCCTCAAAAATAAAGGCGTCTTAACCACCTAGTGCTTTTATTCAGCAAGAGCTATCCAGACTTTTGTCTACTTTTCACGATTTCTAGTCGTAGTGAATGCACCAGGGACTGAATTATTCAGCCTGTTTGAACAGTCCTTTTCACCGTTTGCTTATGGGGTTTATCATCTTCCTGTAGATTCCAGTACGTGGAAAGGCCGGCGCGCCCAAACCCAAATTGAAGTTTGTTGCAGCGGAAACAGTTGTGCCACTTGATTAAGATTTAACGAACAGCAACCATGTTGATCTTACTGAATTTAGACGAGGCTGTGCGCTGGCTGGGTGTGACCGTGTTTGAACTATGGATAAACACGGTCGGGATTTTCATATTTAGCCTCCTAATCGCACTTAAGTATGACCAGTACATTAGTATCGACTGGCTAACAGTGTTTTCGCCATTGTTCGCTGCTGATGCAGTCAGCTGTTATTTCGCCGTTATTGTATTTCTTAGAGCTGCCCAAACATTTATAACAAAGGGGGTTATCAAACGGACGATTTGGGTATCGATTGTGCTATTACATCAGTTTGCGTTCAAAGTACTACTTTTTGTGAAAATTCAAGGACACTACACCTTAGCGTACTCCGAGGTATTTTCGCCTCTGTTTGTTCTGTCACTCTTATTGTTAGTGAAGGCGTGTCAAACCTAGAAAGGATCCGATTTTTTTTTTTCTAAATATAGACTTGAAATCTCAAATCTCTTCACTTAGACGCTCGAATAAATTCCATAACGACCTTGGATGTCGGAAATTCGCCTCCTTCCCTTCATCGTTTTCGCGCGCGAGAAAGGTATTCCTAAGGCTTGCGAGCAGAGGCGTTACTAACCAAAATATTTTTTTTTGGGGGGGGGGGCAAGGTATAGTTTTTCGACTGTTTTGCTTAGAAACTGACTGATTCTGCAGAAAAAAACGACTGTTTTGACAAAGAATCGACTATTTTTAAGAGAAAATCGACACGACTCATTTTAAGAAAAGATTGACTGTTTTTACGAAAAATCGTAAGAAAATCGACACGACTCATTTTAAGAAAAGATTGACTGTTTTTACGAAAAATCGTACCCCCCCCCCCCCCCCATATGCGACGCCTCTGCTTTTGAGGGCTGTGGATAAGCAGGCATGGTGCGGTAGGACGGCACGGACTAATATCTGTTTTACGAGATCCTATTAAGATGTGCAGAAAAATCCGTATACTAACGCTGTTGGTTGTACCCCAAGCGGGAATAGACAGCTGCAGATTGTTGACAGAAAAGATGCATGACCTCGGAACCAATAATGAACAACGAAATGCCACTTTTACTAATAAATTAAAAACCACCGTTAAATCTTTGGACAGAACTGAAAGCGAAGGCTTCAGAAAATGTTGCTTTTCGGCTTCGTGAGCCAGAGTACCAAAAGACATCGTTGCACCCGGCTTCAACGAAAAAACCTAGATGGCCTCAGTGAGCTTGTTCCGCCACCATCGCTGGGTTTAACACATTTTCGAACATCGTTTAAAGCGCGAACACATGATCAGGATTTCCCGGCCAGATCTCCCGCACTTCCATCATCAAGTTGAAAAATGTCAACTTTTATGTACTGATAGGTGCCAAAAATCCGGGTAGGAATTCCCGTCCAGCAGCTCTTGATACTGAGTGTTCGCGCTTTTACGGAGAATTTCTGTAAACTGGCATTTATCAGATTCCAGAACAGATGGCAAGAAAATCAGGACCCCTACTGTCCCAGATGCCCTTTTATGCATTTCCTTAGCCGTCATGAGCTCCATCCAATCTAATTTAAACGTAATAAGACGAAAAGCTTTCGGATGCTGGGGCAGTTCCGGAATTGACCGCCGAGTTTAACTTGTGGGGGAAATCAAGTCTCCAGGATCCTCCCTTAAATATGACTCTATCTGTATTATTCACCAAATTTGCACACCTAGTTTTTGAACGAAGGTACTTTCATTAGCCAATCTAAAGGCTGATTCATAAAGATCACTCCCGGGATCCGAAAACGTAAGTGGCGGGATACCATGACATCCCAAGAGTTGTCGTTCTGTGCGCACTATAACTCTCGAAGACGTTATAAAGTTTGATGAAACTTGGTGTGAGGAAACTTTGGGACAAGAGTAAGGTCGAGTTCGTAGATGGGCTCTGTAGCCCTACGTTTAGGGGTGAAGGTTTAATGAAATATTTTCAGATAATGTGATAATCGATTGTGGGATAAGAGATGTGCTGATCACGATGGTCAAAACCATTTTGTTATCGGACAAATGGTTCGCCTGGGATCCGGCCAAAACCGGAAAGCTTGTTAAAAGTAAAGGCACTGTCTAAGGAACCGGGAGTCGTACTTTATGTCCTACGGGCTACGGAACCGGTAGTCCTCACGGAAACCAAACCATATGAGCTGCGATTCCGGGATCGGACGTCATTAACTAACGGAAACTTGTATGTGCTGGCTCCCGTTCCGGTAGTAATTGGAAATAGCTCACGGAAACTTCATCGCACAAGCTTCTCGTCCGGTAGCCTCACGGAATTGTGTACTCAGAAGCTAGGGAGCCGGTAGTTGATACCGGAAACTGTATAATTGGAGCTTCTGTTCCGGTAGTGTCTACGTCGAATATACAACTCACGGAATAGTTTGGATGAGAGCTAGGATTTTCACCGACTTAGAGAAAATAACATGAGAAAATTCACTACTGGAACCCATATTTTGAGTGCTAAGGTACCGGTAGAAACTACTATTTGCTTGAAAATGACCAGCTCACAGACACAGGTGACTATGGGCTAGGGTTCCGGTAGTGATGAAAAGAAGTGTAGACTAGGAAACCGGAAGTAAATATTTTTTACTCACGGAATCCAGCTCCTGCGAGCTGGAGTCCCGGTAGTGCCAAAAATTAAAAACTCATGGACGCGTGTCGATATGGACTTGAGTCCGGTACAGCGCACTGAATCCAGTTCAAAATCTTATTTTTTTTGGCCCTACAGGAACCCCAGCCAGCAGAAGTTGGGTTCCGTTGTATGAAAATCAATTTTACCCGGACGGAACCCGTCTGGAGCCGGAAAATTTGTTATCAGTTAAATTTTTATTTGAAGTTGACGAGTTCGTTTTTGAGCTTTCTTTTTTCGCCGGACAAGAAGTTTCGGAATCCGGTCGAAACCGAGAAATTGGCAGGAAGTTTTCGTCAAAACAGATATGACTTGTAGAGGTAAACACACATGCTGAATACATCTAAACTTGGTTTTCTCAGATAATCAGCTGTTTGGCCTTAACCGGTTTCTGAATTTTTAATAATAAAAATGTTCCAGGAGTCTGGCTTAGACTGGAACTGGAGAAGACAAGACCAAATTGTCTAGATCGAAGATTAAATTTGTGGGATCCCGTCGAAACCTTTGGTCTTGTTCTTAACTGTATCAGGATCCTAGAAACGAAACCCTACTTAATTCAGAAGAAGAAATACAAGGAAACGGTACTCTATTCAGATAGAATGAACAACGTCACATATTTCCAAGGGGATGCTGGATCTTTACCATCCGGCTTCGGTCTGACCTCCCCAAGTTGGGGCAGCTCCCTGTGGGGCAGCTGGGGCTCCGGACCACTCCTCGTTGACGGGCTGGAAGGTAAAAAAAAGTTTTAAAACCACGCTTACAATAGGGCAACAAAGCAAAAATAATGAACTATTAAAAGTTGCATTTTGGCAGACACTGTAGTATATGTTACCACGGTCTAAAGTCGTTCTCGCAGTTACTGTGGTATGTGATACCACGGTCAAAAGAATTTGCAGTTATTGTGGCATCTGACATTCAAATACCACGGTCGGACCGTGGCACCTGAAAAGTCATCGCGCTTTCAACAACACCAATACACGAGTCTAGTTCTTTGTCAAATTGGTGGGAGAAAAGTTTTATCTCTCGCTGTGGTATCAGATAACACGGTAACTGCACAAACGAGTAATTTTCAACCAGTTACCATGGTAACAGCTACTATGGTATCTGCAAAAACGCAACTATATCCTTGCTCTCCACGTGTTACAATGCGTTCTACGTCTGACTCCCATAACAAAAAGGTCACCATAAATCTAACTTCCTACCGAAAAAGCTGTGCGGTCTCCAGACGTCACACAAAGAGAAATATATAAGCATGCTATTGCTACTGTCAGGCTTTGGCTTTGGTTTGTAAGGCCCAAACTTATAAGTTTCTTTCCAAGTAAACTGAAAGCTCAACAGGACGAGAGCTGGGAGGGCGAAGGGTAACTCGAAACTAACTAGTTAAGCATACGAAAATGGGTAAGACCCTTAAAGGACCCCTCGCACTATTTACCCTTCAACTTAACAGTGCTTTCAGCAAATAACCCCCGGAACTCTTTGTATTAAGATTTTCCCGAGATCCGTCGACTTGTAGCGAAAACAGGGAAACAATTTAGATAATCGGTTTTTCTGATGGTAAAAACTTATCAAAGACAACCGTCGACAGCGTGATACACATCAAAGGTACCAAACACGGCAAGTGAGAACATCAGCGTGGTTCTGTTGCAGGGGTTAGAAAGTACCGTACAAAATTAATGCGCACTATGCTCCAAACGAGTGTTCTCGCATGATGCACAAACCAGTTATCTGAATTTTTCCTAGTTTTTGCAGAAGTCAATGGGCCTGGGAAAAAGCCTTAAAAGAGCCGAAGCTGTGGGTAGTCTGTTACAAGCAGAGCTTTGTTTGACAGCATTCAAATTATTATGTTTTCTCTGCATGCTAATTTTCGACTTAAGAGCCCATTACTACAAATTTTCAGGCAAATACCACTTCATCAAAGCGCATCTCACCTCAGCAGACCACTGTTCTGGTGCAGCTGGGGCAGCAGCTGGTGCGGCACTGAAGTCACCGGTGTCATCAGCCCAGCTGGTTGGTGCTGGCTGGGCATCCCAATCTTCAGCAACTGGTGCAGAGTAGTCTGCCTCGATCGCCTTCACTGGCATAGCAGAGATGGCCTCCTGCTTCGCCTGTTCCTCCTTTTCAACCTACAGATGAAAAAAAGATTAAGTTAAACCTATACGTTAAAACTATCTAGTTACTGATCACTTAAATTGCCTTCAAGACCCGCGGAAAATGCGTTATGGTGGGTTTACACACTGCGTAAAATCCAAGCGTATTTTACGCACGTTCGAGCTTGAAAAGATTTCTAGCAATCCGGGCGTACCAGAGAAATCAGTCCGCTTTGTATTTAAATATGTCCGTATTGCTAGAAATCTTTTCAAGCTCAAAACGTGCGTAAAATACGCTCGGATGTAAACGGACCATTACTTCGCTGTTGGACTAACAATCCATTTTCAAGTAATGGAATTTCCGTGATTTTTGGTACCTCTATGCGCTTTTATCTGTGCTGTATCCCTTACGAAAAAGATTAACGTTTGTTTTTTTTTTGTTCAGGCCCCAAGCAATCTTAACTAAGCTCACCACCGCCCACTGAAAAGCCGCGTCTGTGTTGAGATTAAAATTTCCCGCGTCATAATAGAATTTACATTGTGGGGACAGCCGTAGATATTCTGAATGTCACAGCTATAGCAAATAGTGGAAAATAAAAAAAAAATTCCATAACAGGATAATTCAGTGTATTTAATTAAATGGCACAAAAATAAGTTGGCTTTTCAGTTAAACTATAAAGCCACTTAAAGAAGATTCCTGGCAGCAATATTATGTCGAAAAGCACTTGCTCGGCCCCTGATCGTAGTGGAGTGATGGTTTGAAAATCGAGGTAAAATTTAAATACGACGAAGGACCAATTATGCTTACTTTTTGTTCGAACTAGACAAAATCAAACGGTTTATCTAAATATTATCTGAGGCAGAGAATGAGTTAAAAAGTTGACGCGAATTTTCCTTTACCTTACCAAACTCTGCCGTTTATTCACATGTCTAAAGCGGCTAATTGACTAGCACAGTCCGAGATACAACCTTGATGAATGTTGCATAGGAATAGGGACACTTAGATAGATAGACTTTCAGGCTTACAAAGTGCACTATTAGTTACCATTTACTTTTTCATTCCACATCGTTCCGAACCCACTTGAGGTCAAGATAAACGCAGAAGGCCCTACTTTGCAGCTACAAGTCCCAGAGGACACATGGCTTAATGCGCACCCAACGACTACCTGCACGCCAGACATGACATCAACCTTAATTTGTTCAAAGAAAACTGTTTCCACGATAACCCATTTCGAACGTTTATACGCGTAATGCTAAGCCGATGCTGAGTGAAAGTTAGGATCACGGGGTTGCAGACTATCGGGAAAGCGCTGAGCGGTAGCAAAAAAAAGAACCTTTGGAACTTACATCCTCTGGCGCTCTGTAGAAGAACATATCAGGCATGACATCCCATGGGACTTCACGGCTGATCATTGCTCTGAGGCGGAGGACCTCACGGGTTAGCATCCAGAACATCAGACCCAACGAGTGGGGAGCCTGCAATCGTACAGGAAATTAGACAGAGTTCTTATTACGCAAGCGGTTGGGGCACGTGGAGAAATTGTCAGGTCTTCTTAGAGGTTGTACTATCAGGTGATCTAGTACGGTTTTTTTCTTCATTTATATGTCAGTAAGTCATTTATTTATAACCAGCCATTTTGGAAAAGCAGAGTAAATAAGAATAAACAAAACACATACACACAGAAACAGACCCTTTATTTTAAATTTTCGGCTAGGAAGCAGTGGATAGCGTCGTGCATCGAAAAGGGTAAAACTTGCGTCTTGAATTTCGAACTTCTCCGTCAAAGTGTGGTTATGACATAATTTCGACAAGTGGAGCAGGTGCTTTGCATATGTAAAATAATTTTATCTCCTCTCGCAGAACTTGAGTGACAACGTAATGAAATAATATAGGAGCGCATAAGGTAGTGTAAATGATGTAAAATGTGTTATTTTAATAAATAAAGCGTCGTGAACGGGGAGGTGAAATCTACGCGAAGTAGCACTCGAATCTCAGTCAGATATTTGCAAGAAATCAAACCACAGCTGGCGAACAGAGACATTGCCAAGCCAATTGCTTTTACAGGCTTTAGTATCAGAAGACTGGAACGTGTGGTTAAAGTTTAACTGAAAAGGCAGCACATCTGATATAGGAATATACGGAAGTATTTTGACTCATTGAAATAGGGGATCCAAGGGATTTTGTATTTTTTTTTAGAGAATCAAGAAGTCACTATCAGAGTGTGCGCTGCTTGCACGAGAACCCAAAATTCACCCAAACGTCGTGATCTTTGATTTGAAAAGAGGCCTGCATTTCTGGTGTTACAGATACCAAGCTCCGAAAGCAAAATAGGAAAATGATGTTATACATCACTGATGATAGGCTTACATTCTTTATCAGTTTTTTAATTCCGTCAGGATTTGTTTGACGATGTCATTATCACGCACAGCAGTCTGAGCAATTTTGAGGAATAGTGACTGCTGACGACCATCGAGCGTCATTCTCCTCAAATATTTGTTAATTTTGTGTTTGTTTCTGCTGGCATTAACCCTGTAAGGGATACTTTACCAAGTTACACAGAAGAAGAAATACGAGGAAACATAACTCACCTTGGTGTTGCATGGGATTGCAATGTCAACGTATCTCAAAGGAGCATCGACGTCGCAGAGAGCGATGACTGGGATGTTGACGTATGAAGCCTCAACGATCGGTTGGTGATCGGCATGGGGGTCGGCGATCAACAGAAGACGTGGCTCGCGGAAAGCAGCCTATCACAACAAATAAGGGGTTTAACACAGTCGTAGTTCAAGTAAGTGAGGAGTTGACGGAGGGGTTTTCAGGTCTTCTTAGAGGATGTACTGTCAGGTGATCTAGTACGGTTTTGTTCATCATGTTTAAACACCCGTTAGGGGATCCACAATATGAATCCAGGAAAACTTTATGCTGACTACAGCTCGACTGATCACGACCGTTTATCAATTCAAAAATTTTTAGTAACTGTATCTGTATTGGTTGAATTAAAGTGTGGCTTCAATTTGATATAATCTACTAAAAATAAAAATTCGCATTGGAACACTGTATATCAAATTTTTCGGCGCCGGCCTAAGTTACGGGACTTCCGGAGTAATACACTTCTACTGTAGTGTACAGCAAATATGAAGAAAACAGGACGGGGAAATCAATCCCCACCTGGATAAACATTCCTTCAGCCCAAGCTGACTGCAAATCATGTTAGACAGAATACAAGTTTTTTCCTAGTTCATTTTCCAGCTTGAAACCAAAATATAGCTCTAACAAAATTCAGCTGACGTATCCGTTTTGCACTGCCGCATACCTTACCTGGATCTGATTGGTGAAGGCACCAGGAGTGAAACGACCGGCAATGGGGGTGGCGCCGGTGTAGCTGGAGTACTTGAGGACAGCACGCTGTCCCTCCTGACGGGAGGAAATGACGAAGACCTCAGCTGGGTTCTCAATGGCCACAATGGCACGAGCAGCCAGGACAACCTTCTCCCAGGTCTTCTTCAGGTTGATGATGTGGACGCCTGCAAATTTGTTTTAGCTCAGCATTGGTAAAAAAAAGGGCGGTATGAGAAGAAAGAAATGATTTAGCGTTTATGTCAGAATCCGGTAAAGCAATAGGTGATTCATCACAAGGATGCAGTTGGTACCATTCATCATTTTTATAAAAAAAAAAAACAATTACTGCTAACAAGCCTTTAGCAAGTATCGCTGAGCTTTGAAGCTTCAACAAGCACACTTCCAAGTTGTTTACAAAAATTTACCTCGTCCCAAAACTTTTCGCTCTCACTTGTGTTGTGCTTGGGCTTGTCTGAATAAGTTTTGGGCCAATACAATACTGTACTGTATAACTATCCACTTTTGCAATGAAACAGCTTGTCATCTTAACCTCGTCTTGTTAATTTCCAGTTTGATGGGATATCCTGTAACTACTAGGGAATTCTATATGTACCATCTAGACGACGCTTGTAGATGTATGGGGACATCTGGAAGTCGGAGTTCTCACTGCCAATATGGGTCTTGGCAGCCAACATCTTAGTGATATCAGCATCTTGAAGTGCTAGTGCTCCCGACATCTTGTCGTTGAAAGGAATCAGCAACGGATTCAACCTGGAAAAATTAAAAAAAATTCTAAGCCAGAAGCTCACATTGCTATAACTTAAATGTACTACGTGTTTATGTCAGAATCCGGTAAAGCAATAGGTGATTCATCACAAGGATGCAGTTGGTACCATTCATCATTTTTTAAACAAAAAAAATTAAACACAAAATTCTTCAGGTCTATTTCAGCATCCTTCTTGTTAGAACAATAGCAACTTCCCTTCTCTCTTACGACAAAACACTCCATAGACTTTCTAAACGTGTTCCAAATCCAAGAAAAAGCATTCATAATTAGAGAAGTCTAAGGTTATTTCCACCACCTCAAAGCTGGCCTGGCATGAAGACTTTGACCCCTGACCCCATCTGTATCTGCGGCACCAATCCAGTTTTTCTGGGTCTGACCCCTTTTTTATTCTTTTGAGAACTAAAGAAAATCAGACTAAGTGGGTGCTCACGTCCAGAAACGATGTACACGAAGTGGCACAAGCCCCTGTGCCCTGCCAGTGCCACTTCCGGCGGCGGCGAGAGAGCAACCCTCGAATCAAACTTATGAACTTGCCAAAAAACAAAAACATAACTCATATTCAGACCCAGAAGCAGATAGATTTTCAAATAATTGCCAATGATTTTCTACATTTTTCCAAGAAGGCTTGACATGGACTTGTTATCTTAGTAGGTAAATAACAATCAATTCATAAAAGAGGCCATAATGCAGCCTTTACAAGTTGAGGATAACTATAACAGAGCCAAGTCTTGGTGACGAGATAGTGTTTACACACAAGGAAAAAGAATGCTTTTAAAGCCAGAAAATCTGCCAAAATAAATTCACTAGCCAACACAAAAATATTCTTAAAACATTTATAACATCAGTATTGATGACTGATTCTCTCACGACACTAGCTAGACCCTTTTTAGTATTTTTCGTTAACGCCACTGGTAAGATTTCTTTTAAGTAGACTGGAATTTGTGAGGATACATCTAGTATACAAATATATCTTGATCAAAGCTTATTCAACAAGCTCTATCCTCAACTCTCTCTATTTCCGACTAGCTCTAACGCCCACGCTTTTCTCCGACGGAGAGAGTTTATTTCCTTTTCTCCAATCAAAGAACTCTTTTCCCCATCAAGAACCTAGACAAACTCACTCCATTGGTCACCAACCCTTTCATACTGTATAAAGATTTGCTAGGACGTACGAACAGTAACACTATTCGTTATAGCACTCTGTAGTCATTTCCAAGGGCTTAAAAGGACCAACTTCGCAGTTCGGAAGCCAGTTCAATTCGGATCTCAGTTCGACTTGGGAGTTCGACCTGGGCTCTGTTCTCAGTTCAGTTGACCTCCGAGCAAATTAAGTGACAAGTGTTAACCAACCTATCTTCAATGTAAGTACGAACCTTAATAAATGTGTTTTAGTTATTGACCTACGAACTGAGTATCGCCTTCGAAAAGACTCGGGGTATAACGGTGTATTCGCACCACAAACCAGTCGCCAATATTATTACGCTCGCCCGCTACTCTCAACCACACCACTGAGGTATCTTCACGCTACACGCAGAACACCCGTCAACAGTTTATCATATTTGGTGACATGCGCGGTCAATAACTAAAAAAAAAACGGACATCCGAAATATTGGTACCATGATATTTATTACTCATTTGATTTTTAACCATGAATCAATCACCCATGTTTAACGACGATGTTTAAAGACATGATGCAAACCCCAAAACAAACCCATTTTTTCATCGATTACAACTAAACCCATAAATGAACCCATCACAAGTTTTAGGTATAAAACTCGTAAAAGATAGGCATTTCTCATGAAATTTGAAAATATTTAATATTCTGATCTTATTTCTCGTGATATAAAATCTGAAAAAATGGCAACAGCCGAAGAACGTTTTTACGGGGCGTCCGAAAAAGCTCAAAAAACAAACCTACTTAAAAACATCCCCGAATTTGATGGCGCGACGGACGTATCGGAATTCTTGCAAATTCTTGACTACATCATAAACTATGCGGGAGGAGACGCGGAATGGGCAAGCATTAAAAGCATCCTGCCCCTACGACTGAAAGGGACCGCGCTAAAATATGTCGCAACAATAATGACGGATACCCTGACATACGCGCAATTCGTAGACCAGTTCAGACAACGCTTCAAGGAAACGACAGACCTTGAAAAACTAAGGTATGACATCCCGACCTTGCTCCCTCACATGTCAGTCAGGGATTACGCGGACTTAGTGCGTCGCAAGACAGCAGTCACCCTAGGGGATACGGTTAACGAAACTTTCACAAGGGCAGTCTTTGAGAACTTCAAGATTGGCCTACCGGAGCGACTTTTCAAAATCTGTGTAAGCAGACGGATCCAAAATCTCGAATCGGCCATCGAAACGGTTGAAAACGAAATATCTATAGACAACCTGGTAAAAGCCCACCGAAAAATATCAATCAACGCAACGGGATCAGTAGAGACCCCAGGTAATACTAGGCCCAGGTCTGCATCACCTTCAAACCACGAAAACCGAATAAGAGATAGGTCACCGGAAACCTCCCACAAATCGGCTAATATTCCACCCCATAGGGTATCCTTCACAGAAAATGAAAACAACCAGTTCAGACAGCAATCCAAACCCCAAAATGCAACAGAATTTTCACCCAGGAGAAAAATTACCTGCTACTATTGCAATAAAGACGGTCATATCCAGCGAAATTGCTTTAAACGCGAACGGGACGTCGCTTACCAAGCACCGGCAATCGGGTACTCTCCTTCTCGCTCCCGACCAAACGAATTCTCTTCGTATTCTCGTTTCCAGCCACGAACTCAGGCTTTTTCCAGCCAAAATCGCGATCAATACCTCCTGGGATCCGCAAGATCTTTTTCCCAGCAGGGACCAAGACGCAGCCACTCCGCGGGATATCCTAGTCCTAGATTCCAAAATAATTATGAACGTTTTCCAAAAAACGAGGTTTTCGCTGCTGCACCAAGGACTTAGGTCAGCAGCGAGTTCGACAGATTAACGCCAATAATCGAAAAACGTATTATTTGAATGAAGTGTTTGATGAATTTTGTGACTTGCCAATTGTAAATAGCTTCATGTTTAATCATGTCAGAGCCAAAACTTTAGTCGACTCGGGCGCATCTTGTTGCTTAATAAGGTCAGACGTTTTTGAAAAATTCAAACCCGACGAAAAACGGAAAGTCCGACCCGTAACTCGGCAACTTAGCTCGATTACAGGTCACTCTCTCAAAGCTCGAGAATTAGCGTATGTGAACGTTAAATTTCGAGGGAGAACTATGCCTACTGAGTTTTTGATATGTTCTGATATACCCTATGAGGTTGTGCTTGGTTTCCCGTTTCTGAGAGAAAATAGTATTTTCCTAGATGCGGAGAATAAAACCGTGCACTTCAAATCAGACTTTTCAAAAGAATTTCGGGATCATGCGCAAACTGACCGAATTTGTAGCGTGCATACGAGACAAAACAGGCCAAAGCCCCCAAACAGACCGAAAGATTACCAAAAAACTTTAATCTTCGTGAATAATGTTTACCGGGAAAATCAGCAAAACCGACGAAATTTCGAACGAGCAAACTACGACCGACCAAATAACCGAAACTTCCAGCGGACAAATTATCAGGCGCGCTTCGGTCTGCAGAAAGTTTTTCCGCGAACAGACTACGGTCGTTACGGAAACAGCCAGCGAAGGAATTGGCAAACAGGGATCAATACTCGCCAGACGGCAAACGCAATCACAAGGCGAGCGCTAGTGGACGGCCATAAAGCTCTTGCCCCCTTTTCGACAACCACGCGTTCCAAAATCCCAGATAGAGACACGCAAATACAATCAGTAATTGAAGCGCTGAATAGTATTAACCGGCCAAACCCCAAATCTAACCATGAATCGGGAACTGAAATAATAAGCCTAGGACCAAAGTCCGCCCCTTCCGATAAAAGTACCAGTCCGGAACCAAGCTTAATACCGAACGTCACAGAAGCTCCAAAAGAAATAGAAAAAGACAGTGACAAATCCCTAAACAGATTGCTTGTAATACTGGAAAAACGAACCACAATCTCTGCGGGTACAAATTCAACCGCAAGCATAAAGTTAGTGCGCGAAGATTCGGGTATAGACAGTCGTATTTCCGGCGACTTTATAATCGAAGGTTACCCACTTGAGGGGTACACTAAAATTGTCATTGACGACCAATTGATTTCGGCAGTAAATGGACGAGGAAAAATACAAATCCTAAACGGCCAAAACCATCCAATGAAACTGCCGGCAGGACCTATTGGCACAGCTACTATTTTTACCGACGGACAGGACGAAATTCTAATTCCGGACGTGATAGCATCTATCCAGAATAATGAACAAACCGAAACTAAAATTTCAGATGAGGACTACGGAATGTCACAAGAAACATTTTTGTCACAATTTGACCTTAACGAAGCAAAAAGTAAAAAAGAAAAAGAGGAATTCGGATCTTTACTTTGGGATCACAGATGGAGCTTTGCCAGGGACGATAAAGACATAGGTTGCACGAACTTGCTAGAAGCCACGATCGATACGGGCGATGCTGACCCCATATCCATAAGACCATATAAGTTACCACACCAACATAAATTTTGGGTCGAAAGCAAAATAAATGAAATGATGGATCTTGATTTGATTGAGGAATCAGCCTCACCTTGGTCTTTTCCGGTAGTACTCGTATCAAAGAAAGACGGTTCGCTACGCATGTGTACAGATTTCCGACGCCTAAATACTGTTTTAAAGGGCAACAGCAACCCAAATCCACTGACGGTAGATAATCTTCAAGCAATGGGAGGTGCTTGCATTTTCAGCACTTTAGATCTGTTCCAAGCCTTCTACCAAATAAAAGTGAGAAAACAAGACAGGCCAAAATTAGCATTTGCTGTACCATTCATGGGACTTTTCCAGTACAAAAGATTACCATTCGGATTGAAAACTTCGCCAGGAATTTTTGTTCAGCTTATGCTAAAAATCTTCCGCGGATTACTGAACAAAAACATCTGCTTATTCATGGACGATATTTGTGCTTTCTCCAAGGACTTCGAGACCCATAAAGAAGTTATCAGGCAAACTTTGACCAAAATTCATGATTCTGGACTGAAACTGAAAGCTTCAAAATGTTTCTTTTTGAAAAGGAAAATATCCTACCTAGGACATGTAATTAGCGAGGGCCAAATTTCGCCAGATCCCGCAAAAATCAGCGCGATAACAAATTTTGACCCAAAATCCATCACGGACATAACCAAACTGCGAGCCTTCCTAGGAATGACGTCATACCTGCGGAAATTCATCCGTAATTATTCTAAACTTGCCTTACCTCTTACCAATATGCTGAAAAAGGGAGCAGAAATCCACATGGGACCGGACCAAATACAGGCTATCGAAGCTCTGAAAATTGCTATAACCTCGGAACCTGTTCTAACCCTCTATCAACCGGAACTAGAAATCGAAATGGCGACGGACGCATCTAAAGATTGTATAGGAGCAATACTTTATCATCCTGATGGGAAAGGTCAGCGAATCATTGAGTACGGATCCCGAACATTGAATACGGCTCAAACCAATTATTCAGTTCTGGAAAAAGAGTTTTTGGCGATTATTACGTTCATCGAAACCTGGAAGCACTACATTCTGGGGAAAAAGATAAAAATCTACTCGGATCACAAACCATTGCAATACCTCCAATGTTTACGCGAACCAAAGAATTCAAGAATAACTCGATGGGTCTTAACGCTCAGCCAATACGATTACGAAATCATTTATTTGCCAGGAAAATTCAACCGAATTCCAGACTTTCTTTCGCGACTATCTTGTGATCATGAAACACCAAAAGAAAAACCCCAAACATTTTCTCTAACGGAACTACAAAATATGCTTGATATTCTGGACTCCGAAAAAAGAACGGAAGCGGTACTAGCCATTAATGCGACTAGACCAAAAATGCCGGCGAAGAAAGGCGAAAAAACGGCTAAAACCCAAAAACCGGCAAAAGAGAAAACCTCTTCCAAAAACCATTTTCCGGATCCAATCGATCAACACAAAAGTTTGCCTACCGGCTTAAATACTAATGATTCACTTGACGTTTCCGTGCTAGAAAAAAGGTCACCCTTGCGCATAGAAAACCTGCGAAAATTCCAGCAGACCGATTACTTCTGCAAAAACCTAATAGATCGTGTTGAGTCCTCAATTATCTTACCTCTCGACTTAAAATCTTTCGAAAAAGACGTGGGCCAGTTTATTGTTGATGAAAGTGGTGTACTTTGTAAGTATTATACGCCACCGCAACCCTACAAATCAGCGGAAATCAAAACAATACCGGTCTTACCGCTAATACTACTCGCGGAAGCAATCAAGCAAATCCATGACAAAGATTTAGCTCACTTGGGATTGGCAAAAACCTATCATAAATTCAAGGAAGAATTTTATCGACCGGGAGCCTACAGCAAAGTAAAAGAATACGTTCTAAGCTGCACAGGCTGTAACCTACGAAAGTTGACCCCCACCAGACCAATCCAAATTCTCGGTAATGCCCCAACCCCAAATAGACCCTACGAAACACTAAGTATGGATATATGGAAAGCTGGGACCCCCTCGGAACGTGGGTACAAGGCGGTGCTCACTGTAACCGATATGTTTTCAAAATTCTTGTTCGCCTTACCACTTTACGGAGAAAAAGCATCAGATATTGCGGAGGCACTAGTAGAACAATTGTTCTGTAAATATGGCTTTCCTTCAGCAATCCTATCAGATAGAGGCACCAATTTCATACATTCACTGAACGCGGAGCTCTTTAAGATCCTAGGCGTCACGCGCTTGCTGACAAGCGCAGCAAATCCGAAAGCAAACCCAATAGAGAGATTTCATTCAACCCTCGGAGACAGCTTGGCCATAATTTGCCGGGACGATCCAACAAGCTGGGATAAATACCTCCAAATGGTAGTTTTTGCTATAAATACCAGCTACAGGGAATCGCTAGGGGATTCGAGCCATTATGTTTTCTTTCTACGGGAACCTAAAACAGCAATAAATGAAATACTTGGATGCCGAAAATTCTACAATGTGGATACGAACTTTAAATCTGAAATAATAGCACGGATGCGCTACTGTTACGAAACAGTAAAGAAAAACCTCGAAAAGGCCAAAAATAACCACGCGGAATATTACAACAGAAAAGCCCGAAATCTCAATACTTACGAACCCGGCGACTTAGTTTATCTTGAAATTCAGAAAGACGGAAAGCTAGCGGACAGGTACAAAGGACCCTATCGAGTTGAAAAAAGAGAGAAAAACGATCTAACTTACCAGCTGAGGCACGTAGCGACCGGAAAACCCTACGTAGCCCACCATAACCGTCTAAAGAAAGCGCATCAGAAAAGCCCATGGACAACGGAACCCTTACCGGAAAATACAGGCGAAAATTCATCTCTGTTCGAAAAAGGGCCAATATATGCAAGCCGCTTCAAAAACATGACCCCACATCATTTGTTCATGCCCACCATTTTTGACAACGAGGAATTTAATGACTATGCAAGTTCGGGAGCACCGTTAACTGGAAACATTGTAATAAACAAACCCCAAATCTTTCAACCACGCGCAGATTCTCCACTTGATCCTGAAGGCTTCCCTAGCCTACAATTTGATTCAGATACTGAGATTCCGAGCTTTTTCCAACCAGAACAAAACCAAATGCAGTTTTTTCCCTCCCGTATTTCCAGTCCGAAACGTGGACGAAATCAACCAGACTTAATGGTAGAAGAAAATATCTCCCCCATTCATCTAAACCGTCCGTCGGACATAGGTATCCCATACTTCCGAACCCCCTCACCGGAAACTGATTATGAAATACCTGAGGAAGTAAAACCAAAACTAAATTCGTCACGGCATTTTTACCGCATTTCACCCACTGATGCGTATCCATTGAGTGAGGACGAAGAAGAGAGCAAAACTTTAGGCCAGGCTATTTGGCCCACAACCTTACCTTTAGACAAAAAATGGCAAAGCTTCGATACTCCAGCAAATTACGATCATTGGAAGATGAAACCAGAAATAGCCGACTCCCGAAAATACATGCTCGTTTCCCCTACCGAACTGTTACAGGAATATAAAAGAGATAAACAACAAAGATTAAACCCATTTGCCCCGGAGTATAAAGTACCAAAATCAGCCACGAGGGCCCCAGCAATAGCAGAAGAACAGATTCAATGGCAAACATTAAATCCCTTTGCTCCAAATTATCAAGCTCCAGAAATGGTACGAGAACCGTCGGCATCTCCACCGGATATACCAATCGAATACGTCTATAACCCAGACGAGCCCGGACCAAGTAGGAGAAAAACAAACAAATCTCCCACTGAAACTTATCGGTTTACAGCTCCCAAAATATCGGCTTCAAAACAGGCAAAAATGCTTTCACGGAAAATAAAACCATCGGGAGGCCGAAAATCGCAACCTTGGGTAGACATCCTAACTCCAGCTTCTTCCAGAGACCCTGAACTAGGAAGACCTAAGAAAAGACTTGTAACTGATAGCTTCGAAAAACCAGAAAAAGCTCCAAAAAAGCAATATGAAGAACCGATAACTGACTCTTCGGAGCCGGTCGTCAAGGGTCCTAATCAGTACCATGATCAAGTTACGGTTACGGTACCCGGCAAAGGAACCGAGGAAGTCAGAACTCGTTCAGGCCGCGTGTCAAAACCTCCCAAAAGACTAAATGTTTAAATGCTATAAAGCCAGAAACCCACCCGTGTCGAACGAACCGGAAAATCAGCCCCAAATTTGTTCGGCCAAAGAGACGTAATAAAGCCAAAGCCCACCGAATTAGATGAGTAGCAATCCTGATACATTGTATAATAATAAAAGAGGAGCTGGAAGATAAACGACAGACGGCGAAATATTAAACCAAGATTTAGATTTACGATGAACAGAAGCGGGAAATGGCACATTTGGAAAAATTCGCAATCGTACGCATATCCAGTCCAGCATAAGAAATGAAAAAAAAAAAAATCGACATAATCTCCTACATGATTTGCCACAAATTTAAACAGAAAAATATTCAAACGCATAACATTCTTCAAATAATGCTAACCAATAATAAATTTTGAATCAATCAATGAACTACTATAGTTTATGCGCGTCCGGTGATAGCAGCGTCATGAACTGCCGCTCACTTGATCGTATAAGTCTATATTTTTTTTTTCCTCTTCTTCATCTTTTTCGTACGGATCAAATTTGTATCGTACAGTGACGTCAGGCACCAGTAAACCATGATTGAGCTCGGTCGATGTTGGTCTCCTTGACTAACTGCACGATTCAAAACAAAATTTAATTTTGTACTAGGGTGAATAATAGAAGAGAAAAAAATAAAAAAAAATCCGGGTTAAACTAACCTTCCAGGAAAATCTACCGCTCTACGGCCCAACAAATCAAGAAACGTCGGATTCCAAAATATTGCTTTATAAATAGGAGGACAACAAGGGTGGCAAAGAAAAAAAAAGGGAGATAACAACAAAGCCGTATAATGATCCATTTCGAAAGTTCCAAAACGCGCCACAGGCAACACTATATCAGGAAATAAGTGCTAATGGGCGCTGTGACGAAACAAATAATAGGTGGAAAGACCACAATTTACATATGAGTATAGGCTACGTACTCCAGCTTACTTACGACTCTGTAATGCTAATATTAGCATTATTAGCATGCAGGTAAAAATCCAATACGAAAAGTATCCAGCTCCAAAATCGGATATGCAACGAGACGAATCAACTCCCAAAAATGACTAGGAGGGACTGCCGAAGAATCGTACCCCTCGTCAGCCAAAGGGACATAAAACTCGTAATAATACCAAATCTTCTGAGGGGAGCACAGACGCGAAGAGACGCGGCAAAATAAATCAATGCTAACGAGACGACCAGGCTGGCAAAATTTTGCACGAAAGCAAGAAAATAATAAGAATCGGAGCTCAGTACCCGGTATATTCTTCTGCAAAAATGACTTGCTAGGGCAAATAAAGCGCAAGCAATCCCCCAAAGAATAATATTATTCTGAGAAGAGAATGATAATAAATGAATAATGAAGGCGACTAATTTCTTCTCGGCAGAATAAAACTGCTAAACAACGAAATGAGAATAGGGAAAATACAGAAAAAACAATAATAAACCCTAAAAGAAGAAAACAAAATGACTCTTTTCTAATGGAGACGACCTAGAACGCCAGCCACGTCTATGTGCTGACATGAGGTCGAGAACCCACTGACCTACTAGCAGCCAGCAGACTACTACTTCGTTTGGTCATCCTATTAAGAAGAAGACGTCGGTTCGATTTTAGCCAAAGAACCAAGAAGAAACTCGACGAGTCTCATCTACATCGAGTGATGATATGACAACAGTGATTGAAACTTTGAACAGTGGCTGAAACTTTGTGCATTACGGTTAATGAACGGATATAACCGAGTGTGACAGCTCTGTGCCTAGCACTATAGCTAACAGTGGTTACTTCTGATCTTAAGAAGTATAATCGGGCATAACAGAAACACTTATTTCAGTGAAGTGCAAGCAGGGATGACATGAAGTGATCCCTAACATGAACAGTGCAAGCAGTGTAAGCAGGCATAACATGAACACTACTTCAGTGAAGTTATACTGCGGGATTGCTAACAGTGACAGACTTATGACCCGGAGAAATGGTAAGCGGTCAGTCCCGTAAACACTTATTTTAGTGAAGCATTACCGAGCAACTGCTATAAAGTTGTTCAGAAAGACAATTTGTGAAATATGATTGGAACATTGTACAGTGAAGTCGTCTACTGATGTTTCATTCCGTGTTATTCATATCAAGCTACGTGATAGTTGTATTCACGGTGAGTGTATAAAAAAAAAAAAAAAAAAAAAACTCACGAAAAATTTAAATAGCAAAAAAAAATAGTTTCAAATGTCAGTAGTAATGAAAAAAATATTGTTAATAACAACATTAATCCCTGTAAATACTATAAACCCGAGTGTAAGCTATCATAAATGATCTGTTTTTCATACCTTAAAGCTTAAAGTTAAAGTGAAAACTAATTTTTCTCGCGGGAGCTCGAATTTTTTCAGAGGGAGGGCGTAATGTGAGGATACATCTAGTATACAAATATATCTTGATCAAAGCTTATTCAACAAGCTCTATCCTCAACTCTCTCTATTTCCGACTAGCTCTAACGCCCACGCTTTTCTCCGACGGAGAGAGTTTATTTCCTTTTCTCCAATCAAAGAACTCTTTTCCCCATCAAGAACCTAGACAAACTCACTCCATTGGTCACCAACCCTTTCATACTGTATAAAGATTTGCTAGGACGTACGAACAGTAACACTATTCGTTATAGCACTCTGTAGTCATTTCCAAGGGCTTAAAAGGACCAACTTCGCAGTTCGGAAGCCAGTTCAATTCGGATCTCAGTTCGACTTGGGAGTTCGACCTGGGCTCTGTTCTCAGTTCAGTTGACCTCCGAGCAAATTAAGTGACAAGTGTTAACCAACCTATCTTCAATGTAAGTACGAACCTTAATAAATGTGTTTTAGTTATTGACCTACGAACTGAGTATCGCCTTCGAAAAGACTCGGGGTATAACGGTGTATTCGCACCACAAACCAGTCGCCAATATTATTACGCTCGCCCGCTACTCTCAACCACACCACTGAGGTATCTTCACGCTACACGCAGAACACCCGTCAACAGTTTTATCATAAATTACTTTCAACCTGAGAGTTCTTGTCCAGCTATGAGTTTGTTCTTTTTGTCTTCGCAAACCAAATCCTTTCGTCCCGACGGGATTTCTCGTCCACGTAACAATACTGGTGACATTATTTTTGGGCCGTTTATTTCTTTAAGGCATTGGACATATATAAAAATCAAGCAAATTATCTATTTGTCAAATTCCTTTGCAGCCAGATGATGTCTGTAACCAGTCCATTCCACTTCTGCAGTTTCTTAACTTGGGAGGTTTCTTTGGATCTGGCTGTCAAGTGAATCTCCTGAATCTGAGGTTCATCCAAGTATCTAAATAACCTACTGTCTGTGGGGTTTCTGCCAATCTGATTGCTCTAGTGTCTTCATGAGCAGTAGGTTTGCATCGTTTTTTTGCAGTGATATGATCTCGTGATTCTGCCAAACATAGCAAAATAGAGGTCTGACAGTTCTAGATTGTAAGTTTGATCAGATAACTGCAAAACTGAGGAAAACTTCTTGCTCAAAACACTTTAGCAGCCAGATTTGCAGAAGCCCCACAGATAGCAAGTTATGTTGATACTGAGAATTACCTCAGCTTCAGAAGATCAACTAACAGCCACAAAAGATACCTTACAGGTATTCAATTCAAATCAGTTTTATTCACCTTAATATAAATACATGGCAGTTATAACATTAGCATGTTGACATTACAAGACAAGGCAAACAAGAAATATTTGAAATAGAGGGCATCTCTTGTTATAAAACCTCAGTATATTACCTTGAACTTAGCCTGAAAATACTACAAGCAAACTTTGTACAGTCTCAAATTTATCCTAGGTCATTCAGAGTGTCTTTCTTGATAGTTAGGACCTTATTAAGACTGTGCTGATCTTTCCTCTTAACCTTTTAAGACAGAAATTTGAGGTTGCAAGAAATCGAGGTTCGATACCCCTCCTGTTCTAAACCCTATGTTTAATTTGAAACCAACAAGTATTACCAGAAGCTTGTACACCACTTTCACTGAGAAACAGGAAGCCCTGGTTTTTAAAATACTTTGGCAGAATATAAGAGAACCTGGAAAAGAGCGGACCAAAACAAGCCTAGGGTACAATGACCAGTAACCGGCCATGATGAAAGACCGGCCCCCATATTTCCAGGATATCCACTATTCAGCTAAAGTAAAATTTAGTTGTTTATATATATAAGAAATGTATGTAGCTGATCATACTATACCACCAAAAGTTCGTAGCCAGTTAGTTGGCTACTCTTGGTGTGCCCTATACAAACAAGCTTAGTAGATAACTAGTTGGCTACACATGTCCCCCAGAAACACTCTCAGTAGCCAAATAGTTGGCTACACATGTCTCCCCAGAAACACTCTCAGTAGCTAACTAGCCGTGTCCGAATATGGGACACCACCATTCAGCTATTTTAAGATTGATCAGTTTATATATAGATGAAATATATGTAGCTGATCATACTATAGTACCAAAAGTTTGTAGCCAGTTAGTTGGCTACCCTTGGAGTTAAATATTCTTTGAGCCCAAGCTGACTTTGAAACATTTATTCAAACAATGTTTACAATGGCTACGTCAGCTACGATTCTTCATCAGCAGTATTGTGGCTCTTCTTGGCAAGGGTCCTTGTCATGTTTGAATAAAATACCATTAGTATTCCCTCTACAAATAAGCTTAGTAGCCAACTAGTTGGCTACACATGTCTCCCCAGAAACACTCTCAGTAGCCAGTTAGTTGGCTACACATGTCCCCCCAGAAACACTCAGTAGCCAACAAGTGTTTCTGGGGGGACATGTGTAGCCAACTAGTTGGCTACTAAGCTTGTTTGTAGAGGGCACACCAAGGGTAGCCAACTGGCTACAAACTTTTGGTACCTTCGTATGATCAGCTACATACATTTCATCTATATATAAACTGATCAATCTTGAAATAGCTGAATGGTGGTGTCCCATATTTCCATAGATTTTAGAACTTACAATAACTAAATTATTCAACAAAATGGATCCACACACACAAAAGGACTATGCTGATTTTTGGAGATAAAATCTTACATGGCAACACTGACAGAAAACTTTCCATTCATCATCATCAGCATTTAAACGCCCTTCAGTATGTGTACATTATTGATGATCAGATAAGAACTGATTGACTTATCAGTTGGGCACCAGACTTTTTGGAGAATTCCCCTTGACAAAGGAATCCCTTGCACAGGTGAAAAGGATCCCCTGTGGAGGAGATGGTGTTGGGGGAAAAGTGCAGTTTTCCCACCTGCTCACACTTTTCCCCCAACACTATCTCCTCCACAGGAGATTCTTTTTTACCTGTGCAGGGCACTTCCCTGTGGAGGGGAATTCTCCCAAAAGTCTGGTGCCCAACTGCTTATTGATTCTTAAAAGTTTGAGTAAGTTTCAAGGGCCGGTTACTGGTCACCGTGCCCTATAGCTTACACTACACATTTGAAACAGTAATTTCCCTCCAAAAACCTATAATTTTTTTATTTTAATTTAATTTTAAAAGTTAATTTCAGAGAGGTTGACAAAAACAAGACATGCATATTTTAAAACAATATGCCCACTTTCCAGCCCCAAGCCTATCACACAAATCTTCCACCCCAGCACACAAATAAAGCCCAAGGGTGCAAAACTATCCCATCTGGAAAAACTGCTTAATACAGCAGTTTACCTTATGTAGCTTTTACATAGAAAAGAAATCCCATTCAGTAGAAAGGAATTCCCATAGACTTGGAAGGATTCTATTCATTAAATCAACTAAAGGCAATCTTGTCAGCACTGCTGGTAAAAATGAAAAGAAAATTCTTCCTAGCTTTCGACAGTTATCACTAGTATAAATGCTCTAGAAATCTTTTCTATTGGCTAGTGACTTTTAACAAATTTTCTGGTTTGAAGAACTTGTTTTTTTCCTCTGTGTGTAAACAGAATCTTGTCACCAAGAAAGGATTCTGTTCAAGGTTTTCCTGTACTTGTTAACACTGGATTAATAATGATCTTCACTGCTCCACCTATCAAGCATTCACAGAATCATGGGCTACTGAACAAACACCAACCTTCAACCCTGAGCGCTTCATCATCGGCCTAGGATAAATGCATTCGCCACAGAAAGATAACATCAGGATAAAGAAAGCTCTACTATGGCTAAAGCTATGCAGTAATTTCAAGTCGACAAAATTGAAACTTACGATTAACGATGCCAAATAGGAATAACCTTCTTTCTTCTGGAGGTTGAGTGGCGCAGGAAAGGAGGAAGGCAACAAGAAGAAATATAGCGCACCCTCTCTGCACTGACACACGGAACTGCAATAACTGTCTAGATGGCAGCAGTGCTGCTCAAACTTTCGTTTCACCCGTTTAAGGTCGGATTGGTACTGAAAACTTCTGCCGAAGCAAAACTTTTGAAATTCATGGAAACGAGGTGAAAAGCTCTGTTTTGTTGTTTAAGAGAAAGAGTGTTACGCAATTGGTTTCGTTTGTCTCATTCCAAACAAAAATAGCAAGTGAGTATCCTACTGAGCGATATTCCTCTTCACTGTCATATTTTGCTTAGTTACATATTTGTGACTCAGATAAATAAATAAAAAGTAGAATGACTAATGTTACAGCTCTGTTCTGTTGTCTAAGAGAAAGACAATTAGGTTAATTTGTGTAGCTCCATAAAAAATATAGCAGGTCATGCACAGTCCATACCACTGTTGTACAGTAGAGGTATGCTTATTTGAACACTTTTTTAACTGTTCCACTACCTTGGCTTTCTTACTTGCATATTAAAAAAGTAAAATGGAAAAGAAAAATAACAAACTTGATATCAGCTAACAGCCAACTATTTCAGGGTTATCCTGGCACAAACTAGAAGCAGAAATTCAATTAAATTTCTTTAATTTGAATTTTTATAAAGGTCCTTCCTCTTTTGAAGGCATCTGACGGTTTGGACCGTCAAAGACAGTAAAAGTGGAAAAGACCGGAAACTCCCGTAAGCCCCATGAGTCACAACAATCAGCGCCGTTTAGCGGATGTTCTTTCGTTAAAAACTCGCTCTGTTGACAATTTCTTCTATCGCTTTCCGCAGAATCATCATCAAAGCACGTTTTGTTTATGATGAGAATTCTCTCTCCATTCAAATTTCCTCTTTAATTGGAATAAAAAACAAGTAGGAAAAGAATAAATCGCTTTTTTCTGGAAAAAAATGTTGAATTCACGATTTCGAATCAGTTAATGTTGACAGACATTGCCTAGGCACGCCCTCTTGCTTTAATTATATCAATCATCTACCGCTGGAAATTGGACAAAGTCCAAAAGCTAGGCGGCGTTCCAAGCGATTTTTAGAGACCCGATATTAGCGAAGTCACCGGTCTTTCCCACTATTATTGTCTTTGCGGACTGCCATCTTCTCCATTGAATGTGCATTCCTCCTGGCAAACTTTTCAAATTATAAAAAACAAAACAGAGGTGTCAGCTGAGTCACTTTCATAGGTGAATGGTGAATTAGCAAAATATTCAAAAAGTGACAAAAACGTGAGGGATCATTACTAGTATTTATAGGAAAAATGCCTGGTTTGGGTTTTAGTTTTGTCTTCTGCGATCGTTCACTGTTAGCAAACGTTCACATAAGCATACCTCTACTGTACTTATGTGAACAGTTGCTTTAATGTGAACAGTGCAGCTTTGAGCTAAATGGTAGAATGAAGATGCAAAATACCTATACAGGTATTTTGAGGTGCCCTTAATTACCTACTTTGGCTAGCTGGGGGATACAAGGGGACACCACCATTCAGCTATTTTAAGATTGATCAGTTTATATATAAATGAAATGTATGTAGCTGATCATACTATAGTACCAAAAGTTTGTAGCCAGTTAGTTGGCTACCCTTGGTGTGCCCTCTACAAACAAGCTTAGTACACATGTTTCCCCAGAAACACTCTCAGTAGCCAACTAGTTGGCTACACATCTCTCCCCAGGAACAGTCTCAGTAGCAAACTAGTTGGCTACACATGTACCCCCAGAAACACTCTCATGTCTCCCCAGAAACACTCTCAGTAGCCAGTTAGTTGGCTACACATGTCTCCCTAGAAATACTCTCAGTAGCCAACTAGTTGGCTACACATGTCCACCCAGAAACAGTCTCAGTAGCCAACTAGTTGGCTACACATGTCCCCCCAGAAACACTCTCAGTAGCCAACTTACAAATGTCCCCCCAGAAACACTCTCGGTAGCCAACTAGTTGGCTACACATGTGTCCCCAGAAACACTCTCAGTAGCCAACTAGTTGGCTACAAATTTCCCCCCAGAAACACTCTCAGTAGCCAACTAGTTGGCTACATATGTCCCCCCAGAAACACTCTCAGTAGCCAACTAGTTGGCTACACATGTCCACCCAGAAACACTCTCAGTAGCCAACTAGTTGGCTACACATGTCTCCCCACACTAGCTGGCTACTGAGAGTGGAGAGAACGGAATAGAATGCGCCTAGTCGATTGAATGGCCAGGGGTCTGCATCTTGAAAGTAATAATGACTCCGTCACAACATGTCCCCATACAAACTTTCTCATTAGCAACGTACTTCGCTTCTGTAAAGTGTTTCTGGGAATATTCTTCTTCTTCAGCTTGCATTGTTGTTGAACTTTATTTATTCAAGCTTTTCTTTCTCTCTTTTTAGCCTACGCTAGATGGCATGGTGGTGCATGTTGTATCTCCAAACCTCTTTGCATTCTAGGTATATCTGTGCAAATCCATATTTTTATTAATGATTCCTAACTTGTCTTGATTTTATTTTATATTTATTGATCGACAGTCAGGGGCGTCCCGAGCCTTTCTTCATTGGGGGGGGGGGGGGGCGAACCTCGTAAATTGACCAGATCGGTACCTGATATCTTACTGAATTTATTTAACAAAAACAAAAAAAACAGAGCGAGTTGCCTTCATGAAGTTACAACGTACAATGTTGCAGGGTATATACAAACAAGTCTAAAGAGAAAAATTGGCCCGTTTTCACGCAACTGCTTCTGTTGTTTTTTTTTGTCATGGATACGCAGTAACTAGCCTTTTACCTTCGGAGGACCTTTCTAGTTTTGCCAACAGGACTTGAAATGTTCGCAAAAACGCAATTGCTGCTTCGCGAGAACGTCGCTAATGGCTGTACCGAGGATTAATTAAGGCGCTGCAGAAAAAAATATCTGCCTAAAGCTCATTATAAGGGCCAAAATTATGAGTAACAATCGCAAGTTTCTTATTTTGTACACAGACGGAAAAAGCTTTTGCCAAAGATAAAAAAAAAAAAAAAAAAAAAATGTTTCATATGTTTATGCCACTTGCAGCCTCTGGCTAGAAGTCGATTTTTTTCATGAAAACAGTCGTTTTTTCTGAAAATTGGTTGATTTTTCGTCAAAATAGTCGTTTTTTTCTGAAAATCAGTCGTTTCGAAAATGTAATTTTTTTTATTGAAAACAGTCGTTTTTGCTGCAGAAAAAGCCGGTAAAAATTACCAGCCAGTCGGTAAATGCCTGCCCCCCCCCCAAACATTTTGGCTAGTAACGCCTCTGGTCGTCAGATCCTGGAAAGAAAAAATACAAATCCTTGACTTTCCTCCTGATCATCAACGTTATCTGGCGGACGTTTTGGTAAGCCAATTTCTATGCTTAACGGAAGAAGAAGAATTTTCCCAGAAACACTTTATAGAAGCTATGTACATCGCTTCTGAGAACGTTTGTATGGGGACATGTGTAGCCAACTAACTGGCTACTGAGAGTGTTTCTGGGGGGAAAGTGTAGCCAACTCGTTGGCTACTGAGAGTGTTTCTGGGGGGACAAGTGTAGCCAACTAGTTGACGTGTATGGACGAGAGTGTTTCTGGGGGGAAAGTGTAGCCAACTAGTTGGCTACTGAGAGTGTTTCTGGGGGACAAGTGTAGCCAACTAGTTGACGTGTATGGACGAGAGTGTTTCTGGGGGGAAAGTGTAGCCAACTAGTTGGCTACTGAGAGTGTTTCTGGGGGACAAGTGTAGCCAACTAGTTGACGTGTATGGACGAGAGTGTTTCTGGGGGGAATTGTAGCCAACTAGTTGGCTACTGAGAGTGTTTCTGGGGGACAAGTGTAGCCAACTAGTTGACGTGTATGGACGAGAGTGTTTCTGGGGGGAAAGTGTAGCCAACTCGTTGACTACTGAGAGTGTTTCTGGGGGGACAAGTGTAGCCAACTAGTTGGCTACTGAGAGTGTTTCTGAGGGAACATATTTAACTAGTTGGCTACTAAGCTTGTTTGTATAGGGCACACCAAGAGTAGCCAACTAATTGGCTACGAACTTTTGGTAGTATAGTATGATTAGCTACATACATTTCATTTATATATAAACGAATCAATCTTAAAATAGCTGAATGGCGGTGTCCCCATTCGACAAGTTCGTCGCAGAGCGGAGGATCTGCTGAGACTTTGGTCTAGAGTCTTGACTTGCTTTAGTGCGACAACACTGAATAGCGAGTGTATTTTTTGGCTTTAGTTTAATTGAAATAAAAAAGACACATTTTCTTTCGTTCTTCCTCATGGACATGCCTAACAAGACCGCAAAAAACTCGGGGTCCCATTGGGTCTTTCAGGTAAAAATTAACAGTAGCTTTCAGCTCAGGTCCTTTACCGGTATTGAATAAATCACCAGTCGATGATACTTCAACCTTGTCTGTCAATGTTCCCATGTGAGCAACGAAGATTTGGCAAATCTTCTGTTAACCCCACAAGCCCCTATACTTTCTCAAACTTCCCCACTTTGGCGCAGACGGGGGCAAAAAGAAAGGTTTAAGAAGGCATTTTCGGAGGCAAGTGATCTTCATGACCAAGTTTTCGGAATCTGGAGAGACCTAAAATATGCCGAAAACACTGATCTCCAGCCTCCCACGACCAGCCACCCCTTGTCCCCACACCTCCGTCTGCCCCGTGAAAATCGCGGCTTCTGGCCGCGACGCGTCAGCTGAAGCAACTGATATTAGCTGTATGAACTAGGAACCCAAAAACGCTGATACTCATGATAATTATATCAGTAAGTTATCAGACATTGAACTGTGACGACGTTGCGCCAGCTAGTCGTTCGAGGTAGTGTACGTAGTGTCGAGGTAGACCTCGCCGTAATCGAGCTCTTGTAAATAGGGTTTTGGAGGATTAAAAATGAATTTTTAATTTCTGCAAAAGTTTTCACAAGACCAAATAGTGTTGTCATATTGCCCAATTATTAAGCTTCAACTTGGTGCATCTCTTTTTATTTTAAATGGTCTTCAAGCACAGATAATTGAAAGTGAAGTCATCCAGTTTTTAGAATTTCAGAAATCTGTCTGAGGTTAGGGACTAGACAAGATATGGTACTAGACAATTTTTACTATAATGTTCTTGCCAAAACATATAATTCCTATCTACACTATCATCGTTTTAACACACTTTGGTATTTAAAGTTCAGTATTCAGAGTTTGAATATTTTCAGAATTTTTCTTCGGTGTTCGCTCACAAACTGACACCTAAGAGTCTGATATTTAACACATTTTTGTCAGTAGGAATGTGTGCTGAGTTCGTGTGCATAAACTGTATTAGCAGAATTTTGTGTCATCAATTAGTAGAGAGTTCAAACCCTCATTTGAGTGCCTCAAACAACTCTGCTGAATTTTTTTGTACCTTGCTTCTGTTTTATTCAAACCAGGGAATGGAAGAAGTATAAGTTTTAAAACTCGAAGAACCTATGTAAACACAGCTTTTTCAGATTACTTTTTATGACAGAAAGATTGCTGAAACAGTTAAGCTGTCCCTTATTACTAACTACTATTTTCAATTTCTATCTGACTGTTTTATTGGCAAGAAACAAAGCCAGAGTATGGTAAAATTCAGAGAGTTATTCATACAAGTATACCTATACTGTAAACCACTGTGTTAAAACTTGCAAGAACCACTGTTGTGGTGAATGTTTGTTTGTTTGTGGTGAATGTTTGTTTATGCCAGTACTGCACCCATGTGTCTCCTATCTCTGATGAATATCCCTGATAGGCACTCTTGTCCAAAATGCAATAAACCTTGACAGGGGTTGGTGACTTCTATTCTTATTGGTTTATTGCTGGAAATTATTATTGCAAGTGTGATGCAAGGAATGTGATGATGCGATATGGAAGCAGTGTGAAAGAAGAAAGCTGTGGAATGAAAAAACACTTGCAAGACTAATTTTCAGCCCTAAGCCCAGAATAAACCAACACAGATTAAACCAGTAACCCATGTCAGTTTTATTGCATTTTTGGATGTGGGATGTTCATTGGCGTTAGTATGACACATAAATACAATACATATGATCATCTAAAATATCCCGTCTTCTTGAAATTCTTGAGCACTTAGGTTCCAAGCTGGGACCCTTTCAGCATTGGTGCTTCACCAGAAGAAAAAGAATATTAAAAAAGATATGAAAATTTGCACCAATTGATTTTGTTTCTGTTCTTTATGTCAAAAGAATGCGAAACACTTGGCTCTTAGCCAACATTAAGTTCCAAATTTGTTGTTCCCTCTGATTGTTTCATACAAAATAGCAAAATCGAGGCTTTATAAAATGTAGAGAAGTGTTCAGTAAATCATACCTCTACTGCATCATTTTTTAATCAGATGCTGGTAAGATGGAATCAGTAATGGCGAAAAGAGGGCTAAAGTAAAACAAACGATGGCCAAAAGCAGAAAGTCAGCTACGTTATTTTGGCTCTTCCCTGCAAGGGTTCTCGTCAGGCTGGTCGCAGACAGACATAGTAGCTGACTTTCTGTTTTTTAGCCAATGTTTAATATAGTCCTGTTTTCATTCTTTGGCCTGATTTCTTGATTTGCATTCGTTTGTTTTTACTATTGTTCTTGTGTTGCAGATAACCCAGAAGAATGAAGCTTGAAGTGAAGAAAGTTGACACCTCAGAGAGCCTGATTGAACATCCACCAGAGCTCTCTGCTGATGGAGAGTACGTGTTTGTTCCATCTGGGAATATACTTCGGCTTTTCAGAAATGATGGACAGTTTGTTTGTAATCTCAGTGGTTTAAAAAGTAACATCACACATGTTACCACCCATCAGAATACAGTAACAGCTGTTTGTTCCAGTGGTAATGCACTAACATGGAACTACTTGGACCAAAGTATAGTATCAAATGTGCACATAGCACTGCCGGCAGAGAGGCAGCAGAAGAACGGAAAGAAAGCTATAAAGTCTCATAAGTTGTTTGAGTTGTACCAAAATAGAGAAGTTGGCCTGAGTGTAGCTGTGTTCCAGCCTACAAGCACAACATCATCAGCAACACTTGTGTACGAAGTAGCTCGGAATTCAGCTACTAGGTTCTTATTCAAGGAGGTGCAAAATGGATATTACAAAGTGGCTGTTGGGGGGCATAAAGGAGCAGTTGTAGCGGCTATCAAGGACTGTAGTGTCTGTGTAGAGGATTTAGTAACAAAGAAAACCAAACGCCACCTAACTGACGAAAGAAAGTTTACCTGTGTTTCGCTCCACCCCACTGAAAATATCCTTGCTACTAGTGACATCTCAGGTCGGATTCTGATTTGGCACGATTTTATTGATTCAAGTTTCCCGCCAAAAGCAGAGTGTCATTGGCATGCACTACCAGTGGCATCATTGAGATTTACCAGTGAGGGTTCATATTTGCTTAGTGGTGGAGGTGAGTGTGCCTTGGTCAAATGGCAGTTGAAGACGCACACCAAGACAATCGTCCCCCGACTTGGTTCCCCCATTAGATTCATTGCTGTTAGTGAGGATGGGTCTTCCGTTGCGATTACGTCAGAGCAGAACTGCATCAACCTTCTCCTCGGGACTACGGGGGAGGTAATGGCCTCCATCCAGGGCGTAATACCCCACTCAAGGGCACACCTTTTGGGTGGTGAGCTCATGGTCAGTCCAGCAGGCGTGACTTACCATCCGCTCACCAAGACTGTCGTAACTAATGCCCAAACTGGGCATGTGCAGTTTCAGAAGTTAAATGAGGCATCTGTACATCAGAATTTGGATGTTACTCAGCATAATTACATAACAGATGAGAGACAAACTGCAGCTGTTAACACAGAAGTTATCAAGATTGCTGTTTCAAAGGATAATTGTTGGCTAGCCACAGTTGAGCACTGGGAAGACCCTATGCAGAAAATGAGCCCTGAACTGACAGTTAAAATATGGAAGTTTGACGGCGCGCAATTTGTTTACAACAGTGTGCTCTATATGCCACACGATGATGAACTCAGGAATGTGATTTTTGCGCCTTTTTCTGGAGCCTTCCCCATAATCATCACCACCGGAGGAAAAGATAACACGTTCAAGGTGTGGAAGCAGAAGGAAGAAGAGCGGATTCGTCCACTTTGGCTTTGCTCGTTTATTGGTCGCTATAAAGACTTGCCTGCTAATTGGGCAGACTTTTCGCTCGATTCTTCCCTACTAGCTGTTGCTTTCGGGAACGTGATCACATGCTGGTCATTCAAGACGCTGATTGGCTCCTTGAGTACCAACCTCCTCACTACCAACTATGAGAAAATTGCTTTCAGCCAGCGGGAAGAAACCAGCCAGCTTTTAACGGGGATTTCAAAGAATCAAATCCTTGTTTGGCATATTATCTCAGCGCGCGTTTTGCACCACGTTGATATATCAGTCGGAATTCAAATATTCATAGCTGATCGGGAGAGCGATCGAATGGCGGTTGTGACGAAAAGTAGGGAAGTTTACATGTTTACGCCCGATCGCGTGGAGACGGCCGTTACCAAAAAGCTTGATTTTTCCGCCGTTGGAGGGTGTCTAATCGCTAAACCGGCTAATACCCAATCTTCCCAGAAGTCGCGATTGGTTCTAATCAGTCAAGATCGTGAAATGTTCATAGTGGATGACACGTTTACTGACGAGTACACCTGGGCGTCCAAGTCGCAAATTGAAAAAGTGCGCTTCACTCCTTTTGCATCGCTTAAGAACAAGGTGAGCAGTGACTTAAAGCAGGTCAAGTCCCACTTCGACCGTTCGAAGGACGTCGCGACGTTCCTCTTGACGTACGTTAATGAGCCCTCTGTTACGCTACCGCCGACGACGTCCGTCTGCGACGCGTATGAGAATCTGCTCCTCGAGAAGGCCGAGAACGGTCTGAACGTACCGATGGAAACGTTGGAGATGGACGTTGATGAGGACGTTGCTGTCGTGAATTCCAAAACGGCGCTTCCCGATGATAACGAGCTGTGCCGATTTCTTTGTGATATTTTGTTATCTTAGAGGAAATACACCGGCCATGTTATCAAAGTTTTAGAAGTCTGTTAGTAGGGAATCCAGACGTTTTCAGAGGTTGCAGTCATGTGCCTCTCGGTGTAGAGTGGTGTTAAGTGGGACGATTGTTTAGCTACGGACGGTGTAATTTTTGACTGAATGGTGAAATAAAAACCCGTATACCCTCTGAAATGCTCTTGGGAGCCCCTAAAGAACTAGTTTTACCATCAACTGTTTACTATTATCTCAGCTGTTTTGTAAAATGAACCCATCCAAAGTTAAAGCTGTATCAAAACTTAGACTTACTAGTCCTAATTTAATCTTCACCTTCTGCTTGACACAAACCTTTTGGGTGACCATCAGTACCAGCCAAGATTTAAGGCATGAACCGTCCTTATTTACATAGCAACCATTTTCGAGCAAGAACAGAGATATAAATGGAAGGAGATGTTTGAATATTCGCAAGGATGACTTATGACACGCTGAGATTTTAAACTCGCAGATGTTGTTACATTCGTAACGATTCGGTGGTGAATCATTTTGCCCATGGAAGGAATTAAGAATCCTAGCGTCGCCGAACCGATGCAAGTAGTGAAAAAAGGATTAAGCCGCGTTTAAGCTAGTCCTCCTTGTCTCGACCTTGTACTCATGTTAGTTCCTCGCCAAGGTTTAAAGTCGTGTTATCAAGAACAAATAATCAGATAGAACCTCCGTCTCCCCATCTCTGTAAAATGACCATGCGGGGTCGAATATTTCCTCGTACAAACGAGCGGAGGTTATTGGCTACGCGCCACATCACGTTTCAGTGACAAATTGTTTTAATACAAGATCTACAAATAGCTATATCATTGTGAAGCCGTGCAGAAGAAACTTTCAAAGTCAAAGCTGATTGGCTCACAAGACGCGCTCGAGAGCAGGTCAGCGTGTCTCCTGCACTGTTTTCTTTGAGATGAGCAACGGCGAAGACGGGTATCAGCTCAAGGCTAGAGCAAGTAGCTCTAGCTCCGCGCAGTTTTGTCAGGGTATCCATAGTCGCTGCATGGAACCAAAGATGGAGGCTCTACCTCATTATCTGTTATTGATATGACTAAAGGGCGATCTCTTGGATTCGCCTTCCGAAAAGCAAGCGAGAACCCGCAGAGCGCAAGAACAAACGGAAAGTCTTTGCGCCTCAGTTACTCCTGTACAACTTCTCGCTGACTTGCCGAAATCACTTTAGGTCACCCAAACGAACACTATAAATTGATTCAAATCATGGGCAAACCAATCAACAACGTTTTCCTCCGTAACGTTTCTGGCTCTTCGCTGGGCATACGGCGATTCTTCCTCGCCAAGGAGAGTTAGTCATCGAGCCTAGAAACGTCACCCCAACGAACCTCTGAATTGATTCAAATCTTATGTAGTCGTGACGTTTCTGGCTCTTCGCTGGAAACATGGGAATCACATACTCGGCATCACATTAAGTGACGATCTCTCGTTCGGAGGTCACAGCTAAAGCAGCTGGTCTTCTAAAATCCTTCGCAAATCTCAGAAGGTTTGGAATGACAGAAAAACTCCTTCTTTCGTGCTACAAAACTTACGCCATGCCCTTAGTCATGTACGGCTGTCCTGTCTGGCACCCGTCGCTCAGAGAGAAACACAGAAGTCAACTGGAAAAAATTCAGACGAGAGCCTGGAAAAAATTCAGACGAGAGCCTGCAAAATAATTCTTGGGCCAAACTACAACAAGAGCTGTAAGCTCATATGGCACTTGCATGGGTTAAGATGTTTTGATTGATCAAAAATAAGTTTCGACTTTGCGGTTGAGATGCGCACTCTAAGGGAGCTGGAACTTTATTTGTAAGCAAAACCCTTGAGGCAAAAATGCTAATGGGCTGATGGGCATCATGAAAATGAATATATTGCTTATTGCTTACAAGTATTTTTTTTTACTTTGCGGTCAAGATTGGTACTTTAAGGAATAATCGGATTTGGGAAGTAGCAATTTCTAAGCAAATGTTGTTGAATCTCGAATATTCCAGCAAAGTTTCATCGTCCTAGCACATCTGGAAGTACCTGAACTCGCGATCACCGGAATCAAAGACCCCCTCCCCCCCCCCTCCAACTCCACCCACAATACCTGGAGTCAATCCGGTTCTGTAAAGGATTGATCGAGAGCATCTATTTGTCATTCCTACGAAGTTCGATCCAGAACACTAGTCTAAGCGGGTCAAGTATTTTCCGCCCTCCCCCAATAGTTGCCGGATTCGGTCCGGAAATGAAAAAGATCACCAGAGAAAAATATCCTCTGTTCAATTATTAAATTTCACTTGAATCCGATCACCCGTTCCAAAGTTACGCACGACTCAATATTCCGGATTCCCCTCCCTCAACTCCCCCCCCCCAAGGATATCATATCAAGGATTTTTTTTTATTCCAAGTCAGTTTGACCGGGTCCCTGATATGCCTGCCAAATTTCGTCATGAAAATTCCGGGAAACCCCCTGCCCCCCCCCCCCTCAAGTGTCCGGATCCAGTCAAATTGTGTAAAAGATTTACATGGATCAGATGTTTGTTCTTCCCAGCAAGGCTCACTCCGATACCATCATTCTAACTGTTTCTCGAGATTTCCGCCCCCCCCCCCCCATCTCCCCCATGGTGCCCGTAGCCAATCCGATTCAGTAAATGATTTACCTAGAGCATCGGTTCGTTCTTCCAACAAAGTTCCATTCCGATCTCTCCATTCTAAGCGGGTCACGTATTCCCCCCCCCCCCAAATAGTTGCCGGATCCGGTCCGGATATGAAAAAGATCACCGGATAGATGTCCTCTTTTAAATTCTTAAATTTCGCTCGAATCCGATCACCCATTCCAAAGTTATGCATGACTGAAAATTCCGGATTCCCCTCCCTCCACTCCCCCCACCATTATCAGATCGACAAAATTTTTATTTTGAAGTCAGTTTGATCGGGTCCTTGATATGCCTGCCAAGTTTCATCATGAAAATCTCCAGAACCGCCATCACCGGAATTCCGAGAAACCCCCTCCCCCCCCCCCCATAAGTGTTCGGAACCAGTACAATGGTCTAAACGATTTATCTAGAGCAGATGCTTGTTCTTCCCAGCAAGTTTCACTCCGATCCCTCGATTCTAACCGTTTCTTGAGATTTCCGGTCCCCCCCCCAACTCCCCCCTGGCTACCGAATCCGGTCAACAGTTTAAACGGGACATCACAGATATATAATCTATTCAGTTATTAAGTTTCATTACAATCCGATCACCCGTTCGAAAGTTACACACTTCTCAATTTCCCGGATTCCCCTGCCCTCCACTCGCCCCAAAATGGTCGGATCGGATAACTGATTGTTTCTAAGTTTGTTTGGTCGGGTCTCTGATACGCCTGCCAACTTTCATGGTCCTAGCACAGCTGGAAGTACCCTAACTCGAAAAAGTGTGACAAAATGCCCTAAATTTTCAAGTTTCCAGTGCCCCCCACTCCCCCGCATACGGTCTGATCGGGAAACTGATTATTTCCAGGTTAGTTTGGTCGGGTCCTTGATACGCCTGTCAAGTTTCATTGTCCTAGCTCATCTGGAAGTACCCTAACTCGAAAAGTGTGACAAAATGCCCTAAATTTTCAAGTTTCCAGCCCCCCCCCCCCACCCACACTCCCCCGCATATGGTCGGATCGGAAAACTGATTATTTCCAGGTTAGTTTGGTCGGGTCCCTGATATTCCTGCCAAGTTTCATTGTCCTAGCACACTGGAAGTACCCTAACTCGAAAAAGTGTGACAAAAAACTCGGACCGACCGACAGACGGAATTGTGATCGGTATATAGCACTTGAGCCAGAGGCTGCAAGTGCCATAAAAACTACGAAGAAAGCTTGAGCGAACTCAAGCTCCCAACCCTGGATGAACGGAGGCATGAAAGCTTGATGAAGTTTGGAGCTGACATCCTGAAGTCCCCAACGCACCGAGATATCCTGCCCCAGTTTACTTCAGTACCCCCCACACACAAGACGATGTTGGCAAATCTGAAAGAAGGAAAAGAACTGTTAAAATGCCCGCCTACACACTCGACGACAAGATTTTTAAACTCCTACGTGCCATACTACGTGAAGCACTACAACGACAATATCTTCAAATCGAAGTGTTAGCTTATCATGTGTGTTCTTCTTGTTGCGTCTTTTGGTGTTTTTCTCTTCTTACTTGTTTGACGTTACCCATGTTCTTGTTTGACGATACCCATGTTATTGCATTGTGATAAAGGGAACGAATAAAGATTATTATTATATTTTCCTTCATCAACACGAAGAGCTAGTCATCAAGAGTATAGGAACGAAACCGCGTGGTAGCTCGGAACTGGAATATTGATAATTTAGGCATAATTTGAAAACATGCCTTGCAGCAAAAACACACGGTTTTGGAAAATCTTGTTTCTCACTCCTAAAATTATTATCGTCCATTGTCAACTCTGAGTAACTTGAAAATAATGAGCTCGTGTCATCGTTATTAGGGTGTGTTAGCCTTCTCCTAATTGCCTTTGTCTTTATTCTCGTTTGTGGGCACGACCGTCTTAAATTACTAAAATTATGGTGCCAAAAATTACTCAGGCGCATACACAACTGTCTACCTATATCTGAAATATTGGCAAAAGTGTTTCGAACATTGTTGGGAGGTTTTCAAACACAGTTAAGGTATGATTCTTTGAATAGTTCTCTGAATTTTTCACCACCTTGATGGCTTCGATGTTTTCCACTACAGTTAGAGATATGCTTCTTTTGACACTTTTCGGATTTCTCGCGTTTCAAATTACTGAAGCAAAGCCGACTTGGCGAGCAAAGTAGGCTAATAAGTTCCAGTCATCAAAGTACTTACGTTTCATTGCTGTATTTCTCTAACTTCCAGGAACAAGGTTAGAAGCTGTTCAGCTTTAATGTAGATATGCTTCTTCGGACCCCATTTTTGGATCCCAAAACGTTATTGACGGAATACACAGGGCTTCGTAAAGTGTATCCTTCCGTGTGTCAGTCTATTAGCACGATAACTCTCCGGTTCAATTGTTTTACTCAAACTTGAGGCGTTTTTCCGTGACACAATTGTGGGCCACACAGTTCTGGTGTTTGTCGCGGAAACACGATTGTTTGCCACACAGTCGAGCCACAAGTTGAAACTCGCGGAAACACCGATTTTTCTATTTCTGGGCGGTTATTCCAAATGTCTGAATAAATAAAGAAAAGTCATGTAAAAATCTCAATAAATAGAACTCCAGTCTTTCGTCCTTACCATTCCGTGCAAAAAGGATCTTCAGTTTTATGTCTACATACTTGAGGAAGTTTTTATTGTTTTGACGTTATTTTGCTGCTAAATTTGAGTTTCCCGCCAAAGTCGAGCCACAAAATCGACAATCACCTCGGCAGTTGTTTGTCGAATTTGAGCCAAAAAATGAGCCACGAAAATCTTGTTAGTCGCGGAAACACGCTTGTGGGCCGCACCAAAGGCCGCGGAAACGCTCCTTTCGAGACACAATCGACCCACAACCTGTCTGTGGGGCCACGGAAAAACGCCTTTGGTGTGGAGATCCTTTGGGTCGAAGTACAGGTCAGGTTTCTAGATGGGTCCCGTAGTCGTGTATTTAGGGGTGAAGGAGGAGGTTTCAAATCAGGGGGCTAAAAAATATATTTTAAAAGCATATGACAGTTTAGGGTTAAGGAGACAAGCTGACTTCAGATCTGATAACTATTTTCTAACCGGACAAATAGTTACCAGGAAATTTGGTAAAAGTAGAAGTTTGTATTTCAACCGTAAGGGTAAACCTTTAAACGTCAAAAACGTAAACGTTGTAAAAAGTTCGTATTTCAACGTATGACGTATTAGTTTGAAAGCATTGTTTGAATATAAAGTTTCCTATAAGTAAAGCTTAGGGATAAGGAGACATGCTGAATTCATTTTCGAACTTTATTTTCTTGGCGGACGAGTATTTCGATCGGAACCCAACCAAAAGCAGAATGTTACAGAAGTAAAAGTTTCTCTGAAGTCGATTATATATTCGATGCGTTTTTTTTTAATTAATAATTAAAATTAATTAATAAATGCAGCAAAAAGGTCTCAACTAATTCCTCAGTCAAAAAATTATTTGCTTATGTTCACTCCCCGTATTCGCGAGTCCCCACGGACGGGGAATGCTCCGTTTATCATCCCCGTCATCAAAAAGGACTCAGATTCGAAGGGGAATCAATTTTTGCTGGTATTGGTGCAATGTAAAGTTAATTAAAAATAATCAGAATAAACAAAACCAAAAATAAAGTGGATCCAGACTAATTTCGTCAACTGTATATTTCTTAATTGAACACAATCGATTTTGGAAGCATTCCCCGTGTTCTCGCTGTTTCTGTACGCGGGGTCCGCGTGGTGTGACTCCCTCTATTCTCGCCGTTTTTTCTAAAAGGGCGTTCTCTTCGATTCCCCGAGGAGTCCTCGGGGAACGGCGAGAATACGCCTTGTGGGTCAGAAATACTTCAGTTTGTAATCGTAATTGCAGTATTGACCCCCTACTACGTCAGGAAAAATTTGAAAAAAGAGTTCGAAGATGAGCTGCTAGAAATTTGTGCGGGTACTCATTAACCCGTTTTGTCTATGGTGACTTCTTCACTATTTAGACTATTTAGACATGCTATGTTTAATTTCGGTAAGTGTGTTATTTTCAGTTTTTGTTTTCTCTTCTTTTGTTTCTTCTTATTTTGTATTTACTACGTGTTTTTCACTTTGTTGTTCACGGGCATAACAGTTAAAAAAAAAAAAAAAAGATAAGAAATAATGGTAATGTTAAATAACATTATAGAATAAAATAATAAATATATAACATAAACTAGAAAGTTTAGTTCATGTATATTGTTGAAAACGTATATGGAACCAAGAGGACAGGGAGGGACGCGATTACATTTGTGAACCGGTCTGGCGACAATCAAACCTTATATGACTCTGGACAGGCAAATAAGGAAAGTTTGCCATTTGTCCATGGTTCATGAATTTGGCGAGGATAGCCACAAGTTAGAAAAACGTGTACTTTTGGGTCATGGCTGTCTTTCTCTAACTTCCAAAAACACGATGCAACTTCATTTTCGATCACGTTCACGAAGTTTAAATTCCCGACTCACTTCAACTCCAAAACTATCGCCACACCGGATGCTCGTTCTCTGAAACCGGAAAGACTCTCAATTTAAAATAATGATTTGCCCTTTGTTCTTTAAGTGTTAAAGTTACTTTCGTTGCCTGGGTGAATGTAGTCTCTTATAACTTTTCCGATGGAAGGGCAAATCCCTGGAACTTTAAGGTTTCAAGTCGGTAATTGAACGGTACGAGGCTCGGGTAATTGGATTTGTTTTAACTTCCGGACTCGCTTCACGTGAGTCAGTTAGGTTTCAGGAGTGAAGTGAGACACAGGGCTGATCAAGGTAGGATTAAAGCCACGTATACACACAGTCCGAGGATTTCGTATCCGAAAACACGCATGCGCAATTCGCTTCACTATGGAGAAACCCTCTTGCGATGCGTCAACATTTTGGACCGAAGGAGGAAATTTGCATCCGACTGCAAAAATCGGACTGTATGTACACGCACCTTAAAGCGAGGCTTCACCTTCCAGATTCTTCTTCCGGATTCCAGACAGCCGCATTCGTCGAGACGGATCCTTTATCGAGGAAGTCCGGAAGGAAGTCCAGGGTGTTGGACACACGAGATTCGTTGGATCTGGAAGGTGAAGCCAGGCCAAAAACGTCTGGAAATCCGGAGTGCTGGACACCCCAGAATCCGGATGTCTGGAAGGTGCCATAGAGGCAACCCGACCGAGAGACACTACATATATGCAAATGGGGGAAGAAAAGGGAAAGTGATTGACAGTTGCGACTGGGATGCGAGAGATATTTAAAATGTAAAGGGGACATCTAGGAAATGTTGAAGAACAGAAAGTTTAGCTGTCATCATTATCGTGAAAATCTGAAAGGGTTAGCTTGACTATGACCGAGGCTTCACCTTCCATGCAGATATTTCTTCCGGATTCCAGACAATCGTTTTCGTCGAGACGGATCTGGAAGGTGAAGTCAGGCCAAAAACTTCTGGAAGTCCGGGGTGTTGGACACCCCAGATTCCGGATGTCTGGAAGGTACCATAGAGGCAATCCATTAGAGAGACAGAACAAATATGCAAATCTAGGAAGGAAAGGGAATGTGATTGACAGCTATGACTGGGATGCAAGAGATATTTGAAATGCGAAGGGGACATCTAGGAAATAAATAAGAATAGCAAAACTGGATGTCATCATTATCATCAAAATCTGGAAGGGTTGGCTTGACTATGCGGAAGTCTGGTAATCCGGACGTCCGGTAATCTGGAAGGTGAATCCTGGCTGTTATCCTTTCCAAGGGCGATTCTGGCGGTTTGGAAAGCATTTACGACTTGGAACTAAGCCTCACTCCACTTTCCAGAGCTGTTATTGAGTTCCGCTAGTTTTGGAAAGTGAAATGAGTTCGCTCGACCTTCTAGCGAATCCCAGTACGAATTGAAACGCTACTCAGAATTCTCTTGATGACTAACTCATCGTGCCGACGAAGAATCGCCGTCTGCCTAGCGAAGAACCAGAAACGTCACCACAACAAACGTTGTTGATTGGTTTACATATGATTTGAGTCAATTTAAGGATTTGTATAGGCGGCGCTTATTAGTTGCGTTTTTGTTCGACTTTTCACTCGCCTTTTCGACGGCTTTTTACTTTTTTTGCGTTTTCGTGAAATGGTCCTAAGCACTGTTTGACAATTTCTGGTTTTTGTCAAAAAGGCAAACGCCGACTTTCGCCTTTTCCCTCGGCTTTTTGCAAAAAGGCAAACTTGGTAGGTGACCAAGTTACGCTCTCCTTTTGGCTTTTTGCCTCGCTACTGGTAGCCAGTTGACCCCAAAATCCAATAAAAGAGGAATTTGATTCAAATTGAAAGTCAGTATTTCGAGACTATCTCGGATTTTAAAGATGAAAAATTTGAAGTGCAGGTAAAATCCAAATAAAGTGGCATTTGTCAAAATAGTGTTTTCATCCCAGAAAAGTGAAAAGTCCTTAGTAGTAACGGCACCTTGCGAAAACGCGAAAATGTTAAAAAAGGCCTGAAAACGATAAAAAGCCAAAGCTGAAAAGGGAAAGGCAAAAGCCGAACAAAAACGTAACTATTGTCTCTTCCTAGGATCCACGGCGTCTTTCGGCTTTAGTCATATAGAGTGTTGATGCTTAAATCTCATCATCAAAACACAACTGCAACTGAAGAATTGGCGAAGTTGAGCCTTGATGATTGATGAAAAGGCCAAATAAAAGAAAACTACTCCAAGCTATTAGAAATAATCCGTAATAAATAACGTACACCCAAATCAGAAACCCCATATTTAGCGAAGGGTTTCAGGCTGTGGATTCGCAGCAGGGTTGCCAATCTTACTTAATTCACTAGGAGGCCTAGGTTAGAAAACGATCGGAACTGGAAAACGAATACGTGACGATAGTGAAAACTGGTATCAGAGAATTTTGTGGTTTGAATAGTTTTCTGTGAGTTATTTCGTACAGAATACTAAATATTTACCTTTTCTATTTCTTACTACTGTACCGTCACTATGTTAATCTACCATTTTTTATTGCTCTTGTCTCGTCTATCTTGATTTATCCTGAGCTGTCCAGGGTTCAAAAGTAAAATTGGAATTACTCTATCCTTCTTGCTTTTCTTCCTTCTTTTTCCCTCTTTCTTCTTTACTCTGTTTTGTTCTAAGTAAGTAAGTAAGTAATTTATTTCTGACCCGCCATTTGAAAAGCGGAGTATGTAAAATAAAATAAAACAATTAACTAAAACACAACAAATACAATATACAATTTGTATCCATCGCCCAGAAAAGAATGTAGAGTATCTGCGTGAAAAGTACGGATGATAATGTCTTATTTATTCTAGGTGAAACAAATGTTTTACTATTAATTTGTAAAGTTGTAAAGTTATTTACCTTCTCTTTTTGAACTAACATTTTGTTCTGCTGCTAGTAAACTTTTGTGTCTTTTTTCTCACTATAGTATGAAACAACATGTTCTTTTAAGCTAAGAATGATGAATGAATGTATTTGATTGGGCCACTACACTTGACCAAGTAAAAAAAACGGAGTATAGAAAAAGAAGAAAAAAGGAAAAGAAGAGAACACAAAAGAAACATAAATAAGAAGAAAATAACTAAATTATAAAGATTAAGAAGACGTTTATTTTAATGAAGTACTAATTAGCCTCTTCTTTAATTGAGAACCTTCTTAATTCGAAATTCTGGCTGTCATTTCAGTCCTCGCAAGGGTTAAATTCCCTCGGGTTGTCCACGAAACGTCCCCTGCAGGCTTAACGTCTCCATGACAAAACGTCCCCGTGGCGAATCGTCCCCATAACAAAACTTCACGGTGGCTATCTCCAACCAAAACGTCCCCGGCTAAAATAGAACAAGAATAAAAATATGATAACGTTTTTTGTGGAGATTTCAAGATTTACGTCAGTTTCATTTTCACTGGAATATATTGAAAAAAACAAATAAAAAACCTAATTAACATTCCTGCCAGGAAAGCACAAATGTAGTGCTTGGCTAGGACAGGAAAATAACCGATATTAGTTAAACAATAAACAGAATCAACTGAATACCCTATATAAACAAGAATGAAGGGGACGAAAAAAAATAACCAAGTATCCATCAATCATCCAACCATCAGACCCGGCATTCGTTCAAAGTTGATTAATTTAAAACCACAACAGGAATAACAGATTAAAATCGCCTAGGTAGCCTATACAAATATTATCACACGAGGTTCACAGAAAAAAAATACCTTGAACTTCCCTGCCATTTTTTAGCCACCATGACGGCACTACACTGATTTTTGCATTCTCCTTGTATGACTCTTTTTTAGTCAGATCAGGCTTCTGCTTGTCCCCTTCGAGAAGCCTTTTTAAATGCATGTTTCTTTAAACGACCTAGAACTATAACTGATCAGTTACGAGACAAGGGCAAGGCATATGACATTGTATGCTTTGAAGGGAAACGGTCCATATCTCGTATCTGAAGCCACTGGTCCCACTTCCGCTCTTCTTGCCTATAATAATGTTCCTGTAATGCAATCATCCGCCTGAAGACCAAGACGAACTTCAAAATCCATGCTTGGGGATATTTCGCCACGGAGATGTTTGCCATGGGGACGTTTTATCGTGGGGACCTTTCGCCATGGACGTTTTGTTCAAATTCAAATTCATTCAGACCGTTTATTGGTAAACCAACTTCGAAGCTTTGTTCGTTAGAAGATGCTAAATTACGCTGGTCGTTCATGAATAAAATAAATAAATTACACCAATTATTCGCTTTGTTAAAAGTCTCTGTAAAAAAGGGCACAAACGAGTTCATGAACCTTGAGGTTGTGATGAGGACGTTTCGCCACGGGAATGCTTCTCTGGTGGAGACTTTTCGCCAGCAAGCCAAATTGTTCAGTGAAAGCATGGGATATTCATTAAATCCCAAAAATTTGGGTCCAAGGCTGACAACACGTTTAAGATAAATTATTCGATATTGGATTAGACGTGTTCGGCTATGTATTTCCGATATAGAAAACCTACATTTGGCTGGCTGTCCCCTAGGCCTAGAATCCAGGCAATAATTATAATAATAACTCATTTATTTCCTTTATAGCTGCAATCAGATCAAATTATCCTTGGTTACAATTGTCATATTACATTATTCCGTATTGACTAAACCTTAGCGGATTATCTACAGCCCGTGACGTACTCATGACGTCATGAAAGAAATAGGAAAAATCGATTAAATTAATTTCGCAGAATATATATTGGTATATATGTATAAAGCCGAGCTCTCCTAGGGACAATCAGTTCCGCTAGTAAACGGAAAATATAGACTTTGTCGGTGCCGGCAGGACCCGTAGATAATCGGCTAAAGTTTAGTCAACACCCATTATTTAGTTTTTTCTGACTTTGCAGCCATCTATCTTTTTGCCTACTCTCATTGCTTCTTGAAAAGACAGATGGCATCCCCTCCTCTTTCCAGCATTTTAATCAATACAATCTCTATCCCCACAGCATTCGGGATCGAAGAGTAGGAGGAGCTTAGCCAAGTCTATATAAAGGGGAACCATCGTCATGGATCCAACAATTCTAGCACAAATGGATAAGGATATGCTAAAAAAGCAGATTGAGAATATGAAGTATCAGGCTTCAATGGAACGATGGCCCCTCTCCAAGTCAATTCAAGCGTAAGTCAGACGGATTTTATTTACAGGAATTACAGTATTTTATCGCTACTTTGTATATTTCTTATGTCTTTTCTCCAATGTGGACCGAAATCGAATATGCAGTAGAGCTGCTCGCAAGTGAACCACCTGGATGTGATCGGTGACGTCGGGATTCTTAATTTCCTTTCATGGGTATAACGAACCAATTAGCAATGTAACTACCCTAGTTGGCCTTTTGGAGCAAATATGGTTCATGGCGGATGAGGTACTTGTGCTCCGAGTATTGTTGATTTTGTGGTTGGATTGTCTTCTGTTCTCTTGAACGCATAAGAGAGGATTGATCTGTGTCAAGCAGGAGGTTAGGGTTTGTTTAGGACTAGTATATCAAGGTTTGTTTGGATACGGTGCGTATAATAAGTTAGTAAGTAATTTAATTCTGACCCGCCATTTGAAAGGCGGAGTATGTAAAATAAAATAATTAAATAAAACACAACAAATACAATTTTCCATTCATCGGCCATAAAAGAATGTAGACTGTCATGTGCTCGCTGAGCCCTGTTGTCCATGATTTTTGGCAGAGCCGACGAAATTTCCCAAAGTGTGACACTGCATCTTTAACTTGGAAACGCTCCGTTAGTATGTGGCTGTGGTATAACTTTGGCAAATAATAAAATATAATAAGAAGCCTACCTTTGCCTTCATCGCAAGTTTCAAGAGGAGAATTTGGTCGACCTCCTCCTAGTGCCAAGTGGTTTCGCATTTGATGGTTAAATTTGTTAGGGGTAGGTTGATATTGCTTCCCGGTTTCCCGGAATCTACGAACCCCATCCTCATCGTGGGAGTCTTTAATTATGCAATTAAAGTAAGTATTGGCAACTGACCGGTTGCATATTTAATCCCTTGAAGCAAGAAATCAAAATAATATAACGAAGGGGAGGTGAGATGGGGGGCGGTGGATAGGTTGTGACGGGGGAATCAGTTTTCTTTCCTATTTTCTTTTTTTTCTCTCTCTTTCTTTACCTCTTTTTCCTTTCTTTTGTTTTTGAAAATATATTAGATTAGTTTTTATGTCATTATTTATTGAATAATTTCAAGATAAACGGTGGTTAAAAGATACAACCACCCACAGGTTTTTTGTCTTTTATGTGGTTGTTGAGTTTTTTGTACAATGTAGTTGTGTTTTTTTGGTGAAGTAAAAAAATATCTGAATCTGAATCTGAAATCTGAAGAGAAATTAAAAATTCTACTTCGGTAAAGTCGTTATGACGTTTTCATTGCGCTGAGCCGAGCGTTCCATGCGATAAGCCTGCGCTTCGTCACTACTTTTAACCGTGTAGTGTAACCTGCCATAGTGTGCATGTAATCAAATGCCTTTTCCAGCGTCCGTGCAACGTCAACACACTACATGCTTGAGCCGGCTTTACCCACACAGAGGGCTGAAAACAGCAGTACTACAGTTTTGATTGTTCCTAGGACCTAACAACGTCCACTAACCACCTCTATGACTAGCATATAGGAATAAATATCCATTCAGCCCAAGCTGAATGCAAATCATAGTCGACTGCGTTAAACGGATACGTCAGCTGATTCTAATACAGTGATATTTCAACCCGGCTTGTAGGGGTTCGTCCTCACCAGAGCAAAATAACACCAGGGAGTAGCGTCAAGACTTGAAAAAAGAGACACACACTGGAATAGCAGTGACACTAGCAACGCTAGTGATAGAGAACGTCCCTACTGTAACTCAATCAGTTCAGTCGTGCACCAGCGCTGCCTCCAATAACTTCCTGTTCTGAACACAGCAAAAACAAGACCAAAGGTGTCGATGGGATCCCAAAAATCTAATATTTGATTCAGGCAATTGAGCCTTGTCTTCGCCAGATCCAGTCTTGGACAGGCTAATCATCAATCATCCTTATCCCTATAAAGAACATCTAATCAACTTTGAATAAAAGTTTGACTTACAAAAAAAATCGGTTACAACCGGATTCCGGAATAAATATATGTCCGGGTAAAAAACCATCGTCATAAACCGACTCAGCCTCTCTCCTTGGCCTGTCATCTAATCGAACTTTTGCTTTTAACCAATTTTCCGGTTTTGGCCGGATTCCGGGCGAACTAGTTGTCCAGCGAGAAAATGATTTTTCACCATCGTGCTCCGCATGTCTTTTACGCATACATCAAACATTTAATCAACTTCAGATTAAACTTTTACTTTTAACCAACTTTCCGGTTTTCGCCGGATTCCGGGCGAACTAGATATCCGGGTAGAAAATTGTTTTGACATAAGCGTTCAACATGTCTTCTTGCCCTAAATCAAACATCTAATCAACTCGAAATAAAACTTCCAAGTTTAACAAACTTTCCGGTTTCGGCCGGATTCCGGGCGAACTACTTGTCCGTCGAGAAAATGGTTTTCATCATCGTCCTCAGCATGTCTTCCTACCCCTAAATCGAACATCTAATCAACTTCAATTAAAACTTTAATTTTAACAAGTTTTCCGGTTTTGGCCGGATTCCGGGCGAACTACTTGTCCGTCGAGAAAATGGTTTCCACCATCGTCTTCAGCATGTCTTCCTACCTCTAAATCGAACATCTAATCAACTTCAAATAAAACTTTTACTTTTAACAAACTTTCCGGTTTTGGCCGGATTCCGGGCGAACTACTCGTCGGATGACAAAATAGTTTTCACCATCGTGCTCAGCATGTCTTTTTACTTCATAATCGACTATCACATTAGCTGTTTCAAAATATTTTGTTTGCCCCTTAATTTGAACCCCCTCCCCCACCCATAAATGTAGGGCTACAAAGCCCATCTACGAACTTGACTGGTCCGACGACCCAACGAATCCTCACACCAAGTTTCATCAAAATATCTCATTCCCTTCGAGAGTTATCGTGCTTACAGACGGACGGAGAGACGGACGGACGGACAACTTTTGCGATGTCATAGGTATCCCTCCACTTACGTTTTGGGATCCCAAAAAGATACAATCGCTCCTGTTTCCACAATGTATGCAGATCGCATCTTGGATTTACTAGAACTTTCTAAGTTTGTTTCGCTGTTGCAAGCGTAATGGGCTGAGCTACGAGTATGTCCCGTTTGCGAAGCATGGAAAGCATAGGTTTCGGCGCTACTTCCTAGTGTAATTTTGTTCTGGTTGTCACGCTCAAAGCTAGAAAGGTGAAAGTGTGATCACAGACGAACCTTGACAAAAAGCGGCGCTACTCCCTAGTGTTATTTTGCTCTGGTCATCACACTCAAAGCTAGAAAAGCTAAGTGTGAATAAGTGTGATCACAGGTGAACCCTTGTCGAAAACGGCCGAAGTATCGCACGAATAAATTAAGCTGACGTATTCGTTTAGCGCAGTCAACTGTAGCATATAAAATAATCCAAGTCGGCTGCGATGTTATGGAAAATCTTACATCAACATGTAACTTTTTCACTCAGTGTCAACACAGCTTCTATACCCTACCTCGGCAGCTCAACGTGGAGGCCGTCCGTCAGTACTAAATTATAAGTATTCTAAGTAAGTATAACTAATCTGATAGCGGTAAATGGTTAAGTCAGCTGAGGCTTAATTTCCGTGATTGTTGGCAGGAGCGTCATGACTAGGGGGGGGGGGGGGACGCCCCCGCCAATGTTGTCGGCCAGTCGGTCAAAAACGCGCGAAATTTCGTAAAACAGTCGGTTTTTTTTTAAATCAGTCATTTTTTCTTAAAAACAGTAGCCGATTTTTCGTCAACACAGTCATTTTTTCTCAACAATAGTTGTTTTTGTCTGCAAAAACAGTCGGTAAAAATGACCTGCAAGTCGGTAAATACCTTGCCCCCCCCCCCCCCCCCCCCAAATATTTTGGCTAGTAACGCCTCTGATTGTCGGTACATTTTGTGGAGGCAAGGCTATGCTATGAACTTCACAGCAAAATTTACATTAGCATAGCTGGATCTGTGTTATGTGAGCTTGCTATACTGGTGTATATTTTGCCGCGCACTTTAATAGCAGGTTCTTGTTTCTAGCCCAGCCTTGAAGAGGACCACACTGTCAGAAGTGTCATGACAGATAACACAAGGATGCGCAGTTTTACAGCTAACACTTGTGATGGGATCTGTTGGGATTTTGAAAATTTTATGCAGTAAATGTTATAGTTTTAACCGAAAAGGGCTGGGATAGGACAGTATTGTTAATTCACTTAAATTAGCTTGAAAACCCGCTGAAAATGCGTTACTTCGTTGTTCCGCTATTCATGAATAAATTTCCATGATTTGTGGTACCTCTAAATGCTTGCATTTTTGTGTATGCCTTACGAGAAAGATTTACGAATTTTTTTTTTTTCAGGCACTAAGCAATCTTCACCAATCCCGCCGGTGTCCACTGAAAAGCCGCGTTTGTGTTGAGATTAAAATTTCCCGCGTCATAGTAGAATTTTCGCTGTGGGGACGGCAGCAGATATTCTGTACGTCATAACTAGAGATGATAGTGGAAAACAAAAAAATACGTTTGCAGAACACAAACAATTCAGTGTGATCAATTAAATGACACAACAATAAGTTGGCTTTTCAGTTAAACTTTATGCATAACAATCACTGACTGGAAGAGCAAAAAAACACCGAAAAAACATCTACCGACTTTTTTGTTTGTTGTGTCGCCATGATATCGGAAGCAGATTATCTGTTCGTCACTTATTTCGTTCACCTCTTTCAGAATGCGAGACTTCATTGAGGAGAACGAGAAGACAGACCCTCTCATACATGCCGTTGACAAGAAGAACAACCCCTGGGCGGAAAAGGGCAAGTGTGTGATGATGTGATGAAACCAAAGAAAAATGTGGACCCAATTTGTTTTATACGTGTCTGTGCATAGAGTGATCTCAGCATGTTTGGAATTCTGACAAACTGCAATAAAAAGACGTACGATTTTTTAGATAAATATACTTTGAGCCCAAGCTGACTTTCAAACATTTATTCAAACAATGTTTACAACGGATACGTCAGCTACGATCTTTCCAAACCTGTAATCAGGTTTGTTTCCTTCCCCGAAGTTGAACCAGAGAATTGACAGCCTGACGAGGACCCTTGCCAAGAAGGGCCGAAATATCGCTGATGAAGAATCGTAGCTGACGTATCCGCTGTAAACATTGTTTGAATAAAGGTTTTTTAGCTCTGGCTCAACCCCCCCCCCTCCCCTTGTCCCTAATAAGCCGTAACAGTGGGGTTGAAGAGGTATTCTGGACAGAGCAAAACAACACCAGGGAGTTGCGCCAAAACTTGGCAAAATTGACACACACTCGAATAGCAGCGACACTAGCACCACTAGCGATAGAGGACGTCCCTACTGAAACTCATTCGGTCGTTCACCAGCGCTGGCTCCGATAACATCATATTCTAAAACTAGCAAAAGAATGATACAGCCTTCATTGATTCCTTGGTGTCTGCAGACCGCACCTTTACTTTACTAGAAATTTCTGAGCCCGCAAGTTTGTCTCGCTTTAAATGCCGCAAGCGTAATGGGCGGTGCTACGAGTATGACCCGCTTGCAAAACATAGAAAGCACAGGTCTTGTTACTTTGCTCTGATTCTGGGTTCTAGAAGGCGAGAGTTCAATCCATGGGCATTATTTATAGGGATATAGTTTATAGGGAGTATCGGAAGATTTGACATAACTCCCGTTGCACTGGGAGTCAAAAGCGTGGTGTCGAATTAAAGTGGGCCTAGGAACAAAATTATAAGAACTGTTGTTTTTTTTTCGCCACAGGGGTAATGTACAGATACTGCATGGACACGAGAGTCTACCAGTTTCGCTTACAAAAATTTAAATGAGAGAATTAATTTCCAATTGTTAGGGGGAAAGAATAGTAAATAAATATGGGTTTATTTTCAAAGGTTACGTGACGTGAATAGTTAAAAGTGGCAAAAATTAATTAAAATTATCGTCACTGAGGGATGGAGGAGTAGCTGCGAAAAGTACGAAATCTGATTTCTTAGCTTTTAGACAATAAAAAATAAGCTAAATTACAAATATTCCACGGAAAAACAAACAAAAAAATAGTATCGAATTTTCGATTTTAGGTTCGTCCAGGGTTCGTTTCTTCAAGCTAGCCTGACCAGGCCAATTGCTAAATATTCGTTCAGCCAAGCTGACTGCGAATCATATTTGACAGATAATTCCTTCAGCCCAAGCTGACTGCGAATCATATTTGATTTTGGAAAACCGATACGTAAAAATTAAAATTCAGCTGACGTATCCGTTTTCCACCATCAAATATATTTGACAGTGCAAAACGGGTGCGTCAGCTGAATTCTATTAGAGCTATATTTCGGCCCTTCTTGGCAACGTGAAAAAAAAAAGAAAACCTTTTCCATTTTCCTCCAATTTTTTTCCAGCTCGAGTCGAAAGAGGACCCTTGTCGAGAAGGTTGAGATATAGTTTTAATAAAATTCAGCTGACGTATCCGTTCTGCACTGTCACGCACAAATCGTTACGTTCAGCATCGTTTTTTTTAGCGATTTTTTTTTTTTGGGGGGGGGGGGGGGCTCGACGCATACTACTACTTCCTTCTAACTATGAGGTCGGAATAAGCAACCCCAAACACGGGTTCCCACGAGTTCTTGCGCTTGGTCCATTTTCGCTTTGCTTTTCGGGAAACGAACCCGTAAGAACGAGCCCTTAATGGCGTATGATTGTCAAGCCGAGGCCACCAAAAACGAAATGGCAACCGGTCAGACAGTTTTTAAAGTTTAAATGAAATGCCAGCTTATTTTTTTTTCTCAGTCTGAATCCTCTTATTTATTTCGACTCTGCTATGAGATTTTCTGATCTGTTTTGTTTTTTATCTTGGGCAAAAGTAGTGACGTTCAGAACACACACTGCTGGCCCCACACCGAAAAGCTCACCACGACGCGGAGAATTTGAATTTAAAGAAAAGTGTGCATTTCAGTGGCTAACCAAGCGAGGTTCCGAAAACGTTCAATTCAGATTGCAAGGTTACTTCTGGATAAAGACCCAAAACATAATTATTTTTCGGCAATAATTAACTTTTTAGATTGATAAAAATATCAAGCTTAGAGGTACACTGTCAGAAATTTCACTACCGATGACACAAGGATGCGCAGTTTCAACAAACAACACTTGGGATGTAATCTGTAGTGATTTTGAAAACGTTCTGCACAACAAGCATTGCCAGGAAGAGCGGAAAAAGGATCTGCCGACTTTTCCGATATCAGACGACAAACAGAAAAGTCAGCGGATGCTTCTTCGGCGTTTTTTGGCTCTTCTTGGCAATGCTTGTTTTCAAAATACCAAAAGTTGTCTGTTGAAACTGCACATCCTTGTGTTATCTGTCATAAAGCTTCTGACAGTGTATAATCACGCAAAGGTAGGCTACCACAAATCCGAAAGAAAAATTTCATTCGACGAAAAATGGTTCTATGCATAGCAGATTAATGAAGTAACGCATTTTCATCGGGTCTTAAAAGCCTACTTATGTGAATAAGGGTAACTAGACTTTCTGCCTACTCGGTTAAACCTTACAACTTCTTGGAACTAAAACGAAATAATTCTTCCGTCATCCGTAACTTCCCTCGTAGCCAAATATTTCCCAGGTTTCCCGAATCCCTCTAAACGCTGACATGTTGTTAGGATCGACGGATCGATCAGAAGGGACCGAACTCTGCCAAAACAGAAAGTGAGCAGGGGATATGCTCCACGGATTACGGACCTTCAGGAAACCTATAAGCAAAGATACTAGGTGGTGACAACTTTTTAAGCTGTAAGAAATATAAAAGCCTTTACTGTTTGTTGACGGCTGATAAGTCAATAGTTTTTCGAAATTGTCGAAAGCGTGAAGCTGTTTTTTCAATGACATATCGCTGTTTATCGGCACATTTTAAAAAAAAAATCAGCTCTAATGTATCCAATAGCAATACTGCAGAAGTAATCCGTCGGCGGAGTTTCACCCCAATTAACAAGCACTGACAAAAGCATAAAGAATGTTTTGTCCACAAGTTTTCGTATACAAATCTCATCTTGACCTCAAAGTACAAAAAATTATTTTAAGCAAAATATACATTTTCATGATCCCATGAGCCCACAATCATGTTTGCCTTAAAGGTTTTGATTATAAATAAATTTCTAGCACCCTTAAAGTGCGCATCTTAACCGAAAAGTAAAGAAATACTTCTGACCAAACCATTATATTCATGATCCTAAAGGGTCCTCCAAGGGTCCACGATCATTCTTATCTCAAGGGTTTTGCTTCCAAATGATCACAACAAACCCACAAATTGGCAAACTCCTAATTTCATCCTTTTACCCAGCCTTACAAGTGCCATACGAGCTTCTAGCTCTTGTTTTGTCTGTGACATTCACAAATATTTTTTTTTTTTTAATCTGTAGCGGTCGCGCATCATTTTGTAAATGGTATGACACCTCTGACAGTGTATGCAGGTACGATCAGGGTTGCCACATCAAAAACAGAGTGACTTTTGGCAAGAAACAGAGTGAAATGCGAGTAAAATTTTATGGTATTCATGAAAAAAAAAAATTGAAATGGCTTTGGTCGGAATCGCCTCTGCAAAAATGACACATCCTAGTTTATTTTCACAAAAAAACTTGAAATAGTCACTTCTAGTCGGAATCCCGCTGTAAAAATTACACATTTGGACGTTTTATGAAATAGAGTGATTTGTATGTCCTATGTAGGACAAGAGTGACAAAACCAAAATAGAGTGACAATTCACACTATCGTGCGCATGTGGCAACCTCTGATGCGATGACTGCCAAAAATAAAGTTGCACGAAGGAAGCCTTGGCGAAGGCGGGCCGGAGCCATCGAAAAGTAACAAAATAACGACTTATCGTGTCATTACTGGAAGTACGGTACACACGAGCTTGTTATTCTCCCTTCCCCCACAGATGCAATCCGGAATCCGAATTTCCAAGCGAAACTGCTCAAGTCCTTAATTCTTGAGACTAGAAACAAAGAAAATAATCAAGATAGGCGAATTATTAAAATCTAAGTTAATCGTAAGGGATGGATGAGTGCTGCACAGCGTAGCTGTCTTTTTGTTCATGTACTATTTAGTGTCCATTAAAGGACCTGTCTTTCCTATAATACGAAGGTAACCTACTTCCGTAATCACTCTATCTATTTCTAAACCCGGAGATCCGAATTTAGTACGGAACATTGTAACCCCTCTAACAAAAATTCGTTGATTTCTGGGATCCCAAAACGTAAGTGGAGGGATACCTATGACATCGCAAAAATGTCCGTCTGCCTGTGAGCACAATAACTCTCGAAGGGAATGAGATATTTTGATGAAACTTGGTGTGAGGGTTCATTGGGTCAAGGGTAAGGTCAAGTTCGTAGATGGACTATGTAACTCCACATTTAGGGGTGGGTTCAAATTAAGGTACAAACAAATATTTTTAAACAGCTAATGTGATAGTTTATTATGGGGTAAGAAGGCATGCTGAGCACGATAGTGAAAACCATTTTCTCGCCGGACCAGTAGTTCGTCCGGAATCCGGCCAAAACCGGAAAATTTGTTAAAGGCAAAAGTTCGATTAGATGACAGATTAAGGGGTAAGACCAGAGGCTGAGTCGGTATATGACAGTCGTTTTTGGGATCCCAAAACGTAAGTGGAGTCTATGACATCGCAAAAGTTGTCCGTCCGTCCGTCTGTAAGCACGATAACTCTCGAAGGGAACGAGATATTTTGATGAAACTTGGTGTGAGGGTTCGTTGGGTTGTCGGACCAGTCAAGTTCGTAGATGGGCTTTGTAGCTCTACATTTAGGGGTGGGGGAGGGGATTCAAATTAAGGGACAAACAAAATATTTTGAAACAGCTAATGTGATAGTCAATTATGGGGTAAGAAGACATGCTGAACACGATGGTGAAAACTATTTTGTCATCGGACAAGTAGTTCGCCCGGAATCCGGCCAAAACCGGAAAGTTTGTTGAAAGTAAAAGTTTTATTTGAAGTTGATTAGATGTTCGATTTAGGGGTAGGAAGACATGCTGAAGACGATGGTGAAAACTATTTTATCATCGGACAAGTAGTTCGCCCGGAATCCGGCCAAAACCGGAAAGTTTGTTGAAAGTAAAAGTTTTATTTGAAGTTGATTAGATGTTCGATTTAGTGGTAGGAAGACATGCTGAAGACGATGGTGAAAATTATTTTCTCGACGGACAAGTATTTCGCCCGGAATCCGGCCCAAACCGGAAAGTTTGTTGAAAGTAAAAGTTTTATTTGAAATTGATTAGATGTTCGATTTAGGGGTCGGAAAACATGCTGAAGACGATGGTGAAAACTATTTTCTCGACGGACAAGTATTTCGCCCGGAATCCGGCCCAAACCGGAAAGTTTGTTGAAAGTAAAAGTTTTATTTGAAGTTGATTAGATGTTCGATTTAGAGGTAGGAAGACATGCTGAAGACGATGGTGAAAACTATTTTCTCGACGGACAAGTATTTCGACCGGAATCCGGCCCAAGCCGGAAAGTTTGTCAAAATTAAAAGTTTTATTTGAGTTGATTAGATGTTCGATTTAGGGCAAGAAGACATGCTGAACACTTATGTGAAAACAATTTTCTACCCGGACATGTAGTTCGTCCGGAATCCGGCCAAAACCGGAAATCTGTTGGAAGTCAAAGTTTTATTTCTAGTTGATTAGATAAGCGATTTAGGGTAAGAAGAGATGCTGAGTCCCTGTATGACAATCATATTTTACCCGGACATATAGTTCGACCGGAATCCGACTGGAATCGGAAAATTTGTTATAAGCTAAATTTCTATTTGAAGTTGATTAGATGTTCATTACTGGGGAAAGAAGATACCCTGATTTCGTCTTTGAGCTTTCTTTTTTCGCCGGACAAGTAGTTCTGGAGTTCGGCTGGAACCGGGAAATTGGCAGAGTGGCAGGAAGTTTTCGTCAAAACAGATATGACTTATAGGGGTAAAAACAACAGGCTGAATCCAAATCTGAACTTGGTTTTCTCAGGTGACTAGCTATTTGGCCTTGATCTGTTTCTGAATTTTAGTTGTAAAAATGTTCAAGGAGTCTTGCGAAGACTGGATCTGGCTAAGACAAGACCCAGTTGTCTGGATCAGATATTGAATTTTTGGGATCCCATCGAAACCTTTGGTCTTGTTTACCCAGACATATAATTAGTCCGGAATCCGGTTGTAATCAGATTTTTTTTAAGTCATACTTTTGTTCAAAGTTGATTAGATGTTCTTTATAGGGATAAGGAGAAACGCTGGATTTGTTTCTGAATTTTCCTTTTTTGCTGGACTAGTAGTTGGCAGAAGTAGAGCAAGAAGACTCGGTCAGTATCGTCAAAATAGATATGGCTTGTAGAGGTATATCTGAACTTGGTTTTCTCTGATGATTAGTCTGTCCAAGGCTGGATCTGACGAAGACAAGACCCGATTGTCTGAATCAAATATTAGATTTTTGGGATCCCATCGACACCTTTGGTCTTGTTTCACTTGCCGTGTTTTGCTACCTTCGATGCGTACCACGCTGTCGACAGTCGACTGCGACAAGTTCTACCATTAGAAACAAGACCAAAGGTTTCGATGGGATCCCAAAAATTCAATATCTGATCCAGACAACTGGGTCTTGTCTTAGCCAGATCCAGTCTTCGCCAGACTCCTTGAACATTTTTACAATTAAAATTCAGAAACAGATTAAGGCCAAATAGCTAATCACCTGAGAAAACCAAGTTCAGATTTGGATTCAGCATGTGTGTTTACCCCTATAAGTCATATCTGTTTTGACGAAAACTTCCTGCCACTTCTGCCAATTTCCCGGTTCCGGCCGAACTCCAGAACTACTTGTCCGGCGAAAAAAAAGAAAGCTCAAAGACGAAATCAGGGTATCTTTTTTCCCCAGTAATGAACATCTAATCAACTTCAAATAGAAATTTAGCTTATAACAAATTTTCCGATTCCAGCCGGATTCCGGTCGAACTATATGTCCGGGTAAAATACGATTGTCACACAGGGACTCAGCATCTCTTCTTACCCCTAAATCGCTTATCTAATCAACTAGAAATAAAACTTTGACTTCCAACAGTTTTCCGGTTTTGGCCGGATTCCGGACGAACTACATGTCCGGGTAGAAAATTGTTTTCACATAAGTGTTCAGCATGTCTTCTTGCCCTAAATCAAACATCCAATCAAATCCAAATTAAACTTTTAATTTTGACAAACTTTCCGGTTTGGGCCGGATTCCGGTCGAAATACTTGTCCGTCGAGAAAATAGTTTTCAACATCGTCTTCAGCATGTCTCCCTACCTCTAAATCGAACATTTAATCAACTTCAAATAAAACTTTTACTTTCAACAAACTTTCCGGTTTGGGCCGGATTCCGGGCGAAATACTTGTCCATCGAGAAAATAGTTTTCACCATCGTCTTCAGCATGTCTTCCTACCCCTAAATCGAACATCTAATCAATTTCAAATAAAATTTTTAATTTCAACAAACTTTCCGGTTTGGGCCGGATTCCGGGCGAAATACTTGTCCGTCGAGAAAATAATTTTCACCATCGTCTTCAGCATGTCTTCCTACCCCTAAATCGAACATCTAATCAACTTCAAATAAAACTTTTACTTTCAACAAACTTTCCGGTTTTGGCCGGATTCCGGGCGAACTACTTGTCCGATGACAAAATGGTTTTCACCATCGTGTTCAGCATGTCTTCTTACCCCATAATCGACTATCACATTAGCTGTTTCAAAATATTTTGTTTGTCCCTTAATTTCAATCCCCTCCCCCACCCCTAAATGTAGAGCTACAAAGCCCATCTACGAACTTGACTGGTCCGACGACCCAACGAACCTTCTCACCAAGTTTCATCAAAATATCTCATTCCCTTCGAGAGTTATCATGCTTACAGACGGACGGACGGACAGACGGACAACTTTTGCGATGTCATAGGTATCCCTCCACTTACGTTTTGGGATCCCAAAAACGGTTCTGTACATTTTTCGTCGTTTTCGTTACGATGACTCGAAGGGTATCGAAAAATGCTTAAAACAGCTGAAGCGTGGATATTTTGTTGAAAGCAGAGCCTAGTTTGAATTAACTATGGCCGTCTCCTACCAGACTATTGTAGTGGTTTGCGAACTCTGTTCACAAGCCTCTCGGTAGCTCAAATGGTAGAGCGCCTGCCTTGTAAGCGGAGGGTCCTGGGCAGAGGCGTTACTAGCCAAAATGTTTGGGGGGGGGACGAGGAATTTACCGACTGGCTTGACTTTTTTACCGACTTTTTATGCAGAAAAAGGACTGTTTTCAACAACAAAAATGGCATTTTTGAAAAAAATCGACTGATTTTCAGAAATACCGATTATTTTGACGAAAAATCGACCAATTTTCAGAAAAAACGACTATTTTCATGAAAAAAATCAACTGTTTTGACGAAAAATTGCGGTGCTTCGCGCCAAATCGGTTATTATTTACCGACTGGTCGACAGCATTGGGGGGGGGGGCGTCCCCCCCCTCCCCCCCCCCAGTCGTGACGCCCCTGGTCCTGGGTTCAAATCCCGGCTGAGAAGCATTTTTGTCTTTCAGTTCACTCAGGGGTGGCCCGAAGCACTCAGGCCAGGGGGGTGGGGGGGGGGGGGTGAGACCCCTCATTTCAACGACTCATGGATCGTAATATACGACTCGCAGGTACCAACAAAAATGAACTGTTGCGACTATGCGGCAATGGCGCACATTCCCCACCAACAAATAATGGAGCCGGTGTAAAACTAGCTGCAATGCATCAGCTGAAATTATTCTTGTAATCAAAATTTGTGTATACATACCTTCATAGCCTCAGCTTTACATGTCAACCTTCGCATAAGAGGAAAGCTTTCAACGCCTGTACCCGGGACAAATTAAAGCAAGCGCCGCAGGCGATTTTTGTTTAATGCCTCTGTCTAGAAAGGTTCTAGCCAGCCTTTAATGTGTTTCAAATCTAAAAAGTTATAAGCCTAATCGCCAAGTAAATGACACACCGTTCCTCTAAGTAGAGAATACTATGAAATGAGCGACAGGCGAAATTTTGTGAAACGCCGAGGAGACCATCATTTTGCAATCCCATTGAAAAGGAAAAAACAGCTTTGAAATAACAAATCTGACCGTCGAAAAAAGTGACAAAATAGTGGCCACAGAAAACAAAGTAGATTTGTTCCGTATTAAAGCAAAAAAAGTAATTCCTTAAAAAAAAATCCTGATTTATGGACGTAACCGGAGGAGCAGAGCATCATTTTGCGATCCCAATGAAAAATTAAGAATAGCTATGAAATCACGCCTCTGTCTGTCGAAAAAGTGACAAGATAAAGCCCATAGAAAAGAAAGTAGATTTGCTCCGAACTAATAGCAAAAAAAGGAATTTTCACGTTCAGAACACACTTCCTCAGAAACGAAACGAGGAAAACAGATTTGCCAGTGCGTTACAAAAAAAAATCCGGATTTACGGACGTAACGAACTTTTGGTCTTGGCCTAACAGGAGTTTACAGATATAGACAAAGACGCCAGGTTCGCCGACGAGACTTGAGTTGCGTTTTTTTTTCCCGGTGATTTGATGTACTTTTGTTTCATAATGAAAGTACCGTTTACCGTTTTATTTGTCACTCGACACACTGTACTTTCATGCCGAAAATAAAGCAGGTAAAGCTACAGTGAGCTAAATCTGAAGAATTGCAACTTAAAACTGGTTTGCAGAATTTGATTTTACGCGACAGAAGATGCTATATACACAGGAAATGAAGACGAGAAGTTTAGTATATCTTAAACATAAAAGAGATCATTTTCGAGTTGTATGAGTGTCCTGAATTTTACGAAGTCTTTTCCGATGTGCTTTAACACTAGCATACATGGGCGTCACGTAGGGGGGGGGGGATGCACCCCCCCTCCCCCGATGTTGTCGGCTAGCCGGTAAAAAAAAATAGATTTTTCGCGATTTTTCGTAAAAAGAATCGATTTTTTGGGGAAACAGTTCGATTTTTCTTAAAAACGGTCGGTTTTCTTTAAATCAGTCGATTTTCCCGCAAAAAAGGACGATAAAAATTACCAGCCAGTCGGTAAATACCTTGCTCCTTCCATATTTGATAGTGCTATGATTCGCAGTCAGCAGTTATACATACGACTCGCAGTCAGCTCTGGCTGAAGGAATATTTTTGCTCCTCTCCCCCCCCCCAAACATTTTGATAGTAACGCCTCTGCTAGCATAGAGGCAAAAAATTTACCTCCCGACTAGAATGGGCTATTCCAGCGTCTGCGGAACCCCTCCTGTCCTGGGAAATAAATTTCGGGTGTATATTAGAATCCTCCTTGTCCTTTACAAGCGTTGTTCCTACCTCAAACTCTCTTTGTAATCGACATTTTTCGATTTGTTCTGGTACTCTTCTTTCGCTCGTCTCCTGTCATTTGATTTCTGATGGCTTTTCCATTCTGTTTAAAAATTCTATTCCTTCTTTTTTCACTTATAGCCAAAGATGACCAAAAATCAATGCACATAACCTTGTCTCTCGCTTTCGGTCTATAAGGTATTTCAATGTTACCAGTCAGACATCACTTTAACAACTAACCTATTGTAATTCTGACAGGCTAAAATCTGAAACTCCGAAGTTAGGCAGATCCAGATCCCATGGGAGTAGAACAGATAGCCGCATTGCTGCCCCCATGAATCATGTCTGCGACCTATTGGGTTACAGAACCTGGTTTAAACGACTTCTTCGGGGACTGGCTTACGACTGAAGCTGTGCAGAGACAAAATTTAAAAAAAGATTTAAACGACTCGGATTATTGTTTATTAAAATGAATGTCCGGGACCTCGGCGAGGCTAAAATAAACGACTGATACAACTTAGCAAAAGGCCAAAATAAACGACTGATACGACTTAACAGAAGGCAGGGGGGGGTGAGTCACCCCCCCTTCGGGCCACCCTGAGTTCACTACTTATAAAATGTTTCCATCTCAAGGGCGTCTTCCCACTAAAATTATGTATTTGGTTTTCACCATGAGACCCCGCCTTGAGGGTCCTGGTATGTTTACGTGGCTCCGACAATGGAGTCCTAGACTGCTAAATTATATTCGAAAAAACTGTTTCTGGTTTATCGGTCACGGTACAAGTCCCTTGTGTAAAGTGAAATCTATCTATTATTGTCCTCTTCAGGCTCGAGCCGCTCAAGCTGGAAAATGAACTTCCTTGAACATCCGATTGTGTGAACTTCTTCTTTGAAAATTGGTTGGAGTTAAAGCTGGTCCTGTGATTTTATTCTGGACACGGCTGCTGTTTTTGCTAATCGATTGGGTCGTCGAAAGGGTAGAGATTCTTTTGCATTTTGGTTTTGGAGTCGCTTGTCTCTTCTTACAAAATCCGATATTTAAGGAAGAATCTTTAATTGTTTCTCACAAGCTCATTTTCCACCTTGAGCCTGAAGTTGCCAAGAAGGGCCGAAATATAGCTCTAATAAAATGAAGCTGACTTACCCGTTTTGCATCGTAAAAAAAAACTCCTTGAGAGTTAAAGCGGCGGCAGACTCTTTTTCAAATGACCGCCCAAGAGTTAAGCCGCTTTCACATTGACGCGTCGTTGCTATGCGCTGCGTACAGGTTGCTGCGACAAGCTTTCACGCTGGATATGTATTTACGTTTTCCTTTCTCGGTTTCTTATGCTGAATTCTCGTTTCTTTCATCATTAAGAAGTTTTTCTTCATCGGTAATAGGTTTTCTGAAGTTTGTCGTCAATAATATCGATTTTCCCCTAAAAAATCTGATGCGTCGACACAACTGAAGAACATAACTTAGTTCTATTCTTGCGTTTTATTTGTCTGCGTAAGAGCTTGGTCACATTGGGCTCAAAAAGCCACCTATTCGACAAACAACTAAAATCCCTAGAGGACGTGAGATTTGATGGCCTTTGTGACAGCTTGGGGATAATGGGCAGACTGCATTTATGGTGGGTTTACACATTGTGTAAAATCCGAGCGTATTTTACGCACGTTTTGAGCTTGAAAACATTTCTAGCAATACGGACGTATTTGAGAAATCCGTCCGTTTTGTATCCAAATGCGTCCGTATTGCTAGAAATCTTTTCAAGCTCAAAACATGCGTAAAACACGCTCGGATTTCAAAAGACGGGACCATTAGGGGTCAATTAGGGTTCCGTTAACATAATTATACACTCTGATCTGCTCTAATTGATCTCCTGACTTAAAAAAGACAACATTCAGAATTATTTATCTCTTGTTCTTTTCTTTTTTTTTACTTTTGCAACCCAAAAAGCCAGGAAATGAGCCCAGTGTGACCAAGCTCTAAGCTCTGCGTTGCGTCACCGCAAGCGCGACGCAGAGGTTGCGAAACTCAGTGTGAAAGCGGCTTCAGTCGCTGTAAAAAGCGAGGTTATCGGCCAAACTCGTTGAGAGTCGGCGAAGTTAACGTCTTAAAGGACACCTTAATGAAGAGTACCAAGTATCATCCCTATCTGTATGACTTCTGTTAACATTGCCTGCAGAAAACCCAATCCAAATACGAAATAGTGTTTCCAAGCTATGATTTTTGCTCCATTTTGCATCTGTCCTTATTTCAGTACCGAACAATTTTAGAAATGAACAAATGTCTCCAATCAACCCTTCTTCCGTAATATTTTGATAACCAGTTAAGCTCAAACGTATATCTAGAAGAAATTCCAATACGATCCGGTCAGCGCTATACAAGATTTGAATAAATTGCGCTTTTTGTCTTGGAGTCTGCATGTGCAAACTTCCAGAAACGAACATCCCTATTTTGAAAACATCACGCTCAGAAGAAGAATGGTTTCCATGGCCACGTCTGTAAATGCATTCTCCTCGGTGTGTTCAAGTATGGTTTCATTGTTCATGTGTCCTTTAAGTCAGTGGTAAAATGGTCGAGAGCCCTCGTGAAGGAAATAAAAAAGAGTTTTCCTAAGACGCGGGATAACAGACAATTGAACGTGAGCCTGTGTATTCTCAATAACCAATCATTAAAACCACTATACCGATTCCGGCTCGCCAATCTGTACGGTACGTGGAAATGCTCACCATATCGCAGTTTCCAACAAAAAAGTCCCATTGACGCCATTCTCCGTCACCAGAGCGGCGCCACCAAACTCAAATTGCGGCACAAGATGGCACGCAAAGCCCTCTTGCACCACAGTATACACGTTTGACTCACAGACCTACTCGCCCAAGACTGTTTCTTCAGACTTAACGAGATATTCAATGGTTTCTTCTTCAACATCTTCAACGCGAGGGGTGTCGGTGTCACCTGGAAATGAAAAAAGTGGTTAAAATCATACTTTGTCACGAATACACTAATTATGACCAGGCGCTTCAAACCCTCCGGCTTGAACCATTACAGAAAAGACGTCTAAATTTAACAACAGATTTTGGTAAGAAAATTTTGCAGTCAAGCAGATTCCGCCACCTCCTTCCCAAACAACTCCCTGAACCGACTTACGCAACGAGACACTCTAAATTTTCTCAAGCCGATTCCAGCATCAAGTACCGCACGTCGCCTCCACTCATTCTCCCCCCTTGTTACTAATTATTTTAAAAACCAATAAAATTTCACGTTTGTTGTTCATTTGTGCCTGTTCGGTTCTTGATTTGTTTCTGTATTTTGTCTCAAGTTTTGCTCTTGATGGTATATTATTCAGATGTGTTAGTTATTAATCTGAGTTTATTTATTTTCTATTTGTTGCCTATTATTTAGCTTTTACTATTGTGGCAATTTGTCCGTTAAACCTCAAACCTTAATACTGTCTGAGCCAGTGTTGCTATATTGGCGGATTTTACGACAAATGGTGGATATTTTTTGGCTGACGTATTAAAACTGTTGGGTTCTATTGACAATCCTTGTAAGTTTTTGAAGATTTCTTGCAATCTTTGTGTTAAAAAGAAAGTTTTGCGTATTTTTCGAAGACACCGGCGTATTTCTTGGACCACGACCTGACAACACTGGTCTGAGCACAAATCTCAGTAGATGAAGTTTATATCCAATTATTTGTATTTATAACACCGTCTAGTGTACAAACGTAGACTAGAAAACAATGAGCGTCTTCCATCCTATTTACCGTAGTTACTACGCATGACGTCACGAATTCTGGCTTTTTGCTGTCCAGGCTGGAACGATTTTTGTATTTTCCAGCAGAATATCATGCCACGTACGGGCGAGTCCGTCCGTCACGTTACAGAGTGCTTACCGAGCATGGTAAGCAAATAGTTACTATTAGTTACTCTTCCGAGAAGGTTGGAACGGTGAGCGTAGTAACTTTTTACGAGGTTGGAACGAAAATAGTAACTAATAGTTACTATTGTTAAAAGGGTGGAACATGCTCCATAAAATTAACAAAGGAAAAGCACTACAACAACAACCAAAACATTCCAGTATTCTAGCACTTGCGACTCTTTTCCAACACAGCTAGCTTTCTCAAAGACTACAAACCCGTCCCAGTCGTTTTCAGCCTTGCTTGGCCCCCTTGGTTTTGATAAGAAACCGACATAACCGAAATTTCTTACCAATAAGCTACTCGGGAGTTGGATAATGTGAGTACTGTTTGAAAATAAGACGAAAAGTTTTTTGATGAGTAAAGACAGGTGAGGAGAGAGTACCTTGGGTATGAATCGGTTCTGGATTGCCACGAGGTTTAATTGTCTTCTATTTATCTATAATACTGAATATTCTTTTTCTTTTGAGATTCCAAAACGTAAGTGGAGGGACACCTATGACATTGCAAAGTTGATCTGTCTGTCCGTCCTCCGTCTGTAAGCACGAAAGCTCTCGAAGGGAATGAGATATTGATGAAACTTGGTGTGAGCATTCGTTAGGTCATCGGACTAGTCAAGTTCGTAGATGGGCTTTGTAGCCCTATTCACATTAAAGGGCAAACAAAATATTTTGAAAGAGCTAATGCGATAGTCTATTATGGGGTAAGAAGACATGCTGAACGCGATGATATAAACCATTTTGTCATCGGACAAGTAGTTCGGCCGGAACCCGGCCAAAACCGAAAGTTTGTTAAAAGTAAAAGTTTTATTTGAAGTTGATTAGATGTTCGATTTAGAGGTATAGTCAGGGAGCCACTCAACGAAAATGTGTCGGGTAGGTGATCAGTGAGCAGCAGAAGGTTTGACAACGGAATATGGGGTAATCGATAGCGCTGATCACGAAAATGGGCGTTATATACTCGGCGGGGGGGTGCTTGACCCCGAAAATTGAAAATTTCGCGTTTTTTTTGCTATTAAATCACGTTTCGGAAAAATTTCCACAATGATCGCCAAATCTTTCGTAACTGATGCCAGAAGTGACGAGTACAGTAGGGACCATCGCGAATGACCTTGAAACTTGCAATTTTAATTTTTTTATTCGCGCTGGAAAAGATTTTTTTTCCTTACCTAGATTCAGCTGGTGGCGGATAGTTTTATTATCTCAGACAGGAAGAGTGCCACTATACTCAACAATGACCTTGGTTACAACTCTCTTTTCATTCCTAATCAGAATTATTAGTAAACTTGACAAGATTATTATTCAATAAACTTGAATAAACAAAAAAAAGATTACTATACTAACACCTGCTACGGATTTCGTGAACGGCACTTGTTACTACAAAAGTTAAAAAGTAGCTCAGCATATCAAATTATCCATCAAGCATATCAAACTCGTCCATAAAACACTTCCCACCACAGCCACAAAGTAAATCGCAAGGTCTATTTCCAGCACATGAACATTTTTTTGTACAGCGCTTGCACGAGCAGTACTGGGGGACCACACCTTCTGGAAATGCCTGAAGGGTAGACACAACTGGCCTAACCCCACCGTCTTGAAACATCCAGCCAAATTGCAGGGGATCCAGAAACTGTGGCTTTGCTCGATTTGCTTGCAAAAAAATGTCCAACTGCAGGTACACGCGCTTAGCATGACACTCAAAGGCAGCGTCAGATGGTGGCAAATACTTAAGCTCCCGCTTTCGAGGGTACAAATGCACTCTTAATTCATTAAGAGAGGTAAAGTGGTCTGGGTCTTTTCCGTATGAGGCAACTCTGCAGGGTTGTAAAGCTTACTCCGTAGCCCAGCCTGTTTAGTAGAAGAAGGAGAGATTTGCTTCTGGTTTTGTAGTGCAAATGGACAGACAGTGCAAGATGTTTGGGAGTTGCTATGCCCTGGGACTGAAACATGATGTCTTGAGCTAAATTTAAAACCTTCTCTCTCGTCTGTTCATCAAGACTGTATTTGGTATCACTGTCGACAGGGGGGTCTGATACGTCACCGATCAGAAATGCGATGATGTTATAGAGCAGTGGTGGAACTAGGCTGTCTGCTGCATCATAAGTCAAATCAATGCTGCTTTTGCTTTCTTTGAAATCCTTTGCACTGTCCACTAATTGAGCCTTGGCTTTAGTCATCAGATAAAAGAAGTTTTTTCTTTCTTCCATTTCGTATTTATCACTAAGTCTACTAGGACCTGAATTTCCACTTTCTGATACCACTGAAGACCTCCTGGGTCGGGTTCCATTCTCACCTTCTCCATCATCATTCCCCACATCAATAAACGAACAATCACCAAGTTCGTCGTCACTCGATGTCACAGATTTCGATGTTACAGCTACGTCAGAATCTATCACAGTCGAATCTGAGCTGTCACTACCAGCATCATCTGAATCTATTAGAACAGCACTGTATTCAAATTCTTCAATCATCGCCTTAACTTGTGCTGCCATATCGCCAGCCGAAACTGTTCCTTTCAGATGGTAAAACGTCCCTTTTCTAGGATCCACAAACTTGATTAGCTGGCTCCCGAAATGTCTGTCCAAACTTCTTTTAAGCCAAAGCAGTCTATGCTTCTGCCAAACAAGTCCATTGTCAATCAAAACTTTTCTTAGCTTTTCTTTGAAATCAGAAATGTGGTAAATCCTTCCTTCTTTAAGCCTAGACTCAACCCCTTCTAAGAACTGGGCAAATATTGTTTTGTTCATATCATGCACAACGTCACATTTTGGCTTTGTAGCCATAAATTTGTCAATGCACTTTTTGTGGTACTTTGCCTCAGCTGCTATTAGGTCAGTCCCACTAACTCTGCTGAATACCACTGGCAGTGTGAGCCAGAGAAGATTAGCTTTCAGGACAATAGCTTCACTGCGAGAAAAAGTTTCAACATTGGATAACTTTAGAGAGTTTTTTTTACTGCTTCCTGTTTTGGAGCAAAACAAACAACAAGTTTTGTATGAGAAGGAAACGGCTGCAGGTTCCGAACGCGTTTTTTTTCTGGTAGTGCTTACATTTTCAGTGCTGGAACATCCCTCTGGAGCAGAAGTTCCTTTCCTGATGGTGTACATAAGCTGGCGGTGACAGCTGGAATGCCATTTCGGACTTTTAGACAAAAAACTGTCTTTTGACGCCTCAGTCAGCAATCTTCTGAACTTGGGATCAGCAGATGTTTCCAATGTCTCAAGTAGCTTCTTAGAGCTTTTGATGATTGACAGGTTTTCTTTCTTTTCATCTTGGCAAACAAAGCATAAAGAAAAATCAGTCTTTCTTATTTTTTTGGGGCTCTCAAGAAATCCAACCGTTTTCTGTAGTTTTTCCATCTGAAAGAATAAATTAGTGAGGAAATTGTATACCTGGAAAAGTTTATGTTAAAATATAGCTAACAATACTGGGAAAATAACATTTGCTTACGGCTTAACAGTCTGTGATATTTCTCTAGATTAAAACCCAGTTTTGCATTTGTTGTACAACTTGTATTATAGGAGTAAATTAATGTAGCGTTTACACTGGCAAGAATTCCTGTCGAGTAGAACGGAATTCGGTCTACTTGAAAGGATTCCGATGGTGAGTAGAGAGTAGAATACGAGTACGCAACAAAATCACTTTGGCTACTACTATTAACTCAGTAAAAAGGACTGACAGCAAGAAGCAAAGTAGAACATTAGCCTGTGAATTAAGTGTGATGCTGGGATTATTTGCTAAAAGAAAAAACAGACTATCCCTAGATATCACTTAACTGGATTAGTATTTTCTTTTAACTCAATGATATTAGTCATTTAAGAACCAGAAAAGAGAGACTGTTCACACAAGAGGTCAACACTCACCGGTAGTTGAGAACCCAAAAGAGTAGGCTAGAGAACGGTCAAAATAGCAATAAGGCGGAGACTCGTCTCCAGCAGCCAACCACAGACCTCCTTGGACTTCGTTAAACTAGTCAACAAACCGGGATCCTGTCCCCAGTCTGGAACCCGGATCCTGGCTTAGTCATTTAAGAACCAGAAAAGAGAGACCGTTTACACAAGTCAAGAGGTCAACACTCACCGGTAGTTGAGAACCCAAAAGAGTAGGCTAGAGAACTGTCAAAATAGCAATAAAATCTAAATAACTGCAGCTGCAATTTATTCTATGGCTGCTTAAGTAGAGAATTCTTTAATGAACAATGTTTAATGAAAAACAGTTTCCACGAGCCTACGCTATTCAACTTATTTATTAGTGGTCATGTCTGGGTCATGTGCCTGGCTTCTGCCTGACCCGGGCATTCAGAGCAGGACATATCAACAACCTTTGTACTTTAAATATGTTTCACAAGGAAAGCCTACCTTCAGTGTCTACACCTCTTGCATCAAGCTCCACTCAAGTGCAAATCAAGTTTAAGGTCCTCCATAATTTTGTGTTTAGACTCCTTTGCTTGACTTTTTCTATTCAGCTTATCTTGGAAAATCTATCTGGCCGGGTGAACCCTGACGCATTCACACTGGATAGATGCCGCTGCTTATCCGAGCTAAAAATTGGGTCAATCCGCTTTTCTGTCAATAGTTCAAAAACGAGAAGAGTTAGAGAATTTCTGGATCAGTCATTTTGTAGGACAATAAATTTCCTACAGAAGCCATTAAAAAAAAATACACCTCAGCCAGGCAAATTTTCAAGATGGATCAAGATCAATCCAAAAGAGAGATAAATTGTGTTAACTTTTTCGTCGAAATTTTGTGATTACAACTGAGCGGCAAAAGATAAAAATGTTTTGAAAAGAGAATATGATTCTTTATTTAATTACCTTCGATCTGAGGTATAGCTGAACAATTTTGGAGTAACCTGTAATTTTTTATCGATTTTAATATAATTTTTGCCAGTTAAGATGGATTTTTAGGGAATTTGAAGAAATGTGGATGTCGCACCCATTTGTCGACTATATAACGCCGATTTTCGTTTTCAGCATGGTCGATTGCATTAGATTGCACACTCAAACCTTCTGCTGCTTGCTGATCACCTCAATCCTTAAATATCAACATTTCTCTCGTGTGGCTCCCTGACTAGTAGGAAGACATGCTGAACACGATGATGAAAACCATTTTCTCGGCGGAGAAGTAGTTTACCCAGAATCCGGCCCAAACCGGAAAGTTTGTTAAAATCAAAAGTTTTATTTCGAGTTGATTAGATGTTCGATTTAGGGCAAGAAGACATGCTGAACACTTATGTGAGAATAATTTTCTGCCCGGACATGTAGTTCGCCCGGAATCCGGCCAAAACCGGAAAATTGTTAAAAGTTAAAGTTTTATTTGAAGTTGGTTAGATGTTCATTTTTCGGGAAAGAAGATACCCTGAGCTCGTTTTTTAGCTTTCTTTTTTTCGCAGGACAAGTAGTTCCGGAGTTCGGCCGAAACCGGGAAATTGACAGATGGGACAGGAAGTTTTCATCAAAACAGATATGACTTATAGGGGTAAACATACATGCCGAATCCATATCTGAAGTTTGTTTTTCTCAGCTATTTGGCCTTAATCTGTTTCTGAATTTTAATAGTACAAATACTCAAGGAGTCTGGTGAAGACTGGATCTGGCGAAGATAAGACCCAGTTGTCTGGATCAGATATTGAATTTTTGGGATCCCATCGAAACCTATCGAAACCTTTCGTCTTTTTGCTCCCAATACAATTATGCTAAGTGATTAAATTGCCACACACAAATCTGTATAGATTTTCACGTGGCAGGTCTGTTATGATATTGATTTTTTTTTTAAATTCCATTTTATAAATTTTGTATTTCTTTCTTCCGAAATTAACGAATGTCGAGAGGTGGTAGAGAAGATAGATCATTTACGGACAGAGCTGAAGGACTTAAGAAGGAAAGTTTTTGATCTTGCGGTTGCGGGGATGGACCGGCAAGGTTCAAAGACTTTTCCCCACCTTTCTCCATGGTTTCGTTTTGTACCTACGGATTTTTAGCGCTTTCTCGGCCGTGCCGAGTTATGCCGGTTACACAACGCAAAGCTTGCCAGAGTCTTGAACGTCCGCTGGCAACTCTTTCACACGCAAGGATATGAGAATCTTCTGTTTTTACTTCTTTTCTTTGCTTAGTTTTCCTACTTTTTAACCACGTTCCGTTCAGTTTCAAATGTTTTGCGCCCAGCCGCCGCGTCGGAGAGCAGGAAAGCTGGATAGAATCGACAAGATAACAAGAAAATTGCTACACTCAGATGGAAAGTAATAGTATTTTCGAGAAACATTCTTCTGATCCACTTTATAGTGAAGAGACCAGAGTTGTGCTTTAACAAAAACCACGCTGATTTCCTCCCTTGCCGTGTTTTGCTACCTTCGATGTGTATCACGCTGCAGACGGTTTTATGCAAGAAGTTTTTGCATCAGAAAAACCGGTTATGTAAATTGTTTCCCTGTTTTCTCTATACGTCAACTGGTCTCGGAAAAGGCTTAAATAGCCAAAACCGTGGGTTATTGTTGAAAGCACAACCTTTTTAAAATACTGTAAGTTGAAGAGTAAATAGTGCGAGCGGTCTTTTAAGTAGATTTTTTATTCTTTCCTAATGCTGCCACGAACAAAAGTCTGAAATAGTATCTGCTTTTTTTACATCCTAACGAAGAAAAAACTGACCGAAACTTACTATGCATATTTTTTTCTTGCCACTTTCTAACGAAAAAATAAGAAAAGATGGACGCACTTCACAATAAAAGAAAGAATTCTCAGTAATCTCAGAGCAGCATGCTTCTTTAACTTATTCTCAATCGTCTCCGAATATTACAGTCTCTCAAGTTTTATAAGCAGGCAATCCGATCTTTCTCCCCCTTCAAATTTCCGACTCGGTCAAACTTTTCTGAAATTCTATTCTGTGGCAGCCCAGCCAAGACTTTATTGTAAATAAACCTGCTTACTCAAATGCACTTTTAATTTGAAATTTTCGTGAAATCGATAAGATTCAAATTAAAGATGTGAGTCTGAAGATTTGAAAATATGATGAGGCTGGCAAGATTCCTCATAGTTACTTTGCTACACTGAAAATTAATCCTATAATAGGTTACTATAATGAAGTATGACTTGCTCCAGTCTGTTGTTTTTTTTGTTTACTTTGCTGCCATGGCCTCTTGGCTTTTTGTGCAACTAAATCCTATCTTATCTATAAGACAATACGATAGGATGGAAGTGTAAAGATTAGAAAGAACTGAAAAAAAAAAAATAATAAAAAATAAGACAATACGAAAGTACTTACATTTTCTCAGTTCTGTCCTTTCATCCTTCATGCTCTGCCATTCCCTCTCTCGCTTCCTACGGTATTCTTCGTAGATTCGCATCAATTTCTGACGTTCCTCAATTAATTCCTGAAATCCACGATATATTTACAACTTTTCCAACGAAAATTGAAGAGGAGAACCCCGAGGAGAACCTTCTTCCGGAATCTCATGCAGCTGCAGATCCGCTTTTCCAAAAAAATCCGGTTCTTCTCGGATTCCCGAAGAATGACAGAAGTTAACACAAAGAAAACGCCACCGACCTAAGCGGACGATCACGTTACTTAAACTGGGAATGGGAACCTCTGGTTAATCCGGATTCCCGTCAAACTATAAACTTGATCCAAACATCCACTTGTCTGCCGAATATTACCGACAAGCTGACTCATCTGCACGAAGGCTGTCAGAAACGGCGTTTGTCGCCTCATCACGGTTTGTTCCGTTTGTTTCATTAATGTAATTGTAGACTTTCTTTTTTGTTTCATGTCTTTTTACAATTTTTTCTTCAAGTTTCTACTCCACTATTTATCTTTTTCATGTTAAGTGGGTAATAAATAAATATTATTATTTCCGACCGCCATTGAGGTGGTACACTGAATGAATGAATGAATTTCTTACATGCATCCTAGTAATAAGGCATTTGCACGATAGATACAACACCACAAGATAAATAAACGCAAAACAAGAAATACACAACGAGACCCGAAAAGAACAATAAATTTACTCCACTAGCTGTCGCATTTGGCAATGGGCAGGCAGACCATTGGATGATGGCAGAAGATAATCACTTATTTCTTTTAGTTTGACAGTTCGGTCCAAGACAAAAAAAACTTCTCCATGATTCGGTAATTGCGCATGCGACGAGGAAGGTACACAAGAAAACGGAGGTATTTGATACAGACAATTGTATCCTGCAGATATCCGGTCTTCACTAGACCAAATTTAGAAACAGATTAAAAAATCAGAACTGATGTTGGATTTCGGATTTCGACAGGATTCCGGCCGAACTACTTGCCCGACAAAAAAAAAATAAAGCTGAAAAACGAACTTAGCATTTCTCCTTACCCCTATATCGAAACTAATCAACTTTGGGTTAAAGCTTTCTCTTTTAACACATTTTTCGGTTTCAGCCGGATTCATGGCGAACTATATGTCCGTGTAGAAAATGATTATCATACACGAATTCAACATAACCTTACCCCTAAATCCAACATCTAACCAACTTCAGATAAAACTTTTACTTTTCACAAACTTTCCGGTTTGGCCGGATTCCGGGTGAACTATATGTCCGGTGAGAAAGTGATTTTCATACGCGGATACGGTATGTCACCTTCTACTATCGACTTCAGATAAAACTTCTACTTATCCACCATACTTATCTACTTATCCTTATTCCACCTTCTGATACGCACACTGTCGTTGTTAGTAATGTCCCGTCGGATCTTCTTAACATTGATTCAAGGACGCAACACATTGACACCGTTGAAGGTAACGAAGGGATCACCAATGTCAGAGCGAATACTCAAAGAAATCGTCTCATTGTCCACACGTCAAGTGCTTCTTATGCCGAGGTTGTTGCGCGGTCAATCACAAAAGGTTTGCCAGAGGGTACTACTGCGAAAGTTATCTCTCCTAAATTTGTGGGTGTTGTCAGGAGTGTTCCAGTCACCATTACGGCCGACGCCTTGAAATCCCTGATTCCTGATGCTTGTGAAGTCCTGCCTATTTCGGGCTCTCGTTCTTTCAAAATCGGGTTCAAAAGTCAAGGTGGCCTCCTTACAGCTATGAAAATCGGGGTAAAAATCGGTTATGAAGTTTTTCGTGTTCATGAATTCCACCGAATGCCCAAGCGCTGCTTTCGCTGTCAATCCCCAAACCACGGTGTAGCTAAATGCCCGCATCCGTCTGATTCTCCAAAATGCGCTCGTTGTGCTGGCTGCCACAGTTACAGCAAAGATTCGCCTTGCTCACTGCCTCCTAAGTGTGCCAATTGCGACGGTTGTCATGTTTCTTTTAGCCTCCGATGCAGCGTTATGAGGAAAGCCGTGGGTCTTGGCAAATAATGGTTTTTCAGGAAAAGAAACTTCGCTGTGTGTCATTAAATGTAAATGGCACAAAGGACAAAGATCTTCTACTTGATGATTTGCTAGGCAGCTCCGACATACTTTGTCTCCAAGAGCATCTGCTATCCGCCCCCAGTCGCGAAAGTTTGCGAAGATCTCCTGAGCATTTTGTGTTCATCCAGCCGGCAATGAAAACTAGAGGTCGTCCTTCCGGTGGGTTGGCCATTTTTCTTCGAGCCAGCGAGTGTTCAGCACCACCAAAACTGTTCCAGTCTGGACGTTACGCTCTTGCCGTTCAGCTGGACAATATAGTTCTTGTTAACATTTATTTACCTTGCGACCGGCGGAACATTGCATCACATAGTTCATTTGCTAAGGCTTGTCAGAAAATAAGAACACTTCTGTCAGACATTTCACGGAAAGGAATGAAATGGGCTCTTGTTGGGGATATCAACACTGATCTTCTGACTTCCTCTGTACGGACTGATTTATTTTTCGATTCTTTACCGGTAGCTCACAGTCTCATTGAGAAATCTCTACCCTTTTCATATATACATAATCGTGGCGCTAATGTTTCCAACCTTGATCATTTGATTGTTTCTGAAACATGTCTTATTGACGGTATTGTTGAGGTTGATGAGGAGAAAATTGAGGACGACCATCTGCCTCTGTCTTTCTGTTTGGTTGTCCCTGTTTCTCGAATCAGTTGTCCAAATCCCAAGAAGGCCTGGATCCAAAAGCGTAACTGGAATCGTATAGATGCTGTGCTCTACATTTCTACGTTAACTAATCTTCTCTCGCTTTTAAAAGTTCCTTTTCACCTTCTTCAGACTGGTATGGCAGCTACTACTTCGTCCGTTGATATTAATTGTTATTATAGCGAGCTTGTCCATTGCTTGAAATTGGCAGCCGATACTGCTGTACCGACTGAGAGAATTCGAGTTGGTACAAGGAAACCTATTTGGAAAGTCAGTCCTGAAGTTAAGAAGGCAAAAAACACGGCAAAATTTTGGCTAAAAATCTGGATTGCTTGTGGACGTCCAGGGAATGGTACTGTCTTTAATCTAAAAGCTAAAACGAAGCGTGAATACAAATCTTCACTTAAAAATGCTCGTTTGAATGGCTTGGATGCTCCCACTGACAAAAAAGCGTGGCAAAAGGTCCTTCGTACAGATAAAGGTTCAGCTGTACCTCCTTCCACGCTAACGATGGCTGACTGGACCAGCCACTACAATGGTCTATTCAGTGGTTGCAAAAACCAGATTCAGCAGCACTTTGAAAATTTACTTCTTAAATACCTACCAAGGAAGATATTTCAACCTTCTGTTCTTCCCGTTACCTGTTCTTCCATCGAAATTGCTTTCCGAAAATTAAGAAAAACTGGTTCTACAGATTCTGATGGCCTTAGTGCCGATTTTTTCAAAATTGAGTGTCCAGCTTTAACACAACACCTTCAGCTGCTATTTCAAATTTGTTTATGCCAGGGTTTGGTTCCGAATAGTTTCCTCTTGGGTACTATAACATCGGTGATTAAGCGAGGGAAAGACGCGGACCTTTGCAAAAGCTATCGGCCAATTACAGTTTCTTGTACCATAAGCAAAATCCTGGAATACGTCCTTCTTCCAGAAATAGTTGAAAAATGTCGCTTTGGTTCAATGCAGTTTGGATTCCGTTCGAGCGCCAGTTGTGCGCACGCTCATCACATATTGACAAAAATGATGAAACAGGCTACCCGCGACAAGTCTGCTATACATATATGTTCTATAGATATAGCTGGTGCTTTTGACAATATAACGCACTCTCAGGCCCTATTTTCTCTCATTACTTCTGGCGTGAATCTGTCTGTTGTCTATCTGTTAAAATTTTGGTATGGTCATTCTTCAGTAAGGTTCAAATGGCAAGGTAGCTTGTCAGAGATTATTCCAGTCCGAACTGGTGTTCGTCAAGGGGGAGTCTTATCTCCCTACATCTTCAAATCGGCCATATCTTCTTGTCTTGATTCTTCGCATCCTGCTTACTTTTATAAAGACCACGCCTTCAGCTACATAGCTTACGCGGACGACTTGCTCTTAGTAAGCCGTACCCGATCCACACTCACCAAAAATGTCTGTAAGCTGTCGTTGGAACTTCTCAAAATCGGTCTTGAAGTTAACCTCTCAAAATGTGAGTACCTGCATTTCAACCCTTCGTCAAATCGTTTGAATGCTAAAGCTTCTATCTCTCTTGGATCGTTCGTCGTCAGATCAACAGAATCTCTACGATGGCTTGGCATAACATTCAAATCCTCGTTGTCAAAATTTTGCTCTTCGGTTGTTCAAGAAGTTTCTAGATCAATCCGTACCGCCTATGGGCGCATCGTCCCCAACCGGGGGCGCTATAATCGTAAAGCTTTGGGAAAATTGTACAGCACCTTCTGCGCTCCTTCTATACTATTTCGTTCTGGCATCACTCATGTTCTGCGAAAGAAGGAGATAAAAAAGATGAGATCATGTTATTTTAAATATGCAAAGCACCTGCTCCACTTGTCGAAATTATGCCATTACCATACTTTGACGGAGAAGTTCAAAATTCAAGATGCAAGTGTTACCCTTTTGGATGTTTCTTCTTCGCTATCAAAAATCATTGACAACAGAACCCAACCAGCGCACGACCTTCTACACTGCTTCCTGGCCGACGATTGAAATTAAGTGTCTTTTTGTGTATGTTTATGTGTTTTATTTACTTTCTTCATTTACTCCGCTTTCTAACGGCGGGTTATAAATAAATTACTTACTTTATTACTTTACTATTACTTACTTATCAACTTCAAGTTAAACTCCGGCGAGAAAATGATTTTCACACTCTTCTTCGGCATGTCTTCTTACCTTTGAATCGACCATCTCATTATAGCTGTTAAAAATATTTTATTTGCCTCTTAATTTGAACCCCCAACCCTAAATCTAGGGCTACAGAGCCCATTTACGAGCTCGACCTGTCCCTTGTCAAGTTTAATCAGAATATCTCATTCCTTCGAGAGTTATCGTGCTCACAGACAGACGGACAACTTTTACGAGGTCATAGTTATCCCTCCAATTACTTTTGGGATCCCAGAAACATGATCGCATTCGACTGTTGTATTTTTCCTGAGAATCAGGTACAAACCAGAGAAGAAGCTCAATACTACACTGTCAAAACTTTCGTAACAGACAACACAAGGATGCGCAGTTTCAACAGACTACATACGCACAGATTAGTGAAGTTTCGTTAGCTGGTTCGGAATGTAACATACGCCTCCGGGTTTAAGAATTAATTAATACAGTTACGGAAGTAGGCTGCATTGGCAATATAAGTATGACGGGTCCTTTAAACAATGAGGGAGCCTACCTTTGACGCCTTGGACAGCTTCATCTTATCTTTCACGTCGAACTGCTGGCTGTACTTCTTCAGGTTCTTCTTGATTTCCTTAGTCTTCTCGGCGTTGATGAGGGATGGAGGACGCGGTCTCCAGTAGAACTGGCAGAAGCGACTGAGCGACACACGCTTGAGGATTCGTCCTTGGAACGTCCACAGGTAATAGGCGTTATCGCTCTGAAAGAAGAATGAATGATTAATTGTTGGCTTACAGTAGAGCAGAGATGGGCGAATTTAATTCGGATTCGAGTCTTCTGCTTGTCAGGCTGGATTCAGATTCCGAACTTTTAACCTGACGAATCCGCTCAAATTTCTAATCTACATCCTTCTAGTTTCCGTTTCCCAATTTTTACACAGTCGGCTTAGGCAACCCATTTTTTTTTTTTTTATCTCTACCATCAACATCCTCAGTAATCTATCACGTTATCTGATTACCTTAGATATCAGTGCTTTTTGTCCCCTCTGATTTTTAAACTATTAATTATGTACATGATTTGATTTTTATTAAGGGTGGATTCAATTCCGGATTTGAAACCTCAGCATGAAACGGTGGATTCGGATTCGAATCCTTACGTGATAGGATTCGCCCATCTCTGCAGTAGAGTATGTTTATTTGAGAAATACTCATTCAAAAAATGTATGGTCCGTCTATTCCCCCCTCCCTTCCCGTCCGTCGCAGAGGAACACTGGCAATCAGTTTTCTTCATTTCTCCATATCCTGCTAATTCTTTTGCCCAATTTTTGCATTACTTCATCCCATCATTTCTGGTCATTTCTTGTAAGTGTATTAGTTAATTTGTTTCGTGTTTGTGTATTTCGTAAATATGTTATTCCTCTTCCAGCTTTAAGCTATTTTAAAAATAAACTTGATTGATTGATTGATTTGAACACGTATCTAAATGTTTCACAACCCTGGTTTTGTTTATTTCATTTTAACCAGCCAAATGGAAAGGAAAAAGTAACAAACTTTGTATCAGCTAATAGCCAACTATTCCAGTCCGGGTTTCTGCCAGACCAGTACTGGCAGACATTTTTAGTTGAAAGTTGAGCGATTTTTAATTTTTTCTGAATTTACAAATGTACCTTTTTCCATCTCAGACGTCGGTTTATTATTTATTTTCCCTCAGAACTGAGTAGTACAAAATATAATGTATAAAACAAACTATGCTTAAACCATCTGGTCCATTCATTGACATATAAATACTTTAAAAAATATACAGGGTGTCGACAACTAAATTACCATTGTTTACGTACTATATTATTCACTCATCAAGAGCTACGAGCTCATATGGCACTTGTACGAGTAGGCTGTACAAGAAAGTAGATGAGAACGTCACAAAATACACCCGTCATGCAAAAATGCGGTTCGGAAATAGAAATAGGATATTTAGTTTCACTCATTTCTGAGCAGTTCCGGCATCGTCTCGATTGTCTGTAGCAAATGCACATGACTGTTCAAACTTTCATCCCAATAAATCCATTTGTTTGATCCCTAGACGTGCTACACGATTTCCGGTACTCACTCTATCTCCACCTACCGTGGCCGAATCTGGTTGGGAATAAAAAAAATCGACCATCTAAAGCATCTTCGTTTATACCATCTATCAAGTTTCACTCGAATCTGAGCATTTTTGGAAGGTTCCGGTACCCCCCCCCCCCTCCCACCAACGTTGTCGGAGCCGGTTCGGGCCCAATCTCTTAATTCCCTGTTCCTGTCCATCAAGTTTGACTGAAATTGGAGCATAGCCTATGTGCAAGTTTCCAGTACCCCCCCTACCTTGGCGGAATCCGGTCCGGACGCCAAATAACAAATCTAGGCCGCATAAACTCGGCACTGTCGAATTGCATCTCATTCGGTCCATCCGTTTGGTTTTTGTGCATGTCAAAAGTCCCCCCACCCCCAGTTCCCCTAATCGTGGTCGCATATGGTTCGAACGCATGTTTTACATGTCGAGGCCATCGATTCGTATCACCCATGAAGTTTCACTCGAATCAGACCACTCGTTCGCAATTTCTCTTCTCTTGCTCCCCAAAAAATGCTCGGATCTAGGAACGGAAGTTTCCGGGGGTATGTTGTGTCAGGTTCTTAAGTCAAGATAATTCGGGTCGCTAATATGCCTGCGAAGTTTCGTTGTCGTTTTACATCTGGAACTATTCTAACTCAAGACTACCGGAATTCCAGTAAACCCCCTCCAACTCCCCCCACAGAGCCCCGAAACCATCTGGCTCCGTCAATTTCATCTAGGCCTAATGCTTGTTCCATCCAGTAAGTTTCGTCCCAATCCCTCTGCTTTTAGAGTTTCTTGAGTTCCCCCCCCCATCCCCACAGGTATCGGACCCGACCCGGACCTGACACTGAACGTCCGAGGCGATAGCTCACCAGACAAGTTTCATTCAAATCCTATCACCCGTTCAAAAGTTATGCACGCCACTGGATTCCGGACTCCCCATCCACCCACTCCCCCCACGATGGTCGGGTCGGGGAAACGGCTGTTCTCAAGTCAATCTGTTCGGATCCCTGACATACCAGCCAAGTTTCATCACCCTAGGACATCAGGAAGTATGCCGAACTTGCGGGATCGCTAGAAATCCGGACCCCCGGATGTTTTTCCCACCAAGTTTCATCCCGATCCCTCCACTTTAAGCGTTTCTCAAAATTTCCGGTTCCCTCCTCCAACTCCCCCCAGTGTCATCGGATCCGGCCCGGATTTAAAATGAGATGTCTGAGACACGAGGTCATCCTAAATCTCAATTTTCATCAAGATCCGATCACCCGTTCGCAAGCTAAAAATACCTCAAATTTTGGCTTCACCCTCCCTCCACTCCCCCCCCCCCCAGATGGTCGAATCGGGGAATTGACGATTTCCTATTTAATTTAGTCGGGTCCCAGACATACCTGTAAATTTCCATCGTCCCAGCACATGAGGAAGCACGGAACTCGCGGGATCACTACAAATTCGGACTTCTCCCCCCCCCCCAACTCCCCCAAAGTGAGCGGATCCGTTCCGGTTATATCAGTCACGTATCTAGGACTTTTGCTTGTACTTTCCACCAAGTTTCATCCTGATCCCTCCACTCTAAGTGTTTTCCAAGATTTCCGGTTTCCCCCTCCTACTCCCCCCAGTGTCACCGGATCCGGTCTGGATTTAAAATGGAGGGTCTGAGACACGAAGTCCTTCCATATATCAAGTTTCATTAAGATCCGATCACCCGTTCGTAAGCTAAAAATATCTCATTTTTCCTATTTTTTCCGGATTCCTCCTCCCTCCACTCCCCTCCAGATGGTCGGATCGAGGAAGCGACAATTTCTAATTTAATCTGGTCCAGTTCCTGATATGCCTGCCAAGTTTCATCGTCCTAGCTTATCTGGAAGTGCCCGAACTAGCAAAACCGGGACCGACAGACCGACTGACGGACAGAAATTACAATCGCTATATGGCACTTGAGTAAGCTCAAGTGCCATAAAAAGGGGATTTTTTGAACCGCCATCTTCTTGGTCAATACTTCTTGAGGACAAGCTAACTAGGAAACATAAATTCAAACAATGGCTAAAAACGAATACGTCAGCTACGTTGCTTTTGCAGCGATATTTCGGCCCTTCTTGGCAAGAGTCCTCGTCAGGCTGTCGAACGTCACTTACTGTAGGTTTGTTTCTTCCATATTGTCCCCGACGTTCAACAGCCTGACAACCCTTGCCAAGGAGGGCCGAAATATCGCAGCCAAAGCATCTTATTGATCGAATTCAGTGTCAGTAATGTAATGTTTATTTTTAACCCATCGTACAGGAAAGAGAAAATGAAGGATAAAGTAGAAAAAAACACAGAAAAAGATCACAGAACAACGGGCAAATCACAGAGGGAAAACTAGCATTACTTGTACGTTAACTGGCCTTACTTGTATGAATAACGCCACAAATGCTTCATGAAGTACCGTATTGGGAGACAGACGTTTTCATCTTCGATATGTAAATACTGATATTTTAGGACCATTTTTCGCCCTCGTGTACCTCTCATTTCGCCAAAATCTGAACGAAAATTGTAGTCAAAGAGCCTCTTTTAGGACGAGAACTTCATGAACTTCCTTGATGATTCCGAATTACACATATTCTGTTCATTGTTTGCGGCTCTCCTCCTCTCAAAAGAGCTTTCAATCTTGCAAGACAGGGTCCTTCTCCCCGCATAGAACAAGCGACACAGACTTACGCCGCTTTCATAATGACGCGTCGTTGCGATGCGCTGTGTATGCGTTTATCTTGCGCTGCGAACAGGTTGCGTAGCTTATCTTTCACACCTGCGGATGTGCATTTACGCTTTCCTTCCTCGGTTTCTTAACGTTTAACTGAAAAGGGCAGAGATGGGACATTCTTGTTACCCCTCACCTATTCACTTAAGGAGGCTTGAAGACCCGATGAAAATGCGTTACTTCCTGGCTCCGCTATTCAGGAAAAATCATTTTTCAAATAGTGGAATTTCCCTGTCAGATTTGTGCTACTACCTGTGTCGTATGCTTGAGGAAAAAGATTTATGACATTTTTTTGTTCAGGCACTAAGCAGTCTTCACCAAGCTCATCACCGCCCACTGAAAAGCCGCGTTTGTGTTCACATTCAAATATTCCGCGTCATAGTAGAATTAGCGCTGTGAGGACAGCAGTGGATGTTCTGAACCTCACTACTAGAGCAGATAGTGGAAAATCAAAAAATCTCTTAGCAGAATCTAAATTACTCAGTGTATTCACCTAAATGATACAAAAATAAGTTTGCTTTTCAGTTAAACTTTAAGCTAAATTCCCGTTTCTTTCATCAACACTAAGTTTTTCTCTATCGTTGGTTGGTTTTCTCCAGTTTCTCCAGAATTTGAAGGCAAACTGGAGAAAACCTAGTAACGATGAAAGAAAAGCGAATTCAGCATAAGAAACCGAGAAAGGAAAGCGTAAATACACATCCGCAGGTGTGAAAGATACGCTACACCACCTGTACGCACGCATACGCAGCGCGTCGCAACGACGCGTCAATGTGAAAGCGGCTTAAAGCTACTCAACATCTCACTCCATTGGTTAGTATTTGGCAATTATTTTTAAGAGAAACAAACGATATCCAACCTTGTTGGTCCAGAAGGAGTTGCTGGTCACGAAGTATCGACCAGTCGGGTCCCACTCGCAGTCAGTTGCCATGAAATGCTCGCCCATATTCATAAGTGTAAAGTCATTCGTATCGTAGAACTCGAATAGGCCAGAGGTGTTTCTAAGTCCGGCGAAAACGATGAACTGACCACACGGGGCCCAGAAGAGGGAGTTGCAGGATTTCTTCTCGAATTTTTCTGAAAGTGACAGGAGTTACCTACACTGTAAAAAGTTCGTCCGAGTAAGGATTCTGCAGTATATGCTACTGGGATGAGATCTACAGAGATAAGATTAATCCCAGAATTAATCTAATCAGATAAGATTAATCCGAATTAGAGGAAAGATTAATCCGAATTAGAGAAAATATTAATTCCAGTAGCAAATATTGCAAGATTTTTTTATGACATCCTGAAGCCCCAACGCACCGATATATCCTGCCCCAGTTTACTTCAGTACCGCACGCACACAAGACGAGGTTGGCAACTCTGAAAGAGAGAAAAAAACTGTGCCCGCCTACACACTCGACGACAAGATTTTTGAACTCGTACGTGCCATATTATGTGAAGCACTACAGCGACAATATCCTCAAATCAAAGTGATAGCTCATCGTGTGTATTCTTGTTGTAGTCTTTTGGTGTTTTTCTCTTCTTACTTGTTTGACGATACCAATGTTATTGCATTGTGATAAAGGGAAAGAATACAGATTATTTATTTATTTATTTACAGTGTACTGTTGACGTATGCTTATGTGAACGCCTGCTAACACTGACCGATCGCCGAAGAAAAAACCAAAACCCATAGCAGGCAACATTACTGTAAACTACTTGCGAAAAACCTTTAACTCGCATCCATTTCAGCCACGTTCCTCTTATTTTAAAATTTTGCTGTCTGTTAACTGCCAACTGGCGTTCCTTTCACAGTTTTAAGCTGGTACCGTGCCTTCAACGGAAAAGATGGCAGTTCAAACTAACAGATTTCTCAGATAGAAAAATGAGCACACTTGTAAATTCTAAATAAATTCCTTTTCTGCAACTTCAAACTTAAAGTTTGTGCCAAGAAAACCCTGAAATAGTTGGCTATTAGCTGTATTAATTATTAACTTCATAACATACAACACAACCACGGCCGTACTTGTGGAGAGGTTAGGGGGTTAACCCCCCCCCCCCCCCGGGACATACAAAAATAAACGTTTTTCATAAGCTTTAACCTCTGATCCATGTCTTTTTTATACTTTTTGGTCCGACCCGCGGGCAACCCCCCCCCCCAATAACTTCCTGCATTCGGACCTGAATACAACTATCTGTCAAATCATCCGGTAATGCGGCAACAGGCGTAGACTAGAGCTGCGTTCGATCTGAGCCATCCTTGTCTTCTTGTTGTTGCCTTGTCTTCTTGTTGTTGCCTTGTCTTCTTGTTGTTGCTTTGTCTTCTTGTTGTTGCCTTGTCTTCTTGTTGTTCCCTTGTCTTCTTGTTGTTCCCTTGTCACGATCTAAAGCCGTTTTATTAGCCTTGTCAGGTGAATGACTCAATGGACAAGTATCACAAATAAAACGCAGTCGAGAAATCTACCTGAGATCGGACCGAAACTTTTCTGAGATCATGTCATCATTCACGTGAACCAATGAGGTTATTACTGTTTACTTCCGAGGTCCCGCGATGGACCTCTCGTTGCCGGTTCAATGTCGGTATTCTGACGGTGGGCTAAACCCACCTTGCGAACATAACGATAGCGTGCGAACGGGGAGTTTCTCGACTCTTCAAAGGCGTATCTGGGATCGTAGTCTTTCGTTTGGTGGTTCGAGCTGACTTACTGTATTGACAATTTCAGTTCACAAAAACGTCCAGAAATATCCAGCAGCTTTGGCTTGGTTAGTTTCTAATTCGCATCTGCTTGAAAACCGCTCTTTCGTTCCTGCTCTCCGTTACCACGGATTCCGTTCTTGCACCACATAGATATTCCTAAAAACCTCAGTACCCAGGATGCTACGTTTTTTCAGCAGGATATCGAAAACCTGAGCTCCCAGGATATTCCGTCAGAATGTTTTTTAGCTGGATATCCAAAACCTCAGCTTCCCGGACATTCTAAGTTTCCGAGGGGAAACGGATATTCTTTTACGTCTTTTATATTCTCTGAATTAGGAATAAAATCGCCTTAGATAATTAATTATTAATGACCAGCCCAATGTATGTCACACACGGACTCCTGTCTGACAGGGCACTGACAATTGTCAGCTGACAGGACAAATAAAACGGCATTTCGCTGACAGGACCGAGTCAAGGGTAAATCGAACGCGGCTTAGATTTCTGACGGAAATCATTGTGCAATTCATGCTGCCGTGACAAAATGTAGCTCCGTAAGCTTCGATGATCTTGGAACTGCTATGACCTCAAAATATCTAAAGAACTATGTAGCCTGGTGTACTTACTGAGAAGAATCGGAGAGCCCTTCGTATCATAGAAGGAAACGTTGATGGAAGGTGCTTCGCCGTGGATAACAGCACACTTTGCGTTGACTGGATCCCATGCGAAGAAGGTGACGGGGTCCTTAATTTCAACGGAGTCGACAGGGATTTGTTTTTCTCTCATGTGGAAGATCTCAAGATTGTGTGTGATGCCCTGTAGACAAAATTAATGTTTAAAGCACAACTGAAGGCATCCACTTTCTTTCAAACTTCTTTGTTCTGTAAACTTTTTTCTATCTATCTATCAGTTATTTATTGCAGGTTCGGTCTTCCCCTATTTGTCCCTGAAGTTCGACAGTATCACCAGGACCCTTGAAAAGAAGGGCTGAAACATCGCTGCCAAAGCATCGTAGCAGACCGTATTCATTTTATGCATTCTTTTGAATACATGTCTCCCAGTCAGCTTGGGCTCAAGGAGTATTTAGCTTCCACTGTTCGTATCTCCATTAGTTTCAGCCACGAAAAAAAAGTTCCTCACAGATGAAAATACGACACTAAAAGCCCTTGGTAACTTAAGAAATGGCTACTTCGACTACTTCCGACAAAACAGTTATTTTACTAGTAGGCTACAGTGTGATGTCTGACAATCTCCCCTCACCGGATTTACTTTGAATTTGCTAAATAAAAAAACAAATATAAAGCTGATAAAGGCCTCTTACAAACTCATTTACAGACAAGTTTTGGTACGTACCAGAAATCTAACTAAACCAAACTCTACGGGAATTTTGAAACCAAAAAACGTATCATCCAGATTAATTTACTAACTTTTAATCCAGCTTTCGCCATAAACTAACACAGAAAAAAAAACAAACAAAAAAACACTATGGTACACTATCAATCTGTCTCCAGCAGATGCCTCCAAACTGGTAGATTATGGAAAATGGGGTTTGCTGCCAGGAGAATAAGACCGTTCTCCGACCGCCATAACTTTACAACCAAGGATGACCCGGCTTGCAGCAATGGTTCTGGACAAATGCCTGATTTATGCTCTCTCTAGCCGGCAGACGAATTAGACGCCTAAAAATACTATACTACATACAGCTTTTTTGAATTCACTGACTGTGTCCGCACCAACTACCGTCTGGTAGCGAGTCCCACCGGACAGTTACTCTGTTCCTGACTGGCAACCGTCGACTTTCTTCTGCATTTGCCCCCATCGACTAGTCAGTCTTTTTAAAACAAAATTCAAACTGTTCTACCTACTACAATTACCGACAAAACGGTGGAGAATTTTAAGTCTTCTGAGAGTGGGATTAGCCACAGTCTCTCTGTTCTTGTGACTACGAATTGTTCAATTTTTGTTCTCTGTACAGGTTTCTTTTAGAAATTACATACAAAGCAAGAGAAAAAGGCTTTCGCCTATAAATAAATCGAAGGAATTTTGAGTAGAAGAACTGATCAGAGTTAAAAATCCCATCGACGATGCCCTTGAAACTATTGATCGGTTCAGCATTAACTGCATCTTCGGTAAGGCTGTTCCGAGGATCAGCAGTTCTGCCGACATTGTCCTTCTTCTTTTCTTACAGGTTATAAATGAACTGAGATTAGCTTACACTATATTTAATCTCCTGTTTCTCCTTCCTCTGTTTAGAGTATCTGTCAACTTTGACACACAGGTAGTCTCCCGCCTTTTGCCAGTAGATCTTAGCATCAGCAACGTTGAAGAGGTTCTTGGCTCGTAGCTCATTTTTGCTGAAAATAGAAAAATATATCGCAGGCAGCTTGTCATTTTGAAAAGTCGATGGAAACCGGATTTTAAATGACCCCTTCAGTACATAAGCAATAGATATAAGCGGGATTTGTAGCAGAACCTGGATATATACAGGGCGTCACTAGCCTTTTACCTTGGGGGTGGGGTGGGGGGGGGCCTCCGGTTTGTGCCGACGGACTACATTTCCCACCAGCATAGAACAGAACCGGTTTAAAACTAACTGTAATGCATCAGTTCAGATTATTCCTTAAATGTAATTTCGTATATTAAGTTCACAAATTCAGCTTTCGCTAAAAAGCGAAGTTTCCAGCGAACTTTGCTGGCAGAATGAATTGAAGAATGAATGAATCTGCCCTTTTTCAGGAAACATTTTTCCATACCTACCATACAAGTTCTAGCTTTAACGTGTTTCGAACCCCCAAGGATTTCAATCCTAAAACGCCAACAAAATAAAACACCGATCTTCGAAATAGAGAATACTGCAAAATGCGCCGCAGGCGAAATTTTTTGTAAAACAAATTGTAATGCATCAGTTGGGGTTTTTCCTTTAATGTAATTTCGTTCGTCTAATTAAGTTCACATGTTCGGCTTTTCGTTTCAGCTTTCGCTAAAAAGCGGAGCTTCCAACGACTGTACCGAAGAACAAGTCAAAGTAAGCGCCGCCTGCAAATTTTTTTTTTAATCTACCTTTCTTCCGGCATCCCAACATTTTGCTATATCAACCATTACAAATTATAATTTTTAACGTGTTTCAAACCCCCAAGAATGTCAATCCTGAAACACCGATTTCCAAATAGAGAATACTTCAAAAATTGTTCGTGTCCAGGATGAAATCACAGCACCAGCTTTAACTCCAACCAATTTTTAGCAGAGAAGAAGTTCACAAAGTCAGATATTCAAGGAAGAATCTTTAATTGAATGAATGAACATTTTTATTCAGCCAATTCTAAAAAATAGAAATAGTGGAGTACATAAAGAAAAGAAAGAAACACAACTTAAATTAGGTTACAAATTTACACTTTGAACAGAGCCTCGTTTTTGTTGTATGCTGCAGGTCTACTTCTCGGTCGATTCTCCCTACATCCGTTTTTGCACTGCAGCGCTTCCTAGGAAGACGGCAGCGCTTCTCAAGAATCACGGACTTGCTCAGCCACCAAGTCCGTGCTTCCCTGCAAAGTGCTGCAGCGCTGCCGCTTCAACCAAGAAGAAAGTGAATCCAAAAACGCATATTGTGCAAAAGCAAAGAAGTGCTGCAGTAGCGATGCGGCAGTGCTATTGCAACAAAAACGAGGCTCAGATTACACTTCAAACAAACGGACAAGATCGTGATGGGGAGAAAACGCGGCGACCGACAGATTCCTGTGCAGCTCGTCAAGTTTAACAGTTATATTAGTTACTGAAAATTTATTTATCATTTTTCGATTTTTATACCAAATTGGCAAGTAGAGGAGGAATTTACAGTAGCGGAAGTGTGCTATTCGAATAGCTACATTTATTGTTTTTCACAAGTTAATTTTCCAGCTTAAGCGGCTTTAGCCTGAAGAGGGCCCTTGCCAAGAAGGGCTGACCTAAATGTAGCTGACTTGCTGAAGTTTTGCACCGTCAAATACGATTCGCAGTCAGCTTGGGCTGAAGGAATATCTGGTGCCATTCCCACTCTTTACGACCCGCCGCTCTATACACTCCAGGCCACGCTACCCAACCCTTCATTTTCAACCTATAACACCGGGTCTGACCATCCACATACCTTGGTACATCGATGAGCGTAACACGAGCAGGTACGTCCTTATCCTCGGCAACCCAATAGGCCAAGGTGTTTTCGGTTGGTGACCATCCGAAGTCTCGGATGAAGGGACTTTAATAGACTTTTTGTCTAGTAGACCGAAAGACTGAAACAAAAAGAAAGAATGAACAGTCTGCCAGTGGAGCACTCTACGCCGGAAAAGACCTGAAAAGAACCTGTATATGGTGGGCCTGCACACTGCGTAAAAGTGCTGCAGTTCTGTGAAAGTATTTGACAGTGATGGAAACCAAGGATTGTGTAAATGCTGGGTGAAAGCTGGATGAAAGCATTTCAGCCAGGTGGCGATCCACACCAGCTTTGAATTGATTGATTTTTTCGGCGTTTACGACACTTTCTGGTAGATTATTCCAATGTTCCACTATCCGATTTCTGAAGCTCCATTTTCTAATGTCTTCAGGAATTTTTCGCCACTCAGTTTCAAGCTGTGTCCTCTGAGAACGTTGTGATTGAAAGTGAGGACATCATCGGGCCATATAATATCATACAAATTTAAAAGTTTCGATCAAATCACCTCGGATATCGTAATTTTTGAAGCATGTTTTCATGAGGCAGATAGAGAATGGCTGACACTGTTTGTGTAGCTCTTCTCTGAAATTGATCAATGGCGATAATGCCCTTATTACAGAAGGGCCTTCTTGTTGCGTGGCCATACCAAATTAGTGGGAGAGCTAGGACCTTAAATAAAATAGGAAATAGAGAATTGTCCTTGAATGTAAATGTCCTTCTCATAAGATTCACAATTCTTGTAGTGTTTTTGATCGTAGTTTCATAATGTGTTGAAAATTTAAGATCTGTGTGGTCACGCAGGGTTCCGTTTTTGCCGGCTAAAATTGATTTTTACCATTTAATCGGCTTTATTAATAAAAACCGCTTTTTGCCGGCTAAAACAGGCTAAAATCAAATCGCAATGATCCTTTCTACGTATCAATCTTTACTGTTGTTTCTTCGTTGTTTTCCGACTATTTTTCAACCAGGGTTGATTCCCGGACTAATTAGCTCACCTACTCCAATCCAGAAAACCGGTTTGGGATTGACACGAGTGAGTCATCAGGTCACGTTGATTCCAGCGATTTATTTATACCGGGAGTTCGTACCGTGTTATATTGACGCGAGGAGGCTATTAGAAACTGAGGAGGCGATTTGTTGTACATGTTGATACGATACGCGGATAGTAAATAGGCTATACTTCAAGAATTGAGCTAGTAATTTTATGGCTTTTCCTTCTTGTTTTGTTGATAGTATGTTACACGGTAGCTCTGTATGGATTCTCAGCAGAAACTTGTGCATATAAATGAAGGAACTTAACTGCAGTGCCATTTATAATGGCAGATATGACTTAGCCTACACCTATTCAGTGTTGACATTATTCTTGCATCCTTCCGTCCTTTCTAGGCTAACATGAACTAGTTTTTAATACATGAAAGAAGTATGACAGTCTTAGAATAGCGGAGTGCTACCAAAACACATAGTAGCAGTTAGAAATTTGATTTTATCCATGCCATTTGATTTTAATCATACAGGCAGAAATCACCTTTTAGCCGGTATTAACCGGCTGGTATTTTAGCCACCCGGGAACCCTGCTCAGAGGTTGTATTAGCAGGTACCATGCAAATAAAGCTACTACACTGTCAAAATTAATCTTGCAGTATTTACTACTGGGATTAATCTTGTCTCTAAAAAGATAACCTTATCTCTAAATCGGATTAATCATATCCCAGTATAAGATTAATCCTAGTAGCAAATACTGCAGTTAAGCTTAATCCTTACTCGGATAATTTTTTTTACATTGTAGGCAAGAGGAAAGGAAGGCTTACCGGTGTTTCGTAGATGCTTAGCGAATCCTGTCCAAGCCTAGCAAAGAATTTGTCGTCCTGGGACCACTTAAAAACGGGCCAATTAAGGTTTCCGCGGTCGGCGTGGAACGCTCTCTTTTTCTGACCTGTGAGCACATCCCAGACAATGATTGCTTGGGGTTCACCATCTTTCTGGTCAACGAATGCGTTGGAGAAGGAAACCATGTACCTAAAAAGATGGTTTGCTTTTTTTTTTTCATTTATAATAATAATAATAAACTCTTTATTTCCATAATAGCACGTGGCTAGCGGCGGACGTCATACGTCACCAAATTTTTATCTCAACATAAAATGCAGTTTTTCAGTAGGCGGCTTTTCTTAGTGCCTGACAAGAAAAAGAAATCATAAATCTTTCTCGTATTCTAAGGCACACAACAAAAATACAAGCGGATTGAGGTCCCCAAGGCCGGAACAAGGCAACTGTGTAGCTATATACTATTTTAACCAATTTGTCTTTAAGGGTCAGCTGTTTATTAGTATGTAAGTATGTGTCAGTTTGATTGACATGTTGTTGTTCCTTTTTATAGATTACTCTTCAGTTTTGAAGGATTCAAATAAATAATAATAATTTAATAACTTACTTTTCGTTAGGTGAGAAATCAATGACTTGGACTCCCGGGTGACTAAATCTAACCATCTGCTTGAACTCCTCTCCACCCCACAGGGCAATACCCTTTGAGTGGAAGGTGGCAAGGTAGGTTCCAAGGGGTGACCATCGTGTGTGTGTCTCTGTCCATCTCTGCAAAAAAAAACTGTGAGTAAGGCTGCGTTGCATGACTTTCTTTAGGGTGTGTTCGCAGTTACCTAAGCCTACCACCGTCATCCCCATATCTATATCTTTTCATACAGGTTGGAACGACGATGGTAGCTTTTTAGTAATATTTGATTAGGAGGAAAGGTTCAGACACGACAAACAAATCTTCATTTTGACATACATAAAAATTCATTCATCCAAAAATTCTTCATTGCGAAAAATAGCATAGGAAATGTCAATAGAAATTCACTAACATATAAGTACATAATATACAATTACTTTACATAATCTTCATGCAATATACAATTTTGGTTTCTTAATTTGGTCCATACTAAAGTATTACTAATATTGAGAAATGAGAAGCAGGATATTAATCAAGCATTTCAATCATCTTTACTTGTACTTTAGAATGGGAAATTAAATAGGCTACTGTTTCAGCCTATGTTGACTGGTAAATATATTTTAGACGATGGCTCAAAACAGGAAAATCAGCTACGATATTCGTCGCCGATATTTTGGCTCTATTTGGCAAAAGCCAAAAGCAGACCGACGATGGTCCTTGCCAAGAAGGGTCGAAATATCGCTGACGAAATTTTAGCTGACGTTTCTTTTATGAGCCAACGTCTAATATAAAATCTGTTTAGTAGAATACTAAATTAAATAATAAAATAACTTTTGAGTATGCGAATCACATGTTAAATTTGTCAAAATCATGTCCTAAACACCAGGGGCGTCGCTAGCCAAAAGTCGAGGGGGGGTGGGAGGGGGTGGAAGGGCGCCTGCCGCCCGTTTTAACTTTTCGTCTCATATGTGATAATAAAACTCGTAATAACTGCTAGCGTTGAAGACTGAAGATTAGAAGCCTCGTTGTATTAGTTGTATCTCCGAGCTCCGAAGTGGTTTGGGGCTTGGGAACGTAGGAAGTGAGTAACTGAAAATATACGACTGGCAGATGTCCGGAAGGCACAAGAGTCATACCAGTTAGAAACAATAGCCAAGAAACACAGCACTATAATCCGCAAAACTGTATATCAGAACGAAAATTAGCGCCGCCGGCGAAATTTTTGAAGTATGCCATGACTTTCTTTGGGGAAATCTCTACTGCCCCGCAACAAAATTATGTTCCTTTATTATTCAAAAATATTCCTTACGGTATTAACAAAAAACCGAATATTTGTTCTCTCGTCAAACATAATTATATACAATTGTGCTTTAAACATAGTCAAATTTTCATAAATTACACAACAACAAAAACAACAAATTCAACCGCTAAACTTCAAACGTCAAAACAAAAAAAGGAAGAGGATTTTTCTTAAAATTTCGCATTGAAAAATTCACAAAGGAGGGGACAAAACATTTTTCATACCGCGCATGAATTGCCCGTATGGCTAGGATCTTAGGAACTGGTTGTACTGCCATTCTCTGTGACCTAATACGGTCAGGAATGTGGGGAGGGGGGAAGTATGTGACGATGGGTGGGGTCTTCCAGTAGCTGGTCACCAAACTTAGTAGAAAGTTGGTGTCTGCGGTTTGACAAAGATGTGAGGCCAAACTCGTTAAGAAGGGAAATGTATGGGATTTTGATATTACTAGTAAAGAACGGTGCTGGATCCTCTCGATTCGTTCCGACTGCTCCTGTGTTAAACCGAAGTGCCATACCGGACAGCAGTATTCAAGGGAAGGGCGAATAAACCCAAGGTAAATGCGAAGAGGGTGGTGTTTAGGGGTACCATGGCGGGAGAGCATTTTGAGGGAACTTATGCTCATATTGGCTCTTTTTAACATAGATTGAACTTGCTTATCCCACTTGAGATCTGAAGTTAGATGAACACCTAGAAGTTTGAGCTCCTCCACTCTGTTGCGATCCGGTAGGTCAGGTTGGAAAGTTGGATTGGACTTGAGGAAAGATAATTCCAAGTCGAATTATTTTCGCGTCGCCTCAGTTCGCGCTGAGGAAATTCATGAGATCAACAATCAACCTGGACAAAGTGGAGTTTATAACCAGATTAAGGGTATTTAAGCAAAGTTGACCTTTCCCCCTATTTTCGTTCTAGTTCCACCTATCGTATCCACATATATGTATCTAGTCCTGGCGAATTCGTTCGCGTATTCGCTGCCAGTGGGGTCCACGAAACGAATTCGCTGAGCGGCGCGAAAGAACAAAATTCGTCGGCGGAAAAAAATCGCGTTCCGTGTGCACCTATCTTGACCCTAATTCTGCAAAGTAGTTCATGATTCTACTGACTGAGGAAAATAATCTAGTCCTTACCATTCTATCCTGGACTGTGGCTGGTTCTGGCTGTGTGTTCAACATGATCGAGGTCTTTTCGCCGGCTTCGTAGAGAACAGAGTATTGGTCACATGCATCAGGTTCAAACATGTAGTAATGAAGGTTGCCCTTAGGTTTGAAGGGCTGGGGCTCGGGTGGCTTCCAGTCGTCTTGAAGATTTTCGTACCTAATAAAGTGAACTAATGAACGTCAATTCAGAAAGGTGGTCCCTAGGGCTTCTTTAGTTATACTTTAAAAGACAACTCAGGAATAAAAAGACATGTTCAGTTTTTGCGAACACCATGGGCTGCCGACTGTGGTATCTGAATGCCGAAGACAACGGTAACTGGCCATATACTCAATAGTTGCGTTTTTGCAGCATGGTATCTGATATCACGGACTAAAGTCGTTTTCGCAGTTACTGTGGTATCTGATACCATTGTCAAAAGGCGTTTTTGCAGTTATCGTGGAATCTGGCCAGTCACCGTGGCATCAGAACAAGACCAAAGGTTTCGATGGGATCAACAAAATCTAACATCTGACTCAAACAACTGGTCCTGTCTTCGCCATTCAGTCTTCGACAGATTACTTGAATATCTTTGCTGTTAAAATAAAGTTCAACAAGCGCTGTAAGCTCATATGGCACTTGCACGGGTTGAGATGTATTTTTTTTTATCGAAAGTACTTTTCGACTGTGCGGTTCTGATGCGCACTTTAAGGGAGCTAGAGAAAAGTATTTTATTGTTGAACTTGGCTGTAATGATACGCACTCTAAAGGCACTAGAAATTCATTCGTAAGCAAAACCCTTGAGGCAAAACGATAGCAGGCTCTTAGGGATAATTGATATATACCGTTTGGTGAAAAGTATTTTTTGTTTTCACTTTTCGGTTAAAATGCGCACTTTAAGGGTGCAAGAATTTTTTTTTATAGCAAAACCCTTGTGGCACAAATGATCATGGGTTGAGATGTATCGTTTGATAAAAAGTAATTTTCGACCTTGCAGTGAAGATGCGCACTTTAAGGGAGCTAAAACTTTATTTTTAAGCAAAACCCTTGAGGCAAAAATGATGGGATCATGAAAATGCAGATTTTGCTTAAAAGTATTTTTCTCAATTTGCGGTCATGGTTGGTACTTTAAGGAATGGTCGGATTTTGAAAGTGGCGATGTCTAAGTCAATCTAATCAAATTTTAATATTCCAGCCAAGTTTCATCGTCCTAGCACATCTGGAAGTACCTTTACTCGCAATCACCGGAATTCCGGACCCCCCTCAAACTCCCCCCACAGTCGCCAGAGCCTATCCGGTTCTGTGAATGATTTATCCGCAGCATCTGTTTGTTATTCCCACAAAGTTCCATCCCGATCTCTCCAGTCTAAACCGGTCACGTATCCCCCCCCCCCAGTTTTTGATGGATCCGGTCCAGACATGAACAAGACCACCATAGACATGTCCTCTGTTCAATTACAAAATTCCACTCAATTCCGATCCCCCGTTCCAAAGTTACGCATCCCCTCCCCCCCCCCCCAAGTGTCCACATCCAGTCCAAATGTGTAAACGATTTATCTGGAGCAGATGCTTGTTATTCACAGCAAGTTTCACTCCGATCCCTCCATTTAACTCGAAAAAGTGTGACAAAAAGCTTGAACCATATACCAACCCCTTCGACCATCGATTACACTAGCTCTCTCCGCCGACACTCATAGATTTAAGCAGATAATGACGTCATCCCCGTGCAGAGCTATACTGGTGTGAAGAAAGGGGTAGGTGGTTGACAAAAGCTACTCAGTTCTCAGGATTCCCCCCGCCCTCCACTCCCCCCCCCCCCCCAGATGGTTTGATCGGGAACTGATTATTTCCATGTTAGTTTGATCGGGTCCCTGATATGCCTGCCAAGTTTCATAGTACTAGCACATCTGGAAGTACCCTAACTCGCAAACACCGGACTGACCAACCGACGGAAAAGTGATCGGTATATGGCACTTGGCAGGAAGGCAAGTGCCATACAAATATTTTGTTTTGCCCCTCCCCCACCCCTAAATATAGAGCTACAGAGCCCATCTTCGAACTTGACCCAAAGAGTCATTGTGCCAAACTTGCTATGTTATAGGTATCCATCCACTTACGTTTTCGGATCCCAAAAAGTACCTCTCAAATTATCTTACTATTACTCACTAAGCTAAGGCAAAATAGAAACTCTACTAATTTTCACTCAAGCTACTTATCATTTCAAAACGCTGGGGAATATACAGGACGCTCAAATAACAAAACCGGAGGTGTCGATGGGATCCCAAAAATCTAACGTTTGATTCAGGCAATTGGATCTTGCCAGGCTCATCATCAGAGAAAACCAAGTTCAGATAATGTCTATAAGCCGTATCTGTTTTGACGATACTGACCGAGACTTTCTGCTTTACTTCTGCCAAAGTTTCTGGTTTCGCCCGAATTCCGAGCGAACTACTAGTCCAGCAAAAAAAGAAAATTCAGAAACGAATCCGGCGTATCTCCTTATCCATATAAAGAACATCTAATCAACTTTAAATAAAACTTTGACTAAAAAAAAAAAAATCCGGTTACAACCGGATTCCGGACTAATTATATGTCTGGGTAACAAATGATTGTCATATACAGACTCAGCCTCTCTTCTTACCCCTATATCTGTCATCGAATCAAACTTTTGCTTATAACAAATTTTCCAGTTTTGGCCAGATTCCGGGCAAACTATTTAGTTGTCCGGCGAGAAAATAGTTTTCATCACCGTATTCAGCATGTAATTTTGCCCCTAAATCGAACGTTTAATCAACTTCATATGAAACTTTTACTTTTGTGTTTTGACCAACTTTCCGGTTTTTACCGGATTCCGGACGAGCTACTTGTAAAGCGAGAAAATGGTTTTCATTACCGTGCTCAGCGTGCCTTCTTACCCCATACTCGACTATCATATTAGCTGTTTAAAAATATTTTGTTTGTGCCTTAATTTGAACCCCCACCCCTAAATGTAGGGCTACAGAGCCCATCTACGAACTTGACCTTACCCTTGACCCAATGAATCCTCACATCAAGTTTCATAAAAATATTCTAAAATCAATTTATTATTCTTTTGTCCACCCATATTTTCTTTATTGTATTTCTGTTTGGGCTTCTACCTTTTCATCTGTATTTAAACCTCTCCAAATACTCCAGAATAAAGCAATGAGGATTCTTTTTAATGTTGAATACAGATCTTCAGTTAGACACATATATGGGACTTCAGGAATATATTCCTTGGATCAACTTCATACAATGTCTATTTCTAATATTTGCCATGATTATCTATACAATAGTTTACCTTCAAATTTCTCTGGTATTTTTCCAACTAATTCCCAATTTCATAATTATCCAACCACTCATCGTTCAGATTTTTCGTGCGAATTTCGCCCTACGTCAAGAGCGAGTTTCAGCATCCGTCACACTGGGCCAAAAATCTGGAACTCAATTCCAGTATCAGTGTGAGAATGTAGCAATAAGCGACAGTTTCTAAAATTACTGAAAAAAAATTTTACGACGCGTAGTTGAGCAATTTCTTTTGTTTTTGTTCTCTTTTTGTTGATGTCAAAATGTAGTTAGAAGACAGCTTTTTATTTTATTTTCGTTGTGCAACATTGTCAGTGCTAAAGTATGCCACCAGGCATGTGCACTGGTCCGTGATTTTTATCTATGTTTGTTGTAATTAAATACTACTACTACTACTACATCAAATATCTCATTCCCTTCGAGAGTTATCGTGCTCACAGACTGACTGACATTTTTGCGATGTCATAGGTATCCTTCCACTTACGTTTTGGGATCCCAAAAAGTCATCGCATTTCTACCATCACCACCAATAGATTGGTGGGAAAGAAGTTTGGCACTTACTGATGTGGGTCACTTTTCCCTTTGGTTACTTGGAAAAGCGCAATTTCGGCAGTTGTCGTTTTTGCAGAGCAACCGCGGTATCACATACCACGGAAACTGCAACAAGACCAAAGGTTTCGATGGGATCCCAAAAATGTTAATGTTTATTAGACTTCTTGATCCAGACAATCGAATCTTGTACATTTCCAAGTCTTCCCTAAACCCCTTTAACATATTTGCTATTTATCCATAATCAACCACTTGAATATGTAGCCTACAACAAAAATGTTACCATTTTGAAGTTTTTTGCTTACGGGCAAACAACTAATCAAATGAGGAAACCAAGTTCAGAAGCGGATTCAACAACCATGATTACTCCGACATCTCATATCTAATCGACCTTAAAAAGGTATTTTAGAATTTTGTTGTTGTTTTTCACCAAATTCCTCGTATTTTAGCATCATTCCTGGCAAACTGCATGCAGAGGCAAAGATCTGGTGACGCTGGAGCCGAATCTTGCAAATTTTGCCAGCTTATCCGTCAAGGAAATAAAGTTCAAAATTCGATAATTCCCACGGAAGTTAGTACACCCACTGAGTAACCCCTCACCTGTCCAGTACATCTTTTTCGAGTGAGCAACCCCTCACTCACGCAGCTAACCCTTCTTTCAGTGAATAGCCCCTCGCGTATCCTAACAGTGCCCTCTTTGGTACACCATGAATCAACCCCCTCACTTGGCTCACCCAAGTGTCTAGCCCCTCGAGTACACCCAATTCCTAACTCCTGGCGTGCACCTGGGATTGGTTCACGAGTTGGCCCACCCCCTCCCTAAACAACATTAGTACACCCACTGAGCAACCCCTCACTTATTTCTACTACATTTCTTACAATCACACATACGATGTCGCACACACTCTCGCTCTCAACACATCGGGCAGAAGTAAGGACCAATTCTCCTAATCGGCCTACCAATGTACTTCCTCCTATCTCCCAGCTGTAAAATATCAGCACGCATACTAACTAAAATTCCTCCCTATGAAAGCTCGCTATAAAATAAACACATTCACCCCATGTGTCTTTCGCCTCACTATAAAACCTTACAGACCCCCTTCGATTACGTCACTGAACAACAAATGATTAGTTGCGTTTTTGATAGCCGTTCCTGATCTCAGTTCTTCTTATTTCTCGTTTTCGATCACCTTCCGAGTTCGCAGTTTGTTTAATTGTCGTTTTAGCTGAAACGGAGACCGTGTCAGTTCTCGGTTCTACAACACCTGCGAGTGAAACGGCGAACGGTGACGCAGACGCAGTTCCCGGTCCGAGTTCGCCTGTCATCAATAAATTAACCGAATATAATTGTAAGTCCTGGGAAGTGTGTCTGGAAATGGATGATTACAACTTGTATATTTCAACTACAAGAATTGCCTTTTCACTGTCAAATGTAACTACCCTTTGCTGACTTATTTCGGCGATTTTATGAATGATTTGCCGGGATGCTTATTTTCCGTTTTTTTTCACCTGCGTATTGAAACGGCGAAGGCGTCAGGCTTCAGGCGAACTGAGTGTAAAAACAGAAATTAGGCTTCAACGGCGGACTCACAGGAGAACCTACACAGGCGATCAAAAACGCAACTATTGTCCGCCACGTGCGCAGAGTTATAATCATTTGAGAATAAAGGGGTAGGGCCGTATAGCGGAAAACTGGTCGCCAAGTTTTGTGTCCGGTTTTCACCGGAATCCGGGTGAACTACTTGTCCGGCAACAAAATAACTTTCATATTCGGATTCAGCATGTCTCCTAACCCCTAAATCAACTATCTCAATAGCTTTAAAAAAATATTTGTTTTGCCCATTAATTTGAAACCCCCTCCCACACCCCTAAATGTAGAGCTACACGGCCCATCCACGAGCTTGACCTTACCCTTGACCCAAAGAATCCTCACACCAAGTTTCATCAAAATATCTCATTCCCTTCGAGAGTTATCGTGCTCACAGACAGACGGACATTTTTGCGATGTCATAGGTATCCCTCCACTTACGTTTTGGGATCCCAAAAACGACTAATTGCAGTTCCACTTACTGTGGTAGGGTATCTGCAAAATGCAACTAACAACAGCGGAACAGATTTTGACTATGGTATCAGACATGCCTACCACCATATCTTGCAAAAACGCAACTATTAATTCAAAGCAAAACGGAAGGAAAATGCACGAGAACAGGGCTCTAGTCCTTCTTTGTTTTTCGAACAGGCGGACAAAAACTGAACATAGAAGGTTTGTTTGTCTTAAAGGACACTGAACAATGAAACCATACTTGAACACACCATGGAGAATGCATTTACAGACATGGCCACGGACAGCATTCTTCTCCTGAGCGTGACGTTTTCAAAATAGGGATGTTCGTTTCTGGAGGTTTGCACATGCAGACTCCAAGACAAAAAGCGCAATTCATTCAAATCTTGTACAGCGCTGGCCAGACCGTATTGGAATTTCTTCTAGATATACATTTGGGCCTAACTGGTTTAAAAAATATTCCAGAAGAAGGGCTGATTGGAGACATTTGTTCATTTCTAAAATTGTTCGGTACTGAAATAAGGACAGATGCAAAATGGCGCAAAAATCATAGTTTGGAAACACTATTTCGTATTTGGATTGGGTTTTCTGCAGGCAATGTTAACAGAAGTCATACAGATAGGGATGATAATTGGTACTCTTCATTCAGGTGTCCTTTAAGGCATACATGCATTCTGATTTCCATACCTGCTGAGGAGAGAGAATGACAACGGATTTCAAAAGCAAATGAATGGCTCAATATGACCCATCTGGCCTTTTTCAAAAAGAGACCTAGATGCCCTAGACAATTAAAAAAAATGAAAAAAAATCTCCCCCTTTGCTGCCATAGTTTAGAAACTGTTTACACCATTTTCGTTCAAGTTTCGGCTGTTAGGCATCAGTAACATCATCCCATAGAACTCCCCACAGGATGAGGTGTTGCTTTGGTCACATAAGGCAATGGTAGGCTAATGATGAACCTGGAAAATGAAAGTGTTCCTCAAGCGGGATCTGAACCTGGAACCTTCGGCTAATAAACCTTAGCGAAAATACTTTTGGTGCCAAAATCTTCCAAAGAATGAGTTTAGAAGATTTAGGGGGCCTAATGGCTTATTTCCCGAAGTTAGGCAACCTGATTGCTTGATCTGCCAGAAAGTTGCAAAAGACTCCAGCTGATACCTCCATGCAATAAAACTAAAATGGCTGTCTTGCCCTACTTACGTTGCAAAATCTGAAAACAGATTGATTGTAAACGTATGCTGTTTGTCCATCTTGTAGCCATTTGCAGCTTTCACAGCTTCAGTGGCAGCATCAGGTGTGCTGTACTCGATGAATAGGTACCTAAACAAAAATAAGGCTTGAATTTGAAACCTGAGATAACTACTAAACCTTTACTTCTTTCACTTCACACAAAACACACTTAGCAGCAAGCCACTGGCAAAGAAAGACAAGGTTTCAGGCAACGAACACATCTATCATATAGCAAAACGAGACTGAAGGTAAGAAGGAAAATAGAAATAAGATACTTAAATATCCAAAGACCAGATGATCTCTAAGATTATGATCAATGCTCTAACTCTCCAAAGACCAATTATATTTTACTTTCTTTACAAAGCCCAAAAGAAGTACAACTTAGGCCAAGGTCCAGCAAGGGCTACAAGATAATACGGCTCTTATTATGGGTAGATGGTACAAGAAAACAAAGAGGACAGCACCACCACTAGTTGCACCACCCCCACCCATCAAATTTCGCTCGAGTGGGATAGCCATTTCCAGACCCCCTTCTAACAGAACTTGTCCAGGTTGGATCCAACCCAGACTTGTCTAACTATGTCATATGATATGAGCTTTATATTATCCCAGTTTTGCCCCAATCTATCAACCAGTCTAGTCCCTTTGCCTGTCACGCAATTTCCAAGACCCCCCCCCCCCTCTGAGTCTCCACACCGTGGCCAGAAGAAGTATGAACACATGAATGGATCAACCAGTTTAAGGTTGACTAGGACATAAACAACTCCTCTAATTTATGTTCTACCTTACAGGTCCACAACCAGATCAATGTGATGGTAAATTAGTGAACCTCTGAGAAATATTTTTGAGTGTCTTGTGATTTTATGCTTTTTTGTCTTCTTTTACTGCACTTATGCCCTTGGGCAGTGCATCATAAATCCTTCATTCATTCATTAATAAGTTTCACTCAGTCAGAGTGTTCCCAGAAATATGCAGTCCCCTCCATCATCTTTGGATGCAGTTCTCTTCCGCAACTGACACATCTAGGCGATCTACTCCTACCACCGCCAAGTTTCACTCTCCTCAATCACCCTTTCAACTCCCCCACCAAGTTCAGATCCGACTGGGACTACAAACTGCACATCTAAGCACCACTCAAGTTTCATACTAACTGCTACAATTCTGCTTCATAGCTATTTCGGACTGATAACTGAAAATCAGATAAAATAATAAAAACATATAAAGTAAAAATATTAAAAATTGTAAACAATGTGAAGGCATTCATACCCTTTAGTGTGTTTGTCTTCACTCACTGGATAGTGTTCATTGACAACACGGCCAAATTTGCTGAAGATCTTCCTGATGACATTCTGGAGTTTGTCAAACCTTTCAGGACCAACCTGAGGCACCCCATCAACAACTATTACTGAGTCGAGGCCATCACTTTCATGTGGTTTGTTGGAGAGAAGGTCACCAATCAAATCTGCAATTAAAGCAAAACTTTGACGAACACTAGCTTGTCAACAAATTTGTTTTCTAAATGTGGATGGCTGAGGTAGTCTTTTTAACAATATCCACTAAAAATAGATCATGAGGTCAATGTGATAACATGAAAAAAGTGGAGTAAGCCAAATGAATATATTTCTTAAAATACTGTGTTTGAATTAAAACGAGGTGTATCCAACCTCAGAAAAGACTTCAAATTTCCAGACAAGTCTTAACTTCAGAATAATCTATCTGGCTTAAAAAGGAACCAACACATATGAGAAACCTAAATTGAAGCTAATTGGGTTGTTCATATATTGGATGAGTAAATATTGCTTCAATATTTATAGTTTCACATATTTTTCATTTCAAACAAGATCCCTTCATCCTAACCTTACCTGATTAACTTAAAAATGAATGAAAAAGACAGAGTTAGTAAAGTCAATAGCTAGAAAATCCCTTTTTCAAATCAGCTTCAAAACAAAGAAAAGGCACAGAATTTCATTATTTTTGGACATATGACTTCGGAAAGTTGTATGTTGCCTCTTGACTGTCAGGACAGCATGTACATTTCATGCAAAAATCGAGGCAGTGTAAAATGATGTCAGATACCAGTCATACACAAATCCTCAATTTTTGGGCATGGTATCCATACATTGGGGCACTATGCTCCAAGCATGGGCATGGTACTCCTGTGAATTTGGTTAAGCTGAGACTGGTTGTATACCTAAATAGGGTCTTCTTCCTGACCTCGATCAAAATATATCTGATTTTACTTTCTATCCAACCACAGTCTCCAATTTAAAAAATGTTACAGCACTTCCAAGGTACATAATGTTTTTGGAGGCCACTTCTCTTCTGGTGGGTTTATCCAATCCTTTTTCAGAAAATTAGTCCTAGGTAGCATGGATCATCAAGCTTTTCAATCTGTTCACTGGAGCAAATATTTCCTTTAGACTGTTTGCCTTTTATTCTATTTATTTTGAGTTATTTTTTTTTTTTTTACTATGTTAAAAATTGTTATCGAAACTCCCTAAACTCAAAAGAAATACTATAAAAGGCAAACAATCTAAAAGAACTCGGAAGGAAAGGAAATTTAATTCCTAAAGGAAGAAAATTTAAAAGCTTACTTCATCCTCTCTACCTAGCGGTCACTACCTGAGAAGGATAGAGTAACCTAGCTGCGACAACCTGGAAAAGGATTGAGTAACCTAGTGGGAACTACCTGGAAAAGGATACAGTAAACCCACTAGGAAAGAAGTGGCCTGCAGAAAACTCTCCGTATCTTGGAAGTGCTCTAACATTTTGAAAACTGGAAATTCAGGTTGGATAGAAAGTAAAATCAGGTATCTTCTAATCTACGACAGGAAGAAGACCCTATTTCGGTATGTGACCAGTGACATGTGATTTTGAGGATTTCTGTATGACTGTCATGCACCCCTCCAGTATACATGTAGATAATATGTAGTGTACTTTACACTATAGAGCTCAGTGCCAGAGGCAGAGAGGCCAACACGGAGATGGATGACTTTACCAGTTGGGCACCAGATTTTTTGGAGAATTCTCCTGCTCAAGGGAATCTCCTACTGAGGTGAAAAAGATTCTCCTGTTATTATTGATTTTTGGGGGGAAGGAGACCAGTGAAGTTAGAATATTGTTTTTTTCATATTTCAGTTCTAGAGACACCAGGAAACTCTGTCTTGCTTCCCCACTCCCCACCCTCCACCCTAACTCTAGAAATTCTATAAAATAGGGCAGAAAACAGAAAAGTTGCATTTTTTTTCTTTACCTGGTATCCATGAGTGGTTCTTGATGCCAGTGTGCATGACTGCCTTTACAGTGAAACTTTAGAATCCTGTTACTGACCTTATAATTCATTCCTTCCTTTCTTCTTGGAACTCATTAACTTTTGTCCAAGTGCTTTCACCTGCTGTGGAGAAAACACCAAAGCAGGATAATTCACTTTGCCAGTAGGTGTCACCTGAGGGGAAGATTTATCTTGGGCAGGTGGAATCGCTTCTCGTGTTGTATTCACTTGTCTAGTAGGATTCACATAGGCTATTCGGTGTAGGGCCGCAGCATGTGATCATCACTGCAGAAGTGTTCCATTTCACAGAAAAAAATGGAAATTGATTTTTAAAAAAGATGACTGATATTTTTAATATTTTATGAATTATTATCCATGTAATTTTTTATAGCAGAGATTATGTTTTTGGTGCAGCAAGGACAAGAAGGTCAGAAAAAACTAAGAAATGTCTGTTTGACAGGAGTGGGTGTGTCCCATTTCAACAGAACAAAATGGAAGTTGATTGTAAAATCAAGAGGACTACATAATTGATATTTAGGAATTTGAATTTTTATTGTATAAAAAAAAAATTATAATTGTTTTTATGGTAGCCTACCTACAACAGAAATCATATTTTTTACGGCTGCCTGAACAGGACCCTTGCCAAGATTGTCGAATACTCACTATGACCAACCGCCTCTGAATCTCGGAATAACGAAAACCATTTTCTGTCAACGAATCAACTGTGTTGGTTGGGACCCTGTTGGGTATTAACTACGGAATTTTATATCTTTAGAAATGCCGAATACTCTATATGACCGAGTCCAACACACGGCAGTGAATCTTGGAAAAACGTGAAACGTCGCCGAAACGATGACTCAAATTTGTTGTCAACCAATCAACGGCATTGGTTGGGGTATGAAAAAGTCAAACACACGGCAGTGAATCTCGGAAAAACGTGAAACGTCGCCGAAACGATGACTCAAATTTGTGTCAACCAATCAACGGCGTTGGTTGGGGAGAGCTCTGGTAACGCTATTTAAATGTGGATTGCCCTATTAACTAAACTTGGAAGTTTGTATCTTCAAATTCTAGGTCAACCAATCTACGGCGTTGGATGGTGAACTGGTGTTGAAATGGTGATGCTTCCGGCTATCCCTGTAGGTACCAATCAACGGCGTTGTTTGGGGTATTTCAAATAATCCGACATTAGCTAATCTCGGAATTTTTTTTTTCGCTGGTGCCTTTTGCACACGGTAGCTTTTAAAACCAACACACGGCAGTGAACCTTGGAAAAAGGTCAAACGTCGCCGAAACGATAACTCACATTTTTTGTAAACCAATCAACGGCGTTGGTTGGGGAGATCTCTAGTGACGCTATTTAAATGTGATTGGTTGCCGTATTAACTAAACTCGGAAGTTTGTATCTGCAAGTTCTAGGTCAACCAATCAACGGCGATGGATGGTGAGAGCTGCGGTGACGCTTCCGGCTCTCCCTGCAGGTACATGGGCGGTTTTTCATCGACAAGTAGAGTTGGTTATCAAGAGGATTATAACTAATCTCAGAATTTTTTTTTTGCTGTTGCTTTTTGCACACAGCAGTGAATCTCGGTAAACACGAGAAACGTCCCCCAAACGATGACTAAATTTTGTTGTCAACCAATCAACGGCGTTGGTTGGGGTTAGCTATGGTGACGATATTTAAATGTGATTAATTGCCGTATTAGCTAGACTCGGAAGTTTGTATCTTCAAGTTCTGGTTCAACCAATCAACGGCGTTGGATGGTGAGAGCTGCGGTGATGCTTCCGGCTCCCCCTGTAGGTACACGGGCGGTTTTTGATCGACATGTAGAGTTGGTTATCAAGAGGATTATAACTAATCTCGGGATTTTTTTTGCTGTGGCTTTTTGGCAGTGAATCTCGGTAAAAACGAGAAACGTCGCCCAAACGATGACTCAATTTTTTTGTCAACCAATCAACGCCGTTGGTTGGGGTTAGCTGTGGTGACGATATTTAAATGTGACTGATTGCCGTATTAGCTAGACTCGGAAGTTTGTATCTTGAAGTTCTGGTTCAACCAATCAACGGCGTTATATGGTGAGAGCTGCGGTGATGCTTTCGGCTCTCCCTGTAGGTACACGGGCGGTTTTTCATCGACACGCAGAGTTCGTTATCAAGAGGACTATAACTAATCTCGGATTTTTTTTTCTGCGGCTTGATCAGCACTTTCGCTAATAAAGTAAAAAAAAAAACACGTAAGTGAATCTCGGGGAGAACAAGAAACGTCGCCCAAACGATGACTCACATTTTGTGTCAACCAATCAACGGCGTTGGTTGGGGAGAGCTGTGGCGACGCTATTTAAATGTGTATTAAACTCTGAATTTTGGATCTCAGATCCTGGGTCAACCGAAGTTGGATGAGAGAGCTGCGGTGACGCACCAGGCTCTCCCGGTAGGTACACGGCGGTTCTTCGTCAACACGTAGAGGTGGTTATCAAGAGGACTAATAAACTTGGAATTTTGTTTCTTTATAAGGTCCGAATTTATATGATCAATTCCAAATACACGCCAGTGAATCTCCGGAAACGTTTTCAAAATTTTGTGTCAAGCAATCAACGTCGTTGTTTGGGGAGAGCTGTGGTGATCAGGAGGATTAACTAAACTCGTAATTTTATGTCTTCAGAAAGGGCGAATACGCCACTGAACATCGAGAACGAGAAACGTCGGCCAACAGAATCGGAACTTTTTGTACGGCTGCCCGGACAGGAACCCTTCCAAGAAGGGCCGAAATAAACAAAATGTTTTTTGATTCGAGCGACGGCTCAAATTGTGTGTCAACCAATTAAGGGTGTTCGCTGGTGACAGCTGGGGTGACCCAGTGACACTTATACTTCTGGTGAAGCACTTCATCGGAGTGGCCGGCCATCACCGGAGCTATGCAATAAATTTTTATTTTTTATGTTGTGTTTCTGATCCATTTTGTTCAGAATAAAACAAAATCCAGTTGTGCTCACGATTTTGCAAGAGCTTTGTGCAGCGGACAAAATCCTAGGGTCGTTATTAACTCCGCCAGATTAGCTAATCCGGGAAACACTAACCGTTTCTGCTACCTTCACTGCCGGAAATTTGTATAAAAGAGAACCCAGGGATGCGCAATTTCAACAGACAACACCTGGGATGTAATCTGTTGTAATTTGTAAATGTTAGGAATTATAGCTAGCAAGCATTGCCAGGAAGAGACGAAAAACCCGCCAAAAAGCATCTGCTGAATTTTTCCTATAACGATGCATACGTTAACGATTCATGCACAACGTCTTCTAAATCACAACAGATTATTCGCAAATTTCAAATTGCTTCAACGTTGTGACTTGTATCCTAATGCAGGAATTCTTGGTTTATGGTAACTGCTGAAAGCCAACAATCCAAAATCCGGGAATTCTTGGTTTATGGCAAAGGACTCAAAGCAAGCTATCCAAAACATGAATTCCTGGTTTGTGTTAATCAGCCAGAAACTGGGAATTCCTGGTTTATAATAAACTGCCGAAAGCGGAAAGGACAAGCAAGATGCAAAATTCTGATTGTTTCGCTGACTGCTTATAGCTTGTTCACGCGGGACCGAAATAAGCGCGTAAACAGCGGCCGATGTGGTCAGACGACGGATCAACTGTTTGGGGTTGACGGGAGAATAAAAAGAAAAACAATATAGTTGACTATAGTTGAAGTCAATATAGTTGACTTTGAATAACTCAAAGTCACAAATTGAATATTGACAGATTATTGGCTACTCGACAATTTATGTTCAAAAGCAAATAAAATTCTTTTTATATATTTTTGTTTTTAAATGAGAACATAAAATATTAATAATAATAAATATAAAGAATGCGAGAACAAAATGCAATTATTTCAGTGTTATTCAGTCATTTTTCTGTGAACGTTGAATGGAAAAATTCTTTAAATTATTTTTTAAAAAGAAAACAACGAAAACAGATATTAGACATAAACAGAACAGACGTGTGTTAGGAATTATAGCATAGCAAGCATTGCCAGGAAGAGACGAAAAACCCGCCAAAAGCTTCTGCTGAATTTTTCCTATAACGTTCATGCATATTTTTTATTCATGCATAACTTCTTCTAAATCACAACAGATTATTCGCAAATTGCCGTAGCTGATTTCAACGGTATGTCTCATAAAATTGGAAGTACTGGGTTTGGAAACTTGTGACTTGTATCCTGTCCTGATACACGAAATTTTTGGATAATGGTAACTGCTGAAAGCCAACAATCCAAAATCCGGGAATTCTTGGTTTATGGTAACTACTCAAAGCAAGCTATCCAAAACATGAATTCCTGGTTTGTGTTAATCAGCCAGAAACTGGGAATTCTTGGTTTATAATAAACTGCCGAGAGCGGAAAGGACAAGCAAGATGCAAAATACTGATTGTTTCGCGGATTGCTTATAGCTTGTTCACGCGGGACCGAAATAAGCGCGTAGACAGCGGCTGATGTGGTCAGACGACGGATCAACTGTCTGGGGTTGACGGGAGAATAAAAAGAAAAACAATATAGTTGACTATAGTTGAAGTCAATATAGTTGACTTAGAATAACCCAAAGTCACAAATTGAATATTGACAAATTATAGGTTACTCGACAATTTTATGTTGAAAATCAAATAAAATTCATTTATATATTTTTGTTTTTAAATGAGAACATAAAATATTAATAATATTAAATATAAAGAATGCGAGACCAAAATGCAATTATTTTAGTGTTATTCAGTCATTTTTCAGTGAACGTTGAATGGACAAATTATTTAAATTATTTTTTAAAAAGAAAAACAACGAAACAAATATTAGACATAAACAGAACAGACGTATGTTAGGAATTATAGCATAGCAAGCATTGCCAGGAAGAGACGAAAAACCCGCCAAAAAGCATCTGCTGAATTTTTCCTATAACGTTCATGCATAACGTCTTCTAAACTCACAACAGATTATTCGCAAATTGCCATAGCTGATTTCAACGGTATGTCTCATAAAATTGGAAGTACTGGGTTTGGAAACTTGTGACTTGTGTCCTATCCTGATACAGGAAATTTTTGGATAATGGTAACTGCTGAAAGCCAACAATCCAAAATCCGGCAATTCTTGGTTTATGGTAAACGACTCAAAGCAAGCTATCCAAAACATGAATTCCTGGTTTGTGTTAATCAGCCAGAAACTGGGAATTCTTGGTTTGTGATAAACTGCCCAGAGCGGAAAAGACAACGAAAGATGCAAAATTCACATGGGACCGAAATGAGCGCGTAAACAGCGGCTGATGTGTTCAGACGATGGATCAACTGTTTGTGGTTGACGGGAGAATTAAAAAGAAAAAACCTAATTCCGAATATTCTTTTTGTTGGTAACAAAATCTAGAAATTAACAAAAACATCTTGTGAGTTATTCAAAGTCAAATATAGTTGACTTGTAGTCTTTGGATTTTATGTTCAAAAGCAAATAAAATTCATTTATATATTTTTGTTTTTAAATGAGAACAGAAAATATTAATAATAATAAATATAAAGAATGCGAGACTAAAATGTAATTATTTTAGTGTTATTCAGTCATTTTTCAATGAACATTGAATGGAAAAATTCTTTAAATTATTTTTTAAAAAGAAAAACAACGAAAACAAATATTAGACAGAAACAGAACAGACGTTGTTGTAATTAGAAAATTATTCTACCTTTTCCTCGAGATCAATTAAGTAATCTGGAGATGAGGGTGTAAAAATCATGCTATGTTCACATTGGTCTTACAGAATTTGAACTGGATTGACCTAAAATTCGCCAAGTTTGACCTAGTTCCCCTAATTACTGTCTCTAGAGTCGTCATAGGTCACATTCCAAAGGAATTAGTTTATCCCGACGGGTGACTGCGATGAAAATACGCGCCTATTTAGAAGATCGGCGTCTGATTTTTTGATGTTTTTCAATCGCTATTTACGCTCGTAAATCAGCCGCTGATCGAGAATCTGCCGCTGTTTCAGCCCCGTGTGAACAAGCTATTAAGTCAGTGTCAGCGTTCCCGCTTTGACGGATTTTTCCGCCAAAAACGGATTTCTCGGGTCCTTGACGGATGAGAATTTGACCCGACGGATTTTCAGATTTTTGACAGATTTCTGAAAATCTTGCGTAAAATCTTATATTCTATATAGTTTTTCGGGATCTCTCATCATTTCTATAATAGTGAATTTCATGAGCATATTATCATCGAACACTAATGTTTGCTTAATGAGCTTAGTTACCTTATCATTCAGACAACGCGCTGATTCGTGCGCATAAAACAGATAGATCACACCAGATTATAGATTTCACACCTGTGGCTCGCAGTTTTTACGTAGCTGGTTTTGTGCAAATCTCTTTCCGGTTTGGGCCGGATTCCGGGCGAACTACTTGTCCGTCGAGAAAATGGTTTTCACCATCGTCTTCAGCATGGCTTCTTACCCCTAAATCGAACATCTAATCAACTTAAAATAAAACATTTACTTTTAACAAACTTTCCGGTTTTGGCCGGATTCCGGGCGAACTACTTGTTCGATGACAAAACGGTTTTCACCATCGTGTTCAGCATGTCTTCTTACCCCATAATCGACTATCACATTAGCTGTTTCAAAATATTTTGTTTGCCCCTTAATTTGAAACCCCTCCCCCACCCCTAAATGTAGGGCTACAAAGCCCATCTACGAACTTGACTGGTCCGACGACCCAACGAATCTTCACACCAAGTTTCATCAAAATATCTCATTCTCTTCGAGAGTTATCGTGCTCACAGACGGACGGACGGACAGACGGACAACTTTTGCGATGTCACAGGTATCCCTCCACTTACGTTTTGGGATCCCAAAAACTGATATATCGGCAATCCCAATATCACCCATCGCTACAGCAATTCCTTTCTTGCTGTATAATATACGACCAGAAGCTTCCCAAATTTCCCGGTCAGCCCAGACTTCCCAGTTTAAAAGCCAGACGGTTGATCTCAGACTCAAGGGGCTTGCGACTTCTCCTAAACTATCTATACATCGATAAAATGGGCACACTGTGGACACATGCTAGATATGTATGAACATTGTCGTCTCCCAGCTTCACCACCAAGCTTGGGGTGACATTATAAAGTCTCGTCTCTTAGTTTTTCTTCCTTTCCTTAAAAAGCGCGTATCCCCTCCCTTGACAACTTTTCACCCTGTGCACGATGAGTCATCGACAGTATACTGAAGTCAAGTCAGCTCAGTTTATTATAAATACGAAATTTCTAGAGGGATTTCGGGAATCGGGGTAGTTGAGAGAGTCAGTTCAGAGATTCAAGGATGGAGAATAAAATGGAACGTATTAAAAGCGCAGTAGAGTCTATGCAGAATGGGAGTACGTTAATGCAAGCAGGTCGGGAGATTACCTGCAAACCTTTGGTTTCTTCGTTAGCTTCTTAATGAGCGTCGGGCCTCGATTTACTGTGTTTATGCAGGGTCAGTGGGGCATTCTATTGACCAGCACGTGTACGAAAATTTTCTCGGTACTATACGATGAGGGACACAGTTGGAGGCGGAGCTGTATTATCAGTCAAATGCAAAATCATGTTAGAAGACCTTGACGCATCGAGGATTTGACGAATAAACTGAGGGATTTCGCTGGAGAATCCTTCCATATCTTCTAGTAGAGCTCGTGAGAGGATAAACATTTACCATTGCTCTAGTTAATTGTGCTATCAGTTTTTTGGGGGGTTTTCAATAAATTAGTTGTCAGGTTGAAAAATCTCTAACGCATGAATTGGTTGACACAGAATTTCAGTCATTGTTTGGGTGACGTTTCTCGTTGTTCACGAGATTCACTGGCGTGTTGTTTTTACTTTATTGGCGAAAGTGCTGTTCAAGCCGCAGCTGAAAAATTCCGAGTTCAACTAATCTTTTTGATAACCAAGTCTACGTGCCGATGAAACAGCCGTGTACCTACAGGAAAAGCCGGAAGTGTCACCGCAGTTCTCCCCATTTAACGCCGTTAATTGACTGACCCGGAATTGGACGATACAAAATTCCGAGTTTATTTAATACGGCAATCAATAATATTTAAATCGCGCCACCACAGCTACCCACCCAACGCCGTTGTTTGACTGACAAAAAAATGAGTCATCGTTTGGGCGACGTTTCTCGTTTTTCCCAAGATTCACTGGCCTGTGATTCACCCAGAATTTGAAGTACGGCAATCACTCACATTTAAATAGCATCAGCATAGCTCTCCCCAACCAACGCCGTTGATTGGTTGAAACAAAAAAAATTAGTCATCGTCTGGGCGAGGTTTCTCGTTTTTCCCGAGATTCACTGCCGTGTGTTGGACTTGGTCATATAGAGTATACGGCCTTTTTAAAGATACAAAATTCCGTAGTTAATACGGAACAGCGTCCCAACCAACGCCGTTGATTGGTTGACAGAAAATTTGAGTTATCGTTTGCCTACGTGTCGATGAACAACCGCACGTCTACCTACAGGGAGAGCCGGAACCGTCACCGCATCTCTCACCATCCAACGCCGTTGATTGGTTGTCCCAGAATTTCAAGATACAAACTTCCGAGTTTAGTTAATACGGCAATCAATCACATTTAAATAGCGCCACCACAGCTCTCCCCAACCAACGCCGTTGATTGGTTGACAAAAAAATTGAGTCGTTATTTTGACGACGTTTCTTGTTCTTCCCGAGATTCACTTGTATGTTGTTTTTTTTACTTTATTAGCGAAAGTGCTGATCAAGCCGCAGCAAAAAAAAATTCCGAAATTAGTTATAATCCTCTTGATAACCAACTCTACGTGTAGATGAAAAACCACCTGTGTACCTACAGCGGGAGCCGACAGCGTCACCGCAGCTCTCACCATCCAACGCCGTTGATTGGTTGACCCAGAATTTGAATATACAAACTTCAGAGTTTAGTTAATACGGCAATCAAACATATTTAAATAGTGTTACCACAGCTTACCCCAACCAACGCCGTTGATTGGTTGACAACAAATTTGAATCATCGTTTGGGTGACGTTTCTCGTTGGTTTTACCGAGATCCACTGTCGAGTGCAAAAAGCTACGGCCAAAAAAAAATTCCGAGATTAGTTATAATCCTCTTCATAACCAAGTGTATGGGTCGATGAAAAAGTGCCCGTGTACCTACAGGGAGAGCCTGTAGAATCATCAGCGTCACCATCCAACGCCGTTGATTGGTTGACCCAGAACTTGAAGATACAAACTCAGAGTTTAGTTAATACGGCAATAATCACATTTAAATACCGTCACCAGAGCTCTCCCCAACCAACGCCGTTGATTGGTTGAAAAAAAAATTGAGTCATCGTTTCGGTGACGTTTCTCGTTTTTCCGAGATTCACTGCCGTGTGTTTGACTTGGTCATATAGAGTATTTGGCTTTTCTAAAGATATAAAATTCCGTAGTTAATACGGAACAGGGTCTCAACCAAACGCCACTGATTCGTTGACAGAAAACGTTTCTCCTTATTCCGAGATTCAGAGGCAGTTGGTCATAGTAAGTATTCGGCCATCTTGGCAAGGGTCCTGTTCAGGCAGCCGTAGAAAAATATGATTTCCGTTGTAGGTAGTCTAACATAAAAAATTATAATTTTTTTTGTACAAAAAAAATCAAATTCCTAAAATATCAAATTATCAGCCATAGAGTCCTCTTGATTTAATAGTCAACTTCCATTTTGTTCTATTGAAACGGGACACAACCACTTCTGTCAAACAGACATTCTTAGTTTTTTCTGACCTGCTTGTCCTTGCTGCACCTAAAAAAACAAAATCTCTGCTATAAGAAATTACATGGATAATAATTCATAAAATATTAAAAATATCAGTCATCTTTTTTAAAAATCAATTTCCATTTTTTTCTGTGAAATGGAACACTTCTGCAGTGATGTTCACATGCTGCGGCCCTACACCGAATAGCCTATGTGAATCCTACTAGACAAGTGAATACAACACCAGAAGCGATTCCACCTGCCCAAGATAAATCTTCCCCTCAGGTGACACCTACTGACAAAGTGAATTATCCTGCTTTGGTGTTTTCTCCACAGCAGGTGAAAGCACTTGGACAAAAGTTAATGAGTTCCAAGAAGAAAGGAAGGAATGAATTATAAGGTCAGTAACAGGATTCTAAAGTTTCACTGTAAAGGCAGTCATGTACACTGGCATCAAGAACCACTCATGGATACCAGGTAAAGAAAAAAAATGCAACTTTTCTGTTTTCTGCCCTATTTTATAGAATTTCTAGAGTTAGGGTGGAGGGTGGGGAGTGGGGAAGCAAGACAGAGTTTCCTGGTGTCTCTAGAACTGAAATATGAAAAAAAAAATATTCTAACTTCACTGGTCTCCTTCCCCCCAAAAATCAATAATAACAGGAGAATCTTTTTCACCTCAGTAGGAGATTCCCTTGAGCAGGAGAATTCTCCAAAAAATCTGGTGCCCAACTGTTTACACTTATATTATTATAAGCCACCGTTCTAGGGACAATCATTTAGGTTTAGAAATAGAAAATATGAAATTCATCACTATCTATGCCTGGATAATCAGATGAGATTTAGACAGTACTCAAACAAATGCATGTACATCATAAATGAAGCCTCGATGCTGATACACTAGATTTTATTGGTCTTTTCCCTTGAGAGACTCCTTGCAAGAAATCCTATCTAAGCAAAATGAGGGTGGATGATTTGGCAGGGACAACTGTCCCAAGTTCCAGCCTAACAAAAACTCTATATGCATCGGAAGAAAAACGAACCTTCATCTGGAATATCAATTTCATAATCTTCCTCACGATCTTCATCTTCGAGCATGTCATAATCTTCCTCGTCACTTCTCACCGACATTTTCAATTATTCCTAAGCCAGTAAAGTAATATATATTTAAAGAAATGTGTCGGAATTTCTCTCTAGCCGCCGTGTTTTCTTCTTTTCATTTGTAAATTCTCAAGCTGCCAAATGATGAAATGGCTACTTCCCGAATGAACTGGGAAGAAGGAACGGGGATGACAAATAATTATAATAAGGAAAAAGCTGAAATAAGTACTTCTTGAATAAAAATCAGAAAAGTCTTACTGAACAGAATAAAAATCATAGAACGGAATAGAGATATAGGGTTTAACGGAACATCCAAAGCTATTAAAATGTTCTCTAGGAGTCACCATGGAAAAAACAAAAAGACTGCAATGACAACCTTGAAGGAACTGTGGCAAATTGTTGGGAAAAGACAACAAAAGATTAACCTGAATTATGGATATTTAGGGCTTGTTCCTGCTAGGCTGCTATAAGTAAGTTTTTTCATCAAAGTGAGAATCCTGGTAGCAGTGTGTTACATGTTTACAATAGGGTTGTGTACAGAAGTCTACTTGCTGTCATAACACAAGATAATTTAGTTAGGCTAACCAGTTTGAAACCTTTTTTTTTTTTCGGCTCGATGGAAAACCAAGATATTATACCATTTAGCCCACAACTGCGTTGTTTGAATAGACACACCTCTACTGTAATAGTACAAGAAATGAACGCTGGCGAGGAAAAACAAGAGAAAGCCCAGAGTGCAACTATGAAGCTATGGAGAAAACAAGAGCTGAAAGCTCGTATGGCACTTGTAAGAACAGTTAGTATGTTTGTCAGATACGGTTTGCAGTTTTCAAGGCTGGATCTCTCTCCCGATATTCATTTCATCAGAAAATGGGCTTGATCTAGTAGATCTGAAATGGTTATACCACTCATTGACAACTGTATCTTCCTCCAACGATGATCAGATCGGGGGAGGGACTATATATTCACGCCAATCTAATAGAGTCCCTAACATGCCTGCAAAGTTTCACGGTCATAGCACATCTGGAAGTACCCTAACTCGTGATCATCGGAATTAGGGAAAACCCCCTCCAACTCCCCCCACTGTGACACAATCGGTCCTATTTTGTCAATAATAATAATAATAATAATAATATATTTGCAAATTGAATGGCAGGCCGTTAAGCCTCTACAATGTATCTATGGCTTATGCTTGTTCTTCCCTCCAAGTCCCTTCCCGATCTCTCAACTCTAAGCGGTTCAAGAGATTTCTCCCCCCACCCTCAGCTCCTCCCGATGTTATCAGATCCATTCCAGACTTGAAATTGATCATCTGAGTCACTTGTTCTTGACACTTGACAAGTTTCATGTACGTCTGATCACCTGTTCCAAAGTTATTCATGTCAATAGAATCTCCCCCATGATCATCGGATCGGGAAAATAACTATTTCCAAGTTGACCTGGAAGAGTACCTAATATGTCTGCCAAGTTTCATCGTCCTAGTACATGTGGAAGTACCTTAACTCGTGATCACCGGAAATCCGGGAAAACCCCTTCCAACCCCTCTACTGTGACATCCCGATCCATCGACCCTAAGCATTTCACGACATTTCCGGTCCCCCCCTCTAATCCCCCTCTCTTCGGATTTGGTCCAGATTTGAAACTGAAAATCTGAGACACTTGTTCTTCACAATTGTCAACTTTTATGTATGTCCGATTATCCATTCCAGAGTTATGCATGTTTCTAGTTTCCGGATTCCCCTTCCCTCCAACCCCCCCCCCCCCCCGCGATAGCACTATCGGGGAAGCGATTATTTCCATGTTAATCTGGTTGGTTCCCTCATATGCCTGTCAAGTTTTATTGAGCTAGCTTATTTGGAAGCGTTTCACCAGATTTCCAGTTACCCCTCCAGCTCCCCCCCCCCAGTGATCAGATCTGGTCCGGATTTGAAACTGAGCATCTGAAGCACTTGTTCTTGACATATGTCAAGTTTCATGCATGTCTGATTACCCGTTCCAAAGTATGCATGTTTACTAGTTTCCGGATTTCCCATCCCTCCACTCCTCCCACAATGGCCGGATGGGGAAAGTGCTTATTTCCAAGTTCTTCTGGTCGGTTCCCTGATATGCCTGCCAAATTTCATTGTCCTAGCTTATGTGGAAGCGTTTCATGAGATTTCCGGTGCCCCGTCCAGCCCCCCACCATGTTATCGGATCTGGTCCGGATTTGAAATTGAGCTTCTGAAGCACTTGTTCTTGACATATGTCAAGTTTCATGCATATCTGATTACACGCCCAAAAGTTAGGCATGCTACTACTTTCCGGATTTCCCATCCCTCCACTGCCCCCAAGATGGCCGGATCGGGGAAGTGATTATTTCCAAGTTAGGCATGCTACTGCTACTACAAAAGCTAGGCATGCTACTGCTACTACAAAAGTTAGGCATGCTACTACTTTCCGGATTTCCCATCCCTCCACTGCCCCCAAGATGGCCGGATCGGGGAAGTGATTATTTCCAAGTTAATCTGGTCGGTTTCCCAACACGCCTGCCAAGTTTCATCGTTCTAGCTTATGTGGAAGCGTTTCACGAGGTTTTGGGTGCCCCCCTCCAGCCCCCCCCCTCCCTCCCAGTTATCGGCAATTGTTCTTGACATATCTCAAGTTTCACATAAGTCCGATTACCCGTTCTAAAGTTATGCATGTTACTAGTTTCTGGATTTCTTGTTGCTCCACCCCCCCCCCCCCCACGATGGCCGGATCGGGGAAGTGATTGTTTCCATGTTAATCTGGTTCGGTCCCTTATACGCCTGCCAAGTTTCATCGTCCTAGCTTATGTGGAAGTGCCCAAACTAGCAAAACCGGGGACAGACCGTCGTTTCCGGATTTCTCATCCCTCCACTCCCCCCACTATGATCGTATCCGGAATATGATTATATCCAAGTTAATCTGGTTGGTTCCCTGATATTCCTGCTAAGCGTTTCACTAGATTTGTTTGACTTGGACTGACCATCTTTAAACCGTATCCGTATCTATTTATACATCATGGCATGGCTCAGTAGTAGAAAACTGGACTGGCAACACAAAGCTCAAGTTTCACGTATGTCTGATTACCCTTTCCAAAGTTATACATGTTAATAGTTTCCCGATTTCCCATCCCTCCACTCCCCCCACTATGATTGGATCCGGAATATGATTATATCCAAGTTAATCTGGTCGGTTCGCTGATATTCCTGCCAAGCATTTCACTAGATTTGTTTGACTTGGACTGACCATCTTTAAACTCTTATTATTCGCGCATTCGCTCTTTGATACATATTCGCATGGCTCAGTGGTAGAATACTGGCAACCCAAAGGTTCGTGGTTCGATCCCGCGTTCGGCCAGCGCTTTATTTTGCTCACGTTTTACTTTATAGTTTCCGGACTCCCGGATCCGGGGAAAGTTGGATTGGGGAAGTGATTATTTTTAAGTTGATCTGGTCGGGTCCCTAATATGCCTGTGAAGTTTCATCGTCCTAGCTTGTGTGGAAGTGCCCAAACTAGCAAAACCTGGACAGACCGACAGAACGACAGACAGACAGACCGACAGAAATTACGATCCCTATATGGCACTTGAGTATGCTCAAGTGCCATAAAAAAAGGTTCCTTGGAAGCAGCTTGGAAGTAAGACTTTCATCAAGTCTTTCATTCTATTGGTTTGTTATGATGAGTCATGCAAGACAGAGGTGTTACAAGTCAAAATATTTGGGGGGGGGGGGGCAAGGTATTTACCGACTGGCTGATCATTCTTACTGGCCTTCTTGCAGAAAGATTACTGTTTTCAAGAAGAAAAAAAAAATGACAGTCTTTACAAAATATCACTGTTTTTAGTGGAGTGTTCCTTGGAACATTCCACTATTGCAAGCGCTGTAGCAGCTTTTGGTTATCACCATATTTTGTGGAGCTCATAACTCCTGAACGAGCGCAAGGGTCAAGTTCAAACTTGGTACACTTGTGGGTACTGGGGTCTAGTTGTGCCATCCCCCTACACCCATCCGGTTCAGGGGCAAATGGGCCCAGATTGCCCTGTAAATAATGTTCATAACTTGACCACAGTTGGACATGACAATTAAATTCCTTGTACTTGTAGATCCTAGGGCTGGGAAACTACTTTTAAAGTTGCAACTCCCCAACCATCCCACTGGGCCCAGATTGCCCAGGAGTAAAGTTTGTTACCTGTGACAGGAAGCAACATATATCAAGTTGGTTTGTCAGCATTGGTGTCTGTTTTCCTTTTTGCTGGTCCCAGACCCCATCCCCACTTGGTTCAGGGGCAATTGGGCCCCTCCCCCACCTTTGTGTGACATCACAAGCATTGGTTAATCGACTTGAGATTTAGTCAATACCAAAATAGATGGTTAGGCTGTATTAAAGTAGTTGTCTCAAATCACCAGTTTTTGGGGTACAGTGTTTAACTTTAGGAATGCTATAGGGCATAAGCACTGGTGCTCATATTTTGGGCGGCATCACTTTGAGCAGGGGCATAGTATCACCGTAAACCTGTTTGTAGAACCGGCAGGCTGGGGGGGGGGGGGGAGTAGGTAGCCCAAGCAAGGCCCCCCGGATACTACACTACAACCCCTCACAAAAAGCCACCACTCCACCCAGGAGTTATTGCAGAAAGGTATAAGAAGAATAGATATCGGCAATTGGTTTTATTTACGGAACGAAGCCACAAAATAAAATTATGAAAAAGATAAGAGTGATCACGATAACAAATTACTTAGTATAGCCCAGTGAATTTACCAGGAGTGTCACTATGGGGGGGGGGGGGCTCCCCCCCCCCCCCCGAAGGTCTTGAGAAAGTATTTCGTTGGGCGAGGCTCTGCGAAAGTTCAGTGGCAGAAGAAATATAATTTTGTATGCTTTTGTCGAGCGTCGGTGGACTCGTCGGCACGTCAAGTTCTTTTTATATGCAGAAATAAGATCCTGAAAACATTTGTCTGGCAAAACACGGAAGAAATCATCTTCTGTATGCTTTTTGTCGGGCCTCTGTATTCTCTAGGGCATATCCGGTTTCTTTTTACATATAAAAAATACAGAAGAAATAGAAATTCTATGCTTTTATCGGGCGTCGCCGATTCGTCGGCACCTCGGATTCTTTTATACACAAGACTTAACATCCTGCAGATATTTGTCGGGGGAAACGCAGAAGAAACACTCAACAAACCGATCTCAGGAGGTCAAACCATCCTGAGGACGGTTTGCTGGAAGTGCAACCGAAATATCCGAATTTATATTTATCCCTCGCACATCATCCTAGAGGGATAATTAGCTGATCAATAAAAAAAACCGAAAATCGTGGTTTTCTGTTTCTTTTGTAATGGTCTATGCCCAACCAAAGAAAACACATTTTTATTACTTCTGTATTCCTTATGTATAAAAAGAACCCAATGTGCCGATGACAATACAGAGGCCCAACAAAAGTATACACAATTCGATTTCTTCTGTGTTTTGCCTGACAGATATTTGCAGGATGTTAATTCTTGCGTATAAAAGAACCTGAGGTGCCGACGAATCGACGACGCCCGACAAAAGCATACAAACCTTATATTCTGCAAGCTTACGGGGAGCATGTGGCCAATTGTGTGACTGATTATATTTCCATATATAAAAAAAAATGAGTACGGTTTGCCGGAAGTGCAACCGAAATATCCGAGTTTATATTTATCCTTCGCACATCATCGTAGAGGGAAAATTAGCTGATCAATAAAAAACCCCAAAAATCACGGTTTTCTATTTCTTTCGTAATGAATGGTCAGCTTGGCTGCGAACCTTATATTTGCATAGACCATTGGCACATCAGGTTCAGTTTATATGTAAGAAATCAAATTCTGCAAACTTTTTTGGGCGCACCCGGTAAGTTCAAGTCTCATCTGCCCGAATTTTTTTTTCGGGATCCCAAAACGTAAGTGGAGGGATACCTATGACATTACAAAAGTTGTCCGTCTGTCCGTCTGTAAGCACTATAACTCTCGAAGGGAATGAGATATTTTGATGAAACTTGGTGTGACGATTGTTTGGGTCAAGAGTAAGGTCAAGTTCGTAGATGGGCTCTGTAGCCCTACATTTAGGGGTGGGGGAGGGGGTTTAATTTAAGGGGCAAATGAAATTTTTAAACATATAATGTGATAGTCGATTATGGGGTAAAAAGACATGCTGAACACAATGGTGAAAACCATTTTGTCGTCGGACAAGTAGTTCGCCCGGAATCCGGCCAAAACCGGAAAGTTTGTTAAAAGTAAAAGTTTTATTTCAAGTTGATTAGATGTTCGATTTAGGGATAAGAAGACATGCTGAACATGATAGTGAACACATTTGTTCGCCGGACAAGTAGTTAGCCCGGAATCCGGCCAAAACCGGAAAGTCTGTTAAAAGTAAAAGTTTTATTTGAAGTTGATTAGATGTTCGATTTAGGGAAAAGAAGACGTGCTGAACACGATGGTGAAAATCATTTTCTCGCCGGGCAAGTAGTTCGCCCGGAATTCGGCCAAAACTGGAAAGTTTGTTCAAAGTAAAAGTCTTGTTTTAAGTTGATTAGATGTTCGGTTAAGGGGTAAGAAGACATGCTGAACCCTTATGGGAACAGTATTTTCTACCAGGACAACTTGTTCGGCCGGAATCAGGCCAAACCGGAAAATTTGTTAAAAGCAAAAGTTTTATTTGAAGTTGATTAGATGACAGACTTAGGGGTAAGAAAACACGCTGTATCTGTATATGATAATCTTTTTTTTTACCTGGACATATAGTTCGTTTGGAATCCGGTTGAAACCGGATTTTTTTTTTATAAGTTGAACTTTTACTTGAAGTTGATTAGATGTTCTTTATACGGATAAGGTGATACGGTGAATTCGTTTCTGACCTTTTTTTTTCTGGACAAGTATGGTAGTTCGTTCGCAATTGTCGGGATCAAATATTAGATTTTTGGGATTCAAACAATGTTTACAACGGATGCGGATTTTTGGGATCCCATCGAAACCTTTGGTCTTGTTACATCAGAAATCAACTTCTGCAGGGTCCAGTCGGGAAAAATACGGAAGATAGCAAATGCTGTATGGTTTTATTGTGCGTCGGTATTCTTGGCGGCACATCAGGTTCTTTTTGGGATCACAAAACGTAAGTGGAGGGATGCCTATGCCATCGCAAAAGTTGCCCGTCCGTCCGTCTGTAAGCACGATAACTCTCGAATAGAATGAGATATTTGGATGAAACTTGGTGTGACGATTGTTTGGGTCAAGGGTAAGGTCGAGTTCGTAGATGGGCTCTGTAGCCTTATATTTAATAGTTATATTTATAGTTAATGTGATAGTTGATTATGGGGTAAGAAGACATGCTGAGCACGATGGGGAAAATCATTTTCTCGCCGGACAAGTAGTTCGTCCGGAATCCGGCAAAAACCGGAAAGTTTGTGAAAAGTAAAAGTTTCATTTGAAGTTGATTAAATGTTTGATTTAGGGGTAAGAAGACATGCTGAACATGGTGGTGAAAATCATTTTCGCGCCGGACAAGCAGTTCGTCCGGAATCCGGCCAAAACCGGAAAGTTGGTTTGAAGTAACAGTTTCATTTGAAGTTGATTAAATGTTTGATTTAGGGGTAAGAAGACATGCTGAACGCGATGGTGAAAACCATTTTCTCGCCGGACAACTAGTTCACCTGTAATCCGTCCCAAACCGGAAAATATGTTAAAAGCAAAAGCTTTATCTGAAGTCAAAGTTATATTTAAAGTTGATTAGATGTTCTTTATAGGGATAAGGAGATACGCTGGTATCGTTTCTGAATTTTCTTTTTTTGCTGGACTAGTAGTTCGCTCGGAATTCGGGCGAACGCAAATTTGGCAGTAGTAAAGCAGGAAGTTTCAGTCAGTATCGTCAAAATAGATATGGCTTATAGAGGTATAGATAGATAGGTAGATAAAATATCTGAACTCGGTTTTCTCTGATGATTAGCCTGGCGAACACAAGACCCAATTGTCTGGATCAAATCTTAGATTTTTGGGATACACATAAGAAATCAAATTCTGTAAAATTTATCGGGCGCATCCCGAAAGTTTTAAGTTTCGTCTGCACATTGGCTTCTATTTACATGTAAGAAAGAAAGATCTTTACGGTCTTATTTGACGGTGCAAAACGGATAAGTCAGCTACATTTTATTAGAGCTATATTTCGGCCCTTCTTAGCAAGGGTCCTCTTCTGGCTCAAGCCGCTCAAGCTCCATTGTTTCGTTTTGTACCTAAGAATTTTTATCGCTTTTTCGGCCGTGCCGAGTTTTGCCGGTCCCACAACGTAAAGTTTGCCGGAATTTTCGACGTCCACTGACAACTCTTCCACACATAAGGATATGAGAATCTGTTGTTAGTGACTTTTATTTATTTGCTTAGTTTCCGTCTTTTTTACCACGGCGCGTTCAGTTTTAAAATATTTTGCGCCCAGCCGTCGCGTCGGAGAGCAGGAAGGTTGGAGAGAGTCGAGCGCTAACAAGAAAATCGCTAAATTCGGGTTGAAAGTAATGGTATTTTCGAAAAATATTTTTTCTGATCCATTTCATAGTGAAAAGGTCACTTCTAGTAAGAGTTGTGCTTTAATAGAAAAAAATTACAACTAGTTCCGTAAAATGCTATTTCGTTTCAGCTAACAACAGCAGGATGGACCCTACCTCTAACTGGAATGAATTGTTCCAGCGGCTGTCAAAAGAGATAACTGTGATACCCATTAGTGGTTCTCAAGGAGCAGAACATAATCAAGTTGAAGCAGAATATTTCAACCATGTTGTAAATCCCAAGGTGTTGCAGCAACCTTGTGATAATAACAAACCGTCAGACTCAACAGGAGCATCTGTCATGAGTCTTCCTTTGGTATTTCCTCTTGACCCCCCACAAGAGACTCCAGTCTTACCTCGTGGCTTTCCTCTTCTTTTCGGATCTCATCGACACTTTCTGCCTCCCAGTTCAGTACACCAGTCTCAGTTTGGATCTGCCAATACGTCTGACTCGAATGCTAATAGTTTCAGGAATGAATGCGAAGTAAAAAGGGAAACAGTCCGGCAGTCTAATGAAAATGGATCTCAACCCCGTGCCAATGTGTTTGTCAGTGCTGATGGTAAAACGATGTTTAGTTGTACAAAATGTGATTTGCAGTTCAATTTGCCAAACGAGTTTCAGGAACACTGGAAGCAGCACATAAATGACCGGCCTTATGCACCTCGTGCCAACTTATTTGTTGGTGATGACGGGAAAACGGTATTCAGTTGTACAAGGTGTGAATTGCAGTTCAGTTCAGCCATTGAGTTTCAGGATCATTGGAAAATTCATATTAATGAACGACCTTATATATGTGACGAGTGCGGGCTTGCATTGAAAAGAAAGGAGCACCTAGAGAGACATAGGAGTGCTCACACTTCCGAAAGGCCTCACCAGTGCCCCCAGTGTGATAAAAAGTTCAAGAGATCTGAACACCTGTCTCGTCACATCATAACCCACGCTGAAATCAAACCATATGTATGCCCTCTTTGTTTCAAGGGCTTTAGCAGGAAAGATCACCTTAACAAACATGCAACCACGCATTGCATTCGGAGTGAGGCTGAACAGGAGCAGAAGAAATATTTTTCGGAAATGCAGACTTGGGATCAGGACCTTGTGCAAAGAATGGAAAAAGATAACCCCTTTATTAAACAGTTTCACAACATGTTACAGCAAGGGGATGGGGAAAATCTCGGAGATTTTAGAGGTGTGAAAATTGAAGGAGACTAGTTATACTTAAAAAGTAAACAAAAACTTCATGGTAGCAACAGCGCCTGTATTTTGCACTATTTACTTCCGGTTCATTCCAGTTCCTAAAACGACGCTTATCCACTATATTACTGTAATCTTTCCATCTCTTTTGATTCCACAGATTCCGAGTTGCATAGGTTGGCTTCTCCCCCCCCCCCCCCCCGCCTGTTGCCACTAACGTACTTTTACGCTTGCCGCGCTTGTCATCACTAATGGGCCTGTTGAGAGGCTGAAAGCGGCTGAAGCAGTATGTGTCTGTTGGAAGGTAGAACCGAATTTTGAGGTAGTCATTTATCTCAAAAGCCTTCAGCAGGAACATTACGTATTTCCAGGTTCCCTTGACGAAGCCTTGTCTTTCCTACATCTGGTATCATTGTTGCTTACATCTGACGTGGGTTCTCATCCTCGAATTTGCTGTCCTATTATATCACTTTTGATTTTCTGCTCCATAGAGTTTCTTTGATCTCAGAAAGATCATGATGCCAGTAATTTTTCGTACAAGTTGATTTAACAGTTTTTTTTTTTTGTGCTGGGTTAACAATCTGTACGTTCTAAACAGTTGGCTAGTTTCTGCAAATGTGTGCTAGCTGTGATACTAACGTGTACAAAGGTCTGTTTTATAGTGTCATTTGTAACTACTAAGTTTTTATGAATATGCTGGTACAGTGGAAGTGCAGATCTCGCAGTATTTGGGTTGGGTATTCCAGTCTCTTTCACATACAAGGTAACTGTACGATTCAAACGTGTTTACGTACAGATTGCTTTGCAATATGTGAACGCAGGGAGTCTAGGTTTAGTTTGTTAATTGTAAATGTAATTGCAGTATCTGTCAAATTTCTGGTATTAATTTGCCTGTGAGTGAATCGTAGTACTCAAGTTCCTTGAACTCAGTAGCTGATTTTGTACTTTTATCTGAAATAAAACAAAAATTATCGTTTATTTTGACAATATCGAAAAATACAATTTAAAATGTCGTTTTATTAAACATACGAACTTCATTTAGACGAGTTTGATTTGTGCATCACGCAGCACCTGCAGCGTTCATTTTGGCACTACACTCGCACTTGAGCAACCCTGGTCGAATGTACAGAAATTCGGAACAGCCTTTCACGGATGAACGAGTCAGCCATCATATTTGCTTGGTTGCCAGTAGACGCCACCTCTTTTTGTTCGCTCCACATATAAGGCAAAGAGCATCTTATTGTTCTTGTAGTAGTGAGGACTCGCTTCTGGTGTCAGCCCGCACATCATTTCAGTGTCGGAGGTCTGAAGGCCATTTCTGTTGTTTTCGTCACCTCGAGGCGCTGTTTTACACATGTGGCATCCCATGGTGGAATGAGATGTGCTTGGCCGGTTCTGACATTCGCAGAGAATCTGGAGACGAGGCATGCAGAGTGCAGACTGCTGCTGCAACGAGAAAGGACACTATTAACTGCATTAAGAGTGATAATGATGTTCTGACACCTATAAACTGGTCCAAAACAATCAGACCCCATGACCTCATCGACTCAATCGACTCAACACAGCGAACAAGAGGTCATTCCAAGAACTTCACAAAGCTCAACACCAGTAGGAGAGTGCGCCACAACTTTCTAACCAACCGTGCTGTTGATGTAGTAAGTAAGTAAGTAATTTATTTATATATTATATCTGTGGAACTCCCTAAGCGGTTACGGTATCTCGCAAGACTGTCGAAGAATTCAAAGTCTCCCTTGAGGAGGAGTGGAGCAAGATGGAAAGGAGGCTGGAACTGGATGCCCTGGAGTCCTCGAACCGAGCACAAGGTCAAGCGAATCACACCAACCAAACATCCGACAGAATTTATTTAGGCAGCAATTTCCGAAGAAATGCTACAGGATTGAAAACACTTCAACTGCTCCAAGCTTCAATTTAAGATAAGGTAATTTCCGTTTTATTTATCCTGCGCCGCTTTAAATGCCGCTTAATTGTCACTACCCTGTCAGACAAGATGTGATGTTATTCGTGAAACTTGCCCCAGAGTCATTCACCTGACAAGGTTAGCAAAACAGATTTAAACCTTGATAAGGCAGTGACAAGAAGACAAGGTAGGCTTACAGCGAACGCGGCTTAAACTTGTTGAACATAGGCTGTTGGTCAGTGTGCTCCCAATGCAGCTGGGTAATGTTAACAACTGTGCAATCGTCTCTTTCAGTTTTATAGCTATTGGTCTGTCATTCTTGCGACAACAGATCGTAGTCGCAAGTGAAGCCTTACTTTTCAAAGCTTTTTGCACTCAGCTAGCTCAAGGAAGCCGAATGAGTTATGCTGGTTACCTCTGGCACAGCATGACCCAGAAAGAGGCTTTAGCTAGCCAACCGGACCGGCAACAATGTACAGTAAGGTAAGGGGGTTTTGAGTGCCAGGGTTCCAGACCAGAGCATCATTAATGGAATTCGCATGTGAGAAATGCTGAGGAACATGAGCACAGGGAGTGAAATTCCATTACTGGAACAGGTCTCCATGAATTCTTGCGTGGCGGAATCCAATTTCAGTTTTGGAAAAGCAGACCAAGAGAACATTATCACCCTTCCAGAATGGCAGGCGGTACCCTCGCTTCTGAAGAGTTCTACGAAGATCGCTAGTTTTTGTGTGTGTTTTTTCTCATAAAACCGGGAGTGAAATTTTTTAAAGCCAGGCTTTACCTTCCAGATATCTGGCGCTTCCGTAGGGTCAAGCCAACCCTAATTCTGCTATTCTTCAACATTTCCTGGATGTCCCCTTCACATAGCGTTTCCCTCCTAATAACAACTGTCAATTAGAATCCCTTGGCTTATACCACATTCATTTACAAACGTATTGCATCTCTCAGATGTGTTGCGTCTATGACGACCAGTCGCGTATCCAGGAATTTATTTCGGGGGGGGGGGGGGGGGTTTGCCTGCGGGTCGCACAAAAAAGACATAGATCAGAGGGAAAAGCCTATAAAAATGAGTATTTTTGTATGTTTCGTACGGCCTTGATGACGACCTTCCATATTCCTCAACCTGGAGTGTCCAACACTTGTATTTTTTTCCTGGACAAAGGATCGCCCACTTGTTGGACGGTTTTGTTTTCATTATAAATGACAGACGATTCTCAACCAACATTCGAAGTGGACGATAACTTGGGCGGTTTCTATGGCTTCACGAAACTACGCCACCAGGGCACCGTCGGCGCAGAAAATTCAACAATAGTCCTTCGTGACATTTTCGTGACAAATCATATTTTTTTAAGACACCGGAAACGATGCTTTGGTACCATAGGTACCAGACACAATACCGGTGCATCCCGTGGCTGTCAGAGTGTTCCTATGATCCACAGCCCAACACTGCCACCAGCCTAAGTTACGGCTGGTGCTATTTTCTTCACTCTTGAATGAGGAACAACTAACAACCGCTTGAAAGTCCCCCACCCCATTGCCGAGACCATATTTTCCGTTGCCGAACACGTGGTATCTTCTAGGAATCTAGGACACGACACTGTTGTCCCCACTCTTGTAAGTAAACAACCGGTAATCGTATTCGCTTAGATTGCAACAGGATTTGGATGCAGAACTAGCGTCTTTACTTCGATATTTGCTGCAGTCTTGATGTCCATGACATAGTAAGCTTGTGCACCATAGTCTGAAATCGTTGTTCCTTAAAGTCAAGTATCAAAACCTGAACTAACACAAACTGACGTCGAGATTCCAGTCATCATACATTCCCATCCTAGCAACCGATTTGGAGCAAGAGAGATAATGAAAAATGAAAGTAGACGTTCAAAATACTCGTACCGATGAAGTGCTTTTTTGAAACTCAGCAGAATGCAATTAATATTGATTCCCTTTTGATTTATTGTGCTAACGGAAGGAATTAGGGAATTCTGGCGTCGCAAAACAACGGAACAGAGTGACGGAAGGTAAGCAAAGGAAGAGACTCTGCCACTAACAACCCGAAAGACGGGAATGTTTATGCAGTTGCGTCATTCTTTATGATAGCTTGGTGGAAGACAATGCTTGCTTGTACAGACAAACAGAGATCAGATTTGGTCCTAAGTAGAAACAACATACTCTGAGCCCATTTTTAATCTGGAAGATTTCGTAAACCTCTTAAAGGAGTGTAGGGTTTGGTTGAAGGCATACTGTCGGAACGATAATAGCACAGCGTTTTCCTGGTCAAGTCACGTGCTTGAATAGTATCGAAAAACAAAGGGCCATACTACCACCAGTCATGTCGAATCGAGTAGACACTAGGTCTAAAAACAAAGAAAAACCGGTACCGCCTACCACACGAACAAATCGGTTTTTAAACACCTTCGTTCCGTATTACACATCAGTCTTTAACAAGTGTTTAAGTTTTTGTTCTTAATTTGTGTCGTTTTTTTTTTTTAGTTAGCGCCATTTAGTCGAGTTCTCTTCTTGACTATGATAGTTTGTGTAAATAAATGATTATGATGCTGAAATCCAATGCCGACGTGGTGTCGCGGCGGCGTCGCGTCATTTCGAGAAATGTTTCATATTAATATCCAGAAAATTACCTTTTTTCTTACATCTCCTAACCAAGGGAAATTTTCTGAAGTAGCACAAATTAATTACTAAATTTGCAGCGTTGTGTTGAATAACTAATGACGATGTAAAAACCAATTTGTGGGTAAATAAGCTTACTTACCTGATGTTGAATCTGCAAGAGCTTGGCATCCTCAAAACTGATATGAAGGTTATTTAACTTTTTCGAGAGAGGTAAAAACTCAGGTCCGTCATTCTCAGGCCTCTGACGTTTTCTGGAAGAAAACAAAAATATTAATAATAAAGATTTCACAGCTAGTTAATAACCTAGAACTCTTGCCTTTATGTTCTAGGTTTACCACCCCTGTAATTGTTCAATTTTTTGGAATACGGAGCTCCGATTGAAACTATCCTACCTCCAAATGCGCTCCGATTGAAACTATCCTACCTCCAAATGTGCTCCGATTGAAACTATCCTATGTCCAAAACAGCTACTTTTCAGGAGAGCTATTTGAAGTTTTTAACATTATTTTATTATACTTTAGAATGGCAATATCTTAAGTCCAAACAAACTATCCTATGTCCTTCAGCTCATCAAAATCTACTGCTTGAAACAATCCTAAGTCCAAACAAGGACATAGAATAGTTTCACGGCGTGATAAAAGCAACTGTGCAACATAGGAAAAGGAAGAAAAAGACGATTTGGAAGACATCTAGCGGCGTGTTGCCAATTCTGACTGCAAATTCGGATTCAGCACACAATTTCGCACAAGATAGACTACTAAACCATTTTTTCCATTTTTGGACATAGGATAGTTTCAACCGGAGCACATTTGGAGGTAGGATAGTTTCAATCGGAGCGCATTTGGAGGTAGGATAGTTTCAATCGGAGCCGATTTGGACGTAGGATAGTTTCATTCCAGTGTAGCGACTTGCAGCAGCGCAAAACCTATCAGAGAGGCATCAGAAACAGATTTGAAAACGATTTTGTTTCCTGCAGTTTTTGGGATCCCAAAACGTAAGTGGAGGGATACCTATGACATCACAAAAGTTGTCCGTCTGTCCGACTGTAAGCACTATAACTCTCGAAGGGAATGAGATATTTTGATGAAACTTGGTTTGAAGATTGTTTGGGTCAAGAGTAAGGTCAAGTTCGTAGATGGGCTCTGCAGCCCTACATTTAGGGGTGGGGGAGGGGGTTTAATTTAAGGGGAAATTGAAATATTTTTAAACATATAATTTGATAGTCGATTATGAGGTAAAAAGACATGCTGAACACGACGGTGAAAACCATTTTGTCATCGGACAAGTAGTTCTCCCGGAATCCGGCCAAAACCGGAAAGTTTGTTAAAAGTAAAAGTTTTATTTGAAGTTGATTAGATGTTAGATTTAGGGATAAGAAAACATGCTGAAAATGATGGTGAAACACATTTTTCGCCGGACAAGTAGTTAGCCCGGAATCCGGCCAAAACCGAAAAGTCTGTTGAAAGTAAAAGTTTTATTTGAAGTTGATTAGATGTTTGATTGAGGGATAAGAAGACGTGCTGAACACGACGGTGAAAACCATTTTCTCGCCGGGCAAGTAGTTCGCCCGGAATTCGGCCAAAACCGGAAAGTTTGTTAAAAGTAAAAGTTTTATTTGAGTTGATTAGATGTTAGATTTAGGGATAAGAAAACATGCTGAAAATGATGGTGAAACACATTTTTCGCCGGACAAGTAGTTAGCCCGGAATCCGGCCAAAACCGAAAAGTCTGTTAAAAGTAAAAGTTTTATTTGAAGTTGATTAGATGTTCGATTTAGGGATAAGAAAACATGCTGAACATGATGGTGAAACACATTTGTTCGCCGGACAAGTAGTTAGCCCGGAATCCGGCCAAGACCGAAAAGTCTGTTAAAAGTAAAAGTTTTATTTGAAGTTGATTAGATGTTTGATTGAGGGATAAGAAGACGTGCTGAACACGATGGTGAAAACCATTTTCTCGCCGGGCAAGTAGTTCGCCCGGAATTCGGCCAAAACCGGAAAGTTTGTTAGAAGTAAAAGTTTTATTTGAAGTTGATTAGAAGTTCGATTTAGGGATAAGAAAACATGCTGAACATGATGGTGAAACACATTTGTTCGCCGGACAAGTAGTTAGCCCGGAATCCGGCCAAAACCGAAAAGTCTGTTAAAAGTAAAAGTTTTATTTGAAGTTGATTAGATGTTTGATTGAGGGATAAGAAGATGTGCTGAACACGATGGTGAGAACCATTTTCTCGCCGGGCAAGTAGTTCGCCCGGAATTCGGCCAAAACCGGAAAGTTTGTTCAAAGTAAAAGTTTTGTTTTAAGTTGATTAGATGTTCGATTAAGGGGTAAGAGGACATGCTCAACCCTTATGGGAACAGCATTTTCTACCAGGACAGCTTGTTCGGCCGGAATCAGGCCAAACCGGAAAATTTGTTAAAAGCAAAAGTTTTATTTGAAGTTGATTAGATGACAGATTTAGGGGTAAGAAAACACGCTGAATCTCTATATGACAATCTTTTTTTTTTATAAGTTGAACTTTTACTTGAAGTTGATTAGATGTTCTTTATACGGATAAGGTGATACGCTGAATTCGTTTCTGAACTTTTTTTTCTGGACAAGTATGGTAATTCGTTCGCAATTGTCTGGATCAAATATTAGAATGGGGTCCCATCGAAACCTTTGGTCTTGTTAAAGGAGTCCATTCGAAATCATCGTCGAGTTTACAATGTCTACGTCACCCACACTGAAGTCCCTAGCCCATAGCTCGTATGCAACAGAGATGCTTCCGACACCACCGTTTCCGAGACCAAAGTCACGCTTGCGAGTTAAGACGAGTTCGAGTTCTGGACAAATCCCTCGAGAAGAGACGAGACCGAGTGACACCCCGAGTCCCAACAATTTGTTTTACATTGTATGGCATATAGTATGGCCATATAGCGATTGTATTGCCATCATTGTATGGCCTATAGCGATCGCAATTCCTGTCGGTCCGGGCTTTGCTAGTTCGGGCACTTCCACGTAGCTAGGAAGATGAAACTTTCCAGGCATATCAGGGACCCAAAAACATTAAGTTGGACCCGAATCTCGATGTATTTATAACTTTTGAACGGGCGACTTACCATATCCTACCACCATGTGGGGGGGGGGAGGGGAGGAAGATCCGGAACAGGCACAGTCTATAACTTTCGAGCCCGTGATCAGATCTTAATGAAACTTGGTAATTGGGAAGAGTACATGCCTCTGCTGTATTATTTCAACTCTGGGTGGGATATCTTGGTCTCCTTAAATCCCTGATCTTAACCGCAAAGCAAACGACATGCTTTCATGATCCCAAAGGGCCCATGATCATTTGTGCCTCAAGGGTTTTGCTTACAAATGAATTCCTAGCCCCCATAAAGTGTGCATCATAACTGCAAAGTGTAAACAAATACTGTTGACACAACAATAGATTTGTATGATCCCCAAGGGTCCATGGCAATATTTGTCTCAAGGGTTTTGATTATGAATGAATTCCTTAAAGTACTCATCTTAACCGCAAAGTACAAAATATACCTTTGACCAAACAATATATTTTGATGATCCCCAGTGGCCCATGATTACGCCTCACAGGCTTTCCTTACTAATGAATTTCTAGCTCCCTTAAAGTGCGCTTCTTAATTGCAAAGTAAACAAAAAATTGTTTTTATTAAACAATACTTTTTCATGATCTCCAAGGGCCTTTGATCATTCGTGCCTCAATAATTTTTGCTTACAGATGCAGGTCAGCCCATGTTGAACGCGAAGTGACCTTAACCAACACTCATCTTGCTAAAACGTATTTCCCCTTTTGCAGGTAACAGGGGCTGTCTTGGCCAGCTTAAAAGCTTTCCATACTTAAGAAGACAATCAATTCTTTCAATTCACGAAAAATTTCGAATATTTTCTTTTTGTTTGTTTCGAGGCTCTTCTGGCGACTTTTGAGATCAAGCCAGAACAAGGCTAACTCGTCTTTGAACTCTTCTCGGCTTATCACCGGTGAGGAGTCGAGAAAGCTGTCGAAACTGGAGTAGACTGTACCGTGAAACTATTCCTGGAATAGTATTTGTAGTTGGAAATGATGGACTTTAGTAGGTTGCCTAATTCTTGAAAGCTACAAAACTTAGGAGATTACCCGAATCACCCAACAATGTTCCGGTACGCTACGTTGTCTGTCTGCCAGAATTACTCTGGTAAGTTGTGTGCTGGGGTCATCCTGGTAAGCTGTGAGTCTGTACTTATCCGGTAAGCAACAAAATTCCGGTAGATTCCCTGAGCCAAATTCTTGTTGTTTCCGCAGAGCAAAGTCCAATAGATTCCCTGATCTAGCCTCTAGTAAATAGACAAGTTCTGATAGATTCCTTGAGAAAGACTTCGGTAGATTCCTTGAGAACAACTTCCGTAGATTCCCTGAGCAAATGAGCAAAATCACGGTAGATTCCCTGAGCAAAATTCCGGTAGATTCTCTGAGCAGAACTCCGCTAGATTCCCTGAGCAAAATTCCGGTAGATTCCAAAATTCTGGTAGATTTCGTGGGGCAAAGTCCGGTAGATCCCCTGATCCAGAGTTCAGTAAATTCCCTAAGACAAGTTCCGATAGATTCCTTGAGCAAGATTTCGGTAGATGCCCTGAGCAAAATTCCGGCAGGTTCCAGGAGCAAATTCCTGTAGATTCCAAAATTCTAATAGATTCCATGGGGCAAAGTCTTATAGATCCAGCCTCCAGTAATTCCCTGAGACAAGTTCCGGTAGATTCCTTGATCAAGATTTCGGTAGATACCCTGAGCAAAAATTCTGGTAGGCTCCCTGTGCAATAATTCGGTAGACACCATAAAAATTCGTCTAAAAATTTGGTGTTTTTCACCTGATTTCTGCTTGTCTTTTAGACAGCAAATATAGTCATCACAAAAAAGGGTGGTCTTAGTAGACCAAGCAGAGGACTAACTGTTATGTAACTATAAATGTATTAAAAAAAGGACTGTTCTCTTGTTGCGGATTTTTCAAAAATTGTGTTCAGGGCAAGATTATTAATACTATTTTGTTTGCACAAGCAGCACTGATTGAAACTCATGTGTTTAATTTTTTCTGGCGAATAGTTTTTGCTTTCCTTGGTAGATTTTGCTCAAACAAACAAAATATCCTACCTGAATTTCTTTAACTTGCTGCTAGACTGTTTGTTACAAGGGGGCCCACATCGCTTGACCAAATGGACAAATTTAGACTACTTATATAAAAGAAGTTATTTGTGGTAGACTAATTAAGTGATTCAAAATGATGTCTAGTGATTGACATCTTTGCAGTATGATCTATGTACTGTCAAAGTTTGATGTTTCCTGGTGGGCGTCTTAGATTATTTCATATATTAGTGGTACTAAATGCTATCATCCAAAATACCACATTCATGATTACTGCATAAGGTGACGTGCAGTGGCGCCAAACGAGACGACAAAATTCACATGAAAAACATATTCCCGAAGCACATTCATAGGATGGACCTTGCTCAATAAATACACACTTCAAAATGCTGTGTCCTCAGAGTCAACATTGAAGGCGCAGCACTAATATAATTGATTCTAACTGAAGCCAACCTAGGGGTTAGGCTGGAAAAGGAAAAGCTTCAAAATAGGAAGATTTCTTCAAACATGATTTTTGTGTTACTTTTCGGTGCAAGAAATATTCCTTGAACAGTTAGCTGGCAACTGATACCAAGTTTCTTATTCTTCCTTATTGTTGAACTTTATTATAAGCAAGAAATCATGTAAGGGAAACTTGAGCAGGGGCATCCCATATGAGGTGGGGGGGGGGGGGGTCCCTCAGCCAGTCGGTAAATATAACGGATTCGGTGCAAAGCGAATTTCAGAAAATCTTACCTTACCTTCTGCTCAGACAGGTTATTCTCAGTGTCCACCTAGATATTATTTTCCGATATTAACCTTGATGCTGGAAGTTAATCCTTCAATAACTGTCAAAGTTGTGTACGTTTAGCAGGTAGGCTGACAGACTAGATTAGCTTATATATGGGGTTTATTGGAAAAAAATACTAAGATTTACAAAACCCTCCAGAAGTTTAAACTTGTTAAGAGGTTTAACAAACCCCCTTTGACAGATTAACCAACATATCACTTTAATAGAGAGAGAAATAAGGAAAAAGAGAGGAAGAGAATAGAAAAAAATAAACAAACATATCTTACTCCGTTCCTGGTAAAACAAAAAAAAATATACACTCCAAATCCCCTCTCCCAAAAACAAACAAAACCAAACAAATAAATAAAATATAAATGATTAAATAAACATAACAGAACCTGGGATAACCTGAGAACGACTAAAATCAAGAAAACAACAATTTAAAACTCATAATGGAAATTACTTTTTTTATACTGACAAGAAATCGATAAGTAAAAGCCACTGCTCACCTTTGACCTCTTAGGGTGCTCTGTTTAAGTTAGTTGTCTACATAGTCTTGACTATGCAAACTTGTTATTAGCTTTGTGTAAAATTTATGAATTTGTATTCACGCCTAACTTGGTTCAACTGGCACTTTTTAGACAATGGGCAAGAGAATGCTTCTGACTTGTGCCCTGGGAAAGCTGAAACTACAGTGCTAAAAGTTGGGAAAATGGCGGCACAGAGCCAAAAAACTTTACTGCTAAGCGAAAACTCTAGTCACTCGTCACGCCGAGGGTTTTTCGATGCGCCACCACCAACAATTAAACTGACACGGTTTGGGGTCTATTCCTAGGTCTGCTAAGCCTTCCAGAATAGAGGTTTGGCAGTTCTAGATGAAAAGACTGATCAGATGACTGCAAAATTGAGGCAAAACTCCTGTTCAGGAGAACACCAGAGCAGTCAGACTGGCAGAAACCCAACAGATAGCAGGTTATGTAGATACGAGCACAAACTTCAGGCTCAGGAAATTACTTGACAGCCAGATCAGTGGAGAACTCCCAGGTACGAGACTGCAGAGCAGCTGCAGAGTGGCCAGAACAGGAAGAAACATCTAATGTGGGAAACTGCAACAGTGGTACAGGAGTGTTGCATGAAGCCGCCCTTACTATGGCACCGCCCACCCCCCAATTGGCCATGGTACATGATCCTGCCACCTTGGATCATGAAGCTGCCACCCCCAGAAAAATCATGCAAATTCCAAGAAAACAGCAAATTTTGTTATTTGCGAAAGGTCAAGGAGCCTCTCTGACCAAACAGCTGGCCTCTAAGTTCACCATGTAGCAAAATACTATTTTTAGCAAAGTGGGCGACTTCATGATCACTTGGGTGCCTATATTCTTTCGTGTTCTCCAGCTTAGCCTTGAACAATTACAAGTAAACTATGGTACAGTAGAGGTATGCTTATGTGAACGTTTGTTGACATCGGATTTCGCCGAAGAAAACAATTAAACCATACCAGGCAACTTTTTGGGCTTTCTACTTGTCAGAAACGTTGAATTTACATCTAGATTAACCAGATTTCATCACAAGTTTGAATCTTTTGGCTTTGTTTTACTCTGATTCTTCTTATAAGATCCAGACAGTCCGAAAAACGGCGCCTAGCGCTCCGAAATTAAGCGCATTTTTGTCAACAGGTTCGCTAGGCTAGATCATGCAGACCGAGCGAGAGCGAACGGCAGGTGCCTCCCGCTACATTCCCGTGACGGGATGGGGTTTCCGTGTGAATGTGAACAGGAATTATAAACTCGAAAAAATGGGCTGACAAAGAAAAAACAACTAAAAACGGACAATTTAGCAAGGGAAAGTTTTCGCGTGGATGGCTGTACAGCTGAACGGGTGATCTCGTGCACGCGAAAAATGAGAAAACGGATAGGGCCTTGAACGGCTGAGGAAGATGGGCTCAGTCCACGCATAAATACACATTTAGCTGGATGCGAGCATATGAGTGGAAGGTCTACACAATATCCCTGTTCAGCTATACGCTGCCCTCGGAGCGGTGTTGAACTGGAGGCATCCGTCGAGCTGGATTGCCCGTTCACCTGTTCATCCGTTCACGCGAAAATGACAAAAAGATCGACGACATCCCAGCGGCATCCACTCGAAAATGTCCGTCAAGCTCGACGGGACCAGAGCCAGCCACGCGAAAACAATCGTGTTAGTGTGAACCCATTCGCAAGAATTTGGTTTGCGCAAGAAACGTCCCGTAACAACGGACACAAATGTAAATATGCTCATATTCAAGCAGTTTTTCGCAGCAATATACGAAACTAGTCAGTACCTTGACGGCTGCTCTTCCCCAGCTGACAAAGCTAATTGTGTTCATTCACACAGTTACGTAAAACTGATTAATCACACACAGATACACAAAAAACATAACGCAATAAAAAACCATTAGCCACCGCGAATTGCATGACATCTGGCCGAGATAGCGGCGCGTAATTTCACTGTGAGAGTAGCGAGTCCGAACCGACAGATGTCTCTATCCGAAGCTATTTCCTTCGCTAATGATGAATCCGAACCAACAAAAGGAAGAAGGAGAAGTTTTTAAATAGGAAACTTAATTTTAATAAAAATATTTTAGTTGTTCTTTAATTCCAGAAGGATTGCTGAAACAGTTAGCTGTTCAATGATATAAAGTTTGTTATTTTTCCTTTCTCTTTGGCTGTTTTAGAAGCCAGAAACAAAGACAAGGTATGGAAAAATCTAGAGAGGTGTTCACATAAGCATACCTCTACTGTACCAGCAGAAAGTAAAGGTTCTAAGCTTCCTTTCAGGATACTCCACTGGATTTTATCTCAACCTTTACTCTTTTTCCCTAAGTCATTTCCCAAAAATAGGAGTTTAGGGTGGCGGCTTCACGCAGCACTCCTGTATATAGACTGGTTTTATGAGAAAGTGTGAGACATCAGGCTGGGAAATCCTGACTGTAGGTTGGTAATACCGATACACTGCTCTGTTCGTAAGAAAAAGAACACATTATAAGGCTTACCTTCCAGTATCCTCTTCAAACATCATGCCTGAAGCTTGGTTTGAACTTTTAGATCAGCATGAACTTCATTTGAAATTACAGGTCATTTGATTATTGAGAAGTTTAAAGCAGCAATTTTAACTTGAGCTACTGTTACAAGAACGAACAGAAGTAACAATTCTACTAGACGGTAATTACAAAAGAAATCCAGTTTGAAATAACCTGGAAAACTGTGTTGTAAGGTTTCAGATGAAGATATTCTTATTAACAGACTTGGATTGTATTTGAAATATTTAGTGCCTAATGATATGATCATATCTTTTATCTTTAACAAATGAGCAAGAGCCAGGGAAGAACGAATTTAGTAACCAATTTCTTATGAGTCATCTCATCCGACACCCGCCGGATTTTGAACTTTGAAATGTGCGGGTTCTGTCTGAACGCCGAAAGGTTGGGTTGTAATACAAGAAGAAGTTGATACCAGCTTGACATCAAATTGAAGTCCGGATACCCTCTCATCTTTTGCATTGAATTAAAGAGGTCCTGGATTGCCAAGCTATTACTGTATTTAATTTGAGCTTGGGCTGAACCTGAAACTGTGTAGGCTATATCTTACTATGGATAGTGAAGATGATGATATTAATGCTTTGTGAGTGTTTCTGACAAATACTTATTTGGGTGGGTATGTGTGGGTATCCAACAAAAAGTGTTGTAGCAGTAAAGTGCATTTGCTAGCCTAATTGTTGACAAATTTAAAAACAATAAATACAACAATTTTGTATTGCCAAACAGCAAATTGCAGATAATTTCTTCCTATTTATTATTCTCTTAAAAAGTGTATCCAAAAATATTTAAATACACCATCTAGAAACGAAGTATCTATTTAACAAGGCCACAGTGTAGAAGGACCTGTCTTACTTATAATACTAATGCAATCTACTTCCATAATCACTCCATATAGTTCTAAACCCAGAGTCCCCAATTTTGTACAGTACATTCCAGTCAACCACAAATCCCTGATTTTTGGATACCCTATGCCGAACGCCGGATATGTCTAGCGTTTGGCATACCCTATGCCTAACGCTGGATACACTATGCCAGGGGCTGGATACTGTAACCAAGTAAAATATTGATGATTTGAGTGAAGCTAAAAAATCAACCAATCAGAACTCCTTTCTATTGAGGTAGGTCAGGGTTAGGTTACGAACAGGTATCCAGCGTTTGGCATAGGGTATCCAGCGTTAGGCATAGGCTATGCTAAATGCTAGATATACCCAGCGTTTGGCATAGGGTATCCAAAAATCAGGGATTTGTGGTAGACTGGTACATTCTAACCCTGTAACAAAATCATGCTGTATATCACACTGTAAACGGTTGGCTGCGAGAATTTTTTCCATAAAAAAAACGGTTATGTAAATTGTTTCCATGTTTTCGCTATAAGTCAACAGACCTCTGAAAAGCCTTAAAACAGCCAAGACAGTGGGTTATTTGTTAAAACCACAGCCTAGTTTCAAAGTATTCAAATATTTTAGTATACTGTAAGTTGCTGGCAAGTTGAAGAGTAAATAGTGCAAGGAGTCCTTTAACGTCTGTTTAACGTCCAAACATTTTATTTTATACTTATGATTACATTTGAATCAAGCTATAAGGAATCTAATTGGACTTGCCCAGAAAGTCTTTGTTTATACCAAGGACTGAATAGCCAGCATTAACCATACCAAGAAATCTCTATTCTTAGCACTTGCTAAGTATGATACTGAATAAATAACTTTCAAATGATTTGTGACCTCAGATTCTGGAATGTGATACTCCTGAAACTTAGCTTTGGTTTGAGTTCAGTATTACCTCTACTGCTAGGTAGCGGAATTCTTGATAGAAAAATACTAATTCCTATGTGACCACTCTGCCATGACACCTCCATGGTGTTTGGTATACAGTATCCAAAAATCATGGGTGTGTGGTTGACTGAGCCTAAGATAATTAGCAGATGGAATTTGCTTGATAGTTAGAAGGACTATCTTGGGAGCTAAATAAGGTGACTAAAATGTTTTACACATGGCAAAGAAACTCCCGTGTGTGCAGTTTCCGAAGCTGAAGGTGTGATGTAACAGTGATGTTAATTACTTGGAAATATTGTTGGAAGAGATAAAGAGAATGTTTGTGGCAAAGCAATTCTATCAGCTCTTTGCAAGCAATTCTATCAGCTATTGCCTGGCTGTTGCACTAAGGAAAGATGAGATTGTTGTTTTTCCAGATTACTATATAACTTGTATCCTCTACTTAATAATATTGAAAAAGTTACAGGTTGCCCAACAACCATAGCCAGAGGCATTACTAGCCAAAATGTTTGGGGGGGGGACTAGGCATTTACCAACTGGCTGGTAATTTTTACTGACTTTTTCTGCAGAAAAATAACTTTTTTCAACAGCAAAAATGACATTTTTGAAAAACAGCGACTGATTTTCAGAAAAAACGACTATTCTGACGAAAAAACAACTGTTTTCCTGAAAAAATCAGATGTTTAGACGAAAAATCGTGGCGCTTTGCGCCGACTCGGTTATTTTTACCAACTGGCCGACAGCATTGGGGGGGGGCGTCCCCCCCTCCTCCCCCCAGTTGTGACGCCCCTGACGGTAGCTACCATAGTACAATATAGCCTATAGCTAGGCCAATCAGATAATAAAGAACAGAAAAGGAGATGTAATAAAAATAGAATGACAGTCAGTTCTCTTAAAGCTGGGTGCTGCTTCTGTCCTTGCTCATAGTATATTGTATCTTGGCCAAAATTTTCCTATGAATTATCAGCATCCTAGACTGATCATAATAACATTTGTTAAAACTGCTTCACATTTCACACAAGGCAATTTGACAGAAAATTGGTCTCGTGTCAGATGATTAAAGTGGAATGACTTTTTCAGATACCACAGTAAGTTACTATGGTTAACTGTAGTATCTGAATATCAGATACCATGGTAACTGGCCAGATACTCAATTGCTTGAGACTATGGTATCAGGTACCATGGTATTTGCAAAAACGCAACTAATCTACTCTTTTCTATAATTTGGTCCTTCTTGGACATATTTCCAAAACCATGATGAGATACCGCAAGACAAAGCCAACCCTCCAGATGGTATTATAGCACTTTCCCACATACTTATACATTTTTATTATTGTGTTTTATGGTCACTGTTATCAAACCATTTTTTGCAGGTTATTAGTCCCCAGCCTAGCAGAAAGACTTCAGGTCCGACCGCCAAACCTAAGAGACATTCTTTCTTTTGTTCCTACTCTGTCAAGAAAGAACAGAGACTCTGATGATATTTTGGTGATAAGTGATGATGAGATTAAATGTGGAGATACACTCTCTCTTCAAGAATATGAGAAAACAATGTTTGCCTCTGGCCAGACTCAGAGCTCAGAAAAGCAGGCGAAACAGGTTTTGCCTAGAAAAGGAGCCTCAGTTGATGAATGTGAGCTTGAAATTGTTCATGCAGTGTCAGGTAGACATATTGAAAGTGATCCAGACAAACCCTCTTTTCGACCAAGTTCTTCTTCGACAGTGCAACTTATACGCCAAGGTCCATGTGATTTGAATTTAGGAAGAAACAATGGTTTTGGGCCTAGTTTGCCAAACTCAACATCCTCCATTTGCGAAAAATCACCAAAGAAGGTTAAGCAGAATTTGGAAGAAAAAGAAAGGCTGAAGCAGGAAAAGTTGCAAGGAAAGGCAAGCAAACAAGCGGAAAAGGAGATGGAAAAGGTGCTAAAATGTGCAGAAAAGGCTGTGAAGAAAGCACTCAAGCCAGGGGAAAACTTGAAGGTAAGTATCTGCCAAAGCAGATGTGGAAAACCTTTCTTTTTTGGGATCCCAAAACGTAAGTGGAGGGATACCTATGGCATCGTAATCGTGTGACATCGTCTGTTCTCTCGAAGGGAATGAGATATTTTGATGAAACTTGGTGTGAGGACTCTTTGGCTCAAGGTAAGGTCAAGTTCGTAGATGGGCTCTGCAACCCTACATTTAGGGGTGGGGGTTGGAAAATTCTAAGATAAGCAGAAGAGTTTGAACTTCTTTATTTAAATGGGTAAGGGGCAAACAAAGTATTTTCAAACAGCTAATGTGATAGTAGATTATGACCTAAGAAGACATGCTTAACACGAATATGGAAAGCATTTTCTCGTCCGACAAGTAGTTCGCCCGCAAAAACCGGAAAGCTGGTTAAAAGTAAAATTTCATTTGAATTTGATTAAATGTTCGATTTAAAGGTAAAAAGACATGCCGAACACGATGGTGAAAACCATTTTCTCTCCGGACGAGTAGTTTGTCTGGAATCCGGCAAAAACAGGAAAGTTGGTTAAAAGTAAAAGTTTGATTTTAAGTTGATTAAATGTTCGATTTAGGGGCAAGCAGACATGCCGACCGGAAATTTGTAAAAAGTAATAAGTTTTATTTGAAGCTGATTAGATGACAAACTTAGGTGTAAGAAGAGACGCTGAGTCTGTATATGACAATCTTTTTTTAAGCGGACATATGATTCGTCCGGAACCCGGTTGTGACCGTTATTTTTTTAGAAGCTAAAGTTTTATTTTTAAATTGATTAGATATTCTTTATAGGCTAGGGATAAGGAGATACCGTACTCTGAATTCGATTCTGAAATTTTTGGATTCGCTCGGAAATTTGGCAGAAGTAAAGCAGGAAGTTTCGGTCAGTATCGTCAAAATAGATATGACTAAACACACATGCTGAATCCATATCTGAACTTGGTTTTCTCAGATCTGGGAGTTATTGTACTGTGATCCCATCGAAACCTTCAGTCTTGTTGGCTCAGATCTGTGGGTAGTTGAAACATAGGTTATGTAATAAATTGCCTGTAGGAAAAAATGATTTTTTTTTAAATTTACATTCACGTTACCCATTTAAATCTGTTCCTCCAAAAGTGCATCATCAAACAACACAGTAGGCTAACTGAAAGTAAATAAAAACTACAGCGATACAGGACTAGCTCACGTCGGCTTTGCTTGATCCTTCCGAAAGCTTACTGCTCAATGTAAGTTGTCCAGTTTTATAGTTGTCAGTCCCATGATTTGCCGGAGTCTCGGGCACACAAGGTTTCGGGTACGCCGTAGCGATACCAAACTCGCATCTTTTGTTTGAGATATGTTTACCTTAAATCGCATTGTCCTGCGAAAGGTGCCAATGACCTCTTGACCTAGGCTTTCCAGTCCTGTGGCACCCTGAAGCGACACATAGCAGTTGGAGCACGATTAGACATTACTGCGTCAAGGCCACCCTTGCGCCATTGTGAGGTCGCGCTGCTAGATTTCCCACTATGGAAGACGCTGACAACCTTCTGCATGAGTGGGAACGGTCTCCACCTTCCTCCAAGTTTCCAACATATCTAGTAGGAGATTTGTAGGAAGTGCTTCTATACCTAGAGAAAGGTGAGGGAAAGCACAGGAAGCATCGACTACGGTCCCCCAGCCCCATATCCCTGTACTGGCAGTTGTTTGTACCTGCGCTGTGCGTAGTAGTATGCGGAACTCGTAATTCTAAAACGAAGTAGCCTATAGATGTTCCTTCAGCCCAAGGTGACTGCGAATCATATTTGAAGGTGCAAAGAGTATAAGTCAGCTACATTTTATTAGAGCTATATTTAGGCCCTTCTTGGCAAGGGTCCTCTTCGGTTTCAAGCCGCTCAAGCTTAAAGGAGTTTGGAGTTTAACTCCAGCCAGTTTTCAGAGAAGAAGTTCACAAAATCGGATATTTAAGGAAGATCTTTAATTGCTTTTCACAAGTTCAATCTCCAGCTTGGGCCTGAAGAGGAGCCTTGCCAAGAAGATTCGAAATATGGCTCTAATAAAACTTTGCTGACTTATACGTTTTGCACCGTCAAATGGGAGTAGCCTATATTTTTCGGAGGCAATTGAACAAGCCACCCCCACCCCCTCTTGTCTTCCCGTACTAGGCTGATGTTTTATTTTCTAGTACGTTTCCGCATTTATCGACCCAGAGTTGATCTCTGTTTGGAAAAATGGGGATTCCATCATTCAGGAGTTGAACGAAGCCAAGATCAGCTACAAGCTCCAGAGCAACTTGGTCCCCAACTCGGTAGTTTGGGAGAGGCGGTCTGTTGAACATCTGATTAGTGCTGATGGAAAGGTAAAGAACTTGACTGATCTCTCGCTTTTGAAAAACCATCCCCTAATAGGATAAAGTCAAGTCAAAGTGTCTCTTTGTGCATAAGCTCGGATTCAGTTTGGACCATTCGAATAACTTGCGTATTAATTTAGTTTTATAAAATCTTGAATTTTGAACCTTGAACGTAAAAAAAAAGTCATGACTTAACTTTACTAATTTTTGGCAGGGAGCACGGCTGGACTGCCAGAAAGATACTAAAATAAAAAATCCAGCATCAGGAACAGGAGCGAGGAAAAAGTGATAAATCCCTACGCAATTAGGTACCCCGTACCACTAGCATTCTAAAAACAGCAACAAAAATTAACTCCTTTATTCACACAATGTTTACAACGGATACGTCAGCTACGATTCTTCATCAGCGATATTTCGTCCCTTCTTGGCAAGGGTCCTCGTCAGGCTGTCAATCCTCTGGTTCAACTTTGGGGAAAGAAACAAACCTGTAATCAGGTTAATCAGAGAATTGACAGCCTGACGAGGATCCTTGCCAAGAAGGGCCGAAATATCTCTGATGAAAAATCGTAGCTGACGTATCCGTTGTAAACATTGTGTGAATAAATGTTTCAAAGTCAGCTTGGGCTCAAAGAATTTTTAAAATTAACTCCCATTCTTAAAAAGAAAAAAAAATAATGATGCTCGCTTAAAGGACACCTGAATGAAGAGTACCAAGTATCATCCCTATCTGTATGACTTCCGTTAACATTGCCTGCAGAAAACCCAATCCAAATACGAAATACTGTTTCCAAGTAATGAATTTTGCTCCATTTTACCGAACAATTTTAGAAATGAACAAATGTCTCCAATCAGCCCAAACGTATATCTAGAAGAAATTCCAATACGATTCGGTCAGCGTTGTACAAGGTTTGAATGAATTGCGCTTTTTGTCTGGAGTCTGCATTTGCAAACCTCCAGAAACGAACATCCTTATTTTGAAAACATCACGCTCAGGAGAACAATGCTCTCTGTGGCCATGTCTGTAAATGCATTCTCCATGGTGTGTTCAAGTATGGTTTCATTGTTCAGGTGTCCTTTAATTACTTGATCAGAAGAAATTAGTACGTGCGTTATAAATAGAATGGCATAGTCGAACTCTTTACAAGAATTATAACAGGCTATCGCTTTTATAATAGTAATACATATTATATATTCATATATAATATATATGTAGTAGTAACATTATCGACAATGCCAACTTTTTGTCCGCTAAAGCTTCTGCGCTTTCCGGGGCAAGTAGTTACAGAAAAAAAAGTCACGAAATAGTACATATACACAAAATAGTTCTAGAAATATCACATAATTGTACTTATACACATGATATTTCTTTGGAACGTACATTTTAATATTCGTTGCTTTATTTTTATTTGAATGTCGTCGAATCCCAATCTTTCTTCTCGTTTGAAGTGCGTGCCGTTGTACGGTTTGTCGAGTCCGCGTCGCTCTTCTGTTGGTATTGTTTTGGAATGTACAAATTTGTTTGTTGTTTGCTGAAGACGGTTCGCAGGAGTGCAACAGAAATTATATTTACGTCGGTTGGCATCTTAGGCGATAATTAGCTGACAAAAAAACGCGGAAATCTCGTTTTGTTTCTTTAATTATGAATTTTCAGCTTGGCTTATGAAAATGCTGAAGAATAAAGGACAACCTATCGGTAATGAGGAAAGTTCGCCAAATCATCTGGAATCTCTCGATGTCGCATCCTTTCGAACTGATTAGTGAAACTCTTTTCTCTTCTGTGGATCACTGAGCAACCCAGTGTTGCGAGATTGGATATTGCAAAAAAAAAAGAGATGCAAATCTGCTCCTTTAAAAATGTGGGAAAATTTATAAAAACCTTTCCACGACCGTCGGAAACGGCGGATCTTTCTCACGTGGTTTAATGCTTCGCATAATTTGGTCAGCCAATATTATCTGGGAAATTATTAATCCTTGCGAAAGTCATCTCAAATCATCTGGAATCTCTCGATGTCGCATCCTTTCGAACTGATTAGTGAAACTCTTTTCTCTTCTGTGGATCACTGAGCAACCCAGTGTTGCGAGATTGGATATTGCAAAAAAAAAAGAGATGCAAATCTGCTCCTTTAAAAATGTGGGAAAATTTATAAAAACCTTTCCACGACCGTCGGAAACGGCGGATCTTTCTCACGTGGTTTAATGCTTCGCATAATTTGGTCAGCCAATATTATCTGGGAAATTATTAATCCTTGCGAAAGTTGACTTCCCAAAGTTTAAATCCTTGTTATTGAGGTTGAGGAATCCAAGTGAACACCGGGATCAGAACAAACCAGAAGGAAGCTTTTTATTATTATTTGGGGTAGACCAACAATTGGGGCCGAATCCCCCAATATACAATTGATCCTCTAAACCAGAGGCATTACTAGCCAAAATGTTGGGGGGGGGGCAAGGTATTTACTGACTAGCTGGTCATTTTTACCGACTGTTTTTCAGAGAAAAAATGGCTATTATTGGGAACAAGAGCTAAGAGCTCATATGGCACTTGATACGAGTAGGTACACGAAAGAAGATGAGAACGTCACAAAATACCCTGCCATCCAAAAATGCGATCCTGTCCCATAAACAGGATATCTAGTTTTAGTCAAGTCTGGGCATTACCGGCATTGACCCGGATCATCTAGGGCAAATGAGTATACTACCTTCCAAGTTTCAACCCAGCAGATCCACTCGTTTGGTCCCTAGACGTGCCTCACAATATTTGGTATCCCCTCCAACTCCCCTACCGTGGCCGAATCTGATTCGGGCTCCTAAATGGATTATCTGAAGTGTTTTCTCTTACCGCCTATTAAGTTTCATTCAAATCTGAGCGTTTTTGGGAACTTTCGGTAACTCTCCCCCCTCACCCCCCCCCCCCCCCCCCCCCGCGTCGGATCCAGTTCGAACCCTAAAATATCTATGGCATGTGATCTCTCTACACTCCAAGTTTCATTCGAATCGATCCCCTTGCTTGACCCCTATGCGAGCCACATCATTTCCGGGACTCCCCTTGTTGTGGCTGAATACGACTCAGACTCATAAAAGTCGCATATCTGACATGTCCTATTCCCGTTCATTAAGTTTTACTGAAATCGGAGCATAGCCTGTCTGCAAATTTCGGATTCTAGCTTCACCCTCCCCTATGCCCATCCGGATTCGATCCAGACGCCAAATAGCAAATCAAGGCCGAATAAACTCGGTACTGTCCAACTTGCATCCCTTTCTGTCCATCCGGTTGGTTTTGTGGATGTTAATCCCCCCCCCCCTCCTCCAACTCTTCCAACCGTGGCCGCATGTGGTTCGGGCGCATGTTTTGCTTGTCTAGGTGGTTAGTTCTTATCACCCATAAAGTTTCACTCGAATCGGACCACCTACTCGCAGATTACGGAAACCACCGATTTCCTGATTCCCCTTCCCTCAATTCCCCAAAGATGGTCGGATCCAGGAAAACGAGTAGCCTATTCCTAGGGCATTATGTCTGGTCCTTAAGTCGCCTGCAAAGTTTCATCGGTCCTTGGAATATCTGGAACTATCCTAACTGGCGATCACCAGAATTCCGGGAAACAGTCTCCAACTCCCCCATAGAGCCCCGATTCGATCTGGTTTTGTCAGTTACGTATCTAGGGCTGATGCTTTTTCGTCCCACCAAATTCCATCCCAATACCTCGACTCTAAGCGTTTCACGAGTATTCCGGTGCCCCACTCCAATTCCTCCCACAGGTGTCAGATCCGATCAGGACTTGACGTGGAACATCTGAGACGATAGCTCTTTCCACTTGCCAAGTTTCATTCAGTTCCGATAACCCGTTCAAGAGTTATGCATGCCACTAAATCCGGGCCCCCATCCCTCCAATCCCCCCGTGATGGTCCGATCGGGCAAACTACTATTCTCAAGTCAGCCTGTTCGGGTCCCTGATACTCCTCCCAAGTTTCATCGTCCTAGGACATCAGGAAGTACCGAACTCGCGGGATGACTAGATTCCAGAGACCCCCCCCCCCAACTCCCCCACAGTGCCCGAATCTGGTTCGGTTATGTCAAACTTTGTATTTAGGACTTGTGCTTGTTCTTACCACCAAGTTTCATCCCGATCCCTCCACTCTAAGCGTTTCCCAAGATTTTCGGCTCCCTCCAAAGTCACTGGATCCGGTCCGGATTTGAAATGGGTCGTCTGAGACACGGGGTCTTTCCAAATGTCAAGTTTCATTAAGATCCGATCACCCGTTCAAAAGTTATAAATACCTCAAGATTCCGGATTCCCCCTCCCTCCACTTCCCCTGCAATGCTCGGATCGGGGAACTGACTATTTCCAACTTATTCATTTGGGGTCCCTGATATGCATGCCAAGTTTCATCGTCCTAGCTTGTGTGGAAGTGCCCGAACTAGTAAAAGCAGGACAGACCGACCGACAGAGCGACAGACCGACGGACGGACAGAAATTGCAATCGCTATATGGCACTTGGCCGAAGGGCAAGTACCATAAAAAACGATGGTGTTGACGAAAAATCGGCTGATTAAAAAAAAAACTACTATTTTTAAGAAAAAATCGACTATTTTTATGAGAAACCGACTGTTTTTTTTTTTTTTTAATGACTGTTTCCAATAAGAATCGCAGCGCTTCGCGCTGACTCGGCTATTTTTTACCGACTGGCCGACAACATTTGGGGGGGGGGGGGGGCAGTGGCATTCATAGGTATGAACACCAGCATGCAATGGTGCCCTGGATCAGTGGAGACTTCACGTTCCTTTCCAGTGGGCTAAAGCTAAGGGCAAACCATGTGGCAAACCTGAAGCAAAGAAAGCACTACAAAAGCCAGAAGTACCAAGCGTAACTCCCAACCCCCCAGGGGTACGACGAGGACCTCACTTACCACCAGACCCAAGTTGGCTTTAGTTGGTTATTTTTTTTTATTTTGGGGGGGCTTTTAGTTTCTATTAGATCCGTTGAATATATGAATATGAACATGAATATATTCACACACAAACAAACTTTAGATTTTGGTTCCTACAAATTCAAACATTCCTTGAGCCCAAGCTGACTTAGAAATATATATTCAAATAATGCATTATTTGAATATATCCTCCGAATTTATCTTCTAGGTCATAGAAAAAGTCACTCCCAACCATGAAGACCACGTGATACTCATTGTGCATTATCCGGAACTTCTGTTAAAGATTTCCGGATCCGTGACAGAATTCGCCGGGGAACTCCGGAATTTGTTTCATGGCAAGAAAGTGAACTTGTTTATTACCGGAATGGCGGCTTACTACAGATCGAAAAAGAGCGCCGCCGACCGGGATTTCAGGCAAACTGTGAGGGAAGAGGTCGCCAGTCAACCTAAAAGGAAGAAGAAGGATGCGGCGCCCTTTGTTTCAAGGTAGCACGTCAAACGCTCATCAGTACGTTCATCAAATTCATCACTATGTCGATTCTTTCTTTTCTTGACCACAATCCGGATCACATGCAGACAGATGCATGGAGAGCTAGAACGCAAGGTATTGGTTCTGTGAGTAAACGAAGCAAAGCGTACCTTCGTGTACTACTGGTCACAACAGTAAACTTAACGGGATCGAACAAATCTGGTTTTGTACCTGTTTCAGGTTTCCTCCGAGTTACGGCCGAACTAATTATTCTATTTCAACCGCGTTCCGACTGAGTCATCCATCCGATATTCAGCATCCTTTTTTTGGGATCCCAAAACATAAGTGACGTGATACTCATGATTTTGTAAAAGCTGTCCGTCTGTCCGTTCGTCTGTTAGCACGATAACTCTCGAAGTGGTTGAGATATCTTATTCAAACTTGACATGGGCATTGTTTGGGTCAAAGTACAGGTCAAGTTCGTAGATGAGCCCTGTAGCCCCATATTTAGGGGCGGGGGAGGGGTCTCAGATAAAGGGACGAAATTTCTTTTTTAAAAGGCCAAAGAGATAGTCAATCTAGGGGTAAGGAGACATGCTGAATCCATATGAGACATTTATAAAATCAGACCTGTTTTTTTTTGTCCCCAAAAAACACGTCCGGTGTCACTTGTATGTCTTCTGAATTTGAAAATTTTGTTTATATGGTGATGTTAACCTTTATACGTTCTTACAGGGAGGAGGTGGAAGATCTTCTAGTTGAGTTAGATGTCTCTCACGGCGTATCTCATGTCCATGTAGACAGTGCCAAGGAGTTCGCGAACTTCGTCATTACTTTCACGAAAGCCATTGCCGATCGCGAATACAAGTAAGATATTGCTTCCGCACTAACCAACACGGACACGGACGTTCAAGAAATCGGAATATGAATGTAGGTATCAGCGAAGGGTTCCGCCTGCCCCCGCGGGCATAACTCCGAAGAAAAACTAACTTCAATGACAAAAATATCCAAATTAATCCAACAAATAAATTTCACATAATATAATCCAATACACGGCCAAGCGGCCAACCGCTATCACGCGTCTACATTTAACTAGCGTGTCGATCTAAGTGCTCGCGGTCCAGTTTGAATTGCTTTCTACATAGGACTTTTTAATTTCCTATATATTTTCCTATATATTTCCTATATAGTTGGCTGGGTGGTTTTCGCCAGGTTTTTTTTGTTACCGGGGGGGGGGGGGGTAGGTCTGGGGGTCTTGCCAGGGTGAGACCTATCAGCAAACTGTGCCCTGTAACCCAGCACTGTGCTAAATACTAGCTCATATTTGAAACGGCCAGGAGTATCGCGGCTGACTGATCAAGACCACGGTGAAAAGACCACCCTTTTGGAGGCCACGGTGGTAGCCGGTGGTGACACGGACTGGACATATCTTTATTAATAAACATTTAAAAATCGTAGCGCCGTTTATTGACCAAATAGCAAGACAGATAGCTAAGGCTCGTCAAAATAATGTCCCTTAAATAATTATTTTCGGAAAAAAAACTACCTAAAATAGTCAGGGATGGATAGGACTAAATTAAAAAATAAAGATCGCTAAGAACTGTTAAATGACTGGATAAAACAGGGTTAAGGCTTTGAAGTTTATATACCTTTAATTACCTTAAATTGCAGCTTGGAGCAAAATAAAGATTTCTCCTGTAGAATTCGCTCCATAGTTGACAGTATGAATTCGTCTGTACGATGGTTTGTTTGTTTTACGGTAAATACAACACACGTTGATACTGGTATCAGCGGCATCCCAGCTTCCACTCGACGTCGTCCCACCCATCATCAATGGATTTTTTGAAAGATTCAACTGTTTCACAGTTTACTGGGTTTTTTTCAGAGAGGAAATTCCAAAGAGGTGATGTTCTGGTAGAGAAGAATTGATGTCTGATTCTTGTTGAGGCATGGCTTTTTTTTATTCTTCTGCTGTGTCCACGCGTTTTGATGGCTGATTTTGGTGTGAAGACTTTGGGAGACTGGCTAGTCTCTTTATTTGTACTTGGTTAATTGGTTAGTTTCCCGATGAAAATTTCATCTCAGAATAGTAGTATGAAGTTGTACGAAAAAGTAGCATGGAGTACCAACTGATGCTACTACATGCTAGTGCATGCTACTATCAGCAAGACTGGATGCTCCTAGAAGAGCAAGTCAGGATGCTACTGGATGCTACTACTAAACATTGGCCCAGCCTAAGACACATTAAATGATAGTAATAATAATAATTTATTTGTAACCCACTGCACAAAACAATGTGAGGATAGTGGAGTAAAGAAGAGAAAGAAACAAATAAACAACTGAAGAAACACTGATACAACAAAATAAACACACAAAATCAACAGAACAAACGGATGAGCCCCTGACATGGAGCAAGCCGTTCATACGCTTGTCCAGATAAATTTGTATGAAGCTCCTGGAGTTTTGCCGTTATATCAGGGGCTTTGTATTTTCGGATTATTTTCCGATTTCGGTACGATATAGGCAAATAAAGCAGGTATTTACAGTATTTGTAGTAGCATGTACGTAGTTTACGTATGTCGTAAACGTATGTCACAATTTTATAGAGTGATCGCAATAGAGTGAGGCAAATAAAGCAGGTATTTACAGTATTTGTAGTAGCATGTACGTAGTTTACGTATGTCGTATAACGTATGTCACAATTTTATAGAGTGATCGCAAAAAACTGAATACTCTTTACTATTACATATCACTAGATGCAACTTTTTCGTACAGCTATCATACAACTACGCAGGCTGCAAATTTTTCATCGGGTTGATTTGGTTTGAATGGGTTAGTGGATGTGTGTTAGGCCTGTTACTTTTAGCTCAAAATACTCTGGTAGTATTGTCCAAGTTAGGACAGTTATGACCAAAACTGATTGCTAGATCATGTCTGCGATTCTCAAGACATTTGTCCGAGACGTTAAAGACCATCTTCGTAATTGAGGTACGCTGAGCCTAAGATAAATCATTTTTTCTTTTTGTTTTTGCCGCGTAGTATCTTTTCCGTTCTTCCGTATCTTTTCCGTTCTTCCGTTCTTAACATGTTTAAACATACATGTTAAATATGTATGTTTAAATAATAAAACAACTTGAACTTGAACCTGTCCAGTATGATTTGGCCAGGTGACTACGCTTCCACTTTCCCTCGGTGACGCTATCGGTCCTAACAGCTGGTATTTTACATTATTTTTTTTTTCAATGACCGACCTATATATTTTGGTCATCTACGTTTAATTTTGTAATATTCATTCTTGTTTCCTCTTTTACCCTTACTTCTCATTTTACTGTTTTCATCACATCTTTAAAAAGTTAAAATTTTCTTAATTTTTTCCTTCCTTAATAACTCCATTCCTTAAAATTTTCTTTAATTTAAAACTTATTATTTATAAAATATTATCCCTCGTTGTTTTTTTTTCAACCAAACCAAAAAGGGCGTTTTGTCCTTGAGACAATAACAGTATAAGTTGTATTGTTCGTGAAAAATGTTTGCGGGAATATTTTAAACCGGCCGAACCTCAGTGCATGCTCTTTGCAGGTTAAACGAACGCCAAGAATCCTTTACCTTCTACTCAGAGTCAGACATGCAGCTGGACATCCCGTCTGTGAAAGTAGATGCTGCTGGAAACGGCCTCTCCCGAGTTTGGACCAATCAGATCCGCGCATTTCCCAATGTTGGGCTGGATACAGCACAGGCCATAGCCGCCGTCTATCCCCTACCAAAGGCTTTGAAAATGGTAAGTGCCGATGATAAGTCGCTGTTAGACATGTTAAAAGACCTGTCGTTTCTATAATGCCAATACAACCTACTTCCCTGTTATCGCTAAATTTGTACACGTTTCCAACAGTGAGTTTTAGTCTGTCCTGTGAGCAGGCCCGTATCCAGGAATTTTATGTCGGGGGGGGGGGGGGGGGGGGGGCTCCAACACCTCCCGGGCCCAAGTCCTTCTCCAAGATGTTGTTGTCTTTGGGGGGGGGGGCTGCCCTCATCTTCACATGGCTAGGCGGTCAGGAGGTTATAGGCATTTTGTTTGAGATGCTCAAAATCTCTCTGACCCAACTCCGTCTCTAAGATGTTAAAATCCTGGTGGCTGGTTTGGGGGGGGGGGGGGGGGGCAGTACCTTCATTTTCTCCTGGCGAACCGGAGTGGTATCGGACAGTGGTCCTCGCTCATAGTATACCCGTTATAAAAAATATAGTGAATTTCTTCGACTAGGCTTACGAAAATTGCTCCAGCACTTCGCAGGCCCAACTCCTTCTCCAAGATATTGTGGTACGACGGGGAGCAGGTGCCCTCACCTCCACGCGACGGGTTGGTCCGGAGCTCAGTCGAAAAATGCACCTTTTCTTTACAACCAAGGACGGCAACCTTACTTTGTAGCGATCACGTCGCCGCCATCTCTAACGCGCTGGAGGGCCATGGACAGGTAAGCGATCGGTCGGAAATCAGTGTTGCCACTTCTGACATTTTTTCTGACAACCTGTGACATTTGGCCACAAATAACTGGTGCCTACGAAACTAGGTCCTAAAGTTTAACCGAACAGGGCCAAGGCTGACACTTTGCTCTTACCCAAGGTGAAACTGATAAAATAGAGCGAGTTCAGAAGAGATGGCTGCAACTTATCTATGTCGGTTCCCCCCTACCATACTCTTTTTACCTCAAAGAATTTAAAATTGAATCCCTTCGTTCCCGCCGCGAAAAACTATGCCGCAACTTTGGCTCCTCCCTTCTCCAGCACCCCATGTACCGTTCCTTCCTTCCCCCACCCTTTGTTCCTGTAAGATCTCGTCCCCCCGAGAAGTGGCTGAGAAGGTTCCCAAACTGACCCATATCTACTGTAACACTATGCGTTACAGTAGAAGCTTTGTTCCGAGCTTCGTAAAGCAGTATAATGATCTTTAGCATTATCTGTTGACAACTTATTCTAGTTTTTGGGATCCCAAAACGTAAGTGGAGGGATACCTATGACATCGCAAAAGTTGTCCGTCTGTCCGTCCGTCCGTCTGTAAGCACGATAACTCTTGAAGGGAATGAGATATTTTGATGAAACTTGGTGTGAGGATTCGTTGGGTCGTCGGACCAGTCGAGATCGTAAATGGGCTTTGTAGCGCTACATTTAGGGGTTAGAGGGGCTTCAAATTAAGGGGCAAACAAAATATTTTGAAACAGCTTATATGATAGTCGATTATGGGGTAAGAAGACATGCTGAACACGATGGTGAAAATCATGTTGTCATCGGACAAGTAGTTCGCCCGGAATCCGGCCAAAACCGGAAAGTTTGTTAAAAGTAAAAGTTTTATTTGAAGTTGTTGTTCGATTTAGGGGAAGGAAGACATGCTGGACCCGATGGTGAAAACCATTTTCTCGACGGGCTAGTAGTTCGCCCACAATCCGGCCCAAACCGGAAAGTTTGTTAAAATTAAAGTTTTATTTGGAGTTGATTAGATGTTCGATTTTGGGCAAGAAAACCTGCTGAACACTTATGTGAAAACAATTTTCTACCCGAAAATCTAGTTCGCCCGGAATCCGGCCAAAACCGGAAAACTGTTAAAAGTTAAAGTTTTATTTGTAGTTGAATAGATATCCGATTTAGAGGTAAGAAGAGATGCTGAATCCATGTGTGACAATCATTTTTACTCGGACATATAGTTCGACCGGAATCCGGCTGGAGTCGGAAAATTTATTATAAGTTAAATTTTTATTTGAAGTTGACTAGATGTTCATTATTGGGGAAAGAAGATACCCTGAGTTCGTTTTTGAGCTTTGTTTTTTCGCCGGACAAGTAGTTCCGGGAAATTGCCAGAAGTGGCAGGAAGTTTTCGTCAAAATAGATATGACTTATAGGGGTAAGCACACATGCTGAATCCATATCTGAACATGGTTTTCTCAGATGATCAGCTATTTGTCCTTAATCTGTTTCTGAAATTTAATAGTGTCCATGGAGTCTGGCGAAGACTGGATCTGGCGAAGACAAGACCCAGTTGTCTGGATCAAATATTGAATTTTGGGGATCCCATCAAAACCTTTGGTTGTGTTGTTTATGACTAAAAAAAACATTGTATTTCTGCTCTGCCCACGAGAGAGTTTTGCTTTCTTATTAAATAGATTGAAATTGAGACTCGATAGTCCAATTACAAATCACTTATTTACTGAAATAGGCCTGAAAAGTCGATAAAAAATGCTTTACTCCGTTTGTCCGCTGTCCAGAGATAAAGGATTTCGTCGAATGAACTTATCTGTCGGATTTGTGATACCGCTATGCGCCTTTCCCCATGCTTGAATAATATAAAGCCAGGCTTCACCTTCCAGATTACCAGACGTCCAGAGCTTCCGCATAGTCAAGCCAACCCCTTCCAAATATTTATAATAACGTTGGCAGCCAATTGTGCTGTTCCCCAACATTTCCTAAGATGTGCCCTTCACATTTCTAACATCTCTTGCACACCACACCAACTGTCAAATCACTTTCCCTTTTCTTCCTACATTTGCATATGTGTTCTGTCTCTCGAATAGATTGCCTCTGCGGTACCTTCGAGACATCCGGAATCTGGGGCTCCTACTTCCAGATCCGTCTCAACGAAAACGGCTGTCTGGAATCCGGAAGGAAAATCTGGAAGGTGAAGCCTCGCCTTTACCAACCACAGAGGTGAGCCACTGCCAAAAAACAAACTAAATTGAGCCGTGTCCTTGCAAGAGATAATTCTCCTAAATTCTTCCCCGTGACCTTTCCGCGCATAGCGTCTTTGTCCTTTAAATGCAGGCTTGTTTTCAAATTCAAATCTCCGCGTCTGAACGAATTTTAGGTTGTCGTGCAAGCAGCTTACGTTCTGAACCTCGTTACTAGAGCCTCTGGTGAAACAGTACTAAATCCTTTAGATGGGTCAAAGTGTTTCAGTGTATTCAGTGTGTTGTTTTTTTTAGCTTCATAATTGTATGCCTTTGCTTTTTTTTTATGGTCTACCGACCTCACAATACTTTCTTGTTTGTCTAACATTTACGACAGATCGCAGAATTCTGCAACCAGCGGCAACACTGTGTCTAAAAACTTCCAGACGGGGTGTAAAGAGCTACCAATTAACTTAATTAAGTTGAATAACATGAAAATGAACGAGTGTTGGAGCATCATAAGGTGTAATCTCGCCGTTCCTCGAGGACTCCGCGGTGAATCGAAGAGAACGGCGAGAATAGAGGGATGCATTCCACGCGGACTCCGCGTACGAAAAACAACGACACTGCTTCCAAAATGTATTTTGTTCGAAAAAACAATATGCAGTTGATGAAATTAGTCTGGATCCACTTAATTTTGGTTTTGTTTATTCTGATTGTTTTTAATTAACTTCCCATTGCACCGACGCCAGCAAACATTTATTCCCCTCTGAATCTGAAAGGGAGTCATTTTTGATGATGGTGATGATAATCGGAGCATTCCCCGTCCTTGCAGACTCGCGAGAAACGAAAATGCGGGGACCCGAGGACTCCGCAAGTGGAGTCCTCGGGGAATGGCGAGAATATGCCTATAAAGGGAAAAGAAAGAATGTGCTACTGTATTGATCGAATAATAACACTGCGATGGGATAACGTATACCATGAGCAACGTAAGTAGAGAGATGGGGTTCATGGAAATCTAATGGAGGGCACAGGCTGTAAGGGGTAAGACACAAGAGGGAACAGGCTTTAGAAGGTTGATACGCAGAGAACATGTTGAAGGGGTACGGGGCAGAGATGGGCGAATCCGATCATGAAAGGATTGGAATCGAATCCGGGGCTAAGTACGAATCCGAATCAACCGTTTCGTGCTGACGATTCCAGTCCGGAATCAAATCTAGATTCGAATCCGACCTTAACAAAAATCAAATCGTGTACGTAGGTAATAGTTTAAAACCAGAGGTGACAAAAAGCACTGATATTTAAGTTAATTTGAAAATGTGATAGATTACTGGCGATGGTTGGTGCTGAAGACCGAAAAGTTGGATTGCCCAAGCACACTATGTAAAAATTGGAAAAACGGAAACAGGAAGGATGTAGACTAGAAATTTTAGCGGATTCGTAAGATCGAGTGTTTGGAATCCGAATGCGAATCCGAATCCAGCCTGACAAACACAAGATTCAAATCCGGATTCGAATCTGGTCAAAAGCACGAATCCTTGATTCGAATCCGAATCCGGATTCGGTTTCGCCCATCTCTGGTACTGGGTTGCAGATTTTTCTATCAGTATTTTCTCTTTTTTCTTCTTTTTTTCTGTTCTTTCTTTGTTCTTTTTCTTCTTCTTTATTTAATTACTCCTCTTTTTTACGTGTGTGCATTATGATGGGCAATAATTCTGTTAATATTATTATTATTTGCCACACTCTTGTGCTTGAAAGAGAGAATAAAACCATTAATTCATTTACACCATAATTACGTTACGTTACTTTGTCCATTGTTCCGATGTTCGTTACGTAGTCAGTTTTTGAGATGGTTCGTACTTTTGCCATGGACTGTTAAACGGATAAGTCAGTTGAGATTTCTTCTAGCGGTGTCAAGACCCTTCTTGGCAAGGGTCATCTTTGGGCCCAAACTAGTAAAACAAACCTGTGGCAGTCAAATAAGAAGGAATACTTAAGAAAAGAAGAAATTTGGCGTTTTGTGATTTGCATTGGATGATATCGATTTGAAGCATTTTTATGTATCTTTGAGATATTGTGAAACCATTGTTTAGCGACATTTTACATTGTAAAGCTAAATTTTATAGTTTGTATTTGAATAAATGCTCGTTGAAAAAAAAATTCAAGACAGACATTGTCGGCTAAGAAAAGGAGTGCATGATTGGTCATTGAATAGAACAACATCTTTACATTCGAGATCGCTGGCCAAACTCTCGATTTCAGTTCACCAACTCTCGATTTCAGTTCGGTTTGTTTGAAGCATTTAAAACTATTATATTTGCCATTTGTTCATCAGTTCTGTTAGTATTGGGAAGATTCGATTCCTCTAGCGTGCAAAAGCATGAAGACTGCGAAAGACAAGTTGGAAATAGAAAGACTGGAGATGGCGCACGTTTTTGACAAGGAAAATAATGGAATAAGTTAACGTTTCAGTTCTACTTTAAATATTTGTCTGCAGACAGCTGAGTCCGAAGGACTCAGTTAAATCTATCTTAGATCCAATAAAACAGGCGAGCGACGGGTGGGCGTAGTGACGGGTGGGCGAACTGTCGGAAAAAGTGGGCGAACTTGCGGATTTCTTTGGCGAAATGACGGGTGGACGAGCCGTTTTTACTGTATCTTGTTAGCAGGCAGGTATCCAGGATTTTTTTTCGGGGGGGGGGGGGGGGGGGTTGTCTGCGGGTTGGACAAAAAAGACATAGATTAGATGGAAAAGCCTGTAAAAATTACTATTTTTGCGTGTTTCGGGGGGGGTTAACCCCCTTACCCCCCCCCCCCCCCCCTGGATACGGCCTTGCTTGTTAGCAGTAGAATGTCAATGCCATTGCCGATTTTCATGTATAACACAATTTAGCTATATGTACAGTTATTGTGCATTAAAAAGAAAATACAGGCACAAAATTGTGAGGTAGCATGTTGGTCTCCCGTGTTTTAAAGAAGCCCGTCCTTTGTCAACATCTGTTGTAAATAATTACACGTTAAGACCGTAATTGCAACGAAACTGCGATTGGGCAAGTTAATCGTTGTGTATTACTGGAGAACCGCTATTCAGAAGAGAACCTTGAGAATTATCTACTGCCAGCGCAAAGTACCTTATATCCGCCACCTCAACGAATCCCGCCTCCCAACCTCAGCAGCCCGGCGTTTTACTCTTTGTACTAATTTCGGGAATAATCTGCATCCCCACCCAAGTTTTGAGCACCTATTTCCAGCCCCATACATCTTTACGTTCGAGATCGCTGTATCCTCAACGAGATCCTCAAGCTGTCAATGATTCATAGAGATTGTAGTTTTAGTGGTAGTGAGAAATAAGTTCGTTATTGTGTTTCCCTTTGTTTGTATTGCCGGGCTTTTAAGGTAATAAATATCATATCATATCACCATATTGCCCGCCGAAAACACAAAAACACAAAAAGTCCACACAAAAATACAAAAAGTCCTGGTTGTGAACCCCATCAATTCAACAACAACTTTACTAAAAAAAAAAATCGTTCCAGCTTGACGACCGGTTACACACAAAGCACATACGTGCTTGAAAAACGCAACCTGTACACATTTACTATCATATTCTAATCAGACCTTCACTAAAATAAACTAAAAACTTATTAATTAATTTGTCAATTTGTCCTCTCTCGTCTTCCAAACCCTCCACTCACCAACTACCCTCAAGGAGATGTTTCTTTAACCGATTTTTAAACTGCGGTACACTTTCCGCTTCTCGAATTGAGTCTGGAAAAGTATTCCAGACCACCGTACCTGAATGCCTTGCCTCGTGGCTAGAACGAACCGTACTTCTTGGCTCACTTACCAGGTCTCCAGCATGCCTCGTAGCATGTCCGTGATAAAATTAGTTAAAACGAAAAAAATTACTAAAAACATTAGGTGCGAAACCATTTAGACCCTGAAACACAAAAATACCAATTTGGAAATCTCTAATTTGACCTACCTTCAAAATCTTAAGTTTCCTAAAAATTGACTCAGTACTTAGAACTCCCGTACCATACTTACCAATTACAAGAACCGAGCAAAGAGCTTTGTACCAGTGTTTGTCGAAGTTTTGAACAAGTGACAAACGTATCTCCCACAATGTTTAATGTTTTATTTTGATTGGTTAAGACTACTGACTATTGCCTTCTGATGTATGACTATTGCCTTATTATCTGTAACCACCTTATGCAGTTACGATGTACCTGACAAAAGCGGGCAAGTTCAGCAATCTAACGCTGTGAAAGCTCGTTGTACAGTAAAGTATCGTCATGTTTCGTCACATGCTTCCGTCCTATAGGAAGTATCCGGGAAGGGGCAGGGTCTGGAAAATAGTTCTGCTCACGACGGACAGCCAGGAATCTTCGCTGGTATTGATGGTGAACACAATAGAGGGTGGGTTTGTGCCAAGTAGAAGCTGAAGGTTGATTACCTGTACGGAAATAAATGCTCGAGGCCGAAATTCCGGTCGATGAGAGGGAGAAACTAATGGACGGCTTAGATGGCGTTCGTGAAGTGCGAAAACTCGTTCGCAAAGTTCGTAAAAGTTGCTGTGCCAACTCGCGTAAAGTACTTTACGGAAGTAGGAAAGAAGTTCAACTTTAGTTAACCTTTTTCGTAAAGATCGTACGGTTGACCAATACGAGAAGAGATCCAAAATATTTTTTTTTGAAAGAAATGTGGAATCAGGGAACTGAAAAATGCTTTGCAATTGTTTGCGTATATTTTTGTTTTTGGGATCCCAAAACATAAGTGGAGGGATCCCTATGACATCGCAAAAGTTGTCCGTCCGTCCGTCTTTAAGCACAGTAACTCCCGAAGGGAACGAGATATTTTGATGAAACTTGGTGTGAGGATTCTTTGGTTTATGTCAAGTTCGTAGATGGGCTTTGTAGCCCTACATTTAGGGGTGGGGGAGGGGGTTCAAATTAAGGGGCAGACAAAATATTTTGAAACAGCTAATGTGATAGTCGATTATGGGGTAAGAAAACTTGCTGAACACTTGTGTGAAAATCATTTTCTACCCGGACAAGTAGTTCGTCGGGAATCCGGCCAAAACCGGAAATTTGTTAAAAGTTTTATTTGTAGCTGATCAGATGATGTACTTGATTAAATCATTTTTTTTCCGGACATATAGTTCGCCCGGAATCCGGATGGAACCGGAAAATTTATGAGTTAAATTTTTATTTCAAGTTGATTAGATGTTCGATATTGGGTTAAGAAGATACGCTAAATTCGTTTCTTAGCTTTCTTGTTTCACCGGACAAGTAGTTCCGGAATTCAGTCGAAACTGGAAAATTGGAAGAAGTAGGCTAAGGGAGGAAGTTTTCGTCAAAATTGATATGACTTATAGGGGTAAACACACATGCTGAATCCATATCTTGAACTTGGTTTTCACAGATGATTAGCTATTTGGCCCTAATCTGTTTCTGAATTTTGATATTAAAAATGTTGAAGTTGTCTGGCGAAGACTGGACCTGGCGAAGACCCAATTGTCTAGATCAAATATTGGATTTTTGGGATCCCATCGAAACCTTTGGTCAGCCCAAGCTGACTTTGAAACATATATTCAAACAATGCTTTCAACGGATATGTCAGCTACGATTCTTCATCAGCGATATTTCAGCCCTTCTTGACGGGGGTCCTCGTCAGGCTGTCAATGGGAAGGAAACAAACCTGTGTGACCCAGAGCGGGCAGAAATTCTGGAGTGCTGACTGTATCGACAAGATATAGGATCAAACTGTATCTTAAGAAGTAAATATACTAAGTGTGAAAGGAAATCATGTTTTAATTCTTTTATATCATTCTTTGATTGCGCCGTATATAAATTATGGATGCATGATTTGGGCTAGTAATTTTTCGTGCAATTTCAAACGTGCAGATTCAGCAAAATAAAGCAGTGCGATTAGTTGGTAAGTATGATACGAAAGTTCTAAGTACTGAGTCAATTTTTAGGAAACTTAAGATTTTGAAGCCAAATTTTGAACCAAAACCGGTAGGGATTTCCAAATTGGTATTTTTGTGTTTCAGAGTCTGAATGGTTTTGCACCTGATGTTTTTAGTAATTTTTTGCGTTTTAACTCATTTTATCACGGACATGCTACGAGGCATGCTGGAGACCTGGTAAGTGAGCCAAGAAGTACGGTTCGTTCTAGCCATGTGGCAAGGCATTCAGGTACGGTGGTCTGGAATACTTTTCCAGACTCAATTCGAGAAGCTGAAAGTTTACCGCAATTTAAAAATCGGTTAAAGAAACATCTCCTTGAGGGTAGTTGGTGGGTGGAGGGTTTGGAAGACGAGAGAGGACAAATTGACAAATTAATTAATTAATTTTTAGTTTATTTTAGTGAAGGTTTGATTAGAATATGATAGTAAATATGTACTGGTTGCGTTTTTCAAGCACGTATGAATGAATGAATGAATGAATTTATTGCGCGAAAAAACCCTTGGGGTCATGGCAACAAAACAAGAAAAAACACAACAAACTACAAAAATCGCTCTCTATGGGACAAACCAACGCGGAGGAATCTAGCCACCTTACGAATATCCCCCATATTTGTACTTCCAATTTTTTCTAGTAGCCACTCCTCCCTAGTAATTCCCACCCCAAATAATTCGACCCTTAAATCACTCAATCCTTCACATTCACACATAAAGTGGAACACATCCTCATCCACCTTTCCACACATTGGGCAAAAGTAAGGGCCATTCTTTAACCTATTTTTTCCTATAAACCTTCTTTTCTCCCCAATAGCTAATCCTCCCCCCCTTAAACTCACCATCCACTTTAAATCTACTCCCGACAACCCAGCTTTAAAATAAATTTCCTCCCCCCAAACATCTTTTGCCTTTGCATAAAACCGTAGAGAAACCGACTCAGCCTTCCGACACTGCCAATCCTGAATTTCCTGATCACGAAGGATTTGCTCCACCTTACGCGACACTTCACCATACTGTAAAGAAGTTCCAACACCACCATTCCATAATTCCGACAGGCCGAATCTGTTAAGAATGTTCTTAATTTGATGAGGCCAAGATTGCTGGTCTTCATCGCGAAGCGCCTCCAGGTAGGCTGCTTTAAGCAACCTCACTCGCGGTAATGAAATAATTTTCTCCCAGAATCTTACCATAGTAACCAATCTATTAGACCTAAGCGAAAACAAACCTAGATCGCCTTTCAGTACAATACTACTAAGAGACTCACTAACCCCTAATATCCTCTTAAAATATCTGAGCTGGACTACCTCCAACTTCGGTACATCCACATAACCCCAAACTTCTGCAGCATAATGCATACTTGATACTATTTTAGTCCTAAATATACGCTTCTGGAACTTCATATTCTTAATATCCCTTATGTATTTTGTGTGTAACCGGTCGTCAAGCCGGAATGAATTTTTTTTAGTAAAGTTGTTGAATCCTTGAATCCTGAATCCTGAAACGACTTCTGCAAAGGAAAGACTACGATCCCAAATACGCCTTCGAAGAATTGAATATTCCCCCACCGTTTGAACGCTACCTTGCAATGTTCTCAAGTCGGACAAACCACCCCGGGCTTAAGCACTTGTAGTTCTTGATTGCGCAACTGTTATGTAAAATGTCATGTGTTTGTATCTGTGTTGTGCCTTAAAATTTCTCTTCTTTTTATTTATTTTTCTTCTTTACTCCGTTTTAAATTAAAATAAAGTTAAAAAGGGTAAAATAAAATACGTGTAAAAAATACTTTACTTACTTACTTACAAGTTAGAGTACCAACATCGGTGTGATTGACTAATTATCTATTATTATTATTTTCAGTTGGATACATCAGCTGCTACATCCATAAGGACAGATTCCGCTGTGCAATTAATCCGCCAAAGCATCAATTCGTGCAAAAATATTTTGCCGAATTTGACAAGATGTTCACCCGCCATATGTTCTATGCTGACCTTGCTCTTATTTTTTACAGGAGAAAATTTTAATGAATTAATCAGTCAAATGAATAATTAGCTTAGTATGTCACTGCGTAATAAAACAGTGCTTAGCATATGGCTGTGATTGAGCCACTGAGCACTCGTGCATCACAAAGAGGACACGATTTTGGGAAAATTGTTCAAACATCCACGTAATTCTTTTTTGTTGCTGTTGTTTTTTTCTCTCCTTTTTTTCACGGGGTAATAGACAAAACAAATCACAGTAGTTGCGTTTTTTTTTTAGATACCAGGGTATCTGTTACCTCGGTAACTGGATCTGTAATTAGTCATTTTTGCTGTTACCGTGGTTTCTGATACACGGTTGCTCTGCAAAAACGGCAGTTGCCGAAATTGCGCTTTTCGAAGTCATCCCATAAGAAAAACTGATATTCAGTCACATCACTAAGTGCCAAACCTCTTTCCAACAAATTTGACAAAAATTAATAAAAGTGAGATGACTTTCTCAGATACCACCATCAGTTACCACGTCAGACCGTGGTATCTGGATATCAGACCGTGGTATCAGATACCATGATATCTGCAAAAACGCAACTAGTATTATGGGATTCTAACAGTTGGTAGATAGAATAGACTGTCGTATTGCTCGGTTGCGCGAATTAAGTTGTAGTCTAGCCGCTTTGTTCTCGCCGCTTTTGTCGGTGAAACCACACCTTAGCTTATTATCTATGGCCCGTGACGTCAGGAAAGAAATAGAGAAATTTGATTAAATTAATGCTGCAGAATATATATTTGTGTCTATATATATGGAGCGGAGCGGCAAGCGAGGCGCCGGACGCGTTTACATTTATAAACCGTTCTAGGGGCAATTAGTTCCGTTAGTAAATGGAAAATATTGACTTGTCGTGTGACGTCACGAGCCGTAGATAATCGGCTAAAGTTTAGTCAATACCTTTTTGTACACTCGGTGCCCTGGCCCACGTTTTATATATCGCACCTTTCGGGCGCATGCGAAACAAGACATTGACGATAATTTAACAAGTCAGATAAAAAAGCAATTACTTAAGTTGCGTTTTTGCTGATACCATGGTATCTGTTACCACGGCAACTGGATTCTGACTGGATCTGCAATTAGTCGTTTTTGCAGTTATCGTGGTATCTGATAAACAGGTGCTCTGCAAAAACGACTATTGCCGAAATTGCACTTTCCGAAGTCATCCCAAAAGAAAAACAGATATCCAGTTACATAACAAAGTGCTAAACTTCTTTCTCACCAATCTGATAAAATTTGATGAAAGTGAGATGACTTCTCAGATACCACGACCAGTTACCACGGTCGGACCGTAGTATCTGAATATCTGATACCACGATAACTGGCCAGATACCACGATAACTGCAAAAATGCCTTTTGACCGTGGTATCAGATACCACGATAACTGCAAAAACGACTTTAGACCGTGATAACAGATACCATGGTATCAGCAAAAACGCAACTTTAGCTTAACAAGACAGGTAAAAAAGCAATTCGTCCTAGCTACTTTCATTTTTTCGAATAGCTACTTCGCCTCCCTCGTAATACTCTATATGACTAACTTCAAAACACGCCACTGATCCTCAGGAAGAAGGAGTAAGCGTGTCCGTACGACTCAATTCCTGGTGTCAATCCATCACCGCGATCTTTGGGAGCAGCTGTGACACCACTTCTGCCTTTCTTCCGCTAGGTACCCGGTGTGACCGAAAGCTTCTTTTACGAAAAATGCTGCTACATTTTAAGTCCGAAAGATGCGCTCGTCGTTTCTTCTTTGAACTTCAATAAGAGTCGCTATTTCGTTGGTCCCTCGTCATCCTTAGCAGCCCAAAATCAACCGCTGATCATCATCCACCAATGGGGATAAATAAATCATTTGGAATGTGACCTTTCATGACTCTGGGAACAGTAAACAGACTGTAGCTTGGGGAATTAGGTCAAACTTAAGAAGTTTCAGATCAATTAAGTTTCAATTCTTTCAGACCAATGTCAAGGTAGAATGATTTTTATCAAGCTTCCCAGGATTACTCTACAGTTTTGGAAAAAAAGGTAGAATTATTGCAAGAATTTACTCATTCCAACAGTGTCTGTTATAATCTATATTTGACATTTATTTATTTTTTCTTTGGAAAAATAAGATTTAAGTAATTTTTCCAGTCACCCGCACTGACCGTATTGCATTATTTTCGAATGAATGCAGTTTAATTTCTTATTTTTTTATACCATTGCAAATATCTGAAGTAAGTTTTATTTGTTTTTTTTACTTCAAATATCCGAGTTTACGCACTCACGAGATTATTTTTTTTATATATTTTATAACACACAAAGAATATACAAATAAGTTTTTCTTTTTAACTTTCCCGTCAACCCAAAACAGTTGACCAAAACGGATCGCCGGTGTTTTCATAACTTCGTCTAAAAAGTTTCACATAAATGCTGCAACCTCGCAGCATTTTTCGTAGCATTTTTTGACGTCACTAATGCTGCATTAATGACAGAAGAAATTCTAGTGTTATGGCTTAACGTTTATGTTATACAGCGAACCAACTATATGTAATAGATGGGCGAAATAATATATAAAAATAACGTAATCTCTGAGGTGTAGGCCGTAATGGTATTGAAGCCGGGTCAGGATGGCATTCCGAATGGTAGGCCTACACCAATTCCACAAACGCAGCCAAAGATAAAATTCCGGACGCGGTAAATTCATATCCGCTACCTCAATCTCGGTTCAGGCCCGAATCCCTCCAAGGGCTAAACCGGACAGATAGGTCGCCAGACCATTGCTAAGCCTCGAGACTAACCCAGCCAAAGGACGGAGTTTAGAACATTGTCATTTTAATACACATCTTAGGCCTAAAACAAAATATGAACGATAAATTATAACTTACTATAGTCTAATGACACGACGGGGTGAGATCCAAATCACGACTCCCGAAATCAATGAAATGATCGCTCAAGCGATCGTTTCGGTAGCGAAGGTGATCTTTTATGGCGCCGTGCCGGAATGAAAGGGGTTACTAGTTAACTATTAAACAGTACTAAGGAAAAGGACGCGACAGGGGAACAGATAAATCTGAAATAAATAAATAGGAAATTAGGGAGCCGGAATGTAAAGACGTCTCCATAACACACCTCCCTCCTTTGGGGAGAGTGTAGCATAGGGTACAAAACATCCCAAAATTTTAACCTTAATTTCGACCTTAAAATTTCAAAATTCCTTCACAATCACTATCACTCATCAATTATTGAATGATTGGCCCACGATTTCTCCCAAGAGCGCCTTGCAGTTGGGATATTCACCGAAACCAGCCCCTAAAGGTTACACAAGTAAGCTTTAATGGTTACTACCGGCTATCGGAAACCTGTTTATCATCCAACTACTCCCCCAAATATTCCATGCACCCGGCTCCCAAGTGGGTTACAGGAGTGCCTTTAAATACATCTCAAATTGTATGGGCATAACATGGGCACTCCCAGCCTTAGGAACAGGTTTATCTGAGGATCGGCACCCGGGCCTCAACCCGACATCTTCAGGGGGCCTCTCTCTCTCGCCTCTTTTTAAGTGGACCAATCACTATATCAAAAATAAATTTATTTTTCTTATCATAAGGCCAGAAATTAAACAACCTACACCTCCCAAATTATCTTAAAAGGAGGGGGATAATTTTTTTTTTTTTTTTTTTTTTTTTTTTTTGATATTTTGTCCGTATGCTACACTCGTGGAAGGTATGTCGGGAAACGTGAATATGAAGACAAAAAAAAAAGATGAGAAGATAGTTCTAATTATTATGATAATAATTTCAATTCCGGCTATTGCCCAGAAAAGTTTACCTCCACTACCTTTGTGAAAAAGAAAGACAAGACACTAGAATTAAATTTACTTAACTTGAAGCCAATAAATGTGCTGGGTATAAATTGCTTCAAAAGGGGGAGAACATAGAACATATAAATAGACATAATAACTTAACCATAAGATTTGGCGCATGCAGTTTTGGATGACGACGCCGGTGCTGGATCAGTCCAGTTCGTCCGAACTGCTGGAGGGGTAGGTGGTGGACTGATGCGTTCTGGCGCCTAGCCTGAAGTCCACTGACTGGTATCGAAGTGGGGGTTTGGATGTTCGCGACGAGCGACGAAGAACTACGGCGTCGCTGGCAGAAAGTGGAGTTATCGCAGCCATAGAGGAGGTGGTAGGGATGGGGGTAGTTGTGTTGGTTGAAGAGACGCTTTCAGTTAGGTGGTGTAGGATTGATGATGGTCTATCGAGGGCTGGTGATGGTCCGACAGGGCCCAAAGGACTGAACCGCTCATCACTGACGAAAGCAAGTTGGTAAAACCAACGACTGGTAATAGAGTTGAACCTTCTGACAGACATTGTTCTACATTCGGTAATTACTGGAGTGGATGGTGTGGGGTGTAGTGTCGTTGATGGCAAATTTGCAGGAGTAAGGGCTTGGCCTGTTCTGGGTGGGAGAAGGGCAGACGGAGACTGCAGACTAGAGCTGTTACAATGGGCTGGTGTTGAAGCTGATGTAGAAGGTAGCTGAGAGCATGAAGAAGTAGCCGGAAAAGCTGGGGACTGGGCTTGTTGCTGATAGGTGGGTAGGGATAAGGTTGCCGGTAGTGGATGATATTCGGTGCCGCCGGAAGTTTCAATGTCGACTTGACTGGAGAGAGACGTGGCCGCGCGGGAGTGTACAGAGCTGCTGCTGCTATGATGATAGACTGAACGAGAGTAGTCACCGGATTGGTTTGGTCTTGGCTCGTAACTTTGAGTTATGCAACACTCATTAGCAGATAGTGTAACTTGGGTGGCGTCAGCAAGGGGAATTACGATAATGGCCTCTGGTGTGCTGCCGCGGCTTTGACTTGCAGCAGTACACTCCCCGCCGGTAGTGAAGGGCTCCGAAACAGGTCTGGCCAATGCTCCACCCCAGGGTGGGTCCACGGGAACCTGCAAAATTCGAATTTGCTCGGGTGGTAAGCCCGGCACCCTCGGGTGGTAAGCCCGGCACCATTAAACCGAATAACCCCGTACCGAATACTAAGGGCTTATAAGCCTACACACACCAAACTAAACTTCTTAACTAATAATGATGGGGGGGGGGGCTGCCACCTATAACACTCAACATATTCAGGGCAGGGTCGTGTACCATAATTGTGGCGAGGCCTACAACCAACGAAGTTTCTCAAAGGGAGGGGAAACTAGCCTATTATATACAACTAGCCTAATAGCAAAAGAAGCTCTCTAAGCTAAACTACTGGATCGTAAAAAGAAGGGGGGGGGGAAGTGGCTGGAATGACCACAGTAACTTTGTACACGACCAAACCTGCAATCAAAAAATAAATATTTGGGTGGGAGGGGGGGCAAAGGGAACTAACTTTTTAATCCTAGAAAAAAAAAATCACAACCAACCGAAGCGCTAACACATAACCACGCGGGCCTACGGCCTAATCTCAATATTTCATTATAATGAAACTCTAGCCTAATCCTAATATAACACACCATTCGCATTCACAACCAAAACTTACGAACGACCGGAACACCTAACAAGTTCCGCGCCCTATCCTATAAAAGCCGCCTAGCGTACCAATTCGAATATATCCACAGCGGGACCTATCCACCCCCAACGAAGCCGAAACTCATTTTTCAACTACCAAGTAACCTGCATAATAATGTCACCGTGGAATACGCATGTCCGACTTGATACTACCGCCAGTGTCTATACAGGGAACTACACCCAAAAATGGCGACCCTAATAAATACCAAACAAATACGGAAATTTTTACTTCTGTGAGGCCTAAGCAATCCTAATGACGTGGGACTAAACAAATATCATATCGACATGGACCAACAGAAAAAAAAACAATCCAAAATAAAGCCGACGAAAAATTTGCAACTTTCTCGGGCAACACCTTAGACCATAAAATGTTTGAAGGCCGGGGGGGGGGGGGGGGGGGGCATGAACACCAACTGTCAAATTTTTTTTTTTTTTTTTTTTTTTTTTTTTTTGGGCGGGAATAATAAATTCTTTAATTTTATTAATTGTCTCACTGCTGAGACTGGGCCTCGAAATGAGACCGTGTCAAAAAGAGAAAAAAAAATCGCAATAAATCGAGTGGGGGGGGGGGCAGTGAGAAGTTATTCGCATACTATTGGCAATAACTGTCAAAACTTTATGAGCATTAACTGTCAAAATTCTGAAAAAAAAATTAAATCGAACAGCAGGAGTCCCACTCTCGGACAGAAACAGGGAGAACGAATCCAACCTTTCAACGAAGAGCATAGCCTACCAAGAAGCTACTCAACGGAAACAAAATCACACGCTAAATTCCGTTTTTACTGAACTAACCTAACTCTCAAAATTTCCATAAATAAGATAGAGCAAAAAGAAAGAAAGAAACTGACGAATAAGAAGAAGGTAGGGAGGGGGGGGGATTTTGAGCCTGAACCAAAAAAAAAGAAGCACTTCTCGACACCAATGTTATGGCTTAACGTTTATGTTATACAGCGAACCAACTATATGTAATAGATGGGCGAAATAATATATAAAAATAACGTAATCTCTGAGGTGTAGGCCGTAATGGTATTGAAGCCGGGTCAGGATGGCATTCCGAATGGTAGGCCTACACCAATTCCACAAACGCAGCCAAAGATAAAATTCCGGACGCGGTAAATTCATATCCGCTACCTCAATCTCGGTTCAGGCCCGAATCCCTCCAAGGGCTAAACCGGACAGATAGGTCGCCAGACCATTGCTAAGCCTCGAGACTAACCCAGCCAAAGGACGGAGTTTAGAACATTGTCATTTTAATACACATCTTAGGCCTAAAACAAAATATGAACGATAAATTATAACTTACTATAGTCTAATGACACGACGGGGTGAGATCCAAATCACGACTCCCGAAATCAATGAAATGATCGCTCAAGCGATCGTTTCGGTAGCGAAGGTGATCTTTTATGGCGCCGTGCCGGAATGAAAGGGGTTACTAGTTAACTATTAAACAGTACTAAGGAAAAGGACGCGACAGGGGAACAGATAAATCTGAAATAAATAAATAGGAAATTAGGGAGCCGGAATGTAAAGACGTCTCCATAACACTAGTCCGAACTGAAAATGCTGCATTTGGAGCTTTCGGACACGCTCTTTGCATCGGCAAGGAGAGATGGTCATCAAGAGTATAGAAGATACGTGTTCAACCCTACTTGCCATAGTAACAACGCATGACGTCACAACTTCTTGGCGTCAAGGCTGGAACACATTGTTCTACTTTTGGAAATATATCGCACCACACATATCGGAGTTAGCACGGTTACTACGATCCCGACCAAATAGTTACAGTTAGTTACTATTTCGAGAAGGTTGGATGGGTGGCTTAGCAACTTTTCACGAAGTTGGGAGTTACTATTTTCATGAGTTTTTTGACGCCTTTGGTGCGATATTTTGCCGAAAGTAGAAAAATGTGTTCCAGCCTTGCCGCCAAGAAGTCTGAAGCCTAAAGCCATGCGTAGTTACTACGGTAAGTAGGGCAAATCATGACTAAAAATATCTCCGCGAATAATAAATAGCTGAAACGCCAATAGCAGTTGAACAGATCCTACTGAGTTTAGTAATAACTTCAATCACGAATGAAAGCGGATTCTTGCAGAACCTTTGTTCTATTGTTAATGATTCATCGTCCCATGTTATGTATGTATCCTGCAGATGATGGACATACAGTATGTCCGTCATCTGCAGGATGTCCTTAATGGGTTTTTTTTTGTTGGCAGGGCTACCACCAATAAGCTACTAAATTTTGTGTTTAATTTTTAATTAAGTTAAAACATTGATTGGTTTTTTGTATGCCGATTTTTTCGCACTGCACTGACGCCTGCGTAATATTATGTCTGTGAAAAAAAAAAATTGAGTGGATGTATTTTGAATTTACATCTGCATGACGACGATTACGCGTCAAACCGTAAAGACACATTATCTTGTTTTGTAAACAGCATTTTTCTGTGACTCAGTTGTCACCCGATTGAAGCATGAAAACCAAGTATCTGAGGGAATTGATGACAAAGCACCTGATAATAACTCATGTTTACTGACAAAATCCTGTACAAAAAAGCGAGACTTCGAAAATCAAACTACCGAACAGTACACGAACACGAATTAACCATGTCCGAACTGTAGAAAATATCTTACCGTAGATCACTGATTTGTCTGTAGAACAGTAGACACGTTTAGGAATACAATCATGCGATGTTTGTTCCGATGATGTCCCTCGTTCGTTTTCTGTCAAAACGCAACTTCACAACCCCATCGTCTTATTCAGTTGTCCATATACCAGTTCAGCTTCATGCTAATAGTCTCTGCCCTTCCTCGCTTCATTATCAGCATTCATCACAATTGATCCATAATAGAATAGAAGTTAACAAAAAAAAAAAATTAAATTCACCATTTTCTACTGGAGGAATACAACTAAGCACATATGCTAGCAGAGATTTAGTAAAATATTGATGATGGTGATGATCATCGGAGGCTAATAGGAACTAAACCGCATGATGTCTCTGAACTGAAATGTGGAGAATAGAGAAGACCATCCTACCATACCTTACTGCTGCAGGATACTAAGTAGGGGATGCCGGATCACTCGGAAGTACGCGAATTCATTCTTGACAAACGAAGTTTGTTAAACTTTCTGAACTGCCTGCTGGATCCTTTAGTCATATCGACAGCTAAACTTCCCATCTTCATTCTTATCACACACAATATAGTTATGAATTTGAATAACCTTTTCCACACCCGTGTTTGATAGAACATCATCAGTGTTCGAATAGTAATAGTGTTCGGAACTCGGATAGAGGGGTTGGTCCTTGTCCTGTCTGTTTTTGATACGTCTCCGTTTTGCTAACTTTAGTTTCTTGTTGTGGTACGTTCCATACGTTATACCAAGGGCGATCAGGCCTGCTAGTGTGGTGATGAGGAGGGTGCTTGCTAGAAAGCCAAGGATGCCGTAGTTATACTGAGAGCCATCTAGTGCGTCGATTGTATCTATAAGAGAAGTCGAAAGGATAGGTAAAAATAAACGTGTACCGAAATAATATGACTAAGTCCAAAACACGTCACTGACCCTCAGGAAGAAGGAGTAAGCGTGTCCGTAACGACTCAAAACTCAAATCCTGTGTCAAACAATCACGGCGATCTTTGGGAGCAGCTGTGACATCACTTCTGCCTTTCTACCGCTAGGTACCCAGAGAGGCCGGAGATTTTGCATCGGCAAGGAGCGATAGTCATCAAGAGTATTACGACTAATTACTGTTTGAGGGCCATTCGGATACCGGGACCTGAGCCGACAAGGGTCCGGACTCACTTTAATAAATAAAATAATACATTTATGGTTCAACCCGATGAAACATTTGTAGCCTGCGTAGTACTATGGTAGTAGTACGAAAAATTTGCATGTATTACTATGTAATAGCAAAGAATACTATCATTTAATGTGCCTCAGACTGGTCCAATCTTATGTAGTAGTATCAAGTAGCATCCTGTCTTGCCATAGACAGGATCCAGTCTTGCTAATAGTAGCACATAGTAGTATGCAGTAACACGGTAGCCTTGAAGTAGAAGCATGTAGTAGCATCATTAGTACTGCATGCTACTTTTTCGTACTACTTCATAGTACTATTCTGAAATAAATTTCCATCGGGAAAAGCGAGTCCCAGCTCCCACTTCTCAAAAACGCTTACCTAAAGTTGAACGCAGTTGTTCGCGTTTCCGGGTCCGTTTCTGGGCAAAATTTGGTGGAGCTAAGCGGAAAGGCCGCCAAGATCTGTTCTACCGACGTTTTAGTCCTTGCAAGGCAAGGGTCCTCATCAGGTTGTGAGACAGTGTGTATTGTGTTGTTGTTTGGTGAAGCTAAGCGGATTGATCAGCTTAAATTTGTATTAGGTGCGGAACCTTCTTTACAAAAGTCTTCTACAGGTAGTAATTACAAAACTTGCGATAACTAAAAGCGATTTCTAAAAATTAAATGCATAAAATTGCAGGTTGAAGTTTCTAGGACAAAGGTTTGGGAGTTTTAGGTACGGCCTTAATCGGACCCGGGGGTAGGCTATATAACAAAAATGGGGTAGGCTATAGTGTGCTCGAAAATCGAGTGTGCACGACTGTGAGACAGAGTTGCCAAATTTTGTGAAAGTAAGAGAAATTTAGCAAGATCTCTGCTCAGATTTTTCTGGACTGTGATAAGTCTTGTCAAATGATTTAGCTTTTATTCAAAATATCAGATGTCCAATCACAACTCTGAGGCACTCTCCCCTTCCTCAGCCATTTGCATATTTCTTTAGTATTCAAAGGCTCTTTCAAATTCTGAAATCTACCTCGGATTTCAGTCCCAGAACATTTCAAAATAAACATAGAACGTATTATTAAATTAAAAGAATTATATCTCAAGGAGAGTTTCGAGTTTCCCTGAGACATGATTTATGTGTCCAAGTAACTTTTACCGTCCCAGGCTTGTGGTATGTCTATAGCCGAGCGCAACTGTTCTGCTGTCAAAACAGACAATTGGGCTCACACCAGTCATTCAGTTCACAAAATATGATAATAAGTAGATAATTTGTATGATAAGTAGATAATCTGAATAGAAATTAGACCGTAATTTCACAAAATCTACATTTAGCTCATTTAAAATGATTACACTAATGTAAAAAAGACAAATCACAATAAGCTAAAACTTCGACTAAAATTCGAAAATCCGAACCTACAGTACCGAAAAAGGCTGATATAGGACAATCTAGTGATTTATCACTTATTTAACTAAAGAGGCTTGAAGACCAGATGAACCTGCGTTACTTCGTTTCCCCGCTATTCACGAATAATCGATTTTCATATAGTGGAATTTCCCTGTCGGATTTGTGGTACCTCTACGCGCTTGTACTTGTGTTGTATGCTTGACAAAATGAATCGACGAAAAATAAGTGTTTACGCAGTGAGTTACCTTCCTGATTACTAGCTAGCGATTTTTGTTTTTCAAAGTGTAAATAAGGTAAGCCCTGAGTACTTTTATGATTTTTTTAACACTAACTCGTTTTATCACCCTTATTTTACCCGACATTCAGAGGATTTAGCTCACGAGAGAAGAAACACAACAAGAGCAGGATTTGTTCTCAGGAACATAGGTGTGAGTGTCTGGAATGACCTTCCAGAATCGGTCAGAGAGGCTGCAAGTCTGGCATCATTCAAGAGAATGGTTAAATCTCATTATTTGAGAGGGAAAGAAGTGTGATAGGAGGAAAGGGTATTTATTTAAAAAAAAAAAAAAATATCCCCCCCAACCCAAGGAAATAAGGGAATGATATAGTGGATTCATGGTGGTTAGAATTACGGCCACAATCAGGATCTTTTTGTCTTAAAAGTGGCCGCTAATCGTAAATAGTTTGCTTAATTTATGTGTTTTTGATGAAATTAAAAAAATGTCTATGTCTATGTCCTGGAGCTGATCACTGGCCACTGAAAAGCCGCGTTTGTATTGAGATTCAAAATTTCCGTGCCAAAGTAGAATTTTGCGTTGTGAGGACGGCGGCAGACCCTCTGAAGGTCATACTAGAGCAAATAGTGAAAAATAAAAAAAAATCCCTTAACACAATCGAAATAGAAATAAGTTTGCTTTCAGTTACACTTTAAGTACATGAAACAGGAGAATACAAGTAACAACAGATTAGTAACTTACATCTTGCTGCAATTGTGCAGGTTCCATTGTCGTATGCATACCCCATAGAACATAAACAGTCGTATGCTCCTGCCGTGTTCTTGCAGACTGCACCATTATCTCCGCCCATTGTGCAGATGTTTTTGAGAACTGAGCACTCGTCAAGATCTGTAACCAAGTGAGTGAGTGAATTTATTAAGTGATTAAGCCTTGCGGCATTTCACAACTAACAAAGGAACTAAACTAAACATCTAAAATAAACTAGAGATCACATAGTTTTGTACAAACAACTAATCAAAAAAGAAAATAAAACTAAATAATACACAGTGTGAATTCCATTATAAAAAAAAAGAAGCACATACTTTTAAATCAAACTAGACCTACGTTGCCCGGGCAACGTGAAGTGTTGCGGCAACCTTTGTCCGGCTTCGCCGGCTAAAGTGTTGCGAGAGCAACACTTTGGTTTTGTTTCTTCGCTGTCGGTTAAATGCTGAATTTGTCAACTTATCGAAGCTTTTAAAACGGTATGTTCTAAAAAGAATAATCACATAATCAAAAGCTGTTCTTTAGCGTTGTAAAACCAACAACAAAACAATATCGGAAGAAGGCTATCCGTAACGTTTCAGGATTAAAATACCATAGATGACACTATTAATTATTACAAAACTACCTTATTGTTTTACATTACCGTATCGTTTGTACCCGTTGCGTAAACAGTTAATCCTAGGTTATAGCGATAGACCATCGATACAAACTTTCCTACTGTCATATTTACAGAAATCGAATACAATGTGCACCAATTTTCAAAAATTTCTAGCCCCTCGTGAACCGATCTTACTTACAAGTCCGTCTCCCGTGATTGACATCAAATTCACCGGAAACAAATAATGGATACACCAGCTATCAAAAGTTGCAAACCCCTCATCGCTGAAGATGATTATAGCATAAAAGCCGATTATTACTTACAAGTCCCATGCATGTCTTACAATTGGGAACAAAATTGTTCTTACCATCGAATACACCTGAGACAAATAACAGGTATACCAACTAGCAAAAGCTGCAAACTCCTCGTTGCCGAAGATCATTATAAGCTAACAGTCGACTGTTGCTTACAGTCGACTGTTGCTTACAAGTCCCTTACATGTCTCACAACTGGTATCGCCTATTTTTGGTTTCAGTGTGTACCTTACTCCTGAAGTTGTCAACCCCTTGAAACTTTCAAACTGGTTTATCTCATGAAGGATTTTTGTTCAAAAAAATGGATGGCATATATTTTGATCAGCTCTTCAAGGGCTATCGATTGCCCTAACCACAACAAAAGCATATCGGAAAAAGGGACTAAATTGACTTTGCAGTCAGTTGAACTTTATCCTTTTCAATCGTAGACATCGTGACGGATGAAAACTTGGAATAATATCCTATTTAATCTAGTTGGTATTATAAAGCTATCCGTAACTTTTTAGGATTAAAATACCTCAGATGACACTATTAATTATTACGAAACTACCTTGTTTTACATTACAGTATCGTTTGTACCCGTTGCGTTAACAGTAAATCCTAGGTTACAGCGACAGACCAACGATACAAACTTTCTTACCATCAGATTTATTTAAATCGAATACAATGTGCAACAATTTGCACAAATTTCTAGCCCCTCGTGCACCGATTCTACTGACAAGTCCCTTTCCCGTGATAGACATCAAGTTCACCGGATAAAAATAATGGGTACACCGACTAGCAAAAGTTGAAAACCCCTCATCACTGAAGATTTGTGTAGCATAACAGCCGATTATTACTTACAATACCCTTGCATGTTTTACATTTGGGAACCAAATTGTTCATCAAATGACAGGTACGCCAACTAGCGAGAGCTGCAAACCCCTCATTGCCGAAGATGATTATGAGCTAACAGTCGCCTGTCGCGTACAAGTCCCCTAAATGTCTCACAACGGGTATCGCCTATTTTTGGTTTCAGTGTGTACCTTACTACTGAAGTTGTCAACCCCTTGAAACTTTCAAACTGGTGTATCTCATAAAGGAATTTTTTTACAAAAAAATGGATGTCATATACTTTGATCAGCTCATCAGCGGCTATCGATTGCCGTCGAAGTTGAACTTTATCCTTTTCATTCGTAGATATCGTGACGGATGAAAACTTGGAACAATATCTTATATAATCTAGTTGATATTATAAAGCTATCCGTAACTTTTCAGGATTAAAATACCATCGATGACACTATTAATTATTACAAAATTACCTTATTGTTTTACATTACCGTATCGTTTGTACCCGTTGCGTAAACAGTTAATCCTAGGTTATAGCGATAGACCATCGATACAAACTTTCTTCCTGTCATATTTACAGAAATCGAATACAATGTGCACCAATTTTCAAAAATTTCTAGCCCCTCGTGAACCGATTCTTACTTACAAGTCCGTCTCCCGTGATTGACATCAAATTCACCGGAAACAAATAATGGATACACCAGCCATCAAAAGTTGCAAGCCCCTCATCGCTGAAGATGATTATAGCATAAGCTTTTTAAACGGGATGTTCTAAAAAAATTAATCATATGATCAAAAGGTATTCTTCAGCGTTGTAAAAGCAACAACAAAATAATATAGGAAGAAGGGACTAAATTAACTTTGCAGTCAGTTGTACTTTATCCTTTTCAATCGTAGACATCGTGACGGATGAAAACTTGGAACAATATCTTATCTAATCTAGTTGGTAATAGAAAGCTATCCGTAACTTTTCAGGATGAAAATACCATAGATGACACTATTAATTATTATGAAACTACCTCATTGCTTTACATTTTCGTTTGTATCCGTTGTGTAAACAGTTAATCCTCGGTTACACTGATAGACCATCGACACAAACTTTCTTACCGTCAGATTTATAGAAATCGAATACAATGTGCACCCATTTGCAAAAATTCCTAGCCCCTCGTGAACCGATTCCTACTTACAAGTCCCTCTCCCGTGATATACATTAAGTTAACCGGAAACAAATAATGGGTACACCAGCTAGCAAAAGCTGCAAACCCATCATCGCAGAAGATGATTGTAGCATAACAGCCGATTATTACTTACAAGTCCCTTGCATATCTTACCATTGGGAACCAAATTGTTCTTACCATCGAATACACCGGAAACAAATAACAGGTATACCAACTAGCAAAAGCTGCGAACCCCTCATTACCGAAGATGATTATGGGCTAACAGTCGACTGTTGCTTAAAAGTCCCCTATATGTATCATAACTGGTATCGCCTATTTTTGGTTTCAATGTACCTTACTACGAAGTTGTCAACCCCTTTGAAATTTTCAAACTGGTGTATCTCATGAAGGAATTTTTGTACCAAAAAATGGATGACATATACTTTGATCAGCTCATCAATGGCTATCGATTGCCGTCGAGAAAAAAATTCTACCTGTCATAGTTCAAAAGTTGACTTTTTTGCCGTAGGCCAACTTTCTAACGTCACGACTTAGAAAGGAGCAAAGGATAAGCTCTAGTTTCTTTAGCAATGAGAGAACTTTTAAAGTTTAAGAGGCACATCTGATACCGTTACTCTACCACAAACCAAAGTGCAAAAAAAAAAAATTATAAACTCTGCTGAAATCGTCGCAGACATGGACAGACACAATAGATGGCAGCACTTTCGGACCCGTGGGAAAAAGCCACTTTTTTGTCTCTGTAGATTTTTCTATTTATCACTCAAAGAAGATATGTTGGCTGTGGGGCCGGGTAACTGCCGCATATATTTAACACTTATAGATTTTAGTCCATCTTCAATTTGAAACTGGTGCCTGCCTGCTTGCGTGCTAGAACGGAGCTTTCCACTCGAAAGCAGAAACATCTTTTGATGAAACGAAAGGTTCGCTACACAACTTCAGATAGTCCTCTCTGGCATAGGCTATACAACTCCACTTCACTTCGCAAACCGTAGGCTCTGGCTCGAGGACAAGCAAAAACCATCCTTATTGGCCCCAGGCAAGAGTTCTACGGAGCTTTCCAAAATGTAATGTCATATTCATCAATCCGGCCTAAGGTCCACACTTTTCGTAAAAACCGCACAGGTTAGACCCTTCTCAGTTACCAGGAATAAAATGAAATCGGAGTCATAGGAAAAAAAAAAAAAAAAAAACGAGGACAAAACCAAAGTGTTGCTCTCGCAACACAATTATAATTCCAAATCCAAACGTTTAGTTTTCCGAATATATTCCAACACAATATTTCTAACGTTCCTAAATTTAAAAATCAAATCAAGATGAAATGGAAAAGGCGATTTGTTTTAGTAAATTGATGACCTATTCTGTTCTAACTTGCGCGATAACTGACTATGAGTGAATTTATTCAGTGATTTAGCCTTACGGCATTTCACAACTAACAAAGAGACTAAACATCTAAAATAAACTACAGATCACATAATTTTATACAAACAACTAATCAAAAACGAAAAAAACCCTAAATAATACACACTGTGAATTCCATTATAAAAAAAAAAAAATTACATACTTTTAAATCAAATCATAATGCTAAATCCAAACGTTTGATACAAAATATGAAGGGAACAGAGGCTGACAAACAAGCAGTAGAAACAAGACTCAACTTGACGAAGAAAGTTCAGAAAATCCGTCCGGAAAAAATGTCGTTACTTGTTTGCCGCATAACGGTTGGAGGAGACGTCCAGGATCCGGTACCCGCGGACCGAAATTCCTGCCAGGATTTTCCGCACCATCATCACTTCCGTCCGAGATGCCTTTGACACACGACCAGGTCTGTATATTTGACACATATATTGTAATTTATTATGTTTGTTTTTACAATAATCGCAGATTTGGTTTATAACCACGATAATCGATTTTTGTAGTAAACTTTCTATCTATCTATCAGGTTCGGGTACCCCCGGGCTGGAATTTTGCAACCATCATCACTTCCATATGAAAAAGCTGAAATTTTGTCAACTTGATGACGAAAGTGACGAAAATCCGGCCTGGAAATCCTGATCGTGTGGTCGCTAGGGTTGATATTTTTTCGACTCGATGGTGAAAGTGCAAAAAATATGGCCGGAAAACTTGATCGTCCATCCGCAGCAGAAAGGTAGCTCAAATCGGTACATTCGTTCATAGAAGTTTGACGTTTGTGTGTTCTTCTCGCTCATGCGCCTTTAGAGTAAAGTTGCGTGTTTTTTTTATGTAATTTCGGCGAAGTTTCGCTTAAACGCCGTTTTATTTGTCCATTCCATTTCCTGTAGTTTCGAACCTGAAACTACGGAGCTCAAACTACAAACTACCTCGCCGACATATTTTGGTGTAGTTTGACTTTTCGGAAACAAGAAGTCAATAAAACGCAAGTAAGACAAAACAAGAAACAAACTACAAACTTTGACAAGACAAAAGCGAATTCAATAAAACGCAACTTAAATCTTGGATAGCTCAGAACACAGTTTGTCTCTTTTGTGAACAGTCTTTCGTCAGTAAGTAACTAATTTATAACCAGCTATTTGGAATTAGGGAATTAAATGAAAGAAAATAAATAAAACACATAAACACTCAGAAAAAGACACTTAATTTTCAATCTTCGGCCAGGAAGTAGTGGATAACGTCGTGCGCTGATTGGGCCCTGTTGTCCTTGATTTTTACAGGCAATGAGGAAACATCCAAAAGGGTAACAATTGTATCTTGAATTTTGACTTCACTGTCAACGTACGGTTATGACATAGATTTCAGATAGATTCAGATATTTTTTTACTTCACCAAAAAAACACAACTACATTGTACAAAAAACTCAATAACCACATAAAATACAAAAATCCTTTGGGTGGCTGTATCTTCTAACCACCTTTTAACTTGAAATTATTCAATAAATAATGACATAAAAACTAATCTAATATATTTTCAAAAAAAAGAAAGGAAAAAGAGGTAAAGAAAGAGAGAGGAAAAAAAAGAAAATAGGAAAGAAACCTCCCCCCCCCACCCCACCTCTTCACTCCCCGCCTCCCTACACCCAAGACAAGTCGAGCAGGTGCTTCGCGTATTTAAAATAACATGATCTCGTCTTTTTAATCGCCTTCGTTCGCAAAACAAGAGTGACACCAGAACGAAATAGTGTAGCCAGAAGGTGCTGTACAAATTTCCCAAAGCTTTAAAGGACCTGTCTCACCTACAATCCAAATGCAGCCTACTTCCATAATCACTCCAAATATTTCTAAAACCGGAGACCCCAGTTTTGTACGGTAAATTCTAACCCCTCTAACAAAACCATGCTGGTTTTATCACTTGCCGTCTTTTGCTACCTTCGACGTGTACCAAGCGAGAAGTTTTTCCATCAGAAAAACTGGTTATGTAAATAGTCCATCAGAAAAACTGGTTATGTAAATAGTTTCCCTCTTTTAGCTACAAGTCATCGTGTCTCGGAAAAGGCTTAAAACAGCCAAAACCGTGGGTTATTTTTTGAAAGCTCAGCATAGTTTTAAAGTATTCAAATATTTTAAAATACTGCAAGTTGAAGAGAAAACAGTGCGAGGGGTTCTTTAAGTATCTATGTATGTGTACTTGTATTTTCTTCTTTCATTTCTGAAAATAGTGAAAAGTTGAATCATTTGTTAGTCTTGTCACCGTGCGCAGAAAGCGGCAATCAACAGTTAGTGTGATTTCGCTACTTAACTAATTATTTATCTGTTTGTGGTATGCTATCATAATAGTAACTGTGGTTGTGGTAGTTAGTCTAATCTGATGTCGATACCGTAAAACCGACGATTTTGCGGACGAAATAATTTTGTTTTTTGTTGCGTGCAATTTGTGTAGACTAAGCTTTAGATCTTGTGGTATCGTCCATACAGAGAATTTGCGAAAAATAAGTCAATGCAAACAAAAAGATTTCGGTCTAAACCTGGTGCTTTTTACATGTTCGTGGACAGGATAACTGATAATATGAATGCATAAAATTATTGCTCGTCAAATTCGAGCACGATGATCGAGGTTGAACGTTTTTATTTGCTGACAAAATTAGCACAGACATTAAAGGAGCACTAGTGAGAACTTTGTACAGTCAGTGCTTGCCTAATGAGGTCACAGTAATAGAAATCAAAAATTTTAATTTTGTGTTCGTGACACAGGTGGAACAAAATGAAAAGAAGACAAGAAAATACACACACACAATCAAAGCAAAATAACACTAGGCAGTAGCGCCAAGACCTATGCTTTCCATGCTTCACAATCGGGCCATACTTGTAGGACCACTACGCTTGTGCGAGACGAAGTTGCAGGTTTATAAATTTATAGCAAAGCTAAGATTCGGTCTGAACACATCGAAGAAACAGGGGAGGTTGTATCTTCTTTTTTGCTGTGTTCAGAACTTTAAGTTATTGGAGCCAGCGTTGATGCACCACTGATTGACTTTCAGTAGGGACGTTCTCTATCGCTAGTGATGCTAGCGACGCTGCTACTCGAGTGTGTGTTTCTTCAAGACTTGGCGCTAAGCTTTTAGTATTATTTTGCTGTGCACACAATCCATTAACATGTAAATGCCACGTACAGACTCATCGATTTTTTTTTAGACAATTTTCGAGTGTATGTACTCGATTCCGGCACTTTCTTTACTCTAGTGGTATTTCCGCCGTAATAAAGTTCTACTCTACCTCATTTTCAGTCGAAGGGTCGGCAAGACGGTATTCCCGCCTTTTTTTTTTTTCTGTTTGCTGTCTGAGGAAGGGCTTCCCCGTTTAACTGTGACCTATGATGACCGCCGCACCAAAATCCACAGGGTAGAATCAGTTTTAGGGTCAGTTAGCCACTGTAGCAAGATTTTTCGGCGTCAGACAAGTGCCGAGTCTGGACATACATTTTATATTTTTAATTTAATAATATGAGTCTTAATTCTTAAATTCCAGTTTAATTTCCGTTGCGGATTTGTCAGCATGCGCCAGTTAAATCAACAATGGAAATAACCTTCCGCAGAACCCGAAATTGCTTTCACAAGCTGTGTTCGTTGCACTCCGGGCTGTTTTTGGTGTTTTGTCGCGAGTGTCCAGTTCATCTCTTATAACGCGTTTTTTGGTTCACCGGTGAGTTGATAAAACCTTGCTAACTCCTCGCTGAAGCCGGGCTCCCGAGCAGGTTCTGGTTAGTCCGTGCCGGCGAGGTAAAACCGGACGCCGGTTAGTTCAAAAACTGGTTATAAGACTGCACTATCAGAAGTTTCATAACAGATTGCGCATAGCGAATAACACCTTTTCACTTAGAAATAAAGTGTTATGACCAATTAAGTTTATACTATTTCGTGCCTAGATCTCCAACAACACCTTCAATAGGTAAAATTACTACACTGTCAGAATTCACATAACGACACCAGAAGGATGCGCGGTTTCAACAGATAACACTTTGGGATGTTATCTGTTACGTTTCTTTCGTTCCCGTTAGTATTTTTACCAATTGAGGGTGTTGTTGGAGATCTAAGCACGAAATAGTGTAAACTTAATTGGTCATAACCGAGGTCATAACTCTTTATTTCTCAGTGAAAAGGTGTTATTCTTGAAAGTGTTAAACGCTATGTGTTAGGAAACTTCTGGCAGTGGAGTGTCGAATTATTCTCTTATAACACGTTTTTTGGTTCACAGGTGAGTTGATAAAAACTTGCTAACTCCTCGCTTAAGTCTGGTTAGTCCACGCCGGCGAGGTAAAACCGGACGCCGGTTAGTTCAAAAACTGGTTATAAGACTGGTGAGTAGTCACCGGTGGATGCAAAACGACTTATAAGAAAAAGACCACCGGTGAGAACTCCCGTGACAAAGAACACAGCTAGAGTAAAATCTTCATCTCCGCGTGCAGAGACCCAAATCGCAAAACGCAAAACAGTACAAAACGGTCCCTTTACTTTTATCTGGTTGGAGGGGGAGTCAAAGACATTAGCAGTAGAAAGACAGGAAACACCCATAAGCCCCATGAGTTACGAAAATTAGCGCATTAAGCTGTTGGTCTGTCCTTATAACATCTAAATATTCCTTCAGCCCAAACCAACTTCGAATCAGATTTGACATTGCAAAACGGATACGTCAGCTGAATTTTATTAAATCTATATTGAAACCAAGAAACTTTTTCCACAAGTTCATTTTCCAGTTTGAGTCGCTTGAGCCTGAAGAGGACCCTTGCCGAGAAGGGCCAAAATATAGCTGTAATAAAATTCAGCCGACGTATCCGTTTGCTTCTGCCAGTTCATCTTCAAAACACAGGTATCACGTATTGTTGTTTACAAATCCTTCTGGTTTGCATACATTTTATTTCTTTTTATTCTCATTCCATCATTGAAAGTTGACAAAGACCAAACTAGCGGCTCGATTTCCCATGACGTCATTTCAGCCGAGTTTCCTATATTTCCTACTGTTAAGGTCTTTGGGGGGAGTCAGCATCACGTACCGCATGTGCCATCTAGTTCGACAAACTTGGGGCCAGAACAGTGGCATCTGTATTTCTTCGGTCGGGTCGAATCAAGCAAGCACTTTGCTTCAAGGTCATCACTATTGCAAGGGTTGTCTAAGCAGGGTTCGTGTTTGGAGTTCCAGATCCCACCTGCCGCCTAGAAATAGCGCACTTCGTTAAAAGACACGTCGTACTTATGATACTAATTCTTTCTACTTCAGTAGCCTACCATTTCATTCCATTCTCGTCGAGGGGTTGGTCTCTCTCTGTCACCGGTGTACACCTCGGCCCGGCACCAAGGTACACGCCACTTGGTGTACATCGTTTTTTAGTGAGCAACCCCTCGATTCTTGCTCCCGAGATTTTACAGCTCAAAAGTGTATCAAATCTGCTCCATTGACATTACAGGGATTATCACGCTTGCCACGTTTGTTCTCTTTACGTGACATACCAGGCTCCCGATCGTCTTTTCCGAGAAGCCTATTGGTCAGCAGATAGGTTATGCAACTGTTTCCTATTTTCTCGTCCAACATGCAAGGGACAGGGAGAGAGGCTAAAAACAGCCGAAACCTTGTGTAATTTGCTGTAAGCATAGGTAAGTTTTAAAGTAGTCAACTATCTTAGGAAATATTAGCAGAAACACATGTGACCTTTAATAAGAATACTTTGAAATCTATTCAGTTCAAAAAACAAATGGGATCCTCGACCTATTATGATACTAATGTCAAAGAAAAAGTTTCGGACTTTTTTGGTCCACAGGATATCGTAGATGGACTACACTGTCAGAAGTTTCATAACAAAGAACACAAGGATGCTCGTTTTCAACCGTTAACGTTACGCATTAAACAGTGTGCATACAAGAAGAGCCGAAAAAACATCTGCCGACTTTTTTTTATTGTCATCGTGATATCGGAAAACTATCCAGTGTATAATGTGTAATATTAAATGATTGACTGATTGATTGATAGGAAACATAAATGATGTAAGTGTTATTAAGCGTACTTTTCTTTTTTGGACATGGATATGTGTATGCCCAAAAGCCATATAAACTATATTCATACATATTTTGTCACTTGTTTGACGTTAGACAACCACATAATTGATAATAATTTTGTTTCTTCACACTACTTTTTATGATTCAACTAAGATAATGAAGCTATGAGAACAAAACCGTGTATTGCATCCCATTATTCTATACTTTTCGGTTCGATAACCGCTCATCTTACCCAGACAAACCTTCAGTTAGCTACGTGTGGATAAATCGCTTAAAACTGTTTTAAGATAAATGGTTACGTGCGGTTTCGGAAGCGTGGGAGGGTCACGCTTTAAAGTTTAACTGAAAAGCCAACTTATTTTGTGTCATTCAGTTGGATACACTGAATTATTGGGATTCTGGTAAGGGATTTTTTGTCTTCTATGCGGTATGCTCTAGTTATGACATTCAGAATATCTGCAGCCGTTCCCACAGCATAAATTCTACTATGACGCGGGAAATTTAAATTCTACACAAACGCGGGTTTTCAGTCGGTAGTGGTGAGATTGGTGAAGATTGCTTAGTGCCTGAAAAAAAAAATCCTTTCTCGTATGGCATACGACAAAAATATAAGCGCATAGAGGTACCACAAATCACACGGAAATTCTACTATTTGAAAATCTATTATTCGTGAATAGCGGAACAACGAAGTAACACATTTTCAGCGGGTCTTCAAGCCAATTTAAGTGAACAGGTGATGGGTAACTAGATTGTCCTATCCCAGGCCTTTTCGGTTAAAGTTATTTCAAATTGCTGGACGAAACGCTAGGCTTCTGATTATTTCAATAGTTGCGTTTTTGCAGATACCATGGTATCTGTTACCACGGTAACTGGATCTGCAATTAGTCGTTTTTGCAGCTACCCTGGAATCTAATTATATGGTTGCTCTGCAAAAACGACATTTGCCTCGGATTTGCACTTTTAGAAACCATCCAAAAAGAAATATTGGTATCCACTGACATCTAGGTGACAGAACTTCTTTCTCGCCAATTTGACAAAAACACTAGACTCTTGTGTTAGTGATAATAAAAGTGAGATTAATTTTCAGATACCACGATAAGTTACCACGGTACCTTGCGAGACCACGGCAGCTGCAAAAACGCTTTTAGACCGTGGTATCAGATACCATGGTATCTGCAAACGCAACTAACGATGTCAGCTCTCCCAACCACGTGTATACAGTGGCTGCATTCAGGTCCGGGTTCTTTAGTTTTACTTGATTTAATTTACTTGATAAGAATGTATCAGTCGCTGGGAATAGGCTCGTTGGCTCGCCCCCGGTTATGTCTTCCTATTTATTTTGTACCCCACTATTTTCGAATTGTACGATGTGTGCGTTAGAAATAATTATTCGATTACCACCATATATGAGTAAGAAATCAGTTGTTCCTCTGTATTACACACAAAAAGAAAGACTTGTTCCATGCTGACGATGCCGTATACCTCACTGAAACTCTCTATACGAAACAAAAGAAGAGCTGAAAGCTCATATGGCACTTATGAGAACAGTTAGCATGTTTGTCAGATGCGGTTAGCAGTTGTCAAGGCTGCATCTCTCTCCCGAAATTCATTTCATCAGAAAATCGGCTTGATCTTCTAAATTTCAAATGGTTATTCCACTCACTGATAACTGTTTCTCCCACAACGATGATCGGATCGGGGGAGGGACTATTTTTCAGCTAATCTGCTGAAAACACTTTCACTCACACTTTCTGTATTACACTTTCAGTCCCTATCATGCCTGCCAACAATGTTTCAAAGTCAGCTTGGGCTCAAAGAATATTTATGCCTGCCAAGTTTCATGGTCATAGCACAGACTGCCAAGTTTCATGGTCATAGCACATTTGGAAGTACCTCAGCTCGTGATGACCAGAATTGTGGAAAACCCTCTCAAACTCCCCCAACTGTGACAAGATCCGGTCCTTTTTTGTCAGTATTGTCTCGTATTGTCGCTACGGCTTATGCTTGTTCTCTCCTCCAAGTCCCATCCCGATCCCTCGACCCTAAGCGTTTCAAAAGATTCCCGGTCCCCCCCCCCTCTACCCCCACCCCCAGTTATCGGATTCGGGCCAGATTTGAAATTGAGAATCTGAGACACTTGTTCTTCACGCTTGTCAAGTTTCATGCTTGTCCGATTACCCGTTCCAAAGTTATGTATGATTCTAGTTTCCAGATTCCCCATCCCTTCACTCCCCCCGCGATGGCTTGATTGGGGAAGTGATTATTTCCAAGTTAACCTGGTCGATTCCCTTATGTGGCTTCCAAGTCTTATTGTCCTAGCTTATGTGGAAGCGTTTCAGGAAATTTCCGGTGCCACTCTCCAGCCACCCCCCCCCCCCACAGGTATCGAATCTGGTCCGGATTTGAAGCTGAATATCCGAAACACTTGTTCTTCACGCTTGTCAAGTTTCACGCATGTCCGATTACCCTCTTCAAAGTTATGCATGTTAATAGTTTCTGGATTTCCAATCCCTCCACCCCCCCCCCCCCCCCCACTATGATCGGATCTGGAAAGTGATTATTTCCAAGTTAATCTGGTCGGTTCCCTGATATGCCTGCCCAGTTTCATTGTCCTAGCTTATGTGGAAGTGTTTCACGAGATTTGTTTAGTTTAACTTTAGTTAACATCAGAGCAAAATAGCTCTAGTTATTTTGCTCTGGTTAGCATTTACTTAAGTCTTACTTTAATCTTTAAGCCGTATATTTTCCCGTATTCGCTACATACATCTCTAGTCGTAGCGCAGTGGTAGAGAGCTGGAACTACGACACAGAGGTCCGCGGATCGATACCGCATTTGTGCAGCGCTCTTTTTGCTTCCTTTTGCTCCCCTTTTGCTACCGGTGTTCCTAGTTTCCGGACTCCCGAATCCGGGGAAAGTCGGATTGGAAAGTGATTATTTGTAAGTTAATCTGGTCGGGTCCCTGATACGCCTGCCAATTTTCATTGCTGCACCCCTAATCTATATCAGCCCCTACTAAGGTTCAACAACATTTTATACCAACCCCTTCGACCTTCGATTGCTCTAGCTCTCTCCGAACGAATTTAAGCAAAGAATGACTCATCCACGAGCAGAGCTATACTAGTGTGAAGAAAGAATGACTCATCCATGCGCAGAGCTATACTAGTGTGAAGAAAGGGGTAGGGGTTTGACAAAAGCTAGAAAAAGATTTCAAGAGATTTCGGGTGTCTCCCTCCAGCCCCCCTCCCAGTTATTAGATCCGATCTGAATTTAACAATGAACATCCAAGACACTTGTTCCTGATACCTGTCAAGTTTGATGCAGGCCCGATTATCCGCTCCAAAGTTATGACTGTTACTAATTTCCGGATTCCCCATCTTGCCACTCCCCCATTGATGGTCGGATCGGGGAAGTGATTATTTCCAAATTAGTCCGGTTGGGTCCCTGATATCCGTGCTAAGTGTTATTGTCCTAGGTCATGTGGAAGTGCCCAAACTAGCAAAATGCAGACAGACGCCAGACAGACATACAGACATTACGATCGCTTTATGGCACTTGAGTAAGCTCAAGTGCCATAAAAAAGAGTAAAAAATAACACTATACGTTGTGGCCAGAGCTGAAGTGACAACTAAATTTTCACTAAAACAGTTCAGACTCTACGGAAGAAAAAACTATCAGCTTCCCTGCATCTATACATATATATATATATTCACCGATAGGAATAAACTAAAAATGTTTGTTTTCTGAGGTAAAATATATCAAATGGGTGCGACCTCACGCTTGTATGGAATTATGATACAACGTAGTTTAGACCCGTTAGCTCTCCCAGTATTTCTCCACTGTGAAATCGCGCTCTACTTATTATTTATTAACATTTTGAATAGGGGAGGTGCAGGTGTTAAGCTGATGCTTCTCTCCCAATTATGCAATCCCCATACTGTTCGATCTTGATTCTTAACGAGCCTCGCTTACCAGACGTTGTTCTCTGTACTCTGATTAGTTTGTACAGCCTGTGGTCAATCACAAACTACGTGAGAGGCGGGGCTTAATTGTGGAAATTTTCTATAGGAAAATTAGATTTGGCTAGAAGCAAAAACATGAAAACCACTTAAACAACTATGAAGGGAAAACCGAAAACGGGGGAACTGGCGAAGGCGCTTGTTACTGAGGAGTAGAATATTGGTTAGATCTGCTTTGACGAATGCATGAATGAATTTCTTCCACGGAAAGTTCAAAGTTTACGACAACAAATAAACAATTAACAATAATGTTCGACTATAATACTCTCGAATTTAAGAACCTAGTTTTATGCTCTGTGCACCGTCAGAAGTTTCATAACAGACAACGTTTGATAATGCAAAACGGATGCGTCAGCTACATTTTATTAGAGCTATATTTCCGCTTTTCTTGTCAAGGGCCCTCTTCAGGCTCGAGCCGCAAGATGGGATAAAAATAAAGGGACAAAATAAAGCGTGGATAAATTTGCAGGTTTGTTTCCTTCCCCGTCGTTAACCCTGAAGATTGACAGCCTGACGAGGACCCTTGCCAAGAAGGGCCGAAATATCGGTGATGAGGAATCGTAGCTGACGTATCCGTTGTAAACATTGTTTGAATAACCGAAATATCGCTGCTAAAGCATCATAGCTGACGTCAGGCACGTACGCAGGAATTTTTTTCGGTGGGGGCCCAAATCCTTCAAAACAGTATATAAAAGGCGCATTATATTCGTCTCACTAATTCGTCGTTTTTTATCCCAAAGCTGGAGAAGACTCTGTTGTTTTTTCGACATTTTTACACTTGTCCTTTCTTTAGCGTGCCTACGACCGCTTTATTCCCTAGAGAAATTCTGTCTAGATCAGTAATTAACCACTATCCCTTATTATCTGTGAAGGATCAGAAAATTATGCGAAAAAAAAAATCGTGAGATTTCGGGGGGGGGGCCGGGCCCGGAGGCCCCCCCCCCCCCTCTGCGTACGTGCCTGGCTGACGTATCCGTTATATGCATTATTCGAATATACGAAATACAGGCCTAATGAAATGTAGCTGATGTATCCCATTTGCATTGTCAAACATGATTCGCAGCCAGCTTGGGCTGAAGGAATATCTATAGCGAACAACACAAGGATGCGCGCTGTTTCAACCGACAACACTTGGGATGTTATCTGTTGTCACGACAAACGTTATGCATGAAATGATGCATAGCAAGCATTGCCAGGAGGAGCTGAAAAACCACCAAAAAAGCACCTGCTGACTTTTATGTTGGTCGTCATGAGATCGGAAAATTCATCAGATACTTTTTTGTCTTTTTTTTTCGGCTCTTCCTGGCAATGTTTGTTTATGTATAACATTTCATGCAGGATTTGGACTGGACGGGCATATCAGGGACCCGATCAACTACCCTAGAAATAATCAGTTTCCCTATCTGACCATATGCGGGGGTGTGGAGGGCGGTGGAAACTTGAAAATTGAGGGAAGTTTGTCACACTTTTTAGAGTTAGGGTACTTCCAGATGTGCTAGGACCATGAAACTTGGCAGGCGTGTCGGAGACCCGACTAAACAAACTTAGAAATAATCAGTTTTCCGATCCGACCATCTCGGGGTGGGGGGGGGGGGGGGTGAGTGGAAGGCGGGGTGTTCCGGAAAATTGAGTAGTATGTAACTTTCGAACAGGTGATCGGATTGGAATTAAACTTAATAAAATGAATAGATTATGTATCTTTGGTGTCCTGTTTAAAGTCTTGACGGGATTCGGTGGCCAGGGGGGGGGGGGTTGGGGGGGGCGGAAATTTCAAGAAACGGTTAGAATGGAGGGATCGGAGTGAAACTTACTAGGAAGAACAAGCAGAACTATATTTAGAGATGGAACTCACAGTACATACCATTCGGAAACAGCCTAAGAACAAGAGTATCCAAATCATATTGAAATTCTGTCACAACAAAAAATCCACAAAATACAGCATCACTGAAATCTGGCCGGAAATACAATCCGGTTGTTCACTTTTCGGAAACGACTTCCGGAGTAAGGAGAGAAGTATATTTTGAGACGTCGTACGAACTTATAAATGATCGCTGTATATTAGGTGTTGTTTACCATATGAATATGAGCAAAAGAAAAGTGCTCAGTTTTCGCGCCGCGCTCAAACGCGCGTCACATGTCGTGAAGCGACTCGTGGATTTTTTTCTTGCGACATCTCAGCAAGCAGACGAAAAATCTGTAGTGTGTTTGGCTTTTAGAAATGTCATTTTCGAAAGAAGGGCGCACGTTGGCCCCAGATCTTCGGTTTCGGAAGCCCAAGACTGCCTGTCCCCAGATCTTCGTTCTCTGTTGTTTCGTGTGCATTTGCTATTGCGGCAAACGAGCAAGAACTTGGTCACATTGGGCTGAAAAACCAGCCTATTCGACAAACAACTGAAAATCCCTAGGGGAAGTGAGATTGATGGGCTTTGTTGCAGCTTGGGGATAACGAGCAGACTGCAGTTACGGTTCCTGTAACATAATTATACGCACTGTTTTTGCTCTAATCGATCTCCTGAATTTAAAACGACAACGTTCAAAATTAGTTGTATCTTGTTCTTTTTCTACTTTTGCAACCCAAAAAGCCAGGAAATAAGCCCAGTGTGTAAGGAACGTTAATATACACTGTAAAAAAAAATCTTGCAGTATTTGCTACTGGGATTAATCTTGTCTTTATTGAGATAAGATTATCGGATTAATTATATCCCAATAGAGATAAGATTAATCCCAGAAGCAAATACTGCATCCTTATTCTTAGAAACTTTTTACAGTGTAATGGAACATAAGCTGTATCTACCGCGAATTGTGCTTTAATAGAAAAAATTTATGAACCGAAAGTTTGAGCTGTTAATTTGTCATTTCCGTTACAGCGCTCCTAGCAGATTGAAGTACATTGCAAATAACGCCACTCCGTAGCCTAATGGTGGGCGATATTTAATATCGACAACGATTTTCGGACCAAATATCGACATCGAATATCGCAACATAAATATCGATATCGAAAATGATAGTTTTCATTAATCATTAGTGAAGTCTATCCAGCCTAAGTTTATATTCATATGTCCGAAATTGGAGCAATATGTTCTCCGTAACTCAGTTTTTATTTATTCGAAGTTTGAAGTGATGCAAAATGCTTTTTTACACAATTTTGCTCTTAATTTTTCGCGAAACGAGACGTATACTATAGCGGCAATGGTTCCGAAATATCGGATATCGAATATCGAAAGTGAAAATATCGATATATCGAAAAATCCAACTATCGCCTAGCACTACCACTCCGAGTTGACGCGTACAACTCGTCACCAAAACAAGACTGAAAACTCAAAAATTGGTATAGTTCAGCCCGGATGACTGATAAAAAAAAAAAAAAAAAAAAAAATCGACAAGCTTAAAGTAGTCATCAATAATAAAGAACAATTCCAGTCGTAATTGTTCCGCCAGTAGTGCCCAGTTGGAAAATCGTAAATGATAAAGCAATCAATCTATTTGAATTTTCGTTCCGAGTTAAGTAAAATCACAAAAGGTAGAAAGATTTGAACTGAATATTTATTTATTTGTTTAACTTAATTGACGGCAAACAAAAGCCATATAAATCTTAAAACAAAATAAAAGCAAAATTAACAAAAGGACACTAACCTACACCACTCAAACCGGGGGAACCAACGGTTCTGCGGTCTAGGGTCTTGAGTCTCAGAACCAGTAGCTAGGCTGTCCGGGCAAAACAATATCTTCCCCCAAGACAACCAATATGGGACCTTCACCCTCATGTGCGGCCCAGCCAGGACAGCCAGCAACGGGTTTCTGGAAAAGAGTATGTAGTGGGTGCGCGCCCCTACATATACACGACGCTACGTAGACACGTAAGTAAGTGCACAAAATTCGACGCTACTTGGACAAATTTCCTGACACTACGTGGACAAAAAAAACGACACTACGTGGACACTACTCTACATCACGACGTTACGTAAACACGACGGTACATCGAAGGACGCTACGTAGACACGATGGTACACCGATCGACACGACGGTACGACGAACGACACTACGTGGACACGTCACTATGAGGACAAAATCCGACACTACGTCAAAAATCAAAAAGTGTCTACGTAGTGTCAGCACCGTCGTGTCTTTCCTTGTACCGTCGTGTCTATGTAGTGTCGGTCCTTGTACCGACGTGTCCATGTAGTGTCGGTACTTGTGCCGTCGTGTTCATGTAGCGTAGGTCTTCGTTCCGTCGTGTCTCTGTAGTGACGTAATAACACTTTTTTCGTTTCGATGTACTGTCGTGTCTTCGTAGTGTCTGCGTAGAGACATCATCCCTATGTAATCTCTTTTCCAGTTATAGTATTACCGAAGAAAATGCGCTGCCGTTAATTACGTACGTATGTCTGCTGCGCATCGACTAATTAATTAAGCTACTTTAAGATTTTTGATTTACTTGGTCCAGCAAGTGGAAAAAGGAAGTGACGGGATGGGAAAGAATTTTCGAAACTATTTTCACGGATGAGCTGGAAAATGTGTGAAATTTTGTTTTTCAGCTTTTACAGTGAGAATTGGAGATTGCGACACAAACCACACTGTAAATCCATATTGGTTAGAGTAACGGAAGGAGGATCAAATTGCTAGGTCCAATAAATTGGTAATATTTGAGTTTGTCTGTAAAAAAAACGTGCAGAATTGAAATCAATAGTTTCTGTCATGCGCAGATGGTTCCGGCGGAATCCAGTCATTAGTGGAAATTTACGATGCGTGTATTTTTACGATGCTAGTCAAAGGCCAACAAAGAGCCATGCAAACATTCAACAAAAGAAACAACCAACGAAGTACAAGTGAACGTGGATTTAGACCTAGGTAAAATTTCCTTTGCAGCAATTACCCCCCCCCCCCCCCATGAGATCCAGAGTAGCATCGTCAGCCTCAAGTGCGCACAGCCATAAGATCCAGCAACGGGTTCGAAGACTTAAGAATGCGTGTCTGCAGAGAAAGAGCAGACACCCATCTCCCGAAAGAGGGACTTCACACAAACTGATGAAGCAACTATTACTTTAAAACACTATTTTGGTTTTAGGTATGTATTTTTGGGTCGGATGTGATTCGACCGTATTCCGGCGGAAATTTGAGAACAGAGCAAGGAAAAGCTGGTTTGAGAACAGAACAAGCTGATTGAGATTTGAGAACAGAAGAAAGAAAGGCTCGGCGCCAGTCTGCTGAGACTCCTTGGGCAGTCAAAGGGATTCTCGAGGATAGAGGTAGTCACTTCTTAGGGAGACTCTGTTAAGGGAGTCCCCGAGGAAAGGCAAGAATAGGCCTTAGGGTTTACACTATATAGGGAAAAAGAACCTAATAATAACCTATAAAACCGAAACTGTTAATCGAGTTATGCTACTTCGTCCTGGCCAGTGGCCAGTTCGTGTTTCGGCCAGAACCCGCACAAAACAGGAACAAAGTAGTGACAGGAAATAAAAGTGTATATAACAAATCTGCCCCGAGTCCGGAAGACACGGTAATTCTATTTTCCGATTAGTATCTGCCCGGATCGACAATTCCGGCAAAACTACCGTTGGGTATTGAATTATTAGCCGACCTGTAGTATAGTCGAGACATTTTGAATTCGTCCGATTTCCTCGAGGGGCTACTTCCTCCCAAATTGGCTGTACAGTAAGTGCCCACGAAGGCTGTACAGTGGTGCCCACCAACAGAGTAACCCCTCGAGGTTCCTTTTCCAACCCAAACAAATCCCAATATGGGATCCCACCGGAACTGTAGATCTTTGTCCTTGCTGACTTCGTTTTCCGCAATCATGTTAATTGTGGTTAGCTCTATCCTGTTATTCACTCGTCCGATGGGAATTCTGCAAATGTATACCGTATGAACACCCAGGCCTTCAAAAGTACTTTAATAAACAAATATCATAAACACGAGATCTGACACTATGAAACTGACTGTAAAAAAGGAAAAATTGTTAGCACTTGCAGTTGCCAAGTGATTCAAGTGAATGCTCTCTCTTGACAAACTTCATCGTCATTTCTTCCTGTCTCAAACCTTCTTCTACAGAAGTTGCGTTTTTGATCCGGATTCTCCTCGCAATTCTCCTGTTTCGCGTTTTTGGACTATTCAGATGAAGCGAATTCTCCTTTTCTCGCGTTTTTGTCAGAATCGAGAACGGGAAAGCCTCGTGATTCTGCAGAATCGAGAGTTACTCCGATAGTGAATTCTCGATTCTCCTCTCTCCGTTCTCCTCCCGGATTGGCTAACAGAGTGCGGGTGTTCAATATGGATAAACGGGTATATCGGGTTGCAGACGAGTTGTCAAAAGCGAGAATGCGAGGACCAATAACGGTAATTTGCACGAGAAGCGAGCACGGAGAACTGAGAATTCCGGTCAAAAACTCAACTTAACACTTGAGGCAAATAGAGAACTCCACAAGCCTTTCATATTTTCGTACATAGACATTATAAGCGTAGGATCACAGCTAATAAATAAAAATTATTTTCTGAGGAAAAAACAGCAAATTCGTTATAAGTTGCATCTTTGCCACGCGAACGACCTCTCCTCAGAAACTTCATCTTTATTTCTTCCCATCTCAAGTCTTCTTCTTCACGCAATTGTGAGAAATAGATACAAAAAACTAAACGGCTGTCTGGTTAGTTCAGTCGCATTTACGAATTAGATTACCCGAGAGCGACTAACACCAAGATCTTCAAATGTACTTTAATAAATATGTATTGTAAACACGAGTGTCACGTTTTGTGTCACGAGATAACAGTTCGAATGATACAGTAAATAAAAACTGATTTTCTGTAACAAAAAAAAAGTTGCTCCTTTTTCAAGTGAACAATCTCTCCTCATTTCGGCAATGTCTTTCGTTTGAATACAAATATTTACTCCGACATAGTATTTTATCTGTGTTAGACAACATAAGCCTATTCGGAAAATACTGTAATAATAATAATAATGTATTTAAAGCCTTAGGGCCATATACAAACAACTGAATATAAAACTTCATAATACTTCTGTTATCACACTACATCAACTAAACTGCACTCGCCCGATCAACTTTTATTTTAATACTATTCGACACGAATCTGCATACTGCACTAATTGCACCTGGAGATGTAAGTAAGTAAGTAAGTAATTTATTTATAACCCGCCGTTTTCAGAAAGCGGAGTAAGTGAAGAAAGTAAATAAAACACATAAGCATACACAACAAGACCAAAGGTGTCGATGGGATCCCAAAAATCTAATATTTGATTCAGACAATCGAGTCTTGTCTTCGCCAGATCCAGTCTTGGACAGGCTAATCATCAGAGAAAACCAAGTTCAGATATACCTCTATAAGCCATATCTATTTTGACGATACTGACCGAGACTTCCTGCCGATTTCCAAGCGAACTACTAGTCCATCAAAATAAAAAAAAATACAGAAACAAAACCAGCGTATCTCCTTATCCCTATAAAGAACATCTAATCAACTTTGAATAAAAGTTTGACTGAAAAAAAAATAAGGTTACAACTGGATTCCGGAATAATTGTATGTCCGGGTAAAAAACCATTGTCATATACCGACTCAGCCTCTCTTCTTACCCCTTAATCTGTCATCTAATAGAACTTATGCTTTTAACAAATTTTCCGGTTTTGGCCGGATTCCGGGCGAACTAGTTCTCCAGCGAGAAAATGATTTTAACCATCGTGTTCGGCATGTCTTTTTACCCATAAATCAAACATTTAATCAACTTCAAATTAAACTTTTACTTTTAACCAACTTTCCGGTTTTTGCCGGATTCCGGGCAAACTACATGTCCGGGTAGAAAATTGTTTTCACATAAGTTTTCAGCATGTCTTTTTGCCCTAAACCGAACATCTAATCAACTCGAAATAAAACTTATAATTTTAACAAACTTTCCGGTTTCGGCCGGATTTCGGGCGAACTACTTGTCCGTCGAGAAAATGGTTTTCACCATCGTCTTCAGCATGTCTTCTTACCCCTAAATCGAACATCTAATCAACTTCAAATAAAACTTTTACTTTTAACAAACTTTCCGGTTTCGGCCGGATTCCGGACGAACTACTCGTCCGCTGACAAAATGGTTTTCACCATCGTCTTCAGCATGTCTTCTTACCCCTAAATCGAACATCTAATCAACTTCAAATAAAACTTTTACTTTTAACAAACTTTCCGGTTTTGGCCGGATTCCGGACGGACTACTCGTCCGATGACAAAATGGTTTTCACCATCGTGCTCAGCATGTATTCTTACCCCATAATCGACTATCACATTAGCTGTTTCAAAATACTTTGTTTGCCCCTTAATTTAAACCCCCTCCCCCACCCCTAAATGTAGAGCTACAAAGCCCATCTACGAACTCGACTGGTCCGACGACCCAACGAATCCTCACACCAAGTTTCATCAAAATATCTCATTCCCTTCGAGAGTTATCGTGCTTACAGACGGACGGACAGACGGACGGACGGACAAACTTTTGCGATGTCATAGGTATCCCTCCACTTACGTTTTGGGATCCCAAAAAGACACTTAATTTCAATCGTCGGCCAGGAAGCAGTGTAGAAGTGACCAGGAAGCAGTGTGCTCTTCATGATATCAGGAAACAGTATCTCCCTATCCCCCCAGCAAGATTCCCTTAAAATCGAGAGCTCGCGACAACGTGCAACCAAGTGGGCTAGGTCATTGTCTCCCTCACCGCAAAGGGAACAGGGCTAAGTCGAAAACACGCCGATGATCCTCGGGAACAACGATAAAACGTAGCACTAACGAGTAATGACTCAAACTCAACAACTCAGCCCCGTGTTAACCAATCACAGCGATGTTTTTGGGAGCAGCTATGATACCGTTTCCGGCTCTTCCGCTACGGCACAGGGCGATTTTGCATCGGCAAGAAGAGTTAGTCATCAAGAGTATTGGACTGCGTCTGTTTGTGACCAAAATATTAAATATTGATCAACTATTTGACCACTGTCTTTTTACCATTGGTGACTGTCCGATAGATGTCCGTGACGGGTGTGCCATATCAAGCAGTTGTGGTAACTACAATACCCCGCAAACCTTCCATCTGGATAAACAGCAACAGAACGAAAGAACATGACCAATTTCTTTTAATACATTAATTATAAACACTGAATCACAGTTGAAATTAGTCAGCTAAAAGCCAGAAATCCTAATTTGAAAAAATAAAATCAATTTTTTTAGAGGTAGAAATTCCCGATGGCAATAACGTATCATGCGCAGAAAGATGCGCAATTGCTAGCATGCACTGGTTCCCGGGGCCCGACATCAGCCGCAAGCAAACTCTTGGGTTTGTTGGGATAACCAACGTAGTCGAAACAGTTGCTATTCAGATCTGGATCTGGCTATTCTGACCCAAGTGAGTGGAAAGGGTGATCGATCAGATTTAAAAAAAAAAACATTGTTAGTAGTTGCATCTTTGCCAGGTGAATGACCTCTCTTTATGAAATTCATCATCATTTCTCCCCAGATCAAGCCTTCTTCTACACGCAATTGTCAGAAATAGAGTACTCCACAAACCTTTCATAAGAACAAACAGGAATAGTAAATAAAATGGAACGAAAATGACCCCACTAGCAATAGTGATCGCGTTCGCATAATTTGTCGAGCGATCATTGGTTGAAAGGCTTGTGGTGGCTGTTGTCAATGCGGTGGTAGTGGTGGGCGGACGGGAAGTGGTGGTGGTGGTAGTAGAAGTTGTGTAGTAAAGTTGCGGTCGTGTGATGTTGAAAAGCAGTGAGAGGTTGGTGACATCAACTAAAATAAGTATGTAACAGTCATGATTAAGAAGTCATCCGCTCAATAATCGATCATCCTATGTTCATCCTATCTATACTGGTATAGAGGTAGCGTATGGACTCCGTGCGGACGTAAGAGTGTTAATTGGTGGCACAATATTTGCGTTCAGAGATCTCGAGTAATATTTATTTTGTAGCTTCGGTGTAACCCGAATACCTCAGCTGACTTGAATGTTCGTGGGATGAGCTCTCTCAGAGCTCTCTCAATTTGGATTCTCTTCCGACCATCACTGCAAGTTACCTCTTCAAGGCCATCTAGAATTGAGAGCTGAAAAGTGCTAGATGGTACTACTTACAGAGGAGTTCTAACCAATCACAGAACGTGGGGAACCGGAAGCAACGGAAAACTAGATGGCTCCGTCAGTTAATAAACAAAACCTTCCTGTATGGCCGAACCAACTAGAATATATACTTCATAAAAATAAAAAAAAAAATAAAAAAAAATGTGGGATCGGCTGTCCATTTTTTTCTTATCATTTGTGGCTTGTTTTTTTAAAAGGAGAATTTATTTTTGTCAGTTTTATTAAGGAAAGGCTGGAGAGTGCTATAAGCTTAAAGCGAGGCTTCACCTTCCAGATTTTCCTTCCCGATTCCAGACAGCCGTTTTCATCGGGAGGGATCTGGAAGGTGAAGCGAGGCCAAAAACGTCTGGAAGTCCGGGGTGTTGGACACCCCAGATTCCGAATGTCTGGAAGGTACCATAGAGGCAATCCATTCGAGAGACAGGACAAATAAGTAAGTAAGTAGTAAGTAAGTAAGTATATTTATAACCCACTAAAGTTTTGACAAAAACAAACAGTGGAGTAAATAAGGAGAGAAAAAAAAAATAAGAAAGAAAAAAAGACAAAATACGTTAACAAAAAAGACTAAAATAACCTAATAAGGCGGTGGTGAGGGAAATATGCAAATGTAGGAAGAAAAGGGAAAGTGATTGACAGTTGTGACTGGGATGCAAGAGATATTTGAAATGCGAAGGGACATCTAGGAAATGTTGAAGAATAGCGAAATTGGATGTCATCATTATCATGAAAAAAGCCAGGCTTCACCTTCCAGATTACCAGACGTCCGGGGCTTCCGCATAGTCAAGCAAACCCTTCCAGATTCTGATGATAATGATGACATCCAGTTAGCCCTTTCCTTCCTACATTTGCATATTTGTTCCGTCTCCCGAATGGATTGCCTCTATGGTACCTTCCAGACATCCGGAATCTGGGGTGTCCAACACCCCGGACTTCCAGACGTTTTTGGCCTGGCTTCATCTTCCAGATCCGTCTCGACGAAAACGGCTGTCTGGAATCCGGAAGAAAAATCTGAAAGGTGAAGCCTCGCTTTTACTCTGTACTGCCGTCAGCAAAGAGTGTAAATGATAAGAGCCTCGTTTTTGTTGCAATAGTGCTGCCGCAGCTGCGGCAGGACTGCTTTGCTTCTGCACAAGATGCGTTTTCGGATTCACCGCCAGCACGATTTCTTCTTGGTTGATGTACCACCTTGCAGGGAAGCACGGAAGCGCTACCGTCTTCCTCGGAAGCACTGCAGGGCAAAAACAAATGTAGAAAGAATAAGCCCGGAAGCGGCTGAGAAGTGGACCTGCAGCGTGCAACAAAAACGAGGCTAAGAGCCTATTCACACTGGGCTCAAAACGCGGCCTATTTGACAAACGAGTGAAAATCCCTAGGGGACATGAGATTTGATGGGCTCTGTGGCAGCTTGGGGATAATGAGCAGACTGCACTTAGGGGTCAATTTGGGTTCTGTAACATTATTATACACGCTGTTTTGCTCTAATTGATCTCCTGAACTTAAAACGACAACATTCAGAATTAGATGTATCTTGTTCTTTTTCTTTTTTCTACTTTTGCAACCCAAAAAGCCAGGAAATGAGCCCAGTGTGACTAGGCTCTAAGAACTGTGCAAAAGGGCGCGAAATTTAAATCCAAGCTAAAAATCTTGGTTTGGTCCCAGCTTGGATCCCTGATGGTGCCCTTATTATCCCCTTCAAGGAGTGGATTCCAGCAGATCATTTGAGGTTGTTAATGAGTTTACGAGGTGATTGTCTACCTTTAGGAATGCGTAAAAGATATATGGAAACAGTGTTGTCTGGTCCTTACTTTTGCCCAATTTGTGGACATTTGGACGAAAATATTTTTCACGTAATGTGCGTTGTCCTGAGCTTTCAGATCTTAGTGTGAAAATTTTTGGTGTTAGTAATGGGGGAGGATTGGTTGGTAAAAGTAATGGGAAGTAAAATATTTGGTGATATCGACAAGTTGGGAAGATTCCTTTCGGTTTCGATGAACCACAGAGAAAGATTCCTGTAAAGGAATATGTACAATAGTTAGCATTTATTTGGTTGGTGTTTTTTATTTTTGTTTGTGTTTATTTTTTTCCAATGGCCTCTGTGCTTTTAGTGGAATAAATCTTATCTTATCTTATCTTATGGTTTATTGCCCTTTTCTTATTTTTTGTATGTGTCTGTTTGAACGGGTTGCCGTGACTGATGGTTTGTTCAGTGGATAAATAAATACAAGTATTCCTGTTTCCTAAAATTCAACTGATTATTTACCTGTGCATTTACCAGTTGTCCTATCCACAACAAACCCAGCTGAGCATGTGCAAAAAACGAAACCAGGTCGTTCAATCTCATTCACACAGCTTGCTCTTCGGTCGGTTATTCCGCATATACCAGGCCTGCAGGGCCCTACTATTCTCTGAAACAGAAATTAATCGTTATAATCAGGTTATAATACAAGTATTTCACTTCTGCAAATGTTGCAACTGGATCAAGATCCCTCGCAATACATACAATTACTTGATTCTCACTTTGTCGGGTCAGCAAAAGGAGTTAAAGGACCTGTCTTACCTATAATACTAACACGACCTACTTCCATAATCACTCATGTATTTCTAAACCCGGAGACCCCAATTTCGTACGGTACGTTCTAACCCCTCTAACAAAACCACGCTGATTTTCTTTTGTAGCATTTTGCTACCTGATGTGTATCACGATATCGACAGTTGTTTGCGACAAGTTTTTTCATCAGAACAAGACCAAAGGTTTCGATGGGATCCCAAAAATTCAATATCTGATCCAGACAACTGGGGCTTGTGTTAGCCAGATCCAGTCATCGCCAGACTCCTTGAACATTTTTAAAATTCAGAAACAGATTAAGGCCAAATAGCTAATCCTCTGAGAAAACCGAGTTCAGATATGGATTCAGCATGTGTGTTTACCCTATAAATCATATTTGTTTTGACGAAAACTTCCTGCCACTGCCAATTTCCCGGTTTTCGGCCGAACTCCGGAACTAATTGTCCGGCGAAAAAAGAAAGCTAAAAAACGAACTCAGGTTATCTTCTTTCCCCAATTAATGAACATCTAATCAACTTCAAATAAATATATAAGTTATAACAAATTTTCCGTCTCCGGCCGGATTCCGGTCGAACTATGTGTCCGGGAAACATGATCGTCACACACGGATACAGCATCTCTTCTTACCCCTAAATCGGATATCTAATCAACTACAGATACAACTTTAACTTTTAACAGTTTTCCGGTTTTGGCCGGATTCCGGGCGAACTACATGTCCGGGTAGAAAATTATTATTTTCACACAAGTGTTCAGCATGTCTTCTTGCCCTAAATCAAACATCTAATCAGCTTCAAATAAAACTTTTACTTTTAAAAAACTTTCCGGTTTTGGCCGGATTCCAGACGAACTACTTGTCCGAATGTTTGTGTGCCTCTTAATTTGAACCCCCTCCCCCACCCTAAATGTAGGGCTATAAAGCCCTTTTATTCAAACAATGTTTACAACGGATACGTCAGCTATGATTTTTCATCAGCGATATTTCGGCCCTTCTTGCAAGGGCCCTCGTCAGGCTGTCAATCTTCTGGTTCAACTTCGGGGAAGGAAACAAACCTGTAATCAATTACAGGTTAATCGATTACAGGTTTGTTTCCTTCCCCGGAGTTGAACCAGAAGATTGACAGCCTGACGAGGACCCTTGCCAAGAAGGGCCGAAATATCGCTGATGAAAAATCATAGCTGACGTATCCGTTGTAAACATTGTTTGAATAAATGTTTCAAAGTCAACTTGGGCTCAAAGAATATTTAGCTATAAAGCCCATCTACGAACTCAACTTGTTCAATGACGCAACGAATCCTCACGCCAAGTTTCATGAAAATATCTCCTTCCCTTCGAGAGTTATCGTGCTTACAGATGGACGGACGGACAGACGGACGGACAACTTTTTCGATGTCATACGCATCCCTCCACTTACGTTTTGGGATCCCAGAAACCGATTATGTAAATTGTTTCCCTGTTTTCGCTGTAAGTTAACAGGTCTCTGAAAAGGCTCAAAACAGCCAAAACTGTGGGTTATTTGTTGGAAGAACAGCCTAGTTTTAAAGTATTCAAATATTTTAAAATACTGTCAGTTGAAGAGTAAATAGTACGAGGGGTCCTTTAATGCTTTGATTAGAGGGAGAAGGGGTCGAGAGTGCGCTTGTAGCTCTTTTCGTAAATAGAGAGAGTCTATTTAGAATGCCTTTGATCGCTCCGTGGTTCACTCCCCCCCCCCACCACCAGGATTGCCACATCAAAAATATTTAGAGAGTGACTTTTGGCCCAAAAGAGAGAGTGAACTGGGAGTGAAATTTATTTTCATGAAACGTTCACTTTTGGTCGGAACCTGCTCTTTAATAATGACTCATTTTAATTTTACTTCTGGTCGGAATCCCTGCAGCAAAAACAACACTTTTGGTCAGTTTCTGAAATAGTGTGATTTTTATGTCCTACATAGGACAAGAGTGACACAAACAAAATAGAATGACAATTCACACTATCGTGTGACATATGGCAACCCTGCCCCCCACATGTACGTGACGCCCTTGCTTATTTCCCTTTCCCCCTCAATCCCAAACTCTCAATTGCTCGTCCCATCATGGAACGATAAATTAATCATTAGCAGGTGAAATGAATCATTAACTAAGTATATGGAATTAAAAAACTTACCACATTTGGTTGTATGAACTGACTCAGAATATACAAGTCACTCGCGTTATACGCAAACCCACTACTTCGATCAGTTGCATCCTCTGCACATTCTACCCTTCTGTCCGATGCTGTCAAAAGGATAACTAGAAATTCTGTCAAAGTGTACCTTAGCATGGTTCGTCCGGAGGCTTACTGAAATTCGATTAAACCAATCCATTATTCAGCTTGAAAAAGAAACGCAAGAAAGTTAAGTTTATTTTTAATTTCCTCAAAAAGCGGAAGTCTTTTTAAGTAAGGGTGGGGCGTGTTGGAAAGACTATACAAAATCGCGTGAAGAAACGCCCCAGTGGAGCAATGATGAAACGCGAATATCTACTATGCGGCTAACAGACGAGGAGTTTTTTCCGGCCGGATTTTCTTCACTTTCATCTTAAACTAGAAAACATATTATATTTCATCTATCATATTTCGGCCGAACTAAACGCTCCAGCTATGGGACTTTATTTCTTGATATACTGGAGAATTTGAACTCAGAGATCGAGCATTTAGTTGTGCAAAAACTGGGTAGATAATGTACGCGGTGCCTTATTTCCTGAATGATTGAACTTTAAGCCCACAGGTCGAGCATTCAGTTCAGCCAAAATCCAATAGATAGCGCGTGGGAAGCGTTGGCTCCTCAATAGCCAATAAAATAATTGAGATCACTCCAATTTAGTGTCAGGATACATCTAGTATACAAATATATCTTGATCAAAGCTTATTCAACAAGCTCTATCCTCAACTCTCTCTATTTCCGACTAGCTCTAACGCCCACGCTTTTCTCCGACGGAGAGAGTTTATCTCCTTTTCTCCAATCAAAGAACTCCTTTCCCCATCAAGAACCTAGACAAACTCACTCCGTTGGTCACCAACCCTTTCATACTGGATAGAGATTTGCTAGGACGTACAAACAGTAACCCTATGCGTTAAGGCACTCAGTTGACATTTCCAAGGGTTTAAAAGGACCAACTTCGCAGTTCGGATCTCAGTTCGACTTGGGAGTTCGACCTGGGCTCTGTTCTCAGTTCAGTTGACCTCCGAGCAAATTAAGTGACAAGTGTTAACCAACCTATCTTCAATGTAAGTACGAACCTTAATAAATGTGTTTTAGTTATTGACATACGAACTGAGTATCGCCTTCGAAAAGACTCGGTGTATAACGGTGTATTCGCACCACAAACCAGTCGCCAATATTACCATGCTCGCACGCCACACGCTACTACTATAACAAAACCTCCTCCTACACACTTTTTATGTTTATCATATGTGGTGACATGCGCGGTCAATAACTAAAAATCAAAAAACGGACATCCGAATATTGGTACGATGATATTTAATGCCCATTTGATTTTTAACCATGAATCAATCACCCATGTTTAACGACGATGTTTAAAGACATGATGCAAACCCCAAAACAAACCCATTTTTTCATCGATTACAACTAAACCCATAAATGAACCCATCACAAGTTTTAGGCATAAAACTCGTAACAGATAGGCATTCCTCATAAAGTTTGAACATATTTAATATTCTAATTCCTTTTTTCCCCTGATATAAAATCTGAAAAAATGGCAACAGCCGAAGAACGTTTTTACGGAGCATCCGAAAAAACTCAAAAAACAAACCTACTTAAAAACATCCCGGAATTTGATGGTGCCACCGACGTATCCGAATTCTTGCAAATCCTTGACTACATCATAAACTACACGGGTGGAGACGCAGAATGGGCAAACCTCAAAAACATATTACCACTGAGATTAAAAGGTAACGCACTAAAATACGTAGCCACGATAATGACAGATACCCTGACCTACGGACAGTTCGTTGACCTGTTCAGGAAGAGGTTTAAAGAAACAACCGATTCCGAGAAACTGAAATATGATATCCCAACCTTGCTTCCCCACATGTCAGTCAGAGACTACGCAGACTTGGTCCGACGCAAAACAGCAATAACTTTGGGTGACACGGTCAACGTTACCTTCACAAGAGCGGTATTTGAAAATTTCAAGATTGGCTTACCAGAGAGACTGTTTAAAATCTGTGTGAGCAGACAAATCCAGAACCTAGAAGCAGCAATTGAAACTGTTGAAAACGAGATCTCCATAGAAAATTTGGTAAGAGCCCACCGAAAATTATCAATCAACGCAGCGGGATCAATAGTGGCTCCAGATAATGTTAGATCCAGATCGTCATCACCGTCAGTCTACGAAACCCCAACCAGAGATCGGTCACCTGAAACCCCCAAAAGACCAACCAATACCCGGCCCCGTAGAGTATCTTTCGCGGAAAACCCCGAAAATGACCATCCGAGACCCCAACGAAACCCACAAAACGAACCCAATTGCTCAAACAGAAGGGCAATAATCTGCTATTACTGCAATAAGGAGGGACACATCCAGCGCAATTGCTTTAAACGCGAACGGGACGTCGCTTACCCAGCACCGGCAACTAAATACCCTCATTCCCTGAACCGCTCCCGACCAAACGAATTCTTCCCTTCGATTATCCGTTCCCAGCAGAAATCTCAGGTTTTCCGGAGGCCAAACCGCGATCAATACTTCCGGGGAGCCAGAAGAGCTTTCTCCGAACAGGAACCAAGACGCAGCTACTTTGCGGAAAATAGTAATACTGGATTCCAAAACAGTTATGACCGCGATCAATACTTCCCGGAGACCAGACGGAATCATCCGAGCGACAGAGGGAGCAACCTTCCGGGAAATGCCACACCCGGATCCCAAAACAACCACAGCCGCGATCCAAAAAACGAGTATTTCGCTGCTGCACCAATGATTTAGGTCAGCAGCGATTTCGACAGATTAACGCCAATAATCGAAGAGCTTATTATTTGAATGAAGTGTTTGATGAATATTGTGACTTGCCGATTGTAAATAGCTTCATGTTTAATAATGTCAGAGCCAAAACTTTAGTCGACTCGGGTGCATCTTGTTGCTTAATAAGGTCAGACGTTTTTGAAAAATTCAAACCTGACGAAAGACGAAAAGTCCGACCAGTAACTCGGCAACTTAGCTCAATTACAGGCCACTCTCTCAAAGCTCGAGAATTAGCGTATGTGAACGTTAAATTTCGAGGGAGAACTATGCCTACTGAGTTTTTGATATGTTCTGATATACCCTATGAGGTTGTCCTTGGTTTCCCGTTTCTGAGAGAAAACAGTATTTTTCTAGATGCGGAGAATAAAACCATGCACTTCAAATCAGACTTTTCAAAAGAATTTCGAGACCACGCACAGACTGACCGAATCAGCAGCGTGTATATGAGACGAGACAAACCAAAAACCTCAAACAGACCGAAAGATTACCAAAAAACCTTAGTCTTCGTGAATAATGTTTACCAGGAAAATCAGCAAAACCGACGAAACTTCGAACAAGCAAACCACGACCGGCCAAATAACCGAAACTTCCAGCGGACAAATTATGAGGCGCGCTTCGGTCTGCAGAAAGTTTTTCCGCGAACAGAATACGGTCGTTACGGAAACAGCCAGCAAAGGAATTGGCGAACAGGGATCAATACTCGCCAGACGGCAAATGCAATCACAAGACAAGCGCTAGTGGACGGCCATAAAGCTTTTGCCCCCTTTTCGACAACCACGCGTTCCAAAATCCCAGATAGAGACACGCAAATACAGTCAGTAATTGAAGCACTGAATAGTATTAACCGGCCAAACCCCAAATCTAACCACGAATCGGGAACTGAAATAATTAGCCTAGAACCCAAGTCCGCCCCTTCCGATAAAAGTACCAGTCCGGAACCGAGCTTAATACCGAACGTCGCACAAGCTCCAAACGAAATAGAAAAAGACAGTGACAAATCCCTAAACAGATTGCTTGTAATACTGGAAAAGCGAACCACAATCTCCGCGGGTGCAAATTCAACCGCAAGCATAAAATTAGTTCACGAAGATTCAGGTACAGACAGTTGGATTTCCGGCGACTTCATAATCGAAGGTTACCCACTTGAGGGGTACACTAAAATTGTCATTGACGACCAATTGATTTCGGCAGTAAATGGACGAGGAAAAATACAAATCCTAAACGGCCAAAACCATCCAATGAAACTGCCGGCAGGACCTATTGGCACAGCTACGATTTTTACCGACGGACAAGACGAAATTTTAATCCCGGACGTGATAGCATCTATCCAGAATAATGAACAAAACGAAACTAAAATTTCAGATGAGGACTATGGAATGTCAAAAGAAGCATTTTTGTCTCAGTTTGATTTAAACGAAGCAAAAAGTAAAAAAGAAAAAGAGAAATTTGGATCTTTGCTTTGGGATCACAGATGGAGCTTCGCCAGGGACGAAAAAGATATTGGTTGCACAAATTTGCTAGAAGCCACGATTGATACTGGCGATGCTAACCCCATATCCATAAGACCATATAAGTTACCACACCAACATAAATTTTGGGTCGAAAGCAATAAATGATGGATCTTGATTTGATTGAGGAATCAGCCTCACCTTGGTCTTTTCCGGTAGTACTCGTATCAAAGAAAGACGGTTCACTACGCATGTGTACAGATTTCCGACGCCTAAATACTGTTTTAAAGGGCAACAGCAACCCAAATCCACTGACGGTAGATAATCTTCAAGCAATGGGAGGTGCATGCATTTTTAGCACTTTAGATCTGTTCCAAGCCTTCTATCAAATAAAAGTGAGAAAAGAAGACAGGCCAAAATTAGCATTTGCCGTACCATTCATGGGACTTTTTCAGTACAAAAGATTACCGTTCGGATTGAAAACTTCGCCAGGAATCTTTGTTCAACTTATGCTAAAAATTTTCCGCGGATTACTGAACAAAAACATCTGCTTGTTCATGGACGATATCTGTGCTTTCTCCAAGGACTTCGAAAGCCACAAAGAAGTTATTAAGCGAACCTTGACCAAAATTCATGATGCTGGACTGAAACTGAAAGCTTCAAAATGCTTCTTTTTGAAAAGGAAAATATCCTACCTAGGACATGTAATTAGCGAGGGCCAAATTTCGCCAGATCCCGCAAAAATCAGCGCGATAACAAATTTTGACCCAAAATCCATCACGGACATAACCAAACTGCGAGCCTTTCTAGGAATGACGTCATACCTGCGGAAATTCATCCGTAATTATTCCAAACTTGCCTTACCTCTTACCAATATGCTAAAAAAGGGAGCAGAAATCCACATGGGACCGGACCAAATACAGGCTATCGAAGCTCTGAAAATTGCTATAACCTCGGAACCAGTTCTAACCCTCTATCAACCGGAACTAGAAATCGAAATGGCGACGGACGCATCTAAAGATTGTATAGGAGCAATACTTTATCATCCTGATGGGAAAGGTCAGCGAATCATTGAGTACGGATCCCGAACATTGAATACGGCTCAGACCAATTATTCAGTTCTGGAAAAAGAATTTTTGGCGATTATTACGTTCATCGAAACCTGGAAGCACTACATTCTGGGGAAAAGAATAAAAATCTACTCGGACCACAAACCATTGCAATACCTCCAATGTTTACGCGAACCAAAGAACTCAAGAATAACGCGATGGGTCTTAACGCTCAGCCAATACGATTACGAAATCATTTATTTACCAGGAAAGTTCAATCGAGTTCCAGACTTCCTTTCGCGACTATCTAGTAATCCGGAACCAACAAAAGAGAAACTTCAGACGTTTTCCCTCACAGAATTGCAAAACATGCTTGATATCCTGGACTCCGAAAAAAGAACTGAAGCAGTACTAGCCATTAATGCGGCTGGACCAAAAATGTCGGCGAAGAAAGGTGAAAAAACGGCTAAAAACCAAAAACCGGCAAAAGAGAAAACTTCTTCTTCCAGAAACCCTTTTCCAGATCCAATCGATCAATACGAAAGCTTGCCTACCGGCTTAAATACTGATGATTCACTTGACGTTTCCGTGCTAGAAAAAAGGTCACCCTTGCGCATAGAAAACCTGCGAAAATTCCAGCAGACCGATTACTTCTGCAAAAACCTAATAGATCGTGTTGAGTCCTCAATTACATTACCGCTCGACTTGAAATCTTTCGAAAAAGACGTGGACCAATTTATTGTTGATGAAAGTGGTGTACTTTGCAAATATTATACGGCACCACAGCCCTACAAATCGGCAGAAATCAAAATGATACCGGTCTTACCACTGATTCTACTCGCTGAAGCTATCAAACAAATCCATGACAAAGATTTAGCTCACTTGGGACTGGCAAAAACATATCATAAATTCAAAGAAGAATTTTATCGCCCTGGAGCCTACAGCAAAGTAAAGGAATACATTCTAGCTTGCACAGGCTGTAACCTACGAAAGTTGACTCCCACCAGACCAATCCAGATTCTCGGTAGTGCCCCGCTTCCAACTCGACCTTACGAGGTATTAAGCATGGATATATGGAAAGCAGGAACCCCCTCCGAACGTGGGTACAAGGCGGTGCTCACTATAACTGATATGTTTTCGAAATTCTTGTTCGCATTACCACTTTACGGAGAAAAGGCATCAGATATTGCGGAGGCTCTAGTGGAACAGTTATTCTGTAAATACGGTTTCCCTTCGGCAATCCTATCAGACAGAGGAACCAACTTCCTACATTCACTGAACGCGGAGCTATTTAAGATCCTCGGTGTCACCCGTTTACTGACAAGCGCGGCAAACCCGAAAGCAAATCCGATAGAAAGATTCCATTCAACACTCGGAGACAGTTTAGCCATAATTTGCCGGGACGATCCAACAAGCTGGGATAAATACCTCCAAATGGTAGTTTTTGCTATAAATACCAGCTACAGGGAATCGCTAGGTGACTCAAGTCATTACGTTTTCTTCCTACGGGAACCTAAAACAGCAATAAATGAAATACTCGGATGCCGAAAATTCTACAATGTAGATACAAATTTTAAATCTGAGATAATAGCACGAATGCGCTACTGCTATGAGACTGTGAGGAAAAATCTCGAAAAGGCCAAAAATAATCATACGGAGTACTACAACAGGAAAGCCCGTAATTTCCATACGTACCAACCTGGTGATCTAGTATTTCTTGAAATCCAAAAAGATGGAAAACTGGCTGACAGATACAAGGGCCCTTATCGTGTTGAAAAAAGAGAGAAAAATGATCTAACTTACCAGCTGAGACACACGGAAACCGGCAAAACTTACGTCGCTCACCACAACCGTCTAAAAAAAGCGTACCAAAAGAGCCCATGGACAACCGAACCCCTACCGGAAACAAAAGAAACCTCATCGCTATTCGAGAAAGGTCCAATATTGGCAAACCGATTAAAGAATATGAAACCGCATCACCTGTTTTTGCCTACGATTTTTGACGATGACGAATTCAACGATTATGCCAGTTCAGGAGCACCTTTAACTGGGACCAATGTCACAGTAATGCCGAATAACCAATCACAGATTTCCCCATCACGTGCAAGCTCTCCACCAGACCCCGACGGTTACCCTAGCTTGCAGTTTGATTCAGATATTGAAATCCCAAGTTTCTTACACCCACAACAAAATCAGATGCAATTCTTCCCTTCACGCATTTCTAGCCCGAAAGGCGGAAGAAATCAACCGGATTTAATGGTAGAAGAAAATGTTTCGCCCATCCATCTCAACCACCCAACAGACATAGGAATTCCCTACTTTCGAACCCCTTCTCCGGAAATTGATTATGAAATACCTGAGGAATTAAAACCAAAACTAAATTCGTCACGGCATTTTTACCGCATTTCACCCACTGATGCGTATCCATTGAGTGAGGACGAAGAAGAGAGCAAAACCTTAGACCAGGCTATTTGGCCCACAACCTTACCTTTCGACCAAAAATGGCAAAGTTTTGACAGTCCTGCAAATTATGATCACTGGAAACTGAAACCAGAAATAGCTGGCTCCCGAAAATACATGCTAATTTCCCCTACCGAACTGCTGCAGGAATATAAAAGGGATAAACAACAAAGGCTAAATCCATTTGCTCCGGAATTTAATGTCCCAAAATCCGCCACTAAAGCGCCAACAGAAATCGAAGAGTCAATTCAGTGGCAAACGACAAACCCATTTGTCCCAAACTATCGTGCTCCAGAAATGATAAGAGAGGCTCAGCCAGAAACACCAACAGAATACGTTTTTTAATCCAGACGAGCCAGGACCCAGTGGACTGCACTCACGAAACATTCCGCCGGAAACATATCAATACACAACGCCTCAAACGTCAGCCGCGGAACAAGCGCGAAAATTATCGGATAAAGCTAAGGCACTAAAAGGACGCCTGTCACAAGCATGGGGAAACCTAATGACCCCATCCTCTTCTAGAGATCCTGATCTAGGAAGACCCCAAAAGCGGCTAGTAACGGATAGTTTTGAGAAAACCGAAAAAGCTCCAAAAAAGCAATACGAAGAACAGAAACCAGGCCCTTCGGAACCGGTCGTCAAGAACCCTAATCAATACCATGATCAAGCTACGGCTAAAGTGGCTAGTAAGGGAACTGAGGAAGTTCGAACTCGCTCTGGCCGAATATCAAAACCGCCGAAAAGACTAAATTTGTGAATGCAGTAAAGACGGATATCAAAGCTATGTCAAATGGACCGTAAAATTAGCCCCAAATTTGTTTGGCCAAAAGATGTAATAAGAAAACCCGCCAAATTAGATGAGTAGCAATCCTGATATATTGTATGATTAAACGAGGGGGCTGGAAGATGAACGGCGGACGATGAGATTATCTTATGACAAGAGGTCCACAATGAAGGAAATAAAAAATCAATACAGAACTCTAACCCGAGTGTCGTAAAATATGAATTCTGACGATTAGCGATTACTAATACCACCTAATTTTGCCACCAAAAAGAATATAAAATAGAAACGATAATCTTCTAAGCCATTTAATAAATTCAGCGGCGCGACAAAGAAAGTTTAAGAAATGGCAACAACGAAAATATTAAAAAGAAGGAATGATCTAAATTTTTAACATTCATTAAAAATCCTGAAAAGAAAACACTAAAATTTTCACAATTTCTGCAAACCCAAGCAGTGTCGAGAACTGTCGCTCTCTTAGTCGTATGAAAAACAAATCTTCAGTGTAACCTACGGATCAAAATCATATCGTACAGTGACGTCATGCACCGGTAAACCTCGAGTGAGCTCGGTCAATGTTGGTCCCCTTGACTAACTGCACGATTCAAAACAAAATTTAATTTTGTACTAGGATGAATAATATAAGAAAAAAAATAAAAAAATCCGGGTTAAACTAACCTTCCAGGGAAATCTACCGCTCTACGGCCCAACAAATCAAGAAACGTCGGATTCCAAAATATTGCTTTATAAATAGGAGGACAACAAGGGTGGCAAAGAAAAAAAAAAGGGGAGCAAAACGAAGTCGTAAAATGATCCATTTCAAAAGTTCCAAAAGGCGCCAGAGGCAACACTATATCAGGAAATAAGTGCTAATGGGCGCTGTGACGAAACAAATAATAGGTGGAAAGGCTACGTACTCCAGCTTACTTACGACTCTGTAATGCTAATAATAGCATGCAGGTAAAAATCCAATACGAAAAGTATCCAGCTCCAAAATCGGATAAGCAACGAGACGAATCAACTCGCAAAAATGACTAGGAGGGACTGCCGAAGAATCGTACCCCTCGTCAGCCAAAGGGACATAAAACTCGTAATAATATCAAATCTTCTGAGGGGAGCACAGACGCGAAGAGACGTGGCAAAATAAATCAATGCTAACGGGAAGACCAGGCTGGCAAAATTTTGCACGAAAGCAAGAAAATAATAAGAATCGGAGCTCAGTACCCGGTATATTCTTCTGCAAAAATGACTTGCTAGGGCAAATAAAGCGCAAGCCATCCCCCAAAGAATAATACTATTCTGAGGAGAGAATGATAATAAATGAATAATGAAGGCGACTAATTTCTTCTCGGCAGGATAAAACTGCTAAACAACGAAATGAGAAACAGGTTAAAACAGAAAAAACCATAATAAACCCTAAAAGAAGAAAACAAAATGAATCCTTTCTAATGGAAACGACCTAGAACGCCAGCCACGTCTATGTGCTGACATGAGGTCGACAACCCAAGCACCCAGCAGACGTGTTACTTCGTTTGGTCAACCTATTAAGAAGAAGAGGTCGGTTCGATTTTAGCCAAAGAACCAAGAAGAAACTCGACGAGTCCCATCTACATGGAGTGATGATAGTGATGATATGACAACAGTGATTTAAACGTTGAACAGTGGCTGAAACTTTGTGCATTACGGTTAATCGACGGATATAACCGAGTGTGACAGCTCTGTGCCTAGCACTACAGCTAACAGTGGTTACTTCTGATCTTAAGAAGTGTAATCAGGCATAACAGAAACACTTATTTCAGTGAAGTGCAAGCAGGCATAACATGAAGTGATCCCTAACATGAACAGTGCAAGCAGTGTAAGCAGGCATAACATGAACACTATTTCGGTGAAGTTATACTGCGGGATTGCTAACAGTGACAGACTTATGACCAGGAGAAATGGTAAGCGGTCAGTCCCGTGAACACTTAATTTAGTGAAGCATTACCAAGCAACTGCTATAAAGTTGTTCTGAAAGACAATTTGTGAAATTATTTGGAACATTGTACAGCGAAATCATCTTTTGATGTGTAATTCCGTATTATTTGTGTCAATCTACATGATAAGTGTACCTATTCATCATGAACGTGTCCAAGCAAAACCTCAAGAAAAATTTAAATAACGTAAAAAAAGGAGAATTTTTGTTGTATAGTTTCAAACGTCAGTAGTAATTGAAAATTATTGTTAATAACAACTTAGAAATTCCTGTAAATACTATAAATCCAAGTGCAAGCTATCGAAAATGTTTTTTCTTCATTCTTTAAAGCTTAAAGTTGAACTGAAAACCCTAGTATTTTTTTTTGTCTCGCGGGAGCTCGAATTTTTTCAGAGGGAGGGCGTAATGTCAGGATACATCTAGTATACAAATATATCTTGATCAAAGCTTATTCAACAAGCTCTATCCTCAACTCTCTCTATTTCCGACTAGCTCTAACGCCCACGCTTTTCTCCGACGGAGAGAGTTTATCTCCTTTTCTCCAATCAAAGAACTCCTTTCCCCATCAAGAACCTAGACAAACTCACTCCGTTGGTCACCAACCCTTTCATACTGGATAGAGATTTGCTAGGACGTACAAACAGTAACCCTATGCGTTAAGGCACTCAGTTGACATTTCCAAGGGTTTAAAAGGACCAACTTCGCAGTTCGGATCTCAGTTCGACTTGGGAGTTCGACCTGGGCTCTGTTCTCAGTTCAGTTGACCTCCGAGCAAATTAAGTGACAAGTGTTAACCAACCTATCTTCAATGTAAGTACGAACCTTAATAAATGTGTTTTAGTTATTGACATACGAACTGAGTATCGCCTTCGAAAAGACTCGGTGTATAACGGTGTATTCGCACCACAAACCAGTCGCCAATATTACCATGCTCGCACGCCACACGCTAATACTATAACAAAGCCTCCTACACACATTATTTCTCTTTATCATATTAGGTTCGTAAATCAGACGGATGACAAGCACTGCACCTCAGATTCTCAAGAGATCAAACACTTTTGTCCTTAAAGTATAACTGAAGGCCATGATTCCAGTCCAGCTGAAAAGTTGTCGAGGAGAGACTGAAAGATAGCCTCTTAAAGCTTTACTGAAAGTCATCAGTCCTTTTAAAGTGTAACTGAAGGGCTGTGCCCTTGAAAGTTAACTTAAGGGCTCCAGAGATCTAGCACTTAGTCAGCCAAAACCCGGCAGATGGCGCAATTGGCGTTGCAATTTATCAGAAACCAAGAATAGAACCCGGCCATGTAAGTTCCACAGAAGCCTGATAGATGGTGTACTTGCTGTCATGTATATTCTTTCTTTTTTGAACCTAGCAAGCCTCTTCGCCCAATCTTCCTACTTACATTTCTTCCAGCTTTGCCCGGGCTCCTCCCGGGTCAGAGTAGGCAAGTAATACGCCCTTCAAGTCTGGAAATACTTCACGTATTTAAACTTCTGGAAAACCAAGAGGACTTTCCGGGAAGAAAGAGAGGGAATAATTAGCCCCCTGGAAAAGACAGACACCACTCAATTCGGTTATTTTTATCATCTGTCGCTTATCATTTTACGTGTTTCTCCTTGAAATTTATGTTTTATGAAGATTAAAAGAGAAATAAAAAAGAATGATGGAGGTATAGTAGGGAAGCAGAGTGGATTAGTACTTTAAGTGTCGTAGTTCTAAACAAGTTGCTTCACATGTTCATACCAGCATAACTGAAAGACCGTTTGACAGTACTATAAACGAACAAAATAAGACCAAAGGTTTCGACGAGATACCAAATCAGGTCTTGTCTTCGCCAGATCTAGCCTCCGCCAGAATCCTTGAACATATTTACTATCCAAAACTTAGAAACAGATTAAGGCCAAATAGCTAACCATGTCTGTAAGAAATGTCTATAAAGATGCAGTTTGTTCACAGTGTTTTTATTATTGCGCAAATACAATAGAAACTTCAATTTCGTGTACATCTTATAATCCTTTTATTCTCAAAAAAAGAAAAGATAACTAACTACATAATCAAGGGGCTAAAATTCGCGACTAATACAGGCGGCAACGTAATCTTAATTTGTTACTGAATTCGATGGCAGAAAAAAAACTAAACATATTAAAATTTAATTCAACATCTTTACTGTTTTTCTCCAGCCTTTACGCAGGCCTTTACAACTTCTTCTTTTCTCCGTAACAGGCTACTTATTTTATAGCGTTATACGGATAAAAATTGATAAATTTCGGCCCTTCTTGGCAAGGATCCGCTGATTTGTGGTTTTGCAGGCTCGTTTCTTCTACCTACTGACTGGCGTGCTGTGCAATGTAAAATTAATTACAAATAATCAGAATAAAGAAAACCAAAAATAAAGTGGATCCAGATTAATTTAATCAACTTCAAATTTTTGTTTCGAACAAAATCCATTTTGAAAGCATTCCCCGTGTTCTCGCTGTTTTCCGTACAGGGAGTCCGGTTTTAGACTAATTATAAAGGAGTTCCTGCACCGCCAGATTTGGCGTTTTTCGCATCGGGTCAGATCCACCGCGCGAATTTCTGCCTGTAGTTCCTCGTCAAACTGTGTAATACTCGGCCCTCCCCAGCTTGTTCCGCAGACTAGAGTCGTACTCTCGCCGTTCCCCGCGTTTTTGTTTGTCCCGGGGACTCACTCCCCGTATTCTCGCGAGTCCCCACGAACGGGGAATGCTCTGATTATCATCACCATCATCAAAAAGGACTCCCTTTCAGATTCGGAGGGGAATCAATTTTTGCTGGTGTTGGTGCAATGTAAAATTAATTAAAAATTATCAGAATGAACAGAACCAAAAATAAAGTGGCTCCAGGCTAATTTCGTCAACTGCATATCTATCTTTCGAACAAAATCCATGCTGGAAGCATTCCCTGTGTTCTCGCTGTTTCTGTCCGCGGACTCCGCGTGGAGTGACTCCCCCTATTCTCGCCATTCCCTTTGATTCCCCGAGGAGTCCTCGGGGAACGGCGAGAATATGTCTTAGATGACCAGGGTCTGGTTCTGGCGGGCTGGAATTCCACTACCATATCAGTTCCCTATGAAAATCCGGAAGGAAAAACCTGATGTTTGTTGGCACCATTACATGTTTTCTACGCAGAGATCCCGAAGGTGCTTGCGCATCTTGAGAATTTGCTATAAGGCGTACCTATTCTCGCTGTTCCCCGAGCCCAGAGGACTCCTCGAGGAATCGAAGGGGACGGCGAGAACAGTGGGAGTCACTCCACTCGGACTCCGCGTACGGAAAACAACGAGAACACAGGGAATGCTTTCAAAATGGTTTTTTTTCGAAAAAAAATAAGCAGTTGACGATATTAGCCTGGATCCACTTTATTTTTGTTTTGTTTTGGAATTAATTGACATTGCACCAACAGCAGCAGAAATTGATTCCGCTCCGAATCTTTCATGATGGTGATGATAATCAGAGCATTCCCCGTCCGTCGGGACGCACGAGAATACGGGGAGCGAGTCCCGGGACAAACAAAAACGCAGGGACTCCTCAAGTGGAGTCCTTGGGGAACGGCGAGAATACTTCTTATACACCGAATATCGTCCGACACACCGCCAGTTTCCGCCTGTGGCCCCTGGTCCATCTGTGGAGCCGAGAGTCATCTCAAGAAAACCTGGGGGGGGGGGGAGTAGTTCCGCGAGAGTCGCGTTCCGAAAAGCAAAGCGAAGATCCACCATGAGCAATAACTCATGGAAAGCCGCTGTGAATACACAACTTTCCGAGATCTTTTTCCACTCCCACTGGATTCCCTTTCCAGAACAAAAGTGCGATCTGGAAAGCCACGCTAGTTCAAGCACCAGCTGTTTTTGCGACTTTCGACTAAAACTCGCTTCGATTTCAAGAGCTGTTTTTGCGCTTCGCTGGTTTTGGAAAGCGACGTGGAGAGCGAATCTACGACGCGAGTGGAAAATGAGCTCGGTAAGTCAGGGATAAGTTGCAGAGCTGCTGGACTCGGACTCGTCTCGAGACGCCTTTTTCAAGGACTCGGACTTGTCTCGGACTCGTAGCAGCTCTGATAAGTTGTAAAGTCGCTGCGGCTTTTCGTTAGTTCTTGCGAGCAGATGATTCTCACTTTACTTTTTACAAAGCAAATAACGCCGAATCGCCCTCAATTTTTTCGCTTTCCAAAGATTGAGCGCCAAAACCAGCTCTGGAAAGCGAAGCGACCTTAAGCTAAAGTCGCCACAACAGCCGGCGCATAAGACTTCCAGAATCACCTTCAACGGTTAGGAGGTTGAACGTGGGTTCGTATAGTTTTTCCAAGAACAAATAAGCTCAAGAACCTCCGTCTTCCTATCTCTGTAATTAGACCATGAGGAGTCGAATGGATCTATACCCTGCCGGCCCATGCAGGAGGGTAGGAGCTATGCGGAATAACTCAGTTCGTTACCTCTACAAATAGCTGTATCGCAGCAAAGCCCGGAGAAGAAATTCCTGAAGTAAAAGCCGATTGGTTGTCTACCATTGTGACATCATATGTGACGCCCTGCAGAGCGGGTTAGCGCGCCTCCTGCATTTTTTCCTCTGACATACACAACGGCAGAGGGAAATCTCTACGCGGAGTCCGTAGACGGAAAACAGCGAGAACATCGGAATGCCTTCAAACTGGATTTTGTTCAAAAAAAGTACGCAGTTGACGAACTTAAGTCCGGAATCTGGATCCACTTTATTTTGGGCTTTGTTTATTCTCATTATTTTTTTTTATTAATTTTACACTCCACCGACACCAGCAAAACTGATTCCCCTCCGAATCTGAAAGGGAGTCCTTTTTGATGATGGTGATGATAAGCATTCCCCGTCCGCGGGGACTCGCGAGAATATGGGAGTGAGTCCCTGGGACACCCAGAAACGCAGGTATTCCTCAAAACGAGTACTCGGGGAAAAGCGAGAATACGCCATTGACACGAGTCGCATTTACGGTTTAACCATGTGAGACAGAGTATAAAATATTCTTCAAGCTGAGCGGCTGCTAACACATTCTGCCTGTCCAAAATTACTGGATGGCTAAACTTTTGCTTTTATAGGATTTCAACGGCATGTGTGAGCGTGTTCCCGCCTTCTAACAATTTTTCGTTCCAACCTAGTAAAAAGTTACTACGCGGACCGTTCCAACCTTCTCGAAATAGTAACTAACAGTAACTACTTGCTTACCCTGCTCCGGAGTGTAGTAAGCGTGGTAACTACGCATCGTTAAATCTCTGTAACGTGATTGGCTGGATTACCCGTGCAGTGATATTTTGGCGAAAATAGAAAAATGGCGTTCCAGCCTAGACGGCAAAAGCCAGAACTCGTGGAGTCATGACTCATGCGTAGTAACTACGGTAAGTAGGGTGGAACACGCTCTGTGTGACTTACCCACATCTGTCAGAGCTTTGAAGCGGCAAATTCAAATAGTGGTATTTCAACACATGTACCGACTTACTCTAGGAAGAAACAATCCGGTTTTCCCGGTCGAGCTTTCTTCCTCTCATTATAAAGTTGAAACAGTCTCAACTTTTCCGTGCGGAACTGACGATGGGACCGAAAATCCTGGCAGGACTTCTAGTCCAGCCCAACCAAGAATGGTATGGCTTTCCCAAAAAGCTTGAATTTCCCGCCCCGCAGCTCGCACATAGATTGGTACCTATAAGGGACACACAAATCTTGTTGGTCGCGGAAACACACTTGTGGGCCGCACAAAAGGCAGAGGAAACGCACTTTTCGAGCCACAATCGACCCAAAAACTGTTTGTGGGAGCACGGAAAAACGCCTTAGGTTTTTGTCAAATTGGTCGGAAACCAGTTTGCCACTGGTGATGCGAGTAGATTTAAGTGTTTACTTCTACCGTTACTTCTTAAAGCGCAACTTGGCAACTGACAATTTTGCAAAGCAACCGTACTATCAGATACTTGGTAAGTGGTAATTACAAAACGACAAAATGTAGATTTAGTTACCAACAACTATTGACTTTGTTGGATAACCTCGTTTGTAAACGAACAGACTTTGTGCTGCTCCGCCGCTGACGCCCTTTACCTGATTAGAGTTGCGTTTTCAGACACTTGTGTTTTCTCTTTAATTCATTGCCTGAAACTGTTAGGGTGTCCGAAGATAGGGAAGTATTTAAAAGAGCTCTAGAAAGATTTATGTTATCTAGCAATTATATTTCTTCTGTCTGATTTAATCGATTAATTTTTGTTTGTGCTCGGAGGAAGATCAGACCCATGTCGCAAACCTTTTTTATTTTTCATTTTTTCTTTAGTCATATGTCTGTTATCGTAAATTCTCGTGTTGTCCTTAAATTTTAGTCTTGATGTGTTATAGTTGTTCGTTTGTTTTTTCTTTACAATGGTTTAGGCTAGAATTGTATTAATAATTTTTACAAACCCATCAGAATTAGTGAAGGGTCGTTTTTTATGCCACTGTCATGTCTGATGCTTTTCAGAAACACCAGGTGTATTTATATTTGCCATTAAAATTGTACCTTACCTTACCCTGAGTTTAGCAAAAAGCATTTTCAGTTGCCAGAGTCTAACACTGTATCACTGTGTCAAACACTGTATTACTGGGTTTGTGTTTAAAAGCGTTTTAAGCCTCCATGTTATGCGCTGGTTTATCACCGATTATCCACAACACGCAAACCTCCCGAATAGCAAGTTACGTTACGTGTTTAGACGTTATAACTCAAAAGTAAACACGGTGGGATGAAAATGGGTATTTGCATTTTCGTGTTAAACTCATTGATGTCTGAAAACGCAACTTAGGTCGAAGTGAAGCTAGGCGCGTTTGTCCTTATTTACTCATCCAACCAACATGTTCCGTTAAGGGCTGACACATGAGAAAGAACCAACCATTTCACAATGTCTAGAACGCTGTTCTCAGAGGCATTTCTATACGATACAGTTTATTACCATACGGACGAATCAGGCGCCGATTATTGGGCCAGCATTTCTTGATCTAACCGAATATCTGTCCGGACGAAGATCGACTCTCTCCCTTCAAACTATTGGTTATACCTGTCAACCAATACGGGTGGTTAACAGAATTATATCACAAGGTTAAAACACTCCCACTTAATCACAAAACTTATCATGCACTTTTTTTCCCATTTTTTATCCAGTCTACGAATTCATCCAAAAGAACCGGCCAAGCTCCATCCATGTCATAATTTGATAAATCAGGTGCTACAGAACGTGTAAACTCCAAAATGTTTGACCACTGGTCCTTGTTAATAACCTTGTACCGGGACTGGTCAAGAAACTGCTGAAAGGAGGGGTACAGAGGCCAACGGGGGCCAAGTAGCAACTGAAGCATGGCCTTAGACGTTTCAAGATCCATCGATCTCTGGTCCTTATCTCGAGCAAAGTCATAGGAGTACAAATAGATGGCCTTAAAGTAACTAGGCTCGCTTAGTAGGGCTTTCAAATGTTCCAGCCGGGCTTGTAGTTTCTGAACACTGTCTACTTGCATCTCAGACAAGCCTTTGAGCCATTCTTGTTGGGTAAAGAATCCCATCTGCTTAGCGCCCATTTTCCAAGCTAGCACCAGCATCACAACGTTTTCTGGCTCAACGCCAATGTCTTCGCAGAACTTTTCCATCCCCTCGGGGCCCATCGTTTCTTGGTCGTCAGGAGTTACGTACTCCCGGAACCATGTCAGGCATTTCTTTTGGTTGAATGGTACCTCGTCGCTCGTTTTAGACCTGCTGCGAAGAAGAAAAGTTAACTTACAACAGTACACCAATAGTAGAGTAATATTTCTTCACTTGCTGGACTTCCTTGGAACTTTTGAGAACAGACATTTTGTATTTGAAGTTGCTGCATCTTTTCTACGAGCCGAAATTATAAACTTCAGGATCTGCCCAGCACAAACACAGAGATCAAGGTCACCTAAGCAGTTAACAGAGTCGGGGACCCCTTTTGGTAATTTAGCTATAACGACTTTATTTTTATTCATATATTCAATGAAATGAACAAGCACCATCTTTAACTTCTTTAATTAGTTGACTTTATAGTAATCAGACTCAGAAATGAATGAAAAATCAGACTCTGCATGTTTTCACAAACCAATATGTTGCATCTGTAGTTGTATAACTTTGACTTTAGGAAATAGGCAAGCAGACTTGGAAATGAAATAGAAAAGTACCAACTTTACTGCTTTACACACTGTCATCTTTACGTTCATCAATTCGATCCTTGGTCAGGGCCCCTTCTAAGGTCCGGTTTCTAGTCAGCTGCGTAGTTTGCCTTCATTACTAGTTTTGCCACAAGCTAGAGATCCACCAGAAAACAAAACGAAGGGGGATCCTTGGTATGCCCAGAGGCGTTACTAGCCAAAATGTTTGGGGGGGGGGGGGGGGGGGGGGGCAGGACGAGGCATTTACCGACTGGCTGGTAATTTTTAACGACTTTTTTCTGCAGAAACAACGACTGTTTTCAACAACAAAAATGACATTTTTGAAAAAATCCACTGATTTTCAGAAAAAACGATTATTTTGACAAAAATACGACCAATTTTCAGAAAAACCGACTGTTTTCATGAAAAAAATCAACTGTTTTGATGAAAAATCGCGAACAGTTGACGTCGAAACGTCAAAACAGTTGACGTCGTGTCGGTTATTTTCTACCGACTAGCCGACAGCATTGGTGGGGGTGGGGCGTCCCCCCCCCCCCCCAGTCGTGACGCCCCTGGGTATGGCATGTCTTTTCACCTCATATCTACATCCTGAATAAGAGTAATCTGGATGTTGCCGCATTAGTTAATTTCTATCTTTAGCTGGATTCCGGTGAGTCTTAGGGATGTTGAGCACATGATATTTGATTAATATTCTTTAAGCCCAAGCTGACTTTGAAACATTTCAGGCCTGACGAGGACCCTTGCCAAGAAGGGCCGAAATATCGCTGATGAAGAATCGTAGCTGACGTATCCGTTGAAAATACTGTTTGAATGAATGATATTTGATTGCTGCAGGTCAACATTGTAACTAGCTAGAAGCTGACCTGATTTGCATTTTTTTTTTTTTTTAGTATCCCTGATTGGAATTGGAACAATTTTTAGTCCCTCCGTAAACAATCCCATGCCACATCAAGAAACATTGCATTTGCCAACTTTTCCTTTTCTAAGCATATTTTCATCAATAAATCTGGTCAAGAAATTTTCATTTCAACCTAATTTCCAGTTTGTCGTCTTATTCCAATCAAACAATCCTTAGGAGAAAAGCGCAGTAATTTTTTCCATGGTCTAATTTGCAACCTCTCTTTAAAATATAAAGGCACTTTTCTTGTCTACACTGTAAAACAAGAGCTACGAGCTCATATGGCACTTGTTACGAGTAGGCACGGCTCGGTTATGTCAATGATGTATCTAGTGTTTGCTAGGTGTCTTCCCACCAAGTTTCATCTCGATCCCTCCACTCATAGCGTTTCCCAAGATTTCCGGTTGCCCCCTCCAGCTCCCCCCAAAAGTCACCGGATCCGGTCCGGATTTTAAGTGGGTCGTCTGAGGCATGAGGTCTTTCTAAATATCAAGTTCAATCGAGATCCGATCACCCGTTCAAAAGTTATAAATACCTCAAGATTCCGGATTCCCCCTCCCTCCACTCCCCCCACGGTGCCCGAATCGGCTCGGTTATGTCAATGATGTATCTAGTGTTTGCTAGGTGTCTTCCCACTAAGTTTCGTCTCGATCCCTCCACTCATAGCGTTTCCCAAGATTTCCGGTTGCCCCCTCCAGCTCCCCCCAAAAGTCACCGGATCCGGTCCGGATTTTAAGTGGGTCGTCTGAGGCATGAGGTCTTTCCAAATATCAAGTTCCATCGAGATCCGATCACCCGTTCAAAAGTTATAAATACATCAAGGTTCCGGATTCCCCCTCCCTCCACTCCCCCCACAGTGCCCGAATCGGCACGGTTATGTCAATGATGTATCTAGTTTTTGCTAGGTGTCTTCCCACCAAGTTTCATCTCGATCTCTCAACTCATAGCGTTTCCCAAGATTTCCGGTTGCCCCCTCCAGCTCCCCCCAAAAGTCACCGGATCCGGTCCGGATTTTAAGTGGGTCGTCTGAGGCATGAGGTCTTTCCAAATATCAAGTTCAATCGAGATCCGATCACCCAATCAAAAGTTATAAATACCTCAAGATTCCGGATTCCCCCTCCCTCCACTCCCCCCACGGTGCCCGAATCGGCTCGGTTATGTCAATGATGTATCTAGTGTTTGCTAGGTGTATTCCCACTAAGTTTCGTCTCGATCCCTCCACTCATAGCGTTTCCCAAGATTTCCGGTTGCCCCCTCCAGCTCCCCCCAAAAGTCACCGGATCCGGTCCGGATTTTAAGTGGGTCGTCTGAGGCATGAGGTCTTTCCAAATATCAAGTTCCATCGAGATCCGATCACCCGTTCAATAGTTATAAATACATCGAGATTCCTCCACTCCCCCCACAGTGCCCGAATCGGCACGGTTATGTCAATGATGTATCTAGTTTTTGCTAGGTGTCTTCCCACCAAGTTTCATCTCGATCCCTCAACTCATAGCGTTTCCCAAGATTTCTGGTTGCCCCCTCCAGCCCCCCCCCCCCCCAAAAAAAAAGTCACTGGAACTGTCCGGATTTTAAGTGGGCTGTCTGAGGCATGAGATCTTTCCAAATATCAAGTTTCAGCGAGATCCGATCACCCGTTCAAAAGTTATAAATACCTCAAGATTCCGGATTCCCCCTCCCTCCACTCCCCCCACGGTGCTCGGATGGGGGAAGTGACTATTTCCATCTTAATCATTTGGGGTCCCTGATACGCCTGCCAAGTTTTATCGTTCAGCTTATGTGGAAGTGCCCGAACTAGCAAAATCTGGACAGACCGACGGACGGACAGAAATTGCGATCGCTATATGGCACTTGGCCGAAGGGCAATTGCCATAAAAAATCTTGCAGTATTTGCTATTGGGATTCATCTTGTCTCTAAAAAGTTAATCTTATCTCTAATTCAGATTAATCGTATCTTAGAAGAGATAAGATTAATCCCAGTAGCAAATACTGCAGTTAACTTTAATCCTTACTTGGAGAAACTTTTCTTGTCTAGGGACTTGACATTTCCTTTTACAAAAACGATCCTCCTTTTATGCTTGATCATAATACCTCAACCCACTCGAGAATGCTCCTAATAATAGCCTAACAAACTTGTCAGATTCAGGTATACCTACTGATGTTCTGAGATCACACAATCATTATAATTATCTCTAAATTTTTTCAATTAACACTAAAAATATTGCCAATTTTTTCAGAAATCTTGTAGAAAAAAACCAACATAGACTATTATAATAATAAGATGTTCCGCCATAAAAGGCTTTTGCGTCTACACAGTTTCTGTCTGAAATTGAGAGCAACCCCAAATTTGTTAGCAAAATGGTTGCTAGATATTACACAGATGCCACTTTACTTAAGGGACTTGTACCCTTAATAAGTCCCTGTACAGTTGGCCGCAAAACCTAACTTCTATAATCTTGGAATGTGGAAGGCACTTTTAGCTGATTGTTTTGCTTTGGCCGAGTAATAAGTAGTTAGCGGTTGCTTTGCTGATGTGTTATTTTTCCTTATTTATTATTTATTTTTTTGTTAGATAATGGCTTTTTTGGCTGGATTAGCCAGACTCCCAATGTCTTATCACCAAATCCAGCCGCTAACACCCGAGGACACAGTAGAAGGATCCAAAAACCCCACGCTTCAACTAGAATAGGCCATCATTTCTTCTCTACCAGAGCCATACCCCTTTGGAATGCCCTCTCCGAAAAAACAGTAAACTGCCAAACAGTTGAATCGTTCAAAAAATCCGTTGATGAGGAGTGGGCTGACATCGAGTGGAAGTTGAACTGTAATGCTGTTGATGCAATTGTCAATGTTTGAAGTTAACCACAAGTCAAATCGTTACACGGACCTGCCAACCGGAATCAACTACGGCGCAAATCTACAGGAGAAATCCTTATTTTGCTCCAAGCTGCAATTTAAGGTAATTAAATACATCATCATCATCATACCATATCCTCCAGCTGAGCAGCATTTTTATTTTTCAGTTCACTACTTTTAAAACTATTGCAGATTAGCAGATGGATCACATATTGAGGAGAGTGGTTGGGGGTCATTATTCCCATTTATTAAAAAAAGGAGTTGGTCAATTCCAAAAACAGTCAGTAAAACTAACAAGCCATACGGCGGAATAGCTGCTTAGATTTATGAACCTCACACAATCCAAAACATACCTGCTGGTGCTCCTCACATTGCCTCCCTTGGTTCTCTTTCCGAAGAAGGAAAAATCATCACCCATGTTGTCTGCTTTTCTCTTATTGTTGTTTGGTGAACCACGTGGCATCACATAGACTACAAAAAGGGATTAGGTGGACCAGTCTAGATGAACATATGGGACGTCTGAGGTATCACAAACCTAGAAGAAGGAATCTTTATTCAGCCTTTAAAACTACACTTTGTGAAAGTGATCCCATGTTTCTGAAAAGAAAGGCTAGAATATGGACAGGAAACCCGCACAATACTGTTATTTCTTATGAAGCAGAGGCACTGCACTTTCAACATCGTCTAGCCAGCGTCTAGCTTGAAAACTAAAAAACTCACTAAGCAGCCTTACTGCAAAACTTTAAAACACTTGACAAAATTGGCAAAAGTCAAAATTTATCAGATTTAGATTTCAGTTTTAAAATAGACTTTTATTTACTAATTCTGCTTGACAGTTTGCTAGACAAGAAATTTCACTAAAGGTGCATTTTTTTGGTTGTTGTTTTGTACTCTTGTTTCGGTTATGAAAGTACAGTATGTGTAATGGACAAATAAAACAGTACATATAGGGTACAGTGCAGTCATACACAAATCCTCAATTTTGGGGCATGGTGCCCCAACGTCTGGGCATGCCCGGACACATGGGCATGGTGCCCATACATTGGGGCACCATGCCCTGGAGCACGGGCATGGTACCCCTGCGAAATTTTGTTAAACTGAGACTGGTTACACACCTAAATAGGGTTGTCTTCCTGTCCTAGATCAAAAGATACCTAATTTTACTTTCTATCCAACCTCAACCTCATTTTCAATCTGTTAACTGGAGCAAATATTTCCTTTAGATTGTTTGCCTTTGTATTTATTTTGAGTGATTTTTTTTTGATTATGTTAATGATTGTTTTTAAAAACTCACTAAACTCAAAAGAAATATAATAAAAGGCAAACAATCTAAAAGAATTTGGAAGGAAAGGAAATTTAATTCCTTAAGGAAAAAAATTTAAGCTTACTTCATCCACTCTACCTAGCCGTGACTACCTGAGAAGGATAGAGTAACCTAGCGGTGACAACCTGGAAATGGGATTGAGTAACCTAGTGGCAACTACCTGGAAAAGGATAGAGTAAACCTACTAGGAAAGCAGTGGCCTCCACAAAACTCTATGTATCTTGGAAGTGCTCTAACATTTTCAAAATTGAAAAATGAGGTTGGATAGAAAGTAAAATCAGGTGTCTTTTGATCTAGGACAGGAAGACAACACTATTTAGGTATGTAGCCAGTCTCAGTTTAACAATTTAACTAAGTTCACAGGGGTACCATGCTGATCATCCAGAACATGGTGCCCCAACGTAGCAACATGCCCAGACGTTGGGGCACCATGCCCGAAAATTGAGGGTTTGTGTATGACTGGTACAGTCACCAGTAACCGGCCCTTGAAACTTACACTTACTTTTTACAGTCAATAAGTCAATCAATTCTTATTCAATTCTCAAGAATTTTGAAGAACACACAGAAGCGCATTTAATGCTGATCCTGACGAACAAAAGATTTCTGTCACAGCATTGCCATGCATTTTTTCATGAAAAATCAGTTTGATGTATGATGAAGACCGAAAAACAGGCCACCTTGTAAGATACAATTAATTCAATGTGTCAGACAATGCTGGGTGTTCAAGTTAAAGAAAAGATTTGGTTTCTAGTCCTTTTGTTTCTTTTGATCCATTCTGTTGAAAAATTCAATTATTGTAAGTTGTAAAGTCTATGTACAGGAGGGGTATCCAGCCTTGGTTTTACATATCCTTGTTTTCGTCTTGTCAAATCTGCAAAATTCATTTAAACAGCCTATAACTTGCTGTAAAACTCACCATAAATCACGAAAAAATTAAGAATTCACTTCTATTTACAATTTACTTTGTTTAATTAAACTATTCTTTTGTTTCATGATGTCTGGCGAACGAGGTTGTGTTTCGGCCGTCGAGCTCACATACAGAATAATAGCATTCAAGAAGTTCGTCGCAGAGCGGAGGATCTGTTGAGACTTTGGTCTAGAGTCTTGACTTGCTTTAGTGCGACAACACTGAATAGCGAGTGTAATTTTTGGCTTTTCTTTAATTTTAATGAAAAGGAGATCCATTTTCTTTCGTTCTTCCTCAGGGACATGCTTAACAAGAGCGCGAAAAACTCGGGGTCCCATTTGGTCTTTCAGGTAAAAATTAATAGTAGCTTTCAGCTCAGGTCCTTTACCAGCATTGAATAGATCACCAGTCCATGATACTTCAACCTTGTCCAGTCTAGTACACTAGCCCCTTTTCAGGCACGGTGCTCAAACGTCTAGCACCATGCCTGGGTGCTAGACGTTCAAGCACTGTACCTTGGATTTCATGTATGGTGCATGGATTTCAGTATACAGTGCATACACCAAAAACACAGTTTCTGTCATAACAACTGAGCACCAGCTTGGACAGGACTGAAATTACTACCATGAATTAGAGAAATCAAAGACAATCCTTTATATATTTTTCACAACAAAAACAAAAGGGCTTGGCTGATGACAGATGTGAAAAACCTCATTTCCTTTTCTACATAGTCAAGGGTTTTGCATGCAGAGTGTCCTGTACCTCAGCTTTTTCTACCTAGCAGCCAACCAGAATATTGGCTCTTGGGGAATAGATAGGGAAAATACATGGAAAATCCATGTAAATCCATGAAAATCCAGGGAAAATCGACAGGGTGCTGTTAGGTTTTTCATCTCTATCATCATTAGAGCCCTTCTGTTTTTGTTGTGAAAAATATATAAAGGATTGTCTTTGATTTCTCTAATTTGTAGTAGTAATTTCAGCCCTGTCTGAGCCGGTGCTCAGTTATGATGAAAGAAACTGTGTTTTTTCTGTATGCACTGTATACTGAAATCCATGCACCATACATGAAATCCAAGGTACAGTGCTTGAACGTCTAGCACCCAGGCATGGTGCTAGACGTTTGAGCACCATGCCTGAAAAGGGGCTAGTGTACTAGACTGACCTTGTCTGTGAATGTTCCCATGTGAGCTACGAAGATTTGGCAAATACTCTGTTAACCCCACAAGCCCCTCTACTTTCTCAAACTCCCCACTTTGGCGCAGACGGGGGCAGAAAGAAAGGTCTAAGAAGGCATTTTCGGAGGCAACAGATCTTCATGACCAAGTTTTCGGAATCTGGAGAGACCTAAAATATGTCGAAACACTTATCTCCAGCCTCCCCCGACGAGCCACCCCTTGTCCCCACACTTCCGTCTGCAGCGTGAAAATTGCGGCTTCTGGCTGCGACGCTTCAGCTGAAGCAACTGACATTAGCTGTATTAGTATTGGCCAATTTAACAACAGCAACGGGAAATTACAAAATAGGCAAGAGTAAAGTTAAACACAAAATAATTTAAAATAAAAAAATAGGCCATGAAAGCACCGAAGAAAGAACTAATTACTAACCCTTAAAGTTTGTTTCCTGGAAATTTCAGTTTACTGCTGATTGCTGAAGTGCTGAGCGATGTTGCTGCTGTTAACAAGAAATTCAACTCACACAGAGGCCACAGAGCTAATGAGCTGACAGTCGTCGTCTTCACTCTGTGTTGAAACACTGGATCATATACTCTTCCAGTGCTCCCATCACCAGATACATCTGAACATCCATAGATCCCAAGCTGTCTCCCTGTTCAAGAAGTTTCATCTCAAACCTTCAACCGAATCCATACGGTCCACATCACTCTCCCCCTCAGCCGAAACCTCAATCTTCAAGGCAATCATATCCTTCTTGAGGACAATCTACCTATTTGAGACTATATAAGTAGGCATGGCAACATAGCCCAGACGTGAAAAGGCAAAGTGGACAACTCCGATCCGATGCCACACTGTAAAGAAGAAGAAGAAGAAGAACGAATAGCGTAACGCACCAGCAATAAAATACCCCCAGAATCGAATTTGTTGTTCTGAGATTTTCAGAACTTGGAGGACCATAGACTGGTTCAGAAGACATCATAAAGGCTGGTGAGAGTCGAGTAATGCAAAATTGTTATAGCTGGACCTAGGCACTCACGGTTGCTAGACATGGAGGATGCAGGAACAAACGTCTCTAACTCATGAGTCACAGACAAGTCATGCCTGAAGCAGGTCCGAAGTACCAGCTTGAAGCAAAATGGAGAAACTTAACTTAGGATACACTGTAAGAAAATCCTGCACTATTTGCTGTTGGGATTAATCTTATCTCCTTTGAGATAAGATTATCTAAAATTCGGATTAATCTTATCCCAGTAGAGATAAGATTAATCCCAGTAGCAAATACTGCAGTTAAATTTAATCTGAAAAACACCCACCAAATCACTGCTGGCATTTTAAAATTCACGAAAATCTGGATGAGCTATCTGTGTCTGTGTGTTTGTTAAGGGTGACAGTTAAACTGCCAAGTAGAAAACAGAGAATTGGCCACTAAAACATAGCCCGCATTCAAATTCACAAAAATTTGGATGAGCTGACCTGGGCAGATGAGCCACATTGCGACAGTGTGTGAATCGCCCAAGCGACAAATAAATTGAGAAAAAACCATGCACTGCCCAACTTAAAGTTGGAAATATTGTGGATGAGCTAAAAATGTCTGGGCTGTTGCGCAGCAAGGGCGGTAGTACTTGGAATGCCCATGCGAAAACCAGAGAAACTCCGGCCAGATCACCGCCCATGATAACAGCAATAAATAATAGTTCTGTTTGAACGAGGCAGTCCTTACTAGTAAAAGCAGACCAGTATTTTGGCATTGCCGTAGGCTCTAGCCTAGCCCTGGATATTTCTTATAACTGATAAAGAAGCCTATAGTAACTATTATCACCAATCAGCTTATAAACGTCAATTTAAATTTCTGGAATGGTTGATCATTTTAATTTGGGCCAAGATTTGGTAGTTCTGAGTCATTTGCTTAGTGGATTCAAGCACTGCCATCCTTACTGCCCAAGCCCTGACATAGTTACCATCTACTGAATTTTATCCCGGGTGGCGATTTGGTGGGAGTTTCTCCATTTTTCACTTAGGCATTACAAGCAATGCTGCCCAACGCCTGGAGACAACTCTTCAAGCTTTTTGCATGACCCAGCTCGTCCAGCTTTTTGTGCTGAAACTTGCATTGTATCAGCTCAGCTTAACAATGATTCTCATGTGCAGGGGCGATGATTTGGTGGGCTTTTCTCCATTTTTCTCTTGGGCATTTTGGGCACTGAAATACATATTAGGTGTTTTCAGAGGCCCTAAATTACCTACTTTGGCTAACTGGTAGTTAACTTTAGTCACAGCAAATGCATGAAAACGGCAAAGTTCAAAGTTAACAAACGTCAAATAAGCATACCTCTACTGTAGATACCATATCGGTATTTTCATTTTCTTTATTTATCAGATGAAAGGTTTTGTTACTGGTGCATTTGCTGGATTTGATTGTATGTGTAAGTGAGTAAGGATGTAATTTGTGACCCGCCTTTTAGTTTATAGAAGAAAAGAATAAACACAGAAAATAATAAAAATCTTCAATATTCCACCAGGAAACAATCTAGAATGTCATGTGGTGGTTGGGCCCAGTTGTTCATGATTTTTGGTAGAGACGAGGAACTTACAGAAGGGTAATGCTCGCATCTTGAGTTCCTCAGTGCACCTGTCCTTGTTGCATGTTTTTTACACACAGAACAGTGCTTCCCATGTTTAAAATAGCGCAATTTCATCTTATGTGACTCTTTCGTTTGTGTTACACCTGAACAAAAAAAAAACTAGAGAGAGCACAAAAAATTCTGTACAACCTAAAGAAAATTATCAAAAAAAGCTTTTTGATTGCAGCTTTTTGATTGCAGCATCCCAGGTTTGGATGATTTACCCATAGATGGCATAGATAGATTTACATACATCTGTTTTATTTTAGTTCTATTGTATTTTGTTTAACCGGGATTCCTTACATCTTTTGTGAGCCTGAAATCTGCTATCCCATAACCTGGTGTTCAAGTTTAACAGCCTTTATGGTAATAGAGTGTCACATCATGGCATTATCATTGTAGCCCAAAATTAGGGATTTGTGTATGAGTGCATAACCATGCTTTCTTTTTTGAGAGTGGGTAATTTTCAGAACATGAAATATCAAGATTTTATGGTACGGTCATGAAACCAAAAAATAAAAAATCAGGTGACGAGCTCTTCTCATTTGTAATCTTATAAGGAAGGGAAAATCTTGGTGACTCAGCATCTAGCTCTGTTTAAGCTGCCTTACCCTGCCTGCACTACCACGGCTCACCAGTCCTTATGTCTTTTAGTCAAATGTCTGAAAACACGTCAAAGAAAAATGCACCTGTCAGTGAACTTGAGCTGGACACAACTGCTGCGCGAAATGGAGTTTGGCTTGTAAAAGTTCCAAAGTACATATCAAACAGATGGGAAAAAGCAAAGAGTGATGTCGGAGTAGGAACTCTTAGGATTGCTAAAATCCCAGGACAAAAACCATCTGTTTCTTTGACACTGAGCGACGAAGCTATCAAGTTAGATAATGATGTGATACCTAAAGACCATAAAATGCTGATCACACCGATTGTGAGTCAGTCACTTGGTGTCTTCTACGAAGCCAAGAAAGACAAAAAAGATGATTTTCTAACAGACGCAGTGAAATTGTGCATGGTGGGGAAGGTTCAGCAAAGACTCGAGTGCCAACCTGCTGCCTCACGTGAATATATGCGTTTGAAAATGAGCGCCATTATCAAGGCATCTGAGCCTGCCAGAATGACCATGTCACTGGACAGGGCACCTGCAAATCCCAAACCTGTAGCCGCCCACCGAGACCAGATTGAGTACGATCTAAAGAAGAAAGCTGAAGGCAAGAAAGTACGAGATGACAAAGATAAAGTTACGGAAATGCTCTTTTCTGCTTTCGAAAAGCATCAGTATTATAACATCAAGGACCTAGTGAGGATTACTAAACAGCCGGTGACATATTTGAAAGAAATCCTGAATGAAGTGTGCACTTACAATATTCGGAATCCACATAAGAACATGTGGGAGCTCAAGCCAGAATACAGACATTACAAGGACTCTGATGGAAACGAGGAATAAACATTCCATGGTCTAGAATTGTGAATTATTTTGTATATCAGTACCTCCAAAGGAAGTAATAGCATTCTGTTTGACACTGAAAGAATGTTAATAATATTAATATTAATTAATTGAAATAGTAGCATTCTTTTTATTTGTTGTTACCCCTCTAGATTGGTTGCTGGTGCAGGTTGCACCTGGTTTTTGTTGGACCCGAGAACAAGTGAGACTAGAAATCCACACTACCCTGCCTATCAGACAGCACCGGTCAATGATAGAACAACGAAATTCTCTGTCTGTTACATATTGTAACAGTACAAGACTAGACAACAGAACTGTTTTCTCCGATTTCTTCATGAAAGCTAAACTGAAACACAAAAAAAAGGCTACCTGTACAGAGTAGTTCATTATTCTGTTCCTTTCATTATCCCCAGGGGAAATCAAGAAGTGAATCTGGATTGGAGAGAAACTGACGAAATTTGGACTTGTGTCTCTCTGTTGATGACTAGTGGTGTGTTCTAGGCTCCAGCTTCCTACCAGTAGTAAAATATAGACGGGAACGACATTGCTATCTTTTGCAAACTACTAGTAGGAGGTTTGAATATCCCCAGGATTTTTACGTACTGTTGAGGCTTGAAATTGGCAGAAAAGTGATAAATAGCCAGATGTGGGTGTTCAAGAATGTTCTTTATTTTTACTCTTGTCTTTTGGATAAAATATAGATAAAATGCTTGTAAAGTAAAAAGCTCAGTAGCATGGAGGTTGGCTGTGGTGATGGAAAAATAAAATTCCAGTGGTGTATTGCCCCTATAGCAGGGGCGCCGCGTATGGGGGGGGGGGGGGGTCCCAAAACTTAAGTGGAGGGATACCTATGACATCGCAAAAGTTGTCCGTCTGTCAGCACGATAACTCGAAGGGAATGAGATATTTTGATGAAACTTGGTGTGAGGATTCTTTGTGTCAAGGGTAAGGTCAAGTTCGTAGATGGGCTCTGTAGCCCTACATTTAGGGGTGGGGGAGGGGGTTATGTTATCACATAAACAGTTAATGTGATAGTCGATTATGGGGAGAAGACACTGAACACGATGGTGAAAACCATTTTCTCGCCGGATAAGTAGTTCGTCCGGAATCCGGCAAAAACCGGAAAGTTGATTAGAATAAAAAGTTTTATTTGAAGTTAATTAGATGTTCTTGATAGGGATAGCGAGATACGCTGAATTCGTTTCTGCATAGTTCTTTTTAACTTTTAAAAATTGTTCTTTTTTCTTAATTGTTCTTTTTTCTTTTAAAATACGATAATCGGTCGTTTCTCCGCTATCCATAGATCGATTTCATCGAGTGAACTTGTTCGTTTGAATTTGTGGTACCTCTATGTGCTTGTCCCTCTATGCTTAAAATATTCAGCAACTATAAAGGTAAGCAGTTGCCGAAAGATAACACATATAACAACAAGACCTAAAGTTTCGATGGGATCCCAAAAATCTAATATTTGATCCAGACAATTGAGTCTTGTCTTCGCCAGGCTTATCATCTGAGAAAACCAAGTTTAGATATACCTCTATAAGCCATATCTGATGTTCGTTCAGCCCAAGCTGACTGCGAATCATATTTGACGGTGCGAAACGGATAAGTCAGCTACATTTTATATAGCCGAAATATAGCTCGTATGAAATGTAGCTGACTTATCCGTTTTGCACCATCAAATATAAGCCGTATCTATTTTGAATAAACTGACCGAAACTTCCTGCTTTACTTCTGCCAAATTTCCGGTTTCGGCCGAATTCCGAGCAAACTACTTGTCCAGCAAAAAGAGTAATTCAGAAACGAATTCAGCGTATCTCCCTTATCACTGCAAAGAACATCTAATCAACTTCAAATACAACTTTCGCTTTTATCAAATTTTCCGGTTTGGCCGGATTCCGCGTGAACTAGTTGTCCGGGTAGAAAATGCATGTCACATAGGTATTCAGCATGTTTTCTTACCCCTAAATGGAACATCTAATCCATCTAATCCACCGGGCTCATCAGTGATAAAACAACGCTACTAGGTGTAGTGATCTCTTCTGATCTTTCATGGCACGAAAATACAAAGACAATTGTAAAGAAAGCTAACAGCGCAATTCAAATGCTAAAAACACTGAAAAAGTTTCGGGTTCCTAAGGACAAGCTAAAGCTAATGTTTTGCTGTTTCATTCGACCGTTAGTCGAATATGCTTGTCCGGTTTTGCACTTTGCTCTTACCCAAGGTGAAACTGATACAATAGAGCGAGTTCAGAAGAGATCGCTACAAATTATCTATGGTGGTTCCCCCCTACCATACTCTTTTTACCTCAAAGAATCTAAATTGAATCCCTTTCTTCCCGCCGCGGAAAACTATGCCGCAACTTTGGCTTCTCCCTTCTCCAGCACCCCATGTACCGTTCATTCCTTCCCCCACCCTTTGTTCCTGTAAGATCTCGTCCCCCCCGAGAAGTGGCTGAAAAGGTTCCCAAACTGACCCCAATCTACTGTAACACTATGCGCTACAGTAGAAGCTTTGTGCCTAGCTTCGTAAAGCAGTACAATGATCTTTGCATTATCTGCTTTGTTATTTTTATTTTCTTTTAATTATTTGTTGACAACTTATTTTATCTCTGTTTATGACTACAAAAACATCTTATTTGGGCTCTGCCCACGAGAGATATCTTTTGCTTTATTATTAGATAAATTGAAAAATAAATTGAAATTGAAACTTCAAATAAAACTTTTAATTTTAACCAACTTTTCGGTTTTTGCCGGATTCCGGACGAACTACTTGTCCGGCGAGAAAATGGTTTTTGTCATCCTGTTCAGCATGTCTCCTTACCCCATGATCGACTATCACATTAGCTGTTTAAAATTATTTTGTTTGCCCCTAAATTTGAACCCCCACCCCTAAGTGTAGGGCTACAGAGCCCATCTACGAACTTGAGCTTACCCGTGACCCAAAGAATCCTCACTCCAAGTTTCATCAAAATATCTCATTCCCTTCGAGAGTTATTGTGCTGACAGACGGACAACTTTTGCGATATTATAGGTTATATAAGCGTCTGTAACACGCAGAAATGCAGGCTTTTCTTGAAATACAGATTTTCCATTTGTGGATGAATTTTGGGTTGTCGTGCAATCAGCGCACATTCTGAACGATGTGAATAGAGCCCTGGATGAAACAATGCAAAATCTCTAAGATGAGTCAAAATAATTCAGTGAATTCAAGAATTAAGTGTAAAAATAAGCTGCGTTTTCAGTTAAAGTCTTTGATTCATGTGGGCCGAGAAGGTGGGAGGCACCATCATTTTTCGATGGTTCAGATTCTTAAGAACACCCTGTTACCTTTGTTTTTTCCCAAAATCCTCGCGGTAGCGAACGTTATCCACACATTACCTGAATACAATTCACTCCTGAAAGCAAATCCACCATTGCTAATTAACTATTCATTGATCTCCTGGCGGTGGTTAAAAGATTACTAAACCCTTCGAGAAGATCGAGTGGCGTGAAAGAGGATTAAAACAACTAAGTATATCACCATGTGGACGTTTAGATATGTCGGAAGAAGAAATCATCGGCTAGTTTGACATTTTTTGGTCTCGGAAGCTGAATATTATTTAGCTCAATTTCAGAATCTTCGAGAAATCACTATAACGAGTTTAGTATAGTTTCCGGCGTTTGTTTATTGTGATCTAGTTTACATCTTTAATTATTGGGACCTACGGGAAACAAGAAAAAATAGAAAACAAAATACTTTAAAGGACACCTGAACAATGAAACCATTCTTGAACACACCATGGAGAAAGCATTTATAGACATGGCCACGGACAGCATTCTTCTCCTGAGCGTGACGTTTTCAAAATAGGGATGATCGTTTCCGGAGGTTTGGACATGCAGACTCCAAGACAAGAAGCGCAATTCATTCTAATCTTGTACAGCGCTGGCAGGATCGTATTGGAATTTCTTCTAGATATAGGCTACGTTTGGGCTTATCTGGTTACAAAATATTCCAGAAGAATGGTAGATTGGAGACATTTGTTCATTTCTAAAATTGCTCGGTACTGAAATAAGGACAGATGCAAAATGAAGCAAAAATCATAGCTTGGAAACGGTATTTCGTATTTGGATTGGGTTTTCTGCAGGCAATGTTAATGGACGTCATACAGATAGGGATGATACTTGGTACTCTTCATTCAGGTGTCCTTTAAAGAAATTGATAACACGAATAATTAGTTTGATTTTTCTACAAATTTTCCATATGTCTGCTACAATAAAAACATTTTGTTAGATCCATAATCAAACTAGGATCCCAGCCTCCCCATGTTTGGCGCTTCCGACCCGCGCCGCTAGATGACCCAGCGGTCGGATCGAGTCGTGGCGTTATCTTGGGTCTTGGGTGGGTGGGTTCTAGACATTGCAAGTGCTAGAATGCTTATGATAAAACTCCTTTAAACTTAAAAGTTTGACTGAAAAGCCAGTTTATTTTTTGGGATCCCAAAACGTAAGTGGAGGGATACCTATGACATCGCAAAAGTTGTCCGTCTGTCCGTATTGTCCGTCTGTGCGCTCTATAACTCTCGAAGGGAATGAGATATTTTGATGAAACTTGGCGTGAGGATTCATTTCACCTCTACATATAGGGGTGGGGGAGGGGGTTCACATTAAGGGACAAACAAAATATTTGTAAACAGCTAATGTGATAGTCGATTGTAAGAAGGGATGCTGAGCACGATAGTGAAAACCATTTTCTCGCCGGCCGATTAGTTCGTCCGGAATCCGGCAAAAACCGGAAAGTTGGTTAAAAGTAAAAGTTTCATTTGAAGTTGATTAAATGTTCGATTTAGAGGTAAAAAGACATGCTGAATACGACGGTGAAAACCATTTTCTTGGCGGACAACTAGTTCGCCCGGAATCTGGCCAAAACCGGAAAATTTGTTAATAGCAGAAGTTTGATTAGATGACAGATAAAGGGGTAAGAAGAGAGGCTGAGTCTGTATATGACAATCAATTTTTACCCGGACATAGAATTATTCCGGAATCCGGTTACAACCGGATTTTTTTTTTAAGTCAAATTTTTATTCGAAGTTGATTATATGTTCTTTATAGGGGTTTGACGCTGGATTTGTCTCTGAATTTTCTTTTTTTGCTGGACTAGTAGTTTGCTCGGAATTAGCGCGAAACCGGAAACTTGGCAGAAGTAAAGCAGGAAGTCTCGGTCAATATCGTCAAAATAGATATGGCTTATAGACGTATATCGGAACTTGGTTTTCTCTGATGATTAGCCTGGCGAAGACAATACCCTATTGTCTGAATCAAATATTAGATTTTGGGATCCCATCGACACCTTTGGTCTTGTTTATCCTGGATTTGAACACATTGAATTCTTTTAGCTCTACTAAGGGATTTTTCTTCATTCATCTTAGGGTCTATTACTGACGTTGACAATATGCACTTTTGGCCCGATAAGACAAAGCTCATCCCGACGCGGAGCATTTGAACGAAAGCTTGCATGGCAATGAATAGTGAAGCAAATCTGTTGAAACTTTGAATTCCAGATTGTATGGTTACTTCTAAAGAAAGCCCGTTATTGCGTTTGAGAGTTGCTAAATATTTCAAGGATAGAGGTACCACAAATCCGAAAGAAAAAGTTAATACGAAGAAAATTGATAATGTGATTAGCAGAGCAACAAAGTCACGCATTTTCATCGGGTCTTCAAGCCTGTGTAAGTGAATATGTGATCGGTAATCGGACTGTCGTATATCAGCCTTGTTGGGTTAAGAATTTGGACGGTGGAATACTTGTCGGCCCTCTCCCTCTATATATTTTATTTACATAGAGAGAGAGATTTATTTATTTATTTAACTTCGACTACGGCTTCTAGAGCCGTTACACATACAACAATTAAACAAGAGCTACGAGCTCATATGGCACTTGTTACGAGTAAGCACGGGTCGGTTATGTCAATGATATATCTAGTGTTTGCTAGGTGTCTTCCCACCAAGTTTCATCTCGTTCCCTCCACTCATAGCGTTTTCCAATATTTCCGGTTCTCCCCTCCAGCTCCCCCCAAAAGTCACCGGATCCGGTCCGGATTTTAAGTGGGTCGTCTGAGGCATGAGGTCTTTCCAAATATCAAGTTTCATGGAGATCCGGTCACCCGTTCAAAAGTTATCAATACCTCAATATTCGGGATTCCCCCTCCCTCCACTCCCCCGACAGTGCTCGAATCGGCTCGGTCTTGTCAATGATGTATCTAGTGTTTGCTAGGTGTCTTCCCACCAAGTTTTATCTCGATCCCTCCACTCATAGCGTTTCCCAAGATTTCCGGTTGCCCCCTCCAGCTCCCCCAAAAGTCACCGGATCCGGTCCGGATTTTAAGTGGGTCGTCTGAGGCATGAGGCCTTTCCAAGTATCAAGTTCCATCGAGATCCGATCACCCGTTCAAAAGTTATAAATACCTCAAGATTACAGATTCCCCCTCCCTCCACTCCCCCCACAGTGCCCGAATTGGCTCGGTTATGTCAATGATGTATCTAGTGTTTGCTAGGTGTCTGCCCACCAAGTTTCATCTCGATCCCTCCACTCATAGCGTTTCCCAAAATTTCCGGTTGCCCCCTCCAGCTCCCCCCAAAAGTCACCGGATCCAGTCCAGATTTTAAGTGGGTCGTCTGAGGCATGAGGTCGTTCCAAATATCAAGTTTCATCGAGATCCGGTCACCCGTTCAAAAGTTATAAATACCTCAAGATCCCGGATTCCCCCTCCCTCCACTCCCCCGACAGTGCCCGAATCGGCTCGGTCATGTCAATGATGTATCTAGTGTTTGCTAGGTGTCTTCCCACCAAGTTTCATCTCGACCCCTCCACTCATAGCATTTCCCAAGATTTCCGGTTGCCTCCTCCAGCTCCCCCCAAAAGCTACCGGATCCGGTCCGGATTTTAAGTGGGTCGCCTGAGGCATGAGGTCTTTCCAAATATCAAGTTCCATCGAGATCCGATCACCCGTTCAAAAGTTATAAATACCTCAAGATTCCGGATTCCCTCTCCCTCCACTCCCCCCCACAGTGCCCGAATCGGCTCGGTTATGTCAATGATGTATCTAGTGTTTGCTAGGTGTCTTCCCACCAAGTTTCATCTCGATCCCTCCACTCATAGCGTTTTCCCAAGATTTCCGGTTGCCCCCTGCAGCTCCCCCCAAAAGTCACCGGATCCGGTCCAGATTATAAGTTGGTCGTCTGAGGTATGAGGTCTTTCCAAATATCAAGTTCCATCGAGATCCGATCACCCGTTCAAAAGTTATAAATACCTCAAGATTCCGGATTCCCCCCCCCTCCACTCCCCCCACAGTACCCGAATCGGCTCGGTTATGTCAATGATGTATCTAGTGTTTGCTAGGTGTCTTCCCACCAAGTTTCATCTCGATCCCTCCACTCATAGTGTTTCCCAAGATTTCCGGTTGCCCCCTCCAGCTCCCCCCAAAAGTCACCGGATCCAGTCCAGATTTTAAGTGGGTCGTCTGAGGCATGAGGTCGTTCCAAATATCAAGTTTCATCGAGATCCGGTCACCCGTTCAAAAGTTATAAATACCTCAAGATCCCGGATTCCCCCTCCCTCCACTCCCCCGACAGTGCCCGAATCGGCTCGGTCATGTCAATGATGTATCTAGTGTTTGCTAGGTGTCTTCCCACCAAGTTTCATCTCGATCCCTCCACTCATAGCGTTTCCCAAGATTTCCGGTTGCCCCCTCCAGCTCCCCCCAAAAGTCACCGGATCCGGTTCGGATTTTAAGTGGGTCGTCTGAGGCATGAGGTCGTTCCGAATATCAAGTTTCATCGAGATCCGATCACCCGTTCAAAAGTTAAAAATACCTCAAGATTCCGGACTCCCCCTCCCTCCACTCCCCCCACGGTGCTCGGATCGGGGAAGTTACTATTTCCAACTTAATCATTTGGGGTCCCTGATACGCCTGCCAAGTTTTATCGTCCTAGCTTATGTGGAAGTGCTCGAACTAGCAAAACCTGGACAGACCGACAGACCGACGGACGGACAGAAATTGCGATCGCTATATGGCACTTGGCCGAAGGGCAAGTGCCATAAAAACCACAACAAAGTACATTTTAAGATTGCGAGCCTTCTACGCAGCACGCGTAAAGTTCGCGGTTCCAGACTAACCACACAGGCAAGGTCAGTCTGATATGGGGACTCGAAAGAATCACGAGCATGGGGTTCCGAGAGCGAAGAATTCGGGTCTGGAGACAAAAGATAGACCGACGCCGAAGCTCCCCGAAAGAAGGAAGGCCCTCACCCACATACATGCCAGACGCACTACAGTTCCATGCAAGTCCGTGTAGCCACCGGAAAGAGTTGTTATATAGAACCCGAAATGTATCTAGACACTTAACTCTCTTGTTACGCACCAGTGGCAAACAGTACAGCGGAGTACAGTAAGCTCTGAAAAGAAGCCTCGCATCTACCAAACCTCCGAATTAATATATTGGCCCTCAGAGACAGTGATCTGGAGAGCTCATCAGACATAGAAGGAATAAAAGTAAAGCCGAAATACTTGAAAGTTTGCACAAAAACTAGTACCTCACCAGACAAAATAACATCGGGGATGTAACGTAGTTGAAGACTTTTCGAGATAAAGGCCATACAATGTCATTTTCGTGTTGAAAAGAATATCATTTGCTGTCGCAAATTCATCACACACTTGAAGAAGCTTATTGAGCGCGAATACTGTGGAGGCTAGTGTGGCTAAGTCATCAGCATAGCTTAAAGTTTAACTGAAAAGGGCAGAGAAGGGACAGTCTTGTTACCCCTCACTTATTTACTTAGAGAGGCTTGAAGACCCGATGAAAATGCGTTACTTTGTTGCTCCAGTATTCACGAATAACCAATTTTCAAATAGTGGAATTTCCCTGTCAGATTTGTGGTACTACCTGTGTCGCATGCTAGACGAAAAAGATTGATGAACATTTTTTTGTTCAGGCCCTAAGCAGTCTTCGCCAAGCTTATCCCCGCCCACAAAAAAGCCGCGTCTGTGTGCCGATTCAAATATTCCGCGTCATAGTAGAATTTACGCTGTGGGGACAGCCGTAGATACCCTGAACCTCACTACGAGAGCAGATAGTGGAAATCAAAAAATCTCTTAGCAGAATCCAAATAACTCAGCGTATTCAACTAAATGATACAAAAATAAGTTTGCTTTTCAGTTAAACTTTAAGCTGTTGAAACACACACCTTGTACGAAACCACCCACTCCAAGGCTAGCCAACCGCACATTCAACTCATCAACATATACATTATATAATAATGGAGAAAGAACACCACCTTGCCTAACACCATTAAGGACAGGAAAATGATGGCTAAGAACACCGCTCCATCTAACTTGACATCTTTGGGTATCAAACCATGCACCAAGGGTCCCAATAAAACGTGAGTCAATGCCCCGCGAGACCATCTTTTTCAGAAGCTTCTCATGGTTAACCTTGTCAAAAGCAGCCTTAGCATCCAGAAAGCAAACAAACAGCCAAAAATACTCAGTCGACCATTTCTCTTTAAAACCAAATTGGAAGTACGATGAATCCAGTTGCTGCTGCGGTGCCACATGCATACATCACTCAAAAACCTTTGATACCGTAGCAGCTAAAGCGATGGGTCAATAGTTATTGAGTGACGTCATGTCCCCAGAACTAGACTTCGGCACAGGAACAAGACATACTTCAACCAGAGCCTGCGGTACAAAATGATGGTTAAGAAAACCATTAAAGAGTAGCGACAGGATACAGGTCAGTGATGCTCCTCCAAACTTTAGATGGTTTGCCGTAATTCCGTCTAAACCTCCAGACTTACTACCAGAAAGCCCAGATATCGCACGACTCACGGAGTCAAGCGAGATCAGCTGCTCTCCAGGAGTCTGAAGGGACTGGGAAAATGCCTCCACTCTAACACTACCAACATCAGATTTAACAGACGAAAATACATCACTAAAATGACCACGACACAGTTCATCAATAGCAACTGGCCCAATAGCACAACCCACTCGGTCCGTCGCTTTTGGTGCATTTTGGGACTTCGGAACAAGTCTCCAAAACAACCTAAACTTTGACGATCCGAGTTTTCGGCAAGCGCAGTCGACTTCAGCATGTCCGTATTTTTCTTACACCACCGAAGCGCATTCCGGTATTTACTATTTAACGACTTTCTAAGTGTATCAAATTGATCCCCAGGAATTCTACCATTCCCGACCCACGATATAAAAGCTCTCTTCGCAGCTCCATAAAGGGGCCGCACACACCGATTCCATCCCGGAATGACGCCGTAATCCTGAACTCGACTACGCGCAGGAGGGATCAACGGAAGGCTTTCACCCGCAGCCAGTATTAGTATTGACGTCAAATACAACTTTTCAAGACTGCTACGATAGACAGGGTTATTACATGCATGGGATATATTATAACCCGCCAAATGCCAAAGCGACAGCGGAGTAAGAAATAACGAAGCATTACCGACTTGTAACTTTTGCTTTCTACCTTTCAGTAGTTGCATTTTTGATCCGAATTCTCCTTGCGATTCTCCTCGCAATTATCCTATTTCAGGTTTTTTGACTATTAAGATGAAGCGAATTCTCATTTTCTTGCGTTTTGACAGAATCGAGAACGGGGAAAGCCTTGCGATTCTGCATAATCGGGAAGTTGCTCAGATGGGGAATTCTCGATTCACCTCTCTCCGTTCTTCTCCCTGATTTGTCAACAGAATGGGGGTGTTCAGGATGCATACACACGTGTACCTGGTTGCGGACGAGTCAAAAGCGGAATGGAGAAGCCAGAGGAGCAAAAACGGTAATTTGCACGAGAATCGAGAATTCACAAGCGAAAACGGAGAACTGAGAATTCAGATAAAAAATGCAACTAGTATTTGAGGAACAGTGCTCGATGATCCTGTGACGAAGTTGATACGATACCGTATCAACCTTGACAAAAGTCATTGTCATAATATAATCACTTGCGGGAGATAGGAAAATATACATTACATACCTGTTATACAAAAGTTGTATCATCTTTGTTACCCCCCAAATGCACAAGTCGACAGCGGAGTAAAAAGTAACGAAGGAAAAAACAACATGAACACACAAAATTCATAAATAAGTTATTATTGGATATAAAAAAATACGTACTTGACCTTGCGTATAGTTGTTTCTAATGCTTTTCTCTAGGTGATCGTTTCTTGTTTGAGAGCCATCAGCACCGAAAGTCGCTGGAAGCAAATGGACGATGTGAGCGACCTATTTCGGACGACATTGAGCTAACAATGTCACCATTCACGCTGTGTTCCATCTTTACAGGTAGGACAGTCTGATTCTTTCGCTTGTTGAAGGCACAGCAAACTTGACTACGCAACTTTCGGACATCAACCGACCTGAGGGGCTTAGATAAAGATACAGGGACATATTGTCGATAGGACCCCCCTTCTTTGTTATCTCGAACCCCCTCCTTAGTTATCTCGAACGCCCTCCTTAGTGTTCCCAGAGCTAGCTGGCAGCGAGGGGTCGACGAGTCTAATTTTGTATGTACACCATTCCGGAATAACCTAATAATCCTGACCATTCCGGATTATTCCTAACCATTCCGGATTATTCCTAACTTTTCTGGATTATTCCTAACCCTCTGTATGGGACATAATTCCAGTTGAAAGTAGAAATTCGAGTCATCTGGCATCTTCATGGCTACAGTGAAGAGATTTTTCCTTGCAAAAGGATAGTAATGATGCGTGAGTGTTTTTTGTAAGCAGAATGTTTGTTGCATATGTATGAACCTTGTATGAATGGCATGTAGAATAATATAAAAATAGTATAAACACATTATGTAGAATAGAGAAGACTGCCACCTAATTAATTTTAAACTAATCTAATATAATCGATTCCGGATTATTCCTGACCATTCCGGATTATTCCTAACCATTCCGGATTATTCCTTCGGGACATGTACACCATTCCGGGAGAGTCGTCGACCCCTCGGCTGGCAGGCCCTTGCCCCTTATGCAGTATGTAGTATATGTAGGCTACTGCACTTATGTACTGTAAAAGTTCGCCTTTGGCCGTTTTGACTAACGCATCGGGATAGTAGTCAAGCGGTCGTGCGTTCGATTCCTATTCCCGGCACACAAACCTTTTGCTTTTTTTTTTTACTAACTCAAAAGTCGAATTTCTCGGAAACTGCCCGGAAACTGCAATGGTCGTAGTGAGAATTTTTCTTACTCTCAATATCGACTCAGGGTACATTCTTGATATGTCAGCTAGCTCCCCGAGTCAAGTTTGAGTCAACTACTGTTCCTTAAAGTTTAACTGAAGAGCCAACTTAATTTTGTATCATTTAACTCAATACACTGCATTGTTTGGATTGTGTTAAGGGATGTTTTTATTTATCACTATTTGTTCTGGAATGTCGTTCAGAACATCTACGATCGTCCTCACAGCGCAAATTTCTACTATGACACAGAAAAAATCTCAATACATACGCGGCGTTTCAGTGGCTCAGTGATCAGCTTCCGGAAGGTAGCTCACTGCGTCAACACTTATTTTTCGTAAACCGTTTTCGTCGAGCATACAGCACGGATGCAAGCGCATAGAGCATACAAATCAGACAAGGAAATTTCAGTATTGGAAAATCGATTATTCGTGAATAGTGGAGCAACGAAGTAACGCCATTTCGCCTGGTTTTCAAGCTTCTTCAAGTGAATAAGTTTTGGGTAATTAGATTATTCTATCTAAGCCCTTTTATTTAAACTTTAATCTATTTAAAACTGCGTGTTTATATCTTTCTTTACCTTACCACCAGGTATCCTTATTCGGATACCTGTGACGAAGACCCTTGCCAAGAAGGGCCGAAATATCGCTGACGAAGAATCATAGCTGACGTATCCGTTGTAAACATTGTTTGAATAAATACCTGTGACTTCGCATAACTGACGAAGGACATATGTGTTTTACTCAGCGACGGTCTGTGAAAGATAAGAATTATTGCGTATGGTTATTGGGTTGGTCAGGGATACAAAAAATATGTCTTCTGGATTTGACGAAGACCTGAAAGATGGTCTGGAGTCATGGTGGGTTTACACACTGCGTAAGGTCCGAGCGTATTTTACGCACGTTTTCAGCTTGAAAAGATTTCTAGCAATATGGACGTATTAGAGAAATCGGTCCGTTTTCTATTTAAATACGTCCGTATTGCTAGAAATCTTTTCAAGCTCAAAACGTGCGTAAAATACGCTCGGATTTCAGAATACGCTCGGATTTTACGCAGTGTGTAAATGCACCATCAAGCAAATATTCCCCGTTGTGATCCCATGCAAATATTGTGTATTGTTTCTCTGTCAGGCAGTCAAGACAGTGGGCAATGCGCTAACTCACCTAATTCTTAGTTGTCCTAGGCAGAGGCGTTACTAGCCAAAATGTTTGGGGGGGGACAAGGTATTTACCGACTGGCTGGTCATTTCATTTTTACCGACTGTTATTGCTACCATTATTGTGAAAAAACGACTGTATTGACAAAAAATCGGCTGATTTAAAAAAAAATACTATTTTAATGAAAAAATCGACTAATTTTACGAGAAATCGATGAAAAAAAATCGACTGTTTTTACGAAAAATCGCGGAGCCCCGCGCCGACTCGGCTATTTTTATTTACCGATTGGTCGACAACATTCGGGGGGGGGGTCCCCCTCCCCCCTAGTCGTGACTCTCCTGGTCCTAGGCTAGTTTTCCGATGTGTATTTCTTCTTCTTTTTTGCTGTTCCCTTTCTTTTTTCCTCTTCTGTGGGCATATTTATTATTATATATATTGTTGTATTGTTTGCAGGTTGTTTGCTTCTCACCGTTAACGCTTCGTATGTTAAAAATGTTACCGTTGTGCAGCTAAATGAAGAATCCAGCTCCAAACCAAGCGAAGTCAGACATATCAGCACTGAAACACTAAATATTTCGTATATTGAAGTGCCTCAAGACTGGGATGTTCCTGGTGCTTGGACAATCTTTCCCCTCATTGCGAGGTATGTATCAAAGAACATAAGTATGTTAGGATCGGAGCTGGTGGGGTCAGAGGGTATAGGCCCCCCCCCCCCCCCCCCCCCCCGGCCAGACCCCCCGAATGCAAAGATATTTTCTTACTTTCCTGTTGGAAACTAAGAAATTTGTTGTTAAAAACTGCAGTTTTGGGATCCCAAAGCGTAAGTGGAGGGATACCTATGACATCGACAATTCCGTGCATTTTTTTTTCGTAATTTTAGGAAAAAATGAATTGAATTGAAAAAAAATTCGCAAAAGTCGTCAGTCTGTCTGTCTGTCCGTCTGTTAGCTCGATACCTCTCAAATGAAATGAGATGTTTTATTGAATTTTGGTGTTAAGATTCTTTGGGTCAAGGGTAAGGTCAAGCTGTGTAGCCCTACATTTAGGTTCAAATTAAGGGACAAACAACATATTTTTAAACAGCAAGTCGATTGTAGTGAAAGAAGACATTCTGAACACGATGGTCAAAACCATTTTCTCGCCGGACAAGTAGTTCGTCCGGAATCCGCAGAAACCGGAAAGCTGGTTAAAAGTAAAAGTTTCATTTGAAGTTGATTAAATGTCGATTTAGGAGCAAGATGACATGCTGAACACTTATGTGAAAAGCATGTTCTACTCGGACAACTAGTTTGCCCGAAACCCGGCCAATACTGGAAAATTTATTAAAAGCAAAAGTTTTATTTAAAGTTGATTAGATGACAGGTTTAGGGGTAAGAAGAGACGTGAGTCTATATATGACAATTAATTTTTGCCCGGACATATAATTCGTCCGGAATCCGGTTGTAACCGGAATTTTTGTATAAGTTAAAGTTTTATTTGAATTTGATTAGATGCTCTTTATAGTGATAACGATATACGCTGAATTCGTTTCTGAATATTCTTTTTTTGCTGGACAATTAGTTCGCTCGGAATTCTGCCGAAACCGGAAATTTGGCAGAAGTAAAGTAGGAAGTTTCGGTCAGTAGCCTATCGTCAAAATAGGTATATCGGGACTTGGTTTTCTCGGATGATTAGCCTGGCTAAGACTGGATCTGGCGAAGACAAGACCCAATTGTGTGGATCAAATATTACATTTTTGCGATCCCGTCGAAACCTTTGGTCTTGTTACTGCAAGCACTTCCCTAGATACGTGAATTAAATGTAAATGCGTGATGGCGGCTCGCTGGCCGCTAGCCTCCACTTACGTTTTGGGATCCCAAAAACAGCCTATGACAATTTGAAAAAAAATAGCCTACCTATCACGGGTGTTTAACAAAGCTTTATACTTTTGGATCGGCCTAGGCAAATTTTAAATTTTCTTTTTCAGGCTGGCACGATTGTCCTCTAGCTGGGTCCTTGTAGTCAACTCGGAAACGGAGGTAAACTCTGGCTCACTGTCCGGTATTCTGGACTCCTACGATCCTAGCCAGGTAATTTTTCGCCCTTAAGTTGGCAAACAAACAAAAAGCAGATTTCTTCATTAAAATTTCAGACGACTGGTGTTTCTAATTCGGCCTTTTCCAGTTCAGCGAACCTGGCGGATTCGGGTAGGATTAGAAAGGATACTCCGAGTTGACGCGGGTCACCTGAACATGAGCTAAGTTCTTTGTCAAGGGAGTTCTCACCGGTGTTCTACGCTTTTTCTTATAAGCCGTTTTTGCATCCACCGGTGACTACTCACTAGTCTTATAACCCGTTTTTGAACTAACCGGTGTCCGGCTTTACCTCCCCCCTGCTGGGGAGCCGGCTTCAGCGAGGAGTTCGCAAGTTTTCATCAACTCACCGGTGAACCAGAAAACGCGTTATAAGAGAAGAACCGGACACTGGTGACAAAACACCAGAGACAGCCCGGAGTGCAACGAAGCTATGGTTGAAAACTGAAGAAGTTTTAAATTTCAGCCGGATGAGTGGTATAAAAGTAAGCGAAAATTCAAGCCAATAGTAATAATCACTAGCGAAAAACAGTAAGTGTAACACCAGAATCAGAAACCCTAGCTTTCTTGAAGAGTTTCAGGCGTCATTTTGGAGTAGTTGTTCCAATCCTACTTAATCCGCTTAAGTGCGCGCAGTTGAAAAATCGCGGATTAACTAAATTTCTGGTAGAACATGATACTCTATAGCAGTGGTTCCCGACCCTTTTCGTACCGCGTACCCCTAATCGAGGTTCAAAAAGGTTGCGTACCCCTTTTTGAGGAACGATTGTTATACTACGTTTTTACTAAGATAAGTACTAAGGATTAAGATATATTTACGAAGATATATTTACCCTATACTTTACTATATTTTCTATTTACTATATTTACTATTTATTTACCCTCCTTGCACCTCCGGCTACAGGGAAACAGTCGAGTTTTGGAATTTCAGTCTCAAGGTATAATCAGTTGATTGAGTGAGGTGAGATTCTAAAGCTACAACCTAAATTAATTTTGGAACTTTCGCGTACCCCTTGCCATGGTCTCGCGTACCCCGTCGGATGCGCGTACAACCGGGTGGGAACCACTGCTCTATAGGTCTCTCTGCTCTTTGTTCAACCCTGGATGAAAAGAACCAATCCTTAAAGCACAATGGACACTTCTAATGCTTTACTTTGTATCAAATGCTTCACAAATAAGCATTTCCGACTTCCTTTAGAAGGCGCTACAAAAATCGGCCATTTTCTTGTTATCCCTTGTCTTTACCTCTCTGGCATTTCGGCGATCCAAATCTTAGGAGCTGGGAGATCGTGGCAGGAAATTCAAAAATTCCGAGCAATGCTTGATATAAAAGGATATATTTGAGATGTCACCAAAGTCAAGCCGCAGATGCAGTTTACCTGATTGTTCTAGTGTTTCATCAGGAGTTACATGGCTTAAAGTGCCTATTAAAAGTTTTCTTTGTGGAATAGTGTTGTTAAGCTTGATTAGCTTGCTTTATAAAATGAACCAGAATATGCAATAAGCTTATAAAAAATACATAGCTACAAAAATCATTCAAAAATAAATAACCTATTCAAATCTGAATTATACAAGCAGATTTATGCATGAAATAAAGATCTACTAAGTATTAAAAGAAACTTCACTTTTATCTTTGTCCAAGCTAGTAAATTGAGCATGTACTGGCCCAAAAAATTACGCTTTGAAATATCACAGAGAGGAAACTGTTGAAAAAGCTGCTGATCTAGAGGGTAAGCATTGTTCCTAGGTTGTTACAGAGTGGGATTGTGGTAGTTTGACGTGCCCATTGAACTTTAATTATTTTTAGAAAATTAGCAATGCTCTTGTTGTTGAAGTGTCTCCTTTCATTTTTGTTCTGTTCTTTTCTCCAAATTGGTTACTATTCAGGACGAGAATGCTTCGGTCCTGAAATCTTTGCAGGTATTCAGTATTATACGACCCGTTTTGTACAGTAGTGTTGTGTCAAGTAAAGTTGAAGATTGATTACGACTAGGTCTCGATATGGACTTTAAGAGCGTGTTCCATCCTACTTACCATAGTTAGTACTCATGACGTCACGAATCCTGGCTTCTCGATATCAAGGCTGGAACGCATTTGTCTGTTTTCGTCAAAATATCGTGCCATGGGCTGATCGGGCCAATCAGGTCACATAGATCGTAGTTTTTTGTTTTTTTTATATCAGTCGATCAGATTTATTCCCAAAAATCTCAAAGCTAGAAGAGGAATGATATTTGCGAATTACACAAAAACGAAACGAATAACTAACACACTTACAAAATGTGACCAGAAAAAAGTTATTAGATTAGATTTATGGCGAAAGCTGAATTAAAAAGTTAATAGTAATAATAATAATAATTTCAGCGTAGCAACAGATGTACACTGTCAGAAGTTTCATATGAGAAAACACAAGGGTGCGCGGTTGATGACACATGGGAGGTTATCGGTTGTGTTTAAAACGTTATGCATGACATGTTATGCACAACAAGCTTTGCTAAAAACAACCAAAAATTAATCTACTGACTTTAATCTTTATCGTCGTGATGTCGGAAAACTCTGTAGAAGCTTTTTGTCGGTTTTTCGGCTCTTCGTGATGTAACGCTTATTCTGCATAACATTTTGAAACACAGCAGACAACATCCGAAGTGTTGTCTGTTGCGCATTATCTGTTGAAACCGTGCATCCTCGTGTGATCTGTTACGAAACTTCTGACAGTGGAGCGGTCAGCGTAGTAACATTTCACTAGGTTGGAACGAAAATAGTAACTAACAGTTACTATTGTTATAAGAGGGGAACGTGCTCTAAGTCGTCATAATTTGTGTTGTTTACCGCCTGAGTTCTCAATAGTGTCTGGTCTTACCTCACCAGCGCGGACTCACCATACTAACCCACTCACCGTGTTTTGTGAGTGTTTTGTGAGAAGTCAAAAAGTTCTTGTTGAGGAAACATAGACTTTGGAGAGTAATAAACAGAAATGAGTCAGAGTGCAAACAAATGCGCCTGTTGAAGACGAACAGATTTAATTATTATTGTTATTGACATGATTTTAGGTACTTTAAATTTATTTATACCTGCCTCTACGTTACAGGTACTTTTTATAAGTAGTGAACTAAAAGAAAAAAATGGTCCTGAGCCGGGATCTCCCAAGAGCCTCTGCTTACAAGGCAGGCGCTCTTACCATTTGAGCTACCGAGGGGCTTGTGAACAGAGTTCGCAAACCACTACAATAGTCTGGTAAAAGCCGGCCATAGGAACAGTGATCCCGCCCGAAGACATATTCATCTAACAGTTCATATCCCCATGTCACTAGTAATACATAGATGGTCCGCATTGTGACACCATGAGACCCCGCCTTGTGGGTCCTGGTATGTCTACGTGGCTCTGAACATGGAGTGCTAGACTTCTAAATTATATTCGAAAAAAAAAAACTGTTTCTGGCTTATTGGTCACGGTACAAGTCCCTTCTGTAAAGTGCCATCTATGTATTGTTACAGGTACTTCCGCGTTACCGTACTGCGTTTATCCGTTTGATCTTGTGCGAAATCATCGTCAATTGACCGTCACGTTTCTGTCCTTGAACGTTTTTCTGCTTGTCATCTTGGAAGAAGATTCGGAACTTTTTTTCTTTTCTTTGTTTTTCTATTCTTGCGCATTTACCTCCTTACTGAAAGCTGAGTGTGTTTTCCATTTTTCTCTTTGTACTTTGCGGTTTCCCTTTTCCTATCCAGTGCGTGACGAACTTTCATCGTCGTAGAGTTACACTGTAAAAAGTTTCTCCGAATAAGGATTAAAGTCAACTCCAGTATTTGCTACTGGGATTAATCTGTAATTATTCTAAAATTATTAATCTAAATTTATTCAAAAAATGTTTACAACGGATACGTCAGCTATGATTTTTCATCAGCGATATTTCGGCCCTTCTTGGCAAGGGTCCTCGTCAGGCTGTCAATCCTCTAGATCAACTGCGGGGAAGGAATCAAACCTGTGATTCCTTCCCCGCAGTTGAATAAATGTTTCAAAGTCAGCTTGGGCTCAAAGAATATTTATTAATCTAAATTAATCTAAAATTAACCCGAATTACAGATAATCTTATCTCAGTAGAGACAAGATTGATCCCAGTAGCAAATATTGCAAGATTTTTGTTTGACAGTGTAGGCTTCCAATTCAATTCAATATAATCTAAAAAACAGATAACGGATAAGCCGATGGGTTGTTTTTACGTCAAAACATAACGTCATAACAGAACAATCTACAAATATGTACAATTTTGCGACATTTATACAGACGTCTTATGATAAATATGGTCAATAACATGCTAGACTACGATTAATAAAATACAAATATCCTAAAAAATTAACGTTCAAAAGCTTTCCTTATCATGTCCAGGATTAAAGCTTTGTTATAATTTAATTTCCACCCGTTCTCTTCCAGCCAGTCTTTGCGGGCTGTGCTTTAAAAGACGAAGAGCCAACGATTATACACCACTACTCTTCGAGTGCTCTACCCTTCCCGCATCGTAGTTCGGGATTCCTCATATCTGGTCAGCTAATCAACAGGTGAGCCACTTCATTAGTCATACAATTATTTTGTCATCCTTATGTTTTTTATTAAGTAAAGTACTTTTTATGAATGTTCTTACCTGAATTATTTAATTTCTAGTCTCGGGGAACCCTTATCTATCCATCAAAATTTAGAAATCACGAAAACTGGCCACTTGTCTAGACGGGTAGGCGGTTAACGTAGTCGGGGTCCCATTTTTGGTAATTTAGAATACAAGTGCGCAAGCGCTCAGACGTGGAGTGTAAAAGAATAAATTGAACTGGCTTAGATTTCTCCCTTCCCGTAACGTTTATTATTAGTTATCCGTGAGACCAACAATTGAGCTCTCAAAGAATCCCCAAACACGCCTCGGGCAGTGTCTCATACGATCAGTTATGCTCGCGATGAGCACTGTATGTTTGTTCGAAGGCAGTGTCTATAGTTCCCGGACCTGGAACTGATAACTCAAATGCTAAAAGTACTCGACCGGTAGAGTATGCTGCCACACAGGAGCTAATAATATTCGACCAGTCGAGTAACAAGGGTCATGGGAGCTATTAATACTCTACCAGTCGAGGAATCGAGCCTCCAGTCGCTATCAGTACTAGACTGGTCGAGTACTCGTGTCTTCCGAAGCTAAAAGTACAGGAAGGAACAGGTCGAGTAATTACTACCATAGGAGGTATCTTTCCTCGACCATACACATGAACTCCGGAAAGTTGTAAGGTCAAGTAACCAGCCCCCAGGGACTAAAAGTACTCGACCATATAATTGGTTAAGTCGATCGAGTATTCACGGCAATGGCAGCTATTATTAGTGAAGTAGCGAGATTAGTAGCGGGAAGAAAACTGTGGATTGCTTATTGAAAGCATAGCCTAGTTTTAAAGTATTCAAATATAATAAAATACTGACAGTTGAAGAGTAAATAGTGCGAGGGGTCCTTTAACATCTTCCAAGCCGTATCAAAGTTTTAAGTTGCTTGAGCTTTATTTTCTTTCACTTTCAGGTTAAACGCAGCTTTGAATAGATCGCCGCCTGATCACACCTTCTCAATAGATCCATCGTACGAGTTTGCAGCTTATCTAAACTCAACACTCCAAGTGCAGCTTACTGATGATAGACGTTTTTGCGTCGGTAGGAGAGAAATTAGTCTTCTTTCTCGCCGAGTCCAGATGCCAGAGGTAATCTTATCAACTTTCGTACATTTTAGTTTTGAGGTTCAAAATTGGAGTAGCCTACTTTGAACGTGTCCGAAAGCTTTTTGGTGCTCTAAATGCTGCATTAATGCTGCATTTCCTTCTTTGTTTTGTCCGAAAGATGTTACCTTTTTTTCTTCTCTGATACTTCCAGAATACCAAAATTTAGGTCAGGAAGAAGAAGAAGAAAAAAGAATTACCTGTATAAAGCTGACAAAATGGATCAGCTACTGATATCCAACCTTCTTTTCTTCTTATCTTTCCTTTCTTCGTTGGCCATGATCGCCAATTGTCTTAGAACTTTGAATGTTTGCCGACTTGTCAGTTGTCTTTTTGAATTTGTTATGTTTGCCGCCGAAAATACTGAGAGAGTCGCCGTACTCCCCAGTTTCTTCTTGAAAATTCAGTATATAATTTAGCATTCTTGCTGAATTTCTCAATGAATTTTATGCTGAATTAATGCTGCATTAATTGAGCGAAAATGTAAGTCCGAAAGCGAAATGCTGCATAAAATGCTGAATTAATTCAGCATTTTCGTTCGTTTCGGAGCTTTCGGACACGTTCTCTATATGTGAGTCGATAGAGAGCTGAACGATTTAACTGATAACCAAAAAATAAAAAAATCGCTCTGTTTATTTTCGTATTTATTACCGCCTCCCTCTTTGGACCCGAAATAGTAAAAATCGTCAGTACTTACAACATCACTGACCCTCTTGAAAAATAATCGTAATGTAAAAAATCCTACAATTGATGTAATCAATGTAATACTAAGAAGAGCATTAGTTGAATAAATATTATAGCGGATTCCATGTGTGCGAAGTAAGTCCCAAATGGAAGGAGCAGACGCTATCCATGCATCTGCTGGAACCCACAGCAGTTGGACAACTTATACAGAATTACAACAATAACATTAAGCATCGATGGGAGAGCATTCTTCTACGCCAGGATAGTTTTGTAGATAGGATAATGTTGTCGTAGTCTCTATGTTTGTCTGGTCTCCTCTTGTTATAGTGTTTCCTTCTTCTTTTCTTTCTTTATTCCTACTCCGTCTATGCCAAGTGCTTTTTGATGGGTGAAAAATAAAATTATTATTATTGTTATTGTTATTATCATCAATTTTAGTTTGAGGTTCAAAACTGGAGTAGCCCACTTTGTGTGAGTGTAGAGAGCTGAATGATTTAAGATCTGAGGTATTTGGTGAAGGAGCGTTTGGGGAAGAGTGGATGCTTAGATTATTAAAAAGTAGACAGTTTTGTGATGTAAGAATGTTGGAAATTTCTCCGGATTGGTTTGCGCCACCGCGATCTGTTTACTTAATAGTCATTATTATTTATTTTGTTTTATTTTTGTCTTTTGTTAGTGTGTTTGTTCAAACAGTGTTAACACTAAACTTTTTGCCATGACCTTCGGGCTTTTGTGTAAATATATTATATTCGATTTAAAAATGGGTTTGTGATGACAAATGCATAAAATACCGTTAAGTGCTTCGAGCACTACTGTACGCTTTCAAAAGACCCGTCTTACCTATATTACTACCTCGTCCTACGTACCTAATTGTTGCATCCGTTGTCGTCGTCGAGGTTTTGAACTTCTTATGTCATTTATCCACCGTAACGGCACTATGCTGATTTTTGCATTTTAGGTTTTTGGCTCTTTTCGAGACAGGTCTTCTGTTTATTGCTTCCAATGAACTCATTGGCCAGAAACACTAGTTATTCGAATTCGTCCGTGTTCATCACCAAAGCCAAGGACGCCGACTCGAGGCTAAGGACAGCCAGGATGTGTTTGTGATCTTCTGATAAAACGTAAGAGTGTCAGAGGAGTCACTTATGTTAGAAGGTTGGAGTAAACACTACGACTTACGCTTTACCAAAAAAATCCTAAATCTTTGAAATCGAAACAGTCATTAGCATTAGTTTGAATTATCCGCCCGAAAATTCATGGTAGCTGACCCAGCGGGGTTCCGTCTTTGCAGACAACCATGGCCAATCCCGAGGTTACTACTGATATAAGGCCGGAACACGCCTGTAGTAGCTGATTGGTTGGTTATTTTTCAGGGTTCGTATTTGCCTTCCGATGAGCTTTTTGTGGCTGTGAAGACTTACTCCGGTTTCCATCGTAACCGGATTCCTGTGGTTCATCAGACGTGGGGACGAGAAACGGACCACATTGCGTATTTCAGCGATGTTGAAGGTGAGCGCTAAAGTTTCACTAAATAGAGATGAATAACGGTAATTACTTTACGAATCATTTTTCCACTCAAGTAGGTTTGGGAGACCTTTGAAGATGCGTTATTCCGAGCGTGTTTAACCCTACTTACCGTACTACGCATGACATTACGGATTTTGGCTTCGTTGGAATTTTTTCGTTTTCGCCAAAATATCATGACACGGGCCAATCCGGCCAATCATGTCATAAGAATCGTCGTTACTACGCTTACTGCGCTCCGGATCATGGTAAGTAAGTAGTTACTATTAAAGTTTAACTTCCGACATCGAGGATGATATCGGATCGGTAAATAACTTTCTCGAATAGGTGTGTAGTGTATATCTTCACGTCATGTCCGACAGGTAGTTATATCATGACAATGAGTTTTGTAGAGGTTGTTACGATATGGGATCAGCCTCCAGAGAGGATGATACGAAGCCGTATTGACCATATTTGATAGTACAAAACGGATACGTCAGCTTATTTTTATTGGAGCTATATTTCGGCCTTCTTGGCAAGAGTCCTCTTCAGGCTCAAAACCACTACAACTTGAGCTCCAATAAATTCAGCTGACGTATCCGTTTTGCACTGTCAAACATGATTCGCAGTCAGCTTGGGTTGAAGGAATACGTATTGACCTACGCAGAAGTTCATCGAGCACTTTTCCTCAACTACTGAAAAGTAGAACCTGACCTCCAAAAACAAATAAAATATAAGACATCACTTTCAGAAAGAAAAAAAAATAAACTTATTCAAACAATGTTTACAACGGCTACGTCAGCTACGATTCTTCATCAGCGATATTTCGGCCCTTCTTGGCAAGGGTCCTCGTCAGGCTGTCAATCCTCTTGTTCAACTTCGGGGAAGGAAACAAACCTGTAATTGATTGAATAAATAACATTGTTTTAATAAATGTTTCAAAGTCTGCTTGGGCTCAAAGAATATTTAAAAAAAAACTAAAAATAATACAGAAACAAATACTGAAAAACATTGGAGAGTTTTATTCTTCAAAACAGAAAGAAAATGTTGCTTTCCTAGCCAACCATCCTGGGCCATACCTTGTTACAATCATATACCTAATGAAAATGCAATTTGTCAACTGAAACAACATTACTTTCAGCTTATTTCCTCTACTTTCCAAAAGGCAGCTACTGAGCAATTACCACATTTTTTTTTCTTGATGTAGAAATAGTCCATTAATAAAAACTTCAGTGTTGCATCTTTTTCTGATCGAATGATGACATTCTGGCACCTACGAACTTTGTCCTTTTCACCAGGTATCAACGAGAAATCTCGCTTTGTCATCTTCATAATCATACGCCTTCAACTTTTATTCTTCAACTTTGTGTTTACTGGTAAGGAAAAGGTCAGTTCTTGCTCGTTTTGTGGGAGAAACGAAAATGTATGAAAAGTCGCAGAATTCTAACACCGGTTTAAGGTTGTTTAATTCTATCTATCTAAAAGCCCGCCTTGATAAATTCTATCTATCGAGCCCGCCGCTAGATAGCATCTGCTTTGACACAAATGAAAAAGTTGGTGTTGGATAACGATTGTATTGTTATAAACTGAAATGCACGGGCCACAACAGTAGTCATTTTCACTATCCTATAACAGGCTAGAGTTGCCACGAAAATTCCCTACAAAAGTAGCAAATAAGTACTACCAAGCAAAGAAGATTGAGTAAGCTACTACCTAAACAAAATTCTGTTCGAAAAAGTTGTAATAGTTTACATATCTCAATCCCGGTTCATATCAGAATATCAACCTCGACGGTCATTAAAAAATATCAACCTCGACTTCGGCTCAGTAGATATTTTAATAACCTACCTCGCCTTCGGCTCGGATCGGTTATTTTCAATGACCGCCTCGGTGTTATTTTGCGATATCGACCTCGGTGTCTGAAGTTAACCTTTAATAACTTGTCTCGGACAGATATGCAATGCATATCTTCCCATGTCCCATAGGAAGTTATTTTATGACAATTACTTTTGTGGAGGATGTTACGACATCGTATCATCCTCCAGATAGTCTGATCGAAGCCGTAACAGCCTCCACAGAAGTTCTGAGTAAAATAAAAAATGAAACTTAAAAAATTGTACAAAAAATGAAATAAGAAATAGAGTAAATGTTGAAAAGTGACAGAACACTTTACTCTCTTAGACAACCAGTCTGTGCCCTAGGACTTATCACAGTCAGATTACCACTCAAAATACAGCTTGTCAACTGAGACAACATCCTACTATCCCTTGCTTTCCAAAGGCTAGTTATTCAGCACACTGTCTTTGTTTGTTTCTCAGAAGCCTTCATTTTGGGTTTGTTATTGTTTACTTTTTACTTCCACAACCCCTAGAGCAGTCATTTTAGTAGATCTGTAGTAGGTTTTGACCGCCAGATGGCATCTGAATTGCCAAAAAAGTAAAAGACTATTGGTAGAAACTGAAGTACTTAGAGTCACAACAGTAGCAATTTTATTAGGTCTATAGTAGGTTTGGGTTGCCACTTTACTAAAATAAAATTCCCTACCTCCATTAGCGAAAAAGTACAACAAAAGAAGAACAAAACCTACCTACACAAATATTCTGTTCGAAAAGTTATAATAGTTAATATACCTCCATCTCGGTTCATATCGGTATAACAACCTCGATGTCTGATGTCTCGATGTCCTTTAATAACACCGAGACGGCCAAAGAATTCACCAGTAAATATAAAAATGTATCAAAAATAGGTGAGGCATAAAATTATGAGGTTGGTGAGGGTAGATTTCTCGTTAGTAGGTTGTAAAAAGTACCCAGATTAATAGGCGCCAGAATATGACTGTTTTTTGCTGCCGTAAGTCACAGGTTCTGTCAGAGAAAAGTGGCAACACATAACAATAACAAAACCACATGTTGGCTCTTGAGAAAATAAAAAAAATATCGAGAAAAAAGTCTATGATCAATGCTGAATAACTAGCTTTTGGAAAGTAGGGGATAGTAGGATGTGTTTCAGTTGATAAGTTGTATTTTCAGTCATTGTGACAAGGTATGACCTATGGCATAGGCTGGTTGTCTAAGAGAGTAAGACGTTCTAACAATTTTCAACGTTTTTCTTTTAAATATTCTTTGAGCCCAAGCTGCCTTTGAAACATTTATTCAAACAATGTTTACGACGTTGACCCAGAGGATTGACAGCCTGACGAGGACCCTTGCCAAGAAGGGCCGAAATATCGCTGATGAAGAATCGTAGCTGACGTATCCGTTGTAAACATTGTTTGAATAAAAGTTTTTCTTTTGTTATTTTGTTACTGAAGGGAAATGTTTTTTGTATTTATTGTTAGGGATCAGCTTCTACTTTTCAGTATTTGAAGAACAGTGCTCGATGGACATCTGTGGAAGACTGATATGGCTTCGTCTCAGCCTCGCTGGAGGATTATACGATATCGTATCAGCCTCCAGAAATGTAATTGTCATAATTTAAGTTCCCGTGTGGGACATGTGGACTAAATATACAGCGCATGCGTGTTCGAGAAAAGTTATTAGTTAGTATTTCGAGAAGGTTGGAACGGTCAGCGTAGTAACTTTTCACGAGGTTGGAACGAAAATAGTAACTAATAGTTACTATGTGTTAGAAAGATGGTGCACGCTCTCCGTTGCTTCGCTGTTAGCAAATAGTGATTTTTGTTTTTGTGTAAAAAAAACTTCAGACTTGTGGTAGCTCTACGTAGTTTCAAGTTTTTAGCACCAACAGCATCATCAAACTGCCTGCTATGAAAAAAAAACAAAGCTAGTAGGTTGCCAGCTGCGGGACTTTTGTAAACTTTCTTTGCAGCCAGGTAGACAGCGGTGTCTTTGATTTATTATGTTCGCTATTTTAAGTGATGAAAAACCACGTCCCCAATGACATTCAAATTGCTGTGCAAACTATATTTGGCAACAAAAAGAGGACGATATTGCCTGCTGATGTCAGAAAGCAAATCTGCTAATAGGCTGTTGGTGCTGATACTTATTTTGCAGTCAGGCCTTGAAAAAAAATGCAATAAATAATTTTTTTAATTTTTTTTGCAGATCCATCTATTCCCACAATCTCCACTGGGATACCCAACACAGAGCGAGGTCATTGCGCAAAAACGGCGTATATCTTGGAGCACTTCCAAAACCTGGTCGTGGGAGGGCATAATTATAAATGGCTGCTGATTGCTGATGATGACACCATAATAAGGTTAGTTTACAAACATGATCTGTTACTTATTTTTAAATAAGTACTTAAAATTAAATAAAGGACACGTCACACTATGCACTGTTCTCCAATTTTTTTCTTCAAATAATTAACTATTTAAAGCCCAGCTCTGCTTTTACCACATTACACACTTATTCGACTTTAAGCATGTCTGCAGGCCCTTTGGCGTAGATGAAAAATGCGGCAAGATTTGCATAAACCGCCTTCCTAACCAATGGACGAAACAAGGCAAATGTGAATTCGGGTAGTTAAAGGACACCAGAATGAAGAGTACCAAGTATCATCCCTATCTGTATGACTTCCGTTAACATTGCCTGCAGAAAACCTTATCCAAATACGAAATAGTGTCTTCAAGCTATGATTTTAGCTCCATTTTGCATCTGTCCTTATTTCAGTACTGAACAACTTTAGACATGAACAAATGTCTCCAATCAACCCTTCTTCTGGAATATTTTTTAACCAGTTAAGCCCAAACGTATATCTAGGAGACATTCCAATACAATCCGGTCAGCGCTGTACATATTTGTATGAATTGCGCTTTTTGTCTTGGAGTCTGCATGTGCAAACCTTCAGAAACGAACCTCCCTATTTTGAAAACTTCACGCTCAGGAGAAGAATGCCCTCCGTGGCCCTGTCTGTAAATGCATTCTCCATGGTGTGTTCAAGTATGGTTTCATTGTTCGGGTGTCCTTTAAGTTGAGAAAGGATGGAGCGATCGCGGAAGTATAGGTTATATTGGCACTGCAGGCAAGACGGGTCCTTTAGGAGAGCCATTAAACTTTATAGCGCCCGCCCTTCTTTCTAGTAGCCTACCATTGGGATGACACAGGCTACTCTAGAAACCGATCAAGTATCGATGCATGTCTACATAATCGCGTATGGAAGAAAATAAGATGGTTCACGTCTGTCATTTTGTCTTTCTATTTTTCATGTATTCTATTTTTCCCTTTTTTTTTATTCACGGGCACAAACGTCAAATAAAATAAAATAAGTAAGTATAAAAATATCTCTTACTAAAAATGATCTTTTCACGATGAAATGGCTCTGGAATATCGTTTCCGAAAATATAATTTTTTCCTTGCAAAATTACAATTTTTCTAAAGAAACACTGTAATCTGTTCAGCCTTCACGCTCTCCGACGCTGAAAAATGGTGCCGTGGTTTGAAAAGTGGGGAAGTCAAGCGAAATTAAGTCCAAATAGACTGATGGTCTGCCATGTCTTCCGAAATGGAAACATTACTTTGGAGCTTCTTGTATTCTTAATGTGCGAATGAGCTTAAATATTCCTTGAGCCCAAGCTGACCGTGAATCGTATTTGAGAGTGCAAAACGGATACGTAAGCTGAATTTTATTAGAGCTATATTTCGACCCTTCTTGGCAAGGGTCCTCTTCAGGCTCAAAACCGCTTGGAAGTTGGATAAACGAACTTGTGGGAAAAATCACGAGAAGGGCCGAAATATAGCTCTAATAAAATTCAGCTGACGTATCGGTTTTGTACTATCAAATATGAATGAGCTGTCGGTAAACGTTGAAGTTTTCAGCGAGGTTTGCGCTGCGTGACATGCAAAACTTGGCTAGGCCCGAAAAAGCTCGTAAAACCTGTGAGTACAAAATGAAAGAATGGCGAATTGAGCGAATGGCGAGCTACGGAAAAAAGGCAGAATAAGCAAGAGGGTCCTTTAGGATTTGGTGTAGTTAAAGTCTTTGATTCATGTGGGCCGAGAAGGTGGGAGACACCATCATTTTTCGATGGGTCAGATTTTTACGACCGCACTGTTACCTTTGTTTTCCCCAAAATCCTCACGGTAGCTAACGTTATCCAGAAATTACTTGAACACAGTTCACTCCTGAACGCCAATCCGCCGTTGCTAATTAACTATTCATTGATCTCCTGACGCTTGTCAAAAGATTACTAGAACCTTCGGGAAGATCGTGTGGCGTGTAAGAGGGTTAAAACAACGAAGTATATCACCATGTGGACGTTTAGATATGTCGGAAGAAGAAATCATCGGCCAGTTTGACATTTTTCGGTCTCGGAAGCTGAGTATTATTTAGCTCAGTTACAGAATCCTAGAACGAATTTAGTATAATCTTTGGCGTTTGTTGACTGTGATCTAGTTTACATCCTTAATTCTTTGGACTTACGGGAATTAACAAGAAAAAACAGAAAACAAAATACCTAAAGAAATCGATAATGCAAACAATTAGTTTAATTTTTCTACACATTTTCCATATGCCTGCTACAATAAAAACCTTTTGTTAGATCCAAAGTCAAAACTATGATTCCATCCTCCCCATGTTGGGCGCTTCCGACCCGCGCCGCTAGATGACCCAGCGGTCGGGTCGAGCCGTGGCTTCATCTTGGGTCTTGGTTGGGGGGGGGGGGTCTAGACGTTGCAAGTGACATAATGCTTATGATATAACTCCTTTAAGTTGGCTTTTAGCTTCTTTTCGTGGTAGCCAGTATCGACGTGTGTCTAGTACCACGCAACATTCATGTACTTTTCTCATTTAGCCTAAGTCGATTGAGACAACTCTTGTGGAGACAAAGCTCGGCAGAACCAGTAATAATCGGCGAACGATATGGCTACGGGCAGGCACAAAATGGCGATGGTTACGACTATATTACTGGTAAGGACAAATTATATTTGTTATAAAAGGTTTACTGAAAAGGATCTCTATTTCATGACATAGGTCACATATATAAAACAACTAGACAATATAGCCCATCTGATAAGCGATAAGCGAAAGATACAGTCTCTGTATGTCTCTGTGTAATTTTTGCTGCGGTTACGTCCTTGGAGCAGTAATCATTTTATAACGAGAAATTATAAATTGGCAGATCCAGATTCGGTACTAGAAGCCCAAATAGCTCGCCATAATTCTAAATTTGCTTCCCACCCTTGGGCTTCTGTGCTGAAGCAGTAGGGGTGCCCGTCTTTGTGAATTTGTTGTATTGTTTATCAATTATGTGGAGATATATAACGTTTTTTTGTTTTTTGTTTCGTTTTCTCTCTTATACTCCATCTGTTTGTTTTCGATGGGAAATATATATATATATATATAGATTTACATTAACCTTCTGGCAGTTCAGGGAGTAGCATAGTCTGCGTTACTGACGATAAAATTGACCCGGACTACACTCCTCGTTCTTGTGAACAGCCTAAAATCGCTTATTTTTTTTAGAGAGAGAGAGAGGGTTTAACGAACAGATAATAATACAAACTACACGAGGGCCGCCCCAGAAAGCACTGGCCTGTCCTAGGGGGTGACCGCATCGGAACTGCAAACACTATATCCATATAACATCCAAGTCGCAAAATGAACTAAAATTGGTACAGAGAACACAAACCAACAACCAAACAAGGAAACGCCCGGGTAAACTAAAAACTAAAACTAATATTTATTCAACAAACATTCTTTCAATTGTATTTTAAACTCAGCGATATCAGTCTTTGTTTTTAGATCTTTAGCCAGTGCGTTCCAATCTTGAGTTCCTCTATAATGAGTAGAATACTTAGAATGGGAAGTAACACTACGAGGGGTGACAACGTTACTAGAAGATCTGGTTTAGTATTGTCCGAGTTTGTCTGAGAAACCGAAACTATAGTTACGTTTTCGTTTTTGACTATAAACTATACCTCTTATTTTCGTTTTTGTAAATTTCTTCTTTTTCTCCCTCCTTGGCAAAGAAATTCCAAAATTATTAGTAATTACTCGCCACCGGATATCACGGAGAAATTGTCTGTTTTCCACAGAAAACTGTCCGAAACGGCGTACGCGCGTCTGTCGCCCTCTCATGGGCTTATTCGTCAAGTAGATTTTGTTTTTTATGTGTAGTGTTTTGCCTAATTATGTGTTCATATATTCTTTTGTACTCCACTGTTTTCGTCTTGTACGATTTGTTGGTTAAAAATAAATTGTTATTATTAGTATACCATGGTATCTGATACCACGGTCAAAAGTCGTTTTTGCAATCATTGTGGTATCTGGCCAGTTATCGTGGTATTTGGAAAAGTCATCTCACTTTTGTCAAATTTTGTCAAATTGGTGAGAAAGAAGTTTAGCACTTAGTGATGTAACTGGATATCGGTTTTTATGGCACTTGAGCTTACTCAAGTGCCATATAGCGATTGTTATTTCTGTCCGTCAGTCGGTCTGTCGGTCTGTCGGTCCCGGTTTTGCTAGTTCGGGCACTTCCAGATAAGCTAGGACGATGAAACTTGGCAAGCATATCAGGAACTGGACCAGATTAAATTAGAAATTGTCGCTTCCTCGATCCGACCATCTGGAGGGGAGTGGAGGGAGGGGGAATCCGGAAAAAATAGGAAAAATGAGATATTTTTAGCTTGCGAACGGGTGATCGGATCTTGATGAAAATTGATATTTAGGATGACCTCGTGTCTCAGACACCTCACTTTAAATCCGGGCCGGATCCGATGACACTGGGGGGAGTTGGAGGAGGGAACCGGAAATTTTGAGAAACGCTTAAAGTGGAGGGATCGGGATGAAACTTGGTGGGAAAAACAAGCACAGGTCCTAGAAACGTCATTGACATAACCGGACCGGATCAGGGCACTGTGGGGGAGTTGGGATGGGGGTCCGGATTTCTAGTGATCCCGCGAGTTCGGCATACTTCCTGGTGTCCTAGGGCGATGAAACTTGGCAGGTATGTCAAGGATCCGAACAGATTGACTTGAGAACAGCCGTTTCCCCGACCCGACCATCGTGGGGGGAGTGGGTGGATGGGGAGTCCGGAATCTAGTGGCGTGCATAACTTTTGAACGGGTGATCGGATCTTGATGAAAATTGATATTTAGGATGACCTTGTGTCTCAGACACCTCACTTTAAATCCGGGCCGGATCCGATGACACTGGGGGGAGTTGGAGGAGGTAACCGGAAATTTTGAGAAACGCTTAAAGTGAAGGGATCGGGATGAAACTTGGTGGGAAAAACAAGCACAGGTCCTAGACACGTCATTGACATAACCGGACCGGATCCGATGACACTGGGAGGAGTTGGAGGAGGGAACCGGAAATTTTGAGAAACGCTTAAAGTGGAGGGATCGGGATGAAACTTGGTGGGAAAAACAAGCACAGGTCCTCGACACGTCATTGACATAACCGGACCGGATCAGGGCACTGTGGGGGAGTTGGGGTGGGGGTCCGGATTTCTAGCGATCCCGCGAGTTCGGCATACTTCCTGATGTCCTAGGGCGATGAAACTTGGCAGGTATGTCAGGGATCCGAACAAATTGACTTGAGAACAGCCGTTTCCCCGACCCGACCATCGTGGGGGGAGTGGATGGATGGGGAGTCCGGAATCTAGTGGCGTGCATAACTTTTGAACGGGTGATCGGATTTGAATGAAACTTGTCTGGTGAGCTATCGCCTCGGACGTTCAGTGTCACGTCCGAGTCGGGTCCGATACCTGTGGGGATGGGGGGGGGGTGGAAAACTCAAGAAACTCTAAAAGTAGAGGGATTGGGACGAAACTTAATGGATGGAACAAGCATTAGGCCTAGATGAAATTGACGGAGCCAGATGGTTTCGGGGCTCTGTGGGGGGAGTTGGAGGGGGTTTCCTGGAATTCCGGTAGTCGTGAGTTAGAATAGTTCCAGATGTAAAACGACAACGAAACTTTGCAGGCATATTAGCGACCCGAAGAGAAATATGGACTTCTATAAATTGCGAACGAGTGGTCTGATTCGAGTGAAACTTCATGGGTGATACGAATCGATGGCCTCGACATGTAAAACATGCGTTCGAACCATATGCGACCACGATTAGGGGAATTGGGGGTGGGGGGACTTTTTGACATGCACAAAAACCAAACGGATGGACCGAATGAGATGCAATTCGACAGTGCCGAGTTTATGCGGCCTAGATTTGTTATTTGGCGTCTGGGCCGGATTCGGCCAAGGTAGGGGGGGGGGGGGGGGGGGTACTGGAAACTTGCAGATAGGCTATGCTCCAATTTCAGTCAAACTCGATGAGGGAATTAAGAGATTGGGCCCGAACCGGCTCCGACAACGTTGGTGGGAAGGGGGGGGGGGTACCGGAACTTTCCAAAAATGCTCAGATTCGAGTGAAACTTGGTAGATGGTATAAACGAAGATGCTTTAGGTGGTCGATTTTTTTTTATTCCGAACCAGATTCGGCCACGGTAGGTGGAAATAGAGTGAGTACCGGAAATCGTGTAGCACGTCTAGGGATCAAACAAATGGATTTATTGGGATGAAAGTTTGAACAGTCATGTGCATTTGCAATCGAGACGATGCCGGAACTGCTAAAAGATGAGTGAAACTAAATATCCTATTTCTATTTCCGAACCGCCTTTTTGGATGGCGGGTGTATTTTGTGACGTTTTCATCTACTTTCTTGTACAGCCTACTCGTACAAGTGCCATATGAGCTCGTAGCTCTTGTTCTTTTGGGATGTCTTCGAAAACTACAATTTCGGCAATAGTCGTTTTTGCAGAGCAACCGTGCACCAGATACCACGTTAACTGTAAAAATGTCCAATTGCAGATTCAGGTACCGTGGTCACAGATACCATGGTATCTGCAAAAACGTAACTTATATAAGTAGTCAACTGAAAGACGGAAGTACTCCTCAGGCGGGATTTGAACCACTACATTTGACTTTTTTATTAGGCTATATTTGTGTTCATATTTGTGCCTTCTGTGATACATTATGTAACACGGTCAGCTGGTTTCCGAAGCTCGGTGTTGATCAGAGCAAAGTAACACCAGGGAGTAGCGCCAAGACTTGAATAAAGTGACACACTGGAATGCGACGCTAGCACCACTAGTGATTGAGAACGTCCGTACTCAATCAGTCGTTCACCAGCGCTGGCTCCAAACTTAAAATTCTGAACACAGCAAAACAGAACAAAAAGATACAACCTCCCCTGTTTCTTCGCTGTTTGCAGACCGCATCATAATTTTACTATAAATCTATAAACCCGCAGGTAGCCTGGCTTTAAATGCCACACGCGTAGTGGGCGGCGCTACAAGTATGACCCGATTTCTAAGCATGGAAAGCATGGTTGATATCGCTACTCCCTAAGGCGTATTCTCGCCGTTCCCCGAGGACTCCTCTGGGAATCGAAGGGAACGGCGAGAATAGAGGGAGTTACTCCATGCGGGCTAGGCGTACAGAAACAGCGAGAACACGGGTAATGCTTCCAAATCAATTTTCTTCGAAAAAAAATATGCAGTTGAGGAAATTAGTCCGGATGCACTTTATTTTTCGTGTTGTTTATTCTGATTGTTTGTAATTAATTTTACATTGCACCAACACCGGCAAAAATGATTCCCCTCCGAATCTGAGAGGAAGCCCTTTTTGATGATGGTGATGATAATCGGAGCATTCCCGCCCGTGGGGACTCGCGAGAATACGGGGAGCGAGTCCCCGGGATAAACAAAAACGCGGGGACTCCTCAAGTGGAGTCCTCGGGGTAACGGCGTGAATACGCCTCTAGTGTTATTTTTCTCTGGTGTTCGTGAGCTTCATGGTGTTCATGAGCTTTAACTCACTCTTTATCTTTAGGAGGCGGTGGCATGGTTTTTAGCCAATCAGCTGTCGTAAAACTTCTCAAAGGCGGGTGTGGCCAGTGCCCCTCCGTAGACACACCCGACGACATGTACCTGGGTGCTTGTGCCAAGTGGCAAAATGTTCAAATCCGTCACCACGAGGGCTTTCACCAAGCCCGACCTATTGACTATCCTGCGCAGCTTTTAAAAAATCAGTTCGTTATTTCTTTTCATAAGCATTGGAATGTCGACCCAGTTGGAGTATATAATGAATGGTTTAGGAAAGGGATGAGCTTCTGTAAAGATGAGCTTTAAGCAAGGCATACCATCGCAAAGGCATCTCGCACTCGGGGGTATCACGACTAGGAAGGTGGGGACGCATCCCCCCCCCTCCGAATGTTTCGGCCAGCGATTTTTCGTAAAAACAGTCGATTTTTCTTTGGAAACAGTCGAATTTTTTAAAACAGTCGGTTTCTCATAAAAATAGTAGTTTTTCTTAAAGTCAGCCGATTCTGTGTCAGCACAGTCGTTTTTTCTCAGTAATAGTCGTTTTATCCGCAAAATTGCAGTCGGTAAAAATGAGCAGCCAGTCGGTAAATACCTTGCTATACCCCCTTCCCCCCCAAGCATTTTGGCTAGTAACGCCTCTGCTCGCTCTACATAGTATTTCTGCTCAGATGTTCTGAAATAGTTGACCATTTACAACTGAACTATGCTTACAGAAATTTACACGCGGCTTCGGCTATTTTTACTAGCTTTACATGCCCTTGTCTTGAATGACAATCTTTTCATAACCTTTTCCGGACGAGCTCTTTGAGAACAATGATCGGGCGCATGATACGTCACGTAGCGAGAGCAAATGTGACAGCCTGACAATCAGAGTATTGCTAACAGAGTAGATAGGATACACGTATGAAGTGAAGAATCTCGGGAACCAGAATGGATGGAAATACTGCTGAACCAGAATGAATTACTATCATAAGTGCGACTTGTCCTTTAATATTATTTTGAGTTCACCCAGCAGTTTTCGGGGGAAAGAACTTGAACGTCCATACAGTTGATCGGATTGAAAAACAGAAGTACGCTGGGTTTTCGGCAGTGTGCAAATGTACAATAAGTGGAGCCTTTTTTACATGGGTAAAATACGCATATGTAACCCCACGCCAGTTTTAACGAATCACCTGTACATTTTTCCACTTAGGCCTCTTTTTATATTCAACAGCGCAAAACGGATACGTCAGCTGAATTTTATAAGAGCTATATTTCGGCCCTTCTCGGCAAGGGTACTGTTCAAGCCGCTTGAGCGGCTTTGAGCCTGATGAAATTCAGCTGACGTATACGTTTTGCACTGTCAAACATTATTCGCAGTCAGCATGGGCTGATGAAATATTTAGATCTCTTTTTATTAATAATCTTACAATCAGGTTGGACATTGTGTTCGTTGGTGCCATATTCTGATTTTTTAAATAATATTATTCCCGCCAAGCGGACTCCGCTGCGCGATGTAGGTTTATATGTTTGTAACTTTTGACCGACGAGTTATTCTGTGATTTTTCTTCATACTCTTAACTAAAACTGTATTCTCAGTTATTCGTAGATAGTGCAATCTAACTTTTCGACAATCTAGAATTTGTTAGCATTTTTCCGTTTTTCCATTCGGTGTTTTCGACTTTTGACAATCTTAAAATTACAAAGGTAGCTTGGATCTTTCTCAGTGTTAAAATTTTGTCCGTATTTCTTCGACTTTCGCCTTTTTCCCTACTACATCATATCACTTTTCTACGTATCGCTTTAAAGATTTGTTGTTTTTTGGTGTTGTTGGCGTTTATCTGTGTTTTTTCGCTTGTTATTTCTTTTTGTGATTAAATCAATTCTTAACTTAAAATTTAAACTTTGTTATTCGTAGGTGAGGCCGCCGGGAACTTGTAGAAATTCTTCGGACTCCCGCATTATCAAGAACAAATATTCACAAGAACCTCCGTCTCCCTATCTGATGATGATGAAATTTTATTTAAGCACTTAAGAAGAGGAAAATAGCGCAGTACAGACAAAGAAAGGAATACATACAATGAGCTTTGAATAATGTAGTAAATGAATGATGAATAACGTATTTAATTCAGCCAAAAAAGCCATAATCTAACAAAAAATAAATAATAAATAAGGAAAAATAACACATCAACAAAGCAACCGCTAACTACTTATTACTCGGCCAAAGCAAAACAATTATCAGCTAAAAGTGCCTTCCACACTCCAAGATTATAGAAGATAGGTTTTGCGGCCAACTGTACAAGATCATTATCACTCTTATTGAGGCGAATAAATAGAGATACACAAGCTTACCGCTGGAGCCCTCTCAATGTAAAACAACGTTTTGCCACTAGAACTTTACTAACACTACATCTACGTGGCAGGCGAAGCAGTTTCCTTATAGCACTGTTATATACAACCTGTTATCTTCATAGTGAACCCTCTCTAGCATTCGTAACTAGGCCTAAGCAAAAAACTGGTAGCAAAATGTTTATACAACCGTATCTTGATATCCTCGTTAAGGAAACCAAATTTTCAAACCAAAGCATTTGCTCTCTTACAAAAACTTTTCATAATCTCAGAAATATGGCGATCATCTCTAAGATCCTATTTAAAATAAAAACCAAGGTAACGGAATTCATCAGCAAATGTAATGTTCCGCCCACTTAAATAAACTTCTTGTTTCACGACTTTACATCCAGTCGGAATAAAAGCCATAGCATACGTTGTCGAAGTGTTAAAAATCAATCATACTCACTGGCAAACACATCACAAATTGCGAGTAGCCGATTTAAACCAAACACAGTCGGGGAAAGGATTACAAGGTCATCCGCAAACTTGAGTAAATGCTCAAGATAAAAAAAGAAACATTAAAAAAAAGGGACTAATCGGGTCTAAAAAATCTTCTTCCTATATGGAATGTGGAGAAATGACCAAGGGTAGAAACGTGAAGGTCCTGGGCAATTGAAGATAATTTTGCACAAGGGTCAGAGGGGAAAAAAGTTGCAGTTATACGGAAATTCCTATAACGTCGAGGAAGGTACAAGAGAAATTTACGATATTTGAAGTAATAAGCCCTGATGTCTCTGTAATACGACCATGCGGAGTCGAATATGTTCCCGAGCAACGAGCAGGCGAGTAGGAGCTACACGGGACATCACAGTTCGTTCCCACTACAAACAGCTAAATCGCAGTAGAGCCCCAGAGAAGAAATTATCGAGAGTAAGCTGATTGGCTGTCTACCATTGGTGACGTCAAAATAGAACAAGAGCTGGAATCTCATATGGCACGTAAAAGGATGAAAGTATGAATTTGCCAATGCGGGGGTTTGTTGTGATCATTGGTACCTTTTTTTCTTGATCAGCTAGTCACCCCTCTAAGATGATGTGCGAGGGAGAAAGAAAAATTTCGGGTATTTCGGTTGCACCTCCGGCAAACCGTCTTCAGCGAAAACAAAAACTTAATCGTAAAATCCACCACAATAACAACGAGAAAAAGATGCGGAACCAACAAACAATAAAATGATATGTAACTAAAAACCAGAAGGACGATGCGGATTGAATGACATGCAGATAAAAGTAAAATATCGAAAGGTAACATGTGCGTGTTCAAAGCGTATACGTACAAATCTGTGATTGTTTACAATCTGAGTCTGTGTATATTTACAATTTACTGTTTGTATGCATAATCATCCGTCTATGGAAGCTGAGTTCACCCAAAGAACGGCCACCTCCAAAAATCTATAGGATTTTACAAACACATTTGACCAAACCTTCCAAAGAACCCCGAAAATATCATTTTTTATGGCACTTGCCATTCGACCAAGTGCCATATAGCGATCGCACTTTCTGTCGGTCCGGGTTTTGCTAGTTCGGGCACTTCCACATAAGCTAGGAAGATGAAACTTGGCAGGCATATCAGGGACCTCAAATGTTAAGTTGGAAATAGTCACTTCCCCGAGCCGAGCATCGTGGTAGGAGTGGAGGGAGGGGGAATCCGGAATCTTAAGGTATTTATAATTCTGGAACGGATGATCGGACCTTAATAAGACTTGGTATTTGGCAAGACCTCGTGTCTCAGACGACCCACATAAAATCCGGACCGGATCCGGTGACTTCGGGGGGAGCTGGAGAGGGGAACCGGAAATCTTGGGAAACGCTTAGAGTAGAGAGATCAGGATGAAATGGTGGGAAGAGCAAGCAGAAGTCCTAGACTCATCATTGACATACCGGACTGGATTCGTGCACTATGAGGTAGTTTGGGGGGGGGCGGGGTCCGGATTTCTGATTATCCGTGAGTTCGGTAGTTCCTGATGTACTACAACGATGCAACTGAGCTGGCGTATCAGAGACTTGAAAAAACTGACTTGACAAAAGTCTTATGCATGATCCGATCATCGTGGAGGGAGGGGAATCCGGAATCTTGAGGTATTTATAACTCTTGACTGGGTGATCGGATCTTAGTGAAACTTGGTATTTGGAAAGACCTCGTGTCTCAGGCGATCCACATAAATCCGGACCGGATTCGGTGATTTCGGGGAGCTGGAGAGGGGAACTGGAAATCTTGGGAAATGCTTAGAGTTGAGGGATCAGGATGAAACTTTGTGTGAAGAGCAAGCACAAGTCCTAGATACATTATTGACATAACCGGATCGGATTCGAGCACCATGGGGGGGGGGGGTCCGGATTTCCGATTATCTGTGAGTTCGGTACTTCCTGATGTACTAGGACGATGCAACTGGGCAGGCATATCAGGGACTCCAACAAACTGAGTTGACAATAGTCGTTTGCATGATCGGATCATCGTGGGAGGAGTGGAGGGATGTGGAATCCGGAATCTTGTGGCATTCATAACTGTCGAACGGGCGGTCGGATTTGAATGAAACTTGGCAAGTGGAAAGAGGTGTCGTCTTAGATGCTCCATGTCAGGCCCGGACTGGACTCGATACTTGTGGGAGGGGGGGGGCGTTGAAGGGGGATACCGGAATATTCGTGCAACGCCGAGGGAACGGAATGGAATTAGGTGGAAAGAACACGCGTAAGCCGTAAATAGATTCTTGACAGAACCGCACCATATCTGGGCTCTTTAGGTGGAATCGGAGGGGGTTTCCGAGAATTCCGGTTATCGCGAGTTAGGATCGGACGATTTGCTAAGGACGATGAAGCTAGGCAGGCATATTAGCAACCCGAACTAAATAGAACTACCTGACACAATGCACTAGGAAAATGTCTGTTTCTGGATCCGGCCTTTTTTTTTTGGGGGGGGGGGGGGGGGGTCAGGGAAGGGGAACCCGGAAATTACTGCCTTGCGGGCGAACGGGTGGTCCGATTTGAGTGAAGCTTTATGGGTGATAAGAACTAATTAGCTAGATATGCAAAACATGTCTCCTAACCACATACGGCATTGGCTGGGTAGCTGGAGGGGGGGGAGGCGGGGGGCCGTAACTTTGTGACATGGTCAAAAACAATAGGATGCAAGTTGGACAGTACCAAATGTATGCTGCCTAGTTTGTTATTTGGAATCCAGATTGGATCCGGCAGGCGGAAACCATAAATTTGCAGATATGTTGCGATCCGAGTCAAGCTTGAAGGACGAGAAGAGAAAATGTCAGAGAAGCCAAGTTTATGTGTCCTAGTCGTATTCGACGACAGTGGGAGGACTTGGAGGGGGGGGGGGGGTGCGGAAATTTTGGTAGCTCACGTAGTGGTCAAACAGTTGGAGTGATTTCAGTCAAACTTGGAAAGAATAGACACGGTGGGGCTACCCGAGTTTTGACGGCACTCCTAGGAATCAAACAAGTATGATGAAACATTTTCCCTTGATTATCCGAGGCGATGCCGAAAATGCTCACGCTCGCGTGAAATTAGATATTTTATTTCTAGGTCCAGTCCTAGGGGGCTTGAGGGTTTTTTTCTGGCATTCGCATCTACTTTTTTGTACCACCTACTCGTAACAAGTGCCATATGAGCTCGTAGCTCTTGTTCTATTTTCTTCGCAATGAATGATCAGCTTGGCCTCAAACCTTATATTGGTGACGTCACATGTGACGAGCTGCAGAGTGGGTCCTGCACGCCTACTACAATATTTTCTCTGATATGCGCAGCGGCGAAGAGGGAAGTAAACGGGTATCAGGTACCTCTAAGTACCTCTAGCTCCGCTAAGTTTTGTCGGGGTATCCATAGTCGCTGCATGGGACCAAAAACGGAGTTTCTATTGGATTATTTATTCTTGGTATTTTAAAGTCAAAATGGAAAATATTGGGAATTTTCTGAAGTTACAATAGAAATGGAAGCTAAATGGCGGATGCCACGCCTGGGCTGAAAATAGAAAGACAGGTTGTGGAAGTAGGACCGGGAAGTACCAGAGTCTTTCTCCAAGATAAGAGGGTTTTCGCGAGATTTCTGAATCACTTTCCAGCAAGCGAAGCATATCGCGAAAACTGTGGGAATCCGTTTCCTGGAATTGCTTTCCACTTTCCCCATTGATCACGCACATGGAAAAGCTGAGATCGCCAAGGATATGTTGAATTCTAAACTTATTAGAATAAAATTTGTTCATTGGAGATTCCTTCGATTCTCATACGTCCCAACGAAGTTATCCTCAACGACGCTTGTCGTGTTTTTTTCGTTCCTTTAGTGACACTTGCCACGTGATTTTCCTGCTGAAGCATTCAACTTTCCACTAGATTTCTGGAATCACTTCCCGAGGAAATTACTTCAGCTTTCAAAGCGCGAAAACCATTGGAAAGTGATTCCGACTTCGCCTTCCAGTTTGCGAAAGTCTGCCAAATATACAATTACAGTTTGCGAAAGATGCAAAATCCCTATATCTCTCCAGGTTGTTAATTAAGATACTAACAGCTCTTTGTTCCGAATGTGCCCTACCAAGCACCAAGAACAATTAATCAGATAGAATCTCCGTCTCCCTATCTGTGTAAGATGACCATGCGGAGTCGAATATTTCCCCGTACCCTGCCCGATTCAAACAAGCGGAGGTTATGACCTACGCAGCAGATGACGTTTCTTTACCTCTACCTGTCCTGTCTCAGGTAGATTTCTCGACTGCGTTTTATTTGCGTTGCTTGTCCGCTGAGTCATTGCTGACAAGGCTAACTAAAACGGGTTTAAACCGTGACAAGGCAAGTAACAAGAAAACAGGACCGAGACAAGGAGGACTCAAATCGAACGCAGCTTTTATCGCTGTAAAGCCGCGTAGGAGAAACTTTCAAAGTCAAAGCCGATTGGTTCTGGACGCGCTCCAGAGCGGGTCAGCGTGCCTCCTGCACATATTGATCTTCGATGAGCAACGGCGAAGACGGAGGTTGAAGGGTATCAACTCGAAGCTATAGAGCAAGTACTTCTAGCTCCGCTCAGTTTTGTCGGGGTATCCATAGTCGCTGCATAGAACCAAAGACGGAGGTTGTTCTATCTGATTATTTGTTCTTGCAAGCATTGCACGACGTCATCTATACTTTTGCAGTTTGGGACGATAGTTTGCAGAAAGAATAACAGATGGCAGCAGTACATTTATGGCGCTGTTTTCAAATGTCTTTTCATGTGTGCTCTCCAAAAGCGTATACATGAGATTTGCATGCTTTTTGTTTGAGGATATTCTGAAGTTTGAAAGGTTGTGAGTATATGGTACTGTACAAGAAGAGTATCCGACCAACCTCAGACAAGATTTTTCCAGAGAAGTCTTTCCTTCAGAATAATCTGTCTGGCTTAGAAAAAAAACAGCAAATATGAGAAACATACTGGAGCCTGTATTATTTCCGTCAGAAGTTAACCTGTCTATTCTATTGCCAAGCTTTGGTTGTCTTTTTCTCACCACAGAAATTTCCAAAAAAGGTAAACAGTCTATCAAAAGAAAGCCATCTTCTTCTTCTTTATCCTAGATTTTCTTCCGAGATAATAGCGCGCAAGCTGCATTGCCAGTGCATGATTTTCTGTTAAGCTGTTACACTGTTACAGCTGGTCATCCGAATTTTTTTTCCGTCACATAATCATTGTTTAACCTAGGTACTACTTGTAAAAATATGAAAGCAAATTGTATGATTGTTAGAAAGAAACATGTATTCAATATAAGAAAAACATTTAGTGTTTTAAACAGAGATTCTTTGTCTTTTTGGCTTACAGAAATTGACGTCGACTCTCTTGTACTGTAACAACGCCAGATGCCGTGATTCTATTTACGTCACAACAAACATCTGAATTTAGAAAGATTTATCAGTGAATGTGATTTTAAACACACATCTTCCACCAATTTTAACTATTTTAGACAGGTTGTGGTGCATCTAAGGCACATCTAAGCTAGAAAACTAATTCCGTCGGGTGCTGACGGAAATAGAAACCGAAGGAAATAGTATAGGCTCCAGTACAGTAGGGGTATGCTTATGTGAAAACTTTTTTAACTGTTCCACTACCTTGGCTTTCTTACTTGCATATAAAAAAGTAAAATGGAAAGAAAAATAAACAAACTTGATATCAGCAAACAGCCAACTATTTCAGGGTAGGGTAGCCACGAAAAGCCCTACTGGCAGTAGCGCCGATTTGCCGATTTTTTCGGAATGAAAAATGAATTGCTGGGAATTCATCATATTTTTTTTTCATATTTTTTTTCAGTCTAAAACAGCTGACAAAAATGTTTCAAATATACCACTGTATTCAGGAAAAAATCCCTAATTTTATAAGTCCTGCGGCTTTTTCCTAGCTAGCTTTTATTATCATATTACTAATGGCATAGAAATTCATGTATAAAGAAAAGTACCCGGACTTCCCTAGAAATAATTTCTTGATACCAAGGACTGAATATCCATGGTGTTTTACATCGGTAAATAGCTTGTTCTTTGAACTTGAGCATCATATTCCTAGTTTCTCTTATCATCCGTGTGCAGCTGCATCCAGTGATAAAAACTAACACACAGTTTCAATAAATATTACAAGACAAGATGGTGGCCACCACTCATTTGGCTGCCGTCCACTGTGTGATGTCATCATTCTCAGAATATTTACGGCGCCAAATTACGCGGTTTTTGAACATGTGCCAGCATGCTGCCGGCAAGCTCCCATAGGAATGAGTGTTTTTCTAATCGAGAATTGGGGTACTTAGCAGCAAGTTAGTGAGGTATTATTGAACTCAAACCAATGCTAAAGTTCAGGAGGATTATGGTCCTTTTACCAAAAGATCAGAATTTGAAAGTTATTTTTTTAATAGCTACCCTATTCAGGGTTATTCTGGAACAAACTTGAAGCGGAAATCCAATTAAGTTTCTTTGATTTTGAATTTATTATAAAGGCCCTTTCTCTTTTGAAGGCATCTGACGGTTCGGACCGCCATCTTCTCTATTGAAGGTGTGTTCCTCGCGGCAAACTTTTCAAATTATAAAAGGCAAACCAGGTGTCAGCTGAGTCACTTTCATAGATGAATTACCAAAATATTCAAAAAGTGACAAAAGCGTGAGTGATTATTACTAGTGTTTTTAGGAAAAAATGCCTGGTTTGGGTTTTAGTTTTTTCTTCGGCAATCGTTCACTGTTAGCGTATAAGCATACCTCTACTGTACTAGATTGCTGCTAATTGATTGGTTTACATATTGCATTGGACAAATATTGCCTCAATATTTCTTCTAGTTAAACCAAGTTAAATATATTTTTCTTTTCAAACAAGATCACCTCATTCTAACCTTAGTTCAAATTCCTTGCCCTGACTTAAAAATGATGAAAAATGCAGAGTTATCGAAGTCAATGGCCAGAAAATCCCTTTTCAAAGCAGCTTCAAAACAAAGAGAAGGCACATAATTTGAATATTTTGGACACCTGGCTGTTGAAAATAGTCATATTGTGCCTCTTGACTGTCAGGACAGCATGTACATTCATTTTAGTATTTTCGCGGCAATAATCAAGGTAGTGCAAAACAACGTCAGGTACTCCTCCTGTAGGTTAATGTGAACATTCTGTTTACCTTCTCTTAGTGATCGCATGCCACCAGTTTGTTTAGATTTGAACTGAATTGCCGAGTTTATCTTCTCTTAGTCACCGCATGCCACCAGTTTGTTTAGATTTGAACTCAATTGCCGAGTTGCTGTTTTGGCTCGAGAAAAAACCCACGCAGAAAGTCTTCTTTTGCAGTCCCGCTTTAATGTGAACAGTGCAGTTTTGGGCTAAATGGTAGAATGAATATCCAAAATACCTAATCAGGTGTTTTCAGATGCCTTTAATTACCTACTTTGCCTACTTTGGTTAACTGGTAGTTAGCTTTAGACACAGCAAGTGCATGAAAATGGCAAAGTCCAGTGTCACTAAACGTTCACATAAGCATACCTCTACTGTGGCCTACACAAGACAAGACAAGACAGGACAACTTTTACTGAAAACATTGGTGAAAGTGGAACCATTTATTTCACCTCCAGAGTATTGTGTGTCAGCCTGGAGTTGTAGCTGGATTTTCTGATGTCTTGCTCTTCTTCTTCTTCCTTATTTCTTCTTTCAAATTTTGTATTCTTTGACTTCGTCTTTCACTTCGATTCAGCATTCAGTTATTCAAACCAAATAGCGGGCAAAGGCGTCGCATGGGGGGGGGGGGGGGTGCAGCATCTCCCCACCTTTTTAAGATTTTGTTCAGTATTTCTTCGATAGCAGAGCTATTTGGTGTATTTACGGAGATTCAGTAGTTATACAGAATCCCAAATAGGCTATCGGTATAAACCTATCCGGTGCAATGATCAGGATTCGGTATAACTGCTTAGTGACTGAACATAAAAAATCATAAATCTTTCTGGTAAGGAATACAACACAGATATAAGCGCATAAAGGTGCCTCGGGTACCACAGTTCACACTGAAATTCCACTATTTGGAAATCGATTATTCGTGAATAGCAGAACAACGAAGTAACGGATTTTCAGCGTGTCTTCAAGCCAATTCAAGCGAATGAGTGATGGGTAACTAGATTGTCCTGTCCCAGCGAGTTCAGTTAAACTCAAGCTTCAAAATACGCTGTTTCTGCTTGAGGATCAACTCCTCTCTGTATGCTCTTATATATACCAGCAACTCGTGTCTTCCAGAAAAGTGCAATAGACACTGACAAAGAGCGTGTTCCACCCTTTTACAAATACTAACTATTAGTTACTATTTCCGTTCGAACCTCACCAAAAGTTACTACGTTGACCGTTCCAACCTTATAGTAACTAATAGTAACTATTTGCTTACCACGCTCGGGAGCGTAGTAAGCGTAGTTCCTACGGATCTCTATAACGTGACTGGTCGGATTCGCTCGTCGCATGGTATTCTGCTGAAAAATAGAAAAATCGTTCCAGCCTTGACGGCAAAAGCCAGAATTCGTGACGTCATGCGTAGTAACTATTTTAAGTAGGATGGAACACGCTCAAAGATGTTAATAAATTACAAGTTACTACTTACAAGTGGCGAAACCCTTCTCTTTCCTCACAATCCGGATCCGGTTCGGCGACACCGCGATTCTTAATTTCCTGCCACGAGCATAATGCGTACCATGTTGAATAATGTAGAATCTCTTATTTTAAGCATCAGTATATAATAAGCTCATCCTTGCGAGTATTTTCTTTGTCTGCTTTCCTTAGCTGCATTTAGATACCATGGTAGGCTATCTGATACCGCGGTCTAAATTCGTTTTTTTCGGTTACTGTGGTATCTGCCACAGTGAAAACGTGTGTGTGCAGTTACCGTGGTATCTGGCTAGTTACAGTGGTAAATGATAGTCGTATCCGAGAACCATCTCACTTGCATTATCACCAACACAAGAGCCTAGGACGTTGTCAATTGGTGGGAAAGAAATTTGGCACTTGCGACGTGAGTGAATATCAGTTTTCTTTTGGGATGAGTTCTACAAGCGCAAATTGGCAATTGCCGTTTCTGCGAAACAACCGTAGTATCAGATACAACGGTAACTGCAAAATCGACAAAATGCAGACCCAGTTACCATGGTATCAGATACCGTGATATCTGCAAAAACGCAACTATTTTGATCGCTATTCTTGCTCAAAATTGGTTGCTATGTAGGAATTTGTCGTGCCTGAAATCTTGGCTGGTACTGATTACATACTGATTACGAGAGATGGTAGCCTAGGTTTGTGTCAAGCAGTGATGCTTTTATCAGTTTCAGTTCAGTTTCATTGGACTATATCTAAAGACTAAAAAATACAGAATTTACATTCCTGCCAGGAACAAATGTAGTGCTTGGCTAGGGCAGGGAAATAACCGATATTAATTCAAACACCAAACAGAATCAACTAACTGAATATTCTATTTAAAGAAAAAGGGAGGAGAGGAAAAAAATAATCTGTGGTTTCAACTTTAAATAAAAGGAGAGAGAAAATAAGGGAAAAAAGGAACCAGAAAGAAAGAAAACAAAAGAAAAGAAAAACGGGGGGGGGGGGTCTAAAGGAGGATAACACTAAACAATTTTCCTGTAATGACCTTTCGCTGCTCGCTTGAAGGAAATGAGGTTATTCGAATTCCGGATATCTAACGGTAGTAGATTACAAATTGACGGCGCAAAAAAATCGAATTAAAAAAGAAGCCCTTTCGTGGGGAATATGAAGAACTAAGAATCTCAGACTATTCACTTTCCATCCGAACATTTCGTCGTCTAAAAAGTTCTTAAACTTCGTCTAACTTTTTGGATCATGGGTGTCATAGCTCCCGGGGGAAATTCTTAAAGTTCAGGAGAGGTTTGGATAAACTCTGCAAATGTTTTCGATTCGCTCACGAGTCAAAGAGTTCTAGAATGAAAGAGGGAATACTCTATATGACCAGGGACCCATAAATTTCCTGTAATGACTCGCCATTCAGGGGGCTTGTCAATAAGATATTTCTGATGCGCTCTTGACCGAGTGTAGACGAAATTTTTCGCAGATTTGTACTGAACTAGGAATATTTCTCTGTAATAAGTAATAAGTAAGTAAATTTATTTATAACCCGCCGTTTTCAGAAAGCGGAGTAAATAAAACACATAAACATACATAATGGAAGAGTATCCTGGATCTTTTGTCCTAGCTTAGGTACCTGGTGGCATGTTGAATAGTCCTGACTTGTGCCAACAAATTTTGTCTATCTGAGCAAGAACACCGATTTGACCCAAGTGGAATTTTTGGAAACTAGGTGATTCTCGGGCAACATAGCAACATGGAAGCATAGGAAACGACAAGCTCCCTGAATGGCGAGTCATTACAGGACATTTATGGGTCCCTGATATGACTAAGTCCAAAACCCGCCAGTGGTCCTCAGCTCAATGGTCTCCATAACTACTCAAACTCAACAACTCACATACTATGGCAACCAATCACGGCGATCGTTGGGGACAGTTGTGATGCCGCTTCCGGCTCTTCCGATAGGCACACGGCGGTTTTGCATTGGCAAGGAGAGTTAGTCATCAAGAGCATTCTTGCAGTTGAGATTAAAGTCGTTACTAGCCAAAATGCTTGGGGAGGGGGGGGGGGGGGGGGGGTGTTTACCAACTCGCTGGTCATCTTTACCGACTGTTATGCAAAATCATGCCGTTTAGAACCAACCCTACCTACCCTTTTACAATTATTGGGGGGGGGGATAATTTCTTGCATCGTGCTTCTTACTCTTTCTCGCTTGACTGGCTTGGACCCCTCGTTGTAATTTTTTTGTATAATAACCTGCTTTGTTACTTGGCGCCGTTTCTCACGGAGCCGCTCTCCCGCCCTATTTGGCCTGGATGCAAACGCTAGAGAGGCAGATCAATACGCCACATCGGGGGAGAGGTTTTTAATGGGTATTCCTCTCGGAACAGAAAAGATGGCTACGGGGGTCGGATGTGGTTTAATGCCTGGAGATTCTCTCCGCTAGAACGGATAAAGCTTACATTTGCGACACAGTGGCATCAGTTTTGGGATTCCAAAACGTCAGTAGGAATACCTATGACATCGCAAAAGTTGTCCGTCTGTCCGTCCGTCTTTCAGCACGATAACTCTCGAAGGGAATGAGAAATTTTGATGAAACTTGGAGTGAGGATTTTTTGGGTCAAGGGTAAGGTCAAGTTCTTAGATGGGCTCTGTAGCCCTACATTTTGGGGTGGGGTTCAAATTAAGGGGCAAACAAAATATTTGTAAACAGCTAATGTGATAGTCGATTATGGGGTAAGAAGACATGCTGAACACGACGGTGCAAAAACCGGAAAGTTGGTTCGAATTAAAAGTTTCATGTGAAGTTGATTAGATGTTTGATTATGAGGTAAGAAGACATGCTGAACACGACGATTAAACCCATTTTCTCGTCGGACAACAAGTTCACATGGAATCCGGTCAAAACCGGAAAATTTGTAAAAAGCGAAGGTTGTATTTGAAGTTGATTAGATGACAGATTTAGGGCTAACAAAAGACGCTGATTCTGTATATGACAATCATTTTTTATCCGGACATATAATTGGTCGGAATCCGGTTGAAACCGGAAATTTTATAAGTTAAAGTTTTATTTGAAGTTATTAGATGTTCTTTATATATAAGGAGGTACGCTGAATTCATTTCTGAATTGTTATTTTTTTGCTAGACAACTGACAAGTCGTTTATTGAAACAATGTTTACAACGGATACGTCAGCTACGATTCTTCATCAGCGATATTTCGGCCCTTCTTGGCAAGGGTCCTCGTCAGGCTGACAAGTAGTTCGCTTGGAATTCGGCCGAAACAGGAGATTTGTCAGAAGTAAGCAGGAAGTTTCAGTCAGTATCGTTAAAACCGATATGGCTTATAGAGGTATATCTGAACTTGGTGTTCTCAGATGATTAGCGTGGCGAAGACTTGATCTGGCGAAGACAAGACCCAATTGTCTGGATCAAATATTAGATTTTTGGGATCCCATCGAAACCTTAGGTCTTGTTTTTCTGTTCATACAAACGCTTTTTCTTACATACGAAGCTTTGACGAAGACTCGAGGTATATTTGTTATATTCCAGTTCAGCACTTCCGAGTGGACTAGTTTCTGAAAGTCCGCCGTTGTCTCATTCTCATTGTAACACTTACGACACATATAAGTCGAGTGTGACAGAAAGGGTTGATTTTTAATTGTGGAAGTTTTTTGGAATTTATTGGAAGTTGGTTGTTGTATTTTGTATTAACTGTGCCACATTAGGGCTTTTAAAGGACCTCTCGCACTATTAATTATTCAACTTACAGTATTGTTAAGTGGATGGACGAGTGGAGGCGAGGTTTAATGAAGATAAGGCTCCTGGGGTGTGGGCTGAAGACATTCTGACACCGTAGGTGCCCACTAGCCCCAGGACCAGTCAGGAAACCGGACAAAAGAGACTAGGGAAAGTCTCAGGGAATTCTATAGCTCAGCCGCAGTCAATCCAGAAATCCCTAATCAAGCTGGTTCACACATTCTAGCGAAGCTGGAATTCACATATCCAGTCAAGCCCGAGGCCTACTAGCCGAGATGGACCATAACGTCTATAGTTAATTTATCTCATGTAAATCGTGTACAAGAGTGTGACACATATAATATAGCACTAATGGGTCCCTAACTAAATATATAAACTGGTCCTTACCATAAATTATAATACAGAGTAACTGAGGTCTTGCTCCGACCAAGGATGAAAGAGAACTACTTTTTCTGCGGATTCATTCCGTAGCCAAAATACTTAGAATGAAATGGATCAAAGCCTGACCTCGGATTAGCGAGCAGCTAACTGGAGCTAGGATAAAGACCGAGTGACCTATTGTCACGATGCCGGGAAATTAATGATGGTGATGGAAACCGAAGAGATATTTAGAAAAGTAGGCGATAGATGGAGGGAATAACTAGGAGGACTAATGCAGAGCAAAGTGCTATGGGATGTCTCCATAACAGTATTTCAAAGTATTTGAATACTTTAAGATAGGCTGTGCTTTCAACAAATAACCCACGGTTTTGGCTGATTCAAGACTTTTCCTAGACCCGTTGACTTACAGCGAAACAGGGAAAATATTTACATAACCGGTTTTTCTGATGGAAAAACTTCTCGCAGACAACCATCGACAGCGTGATACACGTAGAAGGTAGCAAAACACGGCAAGTGAGAAAATCAGCGTGGTTTTGTTAGAAGAGTTAAAATGTACCATACGAAATTGGGGTCTCTGGGTGTAGAAATATGTGGAGTGATTAAGGAAGTAGGTAGCGTTAGTATTGTAGGTAAGACAGGTCCTTTAGTGTTGATAAATATCGATCTGTCTATCTGTCTATGGTAAATAGGTCCACAAGCTGTTCTTGAAATACCGCAAGACTAAGTCACGTAGGATAGGCTAATAAACTCATTAAAGTCGATGATTAGAAAATCTGCAATCCGCAGTTGAAGTATGCACTGTTTCTAGAGTTGAAAGTGAAAGCTAGAAAGATCTGCTTATTTCCTAAAGTATCTATATCTTTCTCTCTTTCTGTCACAGGCGTTGATAATGAGACAATGGGGACTTCTTGAAACTAGTCCGCCGGAATAAGGCGAATTATATTGAGAGGGTTTATTTCTTCTGCCTGTAGTAAATACCGTACGGGTTTATTCCGCGGTTGACCGCAGAGCTCGATGAGGTTGACTAGCGTTGGTGATTGGTATCTGTTAAATTCGGATAAATGCTCGAGTTCTTTAGGCTATTCTGATAGTCTGTGTTAAATCACGGCTCTTACTAGAATGATCTTATCTAAACTTTCTCGAAAATACCATTACTTTCCATCTGAATTTACCGATTTTCTTGTTAGCGCTTGACAACTCTGCACAGCCTTCCTGCTGTCCGACGCGACGGCTGGGCGCAAAACATTTGAAAACTGAACGCGCCTTGGATAAAAAGTACGAAAACTAAGCAAACGAAATTAGTCAAAAACAGAACATTCTCGTATCCTTGTGTGTGAAAGAGTTGTCAGCGGACGTTGAAGATTCTGGCAAACTTGCATTGTGGAACGGGCAAAACCTGGAACGGCCGAAAAGGCACTAAAAATTCGTAGACATAAAACGAAACAGTGGAGAAAGACGGGGATTTCAAAAGCTTATTATTCGATAAGGGAGCTAGTGTATTATAAAAGGCAGAATAAGCAAGAGGGGTCCTTTAACCTGCCTTTAACGAAATGAAAAAAAATCATAAATAAGTTTCGTGAAGTAGGAAGTTTTAGTAGCCTACCATATACCAGACTGCATGCTACTGTAGCAAGACTTGATGTTACCATAGCAAGACTGGATTCTACTGGATACTGCTGCTCAAGATTATCCCGGTCTGAAGCACGTCAGATGAAAGTATTTCGTACTACTACATATGATCCTTTCGGATACATATGATAACTTTCGGATCCCACTGCTGATCTCCGTAGCCTAGTGGTTGCTACAGAGAATGAACTTGCGGCTACAAAGCAAAATCTAGCTGAAGAAATCAAGAAAAAAATTGACGAAAAGCTGAAAGAATCGACCTCGCAGACTGCAGCTAATATTCATGCTAAGTTTCCAGTTGAAACAATGGTCTCCGAAATCTATGATGCAGTACACGTTGAGTTTCAGCCCAAATTTGAACTGATCGAAAAACATCTGAAAACCTGCATGCATATGATTGATTTATTACAAAACCGTGTTAACCAGCTTGAGCTCAAACTAGATGACATAGAGCAGGAAGGGAGAAATGATTCCCTGCTATTTAACGGTGTCAAGCAGATTTCTTCGCAAAGTGTTGGTGATGCTATGAAACACGTATTGTTTGTCAAGATGGGTCTAGCTAATATTACGGATTCAGACATAGTTAGTGTTCAGCGATTTAGTGTTGGTTCGAATAATGCTCAAAGACCAGACAAAGTTGCCCCTGTCCTCATCCGGTTTCGATCGAAAGAAATAGCCCGCCATGTGTTCAAAGCGAAAAAGCAGCTCAGTGGCTCAGGAGTATTTGTAGCTGAGAATCTTACGAAACGTAAGCGCGATCTTCTGAGCGCTTCAAGGGATAAGTTTGGAAATCGAAGTGTGTGGTCCGATCAAGGCCGTATTTTTGTGCGTGAAACCGATACTGCTCCGATCAGGCGGATCTGGTCCATTGACGACCTTATATAGGGTTTATGATTTTTGCGTTTAGAAACTTTTTTTTCTTTTCTCCATTCTTCTTTATATCTTCTCTGTTGCTCTTCTTTTTCTTTTTTTTTCTTTATATTTCCCAGTTTCTTTGATTTGAGGGGTTTTCCACAGCGACCGACATGCAGCCTGTGTTTAAGTTTGATTAAAACTTTTTCTTGCGGTTTTGGAAGTAGCTCTTTGTCGGTATTAACATATTTATTAAAAAATTGTGGTGCTTGTCGATACGTGGAAAACGCCTTTTACCGAAGATTTGTGTTGTTCTTCTTCCAATGTGTGCCGGCAGTATGAATGACAATTATTCTAGCTCCCGACTGGAGCTTCTACAGAGTCAGCCGTTTCGTCTTGAGAACCTTCTTTCGGTTCCTATAGCCAGTGATGTAACTGGCCATGATTTCAGTCCGCTTCGCCATAGTAAATACATATATTCTCTTGCTAGTGATTTTGATAATTCTAGTCTGTCAGGACTTAAATTGGCTCAGTGGAATTTCCATGTATCTTCCAACCACCACGAGGTGAATAATTTTCTTGAGATTTTCCACGGGAATATTGATATTCTAGGGATATGTGAATCTTTTCTTAGTGAGGAAAATTTTCTCTCGTCACATTTTTTTCCAGGATATCAAATTGTGGGCAAATCAAGGACATTAATGAGGGGAGGAGGTTTGGCGTTTCTTGTGAAGGATGGTATTAATTTTACAGTTCTTGAAGTTTTTTGTTATTGGAATGAAGGTAAGTTGGAAATTTTGTCTATTGAAGTTCAGATAGATAAAAGAAAAATTTTAATATCATTGGTTTATCGGCCGCCTAGTGCTCATCCTGATGATTTTTTTGGTGATTTTGATAAATTTATCACTAATGTGCTTCGAAAAAATCGTGAGTGTGTTTTCATCGGAGACTTCAATTTTGATCTACTGAAATTGACCGGCCCTAATCTAGATTTTCTAAACCTGATGCTTTGCCACGGTTATTACCCTACTGTAACTATTCCAACAAGAATTGCAGAACATTCGGCGACATTGATAGATAATATATTTGTCTCATCTGACCTCATCGCGCAATCCCATTCAGATGTATCAGTTACTTCCGGTTCGGATCACCTCCCTTCAGTTTGTACGATCACATCCATTTTGAAACCTAAAAAGGCTAAAGAAAAGTATCTTTCACGTGAAATGAAGCCTGAAAATTTGAAGAAGTTAAAGGAAGAAGTAAGTGTACTGTCTTGGCAAGAAGTGATGGATATTAGTGATGAACCGTCTCGCGCTTTTGATAAATTTATGGATATCCTTAGTCCAATTTATGATAGGTGCTGTCCTGTCCTTGAGACCGGGAAAAGTAAGAGAGCCCCCCGTAAGCCATGGATTAATGATGAAATTATCGAACTGATGCTAGTGAGAGATGACCTTTTTAAAGCATACCTGAACTGTGAGTCGGATGATAGCTGGGATGCGTTTCGGAAGGTTCGAAATAAAGTAAATTCTGTTCGCAGAACGGCAATGAAACAGTATTATTCTGATAAATTCGAACAACAGAAAGGGGATATGAAAGGTACGTGGCAAACGATAAAGAACGTGCTCGGTACTGGTAAATCCTCTAACTTCCCAGAAAAGGTGGAAGTTGATAATCTTACTATCAGCAATGACAAGGATATTACCAATGAATTTTGCAAGTATTTCTCTAAAATCGGTAGTGATATATCTAGTGAAGCAAGAAAAAACAGTGAACAGTTCATGGATCAGGAATTCCCTGACAACCGTGGTGAATCTTTGTCATTTAATTTTGTACAGTGTAATATGGATGACATTAGTAAAGCTGTCAAATCGATAAAGTCGAACTCTGCTGGAATGGATGGGCTCAACCTTAAAGCGTTTAAAGTAATTAGTGCTTACCTCCTGCCAGTTCTCCTATATCTAGTGAACCTATCGATTACGAAAGGTGACTTTCCGCATGCATTAAAGCAAGCTAAAGTGATTGTGCTGCACAAAGGAGGTGACAAAAATGAGTTATCAAACTATAGACCGATCTCAATTTTACCTTTATTTTCTAAAATTTTTGAAAAAGTAATTTATGCTCAAGTTTACTCTTATTTAGATTCTTTTGGTTTTATTAGTGATAATCAGTTTGGTTTTAGAAAGCGCCACTCAACGTTGCATGCGATTCATCACCTTCTAGATAATTTAAATGATGGATTTGAAAGAAAGTCTATCCCTCTAACAGTATTTATTGATTTAAAGAAAGCTTTCGATACGGTAGATTTCAGCATACTTTTAAAGCGGTTAAAAAGTCTAGGTATTAAAGATAATGCTTTAAATTGGTTTCAATCTTACCTTCACGGACGGTCTATAAGTGTTGTTCACAAAGATATTGTCAGTGCCGTGATGCCCGTCACTTGTGGTGTGCCGCAGGGTTCCGTTTTAGGACCCCTTCTATTTCTAATTTATGTGGATACCTTACGGTATTATATAAGTGATGGTGTAATAACTTCTTTTGCTGACGATACAGCTATTACTGTTTTTGCCAAGTCAGTTCATGAAGCTGTGGAAAAAGCAAATCGTGCACTTGAGTGTCTCCGTGTCTTCGTGAGTGTGAGTTGCCTTGCTGTCAACGCAAAGAAGACCAGCTTCCTAATTTTTAGCAGAACTGGGTCTCTATCTGCAACGGATTCTGCAGTTGTATATGGATCTGAAGTTATCCAACAAGTTTACAACCTCCGTTACCTGGGATTCCATATCGACTGCAATCTTAGCTGGAAGAAACACAGTGAAATAATATCAGCGAAAGCTTCTAGAGGTCTAGGGATAATCCGAAAACTGAAACATACATTTCCAGTGTCAACCCTGAAGCTTATATATAGCTCAATTCTTGAACCATATATTGGGTACGGGTGCTCGGTATGGGCCAGTAACTTCATAAGTAATTACAAAAGGATACAAATAGTGCAAAACAAAGCAATGAGAGTGCTCGGTGAACTGCACCAGTGTGAAAATACTGTTGCATGTTATAAAAAGCTTGGTGTTCTGAATGTTGGACAACAGCGTGACTACCAGCTATCAGTTTTTGTATTTCAGTGTTTAAATAAGTTGTCCCCTGAGTACTTCTGGAATACATTTTCCCAGAATTCTTTTTACCATGAATATGCTACCAGAAATGGTGACCATCTGGTTCACGAAATCCGACACTCAACGAGGTCAGGTTTCGCTATTAGAAACATCGCTGTTTCAGCGTGGAATGGTCTCCCGGATAGTATTAGAGCGGCCGGTAACTTAATTTTGTTTAAAAGAAAGCTGAAGAAATTTTTAATTGAAAAAGGTAATTGAAAAAGGTGGTTGAATTTTGGGGGTTGTTGGAAGGGGGTGTAGGGAGGCGGAGAGTGAAGAGGTGGGGTGGGGGGAGGTGAGATGGGGGGGTGGTGGGTAGGGTGTGACGAGGAAATCATTTTTCTTTCCTATATTCTTTTTTTCTCTCTCTCTTTCTTTACCTCTTTTTTCTTTTCTTTCTTTGAAAATACATTAGGTTAGCTTTTATGTCATTATTTATTGAATAATTTCAAGTTAAAAGGTGGTTAGAAGATACAGCCACCCGCAGGACTTTTGTCTTTTATGTGGTTGTTGAGTTTTTTTGTACAATGGTGAAAGTTTTTGGTGAAGTAAAAAATATCTGAATCTGAAATCTGAATCTGAAATCTGAATCTGAATACACACAACTTTTCGTATAGCACATACAACTACACATGCTATATATTTTTCATCGGTTAAAGTGGTCAGTCAAGCAAACAAATACTTCTTACACTCTTAATTTTCAGGTTCCATTAGTTGTCATCGACTTCTTATCAGTCATATCACCATTTTTAGCTCCGGAATACGCACTGTCAGAAGTTTCATAACACTGACACAAAGATGTGCTATTTAGACGTGACAGATTTGGTTTATGTAGCGTTTACACGGACAAGAAATCCCGTCGAGTAGAAAGGAATTGCGATCGACTCGGAAGGATTCCGTTCGTGAACACCACTAGAAAAAAAGTCTAGCGGGACGAGAATCCTTTCATGTTGAAACGATTACCGGTCTACTTGAAAGGAATCTCGTCGGCGGCGCTGGTAAAAAGACAGAAAAACAAAGTCTAGCTAGCTTTCCAGAGCAGCAGTCATCAGTACTGATGTCATGAATGCTCTCAAGACACTTTTTCCTGTTGGCTAATGAATTTGTTTTTATCAGATTTTCTGGTTTGAAGAATTATTGTTTTTCCCTTTACTTGAAACGTAATCTTGTCACCAAGATCGGATTCTGTTCAAGTTTTTCTGTACTTGTAAACGCTGCATCAGATGAGACAGTTTCGCAACATCTACGCAAGGACCCTCCATTTAGATGCGACAGACTTAGTTTGGACCAGACAGCAACAGATATGAGATAACCCACTACCTGTTCAGTGTCGCAGGAAAATTGTGTTCAACGTTTCTCTAAAAAATAACAAAAACAGGGTTTGCAGTAGTTGCGTTTTTCAGATACCATGGTATCTGATACCACGGTCTGAAGTCGTTTCGCAGCTACCGTGGCATCTGATACTACGGTTAAAAGGCTTTTCCGGTTACCGTCGTAACTGATTGTGTTATCTGACAAATTAATCTCGTCATTCCACGACCCAATCGAATAGCAAAAACAGTAGCCGTGTCCAGAATGAAATCACAGCACCATCCAACCAATTTTCAGAGAAGAAGTTCACAAAATCACAAAACCAGAATTTGTAATTGTTTTTCCACAAGTTAATTTTCGAGCTTGAGCGGCTTGAGCCTGAAGAAGACCCTTGCCAAGAAGGCCCAAAATGTAGCTCTAATAAAATGTAGCTGACTTATCCGTTTTGCACCGTCAAATATAAATTACTCTCACTTTCATGATCACCAACACAAGAGCCTAGGTTTTTGTAAAATTTGGTGGCAAAGTAGTTTGGCCCTTGTGACTTCAGTGGATATCAGCATTTCTTTTGGAATGACTTCTAAAAGGGCATATTTGTCAATTGGCGTTTTTGCAAAGCATCCGTGGTATCAGATACGATGGTTGCTGCAAACACGATAAAATGCAGATCCAGTTAACGTGGTACGTTATCAGATACCATGGTACCTGCAAAACCGCAATTATGGTAGATTCTAACGGAAAAGTAAAAAAATAGTGTGATCTCACATAGAGCATCCTTGTGTAAATGCCATGAAACTTATGACAGTATGGTGGTACCAGTCCCCTTATCTTTTACTGGTTCGTTTGAGGAATTAGCGGTCAGACCACTCGATGTTACTGTCATTACCGTTAAGAACCCCACTTGGGAACTCAGTAGAACAGTGGCAGGGCACAGTATCTTGAAACTCAGAAACCTAAAACGTCGTAATCTCTTTGGCTACCGTTTAGTCGTGGCAGGAGCGATAAGAATTCCTAGGAAACTTCCTTCCTAGGAAAAATTCCCAGGAAACAAAGCACAACTTTTGTCATCATATCAGATATCATCATATCGTGAAGATACATCATACTGCGATCATAAAATGAGTGTTAACCCTTCAAGAACGTAAATCATGAATGAAAGCAAATTCCTTCACAATGGATTAGTTGATGTCGATAGATGACAGTTATGGATAATGATGCCTTAGTGTATTTGTTTTTCTTTTTTGTCATACCCGTGTTTTCTTGTCATTTCCTTTACTCTGTGTCTGTTAATGCTTTTGATGGGTCAGAAATAACATTATTTTTGTAACCTTGCTAATATGAGGAAAGGGACAACCTTTAAGAGCTGTGGTCTGGCCGACAATCCTTAGCAGAGACTCATTGCCATTCAGTGTCTTCTGCTGCCTCAAGGCGTGTCGTCACAAAGAAACCAGAAAGAAACAAGCTATGGAAACCACAATCCTTTCGGGTTTCAACAATACACGGTAACACCAACACGGACATCGACTTGCTCTGTTCGCGCATGTGCTTTGGATGCCTCCTGGCTCAAACTGTGCCTTGCCTCAAGCTAGCCAAAAGCAACGGAGACAGTCATTGTTTTGGTGCCCAGAAAAGAGGATCGATTCTGGCTATTTTGGAGTTTTGTATGTAGTGCTTTTGGATTTGGAAATCGTCGGATTCGCGCAGTCGCACGAATTGTTATTCAAACTGAAAAGGTTGGAATGTTTTTACTTTTGGACGACAAGTAACGGCAGCTTGCTAGGCCTATCCGCACAATAACTACACTATCAGAAGTTTTTGTAACAGACAACACAGGGATGCGCAGTTTCAACAGACATAACTTGGAATGTAGTTTCTTGCGATTTTGAAAGCGTTAAGCATTAAATCTTATGCATAAAGAGCATTGCCAGGAAGAGCCGAAAAAATATCCCTGTGTTACCTGTTATGAAACTTCTGGCAGTGCAGCACTTTTTTTTTCTTCTGAGTTCTGAAGGGCTGTACATATTCGTTCATTCCAAGCTGAATCCGAACCAAATTCGAAATGATCCACCGACCTACATTACAGCCTCATTTCTTCTGGTTACAGCTTAAAGGGGACACTTGCAAAGAGGGCCGAAAAATCGCTGGAACTAATCACAGCTGACTTACTCGTTTTGCGCCATCGTATCTAGAGTATTGGAAAATTGCTAGTAGAAAATATTCAGACTGTAGAGGCGCTGATATAGCTAAAAAAAAAATTAAATGGTGTTTTGGGGGTTCGGAAAATTGTGATTTGCGCGAAGGAAGAGACTGTTATTCAGACTGGGAAATGTTATGTTGGATTTTATTAATATTTGCGTTGTCCCACATTGGCCAGTTTGTGGAGGATGTACGCGTGTTTTTGCACCGTGTTTGACAAGTTCGTCTGATGAACAAAGAAAGGGTTTGTGTGCGTAGTTTGCCATAAATGTGATAGTTTTAGATTTTGAGTTTGGTATGGTTTAAAAGAGCTTCGAATTTTTGATAAATTCAAAAAAGAAACTCCTCTAAGTTTGAACCCAACCACCCTCCCCCCATAGTTCTGCTTTACAGCATAAAAAGTTTCTATAAAAAAAATTATCAGTATCAGCAGAGGCATTACTGGTCAAAATTTTTTTTTTTTGGGGGGGGGGGCATTCTACCGACTGTTTTTTGCAGAAAATACCACTGTTCACGAAAAAATCAACTGTTCTTACGAAAAATCGCGGCGCTTCGCGCACATTCGGTTCTTTTTTACCTACTGGCCGACACCATTGGGGGGGGGGGGGGGCATACTTGACGCCCCTGGGTAGCATATCAATAGGCTATTCGACATGCCTCGATCTGAGATATGACAGTGGGATGACCATAAACATATAAGAACAGTCAGTTAAATACCATACTTATAAATATGTTTTTCAGCATGACAATTCTTAATATTTCTTCGTATGGAATAGTCTATATTTATAATAACTTCAGCTACGGACCAGGAATGCTGCCATTTATAAAACAACTACGTTGGTTCTTAATCTTACGCAATAATCTTATAAATATGTTTTTCAGCATGACAATTCTTAATATTTCTTCTTATGGAATAGTCTATATTTATAATAACTTCAGCTACGGACCAGGAATGCTGCCATTTATAAAACAACTACGTTGGTTCTTAATCTTACGCAATAATCGACTCAAATCATACATATCAAATTGATTCTTTTGTGGCGTCAGTTTTGAATTCGACAAATTGCAGCGGGTTTCCATGCCCCTGAATGGGTCACCTCGGCGTGACGTTTTGAGGAGGTGGATCGTATGGTTGTCATCGGAAATACTCAAATTGAGTATTCTGTGGACTCAGCTTGACGTTTAACGAACTGCAGCAGGTTAATTTCCATACATATCTCACCTCTTATGTCACCTCAGCATCAGATTTCTCGGAGACGGTTTGTATTCTTGTCATGGAAAATAATCAAATTATCCTTTTGAACACTTAGTTGCTGTTTATCAGTCGACAACAGATTTATCTATGTTGATTTCTCAAGTTCGGACCGAGGTTCTGACACAATTTTCGAAAGCTTAGAAACATTGATATTTTGCTATTTTGCAACAAATCTGGGAACAACCCCAAACCAGCCCCCTAACTCTGCCTTTACAATTAATAGAACCTAACTGTAAGCCCGCATGTTCTAGCTAATGTTACACTCATTTGATGAAGTGGAAGGTTCCAGACCATTCCACACTAACTCCAAGGCAGACCCGATTTAAATTTTCGGGTCACGTCTGCGTCGTATGGGGTCATACCCCCTTCTATGTTTCCATACCTCGACGCCTATTCAGTCGAAATTTGATCGCACTACTTAGAAGACCTGGAAATGCGTAGTGTGGTTTAGTGACACAGCAAGTAAATAGGTGACAGTATTGCAATTTGCTCCCAGTGGTTGCTCAAGTGGTTGGCAAAGTGGCTGGAAGCAATCGTTTTGGAAATCGATTGGAAGGAAAGCCTGTCAAACTCCGTATCACAAGTTGGATATACTATCCAATCTTCATCGTCTGCTTAAAGCACAACTCTAGCTAGAAAGGATCTTTTCACAGCGAAATCGCTCAGAAATATCGTCGAAATACCGTACTATTTCTGTCCATGTGAAATTACTGATTTTCTTGTTAGTGCTTGTCAACTTTGTCAAAGACGCGGACTGCTGGACGCAAAATATTTGAAAACTGAACGTGCCGTCGTTAACAAGACAAAGGTGTCGATGGGATCCCGAAAATCTAATATTTGATCCAAACAGTTGGGTCTTATCTTCGCCAGGGTCTCCACCGATATGAGTTTTAATTGTTGTTATTGTGATTTGAGTCGTTCTCAGGTTGGCCCAGATTTCTTTATGTTTATTTATCCATTTATAATTTATTCAGACGGGATTTCGGAGTGTATAGTTATTTTGTTGTTGGGTGTTTGACCAGGAACCGAGTAAGTGCACAATTTTGTCTATTTTTTTCTTTCCTCTTCCTCTCTTTTTTATTATTTCTCTCTCTATTATAGTGTTATGTAGGTTAATCTGTCAAAGGGGGTTTGTTAAACCTCTTAACAAGTGTAAACTTCTGGAGGGTTTTGTAGTTCCTAGTGTTTTTTTTTCCAATAAACCGGAGACAGAGTGGTTTTCACAATCGTGTTCAGCGTGTCTTCTTCCCCTTCAATCAAGCGTTTAATCAACTTCAGATGAAACTTTACTTTTAACCAACTTTCCTGTTTTTGCCGAATTCCGGACAAACTACTTGTCCGGCGAGAAAATGCTTTTCACTTAAGTGTTCAGCATGTCTTCTTACCCCTAAATTGAACATTCAATCAACTTCAAATGAAACATTTACTTTAATCAACTTTCTGGATTTTGCCGGATTCCGGACGAACTACTTGTCCGGCGAGAACATGGTTTTCACCGTCGTGCTCAGCCTGCCTTCTAACTCTATAAGCGACTATCACATTAGCTGTTTAAATTTTTTTTTGTATTTGTCTACTAATTTTAACCGCCTCTCCCACCCCTAAATGTAGGACCACAGAGCCCATCTAAGAAAATGACCTTATCCTTGACCCGAAGAATCCTAGCACCAAGTTTCATCAAAATATCTCATTCCCTTCGAGAGTTATCGTGCTAACAGGCGGAGAACTTTTGCGATGTCATAGGTATCCCTCCACTTACGTTTTGGGATCCCAAAAAGTAGAAAAACCAAGCAAATAAAAGAAATCCAAAACAGAATATAGACCTGATGTCCTACCATGTCTTCCAAAACGAAAAAGCTTCTCATGTCCTTTGTGAAGGAGTTTTTAGTGGACCTTCAAGCTTTTGGCGAAATGTATGTTGCTTGACTGGCAAAACCCGACTAAGCCGAAAAAGCACAAAAAAGTCGTAGGTACAAAATTGAAACAATGGGGAAAGGCGGGGATTTCAGAAACTTCTGATTCCATGAGGGATCTATGGATAACATAAGGGGTAAAATAAGCAAGAGGGGTCCTTTAACACAAAATTACCCTCTCCCATGGACCAGCGTCAATACCAACCCAAAAATCCGGGCATGAAACGCTCTTGTTCGACATAGCAACGTACATAACTAAAACTAAAGGTGACGTTGAAAATATTCTCAAGGATGAACCTGTTACACGCTGATATTTGAAACTCACAGATTGTTTAATTCCTCAGTGACGGTTCGTTATGCTCACGGAAGGAAAATAAGAATCCTGGCGGCGCCGAACCGCATTACTAACTACGCACTCACGATTCCTTATACTGCGTATCCAGGAATTTATCATAGGTTAAAATCCTACAAAAAACGATAATTTGTGTATGTTTCAGGGGGAGGTTTTTAACCCCCCTGGATACGTCCTGATTATGCTCATAGAAGGGAATTAAGAATCCTGCCGTCTCTGAACCGTGTCGAAGTGGTGATCAAAGGGTCAGCCACATGCGACTATCAATCTGAAAGATTGATACCATTATGTGCAAATTTTTAAGTCTTCATGGCGCTTTCCTGGAAGGTAAAGCTTGCCAGGATCGCGAAATACATATAGGAGCTGTTTTTTTTTAGCAGACACGGCGTATTTTGAGTCCCTCTCTGAATGATCTGCTGAGTGAATAGTTACGTTTTTCGCCTTTTCTCCGTAGGTCGGTTAACCTACCTATTTGCCACTATTGACCGTTTTTTTTGTCTCGCCGGTCGGTTCGACGGAGCTCTAAAAAACGGCTTATAAGAAAAATGGCGTCTTCCCGCACCTATCTCTCCAATGAGAATTTTGAATTTCGCGCCGTGCTAAGAGCGTAGGTCGGTTTGATGCAGCCCCCGTCTCAGTCCACAGGTCGGTTCACCGACTGGCAAACGTAGCCAAAAAAACAGCTTATAAGAACCTAGCTCGGTTAACCGAAGGAAGAAAACGACTTATAGTGGGAAATCTTGTAGGTCGGTTAACTGGAGGACGGCAAAAAACGCAGCTAATGACTTACCAATCAGGATTTGTGTACATATCCTAAAATTGCATGGGTGTCCAAATGAAGCAAGCAAATAAATACTAACAGAAATAAGAGGGGTACCGTTGCTAGCTCATGTTAAACATAGGCTACGGCTACAGTTTTAGCCTTTAAAGGGCGCGTCTTACATATAAGTGCTACTGCTTACCCGCCCTAACGGCACTACACCGATTCTTGCATTTTCCGCGCTTTCGTCAGGCATTTTAGTATCTGCGGGGCTCAAATGCCTTATTACTAAGCTGCATGTTGTGCATTCATTCATTTCATTCGTTCACATCTGCTGATTCAGCTACTTTGTCTTGGTTCTGACAGGTTTCCTTGTCGCTTCTGGTCTGTTGGTTGCATGGTCACAGCGAAGAGATTAAGAAGCCTTTTTCCAAGCCTGTTTTTGTAGAGAAATTAGAAATCTAACGGTGCAGTTGTTCCAGGTGTTGATCTGTCGTGAGATTGGAACGAGAAAAAGTGTCATAGGTTGCGATTCAAGTTATGCTGTGATTGGGACAAAAGTTGTACTGATAGATATTCCTTCAGTCCAAGCTGACTGCGAGTTGTATTTAAAAAGAAAAGAAAAAAAAATTTAATTCAGCAAGTCACATTTTGCCTCTTGACTGTCAGGAAAGCATGTACATTTTATTTTAACCTTTTGCGGCAAAAATCGAGGTAATGTAAAAACGAGGTCAGGAACCCCTCCTTTATAGCCTTTAAAGCACAAGGGACACTTCGAATGTTTTACTTTGTATTAAATGCTTCACAAATAAATATTTCCGACTTCCTTTAGAAGGCGCTACGAAAATAGGCCGTTTTCTTGTTATCCCTTGTCTTACCTCTCTGGTATTTCGGCGATCCAAATCTTAGGAGCTGGGATATCGTGGCAGGAAATTCAAAAACTCCCAGCATGCTTCATAGAAAAGGATATATTTGAGATGTCACCAAAGTCAAGCCGCAGATGCAGTTTACCTGATTGTTCTAGTGTTTCATCAGAAATTCCATGGCTTAAAGTGCCTATTAAAAGTTTTTCTTTGTGGAATTGTGTTGTGAAGCTGGATTAGCATGCTTTATAAAATGTACCAGAATAATAATAGTAATTTATTGGAAAAAGACTAATACGGCCATACAACAGATTCCTGAAGCGCCAACAACAATTTATAACACTAATAATGAAACACAAACTATTTTCTTCTTTTCATTGCATTCAAAACGAAAGAAACTACCTCACGGATTACACTTTTATTTGTCGACTTTAAGATACCAGGGAAGAGAACACCACCAGCCATCCCAACTGAACCCAATGAAGGAAGCTCTTGGCACTGTCCTAGAAGGTGGTCAATGGTATCTTGCCCAGTGCAACAAAGTGGGCAATTGTAAGCTTATAAAAAATAACATAGCTACAAAAATCATTCAAAAACAAATAACCTATTCAAATCTGAATTATACAAGCTGATTTATGCATAAAATAAAGATCTACTAAGTATTATAAGAAACATCACTTTTATCTTTGACCAAGCTAGTAAATTGAGAATGTACTGGCCCAAAAAATTACGCTTTGAAATATCAGAGAGAGGAAACTGTTGAAAAAGCTGCTGATCTGGGGGGTAAGCATTGTTCCTAGGTTGTTACAGAGTTCGATTGGGGTAGTTTGATGTGCCCATTGAACTTTAAAAGCTGGGAATTGGAAACTTCTGTCCTCGCAACAATAAACCTTGGGGGAAAGGCACAGGCAGTGATGCTTTTACTGTAATTTACAGTTAAGAATACCACTTCCGAACTCGAGAGAGCGTGGCTCGTGAGAGAGAGTTTTTGCCACTGTAAGAGAGATTCTCTAAGGACGGTAGAGCATCTTGAAACAGGTAGTGCGTGAGTTTAAAATTTTTGTTTTTTGGTGGTTGTTTATTCCTGATCGAACCTAAAAAATTTGACTGCTTGATTCGAAGTGGAAAAATTGTACATATTTTGGGTTTTTGCCAGGTTTTAAAAATATGAGTAGATTAATAGTAAAGAAGAAAATATATTTAATGGTTGTAAAATATGGTAGATAAATTTAATATTGTTAGAAAAATGAAAAAAGGGTAGATTTAGGTTGTAGGTTTAGACTTTATGGAGAAAGGGTTTTTTAATGAGAGAGTGAGTTTTGATTAGAATATTTAATATAAAAATTAAAATTTTGAAAGGAGAAGTTAAATTTAGAGTTGATAAATTACAAAGATAATAGGTTTAAGACGAAAGTGTCGGTGACGTTAAAGTAGGGTAAATTTTTACGTAAATTTTGTAGTAACGTCACTGAGTTGGAGGTGGAGACTAAGAATTCTCGGAGAATAATTTTATACTTAGAAAGGGGAAGCCAGAGACAGGCCCAGGTTCTCGCGAGATGGCAGCGAGTCATTTGAGGAGCAAAAAATCCGCTGGATATTTCATTTTGTGTTCGTGGGAGTTATTCTTTTGCCATTATTATTTATTCTGTAAACGCCTCTTAAGTCACTGTCCTTTAACAGATGTGCATGAGGCTAGCGTGCTGAAAAATTCGCATGACCTTAATGCTCCCTTTTTATCCCTTTCCGGAAATGTCATTTAAAACCTCAAAAAGTACATTGCTATTTTGTGGCTAACTCTAAACATGTCGGTCAAGTAATAAGTCATTAGAGTAACCTTGAGTAATATGCGTCAGTTTGTGTTTCAAGCTTCACCGGCCGAAGCCGCGAAACAAATCCGTAACGAGTTAACTTACTGAAATCTCCAGCGAGATGATTAGGCTAAATGATTCTGATTTCGAGAAATGACCATGAAAAACAAACCCGTAAACAGATGATTGATTGAAGTATAATTAATTATGTCTTTGTTGTATAATTACTTATATCTTTGGTTATACTCATTCATACGATGATGGGACTGATCGTGACGATGATAGGGTAATAAATGTACCCTGTTGACAACAGGGGCGGATCCAGCCTTTCGTTCTAGGGGGGGCGATTCTTACCGAAAAGATTGGGGGTAGTGTCCTTTTTGTCGGCCACAAGGCTGATTTTTTTCGCGTTTTAAGTGTCCCTGTTTACAAGACTGTTTACAAGAAAAATTCAAGCTCCTAGCTCCACTTGTAAAAAGATTTTACAGTAATTAGAACATGCGTTAATGCAGACTTTCGTAAGTGCAGTAAAACGAAACAAAAAATTACAGCCCGTCTAGGGGGGGGGGGGCGATCGCCCCCCTCGCCCCCCCTCTGGATCCGCCCCTGGTTGACAAAGAATCTTATTAGGAAATTTATCGGTTTTTCCAGAATATGCATGGAATGTTTATTTGAAGTTTCGTGCTCAAAGTTTATCAATAAACAACCGATTTTCTGGAAATAACGCAATCCGAAGGGGAAATCATTCATATGATGATGTGACCATGATAGGGGGACAGAAAATATTACCCTATTGCTAGGGACTCTCAGTTTTGGTTTCGCCAAGTTTTGCGAAATAAAACAATCCTTAGGAAAAACTAAAATAGCCCTATTGATGTCAATAGTTACAAGTTACAGGTTATAATATTTTTGCTAATTATAGGTAAAGACTCTGCTAGAACGAAATAGGTTTCGGAGCGACACTGTTTAGGAATTACATTAGTTTGTATTACTAGATTTTTCTCATGCTCGTAATGACACATATAAATACGACTTTACGTTTCGCGAATTAACATAATGTGTTAAGTTATTTTCCACCCCCGTAAAACTTAGCGTCTTACTTTGCTTCCTCCTTATTATACCCATGTTATAAAATTGCAAGCTGAAAGTCCGCTAGATAGGTTTCGCATTGTCCTTATTTTTCTATTTACAGCGAGAGATTTAAAAAAAGAGATTTAGGCGTTGTTGTGCGATGTCCGTCAGTGTAGGCGAATCACTTAGATAATCATGTCTGATTTTGTTCAGTTCACACCAAGGGGCTGCTCACTGACAGTTCTAGCGTACACCAAGATGCAGGGCTCCTTTACACCTTGCGACAGAATGGGAACAGCCCCTCGGTTTATGCACGTGGGTCTTCTTTGTTTTTCTATCACTTACTACGCTTTTTACCGGTTGATAAAACATTAATGTGTCATTTCACCTGTACAGAATGCGCAGTTGCAAACGGGTATCGCACAAGGCCGAATACGCATGCGAATCTAATACTCATAGGATGAATCTAATTCAAGGTCCTGCATTTGGCAAATGAATTCTGCAAACCTCGCTGTACTAGATGTAAATAACAGTGAAAGCAGAAGCACTAAGATAAGGCTGTGATTATCCGCCTGAGCGGTTTTTCAAACAAGTTTAACATTCATCAATTAGGGAATTTCAGTTGTGAGACTAGATCTTGTCAAAATGCCCAGTCGTGAGCTATGTTTGTACATGCACTACTTTCATTTGGAACGTTTGATCTTCACCATGACTTTACAGTAAATTAGAGTTTATTCAAACAATGTCTACAACGGATACGTCAGCTATGATTTTTCATCAGCGATATTTCGGCCCTTCTTGGCAAGGGTCCTCGTCAGGCTGTCAATCCTCTGGTTCAACTTCGGGGAAGGAAACAAACCTGTAATCTCTGCATGTCTGGGCTGTGAATGATTACAGGTTTGTTTCCTTCCCCGAAGTTGAACCAGAGGATTGACGGATATCCAACTACGACAGAGTATGCACAAATATACCAATTATGTACACCAGTAAAGCGCCTCGCCTCAATCTTGAAAAACAAGATTTTAATCGATAGTGACAATAATAATAATAATTGATAATAATTTTATTTTTCACCCATCAAAAAGGAGTAGGAATAAAGAAAGAAAAGAAGAAGGAAACACTATAACAAGAGGAGACCAGACAAACATAGAGACTACGACAACATTATCCTATCCAAAATTATCCTATTGTAGAAGAATGCTCTCCCATAGATGCTTAATCTTATTGTTGTACTTCTGTATAAGTTGTCCAACTGCTCTAAGTGGGTCAGTGATGTTGTAGGGTAGTGACGATTTAACTATTTCGGGTCCAAGGAGGGAGGCGGAGCAGGAATTACAAAAACAAAAATAAATAGAGCGAATTTGTTTTTGGGATCCCAAAACGTAAGTGGAGGGATACCTATGACATCGCAAAAGTTGTCCGTCTGTCCGTCCGTCCGTCCGTCTGTAAGCACGATAACTCTCGAAGGGAATGAGATATTTTGATGAAACTTGGTGTGAGGGTTCGTTGGGTCGTCGGACCAGTCAAGTTCGTAGATGGGCTTTGTAGCTCTACATTTAGGGGTGGGGGAGGGGATTCAAATTAAGGGACAAACAAAATATTTTGAAACAGCTAATGTGATAGTCGATTATGGGGTAAGAAGACATGCTGAACACGATGGTGAAAACCATTTTGTCATCGGACAAGTAGTTCGCCCGGAATCCGGCCAAAACCGGAAAGTTTGTTGAAAATAAAAGTTTTATTTGAAGTTGATTAGATGTTCGATTTAGGGGTAGGAAGACATGCTGAAGACGATGGTGAAAACTATTTTCTCGATGGACAAGTATTTCGACCGGAATCCGGCCCAAACCGGAAAGTTTGTTGAAAGTAAAAGTTTTATTTGAAGTTGAATGAATGTTCGATTTAGAGGTAGGGAGACATGCTGAAGACGATGGTGAAAACTATTTTCTCGACGGACAAGTATTTCGACCGGAATCCGGCCCAAACCGGAAAGTTTGTTGAAATTAAAAGTTTTATTTGAAATTGATTAGATGTTCGATTTAGGGGTAGGAAGACATGCTGAAGACGATGGTGAAAACTATTTTCTCGATGGACAAGTATTTCGACCGGAATCCGAACCGGAAAGTTTGTTGAAAGTAAAAGTTTTCTTTGAAGTTGATTGAATGTTCGATTTAGAGGCAGGGAGACATGCTGAAGACGATGGTGAAAACTATTTTCTCGACGGACAAGTATTTCGACCGGAATCCGGCCCAAACCGGAAAGTTTGTCAAAATTAAAAGTTTTATTTGGAGTTGAGTAGATGTTCGATTTAGGGCAAGAAGACATGCTGAACACTTATGTGAAAACAAGTTTCTACCCGGACATGTAGTTCGTCCGGAATCCGGCCAAAACCGGAAAACTGTTGGAAGTCAAAGTTTTATTTCTAGTTGATTAGATAAGCGATTTAGGGGTAAGAAGAGATGCTGAGTCCCTGTGTGACAATCGTATTTTACCCGGACATATTGTTCGACCGGAATCCGGCTGGAATCGGAAAATTTGTTTTAAGCTAAATTTCTATTTGAAGTTGATTAGATGTTCATTACTGGGGAAAGAAGATACCCTGATTTCGTCTTTGAGCTTTCTTTTTTCGCCGGACAAGTAGTTCTGGAGTTCGGCCGGAACCGGGAAATTGGCAGAAGTGGCAGGAAGTTTTCGTCAAAACAGATATGACTTATAGGGGTAAACACACATGCTGAATCCAAATCTGAACTTGGTTTTCTCAGGTGATTAGCTATTTGGCCTTAATCTGTTTCTGAATTTTAATTGTAAAAATGTTCAAGGAGTCTGGCGAAGACTGGATCTGGCTAAGACAAGACCCAGTTGTCTGGATCAAATCTTAGATTTTTGGGATCCCATCGACACCTTTGGTCTTGTTTATCAGTGTTAGTTAACATTCGCCAGAAAGGTGCGATGTATAAAATGTTGATGTGTTTGCGGAAATCCACTTTCAAATTTCAAATCAATAGCTGAAGATGAATTAGGATAAAGAGTACGTGTGCAGCATATGACCGCATCTGTTCTGGAAAGCTACGCGTTAGTCGAAATATCGATTCTCTTGCTTAAAGTACTCCATAAATCCGGGATCGACTAAAAGAAGGAAAGGAAAGGCAAGAGAAGCAGGCAAAGATAAAACCAGGAAGGGCAAACTAAAACGGTGAAAGAATTAACAGAAATCGAAGATTCGAAAAATTGGCAAGCCTTTCCTTTGTTTAGTATCCCGTGAGGGGTCGGCAACTTATATTTGTAAAAGTGATAAGTTACTAAAACCAAGAAAGAAATGGTGGACTTCAATACATAAGTTGCTGACCCCTCGCTGGACTTGGATGATTTTAGTCGCCTACCGACAGGGTACTAAAAGGAGGAAAAGGTGAACTTTTACAAATGTAAGATGCCGACCCCTCGCGGGATACTAAACAGAGGAAAAGTACGGTGCAGCTTGCCAGTTTTTCGAATACTGAAAGGAGGAAAAGGTGGGATTTTACAAATGTAAGTTGCTGATCCCTTACGGATACTAACATACTAATCCTCGATTTCTGGTAATTCTTTCTCCGTTTTAGTGTGCCCTTCCTGGTTTTAGTATCTTTGCCTGCTTTTCTCTTGCCTTTCCTTTCCTGCTTTTAGTCGATCCCCATAAATCCTTGTTTGTATACTGAGCCATAACAGAGGATGAGTTTGTATGCCTCAAAGGACAAAGAAATTCCCCAGAACGGAAAAATCACCTAGGATAATTCATCAGCGATATTCCGGCCTTTCTTGGTAAGGGTCCTTGGAAGGGCCGGATTTGAAGAATATCCTAGCTGATCCATGTATAGTCATTTTAAGTATGATTACCAGTCGACTTAGGCTGAAGGAGTGTTTAAAGGCCAAAGGTTTATTCGCATTTGAGAAATTCAGGTTTGGATAGGGGTTTAATTTCTGAAATAGATTAAAATTGCGAAGAATTTCTATTATTAGCCTTCTGCAGTATGCAAAATTTATAAGATTGCCTTGAAATAATTAAGTTTAATTTCCAACCCCTTCAAATTAATACTGCAATGGTGATCAGTATCGCTGTTTACGAGTTTGTTAAACCAAACACAGCACCATGAAACCATAAAGGCTATGCCAAACCATGCGTCATTTGTCTTGAGGAGAATACGCCCCGTTTGAATTGGATTTTGCTTGGTAGGGTAACCTGCCAACTGTTCCATTTTTGTATAGAATAGAAGGGGGCAGAGCGTCTTGAAATAAATTGGCGACCATGTGATACTGAATTGGCTCTGTATTCTATTTCAGATGATTGATCTAAGTATAATTTAATTATGTCTTTGGTTTTCGTTGTTCGTATGGGGGTGAACAAGACGGTGTGGTCAGGTCCGGATCTAGGAATTTATTTCGGTGAGGGGGGTCTACCCGTGGGTCGGACCCAATCCATACCAAATAGTATGGTAAAAACGTAAAGCAGAGGTTAAGCCTATAGAAATCGATCATTTTTGTATGTTTTTTGGGGGAGGGGAGGGTCAAACCCCCTACCCCCCTGGATACGACCCTGGATGTTAGTCTAGTGTAGTCTATCAGACTTGGAGCAGGTCGGCCATGTTATTCTTCTTCTTCCTCTTAAAGCAGTTGAATCAGAAGCGTTCTAGAATTGGTGCTATATAAAAGCAGCGCTTGTGTTTGTCACTCCCTCTCCTCAATACCAGCATCCAGCGCACACAGATAGTACAGTAGATCCACATTTAATGTACAGAAAAAGGGAAGCTCTCACTTGTAAATTGAAGGGTATTACGAAGCTCTCATTAACAAGGAGGTTTGTACTTTTTTCCGCTGCACAGTTTTATTAAACACATACCAAAACAGATTGTTAGTTAGACTGACCGAGATCGTTAGTACTGACCGAGCTGTTGTCAGCTGAATTTTTATATCTGTTCTTATTTTGTTGTATTATGTTGATGTGACACGAAACCTACTAGTCGGCTTGTCCGTGTTATGGATTTCTTAAATACGGTTGAATTGAATTGAATTGAAGAGCGTGTTCTATTCCTACTTACCGCAGTTACTGCGCACGAGGTCGCGAATTTTGGCTACTTGGCTTCAAGGCTGGAACGCATTCATCTGTTTTCGCTAAAATATCACTTTACGGGGTAATCCAGCCAATCTTGTTACAAAGATCCGTAGTTACCACGCTTACTACGCTCCCGAGCATGGTAAGCAAATAGTTATTGTTTCGAGAAGGTTAGAACGGTCAGCGTAGTAACTTTTCATGAGGTTGGAACGGAAATAGTAATTATTAGTTAGCCTACTGTTGTTGAGAAGGGTGGAACACGCTCTTAGTGAGATGCCAAAAATATGGAAAGCACTAGTAGAATGCGAGGGATCTCTCACTCCCAAAATAGGTGTATGGTAAATGCCCAGCCGGTGCTCACCCCTCGCTAGAATATCGTGACGGTCACCAAGTTAAACTCAAGAAACTTGGAAAAAAAACCTTTTTCGGTTTGGTTGCAAAAAAAAATAACGAGGGATAGTATTTTTGTAAATATTAAGTTTTCAAAGAATGAAAATTTTAAGGAAAGGAGATATTAAGGAAGGAAAACAAAGAAAAGGTTTTAAATATGTGTTGAAATGGTAAAATGAGAAATAAGGGTTAAAAGAGGGAATAAGAAAGAATATTAAAAAAAAAAAAAAAAAAAAAAACTTTTTCAAATGTTCTGCGCATCTCCATCCGAAAGACCGCTTGCGAATGCTGAGTCTCGCTCGCAGCATCATTTTATGGTAAAAACCGTGCTAATCCCTGGATTTAAATTAGTCTGTCCGGTGCGATTTAGGGCATCGCGGTTTCTGAGATTCAAGACAACTGGGGTTCCATGTGGGTTTATTGACGGTATTGTCAGCAAAATGATCGGACTATCAGTCCTGAAAAGACCCAGCGGTAGATACGGGCGTCGTAAAATGTTCCGCGAATTTACACAAACCCCCCACAGGGTGAAAATGTAAGAACAAAAAATAGAAAGATAAGTAACAGAAAACCACTTGTCCACCTTTGAAAGCCCGAAGAAGCAATCTTGAAACCTAATACCCCATTCATGCGTCTGGTCAACCCGTATGATTTCGATCCGGCCTTCTCGGATTTCACCCGCACACTAATTGCTTTTCTAAATCCGGTCGGAAACAGAAGATCAGCGTGAAACCCGACACTTAAGTTCCGGCGAGACCTTGAAGTCTTGCATTTTCCTCAAAATGGATTTTGCAAGCTAAATCAGAATGGAAATCACAGTTTATTTTTCCTTGAATAAGTCATTTCCATAGTAATTGCTGTTCCGGACAAGGGAAGTAGGAGGAATATTCAAGGGGTTAGTGACTTGGTGCGCACCACTATACAGCCCCTTGGGCACTTAACTTAACTCGGGAATAATATTACCACATTTAAAGTCCGAATCAAAACCTGGACTTATTTATTCAACCCTTTTACTTATCCAAACCTACCCTTTCTGGTGTCCCACCAGCAGTACCAGCCAAGATTTAACGAATGAAACATTATTTTCCTACATAGCGGCACGTTCGAGCAAGAACAGAAATAAATGAAAAGGGATATTCTAACTAACTGTAAGGCTGGACTTCTGTCGCATAGGTCTATTAGCTGTTGTTTAGGACGGGAATGTTTGATCCCTGTGTTCTTGTCTGGTAGCCTACTCTGGTCTTTACGACGGACTACAACATAAGGTGGGTTTTATGAAGCAAAATACTTTTATGAAAAAAAAGCTGAAAGTTAGATAAGGATTAAAAGTCCAGGTTTTTATACGGACTTTTTAATACTCAGCTCAGTTGTTCGTATAGCTCCACAAAACACGGATGAATAAAAATAAATGAAGTAGAAGTTGAAGGTTGGATTCAAATTAAGAAGTCCAGGTTTTTTATACGAACTTTAAAGTGCGTTCTTCTGCCTAAGCTGACTGCGAATCGTATCTGACTGCGTTAAACAGACACGCCAGCTGAGCCCCTTCTTGGAAGAGGCCCTATTCAGAATTAAGCCAGAGAAACAAACCTGTGATAAAATAAATATAGATACTAGCAATACACTATATGACTAAGTCCAAAACACGCCGGTGATTGTCAGGAAGAAGGAGTAAACGTGTCCGTAACGACTCAAACTCAATGACTCAAATCCCCAAGTCAGCGCGGCTGTGACACCGTTTCTTCGTCAGAGATTCTGCATCGGAAGGGAGAGATAGTCATCAAGCTGTCATCAAGAGTATTTTAAGTAACAGATTTTCTTCGTAGGAATTGCTGGTAGTCAAAGCTGGTGCTGAGATTTCATTGTGGAAACCGCTGCTGCTTTTGCTGCTTCGGCTGGGTCACTGACATGGTAGAGATTTTCTGATTCAAGTTGGTTTTGCTGTTGAGAAGGGCTTGGGGTTTGAATTTTCTCAATTGATGATGCCGTTCCATGTTAAGAAGTATTCTTAGCAAACCTCAGTCTACAAATGAAAGCTGTAACATCTCGAATGTAGAGTATTTTTCTCCGTCTTCCTGCGAGTCTGCAGCTAGGCTTGTCTCATATCGATTATTCCGGGACAATAGGCCTCATTTTCCTCGCAGAGCTTTGGGTCATATATTGATGATGAGTGTTTCTTTTGTTCATGTTTGATGGATTGGCGAGCGTGCGGGTGCAGTGTAACAATGCTTCTTGTTCTTCCATTAGGACAACTGGGGGTGTGTCGGGCAGGAAAAGAAATCCCACGCTATTGAATCTGGAGTAAATAGAAATTCCTCAGAAGAATTTCACCGATGAATAGGACTACTTTTTGACGGCAGCTTTGACGCTGTGGATATTCTTGCTTACAGTGGTTCTAGTGTGTTCATCACTAGCTCAGTCATCGTAAAAGCCGTCTCGGTATGACCAGTCCGGCGAATGCCTGGAATCGCGTATTAAAGGATACCTGATACTTATTCATTCATTCATTTATTTATTTCCCTCAAAGAATAAATGAGGAGTACTAAAATAAATTTAAAAAACACTGTTACAAATAACTTTCATAACAATAAATAACAATTGACGTACATTAAACAAAGCACTGTACTTACTTAACTATTAGCTTTATAGCGAAAAACGGAAACAGATTCTTCAGAGTCAGAATATTATTAGCTTTAGCTACAAAATTATCAAATTTCTGCTGATAGTAATTCGATAGTAATATGATAGTAATTCGTCCTACTTCACGAGTGTTTTCATTATTTTCGTTACAGAGATTCTACACTTCATAAATGTATCCTATCCCTTCTATTGGCATTATACTGATTATCACTCTTGCCAGGTTTGCGCACTTTACGCGACGAATCAGGCTCCCGATCATTATTTCCGAAGAGTTTACTTGTGAACATCCGTTATGCAAATTTTGCCACTTTTGCCGTCCGAGGCAAGGGACATGGAAAGAGGCTAAAAACAGCCGAAGCCTTCTAGTTTGCTGTAAGCATAGCTAAGTTTTAAAATACTCAACTATCACAGAATATCTTCGCAAAACACTAGTGCGCGGTGTCCTTTAAATATATCTTACTAAATCGTGCCTAATTACTGATCCGAGATGTTGAAACTGAGTTGCCGCCTCCGTTCGTCGTTTCAGGAACGAAGAATGAAACAAAGCAAACTCTTTTATTCTCGGCAGTCCATTAACGCCGTTCAAGAACAACGTCATAAAGAAAACGCTTTTAGTAAAACAACGGTTGGAACGGCAACCCGAACGACGAAAGCGAACGCAGCCATTGTCTGAATAAGGTTTATGTTTTTGCTGTTGAAATAACAAAAATGAAAAAAGTGATCTGTCCTATTTTTGGATGAGTGCGTAATTTACGGAAGCCTTACTCCAAAACCACTGTTGTCGTTGAGTGATTAATTAGGGTCCACTTCATGGTTACAGTCCTAATTTTGTATATGTTAGTTTTATTTATGTGGCCCATTCAGAACAAAGAGGCTTTACGAACTTCGCCTCTTGAATCGAAATTGGAAGCCCTGAACTACTAATTATGAAAATGTATGGCTAACCGAATAGTCTGTCGTTAGTTTAAATCAATATCACTGCGCCAACACAGGCTTACATTTGGTCAGAAGACATACAAGCAGCTAACAAGGGGTTCTGTATTCTCTTCACAGGTCTTCCAGACCAATGCGACAGATGAAGCCATTAAAAAGGTTTGCGGACAAAGAATCAGAGGACATGCATTTTTAAATAAACTTTTTAATGGCTTCATCTCTCGCATGGGTCTGGAAGACAAGTGAAGAGAATACCTAAGCTTTTTTTTCCTCGTAGTGGGTTTACAAAAACAAATCAAACTTATGGAAATCTTTAAAGTTTTACCGAAAATGGCCGAGATAGGACAATTTAGTTATCCGTCACTTATTCACTGAAAGAGGCTTGAAGACCCGACGAAAACGCGTTACTTCGTTACTGCGCTACTCATGAACAATCGATTTTCATATTCTGGAATTTCTCTGTCGGATTTGGGGTAGGTCTATACGCTTGTACCCGTGTTGTATGCTTGACGAAAACGATTTCCGAAAAATAATTGTTCACGCATTGAGCTGCCTTCCGTGTGCTGGTCACTGGCCACTGAAAAGCCGCGTTTGTGTTGAGATTCATATTTTCCGCATCGTAGTAGAATTTTGCATTATGAAGACAGCCGCAGGTATTCTGAACATCATACTAGAGCAAATAGCGAAAAATAAAAAATCCCTTAATACAATCCAAATAATCCGGTGTAATCAGTTAAATGATAAGAAAAAGTCGACTTTCAGTTAAACTTTAAGGAAAGTGTACACGACGACAACGAGATTTTAGGAGATTTTCTTTCCGAAATATTATTTATCCCTCGTTTACCATCCAGGAGGGACAATTAATTAATAAAAAAAATGCCCGAAAATCTCGTTTTTGTTCCTTTCATTATGAATGGTCAGCTTGGATTCAAACTTTACATTTTTTTTTTCCTTTACGGAAGAACCCCGAAAAATAGACATAATTGTTATGTCTTATTTCCTTTAGTTAAAGAGCTGTAGGTAACCACATAACTAATAGGTAAGTGACTAGAGTAACTGTTCCTGTCATTGTTTTCGGCAGTGTTAAGCCGACAGGATGTTTCGTATAAAATTGGCTAGCTGATTCGACGTAGTCGATTCACAAGAAAAAGTTTGAATACTGTTAGTCGTAACTGCACGACACTGGTTATGCGGTCCTCATGTAATGAGCTGTAATGTGTTGTTTTATTTTCCTAAAAGTCGTATTCGAATGGTTTTTATTTGCAGTATACTGGATGAATAACCGGCATAGTTCAGTTGTCATAAGAGATAAATATAAATTAGGTATAATTTACTAAAGAAATATTAATCACTCCAGTGGCATAAAAGCGTCAGACATGCCAGAGGTATAGACAAATCACGCTTTGCTAATCTACTAATTGATTTGTAGCACGGAATAGCAAAACTCTATCATAAAACACAAACATTCTAAAACAAACACAAGTAAACATAAGATAAAAGTGACAAAAAAATAATATAAGGTAAAAATAGAAACTAGTACAATTTCAGTAGGCTATAAAAGGTGTTAATGACGAAATATATGATACTTTATTGCCTGAAAGTTATTTAAAACACAACTACTACTAGAACTGAGTTTCTCACCATGAAATGGATGAGAAAATAAGTTTCTCGAAAATACCATTACTTTCCATCTGAATTTAAAGATTTTCTTTTTAGGGCTTGACGACTCGGTAAAGCCTTTCTGCTCTCCGACGCGGTGGCTAGGCGCAAAACATTTGAAAACTGAACGCACCGTGGATAAAAAGTACGAAAACTAACCAATTAAAATTAGTCAAAAACAGAAGATTCTCAGATTCTTGTGTGTGAAAGAGTTGTCTGCGGACGTTAAAGATTCTGGCAAACTTTGCGTTGTGTAACGGGCAAAACTCGGCACGGCCGAAAAGGCACTAAAAATTCGTATCCACAAAACGAAACAATGGAGAAAGAAACAAGGTAGCTAGGTATGTTATAAAAGGCAGAATGAGTAACCAGGGGTCCTTTAAGATTTAAGTTTAGTAGTTAAGAGGGGTCCTTTAAGATTTAAGTTTAGTAGAAAACTGCCACACTAGCAAGGGCTAAATATCAAAAACAGAAAAAAGCAATATCAAAACAGAAATAAAAGAAAAGGTTGATTAGCTGTAGATAATATCACTCTAACACACACTTTGAAAATAATCAAATTAAAATGGGGTTGATAATGTGGTTAGTAAGGATAGGTGTTAAGGATTGGATTCTACGTGTTTTTGAAGCTGCGAACGGTTTGAGCTTATGTGTGTGTCAGGTGAAGTTCCCACCATCCTCTAATTCGTATCAATTCAACCCATGAATTCGGAATGTACCCCAACTCTTCTACTCAATTTACCTGATTAGTACCCGAAAAGTGCCGAAAATACCTTAACCTCTGATAAAATCAGGTTCAGTCCTGTCTATGCATGATAACTTACGGTAGGGTACGGTAGGGTTTTCATAACAATGGGTATATACCTGGCAGGCATGGTAGTGTCTGTGTTGCCATGCTTGTAAAATCATGGTCGGACACGACTCTTTAGTTCTCGCAGTTACAAGCCTGTGACTTAATATCTTTTACTTTCTTCTTGTGCTTCTTTCTTCGCCGACAGAAGGGTGAACCGAGGTTAAGACATGTAGTGATGTGCTTGTGCATTAACTTAACATTTTTGTATTTACTATTTATATAACTTAAAACTCACGAGGAAAAATGCATCAGTGAAGAAAATCATTACTCAAATTATTTATACAAATACTATTACATTTGTAGCCTACATAAAATCATAACACTTTTGTATTCCTTCCGGCGTTATCTGAAGTCATTTGTCCTATACTGAGTGAATAATCATAATTGCAAAAGTTGGATTCATAATTTTGTCTGCAATTTTTTTTTATTTAAAGTTCTGGTGTTATTCTGATTCAATATTTGGACTTGCACTAATATACCTAAAACCTACAGGTAAGGAGGGATTCAGAAACTGTTTTAGTTTTCGTCTGAAAATTTCAGGCAAATGAATAAACTGAAGGATAGGTTGTTGTAGCCTACGATTTTTATTAGGAGGTTAATCGGGTTTGGAAAAATGTTAGCCTTGTGGTAGAGTGAGAAATTGCGAAGCAAGCGCGGAAACTTCTAGTCTACATCCCGCCAAAATTAACATAAGATATGCTAAACGGATGTGAACTTTAGAGTTGGCAATCAGTGTAATTCTGAAGGTTACGTTCACAGTTCGTCTGTTTGCGGTCTTCGTTTATTCACCTAGACATTATCTCATGTTTACCTCATTAGCTCCCTTAATTGCACAGTAATTATACAAAAAACGACAAAGCACTAGCTTTTATGGTGATACATTGTGGAATCGCTCAAACATGCAGAAATGTGACTGCGAGATAACAGGAAGTTTGTCAAAAAAGCTGCCGTGAATGTCTCTTTTAAATTTGTTTTCCGTTGTTGCTTTTTTGTTGGCCAGTCAATGTTTCGAGCACAAGTATCACTAAAGCTTTTATCCATGAAAGACTTTTTAAAGCACTAGTATAACCTCAATGCGCCCAAACTAAAAGCGGGATTGCTTTTAGCCCTCAAAGACTACTAGGACGGTCTGCGCGTTTTCAGACCTTGTCCTTATCGAACCGCAGACATAGCAGTGCAAGCTCACGTACGCTAGACAGCCAGCTCCGTTGTAAGTAAAGTTGTGATACGCCGACGCCAGACACTGAAAGTGGGTCAGTCACACGAAGATTACCCCCCCCCCCCCCCCCGTTGTTTCTATGGCGGTATCAGACCATTTGATATTTTACATGTATTTTAATTAAAGTTAATCACTATTCTTTCTTCAATTGTAATATCATTGTATTTTGTTTTTTGATAAATTCAGTTTTTGGGATCCCAAAACGTAAGTGGAGGGATAAAGGTTGTCCGTCCGTCCGTCTGTCCGTCCGTCTGTAAGCACGATAACTCTCGTTTTTTGATAAATTCAGTTTTTGGGATCCCAAAACGTAAGTGGAGGGATAAAGGTTGTCCGTCCGTCCGTCTGTCCGTCCGTCTGTAAGCACGATAACTCTCGGAGGGAATGAGATATTTTGATGAAACTTGGTGTGAGGATTCGTTGGGTGGACCAGTCAATTTCGTAGATGGGCTTTGTAGCCCTACATTTAGGGGTGGGGAAGGGGGTTCAAATTAAGGGGCAAACAAAGTATTTTGAAACAGCTAATGTGATAGTCGATTATGGGGTACGAAGACGTGCTGAACACGACGGTGAAAACCATTTTGTCATCGGACAAGTAGTTCGCCCGGAATCCGGCCAAAACCGGAATGTTTGTTAAAAGTAAAAGGTTTATTTGAAGTTGATTAAATGTTCGATTTAGGGGTAGGAAGAAATTCTGAAGATTGACGGTGAAAACCATTTTCTCGACGGACAAGTAGTTCCCCCGGAATCCGGCGCAAACCGGAAAGTTTGTTAAAATTAAAAGTTTTATTTGGAGTTGATTAGATGTTCGATTTAGGCAAGTAGACATGCTGAACACTTATGTGAAAACAATTTTCTACCCAGACATGTAGTTCGCCCGGAATCCGGCCGAAACCGGAAAATTGTTAGAAGTTAAAGTTTTATTTCTAGTTGATTAGATAACCGATTTAGAGGTAAGAAGAGATGCTGAATCCGTGTGTGACAATCATATTTTACCCGGACATATAGTTCTGCCGGAATCAGGCTGGAGTCGGAAAATTTGTTATAAGTTAAATTTGTATTTGAAGTTGATTAGATGTTCATTATTGGGGAAAGAAGATACCCTGAGTTCGTTTTTGAGCTTTATTTTTTCGCCGGACAAGTAGTTCTAGTTCTTCTCTGAACTTGGTTTTCTCAGATGATTTGCTATTTGGCCTTAATCTGTTTCTGAATTTTAATTGTAAAAATAATCAAGGAGTCTGGCGATGACTGGATCTGGCTAAGACAAGACCCAGTTGTCTGGATCAGATATTGAATTTTTGGGATCCCATCGAAACCTTTGGTCTTGTTGCACATGTAATTGCTGCAAGTTCGTCATAAGACGATGCGAAATTCCGAATGTGAGTGAGTCAGATGAGTGAGATGCACCCTGATGTTTCTGGGGCGACAGGCCACAGGTATTAATTTTTTTTTTTTTTTTTTTAGCTTCTGCTCTCTGCAGCTGATGTTCTTGAAGTGGCAATGAGTTAAACAAATGATATAGTTATTGATCAGCCCACCTACATCGCTTTTGTTATGGCTAACGTCGGAAGTGCAAACTATCCGGGCGCCTTCGTTCACGTTACTAGCGGATGCCACCCGCAAAACTACCGGAATCCGGTTATGGAAGCTGTAAATCCGAACATGCCAGTGTCGCGGCAGCTAGACCCTGGAGGTCACCGGATGGTGCGACCAGGCGGCAGAGAATCAAGACCTGGTCCCTGCAGAGACCCTCCTCGTCGGTCCTTGAGTAGTGATAACTTGTGTGTGAGAAATGCGGTGCCGCGGGTGACAACGGCCGAGTGCCAGACTGAAGTGCTGCCGCAGCAAGTGCGCCGCCGGAAAGATAGGCGAGAGCGGCGCAACCGGCGCCCTCACAGTATGCCGGCGCCGCAGGAAGTCCAGTCTGAAGTTGCAAATTTGATCAGTGAGAATCAGAGTCCGGAAGTAGTTATACCGCCGCCGTATTCTACACTACCCCATGGCTGTGAGAGAGTGGTGGAAGTGGGTGGCGGGTTGGCACAAACGGCAGCGACTGGTGAGGTGCCGCCACTTCCTGCCGCAGTCGTGGGACAGCCGCCACCGACGACGTTGGATCCAGGATTCATGGGATTCCCCTACTCTTGTCGAAGGTAAGATAGTTCTGCTGGAATCCCCCCCCCCTCCCTCTTTACATCCTTGTCTCTCATTTGCTAACCACCTAATCTTGCAGCTTTTTGAAACTTCTTTTTTTATCGAACATCATTAAAGTGATAAGCGCTATTCCACCGTATTCTGCTACGAAAAACAAATAAATATAACAATAAAAGATGGAATAAAAGCAGCTGTTCTGTCAACTTCGGATGCGACGAGAATGGGCTACGGGAAAATCGTTCCAAGCCGAGCCTGGTACAACCGACGAGGCCTAGTAAAAATCTACACAAGTTTGTGCACCTGCTCTTTGCTTTTCCTCGCTGGTTTGTACCCGATTCTCAGGAAAAAAGACACCAGTCGAGTTCGTTCATGTTTTTTTCAAACATCTCCGTTTTCTTCTGTACCGTACTTTCCTCGTCGCATGCGCAATCACCGAATCATGGTGAAGTTTCTTGTCTTGGACCCAACTGTCAAAAGAAATTAGTGAACATCTTCTGCCATCACCGCGTTCCTGTGCATTGCCCAATGCGCCTGCTAATGCAGTAAATTTATTGTTCTTTCTTGTTTTTCAATTGTGTATTTCTTGCTTTGCGTTCATTTATCTTTTGCTGTTGTTGTAGATTTTGTGTACCCTCTGTACTTCTTGTTAAGTGTTCATTTACCTTTTTTTCTATATTTACTGTGCAAATGCTTTATTACTGGCTGCATGTAATAAATTCATTTATTCAAAAAGAAGGGCAGAGACCTGAGCCTCGTTTTTGTTGCAATAGCGCTGCCGCATCGCTGCTGCAGCATTTCTTTGCTTTTGCACAACAAGCGTTTTTGGATTCACTTTCTTCTTGGTTGAAGCGGCAGCGCTGCAGCATCTTGCAGGGAAGCACGGACTTGGTCGGTGAGCAAGTCCGTGATTCTCGAGAAGCGCTGCCGTCTTCCTCGAAGCGCTGCAGTGCAAAAACGGATGTAGGAAGAATGAGTCCGGAATCGGCCGAGAAGTGGACCTGCAGCATGCAACAAAAACGGGGCTCTATACTAACGCTTGTAGGAAATGTAATATAATTAATCAAGAATAACAGGCCCCAACACGACGGGCCAAACTTTTTTTTTGAGACATAAGCCACTATCTTGTTGTGCCCGGGCAATTCCAGTTTTGGCCTGCCCATCTGTTTCTAATCAGCTCAGGCCCGTTCCATATTGTCCCGCCATTCTCATTAGGCGGTAATACTAGATTTCTGTGACGTCCTTAATAATGCTAGGGGATTTATAGGATATCATGAATTAGGTCCTGACCGGATGAAAAATAGTTACCTTGGTTACAGGTCGTATGTTTTTCGTCATGGACTAGTACTTCCATGTGCAGAAATGTGAAGTCACTGTAGCCTTAGATTTGTACTTTTGTTTTAAACGAACTCCTACAGAAACTCACGACTCGGAGAAAAAAAAATTGAGAGGAAGAAGTAGGTCAAACGAAGTAGGTGTCTACTACAGTTGACAATTTTGTTTAACTAGGTATAAACATATAGGCTACCTCTTGGGTTGCCACGCCAGACGAAAAGGAATCACCCGTTCAAATATAGTACACAAATTATGAAACATATAATAATCATACACAAATGATGCTTTTTGTAGGCCTTAATTTCTGATCCATGTTCTTGTTTTATTGTTAGACATGGATTAGACATGGACCTTCAGGCGAACCCTTCTCCTCAAAATAAATTATTGGACACGGCCATGCGCCAGTTCTTTTAATAACAATTTCCAAAAATAGTCTAAAGAAAAAATTGAGGCTAAAAGTAGTGAATTTTTTTTTTTTTTTTTTTTTTTAATTTGGAAATTTTTCTGGCGTTCACCAGAATCACCAGAATTTTGCAATATCTGTTTTGGGAATAAGTCATCACCTGTGGCAACCGTGGCTGGTTGTGCCAGGACTTCCTCTTTCCAGGGCCGGTAGTGGTCGATATTATTTTCTGGCCAAGCAGGAGAATACACCTGTCTGGGGGTCTAGTATAGTATTTTACCACAAGGAAGTAATGAGCGTGTTCGACTCTACTTACCGTAGTTACTACACATGACGTCATGAATGCTGGCTTTTTTCCGTTAAGGCTGGGACGATTTTTTTTATTTTCCTGCAAAATATAGGGGGCGAATCCGACCAATCACGTTACAGAGATGCGTAGTTACACCGCTAACTACGCTCCCTGGAATGGTTAGCAAATAGCTACTCTTTTGAGAAGGTTGGAACGGCCAGCGTATAAACTTTTCACGAGGTTGGAACGAAAATAGTAACTAATAGTTACTATTGTTAGAAGGATGGAACACGCTAAAAGTAGACAGGAAATAAATATGCAGACAGATTAAAATTCAAAAAAAAAGAAAAAAAAGAAAAAAGAACACAGGAAGGTGGCTTACCTCGGGGTTTACCGCCGGTCAAAACCGAAAAAGCAAAACACAGCGACAGGTTAGACACCGCGACAGTTAAAATCGCGAAAGCCAATGTAACCGCAGGTTAAAATCGCGACGCGCAAATATTTAACTTCTCAGAAAAATCAAGTTTAACCTACCCTATATTTCCCGTTGAATACCTTACAATTTTACTTTATTTTACCAATTTACTTCCAAATATTAAACTTGAAACGGAAATAAACCTTGAAATGGAATAGTAACTGTAGTGGACGGAAAAACAAAAACCATGCTCACGACCATCTGCATCGCGTAACCTACCCACCCTCTGACCAACTGAGCTTTTTGGATGTCCTAGCGTGTAGGATGTCCTGTATGTTCACAGATAGTTCTTATGCCACTATTCAGTACTATCCCAGCCATTTCTGTCTCAGTAGGTTTCAGCCGGATACATACTGTGATTTACGCTTTGATTTGAAAAGACTGACGGAGCGTTTCGATCGTTCACCCGTGCTGCTGTTTTTCTTTTGTTGGAAACTCTCGCTCCAGTTTATTTTTTTATGGCACTCGGGAGGATAGAAACAGTAATTTACTCTGTGTGTGTGTGGGGGGGGGGGGGGGGGGTAAATAGGTCTGGATCCAGAAATTCATTTCTGGGGGGTGGGGGGTTGCATGTGGGTCGGACCTAATCCATACCAAACATTAAGGCCAGAACATAGATTTGAGGTTAAAGTGTATAAGAAACAGTTATTTTTATGTTCCGTGGGGGGGGGGGGGGGGGTTCGAACCCCTAAGCCCTCTCTCTGGATACGGCCCTGGTGGTGGATAGTACGTTAATGACTATTTCTTCGGCCAAAGCTGACTGCAAATTATGTTTGAAGTCGTGGATTGCCAGCAGAAATTTTGTCTCAATACCTGCGTAGCAATCTTTCCGAACTCTTCAGACTAGATTTGACACCAGCTAATGCGACTTCTACTCTACACTGATAGTAATTTAGACAATATCTGTACTAAATTTGATAGATTATTAATCTAATTCTAGGTTTATTTACTGTAACCTACAAATTTTAGATCGTAAAATAAATTGTCTTCACTACCATTAACCTATTCATAAAATGTTGTATTCTATCTTCAGGTAGGCTACCGTATTAGTTAATTAGATGGTAAAAAGTTAGGTGGAAAAGCATTTCTTAGACCATAAGCTGGCCCCGATTCTTGTTGGACATTTCGGAGTCTTGGTTTCTAAGTTGCAAGATACTGTGCTACTGCGAAAACGAATAAGTCAGCTACATTTTATTAGAGCTATATTTCGGCCCTTCTTGGCAAAGGTCCTCTTCAGGCTCAAGCCGCCCAATCTGGAAAATGAACGTCTTCATTATTTCATCAGTTGATTTTCCAGGTTGAGCGGCGTGAGCCTGAAGAAGACCCTTGCCAAGAAGTTTTCAATTCAATTCAGCTTCACTTTATTCAAAAAACATGCGACGGACACAGCCGATTATTAGTTTTTGTTGTCATAAAATAAACATGCATGTCAGTCAACGAGCCAAAAATTAACATACACAAACGTACAGTATAGACAATTAACAACTATTTTGCAGACTAAAAATTCAACATGTTAAGCTCCGAAATATAGCTCTAATAAATGTAGCCGACTTATCCGTTTTGCACCGTCAAAATATAATACTGTGCTACGCCACTGACAATAATGGTAGTAAAGTCGTGATTACATGACAAAACCGCGGAACAACACAAACAAAAATGCAAAATCAGCGACGGGAAAACCGTGAAAGGCGATAACGCGACAGAGTAATACCATGACGGTCAAAACAGCCAATTTAGTATAGCTTATAGCTAGAGTAAGAGCAAGGCGGCCAACCCATAGTGTTTCCACCGTAAAATAAAAACTTTGGAAGTAAATTGGTATAAACGGTAAAATTCAGCGGGAAATATAGGGTAGGTGTGACGACCTAATACACGGTATTCTAACAAGATCCAGAACAAAAAGGTATCACTATGACTAATTCGTTCACTGTTTGTTGCCTCGGGTGAAATGATATGAAGAGGGGTTTGCCACTCTAAACTGATTATGGTCACACCGTGACAGTAGGTTAAACTTGATTTTTCGGAGTCGGGGTCGCTGTGTTTTGCTTTTTCGGTTTTGACCGGATACCAAAAATCATCCGAGCGACTTGACCGCTCATTCCTCAAAAGAACCGGCGATAGATAAGGTGATCGTTAACTTTTTTCCAAAATCTTCACAGCACTGCCACCACAGAGCGAAAAGTGCGATTTTTTATCGTCCGGAAATGTCATTCCAGATCATTTGCTCTTGAGTAAATATCCTGATTCGATAGGGCTAGTCATGCGAAATAGATCAGTGTCGCACACAAGAGATACAGGGTTTTGGTGTTGACAGATACTGCTATGCCGTTTCCTCTATGTTCTGGTGATGACGGGCTGGATTTTTCCTGTTTCCTGCAAAGTTCATATCCGGAGGGAAGATCAGAGTTTTATTACCTTGAAAGGACATTGCATATGATAATAATAATAATGATTGTATTTGAAAAAGCCCGAGGGTCATATACAGGTACAGGTTATTAATACACAGAAACGTCAATCGCCATAAAACTAATCTACGGAAAGCTTTCTATATTCCACCGTTGTGATCCAAGGAGTTATTGACATTGGAGGAGAAACAAAAATCTTCAGAGGAGTTAAATCGGAATCATTTCTAGCATTCGCCTCGAAAGATGGAGTGGGTTCAGATGCCACTTCCGACACTATGTAACAATCGCAATTGACGAGTTTTATTAAAGTTTAACTGAAAAGCCAACTTATATACAACTACTCAGCTGAACACACTGCATCAGTTTTCCCTGTACTTGTAAACACTGCATGAGTTGAGGGAGACGCGGATAGGTCAGTTGCAGTAGACGATAGGTCTGAATCGTTTCTCTTATTTGTGAATAATGCTGGCTGGCAATAATGATTGCCGAAAGTACAGTTGTGTTCACAATAATTATTCCTGTCGACTGAATGGTTTCTTCCCATTTCCAGCCCTTGCTACCACTGAGCTCCTTGCAAAGGCACATACTACGTTATGATGGAACTTAAACAAGGGACTTTTAACGTGACAAATAAACGAGGAAACATTTTTTGTTTGCATTTGGACACCTAGACTCCATTGTCCGAGCGTCCAGGGCCAATATGGGGGGGGGAGGGAGGAGCTTCATGGAAAGACATGAGGAAGCCAAAGATTAATTTGTAGGGGAAATAGCCCTTGAGGTAGAAACAAAGGTAGTAGTTCACTGAAAATTATAAATACTTTCTAAAAGGCATTTTGGTTTTCACTTCACTACTACCCCTTTAAAAGTGCCCCCCCCCCCCCCTTCCCGGAGAAAGCCCATATTGGAAAACCTTGTCGTCCCTCCGCAAAATCATTCGCTCCCTTTTCTTCCTTCTTATTGTCCTTTTATATCCCTGTGCAGCCCATTCGCGAATGACTTGGAAATCCTTTTCACTCTTTTCGTAAAGACCCTCTGAATATTTCATAAGGCTTGTTGAAAGGATAGAAGCAGGGAAAACGCTTTGGGCGGACACAGTTGGCGAGATGCCAGATTTCGATCGCGAAGAATCTCGTCGATGTTGATTGGGATGAATAATGATAGCGTCTTTGTTCGGCCTATCTGCACATGTGTGATGGGTCTTTGTGTTAAGCCGACGCGTCTGTCTGTTGGATTGTGGTGATTCTTTCCTGAACAGCACGAATAAGGATGTCATTCATTTTGTTTTATTTTATTAAAGTTCAATGGGCACATCTAACTACCCCAATCCCACTCTGTAACAACCTAGGGACAATGCTTACCCCCTAGATCAACAGTTTCCTCTCTGTGGTATTTCAAAGCGTAATTTTTTGGGCCAGTACCTTCTCAATTTACTAGCTTGGACAAAGATAAAAGTGATGTTTCTTATAATACTTAGTAGATCTTTATTTTATGCATAAATCAGCTTGTATAATTGAGATTTGAATAGGTTATTTGTTTTTTAATGATTTTTGTAGCTATGTTATTTTTTATAAGCTTATTGCATATTCTGGTACATTTTATAAAGCAAGCTAATCAAGCTTCACAACACTATTCCACAAAGAAATTTTTTTAATAGGCACTTTAAGCCATGGAACTTCTGATGAAACACTAGAACAATCAGGTAAACTGCATCTGCGGCTTAGCCTTGGTGACATCTCAAATATATCCTTTTCTATCAAGCATTGCTGGGAGTTTTTAAATTTCCTGCCACGATATCCCAGCTCCTAAGATTTGGATCGCCGAAGTGACAGAGAGGTAAATACAAAGGATAACAAGAAAACGGCCTATTTTCGTAGCGCCTTCTAAAGGAAGTCGGAAATGTTTATTTTTGAAGCATTTAATACAAAGTAAAGCATTAGAAGTGTCCATTGTGCTTTAAGCATTAGTAAAGACGTTCAAATTTGGTAACGACGATTTGAATTACGTTAATTTTACAATAGGTAAGAATAGGTATGTGAAGTATAGGAGTGATAAGACTGATTTTAACGGGAAGACCACTGACAACCATACGCAAGTGAAAGTTTATTTAGAACTTTGAAAGTGTTAAGTACGGTCTTCACCTCGCGGATATTCCGGAATCTGGGCTTCCAGATTATTCCTTGACGGCTTCTGTCTAAACGTATATCAAAGTAATCCGGAAAAGGGTTTTTTGAACTTCCAGATTTACGGAATTTTTAAGCATCGCAGAAGAAATTCAAAAGAAAACTTGGAAAATTTGGGAACCCAGATTCCGGAAGGTCAAGGCTCACCTTTAAAGAGAAAGATACACGTGTCGTGATAGGGCGATATCCCCCATCGCCTGGAAACGCCAACCACTAAAGAAGAAGAAGAACAGCACAGCAGAACCCTGGTATAGCCTACGATGAAATTTTAAGCCTAATTCCGTCAGCCTTGACAGCGTCACGGAAAAGATTAGAAGCTTAACTGTACAGTACTGAGATAGGACAGTCTAGTTAACCACTCGCGTATTTAGGCTTGAAATTAACTAAAAAGGTGCGTCCCCGTGACAAAAATGCTTTACTCCCCATCCGATTGGAAAAATAATCAGGGCCGGAATTGAAAGATGTTCGGTACTCGGCTGCGTATTATTTTGGTCTGTTTCCAACTACCTACGATTTGTGACAAACGGCAAGAAGACTTGCATCGCCCCCAGGCCTACACGACATAAAAATAAACTTCGACTTTCATTGTATGAAACGCTAGTGAGCGTTAAACTACTTGCCATAGTCTAATCATGTTTTCGTTTTGCATGGCTCGCCTGAAATTACTGTTGAATCGGACTAGACGAGTTGCACGAATGCACTAAACCCGTTTCTCACAGCGTGCAATTGCACAAGATGCTATAATTTTGCACCTTCTTGGGGCTATTTACTGGAGGGAAATATATGCCTTTTTGGTAGTTAAGCCCTCACAACCGCCCGGTTCAGGGGCAACTGGGACCAGGTCGCCTAATGACTTCAAGTACCCCAATTGCTCATTGACTTAGTTTGTACTTGAGGTCCGCGGTACGACGAAATGTCATGCCCTTGTAGGTTTTAGGGTTTAGAAGTGGCTAACACTCATATGGATACTATTACAGTGCTCACGATTAAAAATGCCCGCTATAAGTGCCCGCGATTCACAATTCCCACGGCCCAAAATGACCCCGATTCAGAATGCCCACGACTCAAAACGCCTACGACTAAAAATGCCCACGGCTCAAAATGCCCACGGTTCAGAATGCCCACGGTTGAATTACTTGAGATGTTCAGTCGGTAGTAAACTGGAATTAGCGGCGACTGAGCAATGGAAGGAGTAGACTGAGTATCAGAATGGCGATACTCGTGTGTTAAACTGGTATAATCTCAATTATGGGATAAGATTGAAACAAATAAACTGAGTCTTAAAACCGTTATTTCTAGTTAAGTAACAATTCTGTTTCGTCTTCTTTGTTGTAACAATCTCATATGACATTTCTTCTGCACTTTCACGCAAAGAATTCTGTACTGACCAACAAACAATAACATTTTTGTTTTTAATACCTTTTCCTAGTAATATAATTTCATTGTCCTTTGTCCCAGTTTGCCTCTCCTGTTGAGAGTCTGAGCCGTCGGCAATTTGAACCATGTCGATCTTACTCTTCCCCGTGTGCCTTTTTAACAGTCGGCATTTTGAGCCGTTGGCGTTGCGGACGATTTCAATTTTCGACCTTACTTGTGGGCATTTTGAGCCGTCGGCATCTCGGATGATTTGAGTTTTGGGTTCTTCAACCTCACTTGTCGGCATTTTGAGTCATGGGCATTTTGAGCCGTCGGCATTTCGGACGATTTCAGTTTTGGGTCCTTCGACCTCACTTGTGGCATTTTGAGTCGTGGGCATTTTGAACAGTGGGCATTTTGATCGTGGGCATTCAGAATCGTGGGATTGTGAGAGTGAGTAATAAGATCGTGGTAATTTTGGAAACCACCTCTAGAACGAGGATGGCCCTGGAAGTGGCTGTTGAAAATCTAGTTGTAGAAAATCGCTGAATTTTTTTTTCCCTAAAATGTACCTTAGTTAGGCTAGTAAAGCCTCGCAGGTCCCCTGATTCCCCGAAATATTTGAATCAAAACCCGGTTAGGCTGTATGATGATATGATATTTATTACCTTAAAAGCCCAAGGGTCATGGCAATACAAACAAAAGGAAACACAGTAACGAACTTATTCTAACTACCACTAAAACTACAAAAAATGATCTCTATGAATCATTGACAGCTTGAAATATCTACCCACTTTCTTTATAGTAGCATAACAGTCACTCTTAAACATTTGCTCCATCCATTCCTGATCACGCTCATTTTCTCCAAATATTTCACTACTCAAATCATTCAATTCCCTACGTTCACACATAAGATGTCGCACACCCTCATTCATATCTCCACACATCGGGCAGAAGTAAGGACCAATTCTCCCGATCGGCCTAACCGTGTACCTCCACCTATCTCCCAACGGTAAAATGTAAGCACGCATACTGATTAATAATTTCAGTTCCTCCCTATCTAAACCCGCTTTAAAATATACACATTCACCCCATGTCTCTTTCGGCTCTGTATAAAACCTTAGAGATTTTGAACTATCTCTATCAACCGGCCACCACTGAATGTCCTGGTCCCTAAGTATATGTTTTACTTCTGTAGCTACTATCCATACCTCAAACTCACGACCGATACCCTCATTCCAAATAAATCCTGATCCGATTTTCAGTTTTTACTTCTTAGACACCTTGCCCTTCTTCTGCGTCGCCCTTAGTGCCAAATAAGATTTCAGGTATGAAACATTCCTATCTTGCATAGCAACATGTTTCGAGCAAGAACAGAAATAAAAGTACCGTTGGTAACAAACAGACATTCAAAAAATATGTAAGGATGAACGCATTAGGCTATATGCTAATGTTTAAAACTCAGATATGACATTGCTAATTATTCACTGATGATTTTATGCGCATGGAGGGAATTGAAGAATCCCAGCGCCATCGAGCTGCACCAGGTGGTGCTCACAAGGGGTTAGACGCTTGGAAAAAATCATCAAGGATGAAAATAAAGCTTGTTAAAGTTTTGCCCGTGTAGAATGAAACAAATGGGGAAGGCTAACATACTAGAGCTTTGCATTAACGTACTTCGCGGTCTTCTTAGCGATATCCAGCAGCTCCCTCTTACGGCTTATAGGTCAGTCTTTCGCTGAAACCTAATACCAGGCCTGTTTATTTATTCTTTTATTTACCGTGTTCAGCTTCTATGCTTTGCGATAGCATTGTCTTGATCCAGCGTTATCCTTTTCTATATTTGGATTTGTTCCCCATACATCATTTGGACAGATTGAGACAGAATCGTAAATTTGTAACGCAGACAAATGCTAGGGGAGATAACAAAAATAGGGGTAGATAACAGTTTGTTTTGTGATTTTACGCAGGGCTAATAGGTATTGCAATCAGCAAAAACAGGAGTAAACATTAGTTTCGTTTGAATTCGTTTTTTAGTTTTAGGGTTCGCCAGACAAATAGTTCGCCCAGAAACCTGCCCAAACCGGAAATTTGGTAGAAGTAAGGAAGGAAGTTTTGATAAATTTCGTCAAAGTAACCTTACATAGGCTATAGTGGTAAACACACATGTTGAATCCAAATCTGAACGTGGTCTTCTCGGATGATTACCATTAGCCTTAATCTATTTCTAAATTTTAATAGTAAAAATGTTTCAAAAGTCTGGCGAAGACCAGATGTCCAAAATAATTGTCTGGATGGACCATATAGTAAGTTTTTGGGATCCCACCGAAACCTTTGGTCTTCTTGCAATTGGTGTGGCCACCCGCGTTGGGTTGGCCTCGTCTTTTTCCATAGTCTTTGATAGTTTTAGTGTGACAAATCGGACCTGAATACGACCTTTTAGCCCCAGGCAGGGTTTAGGTCTATATACCCAGACTTTAGGGCTAGTGTGTCTGCGGTTGCCGAGGCTACTAGTTTATGATAAGGTGACAGTTTTATGTCGTAGATTAGATCCCTTGGCCGCTGTATGATGTTAAAAAGAAGCTTGAGAAGAAACCTGGCAGGTTTTACTGGAAAATAAAGCTGGTCGATTTTGTTTCATTGTCAAGGCAGACTATTGGATTTCCTGCCGAAATTGTTTCCATTTTCGTTGGTTCCGGCCGGAATATTGAATAAACACTCGACTGTACATGCATTCACTTCGTGCAGGCTCTTCGCAAGTGGATAACCGTTTGCGTACCACATGGACGCCTTTCGACGACACCGTTCATCCTAAGTTTATCCTTGCGAATTTTTCCAGCGTCTCATTTTTTTTCTTTTCTGGCTCAAAGTTCTTTCCTATGTAGGACAAGGATGATTCATGACAGAAATCTTTACTGAAATCTTTCTTTACAAAATAACACTAGGGGTAGCGCCAAGACTTGACAAAATTGACACACACTCGAATAACAGCGATACTAGCACCACTAGCGATACAGAACGTCCCTACTGAAACTCAGTCAGTCGTTTACTGGCGCTGGCTCCGATAATTTCATGTTCTGAACATAGCAAACAAATTATACGGCCTCCATTGTTCCCTTGGTGTGTGCAAACCGCAGCGTTGCTGTACTAGAAATATCGAAACCCGCCAGTTTGTCTCACTTTAAGCGTAGTGACAGGCGCTATAAGTATGGCCCATTTGTGAAGCATGGAAAGTAAAGGTTTTGTAGCTACTCCGTAATTTTATTTTGCTCTGGTTTGTATGGATGGTGCACCCACATAAGAGGTGCTTGTGTCAAGTAGAAGATAAAGATCGGATAAGGACTAGTTGGTCCAGGTTTTAATTAGTACTTTAAACCCGTCCAACATACTTTACTACACTCAGGGCCGTATCCAGCGTAGGGTAGTTCGATAGGGGGTTCGACCCCCCCCCCCCCCGGAAACATACACAAATAATCGTTTTTATACGCTTTAACTTCCGATCTATATCTTCACTGTACTTTTTGTTTTGTATATGGACTAGCTTCGACTCGCAATAAATTCCTGAATACGGACCTAACTACATATACCAGTGATGCCAGACCATCTGGGGGTGGGGGTGGAGGGAGGGGGAACATGAAAATTGAGTCGTGCGTAACTTGGGAGTTACAGGGGGAGGGGGTCCTTAATTCCGGTGATGGCGAGTTATGGTACTTGCAGGTTTGCTAGGACGATGAAACTTGGATGGATGTTGGTGATTCGACAAGACTGGCTTATTCACCAATCCAAAAATTCCAGTAGCCTACTAATCTTGAACACAAAGTAAACAAGACCAAAGGTTTCGATGGGATCCCAAAAGTTCAAATTTGTCCAGACAATTGGGTCTTGTCTTCGCCAGATCCAGTCTTCGCCAGACTCCTTGAACACTTTTACTATTGAAATTTAAAAACAGATTAAGGCCAAATAGCTAATCATACGAGAACACCAAGTTCAGATATGGATTCAATATGTGTGTTTACCCTTTTAAGTCACATCTGTTTTGACGAAGCAGATCGAAACTTCCTGCCTTACTTCTGCCAATTGTCCGGTTTTGGCGGAATTCCGGAACTACTTGTCCGAAAATAAAGCTAAAAAGCGAATTCAGCATGTATCCTTATCTCTACATCCAACCTCTAATCAACTTCATATTAAACTTTTACTTTTCGCCGGATTCCGAGTGAACTATTTGTCCGGCGAGAAAATAAATTTCATATTCGGATTCAGCATGTCTCCTTACCCCTAATTCGACCATTTCATTATTTTCATTAGCTTTTAAAAAAAATTTGGTTCCCCTTAATTTCAAACCCCTCCCCACCCCTAAATATAGAGCTACATAGCCCATCTTTGAACTTGACCTGTACTTTGACCTAAAGAGTCCTCGTGCCAAGTTTGATCAAACTATCTCAACCCCTTCGAGAGTTATCGTGCTAACATACGGACGGACGTACGGACGGACAGACGGACAACTTTTGCGATGTCATAGGTATCCCTCCACTTACGTTTTGGGATCCCAGAAACATACTTTAAGCAAAATATATATTTTCATAATCCCAATGAGCCTTGCATCATTTCTGCCTCAACGGTTTTGCTACATTTGAATTCCTAGCTCCCGTAACGTGCACCTAAACCGCCAAGCCAAGAAAGTGCTTTTGAGCAAACGATACGCTTCTGCCCAAGATCATTTCTGCCGCTGGGTTTTGCCCAAATGAACGTCTAGCACAAGTGACTTTTTTTTTTTTTTTTTTTTTTTTTTTTTTACCAAACGATACATATTAATGATCCTCAGGGCCCATTATCCTTTTTACCTCAGAGGTTTTTTGGTCATAGATGGATTTTTAGCACCTTTATTGTGCGTATCATTACAGCCTACCAAAAATTATCAAAATAAAATACTTTCAAATAAAATACTTTTTACCAATCGATACATTTTCGCATTTTCGTGATTTTGAAGGGCCCACGATCGTTCTTATCTCAAGGGTTTGCTTACAAATGATAAGAACAAAGCTACGAATTGGCAAAATCCTACTCTCATCCTCTGAAGCAGCCTTGCAAGTGCCATATGAGCTTCTAGCTCTTGTTTTACTGTCTTACCGATCGCAGAATTATGCAACCAGTGGCAACACTGACTGATGCAGGATTGGTGGTGACGAGGTTTCGGGTGAAATCATACGATGCATATTACGTCGGAACTACTGTTGTAAAAAATCTATCTCTAATACGTCTATCATTACCAGCTGTACCGAATTGCAGCAAAAGTAGGGCACAGAGAGTTGCACTTATAAATTCACTTGCATGCAGAGAAACTACTATTACAGCAATTTGAAAAGGTTACTAGTGTCATAAGGATCATTACTAGGCCCATATAAGGCGTGCATTAGCATTGTGGTGATTTAATGTATTAGGCTTCGTTGTTGATGTTCCTTTGTTCAAGTAGACGCTATAGCAGCAATTGGATATAGCCATTTTGGATCTATTATTCGTTGAGACACGCAGTTTTCTATGTACAAATATATCACTTAAAATTGAAGACTTTTAATTTGCCAAAATGGCGGCAGGTAAAAGGGTCAATAGATCCAAATGAGAAGCTCTGCATCCAAATCCGACGAAAGTATTTAAGAGCGTTTAAAAACGTTCGTTTAATAGCAAATGAGCAAATGAGAAACTCAGTCGTATCAAACAAATGTGTCAAGAAATTTAACATAGGCTATCCGCTCAGTGCTTCCACCTCTCTTGATTTATCAAGAGATCTACGTTTTTTTTAGGTCACCTACTGATATATTTTTAGTCTCCTGATCTACTGATTTTCTACTGATATTTCGCTATTTTGCCTAACTTTCTCCTGATTTTTTTGAGCCGCTATATATTCTTAATTATTCTTTTGTCGCGTATGGCTTGGAGGTTGGAACTCATCACCGAAGCTAGAATATGGACGAGAATAGTTAGATTTGGCAGGGAAAAGCTAACTTAAAAAAAATATCGCCTGTGGCGCTTACTTGATCATATATAATATTGACTAGACTACGGTAGCTGCTACTGCCGAAACATCGCTCCATCCGGGTTCTGGAACTTCTTAGAGTCTTGTATTTAATCCACGAAACGATAGAATTTGTAAGAGCAGCAGTTAAATTTTAGCTTACAGGAGAAAAAAAAGTGGGATTTCAAAATTTTGCCTGCGCCGCTCGATTCAATTTTCTCGTGGGTGTAATAGATAAAATCTGTTACTGCCATCGTGCCCGGTAATATATTCTCCAAGTGGGCTTCGCCAAAACGCCGCCTAATAGTTGGCTTATCGTCTTTCATGCTGCCCTTTAATATTATTCTTCCTACGTAATCCTTTCTGTTCCAAAATTTAAAGCTCGAATTCTCAGTTTGTAGGATCCGGTAAATTTCTGAGAGATTGGTAAAATTTGGCTCTGATCCCCCCCCCCCCCCTCCCCCAGCGAAAATGCATTTGCGACGCCCCTGCACGCTACAGCCATACCTTGAATATTCCCCTCTTATCTCCTTCTAAACTTCTGATTTCTAGAACTTCTCCTTATAAATCTCCTGGTGTTTTGGATTACTGAATCTCCTGATTTTTGAATTATGTCTACGTTTTTTCAAAATTCTAGAGTGGAAACACTGTATCCGCTTAGATAAAGGACCGAAATCGTTGGTTTCGTTGTCAAAGGATTTTGCAGTATCTGCATTAGTTTACCAGTATGTTCTCAGGGCAGGACTGAATACCCTCTGCTAATTCTGTCCAACCCAAGACAAACGCCCTTGTCTAATCGCTTTTGTCACTGTCGACTCTGAAAAATTGTTATTGCCCCCCTCTTGACCATATGGCCCCCGTCCGTCTCAGTGCCTAAGCAGAATACACCGTTCGCAGTAGCGCACCTACAACCGAAGCTTTGAGCAGGAAAATCTTGTGTCATTCAGCGAAAAACAGCCGTTCGTGAAATGAAATGCAGAACAGTCAAGATACCTACAGCCAGGGGCGTCGCTAGCCAAAAGTCGAGGGGGGATGGCCGGGCGTCTGCCGGTGCTGCCGCCCGTTTTAACTTTTCGTCTCATATGTGATAATAAAGCTCGTAATAACTGCTATCGTTGAAGACCGAAGATTAGAAGCCTAGTTGTATCTCCGAGTTCCGAAGCGGTTTGAAGGGCTCGGGCGCGTAGGAGGTGAGTAAAGTCCGGTCTTCACCTCCCGGAACTTCCGGAATCTGGGCTTCCGGATTATTCTATGACGTCTTGTGTAAATTGCATCTGGAATATGAACCGGTCCAAACGTACATAAAAAAAATCCGGAAAAATTGTACTTTTCAGCTTCCAGATTTCCGGAATTTATAAGTATCGCAAAAGAAATTAAAAAGAAATCTCGAAAAATCTGGAAACCCAGATTCCGGAAGGTGAAGACTCAACGTAACTTAAAATATACGACTGGCAGATGTCCGGAAGGCCCAAGAGTCATACCAGTTTGAAACAATAGCCAAGAAACACAGCACTATATCCGCCAAACTGTATATCAGACAGAACGAAAATGAGCGGCGCAGGCGAAACTTTTTAAGTATGCCATGTCTTTCTTTTGGTAAAACTCAACTACCCCGCAAGAAAATTATATAGCTTTTAATGCTGCCCAAGCCCCGAAATTTGAAGTCCGAATGAAATGACGCGACTTTCCAGTATATAGAGCCTACTATGAAAGGCGCCGCAGGCAAATTCTGTGGAATCCTGTATGACCAGACCGCCTTTTTGGATCCCAAATGAAGGTAAGGGCCACTTACCAGGATCTGCCCGTCTATCTTTGTTCACGACGATTCCAGAAAAATGTGAGACATTTAGCTGGAAGCTGGGTTGTATGCTTCAGTTCGAGCCTTTCCAAAAAAGAAGTACTGATCAACCAGAAAAAAAAAACTGAAATGGAGTTGACTTGCTTTGAATTTAGAGTTCAAACACAAAATAAAAATCAATGACGTGTTGCACTAATCAGACCCGTCATTTAATCTTCTCTCATGGCTCACGCACGAAGACGATTTATTTTTTAACGTTTAAAATTCCTATCCTTCAAAGCTTTTCTATTAAAATACAAAGGATCTTTACATGAAACGAACGAATTATTGAAAAGGTAGCCACAAGCGGAATCAGCCTGATTTTTACTCGAGTCGAGAGATACTAGTAGACATGGTAAAACTTAGGTTAAAACTGTGTGCTGCAGGGCGAAATTCAAGATTTGTCATCTGTCGGTCATGGAAGTTTCGATCTAACAATCATACTTCTCATTCTGACAAAATGTGATTAAAAAACCTCTTTGTATCTGAACGACTAGAAATAGACTGCCTCTCGAAACATGCGACTGAGAATGCAATTCCCTAATTTTCAGACGCTCGAGAACCCAGAAAAGCCGACGCTTTCATAGCTAGCCTTACTGACTTTTCCGGGCGCACTGCCAGCCCCCCATTTAGATTTTCTGGGTGAGCGCCCAGATGAGCTGAAATTTCGTGGTCGGGCACTCTGCGAGCGCCCGTTTTACCTAAATTTTTGTGGTCGGGCGCTCACAGAGCGCCCGTTTTAGCTTTTTTCTTTCTTCGAGGCGGGGTGGTACCCCCCCCCCCTTAGTGACGCCCCTGCCTACAGCTGCTATTTGTTGATTTGGTCTGGGGCAAAATAACACTATGGAGTAGCACCAAGACATATACTTTCCATACTTCACAATCGGGCCGTACTTGTGGCGCAGACCACTAGGCTTGAGGCATTTAAAGTGAGATGAAATTGCGGGTTTAGAAATTTCCAATAAAGCTAAGATTCGGTCTGCACACATCGAAGAAACAGGGGAGGTCGTATCTTTTTTTACTTTGTTGAGAATTCAAATTATTGGAGTCAGCGCAGGTAAATGACTGATTGAATTTCACTAGGGACGTTCACTATCGCTAGTGGTGCTAGTGTCGCTGCTATTCGAGTGTGTGTCAGTTTTTCAAGTCTTGGTGCTACTCTCCAGTGTTATTTTGCTCTGATTCGGTCATATCGAGGAGGAGGGCAGAATTCTTTGTGGCACTGTTACGTGTTAAACGGGTGGAAGGATTAAGATTTTGTCCATATAGGCCTACGGACTGGAACGCCGCAGCGTCAGGGAAGTTAGAGGGCCTTTGAGGGTCTTATGGCATGCGCAATAGGTGGAGGGATGGGAAAGAAAAGTGGTAACAAGGTGGTGTTAGCTTTCACCTCTAGCAAACTCCATAAATTCGTAGGTTCAAAGTTGATGGAAACGCTGCCTGCTTTATAGCAAGTTTAAAGAGTTCTACTCGCGACCTGAACAGGGACCTTGCCAAGAGGGCGAATCACTGAAACGTAATTACTCCTCGGGTTGATCCCTAAAACACGACGAAAAGGCATTTATTATCATACAGTTTCAATCCATTTCACAAGCAAGTCATGGCATTTGTGGAGCAGGATAAAGCATTCAATGATTTTATCAGTATTCCTAAGTTTATTTTGAGCGTTGGATTTTCGTCAATTGAGGGCTGATTAGTTATTGAATGTTTTTTATTCGTAATTATTTTCATTAATTGAATAAGTATCTTCCAGTTTTCTGATTCTTTCGGGGTCTTTCTTGTGGTTCTGAACATTGATTTAGTCTGTAGGAATGGTAGTCATTCTGTTTGGGCCTAAATAGCATTCTATAAATTAAACAGACTGACCAAAGTAAACCTGACATTCATCAAACAGATTGACCGAAGGAGACGGACCTAAAAAAATCAGTAATTCTTATATTATTATTTGGCACTGTGTAGTATGAACTTGTAAAGCCGGTTTCACACTGACGCGTTGAGGCTTTCACACTGAGCTGCGCAACCTCTGCATCGCGCTTGAAGTGACGATGAAGAAAAACTTAGTAATGATGAAAGAAACGAGAATTCAGCATAAGAAACTGAGGCAGGAAAACTTAAATGCACATCCAGCTTGAAAGCTTGTCGCGCAGGTGTGAAAGATGCGTTACGCAACCTGTACGCAGCGCAAGATAAACGCATACGCAGCGCGTTTCAACGACGCGCCAATGTGAAAGCGGCTTAAGGCTGAACCAGTATCAGCTGATGGTTACCCTGGGTTAGCATGTAAGAGTAGTTCAGGGATCAGTGAAGACTTAATGTGTTAATGTCTACCGTTGCCTGGTTACAGAGGGTGGTGCTGCTACTGCGAGCGTTAGTCTGCTATCTTGCTCCAGTAAATTCTTCCATACGCTATCACACCCCTAGGACTTCCATGGATATTGTAATTTACACCGGGCTGTTAGAATTAGTTCCAGCGAGCGGTCGGATGCAAGGAATTGATTAGTCTTATTGACGGAGTTATGTGTTTTCATTTCGCCGAGCGAATTACTTCATTATCCCCCGGGAAGGGGGAGAGCTGAGATACACGTGCCCCTTGAGTCAATTACTTAAAGCACAATGGACACTTCTAATGCTTTACTTCGTATTAAATGCTTCACAAATAAACATTTCCGACTTCTTTTAGAAGGCGCTACGAAAATCGGCCGTCTTCTTGTTATCCCTTGTCTTTACCTCTCTGGCATTTTGGCGATCCAAATCTTAGGAGCTGGGATATCGTGGCAGGAAATTCAAAAACTCCCAGCAATGCTTCATAGAAAAGGATATATTTGAGATGTCACCAAAGTCAAGCCGCAGATGCAGTTTACCTGATTGTTCTAGTGTTTCATCAGAAGTTCCATGGCTTAAAGAGCTTATTAAAAGATTTTCTTTGTGGAATAGTGTTGTGAAGCTTGATTAGCTTGCTTTATAAAATATACCAGAATATGCAATAAGTTTATAAAAAATAACATAGCTACAAAAATCATTCAAAAACAAATAACCTATTCAAATCTGAATTATACAAGCTGATATATGCATAAAAGATAGATCTACTAAGTATTATAAGACACCTCACTTTTATCTTTGTCCAAGCTGTAAATTGAGCATGTACTGGCCCAAAAAATTACACTTTGAAATATCACAGAGAGGAAACTGTTGAAAAAGCTGCTGATCTAGGGGGTAAGCATTGTTCCTAGGTTGTTACAGATTGGGATTGAGGTAGTTTGATGTGCCCATTGAACTTTAAGAGCCGTGTTTCTTGAGTAAAAGTGAGTAGCTAGATAGCACTAGCACCCTTCATCTGAATCCTTCACCAAGCATTTAGTCTTGTCTGAAAACCCCGCCTAGAATCACAGTTCCGTCTTTTTTTTCAACACTCCAGCCGTTAGCCTACTGCACGTTACTCGAAAGCCTGTAATATTTATTAAATGGTTCTTCAGGCTCTCAGAGATCAGTAGCTTTTCCTGAGTCTGAATCCCTAGAACCAAACCCTTCCATCTTCCCTCTTACACTCAGGGTGGTATTTCGTTTATAGTGAAAAAGAACTGTCACCCGTCTTGGACGTCGGTAACAAATTGAGTGAGACATCCTCCCTGAAACTCACAGACATCTTACTGGAGTGCTGGAGATTTCCCCTGAGACATACAAGAACCAAAAACTTACCTCTGGTTCACACTGCTGCGATTTCGCACAAAATTGTGCGTCATGCGACATACGACACAAATCGTGCGACAAGCAACGCAAAACTTTGCCTCGTGTCGCAGTGTCGGATGCGTTGAAATATTTCAACTGATCCGACATGACGCATGTGATTCTTGAGGGAAAGAAAAGAAAAAACAAAGACTAGTTAATTTTCAAGACTAGAAATTGCTCTACCTTGATCTGACTGCAATCCTAGGATGGCTCAATGCAAAATATCTTCTGAATAAACTTGTATTAACCTGTTTTGAACAAGATGACATATGGGGTTTGACTGAAAATTTCCTAATGCTGTGTGGTATTCAGATCGGTAATCTCCCAGCATCTTCAGAGGTTGTTTCCCCAAGGGTTTCTTTGTACTTTTGCAGAATAATCTAGGCGAAAAATATCGTTTTCCATGAAGGTCCATGCGATTCCGTCGCACGTCGGAACATCAAAGAAAAAATCGTGTCGCACGCGAAGCAGCTGTCTGAACCAAGGGTATACAAGTTCAGCGCACCAGTCGGACTAGTTTCTTAAAGTGCCTCAGTATCCATAGACAGTGAAGATCAGGGCGCCAGGTATGGGGTGGCCCTCCCTCCTCCCCCCCCCAATGTGGTTGGCAGCCCGGTGTTTCTGCAAAGATGATGAGCTAGTCGGTACATACCTTGCAGACTGTCCAAACATTTTGGCTAGTAACGGCTCTGGCGATGATAGAGAGATAAGTATCTATCAGGTAATGAGCAGAAAATAATAGCTCTCACATTCTACTCCAGAGACACTGCAAAACTTCCATTGCGTGAAAATCAGGTTGCACGTGTTTTTCTCATCAGCTTGTGGAACTATTTTACTGTATTTGTGGACAAGTGTGATAAAGACACTGAAACTAGTCCGCTTAGAGCGCTAAACTGGAATACGACGAATTGTTGTCTTTGGACAAGTGCTAGTCCCCTGTTGATGGTTTGAGGTAGACCACCCGCAGTTCACTTTAAACATGGGTTGAACCACGACATGTTATCACAATAGCTGTGGTAACCAGTCACTTCCGATGAATGGTCAGGGGCATTTGACTATACATTTAAGTGTACTTGGCAAAGCTTAAAGGTCCACACACAGAGAATAGACAAGCAGTCTCGTTGAATGTACAACACCATACTTATACTTTTTCGTCACTATATTGGGAAGACCCCCAGACCAGCATATTGCCCTCGTTAGGCTGTGATTCCAAAAATGTCTCCCTCCAGTGCTTCAAATGCTGTGATAATTCCGGTGATCGCAAATTAAGTTACTTCTAGATGCTAACGATGAAACTTGGCTTGGGCATTAGAGACTTGACAAGATTGGCATAGAAACTGTCACATCTCAGATCCAACCATCCCTTAAAGTACAAAAAATACTTTTAAACATAATGTACAATTTCATAATCCCCATGAGCCCATGATCATTTTTGTCTTTAGGGTTTTGCCTAGGGTTTTGCTCAAAAATGGAATTTTTAGTATCCTCAAAGTGCGTACCTTAACTGAAAAGTCGAAAATATACTTTTGACCAAACGATATGTATTCATGGGTGCATGATCATTTTGCATCTAGGGTTTTGCTTACAAGTGAATTCCTTAAACTACAAACAATAATTTGGGCAAAATATACATTTTTCATGATCCCGATGTGCTTATCATCATGTGTGTTTGAAGAGTGTTCATTACATATGAATCTCTAGGGTCCTTAAAGTGCGCATCATCACAGCCAAAAGAAAAAAATAAGATAAATATTTCTTGAGCCCAAGCTGACTTTGAAACATATATTAAAATAATGCCTAAAACGGATGCGTCAGCTACTATGCTTTAGCAGCGATATTTCGGCCCTTCTTGGTACGGGTCCTCGTTAGGCTGTCAGTCTCCAGGGTAAATGTCCGGGAAGGAAACAAACCTGCAATAAATAACTGAAGATTCTTCGGACTATAAATATCTTATTCGGACCAGTTACTTTTAAATACCACTGTAGGAAAAAAACCAGTCCTGAGATTTAATTTTTGACACGACCGCTGTTTTTTGCTGTACGATTGGGGCGATGACAAAATAAGAAAGTTTTTACAATCGACATTCTCGTGATTTCCAAAGACCCATGATAATTCTTGTCTCAAGTTTTTTGCTTACAAATGATCCAACAAACCCACGAATTGACGAATTCTTACTTTCATCCTCTGATCCAGCCTTGCAAGTGCCATATTAGCTTCCAGCTCTTGTTTTATAAGCCAAGGCGTGAATCCGAGCGCTGTAGGCCTGTTCTTGGTTTCCAATACAAGTGCAGCTGTTGTGTAGTTTAGGCCTTTAGTCACGGGGGGGGGGGGGGGGGGGTACGAAACGTAATACTGTTGGGTCTCAAAGAGTACTCGGTTGGAACGTACGCTGAATTGTAGCGTGGGTTTCGCTTGCTTTATGCAAGTTGGTAAGTAAGAACAATAGAAGATGGGGTTTTAGTATGTGATGTTATTTGAAAATTACTTTCAATCGTAACTGCTAGTTGAAGACAGATTTTCCATCCTATTGATTACTCCTCATGGCCCTAAATAGGTTCATGTACAATAGAATAAAATAAATATTTATGCATTCATTGAAAAGGGTGTAATAACTAGTACCTATTGAGTACCCCTGCGTATGAAGAGATACTCGATACCAAATAATAAATACATGATAAAATAAAAACAAATTCTAGCTCAAAAGTCAAGATTAGATTAGCTTATTTTATTGCAAAAGTACATAATAACCGATCATGATAGGTAACCGCCCATGAGAAGACATAAATGAACTGGCACTGGGCGGTTACCACAAACTACTTCAACTTAACTCAAACAATAAAATTTCATTCAACACTATTCATCATTTTTTTTCAATATAACACAAAAAAAAAGAAAAAAAAGAAGAAAAACAAATAAATAAAGGTAATAAAAAAAGAAATAATAAATTATTATTAGTAGATCAAGGCCCGTGCAGTGAATTTATTTTGTCCTCGTGGCGTTTCACAACTACAGACTGAAAACAAATAGAACCTTTACAATTAACTATAGATTCACTTTGTACACAATCTAAATCAGAGAAAAAGTTGAAGAAAGGTCATAGAAAAAAATCCGTCCGAAAAATGAACAACTTTTAGCTTAGAACTCCCTAAGGCCAGATAATCCCACAGGTGGAGTCTCCCCTCCCTACATGTTACCCAACAGTTACATTAGACACTGCGTGACAACCGATACTGTAACCCCTGGGACCATTCATTTGCCATCTGGTGAATTTAGCTCGATTTAGTAAGTCACTCGATGCATGAAAACGCAGCTGCCTCAGTTTTTGCGTCACAAGGCTACTGTTTCCTAATTGTAGACCTATGCAACACCATCTTTGGTGCTGAAAGGAATATTCTGCTGAGGTTTCTTTCGGACGTTCATGGCAAGGGTCCTCTTCACGCCGTGGTTAGAATTTTATTTTCTGACAGATCATAAAATAGTTTATTATCTTGATTCCTACTTACAAATAAGGTACATAACGTATCTGCAATTCTCCGGTTTTAGTTGGTTGATTGATGGTCTTTGCTTGGTCAAATTCTTATTTTAGTCGATTTAAATGAGTGCTTCAGTGATATTTGCAATCCTACTGGACTGTCTGGAGTTTGATAACAGATAACACATTTGTGCGCATCCTTGTGTCCGTGTTTTACTCTTTTAAATGTTACCCCCCCCCCCCATGTAGGAATGAGCGGTCAAGCCACTCTTATGATTACTGTTTTAGGCTTAAGCCACTGTCAAGAATCCCACCTAAGAACTTAGGAGACTAGTGGCTGCACCGGCACACTATCTTGAAAGATAGAAAAAGTTCGTTTGACTACCCTCTACCCCTGGTTGCTAGCAAGAGCAACCCGAATCCTAGGAGACCAGCTATACATCTGTCTAAAAGTCTATTCTAAAATAAAGAGTTGTGGTGTAGCCGATAGCAGAGATGGGCGAATTCGAATCCAGGATTCTTCGTTTTGGCCGGATTCGATTCTTCTGCTTGTCAGGCTGGATTCGGACTTGAACCAGGATTCCGAACCTCAATCTTACGAATCCACTCAAACCCTCTTCAGCCTTACAGTTTCTGTTTTCACAGTTTTTACACAGTGTGCCTGTGCAATCCAACTTTTTTGTCTCCACCACCAACCATCCTCGGTATTCTGTCACGTTGTCTGATTACCTTAGATATGTGTGCTTTTTGTCACCTCTGATTTTAAACCATAACCTATGCCCATGATTTGATTTTTGTTATGGTCGGATTCAATTCCGGATTCGAAGCCTCAGCATGAAATGGTGGATTCGGTCTCGTACCTAGACATGGATTCGGATTCGAATCCTTTCTGTGATCGGATTCGCCCATCTCTAGCCGACAGTATCTAGCATAGGTGCATTGCCAGTCAGTAGATTATGAAGTATCTGTCGTGTCACTTGAGCTTTAAGGAACCTAACATTTAACCTATGTTTGTCTCTGTTCTTAACTTTGTGTCTATCAGAATTTCTATCTGTCCCAGTTGTCTTTTGTCGATTCTTGATTCTCGATTCTTGTCTCAAACCGTGACTCGCTCAAAGGACGTAGGCTATGGGAAAATGACCGCCTCGAGTCTACATAGTAAGATATTCGATATTTCCTAGAGAGCATGACTCACCTTCGATTGACTCATTATGGCCGAACATTGGCGAACATGCCCCCTTCCCCCAAGTTCCCAAGGAATATTTGGACATGTCGGATGTGAATAGGAAGAAATTACTTCTTGCCTGTGATCTGAAAATTGCTGGTTCACTTCGTAGTCTTTGTGAATCTTCATTTCGTTCTTGTTATTAGTATCGTTATATTACAGGCCCTCCTTTAGAAAGGTAGAAAGATAATTTGGTCTTAGAAATAAAACGAAACAAAACAAACAAAATTAATGTATATCTGACCCTGACCCTATGGGAGAAGATTGCTAGGATACGCAGTCCCGTAGCCAGGAATTTATTTCGGGGGGGTTTGCCTTTTGGGGGGGGGGGGGGTTGCCTGCTGGTCGGACAAAAAAGTACAAAAACACATAGATCAGAGGGAAAAGCCTATAAAAATCGTTATTTTTTGTATGTTTGGGGGAGGTCAACCCCCTACCCCCCCCCCCCCCTGGATACGGCCTTGAGGATACGTAAAGACCTTCAATGGGGGGAAACTTGTTAATAAACCTACCTACACTTACAATAAACCCAAGTGACGGAAAACTGCTCATTATAACTGATTTTTCCGCATTTTTTCTTTGTTTCTTGTTCGACCGATATTGCAAGGATAAAGGTTAAGGTCTCAATACAACCACTTTACATTTTCGTCTGTTTTGCTATTTAAGTCAAATCTGACATTTGGCATGCTTTCCTCGTCGACTGAGGAAAATGCGTGTGATACGTGCTTCTGACAGGCAGCTAAGTGTCATCTCAATAACGCCCTTGAATTCCTCACTTGAGTCAGGGACCTCAAGCTCTAGCTTGCTGGGAAATTACCCCAGTCAACTTCAAGTATCTGCCCGCCCACAGTGGCCTTTCTCGTTTGCTTTAGTTTCTTGTTCTTTTTGTTTTGTGAAGTGTTGTATCGCTACTCCGCTTTGATTTTTTTTAGCTGGCCAAAAATATATTATCGAAGCTCTCTCTGAAATTCTTACATGACCAATTGTTGTAGACGACCCCTTTCATCCTGCTTGTTATTTTGTTTTTGTCGGTGTTTTGGGAAAGTCAATCCCGAATTCGTTCTAAACTATATAGATTCTAGATTCCTTTTCCGGCCAAAGCGGAGATTCGACCGAAAATGTTTGTGTCGGAAATTCAGCTTACTTTCAAATATTAAAGAATTACTGTTTAGACCTGTCTCTCCAGTCATGCGATTAAAATACGGAGCTTCAAAGAGTTTTTTCTGCCGTGAGATGATCTTGTTAACATAATTGGATGCAGAGACCAATGAAAGGACAAAAAATGATTGAAAAAGAAAGTGGTCACGCATCTTTGTTCGTGAGAAAAGATGCGAAAATCTTTTTGTCCCATGCCTCGGGTCTCTGGTCGGTGCTAGTACCTGGTCTGGACAATAACCTTTTGTACCTCTGGTTGGATTGATGAATATGATATTGCATCTTGGAAAGGTTCATAGAACTCTTGCCTGGGGCCATAAAGGATGGCTTTCACTTGTGGAAGACCCATATCCTAAACTGTAGAAAGTGGAGTGGAGTTCCATTGTCCCAACTTACGCAGTTTTTGTCGTATTGCCTTTCAGCCCCTGAAGATGACCCTGCAGATTGAGAAACTGACGAGGATCCTTGCCAAGAAGGGCCGAAATATCGCTGCTAAAGCATCGTAGCTGACGTCTCCGTTTTATGCATTATTTGAATATATGGATAAAAGTGGCAGTGTTCAGAGTTAACCGACGTTCAAAGAATTATACCTCTGATGTGCTGTGTATCATATTTGGTGGCACTGTCCGGTAACCCTTGGTTCACACTGAGGCGATATCGGATATCGTAGAGATTTTCTTCGCCAAAATCGGCGATTTCTGTTGCTTTGTCAGGCAATTTTCAATGTTGGGAAAATTCAACTTTAATCGGGCGACAGTACGATTTTATGAACGCAACAGCAACATGGACGACCCTTTTGATGATTCACTTTTAGAAAAATTAATTATTTTGTATTATTTTAATTATTTTAAGGGCTATTTTAATTATTTTTCGCGTAAAATTCTGTTAGCCGACAAAAATTCAGTGTGAATATCCAGGCGATAAAAATCTTCTGTCGCTGCGATTGGAAAATCTCGTTCATCGCCGCGATTTGCTCTGTGTGAACCTAGGTTAATACTTCGGCCCTTCTTAGCAACAGAAAATTAACTCCCGAAATTCGAATATCCAAATTTGCTGCAAACTCCTTTGTTTTATTTCTAAGTAGATTTTTTTTATATGTCCGCACAACAGTGATGTTTCTCGGATTTTTCCATAGTGGAAAATTTTCCGGACATTAGTCTAATGAAGTGAGGATTTTCTAGCCTTTGTCCCCCAAAGAATCTCAGTAAAGTCAACTTTCTGAGCCTGCTCACTAGAATCAAATAACTATTCGCCCCCAAACTGTTGACGTTTCTCCGTTATTTTCTTAGTCTACCTTTCCCGGCCTATTCTTCCGGTGTAACGAAGCAGACGAGTTCAGGTCCGTATCCAGGAATTTATTTCCGAGGTCTTTTTGCCCGCGGGTCGGATGAATAAGTACAAAAAAGACGTAGATCAGGGGTTAAAGCCTATAAAAACGATTATTTTTGTGATGTTTAACAAAACATAACAAAAATTAGAGGTACGAGTTAAAAAGATAAGCCGCGGCCTTTGAAAAATACGCCAGAAAAGTCTACACCTCCCAAAAACTCAATGACTATCAACACCGAACCTCAAAAAATTTCCCGAGCTTCGGCCGCGACGATTAAAAAGACGTAAAAACAGTAGACTTTTCCGAAAAATGGTCAGTTTTTCTGGAACAGTCGGTTTTTATGGCACTTGAGCATACTCAAGTGCCATATAGCGATGGTAATTTCTGTCGGTCTGTCGGTCTGTCTGTCTGTCGTTCTGTCGTTCTGTCGTTCTGTCGGTCTGTCCAGGTTTTGCTAGTTTGGGCACTTCCACACAAGCTAGGACGATGAAACTTCACAGGCATATCAGGGACCCGACCAGATCAACTTACAAATAATCACTTCCCCAATCCAACTTTCCCCGGATCCGGGAGTCCGGAAACTATAAAGTAAAAAGGGAGCAAAAAGTAAAACGGGAGCAAAACAAAACGCTGGCCGACGGCGGGATCGAACCACGAACCTTTGGGTTAACAGTCCAGTGCTCTACCACTGAGCTATGCGACTATGTATCTGAAAGCGAATGCGAGAATAATTGTGGTTTAAAGATGGTCAGTCCAAGTCAAACAAATCAAGTGAAACGTTTGGCAGGAATATCAGCGAACCGACCAGATTAACTTGGATATAATCATATTCCGGATCCGAAACTTGACATATGTCAAGAACAATTGCCGATAACTGGGGGGGGGGGGGGAAGGCTGGGGGCTGGAGGGGGGGCACCCAGAACCTCGTGAAACGCTTCCACATACGCTAGAACGATGAAACTTGGCAGGCGTGTTGGGAAACCGACCAGATTAACTTGGAAATAATCACTTCCCCGATCCGGCCATCTTGGGCAGTGGAGGGATGGGAAATCCGGAAAGTAGTAGCATGCCTAACTTTTGAACGGGTAATCAGATATGCCTGAAACTTGACATATGTCAAGAACAAGTGCTTCAGAAGCTCAATTTCAAATCCGGACCAGATCCGATAACTGGGGGGGGGGGGGCTGGAGGGGACACCGGAAATCTCATGAAACGCTTCCACATAAGCTAGGACAATGAAATTTGGCAGGCATATAAGGGAACCGACCAGAAGAACTTGGAAACACTTTCCCCATCCGGTCATTGTGGGAGGAGTGGAGGGATGGGAATTCCGGAAACTAGTAGCATGCATAACTTTGGAACGGGTAATCAGACATGCAAGAAACTTGACATATGTCAAGAACAAGTGCTTCAGATGCTCAGTTTCAAATCCGGACCAGATCCGATCACTGGGGGGGGGGGGGAGCTGGAGGGGCAACCGAAAATCTGGTGAAACGCTTCCAAATAAGCTAGCACAATAAAACTTGACAGGCATGTGAGGAAACCAACCAGATTAACATGGAAATAATCGCTTCCCCGATCCTGCTATCGCGGGGGGTGGTGGAGGGAAGGGGAATCCGGAAACTAGAAACATGCATAACTCTGGAATGGATAATCGGACATGCATAAAACTTGACAATTGTGAAGAACAAGTGTCTCAGATATTCAGTTTCAAATCTGGACCAAATCCGAAGAGAGGGGGATTAGAGGGGGGAACCGGAAATGTCGTGAAATGCTTAGGGTCGATGGATCGGGATGTCACAGTAGAAGGGTTGGAAGGGGTTTTCCCGGATTTCCGGTGATCACGAGTTAGGGTACTTCGAGGGGTACTTCCACATGTACTAGGACCATGAAACTTGGCAGACATATTAGGTACTCTTCCAGGTCAACTTGAAAATAGTTCTTTTCCCGATCCGATGATCATGGGGAGATTCTATTGACATGCATAACTTTGGAACAGGTGATCAGACGTGCATGAAACTTGTCAAGTGTCAAGAACAAGTGACTCAGATGATCAATTTCAAGTCTGGAACGGATCTGATAACATCGGGAGGAGCTGAAGGCGGGAGGAGAAATCTCTTGAAGCGCTTAGAGTCGAGAGATCGGGATGGGACTTGGAGGGAAGAACAAGCATAAGCCACAGATACATTGTAGAGGCTTAACGGCCTGCCATTCAATTTGCAAATATATTATTATTATTATTAATATCATTGACAAAACAGGACCGATCGTGTCACAGTGGGGGGAGTTGGAGGGGGTTTTCCCTAATTCCGATGATCACGAGTTAGGGTACTTCCAGATGTGCTATGACCGTGAAACTTTGCAGGCATGTTAGGGACTCTATTAGATTGGCTTGAAAATATAGTCCCTCCCCCGATCCGATCATCGTTGGAGGAAGATACAGTTGTCAATGAGTGGTATAACCATTTCAGATCTACTAGATCAAGCCCATTTTCTGATGAAATGAATATCTGGAGAGAGATCCAGCCTTGAAAACTGCAAACCGTATCTGACAAACATGCTAACTGTTCTTACAAGTGCCATATGAGCTTTCAGCTCTTGTTCGTAAAGGTAGTAAATTTTCCACATCACGACAAAAATCCGCCAGTTAAAAAGAAAAACAGCCACGTTTTACGCCACAAGCCAGTTGCAAAAATATTTACGTCAATCTCCGACAAATCCGCCAGTTTGGCGTAAAATCCGACAAACTTTCCGGTTTTGGCCGGATTTCGGGCGAAATACTTGTTCGATGACAAAATGGTTTTCGCCATCGTGTTCAGCATGTCCTCTTACACCATAATCGACTATCACATTAGCTGTTTCAGAATATTTTGTTTATCCCTTAATTTGAACCCCCAACACTGACTCAAGTTGAGAGTCAATGGCGGTATACAAATCTGGAGTTTCTGCGCAGAAGCAATACATAAGGCGTTTTTCTGCGATCCCACAAAAGGCTTATTCTCACCGTTCCCCGAGGACTCTTCTGGGAATCAAGGGGAAAGGCGAGGATATAGGAAGTCACTCAACGCGAAACGGAAAACAGCGAGAACACGGGGAATGCTTCCAAAATGGATTTTGTTTGAAAAAAAATATGCAGCTGATGAAACAAGTCTGGATCCACTTTATTTTTGGTTTTCTATATTCTGATTGTTTTTAGTTAATTTAAGTGGAATCTGAAAGGGAGTCCTTTTCGATGATGGTGATGATCGGAGCCATGCGGGGAGTGAGTCCCTGGGACAAACAGAACACGGGGACTCCTCAAGTGGAGTCCTCGGGGAACGGCGAGAATGCGACTAAAGAGTTTGTGGCCCGAAATTACTGTTTCTATGGTGGTTTATGTGGCCTGCAAATTTGTTTGCGCGACCAACAGTTTTTTGGGGGCTAGAATTTGGATTGTCGAGAGCACATTACTTAAGCTTTCTGAAGCAAATATATATAAAGCTGAGGATCCTGCTAGTACAGAAGGACATAATAAAGCCTGAAGTTCTATTTATAGAGGTTTAACTGGATTTTATATGCATTTAATACCGCCAGAAACAAAGACAAAAGAGTGTTTCTGCGAATTTCAACTTGTTGGTCGAGTGTCTGGGAACATCTACTTCTTTATATATCCTTTATGATATCTATCTTTTCTCCTAGTGTTACCTTTATTTTTCCACCGACTTCCTTTTCCTTCGTTCCAGTGAAGTAGAGGAGTTCCTTCACAATCGATTTATTTGCTTTTCCCGCTTCGCTTCTTCTCGGGAACTTGTTTCTACGTCCAGCGAAAACAAAGAAGTTTGGATTGTGACGTGTACCGATGCGAATTTCTAAGCCAGGAGAAACAAATAAATGTTGGAAGTATACCTGGAAAGGCCTGCGTGAAAGTAGAACTGCTTCTTGATGCTTTTAAAGTACTAGAGACATAAGTGTTCCTTCAGCTCAAGTTGAGCCTGGAGAGGAGACTCGCCAATAAGGGCCAAGAATCCTAATATTTTTATGTTTTTTTCTTAGTTTTTTTGTTTCTTTTTTTTCTTAATTTTCCTCTTTTAGTTTTTGTTGGCACGGATTATGCGTAGGCATGTGCGCGCACCCTAGTTTCCCCTTATCTGTTTTACAGCTGGGTCATCGACGGCTAGTTTTACAAAGCCTCACCACTCGTTTCGTCCAATCTCGAGCGCCTCGGTGAGGATTCGAACTCATACGCCCACGTCAAACTGTAAAAAAAAAACAATCCTGCAGTATTAGTTACTGGAGTTAATCTTGTCTCTACTGAGGTAAGATAACCTCTAATTCGGATTAACGTTATCCCAGTAGACATAAGACTAATCCCAGTAGAAAATACCAAAGCTGCTGCGAGTCCAGCAGTCCGAGTCCTTGAAAAAGACCTCTCGAGACGGGTTCAGAGTCCGAGTCCACAGCTCTGGCGGACGGACAGCTCCGTGAAAGATGAGTCCGAGTCCTTGAAAAAGGCGTCTCGAGACGAGTCCAGAGTCCACCAGCTAAGGCAAATACTGCAGTTAACTTTAATCCTTAAAGGTGAACTCCAGAATTAAAAAATAAGGGTTCCGGGTGACCGAGTTCGATACCTGATTTTTTTTTGAATTTTTTGACGTAAGAAGCATTCTAGTGGGTCAACTCCAGGCAGAGATACCTCATAAAGTCTAATTCCATTGGCTCCTTTGATGAGACCCCTCATTCGTTCCGTCATGTTGATGCTGTAGTCTTGCGGGAATGGCACCGACGCCAAAACTCGTAACACAACATCAACGTTGTTTACAAAAGTGACCCATAGAAGAAATTCTGGAGGTGTTGACTAAATTGTGACGGAATTCCAGACAAAACACCAACAAAAAACAAACCAAAAAAGACAGCAGAACTGAGTGAAAAAGAAATGTCCAAGACCAGAGTGTGTTGCTACCCTGGTTGTACGCCCACTGTTGGAATAGCTTTCTTTTCTTGGCCAAGTAGTGAGAATAGGGAGCATAGAGAAGAAATTCTGGAAGCTCCATTAAACAACACACAAAAAAAGACAGCTGAACTGAGTGAAATGGAAATGTCCAAGACCAGATGTGTTGCTACCCTGGTCGTAAGCCCACTGTTGGAATAGCTTTCTTTTCTTGGCCAAGTAGTGAGGAGAATAAATTTTCTAAGTACAGTGCTTGGGAAAATTTTGTCAAGAGCAAACACCAGCTTTCTGTCTCCCAACAATTGGAGGCTTCAGATTTTTGTGTGAACATTCCTTTGAACCTGATTTTCTGAGTTCCTGTCAGGATTATACAGGACAGTATTAAAAGACTTGATGAGCATGCAGTGCCAACCATGCACAGTTCATCAGGTTCTCAGGCCTGTCTCAGGCATCCAGTTTCAAATTCAGTGTCAGTTGCTTCTCCAGATAGGCATGTGTCAACTCTTGGTGTAACTCCTGCTGTAATAGATCAGGCCCAGGACAGTCAGGACATCCCTTGCCCAAGTGCTTTGTTCAACTCAACAACCTACGAGTGCCTCTCAGCGTCGTGCCACTTGAGTGACCATGATTACTTCTCGGTGATGCTGCTGTCAAGGAAGTTTCAGTTTCATCCCATGGAGCAGAGGATTCTTGCGAGATCTGGTAAGCCAAATGGTTTTTGCAGGTAATTTTTGTCCTGAAAATGTGAGCGATCAAGGTCTGCCAAAAATTTTTCCCAGGAAATGATTCAGGGGTTGCTGGGAGAAGTAGGGTCACAGGACTAGTTGTCCACCAAAAAACTTTGATTTACCTTAAAAGCGGCATCTTTCAACTTAGAAACTTGAAATTTACGCTAGCTGCATTTTTGTTACTTTTCTCTGTAAGTCGGTCAACCGACCTAGTTGTCACTATTGAGTGTTTATTGATCTCATTGGTCAGTTTGAATGAGTTCTACAAAATAATAAGAAAAAAAGGCATCTGGCATCTTCCTGTTGCCAGCAACATCTCTCCAATGATGATTTTGATTTTCGCGCCCCGCCAAGAACGTAGGTCTGTCGGAAGGAGCTCCCACCTCAGTCCTCAGCAGGTTAACCAACCAGCAAACAGAGCTGGTTGAAGACCCAGAAATAAACAGCTTATTAAAAGCTCTGACTCCAAACTGTGTGATGGAACCGGGTTTTAAAGGCTCAGATACCATATACTTATTCCTGAAGTGTTACACAATAGTTGCATTTTTGCAGATACCATGGTATCTGATACCACAGTCTAAAGTCGTTTTTGCAGTTATTGTGGTATCTGGCCAGTTATTGTGGTATCAGATATTCAGATACTACGGTCCGACCATAGGAACTGGTCACGGTATTCTAGGCCAAAGCATTTTCTTACTGAATGAACCATTCAGGTAGCATCTAAAAAATGTGGTCAGGGACTTCTAAGAAACTATCTTGTCATACTTCTTGGTGCGGTCACAATCAAATTTTGGGGTAATTCTGATAACTAAATAATTGACGAGCAAATTCAATCTTTGATAATGGTTTCTCTTTTAGATTGAAGTGCAGTCAAGCCTTCTGAAATTTAGAATACGGTCAGCCGAGATCAACCCATAGTCAGTACCATCCATAAAGCAAAGGACACAGACGTATGTACCCATGGAACTTTGTGCATCTATAGAGGCTCTGTCATCATAACAGTAACAGGAATCAGCATGGCTTGGAAGACAATCACATTAGGTAAGTTTTTAACTAAAAACGTAACTTACAAGGGCTTCAATGGTTTTCTATCCAAAGGACCCATGACATCAATAGAAACCTTACTGCATTCAAGTAACTGGTGGCTGTAAATATTTTGCCTGTAGTTAATGATAAGAGTTTAATTTTGTATTATCTTTCCTGCTTGAAAGTAGTTGCTGTTTAGGATGGGAATATGTTCAACATTTTGGATATCAGTTTACAAATGCGTCCTCCCTGCAAACATTTGAATGGCTTTAATTCGTATTGCCTTTCTTGCTCGTTACTAGTTGCTACTTAAGATGGAATATTCAGTACCTGAAATCTTTCTTGCCCTGATCCTTGACCAGAACAGTGGATCTGTTTGTGAGAAGCAAGCTAGAGATTTGATTTGTTTTGATGTTTAAATTTTTTTTCATCCACACAGAGCAAAATAACACTAGGAAGTACCACCAAGACTTGACCAAATTGACACACATTCAAATAGCAGCGATACTAGCAGCCTTAGTGGTAGAGAACGTCCGTACTAAAACTTTTTGCAACATTGCAAATATGATACAGCTTCCATTGTTTCCTAGGTGTTTGCAGACCCCACCTTTGCATAAATTTCTTAACCCGCAAGTTTGTCTCGCTTTAAATGCCGCAAGTGTAGTGGGCGGCTCTAACGACTATGGCCCGTTTGCGAAAATAACACTAGGGAGTAGCAGCAAGACTTGACAAAATTGAAAGATACTCGAATAGCTTCGATACTACCGCCCCTAACGGTAGAGAATGTCCCTACTGAAACTTATTCAGTTTTCACTAACGCTGGCTCCGATAACTTCATATTCTGAATATTGCAAAAAAGTGATGTAGCCTCAGTTGTTTCCTCGGTGTGTGCAGACCGCACCTTTGCTTTACTAGAAATTCCTTAACCCGCAAGTTTGTCTCACTTCAAGTGCTGCAAGCTTAGTGGGCGGCGCTACAAGTATGGACCATTTGCAAAGCATGGAAAGCATAGGTCTTGGCGCTGCTCCCTAGTGTTATTTACTTACAAGTTTTCAGTCTCTTGTTTAATTTTTACTACCTTTCTTGCTCAGAGGCAGTTGCTATTTGGATGAGAGTATTTAATTTCTTACGGTCATCAGTTACAAAATTCGTTCTCATTACATTGCAAAAAAATTATGTCAACTTTTTCCTCGGTGTGTGGAGACCGCACCTTTGCTTACTAGAAAATGTAGCTGACTTATCCGTTTTGCAGCGTCAAATATGATTCACAGTCAGCTAAGGCTGAAGGAACATCTATTTACTAGAAATTTCTTAACCCGCAAGTTTGTCTCGCTTTAAATGTCGTTAGTGTAGTTGGTGGCATTACGAATATGGCCCGTTTTATAAAGAATAGGAAACATAGGTCTTGGCGCTACTCCCTAGCGTTATTTTGCTCTGATCCGCACACAATTTTCAGTCCTTCTTTAATTTTTATTACCTTTCTTGCTCAAAGGTAGTTGCTATTTTGGATGAAAGTATTTAATTTGTTACGGATAGCAGTTAGAAAGTTCGTCCTCCTTGCATGAGTGTCTTCTTTCATTTTTATGACCTTTCTTGTTCGAAAGTAGTTGCTATTTAAGATGGAAATATTCAATATTGAAATCTTATGACCTTTCTTGTTCGAAAGTAGTTGCTATTTAAGATGGAAATATTCAATATTGAAATATTTTCTTGCCTTGGCCATTCATTAAAACAGAATATGGATTTATACGAGTCGCTTTGATGTGGCCAGGTTCGCTTCATCCGCATACAAATTTCTACTGCCTTCTTAAATTTGTATTACCTTCCTTGTTCGAAGCTAGCTGCTATTTATTTTCGATACTGAAATCTTTTCTTGCCTTGGCCATGGATTAGAACAAAATGTGGATTTATATGATCCGTTTTGACGTGTCCAGGTTCGCTTAAAATCTATAATGCCTTCTTTAATTTTGATTACCGTTCTTGCTCAGAAGCAGTTGCTATTTTGGATCGAGTTAATTTTTTTTCGGATATCAGTTAAAAATGAGTCCTCTTTAGAAACTGTTTGAATGCCTTCTTTCACTTTTATGACCTTTCTTATTCGAAAGTCGTGGCTATTTAGGATGGAAATGTTCAATACCTACATCTTTTCTTGCCTTGGCAATGGATTAGTACAATCAATCAATATATTTATTACCCGTCAAGAAAAACAATGAAGGGCATGTAGCCCTAGTGACCGAGTACAAAAACAAGACCAAAGGTGTTGATGGGATCCCGAAAATCTAATATTACATTCAGACAATCGAGTCTTGTCTTCGCCAGATCCAGTCTTGGACAGGCTAATCATCAGAGAAAACCAAGTTCAGATATACCTCTATAAGCCATATCTATTTTGACGATACTGACCGAGACTTCCTGCCGATTTCTGAGCGAACTACTAGTCCAGCAAAAAAAAAAAAAAAATACAGAAACAAAACCAGCGTATCTCCTTATCCCTATAAAGAACATCTAATAAACTTTGAATAAAAGTTTGACTTGAAAAAAAATCCGGTTACAACCGGATTCCGGAATAATTATATGTCCGGGTAAACAACCATTGTCATATACCGACTCAGCCTCTCTTCTTACCCCTTAATCTGTCATCTAATCGAACTTTTGCTTTTAACAAATTTTCCTGGTTTGGCCGGATTCCGGGCGAACTAGTTGTCCGGCGAGAAAATGATTTTCACCATCGTTTTCGGCATGTCTATTTACCCATAAATCACACATTTAATCAACTTCAAATTAAACTTTTATTTTTAACCAACTTTCCGGTTTTCGCCGGATTCCGGGCGAACTACATGTCCGGGTAGAAAATTGTTTCCACATAAGTGTTCAGCATGTCTTCTTGCCCTAAATCGAACATCTAACCAACTCGAAATAAAACTTTTAATTTAACAAACTTTCCGGGTTCGGCCGGATTCCGGGCGAACTACTTGTCCGTCGAGAAAATGGTTTTCACCATCGTCTTCAGCATGTCTTCCTACCCTTAAATCGAACATCTAATCAACTTCAAATAAAACTTTTACTTTTAACAAACTTTCCGGTTTGGGCCGGATTCTGGGCGAACTACTCTTCCGATGACAAAATGGTTTTCACCATCGTGCTCAGCTTGTCTTCTTACACCATAATCGACCATCACATTAGCTGTTTAAAAATATTTTGTTTGCCCCTTAATTTGAACCCCCTCCCCCACCCCTAAATGTAGGGCTACAAAGCCCATCTACGAACTCGACTGGTCCGACGACCCAACCTAACACCAAGTTTCAACAAAATATCTCATTTCCTTCGAGAGTTATCGTGCTTACAGACGGACGGACGGACAGACGGACAACTTTTGCGATGTCATAGGTTACGTTTTTGGATCCCAAAAAGAAAAAGAAAAAAAACAACAACAAGAAAAAAGACAATGCACGTAGCAAAACTTTACACTAAACACATAACACACATAGCTACAAGAGTATTGGATGGGAACAGAGGATAGATTCATATGACGTAGCAAAACTTTACACTAAACACATAACAAACATAGCTACAGAGTATTGGATGGGAACAGAGGATAGATTCATATGAAGCTTTAGCTGGTGGGATGCTGAGTGTGACAAAATGGTCCCATATAAGAACATATAAGAAATGTTTCATGCAGAAGTACAAGTAGCCTAAAAAAGTACAGTAGATGTTATGAGTTGAGTGCTCACATCCCAGGTTTGTGACTTGCACTTGGCTTAACCATGTTTGGAAATGTGAAATTTAGACAGTGAAAAATGCAATTTTTTTTTCTCGAAAAGTTTTTGTTGTGATGAAAATATGGATGTGACTGAGTTCAGATACAAAGTGTGCTAAGTGTCAATAAAACGGTCATATCTTTCGTGCGTCAATGATCCACAGCTTAATGAGAAAAGAAAGCTTAATGAGCTGTGAACTTGAAATAGAGGATGGGTTTGCTATAGGGAAACAACATCATCAACCAACTATATTCAGCCATTAATTTAAATTCTAATTGAAGTTTTTAATTGCAGGATAATGAACGCCTGACCTTCGTCAGACTTAGAAGTGTGTCTCATATTCCCTTGGACGCCAGTTACAATGAAAAAGCTGATTGGGTCATCATCAGTCAAGTATGCACCGGAATGAACAACATTTAGTGTTTAGTGGTTGAGAATGTTCAAAACTGATTAAGTAAAGAACTTCCAATGCTTCATTGTATGCTATAGCATAAATTAAAGTATATTCCTTGCCATCTTATGTCTTTGTAAGCAGTCAGTCAAGTCTTTATTGTATGCTGCTGTGTTACTAAGGCAGTGTAACATAATCAGATAGCCTACTTCTCTGTACATGTAATTTGTCGACTAATACAGTTTTTGAGCTCTTGATGTTTGTCGGAGCTCAACTAAACCCCTGTAGTGTGAGGCAAGGAGCCACAATGCTAATACCACCAAGGGCTCATCATTCACAAACTGTCGCCTAGTTTTTAGGGCATCAGGCTAGGGTCCATTGTTGTCGTTACTGATTGTGTTGTTACTGATTGTATTCTTAGAGAATTACTATTTGCAATGATTTTCCTCTTATAAGTATTAGGTCGCTATGGTCTGTAAATGATGAGGTAAGCTCTGTCAAATGTTGTTCGTCCACAGTGTTTTGAGAGACCAGCAACGTAAATAAAACCCCAATTCTACACCCAAACCTGTAACAAAGGTGCCAAAACATTCCTATGGGCACCATGTGGTAGGTTCAAACTCGATGAAAAATTTACCTCAAAATAGTACTATGAAGTAGTACGAAAAAGTAGCATGCAGTACTATCGATGCTACTACATGCTTCTACTTCAAGGCTACCGTGTTACTGCATACTAATATATGCTACTATTAGCAAGACCGGATGCTACTGGATACTACTACATAAGATTGGACCAATCTGAGGCACATTAGTTGATAGTATTCTTTGCTATTACATAGTATTACATGCAACGTTTTTGTACTACTACCATACTACTACGCAGGCTACAAATTTTTCATCGAGAAGCACAACAGAATGTTTGATGACTACAGTGTACTAGTAGCTAAAGAGGACTAATCGTTCCTAATGATCAAGAAAGAGACTATTAAATCTCTGCTACACAGCTAGATAGACTTGGTCCCATTCTCAGAGGGTTACTGGTCAGTATGATTTGCCCCAGATGGTAAAAGATCATGAGATTCAACTTTAGAGAACTGAATTCATCTTCTTTGAAGTGGTACATCTTAGACAAAAAGTCACGGGGGGGGGGGACTGTTTTTCCAAAGTGGGGCTTAGTCCAGAGTAAATGGATGGTAAGTTTGGGAGTGGATTGGGAAATAAGGAAATCAAGTTACATTCTGGTCGGGAACTGCTTTTGTAAAGAGGGGCTTAGACCAGAGGAACTGAAACGGATGGTAAGTTTGGGAGTAGGTTGGGAAACAAGAAAATTAAGTTACATTCTGGTCCTTAGTTTCGGCATATGTGTGGTTCACACGGGGAGGATGTGTTTCATTTAGTGGGTTGATATTTTAAGCTGAAAGAGTTGAACTTTTTTTAAAACACTAACTTTTGGTGAGAATCAACGGGAGCGAACGATCTGATTTGTTTCTTGAGGAAAAAAAAACATTCCTGTCGTTTGTAGGTATGGGAGGTTCCTTCAGGTAGGCTATGTAGCATCGGGAGTGTTTTTTTTTAAAAGAGAGTTTTCTCCTTTTGGTGTTTTATATTGTGTTTTCGAGAGTTAGCTATTTTGTTTTCCTTCCAGGCTTTTCGGGAATCAATTTTTTCATCTTAATGTGATCAGGGGCTTCATTTTTAGAGAGCAGAGGTGTCATTTCAGGTCATCAGCTGCTTAAAAAGATCAAAGTTTCGAGAGAGTACACCGTAAAAAAAAATTGCAGTATTTGATACTAGGATCAATCTTGCCTTTATTGAGATAAGATCATCCCTAATTCGGATTGATTTTATCACAATAGAGATAAGATTATTCCCAGTAGCAAATACTGGATCCTTATTCATAGAAACTTTTTACAGTGTAGGTGAGAGACCAAAACTGCTTACCATAATTTCCAGTGTTTCCACTGGTAGCTACCCCCTGGGTGCTGGGGGCAAACAACGCCGATGAATAGGATAGGCAAAGGGTAGGTATGGTGCGCTGAATATTGGGCCTTAACCACAAGGTTGAGAGTGACTACAGTGAAATAAATATAAACACAGAGTCTCAAACAACCTTGTAAAAAAGGTGCCAGAACAATGAGGAGGGTGACAGAAGTCAAGGTGAAGTCAGCTCATCTGGGGATTCACTCAGTCCGGTTGTTTGATTACCTTGGTAGTGAGGATACCAATACGACTTCTAATTATCAGCAAACATCACACGTTGTCGAACTTCAAATTTGTCGCCAAAATCGTTCCCGCAAGACTGCCAAGTGGACCTAGCAGGGTTGCCGACCAAGACTATTTTTTTCGCCGTTTTCTCTGGTAATAATTGATGCGCCAGCACGGGACTTCGGCAATGGATTCCCTTGACCCATTGTGGGTCTCTGACGAATTTTAGGTCTAATTCTGGAGTTCCCCTTTAAGCTAAGTTCCCACTGTCCAGTTTGCTGTTCCCACTGCCCAGTGAATGGCCATTTTTTTGTTGCCAGCTTTTTTCTCCCGATTTTTCGTGTTGCTGTCCAGTTTTCTCATATCGCCGGCTTTTTGAGTAGGAAAAGATTTATTGGAGATAAATAATTGTGGAAATATTGAAGATGACTGAAAAGATAAAGTGGAGCGATAGCAATGTTGAACTGCTAGTTAACAGTTGTATGCGCTACTCTTGGCTCTGGGATTCATCCAGGGCGGACTACAAAGATCAGCGAAAAAAACCCACTCATACCTCGCTCTTGCAGAGAGTGGACTTTTACATGCAGGGTTCGGTATTTCAAACGAAGAACTAGCAAGTGTTTTAAAAAGAAAATTTGACTCACTGAAAGACTCGTATATTCGTGAGAAACGACACGACCAAGGGAAAATACCACAATTCTTGTTGTTCACACCAGATTATGCAGTGAGAAAAAAAAAATAAACGGCAGCTTTTAAAACTGGCCAGATTTTAAATCTGGCCAGCAACAATAACTGGGCAGTGGGAACTTAGCTTTACTCGGGGAAACTTTTACAGTGCAGTCTTACTTTTAGCGCCTTCTGCACACCGATCGATTTTAACTTCAGTTGTATTTTCAGAAATAGAGGATCCCTGTTCGTCCCTGACGAAAGCCCGAAGACGTGTTGTGGCGTTGCCGTCACTCAGACGGTGTCGATACGATGGTTTGTCGTCATGATCGCCTTCGTCGGCATCTGCTGCGCCGTCGTCGGCACAGTGCTCGGCGCAATGAAAGCCACCGGAAGGGAGCACTTGACAGTCTCATTGCTAATGATTGGTATGTTGAAATCACCTTTTTGTGGGAATTTATGCACGTATAGCTTTCTATTGGACTAAAATCTAAGATAACAGGAATGATCACAGATGCGCGGTTTGTTTGACTGGGGAGGACATTTACCCCGACTCCCAGGGCAGACTACACTGTAAACAAATTTTTTGTTGTTGCAGGATTTGCTATTTAGATTAGATTAATTAGGGGAGGATACTTTGCATCTGGTGGGTAGATGCGTTGAGTTAAATGATCTGCGTAAATAGATTTTTGGATATAGTAGGTTGGAGGAGGAGGATTTGGTTAAAGTCATGGGGAAGACAAATTTTGGGGACCTTCGCCGGCTTGGGAGGTTCCTCAAGCAGTCTATGGAGCACCGGGAGCGTTTTTTGGAGTAAGGGTTCCCTCCTTTTGGTGTAAACATTGTGTTTGTGAGTGCTATTTTATGTAATTTTCCTGCCATGGCCCCAAGGACTTTTTGGAAATAAATTCATTCATTCATTCATAATAACCCATCATGATAGGTAACCGCCCATGAGAATACATAAATGCACTGGCACTGGGCGGTTACCACAAACTACTTTAGCTTAACTTAAACAATAACTTAATTTGATTTCAACACTAATTCATCAAATTTGTTTGCCATAAAGAACGATACTGGGATTAATCTTGTCTTTATTGAGATAAGATTATCTCTAATTCGGATTAATCTTATCCCAGTAGAGATAAGGTTAATCCCAGTAGCAAATACCTTAGTTAACTTTAATCCTTACTCGGAGAAACTTTTTACACTGTAGGAAAGTAGAGAGAATAATTACTGTAGGTAAGACGGATTCGTTAAAGCACACCTCGCACTATGTACTTCCAAAGTTCAAAACTAAGCTCTGCGGGAGTCACCTTCCCAGGTCTGGTTTGGTATCGGGATCTCCAACATTTGTTAACGTTTTCATTAACTAATTAAAGTAATTGTTATTTCTTAGTAAACTAATCAAAGGAAGGAAAATGATACCTAACACCAGGCTCATATCCATGAATGTATCCAGCTGCTGTGAACCTCTGACACACGATCCTACATTTACGGCCTGGAACCTTTAGAGAGGACTGCAATATCTCTTCCTTATATATATATTACCGGTATTACCGGAATATAAAACCCAAATATATCTATCTATGATATAGCGGTAAAATAGAATAAAATAAGTATAAATGTACTTATTTATCTTATATATATATATATGAGCAAGAAATACTATAGTTCTTTTTTTTTTTTTTTTTTTTTTTCGTCTTTTTTTCTTCTTTTTTTAAATCATCTACTCTTTCTATAACAAAAAAAAAACTATAAATTTATACTTCAAAACTATAATCTTTATTTCAATCATTAAACTGTTTTATAAATTTTCAATTACAAATCCACATTTTATCTTTTAATCATTTCTCCTATAGTGTTTACTAAATCTTATTTTCTTTAATATTGTTTATACTTTTATTTCTTATCTACAGACGCGTAATCCATTACCACTATACATATAAACTCCAACTGTACTCAGTTGCTACAAACTATCTCCAACAAACACGCAACCACGATATCTAAAAACAACCTACTTTTCAAAATTTAAACTCCAAACTTCAGAATTTGAATTATGAACTATATTATACATTATAATTTAATTATTTTTAACTTCCTGAATTTTATTTTTATTTTTGAGCAATTAACTTTAAAATTCATGGGCCAAACCGGGAACAACAACCTTAAAACTTTTCAAATCAACATTTGCACTTCCTGTTTCGAGGATCCCTTCCTCCATAGGGCTCCTTTCCATCAGTGGCATAAAACTCAACATAATTACTTTAAAAAAAATTCCCCTCTTCGGCCCATAAAAACCAACAAAACAACCTCACTTAATTTTTAAATAAACAACGAAAATTCACTTTATCATTCTTTCACAAACATTTAAGATTGATTAAGTGAATATTCACAATTAAAATGGATGTTTCTCATCTCTCAAAATAAACTAAAATTGCTCAAAAATCTTTCAAAAAAACAAACAAAAAAATAAACCAAAAATTTAAAACTTTTCCATTTTTACATATATTACTAAAACTTAAAATAATTAAACAATTCTCTATTCTTTTCAAAACTCAAAAATAACATTAATTAATTCAAATTCAACATTAACTAAATTTATTTTTATTTTCTATCTTCTTTTTATACAATTTTTTTTTACAATCAATCTTTGATTTTATTTAACACTACAAAATCTCATCTATTTCAAATTCTACATCTAGTCTCTCATTCACCTTTCTATGTGTATTGTTCCTAATCCTACTCCATGCGATGTCTACCTTAATCATTGCTTCCTCTTCTTCCTGTTCTCTTTCTTTCCATGAGTAATAGCAGTATAGCGATATCAGGTGTGCTATAGTTCTATCAGCTTTCGTGGCTCGGTCTTTTATTATTCCGTTCAGGTGTATTTGCTTTTCGATTGTCGATCCTTCTTCGTGTTCTTTTAATGATTTTGTTATCTTTTCCAGCATATCGATATTTTTGTCCGCGTTTCTGCATCTTAGTAGGAAGTGGTCGATGTCTCCGATCGCGCTACATTTGGTACAGATGCCTGTATTTTTGTCCGGGTTAATCCTGTGTTTTCTTTCTTCAGTTGGGAGGAGGTTGTGGATTTGGAGAAACATATGTTCCTTAACGCTTGGAGATAGTAGGGACGTATGTAATAATTCAAAAATTCTCAGTGATTCTTCTTCGGTAATTTTCTTATCGTAGACTAATTTGATATCTGGCAGGGTCACACTCTCCTCGAAAAATCTTTTTATTTCTGTTTTATTAGTCTCTTTCTTCTGGAAGTCTATTGCTCCTTGTTGTGCCAGTTCTTTGATCTCCTTGAAACCACATTCGAGTTGACGAGGACATCCTGACTTACCTTCTTCCCGCAGCTTAATCCATGAATTAAGAACTGAGTTTTCTCTTTCTATCATATCTTCAGCCAAAGTTCGCACAAATAGCTCCTTGGTCTTTGTTTCCGTGTTAATTATTTGTAGGCCACCTTGTTTCTTCTTGACGTACATGTCTGACATTTTTAATTTTGGTGGTTCTTTACCATTCCATAAGAATCTGTATATTATTCTTTCTATTGTTTTTAGAGTTTGCTTTGATGGTTCTGATACGTTAGCCAGGTACCAGATAATTGGGAGACAGTAAATGTTGACATAGTCTGCCTTCTGGAAGATGGTTAGACGCCTCCCCTTCCCATAACTTATAGCTGCGATGAATTTTCCCACTGTATCTTGCCAGTTTACCTTCTCTGTAACATACCATGTCTTTGTGATCCTCAGTCCTAAAATTTTAATTTCAGGTTTTACTGGGATTCCTAGGACGGTAGTGGCATCTAGCTCATCGGTTCCTAAATTCAGAATCTCGCATTTGTTTTTGTTTAGTTCCAGTTTGACAAGATGACAGTATTCTTCTGCACATTGAATCGCTGTTCTGTTATCTTCATCATCACAGGTTATAGTAGTGACGTCGTCGACGAATCCTTTAACGTTCAGAATCTCATCCATGATTTGTACCCCTCGAATTTTATCTTCAAGATATTTTAAAAGGGGGTCAAAATATATTTCGAATAGTAGTAAACTCAGAGGGCATCCCTGCCGTACTCCGGTCTCTGCCGTAAAAGATTCTGACACGATATCGCCAAGGATCACGACTTGTTCCGTCTTCGTATATATTTTTCTAATCCATCCTATAAATTCACTATCAAATCCGTAATGCTCCATTATTATATACAAAAAAATCCTCCTTAATCTGTCAAATGCTTTTCTAATATCAAGTCCCATTATTCGGATCTGCGACCTTTTTTTCTTCGTTAGCTTATTTAAGCTCAGTAGTAGGTTTCGGATTGTCGTTAGGACGTCGGAAGTCTTTCTTTTGTTGATTCCCCCGTGTTGGTTTTTGCTTAGTGCCGATGGTAGTACCCTTTTGAGTCTGCTTGCTAATACTTTTGATAATATTCTGTAGTCGCATTGGGTAAGGGTGACTGGTCTCCAGTTGTTGAGGTCTTCTAGGTTCCCTTTCTTTGGGATTAGTTTTACAAGACCTTTTGTCTCGATATTTGAGTCCGGTCCTCCGCGCAGCACTTCATTGAATAACCTACTAAAAATTTCAGAAAATTCGGTTTTGTTTTCCTTGTAGAATTCGTATGGAATGCCGTCCAGCCCAGGTGATTTGTTGTTGCTTACTTTCTTAATTGCTTGTAACACCTCCTCTTGCCCTATTGCTTGGCATAGCATTTCGTTATTTTCCTTGCTGATAGGTTTTATTTTCTGGGACCTGAGAAAGAGTTTCAAATGCTCGACCTCTTCGGGAGTTTCTTCTTTGCCTTTACTGAAGACTTTTTGATAGTACTTTTTAACTTCATCCATAATTTCTTGTTTTTCACTGATCAATTTACCTTCACTTGTACAAATTTGTTCGATGTTTTCTTTTTTTATCTTTTTCTTTTGACGGCAAATAAGAGTCGTTGTCAGGTGTTCGTCTTGTATCTGTTCGTCTATTTTATTTCTTATTTTTATTCCCTCTGCTATATTTTGTTCAATTCTCTTTATTTCATCCCGTGTTTCAAAATACTCATTAGTCACCAGTAGCCCTCTGTTTATCTCTAGCTTGAGGAGGTACAAAACTTGGTAGAGGTGCTTAAGATGTTGCTGTTGTGATCCGTGTAGATCTTTCGATATTTCCTTGGCTGCCGTTGTTATTACAGGTTTTGCTGTATTTTCCCAATGTTTCGCGAGTTGCCCTTCGGGTGCTCTTCTCATTTCTTCAACAACATTCCGAATAATCCGTTTAAAATCTGGGTCGTTAATTATGTTAGTATTCATTTTCCAAGGAAGGGTTTTCTTGGTTTTATTCGTTTTATCTTTTTGCTCGCCTATTTCCATTATTACTGCATAATGATCTGATAATGCTGTATATACGTGCTCAATATCATTAACATTGTCTAGTATGCCTTGGGACACGTATATTCTGTCTAGCCTAGATCCTCCTCCATGTTTCCCTTTCCAGTTTATTCTTGTATAATCGACGACTTTCCTTAATTCATCCCACACGTCTTTTAACTCAAGACCTCCAATAACATTCCTCAAAGAATTAGAAATCATGTCGCATTTAAGATTGGCGTCTTTCTTGTTTGTGATGCAATTAAAGTCTCCAAGAATAATGAGTTGGGACTTGTTCGTGGGTATGAAAGGTGCAATTTCTTCTTGAAAAAAACATTCTCTCTCTCTTTTCTTGTTACTTCCTGAAGGAGCATAGACGTTCAGTATCACCACGTTCCCAATTTTACAACTGATGATTCTTCCTTTTTCGTCGGTCCGGACGTCGTCGATACTCACGCCCTGTTTGTATATGATCGCGACACTAACATGCCCGTTATGCGTGTTGGTTTTATATTCGTATTCAGGTTTGAAAATCTCAAGATCGTCTGTATCGTTTTCTTGTACGAAGGCGATGTCAACACCTTGCGTGCTAATGAAGTTTTTTAATTGTTCTTGCCTTTTTCTCTGTATCAACCCGTTCAGATTTAAGGTCATTACTTTTTTGCGTGATTGTTCTGCATTCCATTGTCTTTTTCTTTTTCTCGATCTTCATTTTCCTCTTCTTCCTTTTCTCCTTCTTGTTCTTCGTTATTTTCTTTCTGTGGTGATTTTGATGTTTTCGTCTTCTTCGTCTGTAGATCTTGCGACATGCCAGATGAATCAAGATCAAAGAGGTCTTCGATGGCCTCGTTTTCTGGCTCGATTCCTTCTTTACTTGTGTCGTAAATCTGGGATATCCCGTCCAACATGATTTCCATGCTCTCTATTCTTTCAATCACGCTTGGTCCTCTTTCTCGTTGTTCAGGTGTCGCTTCTTGTTCTTTGGCTTTTCGCTGACTGTTTCTTTTCCGTCCGCGGGTCATGACCCCGGATGGTGAAGCGTAAACATCTTCATCTATATTTTCAGCTTCCTTTGATTGCGACGGGTTCTCAAAGGAGTTCTTTTTCTTTTCGCGCTCTCTATCTCGCAGTTCTCTCGATCCTTTTTCGCTATCTTTTCCTTTTGGTGCCGTTCGTTTGGCATTTTCCGTTCCCATGATTTGCTCTTTCATCTTCGTGATTTCAGCATCTATTCGCTTCTCCAGGTCTTTGTCGTTCTCTAGTAAATGTTCACCACTGTAGGGCAATGTAGGATACTCCAGTAAATCATCCCTGTTCGGTGGTTTTGCGCTTACCTCGCCTCTTGTAGAGTTTGGTCTCGCCGTTACACTGATAGTGCGCCATCGGCTTGCAACAGTTGGTGGTAAAGAGCAATCTTTGGCCATGTGTGACGGTTCGTTGCACCTTCCGCATGTCTTAATCTGTCCTTCGTACCATACTCGCATGCGCATTCCGTCGATTATAACGAAAGACGGAATGGTACTAACGATATGCATACTTACCGAAACTCTTGTTTTCGACACCTCCAGATAACCTTCGCCCTGGTATTCCTCTCGTCGGCATTGAACTACCTTACCGTACGACTCAAACCCTTCCTTTATTACTGTCAAGTCCATTTCAAACGGTACTTTATCAACCTTGACATACGTGGGTTTCTTTTCGCAGTTTTCTACTTTAACCATCCACGATTTCGCTTCGGTCCTAAATCGAATTCTCCCATCTTCTGACTGATCAAGGAATTTCTCAAGTTCAGTGTTGTTTTTGAACTTCACATAAAGACTACGCCTGTACCGAAGGTTTGACGAGTCTATCCCTGTAACATTTTCTTTCGAAAGGCCGAGCTTTTTCAGCCATCGATGGATGTCCAACTCAGTTGGCAATTCTTCATCAGAAAAATCGTCGAAGCTCAGAAATGCTGTTCCCTTTCTTTGGTATTTGAAAGGTGGCTTATGTGACCCTTCCATCTACTACTTTTACAAACAATCAAAAAATAACAATCAAACTTTTTCTTTTTTCTTTTTTTTGGCGCCTGTAACCAGCAAACAAAAACTATTCTCTGGCAACACTGCACTCTTTAAAAAAAAAATTAGACTCCACTACACATAATAGAAACCACCGATTTAAAACAACAAAACAAACACAATTGATAATATAAATATTTACTTCAAAATACTCAGTGAAAAAACCTTACTTTCCAGCTTCATCCAATCAAAAACTACTAAACAAAATCTATCTCAAAATGGCGTTACTTCCACCAGTGTTGCCACCACCGAAAAAAAAGTTCTATAGTTCTGACTAAAGGTTCCAGGCCGTAATTGTGGGATCATGTGTGAGTGATTCTCAATAGCTGGATACATTCCTGGATATGAACATGGTGCTAGTGAACATGGTGCTAGTGATCATTTTCCTTCTGTTTGATTAGTTTATTTATATATATATACATATGTATATATATGAGACATATTAAGTGCATTTTAATCGCTCGTCTCCTTTGCGTTCTCGGCCCGACGTTGCGAAGAAGGAATATTTATCCAGCAATTAATTCGGGGGAGGGGGGGGTCCCGCGGGTCCAACCTAGTCCATACCAAAAAGTACAGAAAAGATATAAATAGAGATTAATGCCTATAAAGCAATTATTTTTTTTATGTTTCGGGGGGGGGGGGGTCGAACCCTCTACCTCCTGGATATGGTTCTGCCTAGATGTATACAGAATAGGTTACTTTGCGCTTATTTTTGTTTTTAGTTTAGTCAGAACCCGTCCTTGAGCTTCTGAAATTTCTGTATTCTCTTCCTAATCCCCCCTTGAGCTTCAAAACACTTCTTCGTCATTAACCGTAGTTGATAATTTATCGCTTTTTTCCGTCCAGTTTTATTTTCGTTCGAAGTCTCAGCGACACTCCCGTGACAGTCTAATCTTGATTTATCTGGGGAAAGTGGGATTTTGGGAAGGGAGGAATCGAAGCGTGGTCTGATCTGTTTTTTGGAAAACGTGAAAAAAGTCGTTAAAACTTACAAATTGGAAGGAATTCGCACGAGGTGTGAAATTGTAGTATCAGGTCGGAAAGAAGGTTAAATCGGAAGGATTCTAACATTTGTAACGTCTAGAATATAGATCACCCATAAGCATTTTTAAAATAGGTGTAACAAGCTTCTTAATACGTGTTAATACAGACCCTTGTTCAAATAGGAAGTAAAAAGGTTCTTGTCAATGGAGCGCTCCTGTTGCCATGCTGATACAGCTTTTCGAGCCTCTAAAGATAGAAAAGGTGTTTTTAGTATTTTCAAGTACACGAGTACAAAATAAATATTTCTTCAGCCCGAGCTGACTGCGAATCATATATTTTGATAGTCAAAACGGATTCGTCAGCTGAATTTTATTTTAGCTCAAAACCGCTCAAGTTGAAAAAAAGAACTTGTGGGAAACACCAAAAAAAAACTTGAGCGGTTTTGAGCCTAAAGAGGACCCTTGCCAAGAAGGGCCGAAATATAGCTCCAATAAAATTCAGCTGGCGAATCCCTTTTGCACTATCAAATATGACACGAGTACAATTTGACGACCATTATATTGTGGAAAGCTACTACGGTACATTAACGGACGGACAGCATTCGTCCTCGAACTAATAATAAGCAGTCGTAAAAGCCGAAAAAGTATCTGCTGGCTGTTTTGTTTGTAATCATGAAATCGGAGAAGTCAGCAGATGCTCCTTCAGCTCTTCCTGGCAATGCTTGTTGTGTATTCGTAAGATGTAATGTATACCGTTTTCAAAATCGTAACAGTCGACATCCCAAGTCTTGTCTGTTGAAACTACGCATCCTTGTGTTATCTGTTAAGAAACTTCTGACAGTGTAGCCTAGTTGTATTTGACAATCCAAAACGGATACACCAGCTACACTTTATTAGAGCTATAGTTTGTCCCTTCTTGAACCTGAAGAGAACCCTTGCCAAGAAGGGCCAAAATATAGCTCTAATAAAATGTAGCTGACGTATCCGTTTTGCATTGTCAAACATGATTCGCAGTCAGCTTGGGCTGAAGGAACATATGGTGTAGTTGTGTACAGTCTGACTAGACCGGATTACTTATGAGCTAGTATGGGGCCTTATGAGGCTTTGTCATAGTCGGTTTAATTTCTCTTAGTTGTGAATAAAGTTGGCTGGTGTTAAAGCACAACTCTTACTAGAAATGGTCTTTTCACGATAAAGCGACTCAGAAATGTTGTCTCCGAAAATACCATTAGCCTACATCCAAGGCCGTATCCAGGGGGTCGGGGGGGGGGGGGGGGGGGGGGGGGGGGGGGGGGGGGGTTATGCGGTTACCCCCCCCCCCCCCGAAACATACAAAAATAATCATTCTTATAGGCTTTTCCCTCTGATCTATGTCATTTTTTGTACTATTTTGTGCGACCCGCAGGCGAACCCCCCCTCCCCCCCCCCGAAAGGCACCCCCCCCCCCCAAAATTAATTCCTGGATACGGGCCTGCCTACATCACACGATAAATGATCGATTTTCTTGTTAGCGTTTGTCCACTCTATCTGGCTGGACGCAAAATATTTGAAAATTGAATGCGCCTCTTTTTTTTTTAAAGCAAAACAAAACAAGTTCAAAATAGAAGGTAGACCTGATTGTCTATCATGTCTTCCAAAATTAAAAATAATACTTTGAAGCTTCTGTGTCCTTATTTATGAAAGATTCATTGACGGATCTTGACGCTTTTGGCGAAGTCTGCGTTGCGGGACTTGTCAAAACTCGGCATGGCTGAAAAGGGCTAAAAGTCGTAGGTGCAAAACGAAACAATACTCTTGGTGACTATCTCTCCTTGCCGATGCAAAATCTCCGGCCTCTCCGGGTACCTAGCGGAAGAAAGGAAGATGTGGTGTCACATCTGCTCCCAAAGATCGCCGTGATTGGTTGACACAGGATTTGAGTCGTTACGGAGACGCTTACTCCTTCTTCCTGAGGATCAGTGGCGTGTTTTGGACTTATTCATACAAAGTTTCAGTTTCATTGGACTACATTTAAAGACAAGAAAAAAATACAAAATTTACATTCCTGCCAGGAAAGCACAAATGTAGTGCTTGGCTAGGGCAGGGAAATAACCGATATTAACTTAAACACCAAACAGAATCAACTAACTAAATATTCTATTTCAAGAAAAAGGGAGGAGAGGAAAAAATAGCCTATGGTTTCAACTTTAAAAAGGAGAGACAAAATAAGGGAAAGAAGGAACGAGAAAGAAAGAAAACAAAAGAAAAGAAAAACAGGGGGGGGGAGGTCTAAAGGTCACTAAATAATTTTCCTGTAATGACCTTTTGCTGCTCGCTTGAAGAGTATTGCGAAAGGTGGGTGTTTCAGACTGCTTTAATCCCATAACGGAGCTAGGGATAATGTGAAAGGAAGAATAACCAAGACGGGTCCTTTAAGAGTCTTGTAACAAAGAAATATGCAGTACAATCAGTAGTGGTCGCCGTAGTCATTGGACTGATAATGGTTTCTCGTCCTTGGGAAGTAGATGATGTTTTCGCGTGAGGATTAGCCGGTTAGACGTCCAAAGCAAAGCCGAGGTTTTCGAACGTTGAAGAAGGTCTAACGGAGGCATTACTAGCCGATATGTTGAGGGGAGGGGCAAAGTATTTACAGGCTGGCTGGTTTTCATAAAAACTGACTGTTATTAAGAAAAATCGATCGATTAATTTTCTACCAACTGGCCGACAAGATCGGAGGGGGGGGGGACGCTTTCCCTCCTCCATGCGTGACGCCTTTGATTCAGTGTTGCCACTTTTCTCTGGCGGAACCTGTGACGTTTGGCCGAAATAAATCACTGACATTCTCTACCAATTTTTTTTTTCTGTTTTAACTCTTCGAATGTAAGGTTCCAATGTAGGAGCTAATAGTCATAAAAAACAAAAGAATCCTTTTACCGAAAAAGGTTGCCTTGAAATTGGCCAAAATGCTTTTAAATCGCAGAATTTGCGACATTTTTCGCACACGTGCGATTTCCTGTGACAAGTTTTTCACAGCTGTGAATCTGGGGAGTCGAAAAACTGTGACAAATCGCAGTACTCTGCGATCAGTGGCAACACTGCTGTGATTCTCATCTCTTTTCAGGTGTTGGTATCGTTCTGATAACGGTCAGCGGCATTGCGTGGAGATTGACGTCTCACGATGCTCCGAGCTGTCGCGTGATGCTCGGTCTAGGGTCTCGGTCCGAACCGGGCATCGCAACGTCTACCGATCCGTCTGTGCCCGAAGCGATGCGAAGTCGATTCCTGTCCAGAATGCCTCCTAGTCATGGTAGACCACATCACCCATATGCAGGTAAGGGCCAGAACAAATAAGGCTGTTGGAGAACAACGCTCGTTCTTACCATGAACTGAGAATATTGTAAGATAGTTCGCAAATTCCAATAGAGAGATTGTACCCCACCGAATGAAAACAGATATTGCTACACCATCATCACGGGATCATAACAATAAAATTTAACATTGGGAGGTATAGGACTTCCAACTTTGAAATTAAATTATCGACGTTTGATCATCATCTGAGCCAGGGACTTGCTGGGAATGTTAACTTGGCTATTCCTTAATCGTAAAATTCTATTTTTGCAAAAGAGTTTCCATGGAAATAAGAGCTTGAAGGATTCAAAGTTTGAACACAAAAAAGTTCGAATCCTATTGGTCGGTTATGACGTGTGATTAAATGGCACTTGCAAGAAATAGGCAAAATGTTGGCAGAAGTTTTTTGTTTGGGAACTTTTTACGGAGTCGAATATTATTCATATGCATTTGCTACAGATAGTCCGAGACGATGCCGGAACTGCTCAGAATTTAGTGCAACTAAATATCCTATTTGTATTTCCGAACCGCATTTTTGGATTGCGGGTGTATTTTGTGACGTTCTCATCTACTTTCTTGTACCGCCTACTCGTAACAAGTGCCATATGAGCTCGTAGCTCTTGTTCTTTTTAGGCTAATTTACTCCACCATTTCTACTTTGATAGAAATGGGCTTACAGATATTCATTCATTCGTTAATTCATTGCAGAATTACCGAATTAGTTTCTAGGTACACTCTAAAAAGGATCTTGCAGGATTTGCTACTGGGATTAATCTTTTGTCTATTGAGATAAGATTATCTCTAATTCGGATCAATCTTATCCCATGTTTGACGGTGCAAAACGGATAAGTCAGCTACATTTTATTAGAGCTATATTTTGGCCCTTCTTGGCAAGGGTCCTCTTCAGGCTCAAGCTGGAAAATCAACTTGTCGAAAAACGATAAAAGATTCTTCCTTATCGTTAAACTGTTTTTCGACAAGTTGGTTTTCTAGCTTGAGCCTGAAGAGGACCCTTGCCAAGAAGGGCCGAAATATAGCTCTAATAAAATGTAGCTGACTTATCCGTTTTGCACCGTCAAATATGATTCGCAGTCAGCTTGGGCAGACGGAATATCTATAATCTTATCCCAGTAGAGATAAGATTAATCTCAGTAGTAAATACTGCAGTTAACTTTAATCCTTACCCGAGAAATATTTTACAGTGTAGGACGGTCAGCTTGGCGGTGTTTCTATAAGGAATTACACATTGTGAACGGGAGAAAAATCTCATTGTTCTTTTCTAGCCATGTTGTATCCCGAGTTCCAGTATCGCCCTCCCCCGCCATCTTACCAGGCTTCGATGCAGGAATACCGACTTCGTCTTCTTCTTCTTGAAAGGGATAGACCGCAACAAAACAACAGCGGTGCCACCAACACGCTTTCCCCGCCGCCGACTTATCGGTCTAACGCCAGTACTCTTCTAAGGTAAGGTGATTCCGGTGCTGCCACGGCACAATTTAGAGCGTGTTCCACCCTACATACCGTAGTTGCTACACATGACCTCACGAATTCTGGCTTTTTGCCGTCAAGGCTGGAACGATTTTTTCCAGCAGAATATCATGCCACGGGCGAATCCGACCAATCACGTTACAAAGATGCGTAGTTACTACGCTCCCGAGCATGGTAAGCAAATAGTTACTATTAGTTACTATTTCGTGAAGGTCGGAACGGTCACGGTAGTAGCTTTTCGTGAGGATTGAATGGAAATAACAACTAATAGTTACTGCTGTTAGAAGGGTGGAACACGGGACTTATACAGCGTTTACAAATACAGGAAAACTTAAACAGAATCCGATCTTGGTGAAAAGATTATGTTTATACGCAGAGGTAAAATAATAAACAAACCAGAAAATCTGACAAGAATAAACTCACTAGCCAATAAAAAATGTTTTGGAGCATTTGTGACATCAGTGAAGACTGCTGCTCTCAAGAGCTAGCTAGACTTTTTTTTAAGTCTTTTTACCAGCGCCGCTGACGAGGCTCCCTTCAAGTAGACCGGAATTCCTTCACCATGAAAGCATTCTCGTCCCGCTAGACTTTGTTTCTAGTCGTCTTCATGAACGGAATCCTTTCGAATCGACCGGAATTCCTTTCTGTTCGACGGAATTTCTTGTCCGTGTAAACGCTACGTTAGCAGCGTGCCCAGTATTGCCACTAGTCGCAGAATTCTGCGATTTAATCTTATATTTTTGACATACCGAGCCAGAATTCTGTGACCGGTTAGACCGTAGGCAAAGCGCAAGTGACGTGGTTTAGAGGGTAGAGATGAGGCTAAGTCTTGGACAGGGGTCTCTGGGACCTGTGTATTTCTGGGACCTTTTGTTATGTATTTTCTGCTCCATAACCAATCAACAAACGAGGGGAGGAATATCCTAGGTAGCCTACGGCTCAGACACACTGTGCACTTTTTCTCCAAATCAAAAAAATACATACTTCGCAGAAATATGTACAAGTCTCCTTCAGTCCAACAAAGACGGTAATGTGTTGCTTCTTCTTCTTTCTGATTTCGGTTACACCCGGAAACGTAATGATGCTGACGGACCAGCATCATCCAGGTAACAAAATAGCTCACAACGATGATGCGAAACACACACCATCTACCGGCATTACTGAAGCAATGCCTAGATAGCATATGTATTTCCACCTTGGTTGGGAATAACGACTAACGTAGCGTTTACAAGGACAAGAAATCCGGTTGAGTAGAAAGGAATTCCTGTCGACTCGAAAGGATTCCGTTCGTGAAGACGACTAGAAAAAAAAATCTAGCGGGATGAGAATCCTTTCATGATGAAAAGAATTCCGGTCTACTTGAAAGGAATCTCGTCGGCGCCGCTGGTAAAAATACAAAAAAAAAAGTCCAGCTATGATTTTGAGATCTTCAGTCATCAGTACTGACGTCATAGATGTTCTCAAAACATTTTTTAATTGGCTTGTGAGTTTATCTTTGTCAGATTTTCTGGTTTGAAGGATTCTTATTTTCCATCTGCGTGTAAACATAATCTTGTCGCCTAGATTGGATTCTGTTCAAGTTTCCCTGTACTTGTAAACGCTGCAGGCACAGCAACAAGCATATGATCACATGAAGCGGAAAAGCGAGATTTCTCGTTAATAATTGGTAAAAAAGAACCTAGTTTCGTGGATTTGAGCGGCCAAGTATTACACGCTCTCTGGTTCCACACTGGTTCTCGAGCAGCCCTGGCAGAGAACAGGCGCTTACCAGTATACATGATGAGAAGCGTGTTAAAGTTTGCATGTCAAATACAACCTCCAAAAGTTCTTAAAGCACGAATGGCATGTCTTTTTGTTTTTCTACTGATTTAAACTTATCTTCACACGAACGCCTTTAGTGCTTGCAAAACATCCATTGGAATTAAACCACGTAGAGGGCTTGAGGCGAGGCTTCACCGTCCAGATTTTTCTTCCGGATTCCAGGCAGCCGTTTTCGTCGAGACGGATCTGCAAGGCGAAGCCAGACACCCCAGATACCGGATGTCTGGAAGGTGCCATAGAGGCAACCCGTTTGAGAGACACAACACACATGCAAATGTAGGAAGAAAAGGGAAAGTGATTGACAGTTGTGATTGGGATGCAAGAGATATTTGAAATGTAAAGGGGATATCTACAAAATGTTGAAGAATAGCAAATTTACCTGTCATTATTTTCATGAAAATTGCAAGGGTTGGCTTGACTATTTTATTTTGTGTGTTTGCTCATGCTCCGCTGTTGTACAAAAAGCGGGTCACAAATAAATAATTAAATAAAATAAATATGCTAAAGCCCCAGACGTCTGGGAATTTGGAAGGTGGAGCCTGGCTTTTACAGTCGTATTGAAAATTGTGGCTTTCTACTGTGGTGGATTTTCGGAAATATTCGGTCTAGGCAGAGCGTGTTCCACCCTACTTACCGTAGTTACTTCGAATGACGTTACGGATCCTGGCTTCAAGGCTGGAACGAATTTTCCGATTTTCGGCAAAAAATCGTGCCGCGGGATAATCGCGCCAATGACGTCACAGAGATCGTAGTTACTACGCTCCCGAGCGTGGTAAGCAAATAGTTACTATTTTGAGAAAGTTGGAACGGTCAGCGTAGTAACTTCTCACGAGGTTGGATAGAAAATAGTAACCAATAGTGACCATTGTTAGAAGGGTGGAACGCGCTCTTGGTACCATGGGATTAGCAATTGACCGACACATTCTGGTTCTGATCTGGAAATTAGTTGATGAGGTGTCCGAAAAATTTGCGACTTGAATGGTTAGAATTTTGCGCTCGTTTCCTTCGGGTTTTAATAAAAAAATAAATATATGATGTGAAATTGGTGAAATAAGCATATATGGCTTTTACATGAGAAAATCCGTCAGACCAAAATATTTTGATGAACCACGTAAATAAGACAACTTGCGGTTCCGAATATAACAGAAATTCTGTGAAAATTAAAAGTCGTTAAAATACGCAACAGACTGAGAAAAATAATGAATGGGCATAGTTACTGGCACAAATATATCTTGGATTTTAGTATATTAAATTATTTTGACTTTTATTAGAGCTATATTTTGGCCCTTCTAGGCAAGGGTCCTCATCAGGCTCAAAGCCGCTCAAGTTGGAAAAATAAACTTGTGGGAAACAGCTTGGGCTGAAGGAATATTTAAATTTCGACTGTGCTGAGGAATTTTTTTATTTTTCCATATTGGGGTTCAGAAATATGCACCGCTCGCCCTGCAAGACAAAGTCCATCCAGACGCGGAGAATTTGAATTTCAACAAAACCGTGCATTTCAATGGCAAAAAGCAAAGCTCAGGAAATGTTCATTTCCAGATTGGAAGGTCACTTGTAAAGAAAGCACGCTATTGCGTGTGACCTCAAAGAGATTTAGTTTTCGTTAATCGTTTACCGTTGTATTTCTAAATATTTCAAGCCTGTAGGTGCAAGCACATGGAATTATCATAAATCTGAAAGAAAAAGTTCCTTCGATGAAAATCGTTCAGAAGTAATGCATTTTCGTCGAGTCTTCAAGCACACTAAAGGGTCGTATCTGTTAAACTGCAAGTGTGAGTATTTTTACCGACTAACCAGCGTTTCCACTTTGACGGATTTTTTCGTCAAAAACGGATTTCTTGGGTCCTCAACGGATGAGAATTGTTCTGTCGGATTTCCGGATTTTTGACGGATTTCTGGGATCTTGCATAAAATCGTAAATTCTAGTTAGTTATTCTGAATTTTTCGTCATTTGTAGAAGATTGAATTTCATGAACATTTTATCATCAGATACTATTCCTAAAAAAACTATGTGACCACAAATGGTTCTAAAAATTTCTCTTGCGGTGGCTTTTATTTATTTACCTTTTGTTTTCACTTCGAATGGGAAGTAGTTGAATTTTTTCGACGTTTTTTTTGCGGAATTTGACGGATGTCTCGTTCACAACGAAACTGTCGGAATTTTACGGATTTTTGGACTACCAGAACGAAAACCTGGCAACATGAAGTGGAAACACTGCGACTAACTCTTATTTCATTCCAGGGTCCCTCTAGCTCTCGCGCGCGAAGCGACTGAAAGTAGCCGACCGCCTAGTTACCGCTCTCGGAGCAGTGCTTCGAACCAACCACCGCCGAGCATGAACCCCCAAGGCTTGGCCCCGCCCACAGCATCGCACAGTCGCGAATCCTCCCAGATTAGTTACATTTCAGACTCCGCGCAGACTACAACTGTTATAAACACGGAATCAGAAGTTCCTGTTTCTCACCAAAGAACCGTGTCGGAGCCTGTGGGGCTGCGGCCGACACAAAAAGAAAAATCCCGATTTAGTCTCCCAAAAAGAAATAAAAAGAAGGATAATAATGTGGTGACGATTGTTCAGACTCAAGAGGGTAGCAGAGTGATTACTGAACCGATTTTGACGAATCCTGTGGTAGCGCCAGGCCCCGTGCGGACTGAAGTGGAAATTCTAGCGCATTTGTGATATTATTTCCAATCTTGTGCTATATCTGTGAATAATGAGTGTGCAAGTGAATCTCGAGAGTTGAATTATCAAGTGAAAGGAATGTTGGGGAACCGAGCATGACAAAGATTGAGGGCATAGAAGTACACTGCAATCAAGTATGAAGGGGGAAAGAGGACTGTGAGCAAGAATCGGTAGTACTTAATAAGAACTGTCCGATTTCTGTGGGTGCGGTTAATGTGCCGGAAATTCAGTATGTTACCACTATGCTGCTTTGCACGCGCATGAGATTGTATCCTACCCGACGAAAATGATTATTTCTACACCATCATAGAAAAGAATGAAAATAAATAATTTTATATTTGACGGGGCAAAACGGATAAGTCAGCTACAGCTATATTTCGGTCCTTCTTGGCAAGGGTCCTCGTCAGGCTCAAGCCGCTCAAGCTGGAAAGTAAACTAAAAAAAAAATATATTTTCCAGCTTGAGCCTGACGAGGACCCTTGCCAAGAAGGGCCGAAGTATAGCTCGTATAAAATGTAGCTGACTTATCCGTTTTGCCCCGTCAAATATGATTCGCAGTCAGCTTGGGCTGAAGGAACATCTATAAATAATTTGATATTGTGAGGTGTAGTACTTCCGACTTTGAGACTGAATTATGGGCGTTTGGCAACTATTCTGAACCTGTAACTTGTTGGAAACGTGTTTCCGGCCCTTTCTTGATTGCTTAACCACAGTTTCTAAAAGTTTAATCGAATATGGGATATTGGAGGTTTGGAACTCTTACCACAAAAACAAGTCTCTCATCTTACTACCAAAGCACCTTCGCCATGCTTCCTAATGGTCATTGATTGCCAATATTTTACTCGGATTAGTTTTCGTTGGGTATGGGGTCCAGTCTTTCTGTAGTCAAAGAATGACCAGGCCTTTCGGAAATTTGTACGAATTTTCGATCGTGGTATTGGTAGGGGACGCCAGTTCTCGTATAGAATTATCGGTTTTACTATTAGCAAGTTTACCATTAGCCAAAACATCGCACGGTTACTCACGGCAGGTATGGAGGATCTTTTTTCCTCTTTAAAAGTCTCCGCTCACCGCTAGATGGCACGTAGCTACGAACAAAAGTTGATGCTAACAAATCTTCAAGTCCGTGCTTCTCTGCAAGGTGCGGCTTCAACCAAGAGAAATCGTGGAGCAAGTGATCCAAAAACGCATCTTGTGCAGAAGATAGCGGCAGCACTATTGCAACAAAAACGAGGCTCTGTCTCCAAAACTCCACGTATCTCACATCTGTTAATACTGCGCTTCCTGTCTAATCTTATGATAGTTCTGATAGTGCAGCGCCACACCCAGCGCTGGACGGAAGTGACACTAAATCAAGGGAGAAGAAGATTGCTTGAGTACGCTTGAGAATAACCTAAGCTGCGAATAACGTGTTTTGGGCCCATAGCTGTCAGTAGCAGAAAAACTGTGGTGAATCGTTCGACTTAAAAGTAGCTTATTTCACGCTAGTTGATTCCACAGAGATGAGCGAATTTTACCATGAAAGGATTCGAATTCGGGGCTAGGTACGAAAACGTAGCCATCATTCCATGCTGATTCGAATCCGACCGCAAAAGACCAAGTAGTGATCATGTGTGTATAATCCAAGCGGACAAAAGAACACTGATGCCTAAGATAAATAAGTCGGTTGATCGGACCACCTCGTTTTAGCAGAGGAACTTCCACTGTAGTGGGGATCGGATTGCTTTAAGTACGTATGGGCACTTGACAGATTGAACCAACGTAATGAAAAGAACAAAAGTTGTGTATAGTGTTTAGGCTTTTCGCTGCGTATAGTCGAACGTTCCGACCGATAAGGATGCGCTTTATTTGACGCGGTAAAGTCATTCTTGACGTTCATTTGCCACCTCAAATGAAGCGTAGCCTTATGTAGAACGCTCGACTACATTTGCAACCTGTCAGGTGCCAATACCTACTTTAAGCACAATTTGTAAAAATTGGGAAAACGGAACGACGAGGCTTACAAATTTTACGCGACATATTTAGGGTCTGGAATCCGGAAGGATAAGCAGATTCAAATCCGGCCGAAAGAACGAATCCTGGATTCAAATTTGACCATCTCTGATTACACAGAGTGCAGATTGTGACTCTTGAGTGCACTGAAATACTCCCATTTTAGCCACTGGCTTGCTGTACATCTTAGAACCATTGTGACTTTCTTAACTGCTCTTGTCCGAGGGGATTTTTAATCTCGATAGAAAGAACACTCAAGTAATAGTGATAAAAACAGAAATTGTTCAAAACAGACCTCCATCCAGGGGCGATTCGAAGGGCTTGGGCAGGGGGGGGGAGGACTTCAAAATCCAAGACTGTCAGACAGATAAGCTCAAAACATACGACTGAGAGCAAATTCTCTGGAGTATGGTGGGGTGAGTCACCCCCCCCACGCCCCCTTCGAACCGCCCCTACCTCCATCTCACCCAAATTCTGCTGCTGAGATATTTCTTCACATGTTAAGCAGTTTCGTAATACTTACAAAAAGATGCGCAATTATAAAAGTAATGAGAGGACACACTAGTCGCGTTTTGCACGAAGCGCTTACTCCTCACTGCCTTGTTGGCCTTTTTTTTTACCAAGCCCTTTGTCATTTCTGCCCAGGACTGCGATTTGGCAGAATTAGCAGGAAGGGTCGCGTTTTTGCCGAAAGAGATCACAGGCCTTCCTCCCAAGTCCTCTGACCTCGGAGTTGCCAATACTCTTATGACTAACTCTTCGTGCCGATGCAAAATCGCTCTGTACCTAGCAGAAGAGCCGGAAGCGGTATCGCACCTGCTCCCAAACATCGCCGTGATTGGTTAACAGAGGACTGAGTTGTTGAGTTTGAGTCGTTAGTGCTACGTTTTCTCGCTCACTGGCGTGTTTTGGACTTGCATATAGAGTATCTTCTTTTTTCGCAGGCCTGGGCAGAAAGACAAAGGGCTTGGCCAAAAACGGCAAAAGGAGCAGTGAGGGGTAAGAGCTTGGTGCAGTAACGGGAAAATGAACCAAGGTGCCTCGGAACAGAGGGTACAAAAAACGCGACAACGTCTGTTGACGATACCGAATATTTTGTTTATGACCTTTAAAGGGCCCCTGGCATTATTTACTCTTCAACTTACAGTATTTTAAAATATTTTAAAACTATGCTGTGCTTTCAACAAATAACCCACGGTTTTGACTGTTTTAAGCCTTTTCCGAGACCCGCTGACTTGTAGTGAAAGCAGGGAAACAACTTACCTAACCGGTTTTTCTGATAGAAAAACTTCTCGTAGTCACCCGTCGACAGCGTGACACATCGAACGTAACAAAACACGGCAAGTGAGAAAATCAACGTGGTTTTGTTAAAGGGGTTAGAATGTACCATCCGAAATTGGGGTCTCCAGGTTTAGAAATACATGGAGTGTTATGGAAGTAGGTTGCGTTAGTAATATAGGTAAGGCAGGCCCTTTAAATGTTATGTCTTCGCCAAAAGTAACGTTTCAAACAATTGAAGGACCTGTCTTACCTATAATCCTAACGCAACCTACTTCCATATATTTCTAAACCCGGACACCCCAGTTTCGTCCGGTACATTCTAACTCCTGTAACAAAACCAGGCTGTTTTTCTCACTTGCCGTATTTTGCTACCTTCGATGTGTATCACGCTGTCGATGGTTGTCTGCGACAAATTTTTCCATCAGAAAAAAAGGTTGTGTAAATTGTTTCCCTGTTTTCGCTTCAGTCGACGGGTCTCGGAAAAACAGCCAAAACCGTGGACTATCTGTTGAGAGCACAGTCTAGTTTCCAAATAGGATCCAAGGGATCCAAATAGTGCGAGGGGTCCTTTAAAAGCTCATAACACATACAGAATGTTTCGTTTATGACCTTCAAGTGTTATTTTTTCGCCAAAAGTAACGTTTCAGACACTTAAAAGCGCATAAAACAATATTTCTGTAGCGTCAACAAATAGTGTGTTGCTTAAGGTCTGTTGAAATTGCGCTTATTTGCGTAAATGCTACACTGTAAAACAAAATCTTGCACTATCTGCTATTGGAATTAACCTTGTCTCTAGAAAGATAATCTTATCTCTAATTCGGATTAATCTTATCTCAATAGAGATATAGAGATAAGATTAATCCCAGTGGCAAATACTGCAGTTAACTTTAATCCTTACTTGGAGAAACTTTTTACAGTGTATGAAGCTTGAGATGGTGTGCCGCTGTGTTTTTTCCTGTACTGGTACACCGGGGGCCGGACTTCGGCAACCAACCCTCTTACATATACTAGTCAGATAATTGCGTTGTACTATTAATTGTTGTTGTATAAAGTGTGCATGTCAGTTGAAAACAAAATGGCCGGTGTACTTCTAAAGGCTAGTAAGTCCCAAATTTTCGACGGAATAACAGCGGAAAATAAATACAAAAATTACGGTTATAAAGATAGGTGCACACAGAATGCGGTTTTTTTCCGCCAACGCATTTTGTTCTTTCGCGCCGCTTAGCGAATTCGTTTCATAGACCCGACTGGCAGCGAATACGCGAATGAATTCGCCAGGACTAGATACTCATACATGGATATGATGCGTAGGACTAGAATGAAAATAGGGGGAAAAGTCAACTTTATGCTTATATACTCCACATCTGGTTATATACTCTACTTTGGCCAGGTTGATTGTTGATTTACTGAATTTCCTCAGCGCGAACTGAGGCGACGCGAAATAATTCGACTTTGAGTAGAAACGGCCGGGCGCGAAATTTGTTCCTAGCGAAGCGAATTTTGGCTGCTAAGCGACGTCAAATTCGCCTAGGCGAACGCGAATTCGCGTTCTGTTGGCACTTATCTTAACGTTGTTCGAAGAAACAGACAGCGAAGAATAATACTAGATCGACCGACGGCAACACCAAGTTGTCGCCTTCTTTTGAAAGCGGGTCGCTGTGACAAGATATTTCGAACTTTCTAGAACAACACCGAAGATATTTAAAAGAAAATGCCAAGGCTTAGTGTATTTGGTGCTTCAAAGAAATAGGGCTTTTCCATTTGTCGAGACTTCTGTTCTGTGTTCTTATACAGAAGATTTAATAACCAAAGGTTGAAAAAACACCGTATATATTTTAAATAAAGCATAACAAATAAACGTACTTTGAACTCAGTTTCTGGATAACAGAATTTGGGAAGAAGTCGTTTCCCTTTACTCGTTTTAATTAAGACGCCTGCGCTAGCTTTTAAACTGTATAGAGAAGCTCGGATAACCAAAGTAGGCATTTAAAAGAAGCGAAAACGACAAGACCAGGTTTTATCGCGGATGAAGATTTTTTTTTTACTTGCCATCCGCTAAGTAGCTTGTAGAAGCGGTCGTGAGCTAAAGAAACAACACTTTAAGTACAACTTAAAGCACCTATTGCTCAGAATTTTCTTTTTTGATATCGGTACGAACCGAGTGTCGATTTAGGAATATTCTATCGTTCAGCCCTTTTCGAATTCACGCTTCTTGATGTTGACGCGTTAAACTCATCACCCAGTTCGGCTGATAGCTTGTTCAGACGGGACTGAAATAAGCGCGTAAACAGCGGCTGATCTGTTCAGACGACAGATCACTGTTTTGGGTTGACGGGAGGATTAAAAAAGAAAAACCTAATTCCGAAAATTCTTTTTGTTTGTAACAAAATATATAAAATTAACACAAACATCTTGTGAGTTTGTCAAAGTCAAATGTAGTTGATTTGTAGTCTTTAGAGTAGATAAAAGCCACAAATCGAATATTGACAGATTTTAGGCGAATCGGTAAATTTCAAATAAAATTAATTTACATATTTTTGATTTAAAACTGAACATCAAATATAACTAATAGTAAATATAAATAATACAAGAAGACAATGCAATCATTTAGTGTTGTTCAGTTACTTTTCAGTGAAGGTTGAATGGGAAAATTATTCAAATTATTGTTTTATCCAGGTTTTATCTAAGAAAAACATTGAAAAAGTATCAGACATAAACAGAACATTCGCTATTGAAATTAGAAAATTATTCTACCTTTTTTTTCGAAATCATCCTTGTATGCTCAATGTAAAAATCATGTTATGTTCACATTGCTCTGACAGAATTTGAACTGGATTGACCTAAAACTCGCCAAGCTTGACTTATTCCCCGAATTACAGTCTGTTTACTGTCCCTAGAGTCATAAAAGGTCACATTCCAAAGGATTTAGTTTATCCCGACCGGTTACCGCGACGAAAATAAGCGCCTATTTGGAAAATCAGCGGCTGATTTTTGGAATTTTTTCAACCGCTATTTACGCGCGTAAATCAGCCGCTGATCGAGAATCGGCCGCTGTTTCAGCCCCGTGTGAACAAGCTATGAGATAATTGGTAAAAAAGGATACATAAAGTTAATAAGAATAACCGTAAGATGAGAATCGGAAACCATAGTTTTTGAGAAGAGTTGTAGGTGTCAATTCTTGAGCAGCGTTTAGTCATACTGAATCCGCTAGGGGCGCGCAGTCGGCAAATTGTGAACTTTCGTCTGGCACATCCGAGAGCTGAAATCATCTGTGCAACTACAAGTAAGTCTGGGAAAGGAAGATTACTGGAAACGACAAATCGAAAATAACAGAATCGGAAATTTCGAGAAGTGGAATCACAATTTAGCCCTTTTTTCGTATTATGCCAAAAGTAGCGTGTATATATGCAGCGTACGGGTTTGTGAATTTAGCAGATGAACTACAGAATTTTAAATGTGTGTACCTTTTTATTACATAAATGCGAATGAATTCTTATGCAATACAAGATGTTTATTTGAAGAAGTAGTCTAATATAATATTCGCGTGCAGATACCGTGGTATCAGATACCACGGTGGCTGGATCTGTATTTTGTCGTGTATGCAGTTACCATGGTATCTGAAACCCCGGTATCTTTGAAAAATGACAAATTGCCGAAATCGCGTCTTACATTTCCCAAATTAAATACTTAAATCCACCCACATTACAAGTACTAAACTGCTTTCCCACGATCTGACAAAAACCTAGGCGCTTTTGTCGGTAATGAAAGTGAGATGAATTTTCCAGATACCACAGTAACTGTACCCTGCCCCTAGACACAAAAATGCGTTTACGAAATTTCCAATTATTGTCCAATTCCGTCTAGTATCGACCAAGCTGGAAATGAAGAAAATAAACATCCAACTACCGTCACCCTAAACGACTTTATCAAGAAATTCTAAGCGCATTCGAAATTCCGGTTTTCGCCGGGTTTCGACTGAGCATCAATCCGGCAAGAAAATTAAGAGAATTAAAGGACCTATCTCACCTTAACGCAACCTACTTCAACAATCACTACATAAATTACTAAGCCCGGGACCCCATCTGGTACAGCGCTTTCTAACCCCTGTGACGAAACCACGCTGATTTTCTCACTTGCCGTGTTTTGCTACCTTCGAATTCTGTCCGCTATAGTCTGTCCGCTTTAGTCTGTCCACTTCATTCTGTCCACTAGTCTTTCCACTTTAGTCTGTCAACTTTAGTCGTTCCACTTTATTCTGTCGACTATAGTCTGTCCACTTTAGTCTTTCCACTTTATTCTGTCAACTGTAGTCTGTCCACTTTAGTCTTTCCAATTTATTCTGTCCACTTTAGTCTTTCCTCTTTAGTCTTTCCACTTTAGTCTTCCTGTGTATCACGCTATCGATAGTAGTCTGCGAGAAGTTTTTCCATCAGAAAAACAGGTTATGTAATAGTGCGAGGGGTCCTTTAAGGGTCCAAAATTTAATTTCACCACTACATTCATACCGACTTCAGATAAAACTTGTACCTCCTAGAAATATACGGTGTGAATCCACCATGCCTCCTGACCCTTAATTCGTATGGGAGTGCTCACAACGCAAATTGAACTACGTTGCGGAATATATTTTGATCCCAACACAAACATGGCTTTTCAGTGGCCAATGATAATCTCGTGATTGTTGATCACTGCGTGACCACTGACTGAGTTGTTGAGTTTTAGTGGTTAGTGCTACGTTTTCTCGTTCTTCCCGAGGACCACTGGCATGTTTTGGACTTGAAGACGTCATTTATTGTCATAAATGGTAAGGGACGAATGTGTAAAGATATATACAAAATGGGATATCAATTTCATTATCGTCTACAAACCGGTCAATGGATGGTTTCTCTCAACCTTCGTAAGTCAAAGCTTTAATTTCTTGATGAAAGCAGGCATTTTTAAATTCAGAGATTTGTGACCTTTGCGTACTTCCTGTGAATCACGCTATCGATAGAAATATGCGAGAAGTTTTTCCATCAGAAAAATAGGTTATGTAATAGTGCGAGGGGTCCTTTAAGGGTCCAAAATTTAATTTCACCACTATATTCATACCGACTTCAGATAAAACTTGTACCTCCTAGAAATATACGGTGTGAATCCACCATGCCTCCTGACCCTTAATTCGTATGGGAGTGCTCACAACGCAAATTGAACTACGTTGCGGAATATTTTAATCCCAACACAAACATGGTTTTAAGTGGCCAGTGATAATCTCGTGTATTTTGCTCACTGCGTGACCACTGACTGAGTTGTTGAGTTTGAGTGGTTAGTGCTACGTTTTCTCGTTCTTCCCGAGGATCACTGGCGTTTTTTGGACTTAGCCATATAGAGCAGTGGTTCCCAACCTTTTCCGTACCGTCGTACCCCTAATTAAGGTTACAAAAGTTTGCGTACCCCTTTTTGAAGAATCGTTGTTCTACTATTCTACTAAGATCTGTCAACATCAGAACGCCAAAAAGACGTCATTTGTTGTCATAAATGGTAAGGGACTAATATGTAAAGATATATACAAAAAATGGGATACTTGAGGCTGCAAGGTTGTTTCAATTTCATTATCGTCTACAAAATACTACTTGACTTATGATGGTCGGGATCATCAAGTGAATAAATTCAGCAGGAATTCCCGTCAGGATGGCGAGGTCTGTCCGAACTGATTTTATTTTAGTTCCAGATAGAATCGCTACCAATCGAGGAGGTGGCCACTCCCAAAACAGTGTACGGTAAGAGCCCACTTGCTGCTCACGAACGCTGTACAGGGCTGCCAGCCAAGTGAGCACCCCCTCGCTGCTAATACACGTAAAGCACATCTCGCATTATTTACTATGTATGTCCCAGCATTCAAAGCTATCTGAATACTGTAAAACTAAGCTCTGCTCTAACGGCTTTGGCTCCACGGCTTTGCTGTAGTAAGCTTTCTCTCAGACACCTTGCAAGAACTCGGTAAAACAGGTTTTACGCATCAATAGCATGACACGCGAACAATCACCGGGGGCATAATGTTTATTACATTACATAATGTTTATTACACACGGGGCATAGGTACTATTACATATTCGAAGAAAAGCTGAAACGCGGCAGAGCGACGGCAGGCGCCCTGCCACCCCTCCTCGAGTTTTGGCTAGCAACGTCCCTGGTTTCACCACATGCCTGGCAAATAGCCAATGACCATTCGTGACGAATGATTCAGGAGACGAAATCTTTTGGCAACGGCTTGCTGCGCTGCATCGACATAAAGCCGCTTTCCGACGCCTACGCATCAGATTTGTCAGTGGGAAATGGAAGTTTTTGAAGAAAAAGACAACAAACAAGAGCTGTAAGCTCATATGGCACTTGCAAGCATAAGTAGTAAGAAATACCCCAACAAGAAAAAATTAAGGGGGCTGAAAATTCAACCTATGGTTTCACTCTAAATATAAAAACTGGAGACAGAAATCAAAAGGAAACAAGAAGGAAAAGAAAAACCCGGAAGGCTGGGTCAGAGGATGGGAGTGACGGTCAAAAGTTTTTTTTTCACTTTTCGGTTAAGATGCGCACTTTAAGGGTGCTTTAAGGGGTCTAAGCAAAACCCTTGAGGCAAAAAGGTTAATGTACTCATGGCGATCTTGAAAAAGTAAATTTTGCTCAAGAGTGTTTTTTGTATTTTGCGGTTAAGATGAGTTCTTTAAGGAATGGTCGGATCGGAGAAGTGACGATGTCAAGGTTCTAATACTCTAGCAAAGTTGTATCGTCCTATCACATCTGGGAGTACCTTAACTCACGATCACCGTAATTCCGGACACCCCCCTACAGCCCCCCCCCCCCCCCCCCTCGGTACCCGAAATCCGATCCAATTCTGTCACTGATGCACCTAGGACTTGTGCCTGTACGTCCGACCAAGTTTCATCCTGATCGTTCCACTCTATGCGTATCACAAGACTTCCGGTTCTCCCCTCCACACCCCCCCCCCCGAGTTTATTGGATTTGGTCGATTTTCGGCTCCCCCTCAGATTCAGATTTCAGAGACATTTAATTCAACAGACATCTGAGACACGAGGTCTTCCCAGGTATCAAGTTTCATTAAGATCCGATCACCCATTCGAAAGTTACGCATGTCCCTATTTTCTGGCTTCCGCAACCTCCCCCTCCTCCCACGATGGTGGGATCGGGGAAGTGACTATTTCCAAGTTAGTTTGGTCGGGTCCCTAATATGTCTGCCAAGTTTCGTCGTCCTAGCATATCTGGAAGTACCCTAACTCGCAAACACCGGACTAACCGACCGACAGACAGACGGAAAAGTGATCGGTCTATGGCACTTGGCCGGAAGGCAAGTGCCATAAAAACGTGCCATAAAAATGCTGATGATGAAGAAAAACGTAGTGAAAGAAATTAAATTCAACAGAAGAAACCGAGAAAGGAAAATGTAAACGAGCATCAAGCGCGAAAGCCTCTCGCGCAGGTACGAAAGACACACGCTGCGCAGCCTGTACGCAAGCAAGATACACGCATACGCAACGACGCGTCAATGGGAAACTCCTCGAGTTTTGACTAGCGACGCCCCTGGTTTCACCGCATGCCTTGCAAATAGCAATGCAAGAATAGAACTTGGTTCTATTCTTTCGTTGCGTTTTATTTATCCGCGTAAGCTCTGTGTTGCGTCGACGCAAGCCCGACGTAGAGGTTGCGTAGCTGAGTGTGTAAGGCTCAACGCGTCAATGTGAAAGCGGCTTAATGGCACAAAAGGAATTATGATTTCGGTGGTTCGAAAAGGAATCGGACGAGGCAATTCTTTACGAAGTAAATTTATCTCAAGTGTCCTGTAGGCATTAACCTATAGCCTCATCCTAGCACCATCGGCTCGCATGTCGGACGGGTGTAATTAAATAAACAACAACAATCTCTCGGTAGAATGGGTAAGGCACTGCAAATCACAAGCTCCCCTCTGATGCCGAAAGAGTAGACAGCCATCTAGTGTCTTCGAAGTCAATTACAGGTGGGTCTCGAAGTTCTCGTTTAACCAAATGAAGTGGACCAGTGATTCCCCCTTGTAGAAACAACATTGGAATAATAAAAGCCTGCAAAGAAAGTGGGTTTATGTACTATATATCTAAAACACGGAGAAAGGGAAAAGCTACCATCCCCAGGAAGAATACATTTTATGTTAACTACTGCCAAGAACAAACAATCAGATAGACCCTCCGTCGTTTGTCCCATGCAGCGACTATGGATACCCCGACAAAACTGAGCGGACCTGGCTAGAAATATTTGCTCTAGCTTTGAGCTAAAGCTGATACCCTGTCACTATAATTCCGTCTACGCCGTTGCTCATCGTAGAGCAAAAAGTGCAGGAGGCGCGCTGACCTGCTCTGGAGCACGTCCAGAGAACTACTGCCAAGAACGAACAATCAGATAGAACCTCCACCTTTTGTCCCATGCAGCGACTATGGATACCCCGACAAAACTGAGCGGACCTGGCTAGAAATATTTGCTCTAGCTTTGAGCTAAAGCTGATACCCTGTCACTATAATTCCGTCTACGCCGTTGCTCATCGTAGAGCAAAAAGTGCAGGAGGCGCGCTGACCTGCTCTGGAGCACGTCCAGAGAACTACTGCCAAGAACGAACAATAAGATAGAACCTCCACGTTTTGTCCCATGCAGCGACTATGGATACCCCGACAAAACTGAGCGGACCTGGCTAGAAATATTTGCTCTAGCTTTGAGCTAAAGCTGATACCCTTTCACTATAATTCCGTCTACGCCGTTGCTCATCGTAGAGCAAAAAGTGCAGGAGGCGCGCTGACCTGTTCTGGAGCACGTCCAGAGAACCAATCGGTTTCGACTTTTTTCCTCTACGCGGCTTCACAGCTTGTGCAGAACTTCTACTTGTCGAAATTACGTCATAACCATACACTGACGGAGAGTTCAAAATTCAGAATGCAAGTGGTACCAATTTTCCTCTCAGCCCATGAAATTATTAGCCAGTTTTTCATTCCTGAACCCGACTAATGTGTTTGTCACTGTGTTCAAATTGTATGTCTATTTAGTGTGCTTTTTATCTATATGAAAAGAATGTTGTCATGTTTATTTCCTTTGTTTTGATTTAAGTGTTTTAATATGCATATTTTTGTGTATTTCATCGATACTCCGCTGTTACGCAAAAAGCGGGTCATAATAAATAAAAAAAAAAGAAAAAAAAAGTGGTACTCTGTATTTTTTCTCTGCCATTTTTTCGGCTGGGTTTCGGTCGTTTTTGGGAGGGGCACTTTTCAGAAATAATAGGCAACCTGTCAAGTTAATTTTTAGAAAATAGAGGAAAAAGATTGATGTCCATGTGATCCCAGTGATGTCAATGAATGTCGATGTATCTATCTTCACGCAGACGCAATGTCAACAAGGGTGGAGACAAGACAAACCGTCTTACCTTTAGTCCCAGAAAAAGCCAAATGATGGCACCAAAAACGCCAGCACCACTAACTGCAGAGTCGAGGAGCCTCGTGATCTCTGCATCATATTTTATGACTTGGCGAACCAATTTGTCAACTTTGTACGTCATCGCTGTTTGTTTCTCAATGGAGGGGCTGAGGGGGTCCAGAACTCGGAGACGGTAGCCAAGAGGGGAGGGCAGTGGCATCTGTGAAAATAAAGAAGTGTATAAATAACCAAATATGATTTGGTTTATTGTACTTATTATTACCGTGATAACTGAGCAGAGAATTAAAGGGACGGACTGGCTGGCAAGACATTCAGTATTGAAATTGAAACCGTTCTTGCAAGATGATCTTTTGATTTCTACATGCGGTCTTTTTAAATCTTTTAAAGCGAAATGATTTCAAATTAGGTTGGTTTAATATTTGTTTAGTTTTTGTGGAAGTGAAATGTCTTGGCTCTAACGACATTTTACTAAAACATTTTACTTTCACTCCACGGTTGAGCGCTTGCGCACTTGTTGGTAACGGGGGGGGGGGGGGGGGGGGCAGAAGCTCTTCAAATCTTCTGCGGTATTCCAACGGTTTAAAGGATCCCAAAGGATCCTCAAAACAATCCGGTCACTAACGTTGTTTGATGTTTTACTAACACTCGGATGCACACGGATTGGAATTCCTTTCCGGATCAATTCCATCCGGAAAAGTTAAGAGCATAATGACTTAATAATGAGAATGAAGAGAGTCTGGCACGGGAAACATGATTTCGTTCGCAGAATCAAAGCAGGTTCAAACAAAATTAAAGGTAAGTAGCTCTGAGCGTGTTCCACCCTACTTACCGTAGTTTTCACGAATGAAGTCACGAATCCTGGATTTTTGCCGTCAAGGGTGGTACCATTTTTCTATTTTCCAGCGGAATATCATGCTACGGGCTAATCCGGCCAACCAAATTACAGAGATTCGTAGCTATCACGCTTACTACACTCACGAGCATGGTGAGCAAATAGTTACCATTAGTTACTTTTTCGAGGGGGTTGGAACGGTCAGCGTATAATAACTTTTCACGAGGTTGGAACAAAAATAGTAGCTGATAGTTGATATTGGTAGAAGGGTGGAACACGCTCTGAATAGTATGTTGGAAATAAAAATACTTCACTTCTCAGCAGTTAGAGTTCGCGAGATTGCGTAATTCGAGTCCACCGACTCCTCTTGTACTAAAGAGGGGGATATCAGTACTTTCAGACATTTTGCTACACAGCCCATTCAGGAGTTGGGGGCAATCCAGTTTTATCGATGCTGCTACACATTCAAACAAGCATTTTTTTTTTCGCGATTCGATCTTAAACAGATAACACAAGGATGCGCGGTTTCAACAGATAAGACTTAGATAACAAGCATTGGCGGGAAGAGCATCTGCTGACTTTTCCGATATCCTGTTTTCTTGGCGGTGTTTCGACTCACGCGGTAAGAGCTAACATGCTAGTGGTATCCGCTGAAACCGCGCATCCTTGTGTTATCTGTTATGAAACTTATGGCAGTGTAAGTAAACTCCTCCATGACTACCAGTTTAACGAACGTGGGCGAGTATCGGAAAGTATGCGTTTAATTGCGTTTGTGTAGATACCATGTCATCTCTTACCACGGTAACTAAATCTGCAATCAGTCCGACTATTGCCGAAATTGCACTTTCGAAATCATCCCAAAACTGATATCCAGTTACATCACTAAGTGCTAAACTTCTTTCTCGCCAATCTGACACAATTTAACGAAAGTGAGATGACTTTTCAGATACCACGGTCGGACCGTGGTATCTGAATATCAGATCCCAGGATAAGTGGCCAGATACCACGATAACTGCAAAAATGCCTTTTGACCATGCTATCAGATACCATGGTAACTGCGAAAACGACTTCAGACCGTGGTATCAGATACCATGGTATCTGCAAAAACGAAATATGAAAGACTCACAGGTATGATGGTGAAATTATTCGCTTTTAGCTGACGGATAACCCTTTCTTGTGCATTTTCCAACAACGACGTCGCATTCTGATTGGTTTGTTCGTCAGGCGCTTTCTCACGATTCGGTGATTCAGAGGGGCGAGGCTGAGCAGGCAGGCAAACGAGGACGAGAATGAGGTATGTCGATTTGGCTGGTAACATCTTCCTAAAAATAATATGTGTCAGTCAGACGTCGAGGAAGCTTGCATAGAGCGTGTTCCACTCTACTTACCATAGGTACTACGCATTACGTCACGAATTCTGGATTTTTGACCTCAAGGCTGGAACGATTTTTCTATTTTCCAGCAGGATATCATTTCACGGGTGAAACCGACCAATCGTGTTACAGAGACGCGTAGGTACCACGCTTACTACGCTCCCGAGCATGGTAAGCAAATAGTTACTATTTCGAGAGTTGGAACGGTCAGCGCAATAACTTTCTACTAGGTTGGAACGAAATAGTAACAAGTAGTTACTACTGTTAGAAAGGTGGAACACGCTCATAGTATTCACTCATAAGGGAGGTTTTTTGCGAGATTCCGTAATCGCTTTCTGGAATCTGGAATCTAAACTTTTTCGAATAAACGTGGGTTGCCTAGAGGTTTATTTGATTCTCATAAATTCCAATAAAGCCATCGTTGATGCCACGTACCATCTTGTTTCATTTGTAGTAAGACTTGGACTGTTTCGTCTACGCTTCCGACATTCTCGCTGAATTATTTAACTTTCCGCGGAGCTCTCCACTATCCGAGAAAGCTGCTACCGTCTCAAAATTGGTCGCGAAAACAACTGGAAAGAGGTCCCGACTTCGCTTTCGAGGTCGCGAAACCCTCCTATAGTAACCATAACCTAACCTAAAGCGTTGCCCTTGTCTCCATTCAATGAATGGCTGTGATCGATGTAGTAGAGTTAAACAGGACAGTTCGAAAGCTAGCCCTGGTTTTTATCCTTTCTTGTCGATTTATCTGTCTTTCTTAATACGCTAATGGTGGCGGATTTTTCTTAGATACTCAACCACTTTTAATCTTAATAAGAAAATTAATTGAGGAACGATGAGATATTTAATGGTAATGTACCAAGACGATCCCAGCGCAGACTGGTATCCCTTCCAGGATTGTCCACACTATCACCAATTCCGTGAGGAAAAGTTGGAATTTTAGACACTCTACATGACGAAGTCCGAAAAAACACCAGTGAGCATCGGGAAGGACAAGAAACGTCACCCAAAGGAACCCTCAAAACTGATTCAGATCCTCTGTAAGCCAATCAACAACGTTCACTAGGGCAGGGGCGTCAAGACTGGGAGGGGGGACGCCCCCCCCAAGGCTGTCGGGCAGTCGCTAAAAAGCGCCGCGATTTTTCGTCAAAACAGTTGATTTCTTTTCATGAAAACAGTCGGTTTTTCGGAAAATTGGTCGATTTTTCGTCAAAATAGTCGGTTTTCCTGAAAAGCAGTGATTTTTTTTCAAAAATGTCATTTTGCTGTTGAAACCAGTTGTTTTTCTGCAGGAAAAGTCGGTAAAATTACCAGCCAGTCGGTAATGCCTCGTCCCCACCCCAAACATTCCGGCTAGTAACACCTCTGCATTACGGTTATCTTGTGTGAAGATTCTGGCTCTTCGATGGGCACCTGGCGATTCTTCGTCGGCGCGTAAAGTTAAGTTTTTCTTTTTATTCACTTCTGTTTGGTCAAAGTTTGTAAGTTCGGCTCTTGGTTTCTCTTACTTGCGTTTTATTGAGCTCTTGTTTCCAAAAAGTCAAACTACGTCTGCAAGGTAGTTTAAGCTCCGTATAGTTTCATATTCAAAACTACAGTAAATGGAATGGACAAATAAAACGGCTTTTAAGCGAAACTACACTTAAAAAAACGCAACTTTAGTCATCAAAAGTATTAATTACGGGCAACGGCCTAAAAGCCACGATTCGGAGCTGCCGTACTGTCAAACCAAATACTGGCAGCTAATTTGTTATTCTTCCTCGATGTCCCCTTTAAGTGCACTCACAGTCCGGTAAGATTCCGCACGCGAAAACTCGCATGCAAAATTCGCGCCACTATGCCCGACAGGTTTTTCAGATAAAACGAATTTCGGACGGGAAACCCCAGATTTGGAAAATCTACTGCTTAGGCTACAGTCAGATGATGATGATCGACTGCCGAATGTTTGCAAATTCTCTATCATTAAAAAATGTCTATTTTATATTTTTTATATTAAATACAGGAGGTGTAGCCTATGTAACTTTGAACAGTTCTGAGGAGTATCGGAGAAAGATGCAATTAAGGAACTGCTTTGATTGACCAGTGTTTTCCAACTATTGCAGCAAGTGTATGAAATGTCGCTGTTCAACTGTAGAAAATATTCAGACCTCCTGTCGATAGCCTAATAAACAGTTTGCTTACCTGGTAGCTTGCATTTAGCCGACGCTTGCCGCAAAGATATTTCTCTAATAAACATAGTTTTGCAGCTGACATTAAAAAGTTTGTATAAACATTTGGAATTTCAAACACAGCTTATAATGTTTCAATCCTCAGAGCACAATTTCGCATGCGTTTAAAATTCGCTCCGGAAAAAGTAGAATATTTTCTAGTCAAATCGCAACGACATTGTCGGACCGAATCCGCATACGATGCGTCAAAATTCCGGAGCGGAGAAGGAAATTCGCAGCGGACTGCGAAATTCGGACTGTGTGTACACGCTACTTTACCGTCTTGCATCCCATTCTCAAATAATAACTGGGCGTTTTTAGCTAGGCTTCCGCTTTCAGATCCGTTTGGAAAAAACGCCTGTCTGGATCCCGGAAGGAAAATGTTGGAGGTGAAGCCGGCACTAAACGTGTCTAGGTCTCCGCACTATAAAACAAGTGTGTCTGAATAAGTGACAGAGAAAAACAAACATCTTACCTCATCTCAACCATCCACATTTTCCATCAGTAATCAATCAATTTGAAATCCCAGCAGTGTCTTCGCAAAACCTATCATTTACAATACTAGACTGAAACCGCACCAAACATCGTAGAAAGTAAGCAGCAAGGGTTATTTCAACATTTTGTAATCGCATTAGCGGGAATTACGTGACCTTGGTAGCGACTTAAACCAGCGGCCATTAACAATTAGCACTAAATAGAGATTAATTGTTAGTTCAGATCTTCCTCGGGGTAACACCGAATAGCCTACTTATCTCTGTCGCAGAGATATGTCAACTGGAATCGGACAAAAGGTCGGAAGTTCGGGATGAAATGCGACAAGCAGCTCTTTTTAGCCCGCAACCCCTGTTCTCTCATCCTAACGCTAGGTAAAGTCGTTTGTCCCCTGCTTTATCAAGAACTCCGGAAGAAAGTCTCAGGATCGTAACTTCCTTAAAGCACACCTCGCACTAAGACTTTTCCAAGGGCCACAGACTTCCGGCAAAATTCAGATAACCGCTTTTTCGCAAAAATAGCATGAGACGCAAACTCTCGTCGGGAACATAATGCGTATGGAAAATTGTGAATCGCATTATAGGTAAGACAGGTCCTTTAAGTACTATTTGCATTTGTACTGCCAGTGCTTTAAATATCTGGGGCACCTGTTCCTAATAATCTCCACATTAATCTCGTCAAGACCAGACATTTCGGAAGAGCACAACTCTCCTGCAGGATTAAGGGGTTGCTCACTCGCCAGCACTTCCCCTCGCATAAATAGCATGAGACGCGAACTCTCGTCGGGAGCATAATGCGTATGGAAAACCGTGAATCGCATTATAGGTAAGATCGGTCCTTTAAGTACTATTTGCATTTGTACTGCCAGTGCTTTAAATATCTGGGGCACCTGTTCCTAATAAAGTTGATTCCACATTAATCTCGTCAAGACCAGAAATTTCGGAAGAGCACAACTCTCCTGCAGGATTAAGGGGTTGCTCACTCGCCATCACTTCACCTCGGTGCCCTACGTGTTGTACAGCGTTTCCGGGAGTGAACCTCTCGGGCAAAATGTAATGTCAAAACTCGCGGAAAGCCAATCCATTAGTCTATCTTTAAAATCCTGTAGGTTTAAGTCATCATCGTATCGAAACATTTACTTTAAGACAATAATTAGATAAATAATTAAATATGACGCGTTTGCAGTTTGTGGTCAAAAGAGCTAAAGTGGGCGACTAACGAGGCGGCAGCAAGGCGCGACTGCGTGTCAAATTTGTCGAGGTCATGCGCCCACTCCACGTTCCCCCAGCGATCGGTCTAAAAGAGAAAATACTTGATTAATAAGCGAGGGGTTATCCACTCTCAAGCACGTGCTGTACACCCTTTCCTGGCACCGACCGAAACAAGAGCTATGGGTCATAAATTAGGCGAGTCATCTTTCAGAGGCTTCTAAACTTGCTGATTCTAATAATACAAAGCAAGAGAAAAGGCTTTCGCCCCTAAATAACTCTAAGCAATTTTGAGTAGTCGAACTGATAACAGTTAAAAATCCCATCAACAATGCACTTGAAACTATTGATCGGTTCAGCATTAACCGCATCTTTGGTAAGGCTGTTCCGAGGATCAACAATTATGTTGCCAAAACCCCACTTAAAAACGTCCTTGTGATATCTTGATTTCGCAAGCTTGTAGCCTACGCGTGCCCCCGGTGATGGCGGTTAATGCCGAATCTTACTAGATCCGTCACTACAAAGTTGTAAAAAAAAAACTGTTCAAAATTATATATTTAATGTTTTAACACGTGGTAACAGGTGTCAGCCGGCGCGGGCACTTGCTGTTCATAAATCGAGAGTGGTCAACCCCTGGTTATTCAGGGAAATTTTTAGTCCTTGGCTTCTTTTCAATCAAGGACAAATAAAATTTCTACTCCAGTTTAAACTAACAGTATGATGATGGCTTTTCAACTGCTTCTCCGCGTATCTAATTGAAAACATAAAGGGCAGCGCGATTCTGGAACAAGATGAGACATGTCTGTGATCTTTCGGACACACTACAGAGTTTAAAGGAGCCACGTACGTTAAAGCACACCTCGCACTGATTGCGCGCCACTACATAGACACGACGCTACGTAGACACGTCAGTAAGTGAACAAAATCCGACGCTATACATGCAAAATAAAAAACCGACACTACGTGGACACGAAGGTACTTCGAACGACGCTATGTAGACACGACGGTACATCGAACGACGGTATGTAGACACGACGGTACATCGAACGACACTGCGTAGACACGACGCTGCATCGAACGACACTACGTGGGCACGTCACTAAGAGGACAAAATCCGACCCTACTTCGAAAATCAGAAAGTTTTAAATCCGACACAACGTCGAAAATCAAAAAGTTTCTACGTAGTGTCGGTACTCATACCGTCGTGTCCATGTAGAGCGTGTTCCACCCTTCAAACAATAGTTACTATTAGTTACTATTTCCGTTCCATCCTCACGAAAAGTTACTACGCTGCGTTCCAACCTTGTCAGAATAGTAACTAATAGTTACTATTTGCTTATCATGCTCGGGAGCGTAGTAACTACGCATCTCTGTAACGTGATTGGTCGGATTCGCCCGTGGCGTGAGATCCTGCTGGAAAATAAAAAAATCGTTCCAGACTTGACGAAAAAAAGAAAGAATTTGTGACGTCATGCGTAGTAACTACGGTAAGTAGGATGGAACACGCTCGTAGTGTCGGTACTTGTACCGTCGTGTCCATGTACTGACGGTTTTTTCGTTTCGATGTACTGTCGTGTCTTCGTAGTGTCGTGCCTACGTCGGGACATTATCCCCTCGCACTATTTACTGTTTATGTTCCAATATTCAGAACTATTTGAATACTGTAAGACTGGGGTCTGCTTTTAACAAATTAACCATGCCTTTGGCTGTTTCAAGCGTTTTCCTAGGCCCAATGACTTCTAGCAAAAGCTCGGCAAAAATCAGGTAACCGGTTTTATGCATCAGTGGCATAATACGTGAAGTTGCAAACAATTGTCGGGAGCATAACGCGCTTGGAAAATCGTGGCTATTGCAAACACCAGTGTGGCGTCGTTGGATTATAAGGTTTGAAGCCAAGCTGACCATTCGTTGCAAACAAAAATATAAAACGAGATTTTCAGTTTCTTTTCTTGACCAGCTAGTTATCCCAGCTTGATGATATGCGAGGGATCAATAAAATTTCGGTTGCACTTCCGGCAAAGCGTCCGGCAGACCGTTTGGACAAAGCTGAGGACGGCTTGCCGGAAGTGCAGCCGAAATATCCGAAATTGTATCTATCCCTCGCATATCATCAGAGGGATAAATAGCAAAAAAAAAAAAACCCCGAGAATCTCGTTTTTGAGAAGTCGTCGTTAGCGCAATTTGGAAGTAGGTTGCATTGTCATCACAGGTACAACGGGTCCTTCACAAATACTGAATGTATACTGCATCTACTGCAAATTGTACTTAACGGATGGAGGGATCAAGGAAGCGCTAAGCTCCGAACACACGCTTCGTCCGGTTTCTGCTTGTTTTCAAAAGAAATCATTGTCGAACAAATAAATCGCCTTGCCCAAATGTGGGAAGACCATCAGGATTACTGGGCAACGACACAAAATAATATTTATAGCCCTCCATATTGTCGGCCGGTCGATAAAAACAAGACCAAAGGTTTCGATGGGATCCCGAAAATAAATATTTGTTCCCGGTTTGGGCCGGATTTCGAGCTAACTACTTGTCCGAGTACAAAAATAACTTTCACATAAGTTTTCAGCATGCCTTCTTACCCCTAAATCGAACATCTCATCAACCTCAAATAAAACTTTTACTATTAACAAACTTTCCGGTTTGGGCCGGATTCCGGGCCAACTACTTGTCCGGCGAAAAAATGGTTTCATATTCGTCTTCACCATGTCTTCTTATTCCTTAATCGACCATCTCATTAGCAGTTTACAAATATTTTGATTCTACCTTGATTTAAACCCCCTCCACCACCCCTAAATATAGGGATACAGAGCCCATCTACGAAGTCGACCTTTCCCTTGACCCAAACGATCCGCCCCCCAAGTTTGATCAAAACGTCTCATTCCCTTTGAGAGGTATCGTGTTTACAGACGGACAACCTTTGCGATGACAGAGGTATCCCTCCACTTACGTTTTGGGATCCCAAAAGCGGAGTCGGTACGAACCGCCGCGACTTTTCCTCAAAAATAGTAGTATTTAGTACAGACAATCGATTTTTCTTAAAAACAGCCGGTTCTCTCATAAAAAAAGCTATTTTTCGGGAAAAACAGTAGATTTTTGCAAAAAACAATAGGTAAAACTAACAAGCCAGTTGGTAGATACCTTCCTCCTCCTGAAAAACCTTTTGGCTGGAAAAGACTCTGTTCATTAGAAACATACAGAAAGCGGAGCAGTTTTTTAGTGCAAGGCGCAAGCCGCGCAAGTTGAGTTAGCATAAAAAATAAGAACAACCAAAATAAATCAACTTTTACCAACAGGCTTCTGATCTCAGCGAACCGATATTTACCGATGGACAGGTTTTACATTTTCGGTGAAAATGTAGAAAAACTAACCTGAAATACAACTTCCAGTCTGGCAAGCCTCACTGCTTGTTCAACAGTAATCTTCTTTGAAAATACAGCTAACATCAATATGACGGACTTCAGGGCCTCGATGCCGAAACCAATAGCTATTATAAAAAAAAAGTATAAGTACGATACCATGGCCAATTTTTTGCATTATATTATTATTATTGTAAAGAGTAAGCGAAAGCTTGCTCCTTTTTCTGTACTTGAAAATAAAGAAAGGAACCAATTACAGCCGGTCCGGAGCCCGGCCGGACGTAGAGATCTGGGGCCCCTAACAGAATTTGGGCCCCTATCAGGTAATTCATCAACAGAAGACTTTACCTATTAAAATCCTTGCCAAGAAGGATCGCTGACGAACATCGTAGCTTTCCGTGTTTGAGCTATTTTCAATATAAGAAGTAGAATAAAAAAACTGTTATTTATTCTAAAAAAAAAAAAAAATATAGACAACTTATTAAACGAAACGGTCTCTGAAAAATAATGTATATTTTATTTTTATACTTTTACTCTAACAACAGGAACATGTTTTCTTAGCCGGCACCAACTCTAATTAGTGTTCGGGTATAACGGGTAGGATGGGTCCGGCTACTTGCTACCGAGATGTTATGGAAACATCCTTGCAGAGCACTTTGCACTGTAATAGTCCTCCTATTTATTCCCTCCCTCTATCGCCTACTTTTCTATATATCTCTTCGGATTCCATCACCATCATTAATTTCCCGACATCGTGACAATAGGTCACTCAGTTCTTATCCACTAGCTCCAGTTAGCTGCTGGCTAATCCGAGGTCAGGCTTTGATCCATTTCATTCTAAGTATTTTGGCTACGGACAAAAATAATCCAAAAGTAGTTCTCTTTCACTCTTGGTCCAATCAGGACCTCAAATTATAATTTATGGTAAGAGTTGTTTATATATTTAGTTATGGACCCATTAGTCCTATATCATTTATGTCCACTCTTGTACAGTAGAGGTATGCTTATGTGAACGTTTGCTAACAGTGAACGATCGCCGAAGACAAAACTAAAACCCAAACCAGGCATTTTTTCCTATAAATACTAGTAATAATCACTCACACTTTTGTCACTTTTTGAATATTTTGCTAATTCACGATTCACCTACGAAAGTGACTCAGCTGACACCTCTGTTTTGTTTTTATAATTTGAAAAGTTTGCCGGGAGGAACACACCTTCAATGGAGAAGATGGCGGTCCGAACCGTCAGATGCCTTCAAAAGAGGAAGGACCTTTTTAATAAATTCAAAATCAAAGAAATTTAATTGAATTTCTGCTTCAAGTTTGTGCCAGGATAACCCTGAAATAGTTGGCTGTTAGCTGATATCAAGTTTGTTATTTTTATTTTCCATTTTACTTTTTTTATATGCAAGGAAGAAAGCCAAGGTAGTGGAACAGTTAAAAAAGTGTTCAAATAAGCATACCTCTACTGTACATGATTTGCCGCAAGCGTAAACTGATCTACGTTACGGTCCATCTCGGCTAGTAGGCCTCGGGCTTGACTGGATATGTGAATTCCAGCTTCGCTAGGATGTGTGAACCAGCTTGATTAGGGATTTCAGGATTGACTGCGGCTTAGCTATAGAATTCCCCGAGGCTTTCCCTTGTCTCTTTTGTCCGGTTTCCTGACTGGTCCTGGGTCTAGTGGTCACCTACGGTGCCAGAATGTCTTCAGCCCACACCGCAGGAGGCTTATCTTCATTAAACCTAACCTACCTCTCGTTCATCCTCACAACAGACAGCATCAAGAGAGGCAGTCAGGGGCGGTTCGAAGGGCTTGGACATGGAGGGGTGAGGACTTCAAAATATACGACTGGTTAAAAACACAGCACCAGCAGGCTCAAGAAATATTAACGCTATTAAGTTCTAAAACGTTGCTTATAATGCCATTGTAGTAATAAAATGCAAGGATGTGCAAGGATGAGCTTCTGGTTGCTGATCCAGTTTTTCGCTACGCAGCTCGGACGACAAAGGGCAAAACGAAATTACCTCGTACGGTCTAGGCTCAACACTGATTCAGGATTTTAGAATCCTTAATGCAAACCTCTACTTAAAGACGTATTCTCGCCGTTGGCCGAGGACTCTTCGGGGAATCGAAGGGAACGGTGAGAATAGAGGGAGTCACTCCACGCGGACTCCGTGTACAGAAACAGCGAGAACATGGGAAATGCTTCCAAAATCGATTTTGTAAGAAAAATAAATATGCAGTTGACGAAATTAGTCTGGATCGACTTTATTTTTGCCTTTGTTTATTCTGATTGTTTTAAATTCGTTTTACATTGCACCAACACCGGCAAAAACTGATTCCCCTCCGAATCTGAAAGGGAGTCCTTTTTGATGATAGTGATGACTATCGGAGCATTCCCCTTCCGTGGGGACTCGCAAGAATACGGGGGTGAGTCCCCGGGACCAAAAAAAAAGCGGGGACTCCTCAAGTGGAGTCCTCGCGGAAAGGCGAGAATGCGCCTTAAGTTTCTATCCCAATATTCGAACAGAAGTTACTTCTTTGAAACTCTGCCGGGTTTCCCAAAGCCAACAAACCCGTCGCGGCTGTTACCAGCCCCGCGCAGTACCCACGTTGCTGGACGAGAAATTTCCACAACCGGCATTTCTGACCAATTAGCTTCTCGGAAGCTACCTGCCGTGGTCTGATATTGCTCAAAACGTGCCAATAAGGGAAAAATGCAAGAATCAGTCTGGCGGCCGTTTGTTCAGTAATGGCGACAAGATAATACAAAATACCCCCCCCCCCCCCTCCCCCAATGTTGTCGGCCAGTCGGTAAAAAATAGCCGAATCGGCGCGAAGTGCCACGATTTTTCGTTAAAACAGTCGGTTTTTGGTAAAAATAGTGGATTTTTTGGGATCCCAAAACGTAAGTGGAGGGATACCTATGACATCGCAAAAGTTGTCCGTCTGTCCGTCCGTCCGTCCGTCCGTCTGTCCGTCCGTCCGTCTGTCCGTCCGTCCGTCCGTCCGTCCGTCCGACTGTAAGCACGATAACTCTGGAAGGGAATGAGATATTTTGATGAAACTTGGTGTGAGGGTTCGTTGGGTCGTCGGACCAGTCAAGTTCGTAGATGGGCTTTGTAGCTCTACATTTAGGGGTGGGGGAGGGGATTCAAATTAAGGGACAAACAAAATTTTTTGAAACAGCTAATGTGATAGTCGATTATGGGGTAAGAAGACATGCTGAACACGATGGTGAAAACCATTTTGTCATCGGACAAGTAGTTCGCCCGGAATCCGGCCAAAACCGGAAAGTTTGTTGAAAGTAAAAGTTTTATTTGAAGTTGATTAGATGTTCGATTTAGGGGTAGGAAGACATGCTGAAGACGATGGTGAAAATTATTTTCTCGACGGACAAGTATTTCGCCCGGAATCCGGCCCAAACCGGAAAGTTTGTTGAAAGTAAAAGTTTTATTTGAAGTTGATTAAATGTTCGATTTAGAGGTAGGATGACATGCTGAAGACGATGGTGAAAACTATTTTCTCGACGGACAAGTATTTCGACCGGAATCCGGCCCAAACCGGAAAGTTTGTCAAAATTAAAAGTTTTACTTGGAGTTGATTAGATGTTTGATTTAGGGCAAGAAGACATGCTGAACACTTATGTGAGAACAAGTTTCTACCTGGACATGTAGTTCGTCCGGAATCCGGCCAAAACCGGAAAACTGTTGGAAGTTAAAGTTTTATTTCTAGTTGATTAGATAAGCGATTTAGGGGTAAGAAGAGATGCTGAGTCCCTGTATGACAATCATATTTTACCCGGACATATAGTTCGACCGGAATCCGGCTGGAATCGGAAAATTTGTTATAAGCTAAATTTCTATTTGAAGTTGATTAGATGTTCATAACTGGGGAAAGAAGATACCCTGATTTCGTGTTTGAGCTTTCTTTTTTCGCCGGACAAGTAGTTCTGGAGTTCGGCCGGAACCGGGAAATTGGCAGAAGTGGCAGGAAGTTTTCGTCAAAACAGATATGACTTATAGGGGTAAACACACATGCTGAATCCAAATCTGAGCTTGGTTTTCTCAGGTGATTAGCTATTTGGCCTTAATCTGTTCCTGAATTTTAATTGTAAAAATTTTCAAGGTGTCTGGCGAAGACTGGATCTGGCTAAGACAAGACCCAGTTGTCTGGATCAGATATTGAATTTTTGGGATCCCATCGAAACCTTTGGTCTTGTCTTAATAGGTCGGTTTTTCGCCGACCTTTTTGTCGGTTTTTCGAACAGTCTTTTCCGCAAAAAACAGTCAGTGAAAATTTATCTGTCGGTAAATACCTTGTCCCCCCAAACATTTTGGCTAGTAACGCCTCTGCTAAACATACCTTGTGTGGTCCAAAGGTTATGGGACAGGAGATACCGTTGAATAATCTCTTTGTCTCTTGGTGAAATAGTAGGTCCTGTGATGGCTTCAGTTGGTTCTAATTGAGTTTCAAATTGTTTGTTGAACCATTCCACGATGGGATCCCATTCATTCTCTTGCATCTGAATCCAATCCGACGTTTCCTGAAAATTGACTTCTTATAATAATAACGCAACCTACTTCCACAATCACTCCATATATTTCCAAACCCGGAGACCCCAGTTTCGTACGGTACATTCTAACGCCTCTAACACAACCACGCTGATTTTCTCACTTGCCGTGTTTTGCTACCTTCGATGTGTGTCACGTTGTCGACGGTTGTCTACGGGAAGTTTTTCCATTAGAAAAACCGGTTATGTAAATTGTTTCCCTGTTTTCGCTACAAGTCAACGGGTCTCGGAAAAGGCCTAAAACAGCAAATACCATGGGTTATTTGTTGAATGCACATCCGTTTTACAATATTCAAATATTTTAAAATACTGTAAGTTGAAGAGTAAATAGTGCGAGGGGTCCTTTGATTATTCTATTTATCATTACTGATTTATTACCAGTCATGGTACATAAATGTAGGCTGTGTAGGCCTACATAAAGACGGAGTAATAAATATATACTCAGGCCCGTATCCAGGAATTTTCTTCGGGGGGGGGGGGTCCTGCGGGTCGGACGAAAACGTAAAAACAAGAGCTACGAGCTCATATGGCACTTGTTACGAGTAGGCACGGCTCGGTTATGTCAATGATATATCTAGCGTTTGCTAGGTGTCTTCCCACCAAGTTTCATCTCGATCCCTCCACTCATAGCGTTTTCCAATATTTCCGGTTGCCCCCTCCAGCTCCCCCCAAAAGTCACCGGATCCGGTCCGGATTTTAAGTGGGTCGTCTGAGGCATGAGGTCTTTCCAAATATCAAGTTTTATCGAGATCCGGTCACCGCTCAAAAGTTATAAATACCTCAAGATTCCGGATTCCCCCTCCCTCCACTCCCCCGAAAGTGCCCGAATCGGCTCGGTCATGTCAATGAAGTATCTAGTGTCTGCTAGGTGTCTCCCCACCAAGTTTCATCTTGATCCCTCCACTCATAGCGTTTCCCAAGATTTCCGGTTCCCCCCTCCAGCTCCCCCCAAAAGTCACCGGATCCGGTCCGGATTTTAAGTGGGTCGTCTGAGGCATGAGGTCTTTCCAAATGAGGTCTTTCAAAATATCAAGTTCCATCGAGATCCGATCACCCGTTCAAAAGTTATAATTACCTCAAGATTCGGGATTCCCCCTCCCTCCGCTCCCCCCACGGTGCTCGGATGGGGGAAGTGACTATTTCCAACTTAATCATTTGGGATCCCTGATATGCCTGCCAAGTTTTATCGTCCTAGCTTATGTGGAAGTGCCCGAACTAGCAAAACCTGGACAGACCGACAGACCGACGGACGGACAGAAATTGCGATCGCTATATGGCACTTGGCCGAAGGGCAAGGGCCATAAAAAGACACAGATCAGAGGGAAAAGCCTATAAAAATTAATATTGTGTATGTTTCGGGCGGGCGGGGGGGGGGGGGGGATCAACCCCCTAACCCCCACCCTGGATACGGCCTTGTATTTACTACATTAAGTACGCGTTTAGTCGGGATTCTTCTCTCGCCTTTCCAGCACTGCAGGTACAGCCCAGCGTGTGTTAATTTATCTGCACAAAAAGCTTGAGGTCATGGCAATGGTCGAAAGAAAAGAAAAAGAAGAAAACAAGGGACTATGATTTAGAGCGTGTTCCACCCTTCTAAAAATACTAACTATTACACTGTAAAAAAAAAATCTTGCAGTATTTGCTACTGGGATTAATCTTGTCTCTAAAAAGATAATCTTGTCTCTAATCCGGATTAATCTTATTTTAGTAGAGATAAGATTAATCCCAGTAGCAAATACTGCAGTTAACTTTAATCCTTACTCGGAGAAATTTTGTAAAGTGTAGTTACTATTTTCGCTCCAATCTCGTGAAAAGTTACTACGCTGACCGTTCCAGCCTTCTCGAAATAGTAACTAATAGTTGCTAATAGTAACTATTTGCTTACCATGCTCGGGAGCGTAGTGAGCGTGGTAACTACGCGAAAGTTAAAACAACCACCCGTCAAGGCATCAACACGATATCTCCACTCGTTTGTACCTTATTTTATTCATCACTACAACGAGGCTCTAAAAACATGAAGAAATAACCGACAGGCCTACAGGCAATATTATGAAAATTCGACAATGTATTTTATTTATTTGACTAATTGTACCTACATAACTATTCTAATTGTTTCTTTTGTCGTGTAGTGTACGATTACTTTGTCGTCAGCCTATGCTATCCAATGGATAATTTGGTATTAATAAATGATTGACTGATCTCTGTAACGTGATTGGTCGGATTTGCCATTGGCATGATGTTCTGCTTGGAAAATAGAAAAATCGTTCCAGCCTTGACAGCAAAAAGCCTGAATTCGCGACGTCAAGCGTAGTAATTACGGTAAGTAGGGTGGTACACACTAATGAAGTGCTACTTCGGTGATTCCTTTGAAGGTACGGTAGATCTGAAAGCGCTGCCTCCATATGATGAAATCATGTAGCACCTTAAAATTTAACCGAAAAGGGCCGAAATATTGGCAGTCTAGTTACCCAATTGACTTAGAGAGGCTTGAAGACCCGATGAACATGCGTTACTTCGTTGCAATTCACGAATTATCAAATGTTTAAATAGTCGAATTTCCCTGTCGGAATTGTGGTACTACTCCCCGAAAAATGGTCGTATTCAGGAACAGAAGTTTTCCTAGGGCATTGTGTCGGTTCCTTAATCAATTTGGTCGGGTCACTAATATGCCAGCCTAGTTTTATCGCCCTAGCACATCTGGAAGTCTCATATCTTACAAAATCTAAGATTTGATCCAGACAATTCGGTCTTGTCTTCGCCAGGCTAATCATCAGAGAAAACCGAGTTCAGATATTCTATCTACCTATCTATACCTCTATAAGCCATATCTATTTTGACGATATTGACCGAAACTTCCTGCTTTACTACTGCCAAATTTGCGGTTTCGCCCGAATTCCGAGCGAACAACTAGTCCAGCAAAAAAAGAAAAATTCAGAAACGAAGCCGGCGTATCCCCTTATACGCCGTATCCCCTTATATAAAGAAATGTAATCAACTTTAAATAAAATTTTGACTTAAAAAAAATGCGGGTACAACCGGATTCGGGACTAATTATATGTCCGGGTAAAAATGATCATTATATACAGACTCAGCGTCTCTTCTTACCCATAATTATATCATCTAATCAACTTCAGATAAAGCTTTTACTTTTAACATATTTTCCGGTTTTGGCCGGATTACAGGCGAACTAGTTGTCCGGCGAGAAAATGGTTTTCACCATCGGGTTCAGCATGTCTTCTTACCCATAAATCAAACATTTAATCAACTTCAAATGCAACTGTTACTTTTAACCAACTTTCCGGTTTTGGCCGGATTCCGGACGAACTGCTTGTCCGGCGACAAAATGATTTTCACGATCATGCTCAGCATGTCTTCTTACCCCTAAATCAAACATTTAATCAACTTCAAATGAAACTTTTACTTTTAACCAACTTTCCGGTTTTTGCCGGATTCCGGACGAACTACTCGTCCAGCGAGAAAATGAATTTCACCATCGTGCTCAGCATGTCTTCTTATCCCTAAATCAAACATTTAATCAACTTCAAATGAAACTTTTACTTTTAACAAACTTTCCGGTTTTGGCCGGATTTCGGACGAACTACTTGTCCGGCGAGAAAATGATTGTCACCATCGTGCTCAGCATGTCTTCTTACCCCATAGTCGACTATCACATTAGCTGTTAAAAAATATTTCGTTTGTCCCTTACACTGAACCCCCTCCCCACCCCCAAATATAGGGCTACAGAGCCCATCTACGAACTCGACCTTACCCTTGACCCAAAAAATCCTCATACCAAGTTTCATCAAAGTATCTCATATTTCTTGAAGGAAATCAAGAAAGAATTGCTGGAATAAACGTTTTGGGATCCCAAAAACTCGATGCATAAGTATGGACTGAACTTTTTCATTAATTTCCCTGACCTTCTGCGACTTTTCACGGTTTTTCCTGATTTCCCTGACCAAAAAAAATTCCCTGACTTTTCCCTGATTTCCGGAGCCACACGAACCCTGTGGTATAGTGATCCGCGTAATAGGAGAATTTTGTGTTGCGAGGACGTCCGGACTAGTTAAAAAAAAAAAATCCTTAACACACATCAAATAATGCAGTGTATTAAGTTAAATGAGACAAAAATAATTTGGCTTTTCAGTTAAACTTTATTATTAGCCAATGTGGAATGAAATAAGAGTGACAAGCGCATGAAATAACGAGTGATTACCAACACGTTGTGTGCCCTTGCCAGGTAAACGTGCTTCCATATTTTACAGCCATGACCTCATGGCATAAGGTTTTCTTAATTAATATCGATGCACCCTTAAAAGGTTTCTTTTTATAGTGAGAGGCGCTTAAGCTAGTAGTAAGTAGCTATCCTGTAAGTATAGTCCCCTATCCTGTAAGTATTGTCCCCCAGGAAAACCTGGAAGCCCAGGTTCTCGGGTGACTGGTTTATCTGAAGATGTATTGTTTAGTTCTTATGTTTTTTTTGTTACAAGTTGTTCAATGTTATTTTGTGTAAAAAATAAAGAATAACCTAACCTAACCTATAATATAACTATAATAATCCCACTGTTTCCGTTAATTAATCCTGAATTCGAGAAAGACTGTGCATCATAACAAGGGGACATTTCCTTTTCTTCAGTAAACTCAGTTCTAGCCTTTGAAGAATGTACCTGGGATTTAGCAAATTCTCTATCCTGTTCAAAATATTGTTTTTGGGATCCCAAAACGTACCTATGACATCGCAAAAGTTGTCCGTCTGTCCGTCCATCCGTAAGCACGATAACTCTCGAAGGGAAAGAGATATTTTGATGAAAATTGGTGTGAGGATTCGTTGGGTCGTTGGACCAGTCGAGTTCGTAGATGGGCTTTGTAGCCCTACATATAGGGGGGGGGGGGGGTCAAATTAAGGGGAAAACAAAATATTTCGAAACAGCTATTGTGATAGTCGATTATGGGGTAAGAAGACATGGTGAACACGATGGTGAAAACCATTTTGTCTTCGGACAAGTAGTTCGCCCGGAATCCGGCCAAAACCGGAAAGTTTGTTAAAAGTAAAAGTTATATTTGGAGTTGATTAGATGTTCGATTTAGGGCAAGAAGACATGCTGAACACTTACGTGAAAAGAATTTTCTACCTGGACATGTAGTTCGCCCGGAATCTGGCCAAAACCGGAAAATTGTTAGAAGTTAAAGTTTTATTTCTAGTTGATTAGATAACCGATTTAAGGGTAAGAAGAGATGCTGAATCCGTGTGAGACAATCATATTTTACCCGGACATATAGTTCGACTGGAATCCGGCTGGAATCGGAAAATTTGTTATAAGTTAAATTTTTATTTGAAGTTGATTAGATGTTCATTACTGGGGAAAGAAGATACCCTGAGTTCGTTTTTGAGCTTTCTTTTATCGCCGGACAAGTAGTTCTAGAGTTCGGCCGAAACCGGGAAGTTGGCAGGAGTGGCAGGAAGTTTTTGTCAAAACAGATATGACTTGTAGGGGTAAACACACATGCTGAATCCATATCTGAACTTGGTTTTCTCAGACGATTAGCTATTTGGCCTTAACCTGTTTCTGAATTTTGATTGTAAAAATGTTCAAGAAGTCTGGCGATGACTGGATCTGGCTAAGACAAGACCCAGTTGTCTGGATCAGATATTGAATTTTTGGGATCCCATCAAAACCTTTGGTCTTGTTCTTTTAGCGATACTGAATCTGCAGACCCTGCTGCCAAGAGAAGAAAGTTATAAGATGTTTCAGGGACAAAAGCGATGCGAAAAAAGATGATTAAAAGGTCTTTTTACTGTGGATAAACAGGATCTCGTGCCATATTTGGTAAACAGTCTGGTGTTTGGGAAAGCGGCTAAAAATGATTTCTTACCGTCCCTCGAAATAAAAGCGTATCATTTTCTAAATACGCAAGGAGATCCGTAACCACGTCATACTTAGTGATGCGGCCTGGGTTGTCCTGAACGGTATTACAGATTGCAGACTGAAAAAGAAAAACTTTAGCATCAGAGCATATAACGCAACTTTTAAGAAAACTGATTACTCCATCAGTCTTTACGAAACATGCATTTTACATGCCCAGCAGAGGTATACTTCTTTGGAGGTTGGTCAACTATGGATAGTGCCATTTGTCACCCACTTGCTGCAAGTTGACTTTTTGGGAGTAAAATTTTGTTATTTATGGTCTTAGGGAGAGACCTAAGTTGGTACTTAACCCCACTAATGCACTAAAAGCTGCTCTGTCCAAAGCTATAATTATATAGCCACGAAAGGCAACACACATCACATCAACGAACATTCTTCTTTATACTTATTTCTGGTTGCTCATCAAATAGGCCTACTGGGCATTTGGTTATGCTAATCAATCAGGTGGATAGGAGTAGAAAAAGGACAGTAGCCTCAGCATAAAGCTTTATCAAGAAAACACAGAACCGGCAGTATCAGCATTATCCTAGATGGGGGAGGGCGGGGGGGGGGGGGGGGGGCCTACAATGCTTTAGACAGGGGTTGAAAATGCCCCACAAATGGAAAGCCATGAATAAAATCTATGAATGCACCAAAGATTCAGCAAAAATGAACTGATTGCAACAATGAACTGCAATATACTGAGTGACTGTCAAATGACATTTGATGAGGGCAGCAAAGTAAGAAAGTTAGTATCACAGGCTATGACAACAAAAACTTACAATATGCATGACAGGTATGCAGATTTCAGGATTCTGTGCATCCCATTCAGCGGCAACTGCTAAGGAAAGCGGATAGCTATTTACTGAGAAAACTTGGCCACTAGGGGTCTTTAACTTTCTGTTATCAAGGTTGATCTCATATTGACCATCACTCCCAACAACACTGACATTCTTATAGAACCTTTTCTTTGCTGAAAAGGAAATAATAATTAAGTTTCCTTGACATCAACCTGATCCTGGCACAAATCTATGAAGGCCTACACGAGGGGTATCCAACCTGGAACTTTGCTGGAAAACCTTTCAAGGGAATTTCTGTGCAGTCCAAAACAGGTCCTAGGTCACTCCAGGGTCACTCACAGCTTCCTTCTTGACAGTTAAGACCTATTTAGGACTGGACTGTAATTTCCTTCCATCCTTTTTCAGGCCAGGTTCGAGGTTGTGTAAATTCGAGGTTGAATGTACCTGCTCATGCTAAAAATATACAGAAACACTGCCCTATGCCTATGGCTACACAGGGGCTATTTGCCGCCAAACAAAATTACCTTAATTACCTTAATTCGCACTTCGGAGCGAATTAAGATCAGTCTTGATCTATTGAATCGCTCCGTCATTGATGATGTGATGATTTGTTAGGGTAGAGTAGAGTAGAGTAGAATTTAATTTAAAAATGACTTTCACAGCAATCATGCCGAATTTTGCATTTCTCGTCAACATATAATACATGAAAATGTTGTCAATGGACATTTACAGCAGATTTGCAGATGTCAATATATATATATACAATTTAGGCACAACCAAATCATATAAAAGCAAATAGAACAAAACAAATTCATTTTTAGTCGTGAGAATTAAAAAGTGTCACGAAAGATGGAACGAAGCTTTTCCTGTACCTTTCGTGAGTGCAAATTACTGGTGTTAATTTGGGGACTTTCTGGAATTTTTCCCGGGGGGTCTACTTCTGGGAGGATCGTGGATGGGTGGGAAGAGATCACGGAACCTTGTGTCAGAAAACGCCTGTGTTCCGTAACCATAGCACAGTGTTTGTCTCCTTTCCTCAAGCGTGGTGAGCTCGAACTTTTTGAGAAGATACAAATAGGGGAGCTTTCCTTCCCGCCCAATAATGCGCAAAGCCCTTTTTTGGATACATTCAATCCGGTCTGAAAGATCTTTTGTAAGGCCAAAATGTCATACCGGACAAGCATACTCAAGGACTGGGCGTGTAAAAGAAGTATAAAAGTGGAGCAAATCTGAAGTGGAGGATGAAAATTTAACCATGTGTTTTAGGAGGGATAGCGAGGGGAAAGATTGTTTAGTCATAGTTTCGACATGGGAGTCCCATTTAAGGTCGTTAGAGAGGGTAACACCCAACAGCTTTACCACCGAAAGAGTTACTACTGGGGGAATGGGTTGGGAGAACTCAGGATCAGATTTTAGAAAGCTGATGGTAATAATATTTGACTTGTCAGTGTTCACGGTCATCATTGATTCTGCGGCTTCCTCTGTGATATTTCCGAGTATCTCCATTGCTGAACTTTTTTCGTTTCGAAGGCAAACTTCTAGAACTGAGAGGTGATCGACGAACTTCCATATGTCATGTGATTCGGAAGCAAGGGAGTTGATCATAACTAGGAAAAGTAGGGGACCCAGAAGAGTACCTTGCGGTACTCCGCAGGTGGTTGGGAGTGGATCAGAATAAATATTATTATATTTTACAACTTGAAAACGATTAGAAATGAAAGAAGCTATCAGATTTACAAGAAATGGGTCAACTTTAAAATCATCCAGCAATTTTTTAATTAAAACTGAGTGGCTGATCAGGTCGAAGGCCTTTTTAAGGTCAATTAGCAGTAAGTTGAGCCATGTGTCTGGCTTTTCTAAATTCTTGTAAATAGTATCTAGTAGACTGACTAGATAATGGGTGGTGGAAGCACCTTTTAGGTTAACAAATTGTCTAGTATCTATTAAATCAGTGATTACTTAGGCTTTGAGTTGACTAATCCGTGAACTTGTTCTCTATCGTACAGGGCAGCTGCTCTTCCGACTTCCTTCTTATTAGCTTTCGTAATGTATTTGCCTGGTCTTTTCTCCCCTCCCTGAAGTGTTTCAGTTTCTGTCGAATCAGATCTTTTATCTTTTCGTTCATAAAAGGCTTATCTGACGTGCAAATTTTCTTCTTTTTCTCTGGGAAGCATGTGTGGTAGTTTGACAGTAATAATTGTTGAAATGCATTCACCTGCCCATTGCCCATCGACAGGCATCAGATGCATCCCAGTTGTATTTCCAAGGCACATCATTCCACTCTTCATCTAGCAACTTTTTGAAAGCTTCCTCGTTGGGTGCTGATACCCTGTCATTGGTCAGGCTGTTCCATGTGTTGACAACTCGACATGAGAAAAACTGTTGTCGTTGTCGGGTTCTGACAGAAGGCTTAAATAGCTTCTTAGAGTGTCCCCTTCTATCTGCGCCAACGCTCTGGACAATGGGCATACAAATTGGGGGTTGTTCTTGAGAGGTCAGCTTATATGTCATAAGCATGTCAGCTCGCCGTCGTTGAAAAACAAGTGTTGTTAGTTTCAGCTCCTTCAGACGTTGTTCATAGGATTTATCTTTCATGTTTGTTATTATCCTTGTGGCTCTCCTTTGCACTCCTTCTAGGAGCTTTACGTCACCCTTAAACCCTGGTGATGCTAAGCACATTCCAAAATCAACCACTGGTCTGACAAGGGCCTTGTACAACTTCAGGAACACCTGAGGGGATCTACTGGATATGGTTCTTTTAAGGAGGCCAAGGACAGAGTTTGCATGAGAGACAGTCTTTTTGTTGTTAGCATGGAACTTCAGCTGATGATCAACAATAATCCCAAGATCTCTTTCTTCATCAACAGCCTGCAGTTCTTTGATGCTGTTTGTGGCTCTGTCTAGCATGGTATACTTGGTGCGCACGTTTGCCTTGCCAAAGTGTATAACACTGCATTTTTCAATGTTGAAGGACATATGCCATGTTGTTGCCCAGTCTTGGATACGACTGAGATCTGCCTGAAGCAGGTTTGAAGTGACTCGTTCTTAACTACACCAAACAGCTTTGAATCATCAGCAAATAGAGTTAAAATGGATAAAAATGGATTCTACCACATCAGGCATCCTAATAAGCTGCAACTTGTGAAGTCTCTGGCATCTTTGAAACCCAACCAACATACCTGGTCTGAAGGTATGTTGAATTTAGTTGACGAGCTTTTACCACAAATAGCATCAAAGAGAAGATAGGACAGTAGCTGCACTGGGTTAGTACATCTAATCAACAAAACATTACTGATTTTTAAATAAATATTCCTTGAGCCCAAGCTGACTTTGAAACATATACAATGGATATGTCAGCTATGATGCTTCATCAGCGATATTTCAGCCCTTCTTAGCAAGGATCCTCGTTAGGCTGTCAATCTTCAGGGTAAACGTCAGGTCAAGGTCAGGAAACAAACCTGTGATTACAGGTTTGTTTCCTTTCCTCTATTTCATGGTCAAAATATGGCTCTAATAAAATTCAGCTGACATATCTATCCATTTTACACTGTCAATTACAATTCCCAGTCAGCTTGTGTTGAAAGAATAATTGTTCAAATTTAAAACAACAGTTGTGTTTGGGACACATCCTCTATGCCCTTCACAAGGGCCTTGTGAATACAGTGTGAATAAGGCCAGAATAAGGCAGAGTGGCGAGAGAGCTGCTTGACTCCTTAATTAAACCATGCATATAAAACAAAATTAAGCTCATAGAAGAGTTATGATAATTGAGAAAGGTTTTTACCTTGCGATACCGAATTGCGTCTGAAAACAGCTGGTAAAACTTTAGTTCTTAGAAGTGAGGAAAATAGTTCCATGTCGAGTGCTTTTTGAATTATCTGCCTTTTCAGTCACGGTCGCTAGTAGAGTGTGTCGCCTGATCTCGTTTGGAGGAAGCAGACGAAAGATCAAAGGCAGGGTTGCCAGGGGCAGCACGAAAGTGCTACTTTTAATACTTTTTTCTAAAAGTAGCACTATCAAGAAAACGTAGCACTATTGTAGCACTTCTAGCTAAAATAACACTTTTTTCCTTAAAAAAAACACTTTTATTCTCTTTAACTAGTATTCCGTTTACAGGCACACAATTAGTTTAAAAAATAATGCTAAATTGAAGTAGAATTAAAGTGAACTGCGGTCGCATTCCACGACAACGACAAATATCTTTTACTGCCATGGCTTCGTCCGTTTGTTGCACTTTCAGTTGGACTTGTGAGAAGAAACAGATTCACTTTGACGAGCTTGGGTCTGTGACAATTATCATTTGCCTGCTTTCAGTTGTTTATAACTTTAAATGCTCAGTGTAGTAGTTTCTAGGGGTGAAGGAAAAAGCTACTGCTCTTTCCGTACAAGATTAAAATTTAAGCGAACAAAGTAGCCTACCTGGTAGCCTACTGTATATATCTCACATTTTGTTATCTTACTTTTTCCCTCCACTTTGCAGTGCAGTATATATTGGATACTGCACTGCAAAGTGGAGGGAAAAAATGTGAGTTGTAGTGTGGTCAGGTCAAACACAGGTTGGGGGATGCGTGTTGCGAGAAGCGCAACACGTATAAAACAACTTTTTGAAGTAGTACTTTTTGTAGAAAAGAATACTTTTCAACAGCACGAAAAGTTTCAATGTTGTGGCAACACTGTCCAAAGGGCTTTTCTTGATTTTTGAATTTCAAATTCTTTATTTTTGGGTTTAAGGGTTGTTTTCTGCCAGACAGCGAATTAAACTTATCACATCAAGGACGAAAACAATCTGAAACATGTCTGGTGTAAGTCTTACCGTAATTTAGTATGAGAGGTATTAGCTGCATTTGTTGCACTCCAGGCTGTCTCTGGTGTTTTAGTCACCAGTGTACGGTTCTTCCCTTAAAATGTGTTTTTTTGGTTCACCTGTTAGTTGATGAAAACTGGCTAACTTCTCGCTGAAGCCTAGCTCACAAGCAGGTTCTGGTTAGTCCGTACCGGTGAGATAAAATCGGACACTGGTTAGTTCAAAAACGGGTTTATAAGACTGGTGAGAAGTCACTGGTGGATTCAAAAATGGCTTATAAGAACAAACGGAGACCACCTGAGGGCCTGGGTTCAGATCCCGGCTGAGGAGCATTTTTATATATCAGTTCACTACTTATAAAACAACGGAGACCACCGGGGAGAACTCCCGTGACAGAAGAACGCAGCTATTGTACCTTGAGTGGCAGTTGGAAAAAAATGCAATCAACAGAACTTTAGGCTAAACAAAATCTTGGTACGGTAGAGGTATGCTTATTTGAACAGTAAATGTGAACATTGCAGTTTTGGGCTAAATGGTAATTGGGCCACAAACTGTTGAACCTTTTAATACTATGATGTTGATTCCCTCAGTCTAGTACACTAGCCCCTTTTCAGGCACAGTGCTCGAACCTCTAGCACCATGCCTGGGTGCTAGACGTTCAAGCACTGTACCTTGGATTTCATGCATGGTGCATGGATTTCAGTATACAGTGCATACATCAAAAACACAGTTTCTGTCATAACAACTGAGCACTAGCTCGGACAGGGCTGAAATTACTACCATGAATTAGAGAAATCAAAGACAATCCTTTATATATTTTTCACAATAAAAACAAAAGGGCTCGGCTGATGACAGATGTGAAAAACCTCATTTCCTTTTCTAAATAGTCAAGGGTTTTGCATGCAAAGTGTCCTGTGCCTCAGCTTTTTCTACCTAGCAGCCAACCAGAATATTGGCTCTTGGGGAATAGATAGGGAAAATACATGGAAAGTAGATAGGGTGCTGTTAGGTTTTTCATCTCCATCATCATTAGAGCCCTTTTGTTTTTGTTGTGAAAAATATATAAAGGATTGTCTTTGATTTCTCTAATTCATAGTAGTAATTTCAGCCCTGTCCGAGCCGGTGCTCAGTTGTGATGACAGAAACTGTGTTTTTTCTGTATGCACTGTATACTGAAATCCATGCACCATACGTGAAATCCAAGGTACAATGCTTGAACGTCTAGCACCCAGGCATGGTGCTAGACGTTTGAGCACTGTGCCTGAAATGGGGCTAGTGTACTAGACTGGATTCCCTTGAACCTTTTGCTCTTTGTTTTTCAGTTTTGTTATTTTACATTCTTTCCGTTATGTTTTCCCCACCAGGTGAAACTTACACTTACAGCCAGGCGACAGAATCTGATGTTTAGCTATTAGGTTAGTGGTTTGAACAAGTAAACCAAATAAGATCAAATTCTGATCTTATGGTAGTAGGACCACGATACTCCTGAACTTTAGCATTGGTTTGAGTTCAATAATACCTCACTAACTTGCTGCTAAGTACCCCAATTCTCGATTAGAAAAACACTCATGCTGGCACATGTTAAAAAATCGTGGAATTTGGCGCCATAAATATTCTGAGAACAATGACGTCTCACAGCAAACGACGGCCAAACAAATCATGTTCGCCATCTTGTCTTCTAATATTTATTGAAACTGTGTGTTAGTTTTTATCACTGGATGCAGCCGAACATGGATTATAAGAGAAACTGGGAATCTGATGCTCAAGTTCGAAGAACAAGCTATTTATTGGTGTATTGCACCATGGATATTCAGTCCTTGGTATCAATAAATTCTTTCTAGGAAAGTTCAGCTACTTTTGTATACCTGAATTTCCATGCCAATATTAATATGATACTAAAAACTAGCTAGGAAAAAGCTGCAGGCCTTATTAAATTAGGGATTCTTTCCTGAATACTGTGGTATATTTGAAACATTTTTCTCAGCTGTTTTAGACTGAAAAAAAATAGAAAAAAAAATATGATGAATTCCCAGCAATTCATTTTCATTACGAAAAAATTGGCAAATCGGCGCTACTGCTGGTAGGGCTTTTTGTGGCTACCCCATCATAGTTAATGAACAAGAACAAAGTTTTTGATGTGATCCCAAAAATTCAATATTTGACCCAGACAATTGGGTCTTGTCTTCGCCAGATCCAGACTCCTTGATTAGATCCAGACTCCTTGATCCCAGAAACCGATTAAGGCCAACAAGCTAATGACCTGAGAAAACCAAGTTCAGATATGGATTCACCATGTGTCTGTCTATAAGTCATATCTGTTTTGACGAAAACTTCCTGCCTTACTTCTGCCAATTTCCTGGTTTCGGCTGAATTCCAGAACTATCTGTCCGGCAAAAAAAGAAAGCTAAAAAACGAACTCACTGTATCTTCTTTCCCCTATATCAAACAACTAATCAACTTCAAATTAAAATTTAACTTCCCGATGAAAAATTTATCTCAAAATAGTACTATACAGTAGTACGAAAAAGTAGCATGCAGTACTAACGATGCTACTACATGCTTCTACTTCAAGACTACCGTGTTACTGCATACTGCTATATGCTACTATTAGCAAGACAGGATGCTACTGGATACTACTAAGTAAGATTGGACTAGTCTGAGGCACATCAAATGATAGTATTCTTTGCCATTACATAGTATTACATGCCACATTTTCGTACTACTATCATACTACTACGCAGGCTACAAAGTTTTCATCGGGTTATAACAAATTTTGTGGTTCCAGCCGGATTCCGGGCGAACTATATGTCCTTGTACAAAATGATTGTCGTACAAAGATTCAGCATCTCTTCTTACGCCTAAATCGGATATCTAATCAACTACAAATAAAACTTTAGCTTTTAACAATTTTCCGGTTTGGGCTGGATTCCGGGCGAATTACTTGCACGGTGAGAAAATGGTTTTCACCGTCGTGTTCAGCATGTCTTCCTACCTCTAAATCGAATATCTAATCAACTTCAAATAAAACTTTTTCTTTTAACAGACTTTCCGGTTTTGGCCGGATTCCGGGCTATCTACTTGTCCGGCGAAAAAATGGTTTTCACCATCGTGTTCAGCACGTCTTCTTACCCCATAATCGACTGTCACACTAGCTGTTTAAAATATTTTGCTTGCCCCTTAATTCAACCCCCTCCCCCACCCCCAAATATACGGCTACAAAGCCCATCTACGAACTCGACCTTACTCTTGACCTAAAGAATCCTCACACCAAGCTTCATCAAAATATCTCATTCCCTTTGTGAGTTATCGTGCTTACAGATGGACGGACGGACTGACAACTTTTGCAATGTCATAGGTCCACTTACGTTTTGGGATCCCAAAAACACACCGCTCACATTGGCAAAGGCCAAAGGTTCTGCCATATCTTGTGCATACTGGCTATGCCAGGGTTCTCTCTGGTCATACTGTGTTTGTAATTCATCTTGCCAGAAGTTGTCACAATTCCTGGAGCAGCCCTTTTTATCTTTGACAATTCTCACATACAAAAACTTTGTTTGTTAAAAAAAAAATTTCAGCAAAAAAGATGCCTGGGGCTAGGATCAGCCTTGCATGCTGTCCTACTCCAGAGCCTAGTCGATTTTTGGTTGGAGACGAACATTCATTAATGCTTGTTCTTTCAGGTTTCCAACCTTGAGAATCTCCCGCCACACACTATCAGAGCTGTGACAAAAGAATTGAATGCCCTCGTTGAAGAGTCCCTAGAGGGCATCAAGCTTCACATTTCAGAAGAAGATATCACAGACATCCAGGCAACTATAGAAGGACCAGGTACAGTGATTTTTTTTATAAATGTTCCTTGAGCCCAAGTTGAGTTTGAAACGTATATTCAAATAATGTTTACAAAGGTTACGTCAGCTATGATGCTTCGTCAGCGATACTTTGGCCCTTCTTGGCAAGGTTCCTCGTCAGGCTGTCAATCTTCAGGGTCAACGTCGAGGAAGAAAACAAACCTGTAATAAATAACTGAAGCTTGACCCTGAAGATTGAAAGCCTGATGAGGACCCTTGCCAAGAAGGGCCGAAATATTGCTGATGAAGCATTGTAGCTGACGTATCCGTTGTATACATTATTTCAAAATAGATTTGTTTTGTTTAATTCGTAGAAAGTTGGAAACTTTGAATATAATATTTCTCAGTAATAAGCATCACACTTGCCAACTCCCCGTATTCTTTGTGCTGAAGAGGCTGATTTGGAAAACAACCTGAGTGGCCAAAAGCAGGTGTGATTCCATAATCCCCTTTATGCCGCACATACTTGCATTCAGAATGAAGAAGCCCCTAGTCCATTTTTACAAAAAACTGAAACGGCATAACGGCATCCTCATATAGTTTTATATGCATATATTGTGGATGCCAACTACATTCAGACATTCTCGTGTAAACAAATAAAGGTTTGGAATAACATTAGCCTAGATAGCAATTTGCAACAAAACCCTATGCTGGTAGGGCAGCTTAGAAGTTTGCAGTTTCAAATGTTGGCTTGTCTACAGGAAACAACAAAACCTTAATTCCTTAAATCCCTTAATTTGCACTGTGGTTTTTGTTTGTTTTCTGGTTCGATAATCTTCTGTTTTCTTGTTCGGTTTTGTTGTTGAATTTCAGCAAGAGTTATAATCCCTTTCATATTTGAAGGATTTGTCTCCCTTTTCTTATCCAGAGCAAGATTTGAATATTCGTATGGGTTTGGACAAGGCGGTTCCTCCGTTAGAGCCTTGTCACTAGTTGTCACATTAGTCTCACAAAGGCAGAGATTTGGAAGTAAGCTCGTTTTCACAGGGAAATCTGCGCCGTTTTGACGCTGCTGTGGCCATGCTGTTAGCAGGTTTCAGTCGTAAGAATCAGCCCCCAAGGCTCCATGGCTTGTAAGAAGAGGGAACTGCAGTCGCGAAACTGTGCCAGTATGTAACCCATAGTTGGATATAGAAAATCACATCCATGAAATGGAGAAGAAGTAATTCTGGAGAACAGTCCTTACAACCAAAAACGAATTATGGGAAGAACCCCTGCCTGGCTGCCTCTCACTTCCTGCGCTGAAGAAAAATCCACAATGATGTTCTATCATTTTGAGCAGGTTCTTGTACGGGATAGTCTATATGCCATCTCGTTTGCATTGTATCATAGAGCTAGGATATTGAATAGCATGTGAGAGACGTGGGAATGCAGAAGTAAAAGTCGGTAGCAGTGTTGTGCCAAGTACTTCTAAATTTTACTTAAGTAGAAGGGCCAAGTACTCCAGGAATTTCTTACTTATATTTAAGTTTTAAGTACATTTACACTAAAGTATCTAGGTGGTATTTAAGTATATAAGTTTTAAGTACAGTTTAGTACATTTACACTCAAGTATGTAGGTAGTATTTAAGTAGGCTACTCAGATATTTAGGTATGCTTATTACGGTGTGTTCGTAAAACATCCTTGATCAAAAGATTAACAACCAAAGAACACGAGGAGACATGAATCAAGTTTTTAGGATCCCGGAAAGCAGCGACGGGACACCTATATATGACATCGTAAATTGAGTCTGCCCGTCTGTCTGTCTATTAGCTCTAAGGATTTAGTTAGGCTATCTTGGTGTGCGGGCCCTTTGCGTCAAAAGTACAGGTCGTCTGTAGATGGCGCTGTAACCCCTTAGGCGTGCGGACAGGGTTTCAAACTTGGTTCATGATTGTGAGAGACAGGCTGGATCCACGTCTTGTGGTGTTGCTTATAGTTTCGTGATCGAGTATATAGAATTTGTGAATCAAGATGCAAGCCGACATTGGATTTGTTGTGCTAAATCAATACTACGGACAGAGTCTGGTTGGAAATGGCAATTGCTTAGGCCTTGCTATGCCGGACGTTATGAGTTTCAAACTAGGGAAGAAGATATATGAAATCCATCCTCTAGCTTCGTTTTCCCATCGATAGTTTGGCCGGATTCGCCGGAATCCGGCGAAAACGAGAACTTACCGTAATTTCTAATAATGTGTTTGTCGAGTTGTTTGCGTCGGTATAGGGGATAGAAAGACGACTGATGAACCTGTCAGCTTCTACTCATGGAAACTACCCGATAGGAAATTTACCCACTGTGTAAATTGTGATGACTGGAGTATGATGTAAACCGAAAAATTTGGAAAGAACAAAATCCTCTAATCAAACTTATTAGATAGTGTATTTTGAGCTAAAGAGCGTTCCTACGTTTTGAATAAATCAATCAATCAAGACAGAAAACGATTCCCTAAGGCTCTAAGGGACCTGGATTGATGATTCAGAATGTCTCATTCCCTTCGAGAGTTATCGTGCTGACAGACGGACGGACGGACAGACGGGCAGCTTTTACGAAGTCGTAGGTATCCCTCCACTTACGTTTTGGGATCCCAAAATTGCAATTTTGACCAATTCCATTTTACTTGTACTGTAAATTTTCAAAGTAACACTAGGGAGTATCGCCAAGACTTGAAAAAATTGACACACACTCGAATGGCAGTGATACTAGCACCACTAGCGACAGAGAACGTTCCTACTGAACATCATTCTGTCCTTCATCAGCGCTGGCTCCGAAAAGTTCATATTCTGAACACAGCAAAAAAATTAGACAGCCTCCATTGTTTCCTTGTTGTGTGCAGACCGCACCTTTGTTTTACTAGAAATTTTAAACCTGCAAGTAAGTCTCGCTTTAAATGCCGCAAGCGTAGTGGGCGGCACTACGAGTATGGCCCGTTTGCAAAGCATGGAAAGCATAGGTCTTGGCGCTAGTCCCTAGTGTTATTTTGCTCTGGATTTTGACTTCCTGGTATTTCAGCTTGAAATACCTGATATTTCCAACTAGTGGTTGGAAACCGGAGAGATACGATTTTCAGTAAACCTTTAATTGACTGGAAACTTCTTGTAGTAGTAGTAGTAGTAGTAGTAGTATTTAATTACAACAAACATAGATAAAAATCACGGACCAGTGCACATGCCTGGTGGCATACTTTAGCACTGACAATGTTGCACAACGAAAATAAAATAAAAAGCCGTCTTCTAACTACATTTTGACATCAACAAAAAGAGAACAAAAACAAAAGAAATTGCTCAACTACGCGTCGTAAAATTTTTTTTCAGTAATTTTAGAAACTGTCGCTTATTGCTACATTCTCGCACTGATACTGGAATTGAGTTCTTGAGCTGTTGTTCCCAGTTAATTATTGGTGTCAGTGGTCCATTGTGGAACCTGTGAGTATCTCTGGTCTACTATTACCCAAAATAGTAAAATCGTCACTACTTACAACATAACTGACCCACTTACAGCAGTTGGACAACTAATACAGAAGTACAACAATAACATTAAGCATCAATGGGAGAGCATTCTTCTATAATAGGATAGTTTTGTAGATGCGATAATGTTGTCGTAGTTTCTATATTTGTCTGGTCTCCTCTTGTTACAGTGTTTCCTTCTACTTTTCTTTCTTTATTCCTACTCCGTCTATGCCATGTGCTTTCTGATGGGAGAAAAATAAAAATAAAATTAGTATTTTTATTATTATTATATCTTTGCATCTTGTAGGAATTTGCATTTTCGCTTTTCTTTCTAGCTGGAACTCCTTACGCTGGTGGCACCTTCCGGGTGAAGTTGGTACTTGGAAAAGACTTTCCTCATTCAGCCCCAAAAGGGTACTTCCTTACCAAAATCTTCCACCCTAATGTATCTGCGAATGGGGAAATTTGTGTGAATACTCTCAAGAAGGATTGGAAGTCAGATCTCGGAATAAAGCAGGTCCTGCTGGTAAGTTGAGTGGGGACTAAGAGTAGAATATTAACTCATGTTTGCCCCCCCCCCCCCCGTCAAAAATTATTGGTGTGATAAGTGTTGGTGTGTGCGAATTGACAAATCACCGTCGACTAAACCTAAATTGCAATTGTAAACTGCCTTTAGCCTCTTAGTTTAAGGCTGTAACGTTTGTGTTTAGTGATTGTTATTTTGCGTCCCCTTTTTTACTCTTTATGTCTACTTTGTCTCGATATAGGTTTGGTGGGGGGTGAAAACTGTAATCGTCATCAGTTCTCGGAACTTTCATATATTGAATCGTCCAGTGATAGTTTTCAGATAGACCACTGTTTCTTCTGCCATGAACCTTACCGTCGAGGTTTTTGAATCGTCGGCATAGGCATTGTCCGGTTCGCGAATCTTCATTGTATGACAGCACCCAGGATTTGAAGCATCTTCTACTGGAAGCCTGTACGGAGCGTAGGGTATATGATTAACGGATTCCCAGTGTGTAAGATGCTCTTGAAAACACTTAAAGAAAAATAAATAGTAAGGAAAAGAAGATTAATCCCAACTTACCCAAGTCGTTTGAATCAGGAAATTGGATGGATTATGGTTAATGTATAACTTGTGCGTTGATGTTCTTATGCTTTAGAGTAGAAGAAAATGTCCGCCATTGGGCCTCGAGCCTTCTCTCTGCCAAGTTGGCTCTTTATGTTGCATTTAGTGGGAAGTTCCGGGAAATTTGTTGCCCCGTAAGCAGAAGGAGAACCTTTTGTTTGACTGTCTCCAGAAATGTCGCTGTCTCGGAAAGGGGGGGGGGGTCATTGGCAGTGTGAAGCCTTCCTATTTGCTATGGGCGTATTCTCGCCGTTCCCTGAGGACTCCACTTGAGGAGTCCCCGCGTTTTTGTTGTCCCAGGGACTGACTCCCCGTATTCTCGCGAGTCCCCACGGGCGGGGAATACTCCGATTATCATCACCATCATCAAAAAGGTGTCCCTTTCAAATTCGGAGGGGAATCAATTTTTGCTGGTGTTGGTGCAATGTAAAATTAAATAAAAACAGTCAGAATAAGCAAAACCTAAAATAAAGTGGATCCAGACTAATTTCGTCAACTGCATATTTTATTTTCTAACAAAATCGGTTTTGGAAGCATTCCCCTTGTTCTTGCTGTTTCTGTACGCGGAGTCCGCGTGCAGTGACTCCCTCTATTCTCGTCGTTCCCTTCGATTCCCCGAGGAGTCCTCGGGGGAACGGCGAGAATACGCCTTATTTCAGACTTGGACGTCATTTAAGTGTGGTAAGTTTTTAAAGCAATGAAAGGATCCTGCTGACATGAGACGATCTTGGGGGGGGGGGGGGGTCAGAATTTAAAGGGACCTGGGGATCCCAAAATTAATTTACACCGGGGGGGGGGGGGTAGGACTTTCATCATGAAGTTGAAAAATATCTAAACTTTATCGTGCGGAAATGATAATGTTGCTGACGATCCTGGCCGGAATTCCAGTCTACGACCGTCCGACCGTGTTCGTCTGTTCATAACCTCGCGCATCCGGTAACCCCTACTGAGCTAGGTAGTAATAGCTTCAGTGCAGGCCTGTATCCCGGAATTTACTTCGGGGGGGGGGGGGGGGTTGCCTGCTGGTCGTACAAAAAACACATAGATCAGAGGGAAAAACCTATAAAAATCATTATTTTTGAATGTTTCGGGAGGGGGGGGTCACCTCCCCCCCCCCCCTGGATACGGCCTTGCTTCAGTGTAATGAATGTGCTAATATCTCTTATAGATATTAGCTCTATCCTTACCGTCGGGGTACGCACTAGTGTCGTATGTTTTTTGTAAGGCCAGTTTGGACTCGCTGATGACCTACTCCTTAGTTTTATCACCTGGTTTATGACTCACCAGTGTCTGGCTTTACCTCACCAGTGCTGACTAGCCAGAACCTGGTTCTAGGTTCTCGCTCGCCATTTACCAGTTCTCAACCGGAGATAGTAAGACCAAATAACACCCTATAGAGGAAACGCAACAAACTTTTGCGTAAAAAACAGAAACCACTTGTAGCGTGACGAACTCTGATAAATTGTGCATATTTTTCTTTAAGACGGTCAAATGTCTACTTATCGTCCCAAACCCCGAATCAGCACTGAACGAAGAAGCTGGGAAGTTACTATTAGAAAAGTACGATGATTATTTTTCACGGGCCAAGCTAATGACGGAAATTCACGCACAGGTAAGAACTAGTTTTGTAGACGTAGGAGTGTCAAAACTAGCCCCCGCCCACCCCCGATAACCGGAAAACCTGTTGTCGGTAAACCGGGAAACTGCTTGTCGGTGCAAAGTTGTTGCCCCGATCTGTTTGATTGGTCGTCTCAGTTCGCACCCCTACCAACCCACTTTGAGAGAGAGAGACAAATTTTAATACATAATGGAATTTAAAAAAAAAAAAAAAATCAGTATCGTAACAGACCTGCCACGTGAAAATCTATACAGATATGTTTGTGGCAGGACTCAGTAATTTAATCACTTAGCATAGTTATATTGGGAACCAAAAAAAAAATGAAATACTATAAACAACTAAAAAAAAATTTAAAAAATCAGCGTTAGGTCTATAGATAAATAAAAGATTTAAGCCTCGTGGCAATTGAGAACTGATTGATACCCAAGTTAACCCTCTCTCGTCATCCATCTTTACTGTTTAAATCTTACTTTTAAATGATTGATCATAGTGCACACCAGTAATCGGGTTATAATCCTCTTTCGCTTACTTATTTATTATTACATTTAGCGTTAAGCTTCTTTAGCTTGCCGCCATATTGTTCACTTCTCGAATGCGGTGACCGGAATAGCCTAGTCGACAAACCAGAAGCAACGACAAACTTTGTTTTTTGTTCCATTCAGTGGCTTTGCCGCTAATTTTTGTTGTTGTTTAAACGAAAAGGGCTAAGACCTGACAGTCCATTTACGCGTCACTTTTTCATCTAAATAGGCCTGCAACCCGATTAAAATGCGTTATTCCGTGTATCCGATGTCGGCAGATAATGGATTTCATCGAATGAACTTAAGTCTTTCGGATTTGTGGTACCTCTATGCTTAAAATATTTACCGACTACGTTTTGCCGAAAATAAGCGCCCGTCTATCGATCTTTAACCCTGCAAACTGTTTTCAAATTCAGAATCTCTGCGTCTGGGTGAATTTTGGATTGTCGTGCAAGCAGCGCACAATTGGAACGTCATTACTAGAGCCTGGGGGGAACTAATGCAAAATCCCTGAGATGGGTCAAAATGTTCTACAAAAATAAGCTGCCTTTTCATTAAACTTGTAACCGTGCAGCTCTTGCTGAGTTTCAAAGGAGTCACTTGTGTCAAAATATTGGAATAAAAACTTGTTTCGCCTTGTGCTTTAAAGCTTAACTGAAAAGCCAACTTCGTTTTGTATAATTTAATTGACTACACTGAATTATTTGGATTCTGCTAAGGTTTTTTTTATTTTCCACTACCTGCTCTACACCGTAAATAAAAAATCTTACAGTACTTGCTACTGTGATTAATCTTGTCTCAGTAGAGATAACGTTAATCCCAGTAGCAAATACTGCAGTGAACTTCAATCCTTACACGGAGAGACTTTCCACAGTGTAGCAGTGACGTTCAGAAAATCTACGGCCGTCCCCACAACGAATTCTACTACTATTTATTCAAACAATGTTTACAACGGTTTGAATAAATGTTTCAAAGTCAGCTTGGGCTCAAAGAGAATTCTACTACGACGCGGGAAATTTGAATCTCAACACAAACGCGGTTTTTCAGTGGCCAGTGTTTGTTGGTGAAGACTGCTTAATGCCTGAACACAAATTTTTCGAAAGTCTTTTTGGTCAAGCATACAACACGGGTACAAGCAGGTAAAGGTATCACAAATTCGACAGGAAAAATTCCACAACATGAAACTGATTATTCGCGAATAGCGAAGAAACGAAGTAACACATTTTGGGTCTTCAGGCTTCTTTAAGTGAATATGTGACCTGTAATTATATTGCTCTGTCTCAGCCCTTTTCAGTTGAACTTTAAGGGAACGGCAAAAATCAGTTAATGAAGACACGGCTTTTGAACATGAATATCATTGCTTGGCTTTCGACGATAGACACGTGGCAAACGTAGCTATCACGTGTCCAATCGTGTTCTTAATTTGTATTTTAGACGGGGCGAACTGCCAAGCCCTACACAGAGGATGATGAAGATGGCCCTAGTGCCTCCAAGAAGCTGGCCGGACCCAAACTGCCACTCGGTGCCAATGCGCCATCTACTGTCATTGATAAGAAGAAGTTACAGGCCGCGAAAGAAAAGAAGAAAACGCTGAAACGGCTGTAACTCGATCGATCGATCGGCTTGTTTTGTGGAAAGTTTCTTAAAATGTCAGGCAAACCTGGAGAAGTTGAGTTGGTGCCGGTTGTAAGTGGTCTCTCAACATTCAGAAGAGCATCTGGCTTAAAAATGGATTATCCAAGCTTTAGTGTTGACAGAGCTGTTATCAAGAACTGATGATGCTTCAGGATTAGAAATTATCCCGATCGGCTTCTCATATGTGTGAGAGCGTGCTGACACATGCATAGCACAAGTTTAGCATATGGGAGTGAATGGAAGTTGTGTGGACATTAGAGCCCACGGCTGTAGTACTGGCTGTCAGAGAAGTTGGAGATGTCTAGTCTAGTAGGTTACAATGAAATAGAGCAAGACAGTATAAGGGTGTACTGAAATGAACGGCATGCTTAATTTACCATTTACAAAAAGTGGTGTGTTTTTTGTTGCTTTTTTCTGCGTAGCTTCACTTTCTTTTCCATTCGTTCTTGCTTTATGTGGAACTAAAGCAAGGGGCTTCGTCTCAAAGTCAGTGACGTTAATACAAAATTTGCCTAATAGTTCCCCCTACTTACGTCTTAAACCTACTTTCTGTGTATACTTTCGATCTCTCAAAGATAACATCCATTTTCAAACTTCTAATTTTTCTATCACATATTCTCATATACTTTAATTATTTATTTTTTTCCCCTATACTACCCTATCTACAAAACTTTTTCCATCATACTTAATATTAGAATCGCTTACTTTTTCCCTCAGTTCATTCATTTTACTGTAATTCATAAATCTTCAGAGAACTCAATCAACAAAATCTCTATTCGGAGCGTGTCCCACCCTTCTAACAATAGCAAGTATTACTTACGATTTCCGTATCAACCTCGTAAAAAGTTACGACGCTGACCGTTCCAACCTTTTCAAATTAGTGACTATTTGCTTACCATGCTCGGGAGTGATTGGTCGGATTTGCCCGCGGCATGATATTCTGCTGGACAATAGAACAATCGTTCCACCCTTGACGGCAAAAAGCCAGGATTCGTGACGTCATGCGTTGTAACTACGGTAAGTAGGGTGGAACACAATTCTACTCAAAAAAATTCCTAGATACCAATAAAACTCTCTCTGTAAAAAGCGCTGTGTTCGTACACGCAGCGGGATCGGTTTCCTCGCAATACTGAAAACCCTGCGAAGCTGTTTTAAATGATAGATTATGCATGTAAGTCATACTAGTGAAACCGCGGTTGGAAGAATACCGTAAAACAGATGAGCAATAGTGGATAGCGATTTTACGAAGTCTGCTCTAGAGTAAATGCAGTGATTTTTTGTAGCTTTACTGTGTTGGCTTCCGTGAGGGATATCTAGAGACGTATTCTCGCCGTTCCCCGAGGACTCCTTTTGAGGAGTCCATGCATTTTTGTTTGTCCCGGTGACTCACTCCCCGTAGTTTCGCGAGTCCCCACGAAGGGGCAGTGCTCCCCCTTGATTCCCCGAGGAGTCCTCAAGGAAAGGCGAGAATATGCCTTAGGAGAAAATTCCCTACACGTAGAGCTTTGTTTCGTGAGACTTCTTGATATCTAAGCTCCTATACTCTGCCGTGAGTGTTATCCGGCTCATATGTTTTGAGGTACGATGGGGTTAAAATGTGTTCTCTTCATAGTCTTTGAGTTCTTGCTTTACCCTGTCGTCATTGATTTAATGGTTTGCATCCCCTTCAATCAAACGACTTAGCCTCTAATTATACGGCTACTGATTTTCGAATAAGAGCTTAACTGGGAAAAGGATGAGTAGCCCATATCTATGGTGGGTCCATTTCCTAAAAATCTCTGAAACCCGAAAGTTCGAGTGTCCTGGTTTGTGCAGGTCTGCCTGGAAAACAAGGTCAACGAGTAATGCCCGGGCCACATTCAGTCACATCTGTACGTAATTTGGTTGATTAATTGTGTTATTACCCACTCTTACGTTTCATCCTGGTCACACCAGGAACGAAGAAATTCAAGATGTATTACCACCATCATCACTCAATGGTAAACAAAACTAGCTTAAGTCACTGACTGTGACTGTGACTGCCAGTGACTGTCGTCTGTGAACTGGTCCAAAGTTACTTTCAAAATGACGGAGATGGATTTTTCCATCTCGTCTATTTTACGTTTTAAGCGTCTTTTCTTCCCAATTTCGACAGTAAGACGGTCTTATTACCGGATTTATTACCAGGTGTGACTATAGTGTGGCCTAGGCATAAATCTGTAATTACGCTTGAGTTGCCATGATGGCTGTAAACTTTTACCGGTACAGAGCGAATGGTAGCGATGTAAACAAGAGAGAGAACATATTCTTCCACACATCTTATTTAAAGGACACCTGAACAATGAAACCATACTTGAACACATCATGGAGAATGCATTTACAGACATGGCCACGGAGAGCATTCTTCTCCTGAGCGTGACGTTTTCAAGATAGGGATGTTCGTTTCTGGAGGTTTGCACATGCAGACCCCAAGACAAAAAGCGCAATTCATTCAAATCTTGTACAGCGCTGGCCGGATCGTATTGGAATTTCTTCTAGATATACGTTTGGGCTTAACAAATATTCCAGAAGAAGGGTTGATTGGAGATATTTATTCATTTCTGAAATTGTTCGGTACTGAAATAAGGACAGATGCAAAATGGAGCAAAAATCATAGCTTGGAAACACTATTTCGTATTTGGATTGGGTTTTCTGCAGGCAATGTTAACGGAATATGGATGATACTTGGTACTCTTCATTCAGGTGTCCTTTAAGCGTGCGTCAATAAGAAAAATTCCGACTCATCTTATGAGCAGTTGTTGGCCAAGCCCGTTTATGTTGTATTGTTTGTAAGAGATTTCTTAAAGATTTTCACGGTGTATAGAGCTACACTAGCTCTTATTTTGTTCTCGATGCTTCGGCAAGGTCCCATGATCGTTTCACGCCAGCGTTACGAAGCGCATGCCATGCAACGGTTTCTCACAATCTTCTTGTAGGTGTCTTTCATTCCGGGTGGAGGACTTAAGTTGAATAAAAAAAAGATTCCAATGCTTTGAGCAAGAGAAAAGCTCCCGGAATAATGATTAGTGCTCTGAAAACCGCAGACCCTTGAAACAAATCCAGTAAGTTTGTGCGTATCAATCAGTGAATAAATATTCTATTCTTCAATCGAGGGGTTGTCCACTATCGATTTTAGTGTACAGCTGGTACCGCGCGGCACTGGCTGACACGAGCCGGCACCGGTTTCCATCTGTTGGTTGCCACCAGCTTGTTTAGCAGAATCTTCCAGTCTTGTGGCCGACGGTGATTGTTTCGGTCGGTCCGTGAAAGGGTGTACATTCCGGGGAGTGGGTAACCCCTTAAGTGAACATTTCCCACCGTAGCAAATATTACTACATATTTGCCTACAGTTCAGTTCATACGTCACCAAACAGTTTGGTAATAATAAAACGAAGATAAAAATAGCAATGACATGTGAAGAACCAGAAGAAAAAAAATGCTGAAACCTATCCAAACCCATATTCAGAAAAACTTTTGTTCAGTTCTTCATATTTAAATTATTCTGATGTTGCTTTATTTAAGAACATTAGTAGTGGCAAACAATTAGTTGCGTTGTTGGTCAGAATTCTCCGTTCCAAATTCTCGCTTCTGAATTCTCGATTCTCGTACAAATTACTGTTTTTGCTCCTCTGAATTCTCCATTCTCGCTTTTGACAAAAATACTAATTTTACAGTTCGTCCGCAACTCGGTATACATTTTTATGCATTTTGAGCACGCGCACTCTGTTAACCAATCAGGGAGGAGAATCGAGAATTCACCATCGGAGCAACTTCTCAATTCTGCAGAATCGTAAGGATTTCGCCGTTCTCGATTCTGACAAAAACGCAAGGAAAGGAGAATTCACTTCATTTGAATAGTCCAAAACTCGAAATAGGAGAATTCGGAGGAGAGTCGCGAGGAGAATTCGGATAAAAAACGTAGCTATTGCAAACTCGATGATGATTTGGCAGGATATTGGTAGGGCAATTAATGTGCTGAGTCAAAACTCGTTAGGCTTAGGTTAAAAAACTGCGTTTATGCGTTAACCGCGTCATTTTGCTTCAAAACGGTAAGTCTCGCCGCTATATTTTGCGTTCAAAAATTCAGCGTCTTACGTTTGTGGCAAAACAATCGCAGTCGGCGCTTCTGTGTGATGGTGGGTTTACACACTGCGTAAAATCCGAGTATTTTGGAATCCGAGCGTATTTTACGCACGTTTTGAGCTTGAAGAGATTTCTAGCAATACGGACGTATTTAGATACAAAATGGACCGATTTCTCAAATAGTGGTGGGTTTACACACTGCGTAAAATCCGAGCGTATTTTGAAATCCGAGCGTATTTTACGCACGTTTTGAGCTTGAAAAGATTTCTAGTAATACGGACGTAAATAGAGAAATCGGTCCGTTTTGTATTCAAAAACGTTCGTATTGCTAGAAATCTTTTCAAGCTCAAAACGTGCGTAAAATACGCTCGGATTTCAAAATACGCTCGGATTTTACGCAGTGTGTAAATGGACCATAGGTCCGTATTGCTAGAAATGTTTTCAAACTCAAAACGTGCGTAAAATACCCTCGGATTTCAAACTACGCTCGGATTTCACGCAGTGTGTAAATGGACCATGAACCAGGGGAATGCAGAGACGTACGCCTCAGCACCGAGTATAGCTCAGTAGTACACATAGTCACCACCAGCAGTAGTTCACTTAAAGTTTAACTGAAAAGAGCTGGGATAGGGCAATCTAGTTACCCATCACTTATTCACTTAAATTATGGCTTGAAACCCGCTGAAAATGCGTTGCTTCGTCGTTCCGCTATTCACGAATAATCGATTTTCAAATAGTGGAATTTCCATGTCATTTATGGTGCCTCGATGCACTTGTATTTTGTTGTATGCCGTACGCGAAAGATTTATGATTTATTTTTGTTCAGGCACTAAGCAATATTCACCAATCTCACCACTGCCCACTGAAAAGCCGTGTTTGTGTCGAGATTAAAAATTCCCGCGCCATAGTAGAATTTACGTTGTGGGGACGGGCGCAGATACTCTGAACGTCATAAAAAGCAAATATTGGAAAACCAAAATCCCTTTGTAGAATCGAAATAATCCAGTGTATTGAAGTTAATTTTCCAGCTCGATTGGCTAGAGTCTGAAGAGGACCCTTGCCAAGAAAGGCCGAAATATAGCTCTAATAAAATGTAATAAAATGTGTATTCAGTTATATGACACAACAACAAGTCGGCATTTCAGTTAAACTTTAAGGTTAATTGAATCAACCGTTTTTATTCGGCCATTTTTTGTCTGTCCAGAAGCTTTGTTTGAACTGAGGACGAGCTGATGTTCTATTGAGTGAACGCAGTCCTAGAACCCAGTTTACGGTGACAAGAAAGTTAAATCCTGACTAGGTACTTTTGTACTTTCCTTGAAGTTCTGAGTGTGTTCCACCCTAGAAACTAGCAATAACTATTTTCGTTCCAACCTCGTGAAACGTTACGGCGCTGATCGTTCCAACCGTCTCGAGATAGTAACTATTTGCCAGCTATTTGCTTAGAGCCTAGTCAGACTGGGCTCAAAATGCGGCCTATTTGACAAACAACTGAAAATCCCTAGGGGACGTGAGATTTTATGGACTTTGTGACAGCTTGGGGATAATGAGCAGACTGCATTTAGGGGTCAATTAGGGTTCCTGTAACATAATTATACGCGCTGTTATGCTCTAATTGATCTCCAACTTTGTTCTCTTTCTTTTTCTACTTCTGCAACCCAAAAAGTTTGGAAATTAGCCCAGTGTGACCAAGCACTCGGGGGAGTAGTAAGCATGGTAACTTCGACATCTATGACATGATTGGTTGCGTTAGCGCATGGCGCGGAGTATGCCGAAAGCAGACAAATTCTGCTGCAGCGTTGACGCCAGGAAGCCGTGACGTCATGCGTAGTTACGGCGGTAAGTAGGGTGGAACACGACCTCAAGGTACTTTCCTGGCTAGATATCTGCTTTCCCAAATGAGACAGTACCCTCTGTCGCATCGCTCGAAGTTACGTTCCGGTATACTGTTGTCTAATACTGGATATCTTACGAATGTGGCCTAATGAAGTTGAGATTTTGGAGTATTTGGATATTTGTTTGTCATCTGTTGGTTATTTCTTACAAGGATACAGAACTCGTGAAAGAATATGTTAATTAAAAATTTCCTGAAACCAAACGAAGGTTGTTAGCGTAGGTAGACCAAGTACAGTAGAGCAGAGGCGTTACCAGTCAAAATGTTTGGGGGGCTGGGCACGGCATTTACCGACTGGCTGATAATTTTTTTCGACTCTTTTTGCAGAAAAACGACTGTTTTCAAGAAAAAACGACAGTTTTGAAAAAAATCGACTAATTTTCAGAAAAATGACTGTTTTGATACAAAAAAAATCAGCTGATTTTCAGAACAAGTGTGGAAGCGCTCAGACGTGGAGTGTAAAAGTAAAATGTGTATCACATTTTATATACAACCCAGCTTTAGAACCAAGACATTTCTCTTCCCCAATAACCCAACAAGTAGATTGAAATAACCTTGTAATCACCCCCCCCCCCTTTAAAGGCTTTAAATGTAAACAAACCGCCAGTATAAATCCAAAGAAATGTTGAAGATCTTGCACGAATAGTATTTGTTCAAACACTGAACGGTCTGCTGCCTGCCATGCAGTCCCCACCCTTTATACCTCTTTTCCTTTAGCAAGGTAATAACAAGTGCAGTAAACCAATTTCGTAGCAGACTAATGCCCCCTTCGTCACAATTCATTAAGAACGGCATATCATCTCATATGACAGAAGAGTCTAGTTTCCAACTACTGATTAAAGAAATACGTCGCGTCGTCTTGTTTGCTGCTGTTAAACCAAAATCCTCATCCATAGATATAACTCCCCATGAACGGGAGGGGGGGGGGGGGCGGGCGGGACCGATGCGTATTTACACCACTTTTTCCTCAAGTATACCAGCTTATAATTTGATTATAGTCACGGGTCAAAAACTTTTTTCATAGGCAATTTGGGAGGGTGGGGGGGGGGGGGGTCAACTCCACGGTATATCCCTAGCCACTATGATCCAAAAGCACAAGGAATTTCATTGTCTTATCTCCAGTCATTGTCAAGTTAAAAACATTAACAAATGGGCAATCTGGCCCAATTGCCCCTGAACCAAGTGGGGGTGGAGTTTGGGACCCGCAAAAATTAAAAAGAGACCCCAATGCTCATAAACCTACCAAGTTTCAACTTGATATCTGTTGATTCCTGTCACGGGTAACGAACTTTACTCCTGGGCAATCTGGGAACAGTTGCCCATGAACGGGGTGAGTGAGGGAGGTGCAACTTTAAAAGCAATTTCCCAGCCCTAGGATCTAAATGTACAAGGAATTTCGTCGTCCTATGTCCTGCTCTGGTCAACATTGTTCACTGGGCAGTCTGGGCCCATTTGCCCCTGAACCGGGTTGGGGTGGGGGTTGGGATCCCCAAAAGGCACAACTAGACCCCAATACCCACTAGTATACCAAGTTTGAACTTAATACTTTCACTCGTTCACGAGTTATGAGCTCCACATAATATGGTGAAAACCGAAAGCTGAAAGCTGCTACAGCGCTCGCAATAGTGGATTGTTCCAAGGAACACTCCACTAAAAACCGACTGTTTTCGTGAAAAAAAATCAACTGTTTGGACGAAAAATCGAGGCCCTTCGCGCCCACTAGGTTGTTTGTTTTACCGACTGGGTGACAACATTAGGGGGGGGGGAGGCAACATTTCCCCCCCCCCCGTCGTGACGCCCCTGTAGTAGAGGTATGCTTCTTTGAACGTTAGTTAACTTTAAACATTCCAGTTTGGGACTTATGCAGTGCAAATCGCCTTCGATGGTTGTGTTTTCGTGGTTCTCGTCTCCTAAACGGTAGTAAGACTAACGTTACCAAACATCTTCTTCTTTTCTAGTGTTTTTTGGTTTGCTCAGGACAGAACTCAGTACAGGCAGCAGGGGCAGCCCATCCATGTGTTGATGGGGACAGGATAGGCCTCGAGACGGTATTCCAGGGCGAACAAGTATTTGGGTTATGAAAATATTTGATAAGTTGATAACTAATAAGAAAAGAACCTTTTTTGTGAATTTGGATTCATTTTTGTCTCAGTTTAAATTATTAGTTTCTGCTGAGTTTTCCAATACTCTATGAGCGTGTACCATCCTACTTACCGTTGCGCATGACGTCACGAATTCTGGCTTTTTGCCGTCAAGGCTGGAACGACTTTTCTATTCCAGCAGAATATCATGCCGCTGGCGAATCCGACCAATCACGTTACAGAGATCCGTAGTTACTACACTCCCGAGCGTGGTAAGCAAATAGTTGCTATTTCGAGAAGGTTGGAACAGTCAGCGCAGTAACTTTCGGTGAGGTTGGGACGGAAATAGTAACTAATGGTTACTATTTGTAGAATGGTGGAACACGCTCTGTATGACAAAGTTTGAAGAACGTCAGTGAACCTCAGGAAGAACAAGAAACGTCACCAAAACAAATCTTCAAAACTGATTCAAATTCTATGTAAACCAGTTAACAACGTTTTTTTGTTGGTGACGTTTGTGGCTCTTCGTAGGCACACGGCGATTTGGCACGAAGAGTTACATCAAGAAAGAGTATACGCCCCTCATAAAATCCAGTGACGAATGCAGCCAGAGCGCTAGAGAAGCTATCTCACATCTGAGATCTTGGTATAAATTATCCGAAGGGGGGATAAAAGGAATTTTGCTCGGTTGCGACTTTTCTTAGAAAACCAGGCCGTCTTTCGAACCTCCTATCGACTCTGGGCTCATCAGTGATAAAATAACGTTACTAGGTGTAGTTATCTCTTCTGACCTTTCATGGCATGAAAATACAAAGAGAATTGTAAAGAAAGCTAACAGTGCAATTCAAATGCTAAAAAAACTGAAAACTTTTCGGGTTCCTAAGGACAAGCTAAAGCTAATGTTTTGCTCTTTCATTCAACCCTTAGTCGAATATGCTTGTCCGGCTTGGCACTTTGCTCTGACCCAGCCAAAGTGAAACAGATAAAATAGAGCGAGTTCAGAAGAAATCGTCGCAGATTATCTATGGCGGTTCCCCCCTACCATACTGTTTTTACCGCAAAGACTTTAAAATTGAATCCCTTCATTCCCGCCGCGAAAGACTATGCCGCAACTTTGAGCGTGTTCCACGACAAATAGTAACTATTAATTACTATTTCTGTTCCAACCTCACCCAAAGTTACTACGCTGACCGTTCCAACCTTCTCGAAATAGCAACTATTTCGAGAAGGTTGGAACAGGCATTTTAAACAGTTTTAACATGGTTAGGCCTAAGAGGAATTGAAATAGCAGAACAAACATGGATAAACGTACACCAAGAAGTAGGCACTGTCTAGGGAACCGGGAGCCGTACTTTATGCCCTATGGGCTACGGAACCGGTAGTTCTCACGGAAATCAAACCATAAGAGCTACGATTCCGGGATGTGGCGTCATTGACTAACGGAAACTTGTATGTGCCGGCTCCCGTTCCGGTAGTAAATGCAAATAGCTCACAGAAACTTCATCGTACCGGCTTCTCGTCCGGTAGCCTCACGGAATTATGTACTCAGAAGCTAGGGAGCCGGTAGGTGATACCGGAAACTATATAATTGGAGCTTGTGTTCCGGTATTGTTTACATGGGATATAGAGCTCACGGAACAGTTTGGAAAAAAAAAATGAACTCACGGACCCATGTCAGTAAAATTATAAACTCACGGACACGTGTCAATATGGACTTTCAGTCCGGTACAGCTCACGGAATCCAGTTCAAAATCTTAATTTTTTGGCCCTACCGGAACCCCACCCCGCAGAAGTTCGGTACTGTGAGTTAAAATATTCACTTCCTGTTTCCTAGTCTGCACTGGGCCGTGAGTTCAATTTTTTGTTCCTACCGGAACCCTAGCCCATAGTCATCTGAGTCCGTGAGCTGGTCATTTTCAACCAAATAGTTTTTGCTACCGGTACATTAGCTCTCAATATATGGGTTCCGGTGGTGGATTTTTTCCCATGTTATTTTCTCTTAAGTCAGTGAAAATCCCGTCATCCTAGCTCTCATCCAAACTATTCCGTGAGTTCTATATTCCTCGTAGACACTACCGAAACAGAAGCTCCAATTATACAGTTTCCGGTATCAACTACCAGCTCCCTAGCTTCTGAGTACACAATTCCGTGAGGCTACCGGACGAGAAGCTGGTGCGATGAAGTTTCCGTGAGCTATTTCCACTTACTACCGGAACGGGAGCCAGGCAATACAAGTTTCCGTTAGTTAATAACGTCAGATCCCGGAATGGTAGCTCATATGGTTTAGTTTCCGTGAGAACTACCGGTCCGTAGCCCGTAGGACATAAAGTACGGCTCCCGGTTCCCTAGACAGTGCCCAAGAAGTAACATGCCATTGTTTTCTTTGCGACAGCGGACCTAGCGACCCAAAAAGAACTAATGTGAGAGGAATTTTATGAGGGGCGTATTTTGAGGCTTGACCCGGCGTATTTGTAACTCTATACACAAAGACAACAGCGCGAAAATTCAAACAAGCTCAAGGCTGGCTAGTCTTAGTATACAAAAAGAGGCCCAAAGGGATCCAGCATTCCAGAGTGGAAGCCTAGTGACTGTCATTGAAGGAAAGAAGGTCTGAAAAAGCCTGTAAGCAAGGGATCAGATTATGAATAAACACACCGTTCTCTATCCCATTCTCCTATAAGCGGTTTTTAGTAGAACTCTGTAGTGCTATTGCCCTTTTTTAGCAGAATGGAGAACGAGGAGAACTACACATGTTCCCCCTGAAACACTCTCAGTAGCCAACTAGTTGGCTACACATGTTCCCCCAGAAATATTCACATGTCCCCATACAAACTTTCTCATTAGCGATGTATTTTGCTTCTGTAAAGTGTTTCTGGGAATATTCTTCTTCTTCAGCTTGGATTGTTGTTGAACTTGGCCCACGCTAGATGGCATGGCTGTGCAAATCCATATTTTTATTACTGATTCTTAACTTGTCTTGATTTTATTTTTGTTGGAGGGGGGGTACAGTATTAATTCATTACAGGTTTGTTTCCTTCCCAAAGTTGAACCAGAGGATTGACAGCCTGACAAGGACCCTTGCCAAGAAGGGCCGAATTATCGCTGACGAAGAATCGTAGCTGACGTATCCGTTGTAAACATTGTTTGAATAAGAGTTGGAGGGGGTAGCCGGAAATCTTGGGAAACGCTTAGAGTGGAGGGATGGGGATGGAACTTAGTGGGAAGAACAAGCACAAGTCCTAGACACATCATTGACATAACCAGACCTGATTCCTGCATTGTGGGGGAGTTGGGGGGGGATTCTGGAGATCCAGAGTCCGGTACTTCCAGATGTAATAAGATGGTGAAACTCGGCAGGAATATGAGGGTTCCGAATAGACCAACATGAGAATAGTCGTTTGCACGATTTGAATATCGTAGGGGGAGTGGAGGGATGGGGAATCCGGAATCTAGTGGCAATTTTAACTTTTGAACGGGCGATTGGATTTGAATGAAACTTGGCAAGTGGAAAGAGCTGTTGTCTCAGATGTTCCGTGTCAAGTCCGGTCCGGATCCGATACTTGGGGGGGGGGGGTTGGAAGAGGACTCCGGAATTTCACCAGACCGGCTGAAATACGTCGATGACTTGTCTGTTCTGGAAAAGTGCTATAAAAATATCCAAAGTAGCTCTGCAACCATAATGAAAGATATCTGCGAGGAAGCAGAGTCTGACAAAACGGGTGTTAATATGAACAAGTCTGTGATTTTAACAGTTTCTTTCCTTCAAGGTACCCTATCTTTCAACCCACCACTCCCAGATGCATGTCAGGTTAATGAACTGAAGCTGCTGGGAGTATACATAACCTCGGATCTGAGGTGGCAAAGACAGGTTGAGAGTATACTTAAAAAAGCTAACGCGGCTATAAGCTACCTTAAACTTTTGTCCCCGTTACGGTGTTCCATCTCCCCATTTACTACGCGTTTACATTTCTTTTATCCGTTCTAACCTAGAATATAGCTGTCCGGTTTGGCATTTTCGTCTGACCCAGGAACAGTCGGATTTGCTTGAGAGGATACAGTATAGAGCGTTGCTGGTTACATCTAAACCTCCAAAGGTCCCATACATTCAGCTCCTAAAGCAATTTAAATTAGATACCCTTTCATGCCGCCGACTTCAACTTTGTATGAAGTTCGGTACATCTATAGTCCAAATCCCACTTCACCGGGATATACTCCCTCCTGATTTTCTCCCCTTCCGAACTCGTCTTCCTCGTCAAGCTGCCGATCCTGTGCCTCGTTTAGAGCCGGTGGTAGCTTTGCGAACTAGGTATGCTCAGAGTTTCGTCCCCTCGTTTGTTCGTGTATATAACTCAGAGCGCTTCTGAACGTTAATTTTTATGTTATTTGTATTTTATATCTGATTGATTTAATGTATTTGTATATTGACCATATTTATCATAAGATGTCGGTATAAATGTCGCAAAATTGTATATACTTGTAGATTGTTCTGTTATGACGTTATGTATTGACGTAAAAACGACCCATCGGCTTGTCCGTTATCTGTTTTTTAGATTATATTGAATTGAAATTGAAATTGAAATTGAATGTTTGCGAAATGCTTAGTGTTGAGGGATCGGGATGGAATTTGGTGGGAAGAAAAAGCATTAGCATTAGATACGTTCTTGACGGAACCTGATCATGTCGGGGCTCTTTGGGGGGGGGGGAGTTGGAGTGGATTTCCCGGAATTCCGGTGGTCGCAAGATAGGATACTTCCAGATGTGCTAAGTTCGATAAAACTATGCATGCATATTAGTGACCCGACCAAATTGATTAAGGACCCGACACAATGCCTTATGAAGACTTCCGTTCCTGGATCCGACCATTTTTCGGGGAGTAGAGGGAGGGGGAATCCGGAAATTGCTGACTTCCGGAGGTTGCGAAAAAATTGTCCGATTCAAGTGAAACTTTATGGGTGATAAAAACCGATGAATCCATGCGGCCATGGTTGGGGGAGTGGGGGGTCCGGAAACTTTGTGACATGCACAAAAAACCAAACGGATGGGCAGAGTGGAATGCAACTTGGACAGTACCAAGCTTATGCGGCTTAGATTTGTCATTTGGCGTCCGGGATCCGACCAAGGAAGGAGGAGGATGAAGTAGGGACCGGAAATTTGCAGATATGCTTCGATCCGAGTTAAACTTGATGGACGTGGAGAAGAGATGTTAGTATGTATCCGAGTCGTATTCGGCCATAGTAGGGGGAGTCCCGGAAATGCTTGGCTCGCATAGGGGTTAAACGATTTAATGACAGAGATTGTTTGCCTTAGATGACATATTTTAGGATCTAGACCGGATCTGAGGACAGTGGGGAGGGGTATCGGAATTCCCGGAAAAATGCTCAGATTCACTTTCTCGCTTCTCACACCACCTACTCGTAACAAGTGCCATATGAGCTCGTAGCTCTTGTTTTCAGTAAATGAGTTAATTTGTTCACTGAGGTAATCGAAAAGGGTTGGAAAACTCTGGAAAAGGTCGGGGAAAATCAACAAAAAAGGTCAGGGAAAAACATGGAAGAGCAAGCGCACGAACCCTGACATATGCTTTATATATTGTGTAAGACTGTGATTTGGGATGGCTGTGATTTGGTTATCAAGGATACAAATTTCAGGTAAACAGAAGATGGCATCAGATGGAATTACTCCCAAGAGCTGGACAACATTCTTTGAGTCATTCATTCACAACAGCCTTACAAACATTACAGATGTGGATGACTTTGGTGCTATTCTGCCACACCTGAACCCAATAAAAGACGACATAGTACTTGCTGACAAATTAGAACCTATTGCAAAGTCAGCCGAGAAATTTGGTCACCATAAAGCAAATGGAAATGCTGCTTTTAAACAGAGGAGTTATAAAGAAGCAATACAGCACTACAACGCATGCGTACTACATGCAGTCAATAATGCTGATACCGCCGTTGCCCTGAACAACAGAGCTGCAGCTTTCTTCTATGATGAGCAGTACGTCCGTGCAGCTTTAGACTCAGCTGAAGCTTTGAAGCATGGGTATCCTGCTGAAAAAGCTGAAAAGTTAAGGGAAAGGATAGCTCTATCCCTGAAGCAGTTGAAGATTAAGCGGGACCCAGGGGAAAGAATAGAAGATTTGATTCGCGACCTTGTCAGCTTACAAATCAAAGATGCTTCAAAATCGCATGGCAACGTCTCTAGGAAGTTCTCCGGAAATATCTTTGTTCATAATCCAGAGTATTATGGTCTGACTTGCTCAGCAGACGTCAAAGTCTCAACGAAAGCTGGGCGATATGTCCAGGCCATCTCTGATATTAACGTTGGGGACATCGTTATAAACGAACATCCGTTTGTCGCTATAATGAATCGCCCTCTCTATACACAGTTCTGCCACCACTGTTATCGCTCCATAATTTCAGCTGTGCCATGCTCTAACTGTTCCGGTGTAGCCTTCTGTTCGTCCGTCTGTCATTCTGCAGCTGGTTCGTATCACAGTACAGAATGTCTGCTTCTTGGTTCGATAGAGAAGGAGGTGTTCTTCACTTTTGGGCAGAAAGCCTGCCGGTTTGTGACTCGAATCCCTTTGAGTGAGTTCATGGAAGAAACAAAGGACGTGTTTGTGCCGGGATCTAGTGAAGATTCTCCGTATGGTAGAGTACTTAGCAGTGAGAGACACCCAGAGCTCATAACCCCTGAAACGTGTTTTAGATTCACCTGGGTCACTCTCTATCTTATCGACGCTTTGAAGCGTGTTGGATATTTTGAAAATGGCGCCGATACTGGAACTGTTCTCGATATGTCCGATACAGAGCTTCACGTTGCAAAGTGCGTCTACCGCTTCTTGCACCTGTCTGAATGTAATTCAGCGTCAATAAATCGCCTTAATTTGGAATCGTCGACATATCGGTATGAAAATATTGGTACTGGTGTTTATCCCTCTACGAACAATATTAACCACGACTGCAACGCCAACACATTTGGGGTGAACGTTCATGATAGGCTGATTCTCGTTGCGAACAGACCAATCAAAACAGGGGAAGAGATTACGCTCTCTTATGGACCGACTTTTATGAATAGATCATCCGTGGAAAGACAGAAGTTTCTGCAGAAGAAATTCGGCTTCAAATGTACCTGTGAGTGTTGTACGACCTATGCGGGAATGAGCCATCAGGACCTGAACTCCATACCATTTAATGGTAAGTTAGCTTTCCCGTAATCTTTTTTACTTTGTATGATGTCTTCCATTCTTTCTCCTCTTAGGCGGAGGGAATCACTTGGCGAGGTTCTTCTACTGGGTAACTGGGCACAGGGTTTAGTAAGTAAGTAAGGTTTATTAGACAAAAACTTGCTAGCTAGCTAATTTGATCGTCTTTATAAAAATTTAATTCTTTTAAACACTCACGAGTTACATAAATACTAAAAACTACAAATATTAATGTTACACTGACATTTTATTCAAAGTTTCTTAGGACACCTTGATTTGGAATTAAAAGCTTGAGTGCTGGTGTAGTTATCCCCGACAAAACTTGGTACAGGGCGTTGTATTGTTTAGATATGATTTCGAGTACCATCGGGGCTGGGGTGGCCAACTTTCAAAGGGTTAATTTCTGATACTAGATGTTTATGAAGGAGGAAGGAATATATTTTGAATTCTGTAATTTTTGTACTTATAACCCGCAAATTCATATGGTGACTGAAGAGTAAAAGAAAACAAATGAAAAACAGCAGAAAGAAAAGTTCGACGCAGCACAGAAATTTTATTTTAATTAAGAACAACTCTACACATGTTGTGTGAATGTGAATGTTTGAGTGAAAATAGATTAGGAATTTGAGTGAAAGAAAGGGGTGAAGAATGGGAGTGTAGTGTCACGGGAATAGTTGTTTTGGAAATACTAAGCGGTTGGCGAGGTTCCTATAAGGGTAGCCCCAGCCCATAGCCGAAGGATAGGTGCTTATTAGAGGTATTAATTTTGTTTGTTTGTATCTATTTTTCATATTTGCCATGGCCACTGGCTCTTAGCGCGTCAATAACTTAAACGACCCCTCGCACTATTTACTCTTCAACTTACAGTATTTTAAAAAGTTTTAATACTTGATAACTAGGCTGTAATTTCAACAAACAACCCATGGTTTTGGCTGTTTTAAGCCTTTTCCGTGACCCGTTGACTTATAGTGAAAACAGGGAAACAATTGACATAACCGGTTTTTGGGATGGAAAACTTCACGCAGACAACCGTCGACAGCGTGATACATATAGAAGGTAGCAAAAAAAAAGTAAGTGAGTAAATCAGCTTAGAGTGGTTAGAATGTACCGTACAAAACCGGGGTCTCCGGGTTTAATGGAGTGATTATGGAAGTAGGTTGCGTTAGTATTATAGGTAAGGCAGGTCCTTTAACCATAATTTTTTGCAGGTTTTGATAGGTTTTGGTGTCCTCTGTGTGACATTGTGGTCAAAAATGGAGAACGGTGCAAGTCCTGCAAAATGCTTCTGCCAGGTCAGGAGCAGCTTGCCAGCGTTTACGCAGCCAAGCTCAGGGTAAGCCCAACTTTAATACTCTATATGACTAAGTCCAGAACACGCCAGTGATCCTCAGGAAGAAGGAGTAAACGTCTCTGTAACGACTCAGACTCAACGACTCAAATCCTGTGTCAAACAATCACGGCGATCATTCGGAGCAGCTGTGACACCGTTTCTTTCTTTCTCTCGCAACTACCCGGAGATTCTGCATCGGCAGGGAGAGATAGTCATCAAGAATTATAATAGATAGTCATAATAGATATTATGATATATTAATAGATAGTCATCATCATTGGAAACCGATAGGCTTGAAAGAAGTGAGAACTTGGAGGAGCAGGACTCGGAATTTAAAGAGATCCATTGATACGTTAAAAAAATTAGGGAGAAAAGTAGATATAAATATTCTACATGACTAAGTCAAAACACGTCATTGATCCTCAGGAAGAAGGAGTAAACGTCGGCCTAACGATTCAGACTTAAAAACTCCTGTGTCAACCTATCACGCCGATCGTTGGGGACAGCTGTGGTGCCGCTTCTGGCTCTTCTGCTAGGCACAGGGCGATTTTGCATCGACACGGAGAGTTAGTTCATCAAGAGTATGATTATTCTGAATTTTTCGGCCAAATTTAAACACCAGCCAGCATTATTCACAAATAGTTGAAATTGAATTAGGCCTACTCTTCAGCGCAAGACCTCCCTCTTTCTCGCCCGCTTAAAAATTAGTCCGTGGGTTGTTAGTAGGGATCGGCACCGTTTCTATTTTTGGCTAAAACAGAAACGGTAAAAAACGGCAAATAAAAAACCGAACAGAAACGTTGAAAAAAATATGGAAAACCGTTTATCTTTAAAGTTTTTTTCCGGAAACAGAAACGGACCGTTTTTACATACCAAAAATACGGCCGTTTTAACAGGTATTTCTGATAGCAGATAACAATAAGGCGACCATTTGGAACAGGAAGGCGGCTGTTGGAAAGTGAATAGTGTGAGGAGGGGACTCGAGGAGGGTCTGACGAGAGAAGGTCGAGTTAACTGTGTAAGGTGAGAAAAAAGGACTCTGCACCAGTCTAGTAAACTAATCCCTTTTTGTGGCACTTGCCCTTCGGCCAAGTGCCACATAGCGATTGTAATTTATGTCCGTCAGTCGGTCTGTCGGTCCCGGTTTTGCTAGTTCGGGCACTTCCAGATAAACTAGGACGATGAAAATTGGCAGGCGTATCAGGGACCGGACCAGATTAAATTAGAAAAAGTCGTTTCCCTGATCCAACCATCTGGAGGGGAGTGGAGGGAGGGGGAATCCGGAAAAATGAGATATTTGTAGCTTACGAACGGGTGATTGGATCTTAATGAAACTTGATATATGGAAGATAGTCGTTTCTCAGGTGTTCCATTTTAAATCCAGACCGGATCCGGTGACACTGGGGGGAGTTGGAGGGGAAAACCAGAATTCTTGAGAAACGCTTACAGTGGAGGGATCGGGATGAAACTTGGTGGGAAGAACAAGCACAAGTCCTAGATACGTCATTGACATAACCGGAACGGATCCGCTCACTTTGGGGCAGTTGGGGGGGGGGGGGGTCCGAATTTGTAGTGGTCCCGCGAGTTTGGTGCTTCCTGATGTGCTAGGACGGTAAAAATTGGCAGGCGTGTCAAGGACCCGACTAGATTAAATAGGAAATAGTCACTTCCCCGATCCGACCATCTGGGGGGGGGGGGAGTGGAGGGAGGGGGAAAAATTGAGGTATTTTTAACTTGCGAACGGGTGATCAGATCTTGATGAAAGTTGATATTTAGGATGACCTCGTGTCTCAGACGTCCTACTTTAAATCTAGACTGGATCCGATGACATGGGGGGGGGGGGGGGAGCTGGAGGAGGAAACCGGAAATCTTGAGAAACGCTTCGAGTGGAGGGATCGGGACGAAACTTGGTGGGAAGAACAAGCACAAGTCCTATATACGTCATTGACATAATCGGGCCGGATCTGGGCACTGTGGGGAGTTGGGGGGGGGGTCCGTATTTCTAGTGATCCTGCGAGTTTGGCATACTTCCTGATGTGCTAGGACGATGAAACTTTTCACGTATGTCAGGGATCCGAACAGATTGACTTGAGAATAGTCGTTTCCCCAATCTGACCATCGTGGGGGGAGTGGATGGATGGGGAGTCCGGAATCTAGTGGCATGCTTAACTTTTGAACGGGTGATCGGATTTGAATGAAACTTGTCAGCTGGAAAGAGCTATTCGCCTCAGATGTTCAGTGTTACATGTGGGGGATGGACCGGGAAACTCAAGAAACGCTTAAAGCAGAGGGATTGCTGACTATCCATAACTGCTCATAATTGAGTGAAACTAAATATCCTTTTTCTCTTTCCGAACCGCATTTTTGGGTGGCGGGTGTATTTTGTGACGTTCTCATCTACTTTCTTGTACCAACCTACTCGTAACAAGTGCCATATGAGCTCGTAGCTCTTGTTTTTATACCCATGGCAGTGCTTCCACTCGACCCTCTCTGAAAAAAGTAGCAGCCTCTCCAAAATAAAGTAGATAAATGTAGATTTCGATACTAAAAAAAAGTAGTTTTATGTCAAAAGGCGGGTTTAATGCAGGACTAATGCAATCATTAGGCCCGTTATTTCACACGTCTATGCTTAATGAGCCCATTTATTTTCAATTCGACAATTCAACAAATCCCAGACTGTACACAGGTGTAGCCTATCCCTAGGTTCACACAGACGTCCACACTGAGGCGATATCGGCCATCGCCGAGATTATCGTCGACAAAATCGGCGATTTCAGACAAAATCAGGCCATTTTCAATGTTGAGAAAATTCAACTTTAATCGGGCGACAGTACGATTTTATGCACGCAACAGCAACATCTCGCATTAAATTGTGTTGCCGACGAAAATTCAGTGTGAACATCCAGGCGATAAAAATCTTCTGTCGCTGCGATTGGAAAATCTCGTTCATCGCCGCGATTTGCTCTTTGTGAACCTAGGCTATGGTTAAGTATTCCTTCAGCCAAAGCTGACTGCGAAACATACTTGAATCATATTAGCGAATCATACTTCACACTGCAAGACAGATAGGTGAGCGGAATTTTATTAGAGCTATATTTAAACTTGTGACGAAACCTGTTTATCCACAAGTTCGTTTTCAGCTTGAGGGGCATACACTGTAAAAAGTGTCTCCGAATAAGGATGCAGTATTTGCTACTCGGATTAATCTTATCTCTATCGGGATAAAATTAGTCCGAATTAGGGACAATCTTATCTCAATAAAGACAAGATTAATCCCAGTAGCACATGCTGCAAGATTTTTTTTTTACAGTGTATATATGTTGTTTATTTACCAAATAGCAAAGATAGCTAGCAAAGGTAGGTAAACCTTGATATCGAAACACTGTCTGAAAGAAGACATAATCTTCTCATGCGTTTTGGCCACCAAATTTTGAATTCTCAACACCAGAGGACCATCCTTCCGGACTTCGTTACACCCTCTCATGGACCTAACACGCGAAGAAAGGGCGACCCGAAACCCAAGCTTGTTCTCCCACCTGCGAAATCTTCAGAAAGATACTTAAATTGATCCGTTCCGTATTTCACTAAACATTTTAACTGTTCATGATTTATGATCGTTTCTTATTTATTAGCTGCGTTCTTTGTCACGGGAGTTCTCACCAGTGTGTCTCCGGTTTTTCTTATAAGCCGTTCTTGCATCCACCGGTGACTTCTCACCAGTCTTATAACCCGTTTTTTGCACTAACCAGTGTCCGGTTTTATCTCACCGGTGCGGACTAACCAGAACCTGCTCGTGAGCCCTGCTGCAGCGAGAAGTTAACCGGTTTTCATCAACTCACAGGTGTACCAAAAGAACGCGTTTTAAAGGAAGAACCGGACACTGGTGACTAAACACCAGAGACAGCCCGGAGTGCAAACGAAACGCAGCTATTGTTTGTAGTCTGCTTTGTGTTTATTTTTCCAATTCCCGCCCGTGTTGCCCCTAGTGATATCAGGGTTAAAATAAAATTGATTTATTGATTGAAACCTAACACTTTCAACAATATATACAATATCTGGCCACATGCCGATCGCTGGCCCCCGAGGTCGTTTGTAAATATGTTGTATTCGCGACTGTTGTATTTTCATCGTCTTGTCAATAAATCGGAATGATTTTACAATCAGTCAACTAAGGGACACAAACCTAACATGCACTTAAAAACGGGTACCTGTTTTTCTGTTATTGTTATTTTCCAAAAAAAACAACAGAAAACGGTAGTAAACTAGACCAAAGGTGTCGATGGGATCCCAAAAATCTAAGATTTGATCCAGAAATTGGGTCTTGTCTTCGCCAGATCCAGTCTTCGCTAGGCTAATCATTAGAGAAAAAACGGAGTTCAGATATTATATCTATCTATCTATCTATACCTCCATAAGCCATATCTATTTTGACGATACTGACCGAAACTTCCTGCTTTACTTCTGCCAAATTTGCGGTTTCGCCGAATTTCGAGCGAACACTAGTCCAGCAAAAAAAGAAAATTCAGAAACGAGTCCAGCGTATCTCCTTATCCCTATAAAGAACATCTAATCAACTTTAAATAAAACTTTGACTTAAAAAAAATGCAGGTACAACCGGATTCCGGACTAATTATATGTCCGGGTAAAAATAATGGTCATATACAGACTCAGCGTCTCTTCTTACCCCTAAATCTATCATCTAATCAACTTCAGATAAAACTTTTGCTTTTAACTTATTTTCCGGTTTTGGCCGGGTTCCAGGCGAACTAGTTGTCCGGCGAGAAAATGGTTTTCACCATCGTGTTCAGCACGTTTTCTTACCCCTAAATCAAACATTTAATCAACTTCAAATAATACTTTCACTTTTAACAAACTTTGCGGTTTTTGCCGGATTCCGGACGAACTACTTGTCCGGCGAGAAAATGAGAAAATTATTTTCACCATCATGTTCAGCATGTCTTCTTACCCCTAAATCAAACATTTAATCAACTTCAAATGAAACTTTTTCTTATAACCAACTTTCCCGGTTTTTCCCGGATTCCGGACGAACTACATGTCCAGCGAGAAAATGGTTTTCACCATCGTGTTCAGCATGTCTTCTTACCCCAAAATGATAATCAACTTCAAATGAAATTTTTAATTTTAAACAAACTTTCCGGTTTTTGCCGGATTCCGGAGAAACTACTTGTCCGACAAGAAAATGGGTTTCACCGTCGTGCTCAGCATGTCTTCTTACCTCATAATCGACTATCTCAATAGCTTTCAAAAAATCTTTTTTTGTCCCTAAATTTGAAACACCCTCCCCCCACCCTCAAAATACAGGGCTACAGAGTCCCATCTTCGAATTTGACCTGTACTTTGACCCAAAGGATCCTCCCACCGAGTTTCATCAACATATCTCAATCCCTTCGAGAGTTATCGTGCGGACAGACGGACAGACAGACGGCCAACCTTTGCGATGTCATAGGTATTCCTCCACTTACGTTTTGGGATCCCAAAAACAGAAACAGAAACGGTGCCGATCCTAGGTGGTAGGGTTCCCTGAGCGCACACACCTTTTCTTCTTGAAAATGTGGCGGATTTTAAGCAGAAATGGTACATCAGCGAAATATGAAAATAAATTAAATACTGCCAAGCAGTTAGTTGACTTGGATACACCAACCAAAATAGTTTTGTTTTCTTATTCTTGTGCTGGGGGCTATTTTGATAACTACAAGTCGTGTAATTGTGAATCATTCGAGGGTCTTATCGAGTCCTGGTTAGAGCTAGTATCTTGAAAGTGGGCGATCTGGACATTGAAAGTGCGCGGATGTTATTATAACAATTAGCTCCTTCAATAAAACCGGTTTTGGGACGTGATAAAAATGGTTACCGTGACGATAGAGGAATGTAACATAGGCAGATAGGTTGCTTTTTTTTCTAATAATTATAAAAATTTGACCCTTCCAGTTTAATCTATTTTCCAAAATTTAAATTTCCTTCAAAATATGCTATGAAGTACACAAAGAGGATCAGGTTTTCCTGATCGGATTTCCTCCGTTTTTGATCATAGTTCTACGAGTCGGTCGGATGCCCGGGGACAAGATGTCAGTAGCTTTGGGTTGTCTGCAGTGTTGCAATATTGGCGTATTTTACGACCGACAGGCGGAACTTTTTTTTGCTGGCGTACTAAAATTGTTTGGGTTCGATTGACAATCCTTGTAAGTTCTTGGAGATTTCTTGCAATTTTTGGTATTTTTCAAAGACTGCGGCGTATTTCTTTGATCACGATTTGGCAACACTGGTTGTCTGTCCAAGAAGTACACATTTACGAGGTACAATTAACGTAGCCTATTTCCGCCAGCTCTTGATGTTTTGTACTTTGCAGATCTTTGAAAACCTGAAAAAAGATGAAGAAAATGGCCACAAGCGAATGGAACAGTTACCATACATGGAAGATATCATAAGGTTTCTTGTTGGCATTTGGGGTGACGTAGGGGTAGAAGTTATGAACGCACTATCCCTGTATTCACATATGCTGCGCCATCTAGCTGCTCAGACTGAAAGATAAGGTAATTGGCCATATTCCTGTTCAGCGCTTCCAAGCGGACTAGTTTCTATTAATCCCCCCATGCCTCACCGTCATTACTTGGATCAGACATGGCAAAATAGATCCAGAGGTTAGTGAGTGGAAAACCTGTCATCTGTGTACCAGGTAATGGAGGTTTTACATATGTTTTAGCAAGCAGAAAGGGAAAGCGACCCACTACCCTATAGATTCGACTTTTTACTATGTCTACACAAGTGTTGGTTACGACATAATAAAAAGTCGAATCCATAGGGTAGTGGGTCACTTTCACTTTCTGCTGATGAAACATATGCAAAACCTCGAATACCTGGGACACAGATGACAGGTTTTCTACTTACTAACCTGTGGATCTATTTTACCATGTCTGATCCAAATAATGACGGTGAGGCATGGGGGGATTAACAGAAACTAGTCCGCTTGGAAGCGCTGAACAGGAATTTGGCCAATTCTTCAGGATTTCATTAGTTGCGTTTCTCATCCGAATTCTCCTTGCGATTCTCCTCGCAATTCTCCTATTTCGCGTTTTTGGACTATTCAGATGAAGCGAATTCTCCGTTCTCCTCCCTGATTGGTCAGCAGAGTACGGGTGTTCAGTATGCATTAACACGTATACCTGGTCGCGGACGAGCTGTCAAATTAGTGTTTGGAGGAACAGAGGAACAAAAACGGTAATTTGTACGAGAATCGAGAATTCAAAAGGGGAATTCGGATTAAAACCGCAAATATTGATGGCGAAGAGGCTTTATATTGTAAAAATTCTGTCACTCTGAAATTTTGTATACCGTAACAAGTTAATTTTGAAAAGAAAAATACATAGAAATGTGTCACCTGGTGCTTTCCCGTCTTGCTCAGTTTAGAAAGGAAACAAGGTATACCTATTTCCAAAAAAAAAAAGATCAAACTAGAACGAAAAGTCGATCTCACGGATTCGCTTTCCAAAAAGTAAAACGAGAATCTGCCGAGTGCCAGAACAGACGGAAAGTTTTATGCGCTATTACAACTTCGCGCTGGCTTGCCGAATACACTTTCCGCGAAAGGAGGTGATTCACTTTTCAAAACGAGCGGAGCGCCAAACAGCCTCGTATTCTCGCGAGTCCCCACGGACGGGGAATACTCCGATTATCATCACCATCATCAGACAAGAGCTGGAAGCTCATATGGCACTTGAACCATATGGTATATATCTAGGACCCTAGCTGTAACTTTCCACCAAGTTTGGTTCCACCCTACTTACCATAGTTACTACGCATGACGTCAGGAATTCTCGGTTTTTGCCGTCAAAGCTGGAACTATTTTCCTATTTTCCAGCGGGACATTATGCCACGAGCGAATCCGACTGATCACGTTACAGAGGTGCGTAGTTAACACGCTTACTATGCTACCGAGCATGTTAAGCAAATAGTTACTATTAGTTACTATTTCGAGGAGGTTGGAACGGTCAGCGTAGTAACTTTTACGAGGCTGGAACGAAAATAGTAACTAATAGTTACTATTGTTAGAAGGGTGGAACACGCTCTTTGTCTTAAAAACAGTTGCTTTTTCTGCAGAAATAGCCGGTAAAAATGACCAGCCAGCCGGTGGATACATTACCCTACCTCCAAAGACATTTCGGCTAGTAAAGCCTCAGGCGGTCCACACAAAGGACGGGGAAACAATCATTTGAAACCACAGCTTCTTTCTGGGATAGCGGAAAAACGCCTCTAGCTTAAAGATGTCCCACCTCTTACAGAGCGGAGAAAGACATGGCTGGATCTGAGACTAGCAAAACCGGGTTAGACATCTGAAGGTCATTTTGGTCAATACGCGTTTTCTATTATTTATTTAAAACCAAAATATAAAAGTCTAATCGTAAACTGCATAACAAACGTCAACTTCGAATAAATGTTATACACTCGTTTCCGCTCGTTCCTCCGATTATGGAACTGGTAGTCCACTCTTTTTTTTTCTTTTTTTTTCATGCAATCAATCAACTATATAACAACAAAAAATTAAATACTACTAGAGCACCTTTCCCACCGGTAGGTCTCCAGCTTTGATATTTTATTTGCCCATACATATATACATAACTTCAACATGGAAACAAAATCCAAGTCCTCCTTCCTTTAGGCACGTGAGCCAGATCTGTAATTAGTTGCGGTTTTATCTCAATCCTCAGCGTGTGCTTCTCATATTTCGCTTTTTTTTTACCATTGAGATGAAGGGAATTCTTCTTTTCTTGCGTTTTTCTCAAAAACCAGAACAGGGAAAGCTTCGCGATTCTGCAGAATCTATAAGTTGCATCGACAGTCACGTAGCCTATTCTCGATTCCCTTCCTCACTGGTCAATAGAGGCCTAGAGTTCAATACCTATTAACATGTACTACCAAGAACAAATAATCAGATAGAACCTCCGTCCCCCTATGACTATGCAGAGTCGAGTATTTCCCCGTACCTTAGCCGCTTTGAATGAGCGGCGGTTAGTAGCTTCGCGCCATATTAAATTTCGTTACCTCTACAATTAGCTACAGTAGAGGTATGCTTATGTGAACGTTTGCTAACAGTGAACGATCGCCGAAGACAAAACTAAAACCCAAACCAGGCATTTTTTCCTATAAATACTAGTAATAATCACTCACGCTTTTGTCACTTTTTGAATATTTTGCTAATTCACCATTCACCTATGAAAGTGACTTAGCTGACACCTCTGTTTTGTTTTTTATAATTTGAAAAGTTTGCCGGGGGGAACGCAAACCAAATCTGACGGTCCGAACCGTCAAATGCCTTCAAAAGAGGAAGGACCTTTTTAATAAATTCAAAATCAAAGAAATTTAATTGAATTTCTGCTTCAAGTTTGTGCCAGGATAACCCTGAATAGTTGGCTGTTAGCTGATATCAAGTTTGTTATTTTTCTTTTCCATTTTACTTTTTCATATGCAAGTAAGAAAGCCAAGGTAGTGGAACAGTTAAAAAAGTGTTCAAATAAGCATACCTCTACTGTATATCAGTGCGAAACCACCCTGAGGAAAAGTAGAAGACAAAGCTGATTGGTTCTTTGGACGCGCTCAAGAGCGGTTCAGCGCTCGGATTACGCCTCCTGCATTTTCTTTCTCTGCGATGAGCAACGGCGAAGACGGAAGTAGAGTAGACGGGTAAAAAGCTACAGTAAATACCTCTAGTAGGTCCACCCAGTTTTGTCGGGGTATTCATAGTCGCTGCATGGTACCAAAGACAGAGGTTCTATCTGAATATTTGTTCTTGGTACTACATAGTCAGAAGCTACACAAGGATGCGCGATGTAATCTGTTCGGATTTTTAAAACATTATGCGTAATAAGCATTCTGAAGAAGAACTGAAAAACCGTCGAAAAAGCATCTCCTGACTTTTCCGATATCTTGACGACACGACAAACGAAAAAGCCAGTAGATGCTTTTTGCTTTTTCGGCTCTTCCTGGCACTGGTTGTTATACATAACATTTAATGCATAACGTTCTAAAAATCCCAACGGATTACATCCCAAGTGGTGTCTGTTGAAAGTGCGCATCCTTGTGTTATCTGCTACGAAGCTTCTAAAAGTGTAATGGGTGGCTAAATTGTCGTTTTTGTCAAAAAAGAACTGAGTACTGAGAGAAAAAACGCAACTATTGTAAATGGTCGAAGGGAAGTGAAGGACCTTAAATATATCTAACGTCAAATATATCTATATTCAATTTAGTGTGTAAAGTGTCCCGAGACAGAGGCGAAAGCCTTGTTATTGCAATTATATTATTATTATTATATCTTGAGACTTATGCCAGTTGCAACTGCCAAGTTTCTTATATTATACCCAATCCAGGTGCGTAGGGTCAAAACCCTGTCCAGCCCTATTCACCGAAATACCCTCCCGCTCCAACGTGAACCGGCTCGGGTAAGGCCAAGCAGGTCCATTGCAGAGCCTGTACCGAAACTTCAATCTGTGACTGCTTCACATGCACGATATGAGCTTAGTTTTGTGCCCTCGTTTGTTAAAGGACAACTGTAGTATCTAAAGGACAACTATCAGTATCTTGTATACTTTTGATCCTAGTCACTCTCCGTCTATCACCGCGCCTCCCCTATTACGAAAATATCCCCCTATTTACACGATTGAATACTATGTTTAGCATTCAGAGGCAACCCCACCAAAGGCAACGGATTATTTGATTTGGTTTTGTTCGTTTGGCATGGTTTGGTTTGGTGTGGCCGTTTATATTTTAGATAGGAGGGGTGGTAGGTTTGGTATAGCTAGGGGTTGGGGCAGGGTTGGGATAATGTTAGGATTGGGTTGGTTTAGTTAGGGTTACGGAGCACTAGCGACCATTGTCAGGCGATCATACTTAACCAATCGAGTACCTTTCGTTTTCACTTAACCGCTAATATTCTACCCATTCTGAAAAGTTACATATACCATTGTTCACCCCCGTAACTTTGCGCTGACAAGTTATACCGAAAATGCCTTTCTCCTATACAATGAATTCCCAGAGGTATGCTGACCTCACGTAAGCAAAGCATGACCTGACTACGCTCAGCGACAAACAGCCATTCAGCGCTAACCGCCTCAGAGAAAACCCTATGCTTATATAACTGAAGCAGCAGAAAACTCCGTTACAGTCTCTCTTGAATTGTTGTTGTGCTCGGATATTAAGCTGTCATTACCACCACCCAGTTTGTCACAATACCAACTGTTTTCCATTTTTTGGAACATCCGTGACTATAAATAAACCACCCACTTATACCCATTTTGGGCCCTGGTTGTGATGTTAGGCACCGAAACCATTGGGCAGGCTCTATATTAAGGGGATCTCGAAGAATTCGAGATGGCGCCGCCACTCCATATACCCGATAAATACCAATATCTAAGGAGTGGTTATCACCTGATGACCCCACCAGAGCCATACCACCCCTCCGTACGTCGTATACCACCATACCGTATCCACCAATACGTTATTATATCTGATTTTTACTTGCGAATTAGAATTTACGCAGTGAACCTATATCTGCCAGAAATATTTATGTTTTACCACCCCACAGTATTCTGTAACCCAGAGCACCACCATACTGACCCCCCCCCCCCCTTCTGCACGTTCTACCACCCCACCATATCCACTCGTACGGTACCATTTTTATTTTCCCTTATGCATTAAAGCTTCTGCATTACACCGATATTTGCAGAAAATATTTACCCCAAATACCAACCACCTATATAAACCCATGAACCATGCCCCTCTTGGTTTGTGGTGTCCTACATCCAAATCCAGGGCTCACTTATGTTTTACACATGAGTTGACAGGCCATGAGCCTCCCCCCCCCCCCACGAATTAAAACAACTGTATACAGCGATATATACCCGTTTTCCGAGAATACTACACCACAAGGGGTAGGCAATCTAGTCAGATTGTATTGTCCACCACAGACGGTTTGGGTGTGGCTAGTTTATTGGACTGGAGGACTTAGAAGCCTCGCACAGCGCTCCGCGCTGTGCTCCCTGACATACTGTTTGGTCTGATGGAATCTAAGTATCTTGTATACTTTTGATCCTAGTCACTCTCCGTCTATCACCGCGCCTCCCCTATTACGAAAATATCCCCCTATTTACACGATTGAATACTATGTTTAGCATTCGGAGGCAACCCCACCAAAGGCAACGGATTATTTGATTTGGTTTTGTTCGTTTGGCATGGTTTGGTTTGGTGTGGCCGTTTATATTTTAGATAGGAGGGGTGGTAGGTTTGGTATAGCTAGGGGTTGGGGCAGGGTTGGGATAATGTTAGGATTGGGTTGGTTTAGTTAGGGTTACGGAGCACTAGCGACCATTGTTAGGCGATCATACTTAACCAATCGAGTACCTTTCGTTTTCACTTAACCGCTAATATTCTACCCATTCTGAAAAGTTACATATACCATTGTTCACCCCCGTAACTTTGCGCTGACAAGTTATACCGAAAATGCCTTTCTCCTATACAATGAATTCCCAGAGGTATGCTGACCTCACGTAAGCAAAGCATGACCTGACTACGCTCAGCGACAAACAGCCATTCAGCGCTAACCGCCTCAGAGAAAACCCTATGCTTATATAACTGAAGCAGCAGAAAACTCCGTTACAGTCTCTCTTGAATTGTTGTTGTGCTCGGATATTAAGCTGTCATTACCACCACCCAGTTTGTCACAATACCAACTGTTTTCCATTTTTTGGAACATCCGTGACTATAAATAAACCACCCACTTATACCCATTTTGGGCCCTGGTTGTGATGTTAGGCACCGAAACCATTGGGCAGGCTCTATATTAAGGGGATCTCGAAGAATTCGAGATGGCGCCGCCACTCCATATACCCGATAAATACCAATATCTAAGGAGTGGTTATCACCTGATGACCCCACCAGAGCCATACCACCCTCCGTACGTCGTATACCACCATACCGTATCCACCAATACGTTATTATATCTGATTTTTACTTGCGAATTAGAATTTACGCAGTGAACCTATATCTGCCAGAAATATTTATGTTTTACCACCCCACAGTATTCTGTAACCCAGAGCACCACCATACTGACCCCCCCCCCCCCCCTTCTGCACGTTATACCACCCCACCATATCCACTCGTACGGTACCATTTTTATTTTCCCTTATGCATTAAAGCTTCTGCATTACACCGATATTTGCAGAAAATATTTACCCCAAATACCAACCACCTATATAAACCCATGAACCATGCCCCTCTTGGTTTGTGGTGTCCTACATCCAAATCCAGGGCTCACTTATGTTTTACACATGAGTTGACAGGCCATGAGCCTCCCCCCCCCCACCCACGAATTAAAACAACTGTATACAGCGATATATACCCGTTTTCCGAGAATACTACACCACAAGGGGTAGGCAATCTAGTCAGATTGTATTGTCCACCACAGACGGTTTGGGTGTGGCTAGTTTATTGGACTGGAGGACTTAGAAGCCTCGCACAGCGCTCCGCGCTGTGCTCCCTGACGCACGATATGAGCTTAGTTTTGTGCCCTCGTTTGTTAAAGGACAACTGAATGAAGAGTACCAAGTATCATCCCTATCTGTATGACTTCCGTTAACATTGCCTGCAGAAAACCTAATCCAAATACGAAATAGTGTTACCAAGCTATGATCGTTCTCCATTTTGCATCCGTCCTTATTTCAATACCGAACAATTTTAGAAATGAACAAATGTCTCCAATCAACCCTTCTTCTGGAATATTTTTTAACCAGTTAAGCCCAAACGTGTATCTAGAAGAAACTTGAATGAAAGATTTGAATGAATTGCTCTCTTTGTCTTGGAGTCTGCAGGTGGGTGCAAACCTCCAGAAACGGACATCCCTGTTTTGAAAACGTCACGCTCAGGAGAAGAATGCTCTTCGTGGCCATGTCTGTAAATGCATTCTCCATGGTGTGTTCAATTATGGTTCCATTGTTCAGGTGTTCTTTAAGATGTTTAATGCCGGGTCGATTTTTTTAGTCTGCAAAATAGTTAAAAATATATATATATACATATATATATATATACATATATATATATATACATATATATATATATACATATATATATATATATACATATATATATATTGTTTATGTTGGTTTTGGCTCGTAGATTGACAAAACAAACACTAATAATCGGCTCCGTCCGTCGCTGTTTTTCGAAAAAGTTAATTAAAAAAAAAAAAAAAATCGATAATTTCGAGGGTTCTTTGTTTTCTCGTCCGGCTAAGCAACGAGTTCATTTAATAATAATAATAATATAAAACAAGAGAGCAAGTCTAAGTAACTCTTAAGAAATGTTCATTTAAGTAATAATAACAAAATAAAGCAATAGAAAAGGCTTTCGCCTCTAAATAACTCTAAAAAATTTTGAGTAGTCGAACTGATGAGAGTTAAAAATCTCATCAACAACGCACTTGAAACTATTGATCGATCCAGCATTAACCGCATCTTTGGTGAGGCTGTTCCAAGGATCAACAATTCTGTTGCCAAAACCCCACTTAAAAACGTCCTTGTGGAATCTTGATTTTGCAAGCTTGTACGCGTGCCCCCGATGATGACGGTTAATGCTGAATCTTACTAAATCAGTCACTTCAAAACTGTCATAACTTCCATTGATTAATTTGATTGTTTCAATCAGGTCTCCTCTAAAAAATCTGTATGCAACGGAGGGAAGGCACAACTTGGCTAATCTCACTTGGTAGGGAAGATCAGTCATAGATTCGGATCAGTGCCTGAAGGCACAATTTGTATCCGGACACGACCCATTCTTAAAGTACTTACACACTTTCACTTCTTTAAAACTGGCTGTCAGACGCGCCCCGTTCATATGCTTTCCATTCATCGTTTCCAGTGCCCTCTTTGCAGCCTCTGAGTTCCTGAACTGGACGATGCCGTAGCCTTTACTATAGTTGTATTTTTTCGATAGGATTTTTCCGAAGCTGCAAAGAAAGTAAATTATAGCCATACATCTTTAAACATAAGATTCTGGCGGTCTGAAAAGCTCCGCGAGCTTTTGCGCCGGCTGTTATTGCTACTTTGGGCTAAAACTCGCTTCGCTTTTCAAAGCTATTCTCGCGCTCCGCTAGTATCCGCACGCACTTGGAAAGCGAATCCACTTCGCGAGGGGAAAGTGATTTCGGCAAGTCAGCGAGAAGTTGTAAAGGTGCAATTGAGGCTCAGCGACTTTTTGCTTGTTCTTGCGCTCAGAGGATTCCCGCTTTGCTTTTCGGAAAGCGAATCGAAAAGATCGCCAGAATCGCCCTACACATCTTTAGCCATAAGGGCGATTCTGGCAGTCTGGAAAGCTCCGCGAGCTTTTGCGCCGGCTGATTTTGCGACTTGAGCAAAAACTCGCTTCGCTTTTCAAAGCTGTTCTCGCGCTCTGCTAGTTTCCGCCTGCACTTGGAAAGCAAATCCACTTCGCGAGTGGAAAGTGGTTTCGGCACGTCAGCTAGAAGTTGTAAAGGTGCAACTGAGGCGCAACTACTTTCCGTTTGTTCTTGCGCTCAGCGGATTCTCGCTTTGCTTTTCGGAAAGCGAATCCGAGAGATCGCCAGAATCGCCCTATAAGCTTAGAATCTGTTCCACCCTTCTTATAATAGTAACTATTAATTACTATTTCCTTCTCGAAATAGTAACTATTTGCTTACCATGCTCGGGAGCGTAGTAAGCGTGGTAACTACGCATCTCTGTAACGCGATCGGTCAGATTCGCCCGTGGTATGATATTCTGCCGGAAAATAGAAAAATCGTTCCAGACGTGAGGGCAAAAAGCCAGGATTCGTGACGTCATGCGTAGTAACTACGTACCTACGGTAAGTAGGGTGGAACACGCCCTTACTCTTGGCCTTTATGTGAATGCGAGAAAGAAAGTATTGGGAGAATGTATGGGATTGAATGAGTTGAGACACGAGTTGTTTGAATTGAGTGTGTGGGACAGGATGAAAGACAAAAGTTTCCAGGCTATTTAACCGTTTGGAAGGTTCCTGGGGATAGCACTAGCACACAGGACATATTGTATATAACAATAGTTTCAAATATAGGTACAGTGCAAGTGTTAATGTCTTATATGTTTTTGGGATCCCAAAACGAAAGTGGAGGGATACCTATGACATCGCAAAAGTTGTCCGTCTGTCCGTCCGTCTGTAAGCACGATAACTCTCGAAGGGAATGAGATATTTTGATGAAACTTGGTGTGAGGATTCGTTGGGTCGGCGGACCAGTCGAGTTCGTAAATGTAGCCCTACATTTAGGTGTGGGGGAGGGGGTTCAAATTAAGGGGCAAACAAATATTTTGAAACAGCTAATGTGATGGTCGATTATGGGGTAAGAAGACATGCTGAACACGATGTAACAAGACCAAAGGTTTCGATGGGATCCCAAAAATTCAATATCTGATCCAGACAACAGGGTCTTGTCTTAGCCAGATCCAGTCTTCGCCAGACTCCTTGAGCATTTTTACAACTAAAATTCAGAAACAGATTAAGGCCAAATAGCTAATCACCTGAGAAAACAAGTTCAGATTTGGATTCAGCATGTGTGTTTACCCCCATAAGTCATATCTGTTTTGACGAAAACTTCCTGCCACTTCTGCCAATTTCCCGGTTCCGGCCGAACTCCAGAACTACTTGTCCGGCAAAAAAAGAAAGCTCAAAGACGAAATCAGGGTATCTTCTTTCCCCAGTAATGAACATCTAATCAATTCAAATAGAAATTTAGCTTATAACAAATTTTCCGATTCCAGCCGGATTCCGGTCGAACTATATGTCCGGGTAAAATATGATTGTCATACAGGGACTCAGCATCTCTTCTTACCCCTAAATCGCTTATCTAATCAACTAGAAATAAAACTTTGACTTCCAACAGATTTCCGGTTTTAGCCGGATTCCGGAAGAACTACATGTCCGGGTAGAAAATTGTTTTCACCCTCGTCTTCAGCATGTCTTCCTACCCCTAAATCGAACATCTAATCAACTTCAAATAAAACTTTTATTTTCAACAAACTTTCCGGTTTTGGCCGGATTCCGGGCGAACTACTTGTCCGATGACAAAATAGTTTTCACCATCGTGTTCAGCATGTCTTCTTACCCCATAATCGACTATCACATTAGCTGTTTCAAAATATTTTGTTTGTCCCTTAATTTGAATCCCCTCCCCCACCCCTAAATGTAGAGCTACAAAGCCCATCTACGAACTTGACTGGTCCGACGACCCAACGAACCCTCACACCAAGTTTCATCAAAATATCTCATTCCCTTCGAGAGCTATCGTGCTTACAGACGGAAGGACAGACGGACAACTTTTGCGATGTCATAGGTATCCCTCCACTTACGTTTTGGGATCCCAAAAACCATTTTGTAATCGGACAAGTAGTTCGCCCGGAATCCGGCCAAAACCGGAAAGTTTGTTAAAATTAAAAGTTTTATTTGGAGTTGATCAGATGTCCGATTAAGGGCAAGAAGACATGCCGAACACTTAAGTGAAAACAATTTTCTACCCGGACATCTAGTTCGCCCGGAATCCGGCCACAACCGGAAAATTGTTAGAAGTTAAAGTTTTATTTTTAGTTGATTAGATAACCGATTTAGGGGTAAGAAGAGATGTTGAATTCGTGTGTGACAATCATATTTTACCCGGACATATAGTTCGACCGGAATCCGGCTGGAGTCGGAAAATTTGTTATAAGCTAAATTTTTATTTGAAGTTGATTAGATGTTCATTATTGGGGAAAGAAGATACTCTGAGTTCGTTTTTTAGCTTTCTTTTTTCGCCGGACAAGTAGTTCTAGAGTTCCAAAACCGGGAAATTAGCAGAAGTGGCAGGAAGTTTTCGTCAAAACAGATATGACTTATAGGGGTATCTGAACTTGGTTTTCTCAGATGATTAGCTATTTGGCCTTAATCTGTTTCTGAATTTTAATAGTAAAAATGTTCAAGGAGTCTGGCGATGACTGGATCTGGCTAAGACATGACCCAGTTGTCTCGATCAGATATTGAATTTTGGGATCCCATCGAAACCTTTGTTCTTGTTCTAGTTGTTTTGCTGCCATGGCCCTTGTCGTCTTCTGTGCATTGAAATTTAAACATATCTATCTATGGGCTCAGGAAACAATCCTCCCAACAATACCCCTTGAAATGTAACTAAACAGGGAAATTCCCCCCTCCATATAATAAATTATACAAAAGCAGTCCCGCCTTCGGTAAACGTGAAAAGTATATAAACTCAAAAAGTTCCTTCTTATAGTCATACCATCCAGGTAGATATTCCCACTTAAAGCACAAACCATACAAGAAATAATCTGTTCACGATAAAATGGTTCGGAAGTTCTTTTCCAAAAATACCAATACTTGCCCCGAGGAATTGGCGGTTTTCTTGTTCGAGCTTGACGACTGTACAGATTTCCTGAGCCTCGTTTTTGTTGTAATAGCGCAGCCGAATCGCTGCTGCAGCACTTCCTTGCTTTTGCACAATGTGCGTTTTTGGATTCACTTTCGTCTTGGTTTAAGTGGCAGCGCTGCAGCATCTTGTAGGGAAGCACGGGCTTGGTCGGTGAGCAAGTCCGTGATTCTCGAGAAGCGCTGCAGTCTTCCTCGGAAGCATTGCAGTGCAAAAAAGGATGTAGAAAGAACCGGCCGAGAAGCGGACCTGCAGCATGCAACAAAAACGAAACTCTGGTCTCCGAGGCGGAGGTTGGAGGGAAACATTTGAAAACTGTGCGCGCCGTGGTTACAAGTGGGAATGCTAATTAAAAGAGAAGGAGTCAAAAACATAAGATGGACCTGTTGTTTGATAGTGCAATACGGATACGTCAGCTTACCAATCCTTCAGAAACGAAAAACAAAATTTCGAAATTTTCTCATTTTCTTATTTTTAAAAGAGATATAGGCGGACACCCGAAGCTTTCAATGAAGTTTCCTGACAAACCGGCTCGGACGAAAAAGAGCGGACTCAATGAGCGTGTTCCGCCCTTCTAACAATAGTTACTATTAGTTACTATTTCCGTTCCATCCTCACGAAAAGTTACTACGCTGACCGTTCCAACCTTGCAGGAATAGTAACTAATAGTTACTATTTGCTTAACATGCTCGGGAGCGTAGTAACTACGCATCTCTGTAACGTGATTGGTCGGATTCACCCCTGGCGTGAGATCCTGCTGGAAAATAGAAAAATCGTTCCAGCCTTGACGGCAAAAAGCCAGAATTCGTGACGTCATGCGTAGTAACTACGGTAAGTAGGGTGGAACACGCTCAATAAGGTGCAAGGGATGGTAAGAAACTATAATAACCTACCCTTGAAATATCTCAACGAGGTCATCCTCATCTCGAATATGGAGGTTTCCAATCCAGATAGTAGTCGGCTCACTTGACCTGAAATATCAACTTATGCAACATTTCAACTTGTAAGCAAGATAGGCTAATCTAAGGACGACAGGGACAGACTCCGAATCTCGCTTTTCTCGGAGACTGAAATCCTTAAAAAAATGGCAACCACAACTTTCCTGCCGTGGCGATAGCAAAAAAAAATCGAATTCGATTACATCAGAGGTATGCTTTGGGCGTAAAATCATGCAACCAAATCCGTGGTCAAAATCTGTACCTTAAAGGGCCTGTCTTACCTGTAATACTAATGCAACCTACTTCCATAATCACTCCATATATTTCTAAACGCGGAGACCCCAATTTCGCACGGTACATTGTAACATAACATAATCATTTCTCACTTGTCGTGTTTTGCTACCTTCGATGTGTATCACGCTGTCGACGGTTGTCTGTGAGAAGTTTTTGCATCAGAAAAACCGGTTATGTAAAATTGTTTCCCGGTTTTTGCTACAACTCAATGGGTCTCGGAAAAGGCGCAAAACAGCCAAAACCGTGGGTTATTTGTTGAAAGCACAGCGTGTTTTTTAAAGTATTCAAATATTTTAAAATACTGTAAGTTAAAGAGTAAATAGCGCGAGGGGTCCTTTTGAGATACTAGAGACTTCACTTGTGTTGGCGAATTTACTTACAGAAATGCATCTTCAAACTTGCTAGGACGATGAAACTCGACTAGCCGAAGCAAGTCGGAACGTGAGCCGATTCAGTCAATATACTAGTTTTCAAGATCTAAAAATCATAGGCAGCTGAATGGAAGGTACGGTGCTTGTGGCATTTTGGTAGGTACCTGATAGAAAACAATACCTGTTCTTTGTCACGGGAGTTCTCACCGGTGGTCTCCTTTTATTCTTATAAGGCGTTTTGCATGCACCGCGGTGACTACGCACCAGTCTTATAACTCGTTTTTGAACTAACCGGTGTCCGGTTTTGCTTCACCGGCGCGGACTAACCAGTAACCTGCTCGGCTTTACCGGGAAGTGTCCGGATCCCTCCACTCTAAGTGTTTTCCAAGATTTCCGGTTTCCCTCTCCAACTCCCCCCCAATGTCACCGGATCCGGTCTGGATTTAAAATGCAGGGTCCGAGACACGAAGTCCTTCCATATATCAAGTTTCATTAAGATCCGATCACCCGTTCGTAAGCTAAAAATATCTCATTTTTCCTATTTTTTCCGGATTCCCCCTCCCTCCACTCCCCTCCAGATGGTCAGATCGGGGAAGTGACCATTTCTAATTTAATCTGGTCCAGTTCCTGATATGCCTGCCAAGTTTCATCGTCCTAGCTTATCTGGAAGTGCCCGAACTAGCAAAACCGGGACCGACAGACCGACTGACGGACAGAAATTACAATCGCTATATGGCACTTGAGTAAGCTCAAGTGCCATAAAAACCGGTCATGTAAATTGTTTCCGTATTTTCGCTATAAGTCAACGGGTCTCGGAAAAGGCTTAACATAGCCAAAACCGTGGGTTATTTGTTGAAAGCACAGCCTAGTTTTAAAGTATTCAAATATATTAAAATACTGTAAGTTTAAGAGTAAATAATGTGAGGGGTCTTTTAATATATGCACTGAAAGTCGGATATATATTATACGAACTGTTTTTAATGACACTAATATTCAAGCGGGTTCGGAATATCTGTGGGATGATTTGTTTATACGCAAACACAAAAATGGTCTTGAATCCCAATCATGCGAAGGTTTTCCATACGCAAAACTTGCGTTGCCTCATCGCAGCGCGAGATTTGCTTTCCTCAGTGTAAGAGTCTTTAGTTGGGTCACCGTCGGTTCATCCATTTCCGAAATTCGTCAGTTCACCTACCGTCATTTGACACAAACGTCAAAGGATATAAGCGTCAGTTCGCCTAAGAAATCCGCCGCTACACGCAAAGATGATGATGATGATGAAATTTCATTATGCACTTAAGAAGTAGCGTCAAAGGTGGCCGAGAGGTCCTATGAAGGGTTACTACGTAAATTCAAAATGTGCGCGTCGTAACTGATTTTTCAGGCGAACCGGTTTTTGTAGGTGTGGACACTGACAGGACCCTCCTTTTTGGGATCCCAAAACGTAAGCGGAGGGATACCTATGACACCATAAAAGTTGTCCGTCTGTTACCACGATAACTCTCGAAGGGAGTGAGATATTTTGATGAAACTGGCGTGAGGACTCTTTGGGTCAAGGGTACGGTCAAGTTCGTGGATGGGCTCTATAGCCGTACATTTAGGGGTGGGTTTAAATTAAGGGGTTTCATCTGAAGTTGATTAAATCTTCGATTAAGGGGTAAGAAGACATGTTGAACACGATGGTGAAAACCATTTTCTCGCCGGACACTACCGCAAGGGTAGTCCAAGGGTAGTAATAATATTAGGTTTTTTGGAAGTTTTTTATCAATAGATGATTATGGTTATTTTTGTTTGTATACCGTATCGTGTCAAGGTTTATAGTATGTATAGTATACTGATATTAGTGTTTTGTTCCGATCTGTTGAAAGTTATAATTTGACGAATACGACTATTTTTTATTTTATATAGCGTCCTCTGTTGACAAAGTAAGTACGCTATTTGGCACTGTGCCACGATCTGTGCTGATGTTTTAAATAAATCAATCAATCAAATCCTCTGCTATAGCCATATTATGTTGTGCTATTACGGAAATAAAGAATTTATTTATTTATTTAATCTGAACAGTGCAGTTTTGGGTAAATGGTAGAATAAAGATTGGAAATACCTATTCAGGTGTTTTCAGATGCCCTTATTTACCTACTTTGGCTAACTGGTAGTTAGCTTTAGACACAGCAACGGTATGAAAATGGCAAAGTCAACGTCAACAAACGGTTAATGCCGAATCGATCAATAGTTTTAAGTGCATTGTTGATGAGACTTTTAACTCTGATCAGTTCGACTACTCAAAATTTCTTAGAGTTATTTAGAGGCAAAAGCCTTTTCTCTTGCTTTGTATTATTAAACGTTCACATCAAGGTAGCTTGCCCGTGGAATGGAATTCCTTTTCAACAGTCACTCGCTAGTATTGAGCGAGAACAGTCCTAATTGTATGTATGTATGTATGTATTTATTTATAACCCGTCTACAACAGCTACAAAAGCATGAAACGGAGTACAGAACAAAGAAAAGAAAAAAGAAGGAACTAATAAACTCATACCAAAATACAAAAACAACAACAAATTCGATAAATACTAAAATAGAATGCCGCTCCAGGGGTGGTGAGACGGCTTGTCTGCAGTCATCCGCTTGAAGTGTTCGGCCATTTCAGTTACCGGTTCCCGCAGACCGTATTTTCGCACTAGAGGTCTATTTCTTGACCAGGACAGGATTCCAAGGAGATATTTCCCATATTTAAAATAAATTTTTCGGAGGTCAGCTTTATCACTGTCACTTAATATGTCCCAGAAGGGAACGATATACAGAAAATGGCCCATGACTGAGCTGTTGAATATTTGAGTAAGTAGTTTCCTACCCAAATTTAGCTGGGATACAACTACTGAAACGTAAGAATTTCGCACTTTATTCTCAATGTGCTGTACCAGAAGCTTCCGCGTAGCAGCAATAGTCCGACCGATTGGGATACGCAAGTACATGAAGTGATCGACTGGAGTAGCAACAGTATCTCCCAAATTAACCGGAGCTTCAATAGGATCTTTGCAATTAAACAAAAGCACTTGGGATTTATCTGGATTCAAAGACATACCAATCTTATCATAATTAGTACTTAGATCCCGGAAATACCGTTCAAGACCAGCAACAGTTCGACTTATGTTAAAAAGATCGTCCGCATAACAAAACTTCGAAACATCTAAACCGCGGAATATACAAGACGTATCAATGTTACTCTGGGCAGGCAGAAGCGCATTGTTAAATACAATAGGGGACGTTATCGACCCTTGTTTGATACCCTTTTCTACCGGGATATCAATAGTTAGCTTTTGTGAATGAGGCAATTTAACCTGCACTTTAAGTTGACGATACATGTCGTAAAGTGGGGCTACCACATCTATTTCAACTCCCGATTTTATAAGTTCTAGCATAGCTTGGGGATGAATAATCGAGTCAAAAGCACGTTGCACATCATAAGTACCAATAGCAAGCATTTCATCACTTTCATGTGCATCTTTCAAAACATTACATAGCGAACGGAGTAATTGTGCGCAACCTAAGCCCTTTATGAAACCAAATTGAAAACCGGGCATTTTACATTTCGCTTTTATCCTTGAAATAATAAGTAACTCAAATAACTTACATAGAACACTTGAAACTGTGATGGGTCTATACGATGAACAAAAACCGCTCCGTTTTCCCTTTTTTAAAATAGGAGAAATAATTCCAACGCAAAAAGAGTCCGGAACAAAACCGACATTGAAAATTATTTGGAAAAGAACCGATAGGTGGGACACAAGTAAACGGCCTCCATGTTCGAGATGTTTACCACAAATGCCATCAGCACCCATAGAAAACTTTTTCTTCATATTTTTAATCGCGTCGAGTATATCACTTTCACAGACAACTCGCACCGGGTTCCTTTTGACATTAATAATTCCAGTTCTTCAGAAAATGCATTCTCAACCGACGGGTCTGGGGAAGAGAATTCACTAGAAAAATACGATACCCATGAATCTTGCGGAATTTCAACGGTAGGTTGGCTATTTTTTAAAGGTTTTGGGCGACACTTCCAAAGCAGATTAGTATCTGCAGCAATTTTGTCTGCGAGGTCTTCCTTAATTTTCACTCTATGTTCATCTAGGGACTTACGGAATTTACGCTTCGTATATATGCGCACCGAGTTTACAACACCGCTACGGGGTTTGCCGCACTGATGCCAAAGATTTAACCAAAATTTTGAATCATTACACGCTGATTTTAAATTCTTATTTTGAGACCAACCAGATTTTTGGGTATCAGGGCGAACACGTCTAGAAGGCACAGCACACTTTTCGGCGCACTTTAGGGCATGTGTTATTTCCGCGGAATAAATATTGAGTGATGCCCGAAGTTCCTGCTCTGCATAAATCTTATTTGCACTGATCTGAAGAAGATGGAATGGTACTTTAATTTTACCCAGTAGATCATCACAAACATTAGAAAATAGATCAGTATTAATATTTTTCCAAGATTTACGGGTATGCCATTTTGGTTTACCTTGCGTATGCGGGGGAAGTTTTCCGGGGAGAATAGACACCGAGATCGGTAGGTGATCGTTATAAAACCCATCCTCTCCAACCGAAACAACAGAATCACAATCCATAGTAAACAATATATGGTCCAAGTTTGATGTCGTACTACTACACGATACAAATGAATACGGTTTATCCTTGGGCAATACCTTAAAATTTCTATTAAATGCCTTATTAATAACTGCTGCTCTTTTACACTTTTCATCCAAAAGATTACAGTTAAAGTCACCAGCTATCACACAGTTTTTATATCGCTTTAAAATTCGCTTCACAGTTTTGAATAGTTTTCGGCAAGCCAGGTTAAACTTGTTATCCGAATTTTGATCACCATAATTTGTAGGGAGGTAAACATTTATGACAGCTACATCGGCTATTGTTACAGCCATGAAGTTCTCGGACTGTTCAATATTTGTAGCAGGGTGATTAGTAATTATGGCCAAGCCTCCACTAGGTCGACCGCGTTTTTGCTGGCGCGTTGCAGGCTGAATCAAAATACAATGAGTTCCAGGTATACATAGAAGGGATTTCTTATCCCCAGTTAAGAAGTGTTCTTGTAGCAGCATTCGCACAAATTTCAGTAAGAATGGGCAACTTACTCACCACTCCACCGTTTATATTCCAAGACATGATGTTTAACTTATCTGCCATTAGGCTGTACATTGACTGGTCGCTTAACTTGGCTTGCTATGATTTTTTCCACTTCAGGGCAGCTAAATGAACGGCAAGTGTGTCTGTTTGACTTGCAAAGAGCACATCCTATCGGTTTGGTGCATGGAGAACCAGAATGTGAACCATGACCCAATTCACCAAATCGAGAGCAGGTCTGAGCGTTAGGGCAGTTATTCGCAGGTATTTGTGAGGAGCTCGCTGTCTTTATTTTACGCTTTCAATCCTTCCGATTTTGGTTTTAATTTTCGGTTTGTTGTTGGTTTTCTGCTTTGTTTCGTTTTTCTTGTTTGTTGACCTTCATCCTCGTTTTGGCATTTTTCCTCGAAACTTTCTGTCTGTGCTTAAGAAGGGAGGCGGCTTTCCTCCCAAAATACTCCTCTTTTCTTCCAGCATATTCGTAGGCCTTTACAAACCTAATTTTCGTTGTTTTTTTTGTTGATTTTTTTTACCTCTACTGTAAATACTATGATGATGATGATGATGAAATTTTATTTACGCACTTAAGAAGAGGAAAATGGTGCAGTATAGACAAATAAAAGGAAAAAATATATTGAGTTTTCAATAATGTAGTAAATGCACGAGATCAAAAAATAAACATTTAAAAAAAAGAAAAGAAAAGGGACTAATCGGGTCTAACAAATCTTCTTCCTAGATGGAATGCGGAGAAATGGCTAAGGGCAGAAACGTGAAGGTCCTGGGCAATTGAAGATAACTTTGCACAAGGGTTAGAGGGCAAAAAAGTTGCAGTTATACGGGAATACCTATAACGTCGAGGAATGTACAAGACAAATTTACAATATTTGAAATTATAAGTCCTGATATATTTTAAATCTATCTGCCTCAGAATACTAAAAATTCCGGAAAGGTCACAGACAGAAGGAGATCAAAAACTATTATATAAACTACCAAGGGCTTTTCTGTTATGTTTTTGGGATGCCAAAACGTAAGTGGAGGGATACCTATGACATCACAAAAGTTGTCCGTCTGTACGCACTATAACTCTCGAAGGGAATGAGATATTTTGATGAAACTTGGTGTGAGGACGGTTTGGGTCAAGAGTAAGGTCAAGTTCGTAGATGGGCTCTGTAGCCCTACATTTAGGGGTGGGGGAGGGGGTTTAATTTAAGAGGCAAATGAAATATTTTTAAACATATAATGTGATAGTCGATTATGGGGTAAGAAGACATGCTGAACACGATGGTGAAAACCATTTGTCATCGGACAAGTAGTTCGCCCGGAATCCGGCCAAAGCCGGAAAGTTTGTTAAAAGTAAAAGTTATATCTGAAGTTGATTAGATGTTCGATTTAGGGATAAGAAGACATGCTGAACATGATGGTGAAACACATTTGTTCGCCGGACAATTAGTTAGCCCGGAATCCAGCCAAAACCGGAAAGTCTGGTAAAAGTAAAAGTTTTACTTGAAGTTGATTAGATATTCGATTAGGGGGTAAGACGACATGCTGAACCCTTATGTGAACAGTATTTTCTACCAGGACAACTTGTTCTGCCGGAATCAGGCCAAACCGGAAAATTTCTGATACTAGATGTTTATGAAGGAGGAAGGAATATATTTTGAATTCTGTAATTTTTGTATTTATAACCCGCAAATTCATGTGGTGACTGCGGAGTAAAAGAAAACAAATGAAAAACAGCACAAAGAAAAATTCGCCGCAGAACAGAAATTTTATTTTAATTAAGAACAATTCTACACATGTTATGTGAATGTGAATGTTTGAGTGAAAATAGATTAGGAATTTTGAGTGAAAGAAAGGGGTGAAGAATGGACGTGTAGTGTCACGGGAATAGTTGTTTTGGAAATATTAAGCGGTTGGCGAGGTTCCTATAAGGGTAGCCCCAGCCCATAGCGGTAGGATAGGTGCTTATTAGATGTATTAATTTTGTTTGTTTGTATCTATTTTTGGGATCCCAAAACGTAAGTGGAGGGATACCTATGACATCGCAAAAATGTCCGTCTGTAAGCACCATAACTCTCGAAGGCAATGAGATATTTTGATGAAACTTGGTGGGAGGATCCTTTGGGTCAAAGTACAGGTCAAGTTCGAAGATGGGCTATGTAGCCCTATATTTGAGGGTGGGGGAGGGGTTTCAAATTAAGGGACAAACAAAATATGTTTAAACAGCTAATGTGATAGTCGATTATGTGGTAAGAAGACATGCTGAGTACGATGGTGAAAACCATTTTCTTGTCGGACAAGTAGTTCGTCCGGAATCCGGCAAAAACCAGAAAGTTTCGTGAAAGTAGAAGTGTCATTTGAAGTTGATTAAATGCTAGATATAGGGGCAAGGAGACATGCTGAATACGATGGTGAAAACCAGGACAATTAGTTCGTCCGGAATCCGGCAAAAAACGGAAAGTTGATTAGAAGTAAAAGTTTCATTTGAAGTTGATTAAATGTTCGATTTAGGGGTAAGAAGACATGCTGAACACGATGGTGAAAACCATTTTCTCACCGGACAACAAGTTCGCCAGGAGTCCGGCCGAAACCGGAGAGTTTGTTAAAAGCGAAAGTTTTATTTGAAGTTGATTAGATGACAGATTTAGGGGTAAGAAGACAAGCTGAACCTGTATATGACAATCTTTTTTTTTACCTGGACATATAGTTCGTTTGGAATCCGGTTGAAACCGGATTTTTTTTTTATAAGTTAAAGTTTTACTTGAAGTTGATTAGATGTTCTTTATACGGATAAGGAGATACGCTGAATTCGTTTCTGAACTTTTTTTTTCTGGACAAGTATGGTAGTTCGTTCGCAATTGTCTGGATCAAATATTAGATTTTTGGGATCCCATCGAAACCTTTGGTCTTGTTCATTCTGAAAAGAAATACCGGAATCTTTTGGGCTGTTGAATTTAAGATACTGACATTTAGAAATGTTAACAGAAAGGCCAATTTGAGAAAGACTGACAAATCGTTTTTATGTTAGATTCTAACGCACTTTTAGTTCGACTTATTAATAGAATGTCGACTGCATAAGCTATGTAATTAAGACTTAGGTCTCCAAGGAAAATTCTATTCGATATGCACTATTCGATATGCAAATTTCACTGCAAAAGTAAACCCGTCAGTCTGTATTAGGGGGGGGGGGAATACGTACCCCGTTGTGGCCGTATGCGGGTTCGTCGCAGATACCCCGTTCGCCTGAGGTTCTGTTGTCTCGGTTTTCGGCTTCTGATAATCAGGATCTTGGTATGAGATACGCATCACTACGCCGTGGGGATTGGTGCACCCATTCATTGTACTCAGGGCCCTGGCGGCACTCCTGGAGTCGGCGAAGTTGACAAACGCGACGTTCTTCTCTGGTATGATACGAAGGCTCACAATTTTCCCGCAGCTTAAAAGACAACAATGCGTGAATACTCCACTCCAAATATTGCTGAAAGCATTGGCAGCCGTTCAACCATACTGGCTATTTTGCTTATTAATTTCTGGTCTTTAGTCAGTTCCTCTACATCAGGAAAGGTATGCTTATTTGAACGGTAATTTAATTTAGATACACTTGCAAATCGTCGTCTCAAGTTATCGACAGTTTTTGGTATTGAAATCCCCCTCCAGATTTCAGCGCTGAGAGGGTGAGCCGGTGAGGCCAGCAACAGCAAGAGCGGTCGCTTTACTAGTACTGAAACTACTGCCGCACACGCACAACCACACTCGTTACGTGAACAGCTTTGTGACTAGTTTCGTAAAATTGTATAATAACAAGAATGAATTGTAAACGACTTTAGTGTTGTTGTTTGTAGCTTATATATTTTTCGTATAAAGTTTTGTCGCACGACTATGTATTTTTATGCTATATATTACTATTTTTAACTATATAACTATCGCAAGTGGACATTTACTGTCCGAGCTGTTGTCAGCAAAACTTTTATATCTGTTTCTTATTGTGTTGTATTATGTCGATGTGACACGAAACCTACTACACTGTCAGAAGTTTCATAACAGACAGCGTATAACACTTTCAAGAATAACACCTTTTCACTTAAAAATAAAGTGTTATGACCAATTAAGTTTACACTATTTTGTGCCTTGATATCCAACAACGCCTTCAATTGGTAAAAATACTAACGGGAACGAAATAAACATAACAGATAACATCCCAAAGTGTTATCTGTTGAAACCGCGCATCCTTCTGTTATCGTTATGTAACTTCTGACAGTGTAGTATTTTTACCTATTGAAGGTGTTGTTGGAGATCTAGGCACGAAATAGTATAAACTTAATTGGTCATAACACTTTATTTCTAAGTGAAAAGGTGTTATTCTTGAAAGTGTTAAGCGCAATCTGTTATAAAACTTCTGACAGTGTAGTCGGCTTGTCCGTATTATGGCTTTCTTGAATATAATTGAACTGAACTGAATTGAACCTCACCTAGCTTTGAACAGTCGGAAGAAGAAACTCATACTAGGCAACTTTTGATGCAAATACTTACCGAAACGTTTATTTCATATCCATTTTATGATGTGTCAGCTGGCTTTGAAATAATTGTTCTTAATTTCCTTCTGTTTCTTCTTTCAAATAATGTATCTGTTACTATTTTAATGTTTCCAAAGGACCCAGGATCATGTGTACCTCAAGGGCTTTACCACAAGTGAATCTTAACCCGATGAAATTTTGTCCTCAAAATAGTAGTAGGAAGTTGTACAAAAAAGTAGCATTCCGTTTGAACTGATGCTACTACATGATTCTGTATCAAGACTACCGTGTTACTGCATTCTATTACAAACTACTATTAGCAAGACTGGATGCTACTATAGTAAGACAGGATGCTACTGCTTAAGGTTGGCACAGTTTGAGGCACATTAAATGATAGTATTCTTTACTGCTACATATCAATACATACAACTGTCATACAACTACGCTCAAGAATTTTGCTTACAAATGAGAGGGGGGGGGGGGTCTTGGAAATAAAAGTCTTGTGACACCGTTTGGGTGGAGGTTTCTGAGAGATTCGGGTCCCGAGTTGGAGGGGGTAAGGGATTGCTCTTCATTCCCTCCACGACTTTTCACGTACACGTTTTTGTTTTTTTTTGGGATCCCAAAACGTAAGTGGAGGGATACCTATGACATCACAAAAGTTGTCCGTCTGTCCGTCTGTCTGTCTGTCCGTCTGTCCGTCCGTCCGTCTGTGCGCACTGTAACTCTCGAAGGGAATGAGATATTTTGATGAAACTTGGTGTGAGGATTGTTTGGATCAAGAGTAAGGTCAAGTTCGTAGATGGGCTCTGTAGCCCCACATTTAAGAGTGGAGGAGGGGGTTTAAATTAAGGGGCAATTTAAATATTTTTAAACAGATACTGTGATAGTCGATTATGGGGTAAGAAGTCATGCTGAACACGATGGTGAAACTCATTTTGTCATCGGACAAGTAGTTCGCCCGGAATCCGGCCAAAACCGGAAAGTTTGTTAAAAGTAAAATTTTTATTTGAAGTTGATTAGATGTTCGATTTAGGGGTAGGAGGACATGCTGAACACGAGGGTGAAAACCATTTTCTCTCAGGACAAGTATTTCGCCTGGAATCTGGCCAAAACCGGAAAGTTTGTTAAAAGTAAAAGTTTTATTTGGAGTTGCTTAGATGTTCGATTTAGGGGTAAGAAGACATGCTGAACACTTGTGTGAAAACAATTTTCTACCCGGGCATGTACTTTGCCCGGAGTCCGGCCAAAACCGGAAAAATTTAAAGTTTTAGTTTTAGCTGATTAGATATCCGATTTAGGGGTAAGAAGAGACGCTGAGTCCGTGTACGAAAATCATTTTTCGCCCGGACATATAGTTCGATCGGAATCCGACTGGAGCCGGAAAATTTGTTATAAGTTAATTTTTTATTTGAAGTTGATTAGATATTCAATATTGGGGAAAGAAGCTGAGTTCGTTTTTGAGCTTTGTTTTTTTGCCGGACAAGTAGTTCCGGAATTCGGCTGAAACCGGGAAATTGGCAGAAGTGGCAGGAAGTTTTCGTCAAAACAGATATGACTTATAGGGGTAAACACACATGCTGAATCCATATCTGAACTTGGTTTTATCAGATGATTAGCTATTTGGCCTTAATCTGTTTCTGAACTTTAATAGTAAAAGCGTTCAAGGAGTCTGGCGAAGACAAGACCCAATTGTCTTGATCAAATATTGACTTTTTGGGATCCCATCGAAACCTTCGGTCTTGTTTTACTTGCTAGGACCGTTTACTTGTTCTTGGACCGGATGGTGGCTGTTATATTCTATACAGTTGTGTATGGCCGTGATTAAGTTGTATTATTTGATTTTATTTTCTGGCCATCGAGCCTGCTCTCTGCAAGCTATGTAAACGTACTTGTTTCCGTTTTTTGAAATTAAATGAACCTGATGTGAACCTGACCTTGAGAGAACAAACCTTAGCTGATATACATGCTGTCTATCCTTGAAAGTGTCATACGAGCCTACAGCCATCAAACCTGCACAGAACAGTTATCATAAGTATGAATCTATAAGAGGTACTTACTGATAAAACTTATTCCTTAGGATGTCATCGGTCAAGCCATGGACGTTTAGTATGTTGATCGAGTTGATACTTCTTGGGTTTTTCGGGCTAAAAGAATTCAGTTGAAATCAGTTTATTCATCCAATTTCTTGAAATGGCGGTGAGACAACTAGTTGATTTTACGTTCACAAATAATAATATACTAAACATAACAGAAGGTCTAGCAAACTCTTAAAGCACGCCTCGCACTTCATACTGTTTATGTTCCAATATGCAAAAGTATCTGAATACTGTAAAACTAAGCTCTACTTTTAACACATTATCCACGACTTTGGCTGTTTTAAGCCTTTTCCCAGACCCATTGACTTCTAGCAATAACTCGGCAAGACTGAGATAACCTGTTTTACGCATCAGTAGCCTGGTACGCGAACACTCGTTGGGAGCATATGCGCATGGAAATACGTGAATAGCGGCAAGTGCAAAGATTAGTGTGGTGTCGTTAGCGCTTTTAGAATATATATATATTATAATATATCCATATATTATAATATATCCATATATTATAATATATCCATATATTATAATATATGAAATTCAGATCTTCAGGTTTAAGAATTGATGACTGTAATTCCGAAGTAGGTTGCGTTGGCACTATAGGTACGACGGGTCCTTTAAGACATAGCCAACTTTCCACGATTTCCAAAGATCTCCCAAAATTTGAAAATAAATTAAAAGAAGACCTTTGTTCAAACTTTACAAATTTGTCGGGGCTAGGCCTTCTAGTTATTCGCATTTGCGAAATATTGTTCCCTATTTAATCTGACGCTGAGCGAAGCCTATCTATGACTATCGCCAAGACAATCTGTTGCCTCCTCCAAACGAAATTCAAAATGAAGTCATAAATCAGAAACAATGGAGACAAGATTTGCTTGAAGAACATGTTCAGTGAACCAAGCTCGACGTTGGGAGAAAATTTTGATCCGAGATTTAAAAAAAAAAGGCGAAAGATCTCAGATAAATCGGTAGGGGGAAAGTACCAGCACACCCGATGAAAATTCTTGACTGTGAAGTTGTAAGGTAATTGTATGAAAAAGTTGCATGTATTAATATGTAGTAGTACGGAATACCTTCATTTAACATGCCTCCGACTGGGTTAATCTTAGGTAGTAGTAGTAGTTTTCGTTGATCTTTTTAACTATATTGACATGTCCAGCACTATTTTTTGTTTGTAAAAGATATCTATGGATAAATAAACCGAATTGTAAATTGCATCCGATAGCATCCAATATTGCTGTAATAGCATCCAGTTTGCATGTAATAGCGTGCTGTGGCAACAGTTACTACTGCATGCTACTTTTTTTGTACAACTCCATACGACTATTTCTCGAAAAATTTTCATCGGGAAGAAGTCCTAACTGAACGGATTTCAGCTGAGATTTGCTCTAACGACATTTCGGCTCTTCTTGGCAGGGGTCCTCGTCAGCTGTACCTAGAGGAAACAAATCTGCAGCGAAATTAATATTAGTAATACTTCATTATGGACCAAATTAAGAAACCAAAATTGTATATTGCACGAAGATTATGTAAAGTAATGGTTTATTACGTACTTGTATGTTAGTGAATTTTTATTGACATTTTCCTATGCTATTTTTCGCAATGAAGAATTTTGGGATGAATAAAGTGAATTTGAAATTTGAAATATTGCTAAATCAAATATCAGCCGACTCATCCAATTAGAGCCATCAAATATGTTTCACAGTACCTAGAGCTGAAGACGTAGCCTACTAATGGTCATTGCATAAATATTCTCATAGTCCGCCAGAACATTAACACAAGGATCCGCATCCAAGTTCTAAATCTTAAAGTTTAATTGAAAAGCCAACTGATTTTTGTCTCATTTAATGAATAAATTGAATAATTTGGATTCTGCTAAGAGATTTTTTTATTTTCCACTACCTCTAGTTATGACGTTTAGAATATCTGCGGCCGTCCCCACAACGTAAATTCTACTATGGCGCGAGGAATTCAATCTCAACTCAAACGCAGCTTTTCAGTGGCCAGTGCTTAGTGCCTGAACAAAAAAAAATCATAAATCTTTCTGGTAAGGCATACACAGATACAAGCGCATAGAGGTACCAAAACTTCCACGGAAATTCCACTATTTGAAAATCGGTCGTTCGTGAATAGCGGAACAACGAAGTAACGCATTTTCAGCGGGTCTTCCAAGTACCTGATTAAGTCTGCTTTTTCGCTGTTATCATAAAAATATAAATAACACTGATTTTAAAGTATAAGGGAAAATTAAGAGGTCTTGGAGAGTAATTTTATTGTGAAATTTTTAAGAAATGAATAATGAAAATTAAAGTAAATTGTTTAGAAATTGTAGAAAATAAAATAAATATGATTTGGGGGCAGATTGGAAACTTTTATGGTTTTTTTTTTTTTAATTTAAACTAGGCTAAAGATTAAAGTAAATAGAGTGGTTTGAAATTATGGATTATGGAGTTTAATTTTAGATTATAGGGGACGGTGGTGTTTTTTTCGTTTTTATTTTGTAGAAGTTTTTTATGACTAGAGGTGGTGATTTCGTAGAAAAAGGTTTATAATTGTATTGAAATAAGAATAACTAAGTATTAAGATTGGTAAATTTAAATTAAAAAAAAATTAAATTATATATTTATTCAAACAATGTTTACACGGATACGTCAGCTCTGATTTTTCATCAGCGATATTTCGGCCCTTCTTGGCAAGGGCAGTGTTGCCACTTGACTCAGATAAAATGCACTATCCAAGTACCAAAAAGGTACTACCAGAGGAGAAAATTTACTACTTAAAAAAATGTTTTTAGAGTGTTGCGCTTCGCGCAACACGCGCATTGTCTTCCCCTGCCGCTACTGTAAATGCCTTTAGCACGACCCTATAAATATGGCCTGAATCGAACCTTCGTCAAAACTAGGGTTTTTCCTACTTGAACAAATTCCGGTTAGGTAAAATCTATAGAAATATTATATCATTTCTTACAACAGAAAGCGAAATCATCATCTTTTTTCCTCTTCTTGTCTGTTCTTGCAGATTGGCCTATTGCAATTAGGAGACAAGGGCAGGGGCGTCACGACTGGAGGGGACGCCCCCCCCCCCCCCAGTGTTGTCGGCCAGTCGGTAAACAGTAAGGGAGTCTGCGCGAAGCGCCGCGATTTTTCGTCAAAACAGTTGATTTTTTTCATGAAAACAGTAGGTTATTCTGAAAATCATCTATTTTTCGTCAAAACAGTCTGTTTTTCCAAAAATCGGTTGAATTTTTTCAAAACCGTCTTTTTTTTCTTCTTGAAAACAGCCGGTAAAAGTATGTAATTCGGTAAATGCCTTGCCTCCCCCCCCCCCCGAAAAAAAAAAAAATTTGGCTAGTATCGCCTCTGGGCAAGGGATCAAAAATGTATTTAATAATGTACACAGATACGTAATGTAGTATTTCATGACTGTCCTAAGACCCGAAGATGCGGTTTGGAGAAAAGCACTAACAGTTTCAAGAACTTATGACACCAGGATCCTTGCCGATAAGGATCGAAATATAGCTATAATAAAATTCAGCTAACGTATCCACACAAATGCAACTAGCCCCACATCACCTTAAACAGAAATTTGCAAAAAAAAATTAAAAATTAAGTAGAAGCTTTCTTAAAATGTCCTACGAAAGTACTACTTTTTTCAAATGTACTACCAACTCACTACTTTGAAAAAAATGTACTAAAAAGAGTACAATTGTACTACCGGTGGCAGCCCTGGGCAAGGGTCCTCGTCAGGCTATCAATCTTCTTGTTCAACTTCGGGGAAGGAAACAAACCTGTAACAAATAACTGAAGCTTCTACCGACTATAAATATCTTATTAAGGTAAATTATCTTCAAGTACCAGTATAATGAAAAAACTAGTCCTGAGATTTAATTTTTGACAACGACGCTGTTTTTGCTGCATGATTGGGGCGATGACAGGAAAGGGTTTTTTCTGCATTTTGATCAACTTCGGTTTTTTCATTAATAAGGGGCTGAAAACTTAAATATTATTGTATTAATGACCTCGTTCTACGTTTCTATTATGAGTACTTGCCTGAATCTATTACTTTGAATAATCACTGCACGGAAAAACTAGTGCTGAGATTTAATTTTTGACACGGCTGCTGTTTTTGCTGCACGATTGGGGCGACGGCAGGAAATATTTTTTTCTGCATTTTGATCGACTTCGGTTTTGTTGTTAATAAGGGACTGAGGCTTAAATTTTCTTCCCTTAATAACCCCGTTCCACGTTTCCGGTAAAGAGTACTCGCCTGTATCTCGGTTAATGCCTGTTCGGTTTTTCTTTATCTCAACGGCTTCTCGAATGGTTTGATGGAGTCCGGTGCACGTTGCAAGAATTTGGGCTTTTTCAAAATGTACTGAATGGGATGGGTTTTCGAAAATATGTTCTGCAAGTGCAGATTTGAAGCCCAAATTCTTGCAACGTGCACCGGACTCTCAGGACTAGTTTTTTCATTATACTGGTACTTGAAGATAATTTACCTTAATAAGATATTTATAGTCGGTAGAAGCTTCAGTTATTTGTTACAGGTTTGTTTCCTTCCCCGAAGTTGAACAAGAAGATTGACAGCCTGACGAGGACCCTTGCCAAGAAGGGCCGAAATATCGCTGATGAAAAATCAGAGCTGACGTATCCGTGTAAACATTGTTTGAATAAATGTTTCAAAGTCAGCTTGGGCTCAAAGAATATTTAAATTATATAGCTGAAATGCAGAAGTTAAAATTTATTACAGTTTGAAGTGTGTATGTTTGTTTAGAAAGAGTAGGTGACGTTAAAGAGATTAAGGAAATATTAACGTCACCGAGTGGAGCAGGAGTCGTAGCCCAAAAAGTAAACAATCAAAATATTTGGAAAGATGCTACTCGGGTCTAAAAAAAAAAAAAAAAAAAAAAAAAAGCCAATTTAACCGTAACTACATTGTCCTATCCCAGCCCTTTTCAGTTAAACTTTAATGTCATTGTTGTTCCCAGCAAAACTTTTTGTCATTCTTGGCGTTTGCAGAAGGCACTATCTCACTAAAGCACTTGCCGTTGTGATTGTTAGGTCATGTTCGGGTTTACAAGTAGTTCATTCCGGTTTGTTTAGTCCCGTTCAGGCAAGCGATCTGGCCCAGAGCAAAATAACTCTAAGAGTAGTGCGAAGACCTATCCTTCCCATGCATCAAAATGGGCCTCCGTCGCAGCGCCGCCCAGCTCGCTTCACGACTATCGCGAGAGAAGCTTCAGCCAACTGTTCGTGTGAGCAGTGGCGGACGTAGAAAATTCTATCAAGGCTAAGATGCGGTGCAAACATCGAGGATCAGATCAGAGCCAGCGCTCATTAACGACGGAGTTTCAGTAGGGATGTTCGTGTCCTCTAGTGGAGCTAGTTTCGCTGCGATTTGACTGTGTGTCACTTTTTCAAGTTTAGGCATTACTCTTTAGAGTTATTTTGCTCTGATCTGGCTACACGTTGATCGCTGGCTTCGGGGTCTTCTGTAAACACGTTGTACTCGCGACTCAATATTTTGTGTTCATCGTCTTATGCACCCAACTTCATAACTCCAGTTACAAGATTCATTGAATACTGAGCGTGTTCCACCCTACTTACCGTAGCTACCACGCATGACGTCACAAGTTCTGGCTTCTTGGCGTCAAGACTGAAACATATTTTTCTATTTTCCGCAAAATCTCTTGCAACGGTATAATCCAGCCAATCATGTGACAGAAATTCGTGGCTACCACGCTTACTACGCTCCTGAGCGGGGTAAGCAAACAGTTGCTGTTCCGAGAAGCTTGGAGCAGTCAGCGTAGTAATTTTTTACGAAGGTGTTAGAAGGGTGGAACACGCTCACTGTAGTTCTTTCAAGAGTTTTGATACGGGAGTTTTAAGTACTGAGTCGATTTTTAGGAAACTTAAGATTTTGAAGGTAGGTCAAATTAGAGATTTCCAAATTGGTATTTTTGTGTTTCAGAGTCTGAATGGTTTCGCGCCTGATGTTTTTCGTAATTTTTTTCGTTTTAACTCATTTTATCACGGACACACTACGAGGCATGCTGGAGACCTGGTAAGTGAGCCAAGAAGTACGGTTCGTTCTAGCCATGTGGCAAGGCATTCAGGTACGGTGGTCTGGAATACTTTTCCAGACTCAAATCGAGAAGCGGAAAGTGTAACGCAATTTAAAAATCAGTTAAAGAAACATCTCCTTGAGGGTAGTTGGTGAGTGGAGGGTTTGGAAGACGAGAGAGGTGTTATGGAGACATCCCATAGCACTTTGCTCTGCAATAGTCCTCCTAGTTATTCCCTCCCTCTATCGCCTACTTTTCTATATATCTCTTCGGTTTCCATCACCATCATTAATTTCCCGGCATCTTGACAATAGGTCACTCGGTCTTTATCAACTAGCTCCAGTTAGCTGCTGGCTAACCCGAGGTCAGGCTTTGATCCATTTCATTCTAAGTATTTTGGCTGCGGAATGAATTCCTTAGCGAAGATGAGTTATCTTTCATTCTTGGTCCAAGTAGGACCTCTCTATGTTATAATTTATGGTAAGAGTTGTTTATATATTTAGTTAGGGACCCATTAGTGTTATACATTATGTGTCAAACTCTTGTTCACGTAATACGAGTAAATTAACTATAGACGTTATGGTCCATCTCGGCTAGTAGGCCTCGGGCTTGACTGGATATGTGAATTCCAGCTTCGCTAGGATGTGTGAACCAGCTTGATTAGGGATTTCTGGATTGACTGCGGCTGAGCTATAGAATTCCCCGAGGCTTTCCCTTCTCTCTTTTGTCCGGTTTCCTGACTGGTCCTGGGTCTAGTGGGCACCTACGGTGTCAGAATGTCTTCAGCCCATACCCCAGGAGCCTTAACTTCACTAAACCTCGCCTCCACTCGTCCATCCTCGCAACAATGGTGTAAGAACAGAGATTTGGAAACTTCCCCCACGTTCAACATCTTAACAGAGGGCAAATTGACAAATTAATTAATAAATTTTTAGTTTATTTTAGTGAATGTTTGATTAGAATATGATAGTAAATGTGTACTGGTTGCGTTTTTCAAGCACGTATGTGCTTTGTGTGTAACCCGTCTTCAAGCCGGAATGAATTTGTTTCAGTAAAGTTGTTGAATCCTGAGTAAATGGTCTCTGATAGGTCCGTATCCAGGAATTGATTCAGGGGGGGGGGGGCTGGGGGGCTGCCCGAGGCTCGGACCAAAATTACAAAAAAGAGATAGATGGCCCTGGTCTCTGAATATCTCCCAGCCGAGAAAAATAGAATGGCGGTAAGTGGGGAGGACTAACGAAATAGAAAACCGTGATTTTCGGGGTTTTTTCTTGATCAGCTAGTTATCCCTCTAAGAAGATAAGCGATCCCAGCCTAAATATCTGAATTTGTATGTATCCCTCGCACATCATCTTAGAGGGATAACTAGTTGATCAAAAAAAAAAAACCCGAAAATCACGGTTTTCTATTTCGTTCGTAATGAATGGTCAGCTTCGCTTCAATCCTTATATTTGTGGGGAGGGCTGTCTACAAAAATGAGGGCAACTACTTACTCAGTTAAATAACCTTTGTCGCTCGAGCTCACCGTGGGTGCCACTCCGGCCTTTGGATAAAGTGGGGAAGGCTTTACTTCATCCCCCTTCTTGGATGCCATTTCGTTTCTGAAGGGCGCAGGCGGCGCAGGCTTGGCTACCAAAGCCGCTCTTTCAGTACTCTTCTGCTTTGTCTTCAGATTCAATGCTGCCGGTTGTTTCAAGGCGGTATAGGCTGCGGATTCAGTCTTGTGATCGGGTACCGCTCTGGTCTTGGCAGCAGTTTGGCTAGAAAGAGAGTTGCTTGGTCAAATGCATGAGAGGGCTTCGGTGCCACTTGCGCTAATACTTGTTGCATTTGTGCAACCTGGTGATCAACAGTTGTTGATTTCGATAAGGCTGCATGTACTCCATTCTAAATAGGTGGAGGGGTGCCTACCGTTTCCCATGCTGCGTTGTGAACGGATCCAGGGTGAATAATAACAATAACAGTAATAATTTATTTATGACCCATCATACACTCACAAAGAGAAAGACAGAGTATAAATACAACAAGACCAAAGGTTTCGATGGGATCCCAAAAAGTCAATATTTGATCCAGACAATTGGGTCTTGTCTTCGCCAGACTCCTTGAACAGTATTAATTTTGGATTCAGCAACAGATAAGGCCAAATAGCTAATCATCTGAGAAAACCAAGTTCAGATATGGATTCAGCATTTGTGTTTACCCCTATAAGTCGTATCTGCTTTGACGAAAACTTCCTGCCACTTCTGACAATTTCCAGGTTTCAGCCGAATTCCGGAAGTACTTGTCCGGCGAAAAAAGAAAGCTCAAAAACGAACTCAGCGTATCCCCAATCTTGAACATCTAATCAACTTCAAATAAAAATTTAACTTATAACAAATCGAACTGTATGTCCGGTCGAACGATGAGCGTGTTCCACCCTCGTACCAATAGTAACTATTAGTTACTAATTCCTTTCCAACCTCATCAAAAGTTACTACGCTGACCGTTCCAACCTTCTCGAAATAGTAACTAATAGTAACTATTTGCTTACCACGCTCGGGAGCGTAGTAAGCATAGTAACTACGGATCTCTGAATAGTGATTGGTCGGATTTGCTCGTGGCATGATATTCTGCGGGAAAATAGAAAAGTCGTTCCAGCCTTGACGGCAAAAATCCAGAATTTGTGACGTCATGCGTAGTAACTACGGTAAGTAGGATGGAACACGCTCTATATGTCCGGTCGAACTATATGTCCGGGTAAAAAATGACTTTCATACACGGATTCAGCATCTCTTCTTACCCCTAAATCGGATATCTAATCAACTACAAATATAACTTTAACTTTTTCCGGTTTTGGCCGGATTCCGGGCGAAGTACTTGCCGGGGTAGAAAATTGTTTTCACACAAGTGTCCAGCATGTCTTCTTACCCCTAAATCGAACATCTAATCAACTCCAAATAAAACTTTTACTTTTAACAAACTTTCCGGTTTTGGCCGGATTCCGGGCGAACTAGTTGTCCGGCGAGAAAATGGTTTTCACCATCATTTTCAGAATGTCTTCTTACCTCTAAATTGGACATATAATCAACTTCAAATAATAAAATTTTTAACAAACTTTCCGGTTTCGGCCGGATTCAAGGTGAACTACTTGGCCGATGACAAAATGGCTTTCACCATCGTGTTCAGCATGACTTCTTACCCCATAATAGACTATCAAAGAATATGTTTAAAAATATTTCATTTGCCCCTTAATTTAAACCCCCTCCCCCACCCCTAAATGTAGGGCTACAGAGCCCATCTACGAACTTGACCTTACTCTTGACCCAAAGAATCCTCACACCAAGTTTCATCAAAATATTTCGTTCCCTTCGAGAGTTATAGTGCGCACAGACGGACAGACGGACGGACGAACAGACGTTTGCGATGTCATAGGTATCCCGCCACTTACGTTTTGGGATCCCAAGAAGAGGAAAAAGTAATACACGGAAAGAAATAACACCATACAAAAAGCAACACCAAACTAACTTCTAACAAATTAACCTAATAATAAACCAAAAAATAAAAAAGAAGCAAAATAAAAACGACAACAGAACCTGAACTAGAACAGAAAACCCTTCCAAGGGTGGTTCGAAGGATTTTCTGACATCTTAGAAAGAAGCTTATCCGTAGAGGATGCGGCAAGCTGTATCTCTCCCGCAGTCTACCGTTTCTTGTCCAAGGCGGTACCCGAATGAGGAACTTTGCATATTTAAAAAAAGCCCTTCAAATTTTTATTTTATCCGATTGAGTTATTATGTCCCAGAAAGGAACCAAGTATAGAAAATGAGGGAGAGAAACGGCATTGTACACTTTTGCAAGGTGACGTTTACCAAGATTAAGCTGCTGTCGGGTTATCTGCAAGACTTGGAGACGTTGCTGCTACTCGTTTAAACAGTCGGCTACCTAATAACTAGACTGAGCCACTTGCATAATACCAAGAACAAATAATCACAAGAACTGTACCTCGGTCTCCCTATCTCTGTAATACGACCACGCGGAGTCGAACATATTCTGATACCCTGGCCGATGCAAAGGAGCGGACGAGGAGCTACTCAGAACATCATAGTTTGTCACCTCTCTACAAACAGCTATATCTCAGTGGAAGCACGAATACAACGCCGTCTGAGTCGGTCCTTTACAGCTGATTAGTTGTCTACCACTGTAAAGTCACGCCTAACTCGCTGCAGACCGGGTTCTTCCCCCCTGCAGATATCCTACAGGTTTTCATCTGGTATACGCAGCGGCGAAGAGGAAAGTAGACGGGTATCTTAACTCAAACCTCACAGCAAGTTCCTCCAGCTCCGGGTAGCCATAGTCGCTACATGGAACCAAAGACGGAGGTTCTATTGGATTGTTTGTTCTTGATAATACTAAACTGCAGAGCAGGGAAGTTTCAATGTCAGGATTGGGCACGCATGCTTTTCAAATGGGTTCTGGCTCTTTCCGAAAAGATCCACTCCAACTGAAAATGGCAGAGGCAAAGAATGATAAACGGCATATTCTCGCCGTTCCTCGAGGATTCCTCGGGGAATCTAAGGGAACGGCGAGAATAGAGGGAGTCACTCCACGCGGACTCCGCGGACGGAAAACAACGAGAACATGGGGAATGCTTCCGAAATGGATTATGTTTTAAAAATAAATATGCAGTTGACGAAATTAGTTTGGATCCACTTTATTTTTGGTTTTCTGATTGTTTAAATTAATTTTACACTGAACCAACACCAGCAAAAACTGGTTCCCTCCGAACATGAAAGGCAGTCCTTTTTGATGATGGGATGGTAATCGAGCATTCCCCGTCTGTGGGGACTCGCGAGAATAAGGGGAGAGAGTCCCCAGGACAAACAAAAACGCGGGGACTCCTCAAGTGGAGTCCTCGGGGAATGGCAAGAATACGCCTTTACATTTTGGGAACTGACGGACAGCTTTAACGAAGTCATAAGTATCACGTCACTTACATGTTGGGATCCCAGAAAAGGGCGCTTCATTTTCTTCCAGCTATAGTCTGACCAGGATCTTTGCCAAGACGGGCCGAAATATTGCTCAAGCGAATCTTGGCTGACATCAAGAACAAATAATCTAATAGAACCTTCTTCTTTGGTCCCATGCAGCGACTATGGATGCCCTGATAAAAATTAGCGGAGGTAGAGGTACTTGCTGTGATGTTTGAGTTGATACCCGTCTACTTCCCTCTTCGCCGCGGGGCATGCCAGATGCAAAGCCGTAGGATGCCTGCAGGGGTGGAGAACCCGTCAACAGCGAGGTAGACATGACGTCCCGACGGTAGACAACCAATCAGCTATAAAGGACGACTCAGACGGCGTTCGTATTCTTCTGCGGGGTTCTACTGCGATGTAGCTGTTTGTAGAGGTAACAAATTATGATGTTCTGCGTAGCTCCCCCTCCGCTCGTTTGCATCAGGTAGGGTATCAGAATACAGTTCTCCGTACGTATTCAAATCTGTTCCCCTCCACCAACATCCTGCCCTGGTCGGGCCTGCCTCCGCATCTTAGCAGAAATAATGTATAGTGCGAGGTGTCCTTTAACGTACCATTCTAACCCTTTCTCGGGATTTCCGGTCTCCCCCCATCGCATGCTACTGCTACAAATTATTCATAAACAAGCTACTGCTATTTGCGCTAGAAGTAGCGTATATCATAACAAGCAGGATGCGCAAGAGGGGTCAGACTCCGCATGGTCGTATTACAGAGATAGGGAGACGGAGGTTCTATCAGATTGTCCAATCTTGGCTGACATTCCTTAGTCGCCATTTTACATACTATTAGTTGGACAAATTTCACTGCAACAAGTAAACTCATCGGTCTGTATTAAGTGGGAAGGGGGGGGGGGCTGAATACGTACCCCGTTGTGGCGGTGTGCGGGTTCGGAGCTGAAACCCCATTCGCCTGAAGTTGCGGTGTCTCCATTTTCGGTCTTTGATATTCAGGATCTTGGTATGAGATGCGCATCACTACCCCGTGGGGGTTGGTACACCCATTCATTGTATTCAGGGCCCTGGCGGCACTCCTGGAGTCCACGAAGTTGACAAATGCGACGTTCTTTTCTGGGATGATACGGATGCTCACGATTTTCCCGCAGCTTAAAAGACAACAGTAAGTGAATACTGCACTCCAAACTAGGCACTGTCTAGGGAACCGGCAGTTCTCACGAAAACCGACGGAACCTACGATTCCGGGATCTGATCTCATTGACTAACGGAAACGTGTGTGTGTTGGCCCCCATTGCGGTAGTAATGAAAATAGCTGACGTGAGCATAAATACTCACGTAAATGAATATACACAAAGTATAAGCTGAAATAACCTGACGTGAAGCGCCAATTCGGCTCCACGCGCTGTGAAAGCCGTTTTTGAAATTAAAGTCTCTCTCTCTCTCTGACTGACACTTCATCGTACCATCTTCTCGTCCGGTAGTCACACTGAGTTGTACTCAGAAGCTAGGGAGCCGGTAGGTGATACCACTGATGGAAGGTTTTATTCAAAGTGGTCAAACATATTCTGGATTTTTGGAGTGAGCTGTTTTCTGGGTTAAAGCTTCTGGGCTTTCCCAGACGGGTGGTAATTTGTAAATATCCACAGAATTCAGAATTGTAAATAATCACAGATTTGTACATGTACACTTTGAACACGCACATTTTATCTCTCGTTATTTTATTTTTATCTGCATGTCGTTCGGTCCGCATCGTTCTTATGGTTTTAGTTACATGTCGTCTTATTGTCTATTGGTCCCGTATCATTTTCCTGTTGTGATTGTGGTGGATTTTATGATTTAGTTTTGTTTCTTTCCCTGAGGACGGTTTGCCAGAAGTGCAACCGAAATATCCAAAATTTTATTTATCCCTCGCACATCATCTTGGAGGGGTAACTAGCTGATCAAGAAATAAACCCGAAAATCTCGTTTTTTTGTATTTTATTTGATACCACTGATTGTAAACTATATAACTGGAGCTTGTGTTCCCGTAGTACCTATATGTTATACAGAACTCACGGAATAGTTTGGATGAGAGATAGGATGCCGGGATTTTCACTGACTAAGAGAAAATAACATGGTGAAAAAACTACTACCGGAACCCATATATTGAGAGCTAAGGTACCGGTATGCCACTGGTGGTAGCAACCAGGGGCGTCACGACTGGGGGGGACGCCCCCCCCCCCCCCAATGCTGTCAGCCAGTCGGTAAAAAATAACCGATTCGGCGCGAAGCACCCCGATTTTTCGTCAAAACCGTTGATTTTTTCATGAAAACAGTTCGTTTTTCTGAAAATCAGTCGATTTTTATCAAAAATGTCATTTTTATTGTTGAAAATAGTCGATTTTTATCAAAAATGTCATTTTTGTTGTTGAAAATAGTCGTTTTTCTGCAGAAAAAGTCGGTAAAATTACCAGCCAGTCGGTAAATCCCTCGTCCCCCCCCCCCAAACATTTTAGCTAGTAACGGCTCTGGTAGCAACATCTATTTGGTTGAAAATGACCGGCTCACGGACAAATAGATGGCTATGGGATAGGGTTCCGGTAGGGCCAAAAAAATAAAATTGTTGAAATCACATACCCATGTCAGTGCATCCAAGGAAACCCCTAAGAGGTACTTACTGATAAAACTTATTCCTTAGGACATCATCGGTTAAGCCATGCACGTTCAGTATGTTGATCGAGCTGATACGTCTTGGATTTTTCGGGCTAAAAAGGCAAACTCAATTCAAATTATTTTATTCATTAAAAGCCTTGAAATGGTAAGTAAAAGCCAGGCTTTACTTTCCAGATTTTCTTCCGGATTCCAGGCTTCAGTTTTCGTCGGGATGGATCTGGAAGGAGAAGCTAGGCCAAAAACGTCTGGAATTCCGGGGTGTAGGTAAGTAAGTAATTTATATATGACCCGCCATTTTGAAAAGGCGGAGTAAATGAAGAAAATAAAGAAAATAAACAAACATAAACACACATAAAAAGACACTTAATTTTCAATCTTCGGTCAGGAAGCAGTGGACGACGTCGTACGCTGGTTGGGCCCTGTTGTCCATGATTTTGTTGTCCATGATGTTGGACAACCCATATTCTGGATGTCGGGAACGCATTGGAGAGAAACAATAAATATGCAAATGTATAAAGAAATGACAGCTGTGGTTGAGAAGCAGAAGACATTTGAATTTTTAAGTGGACATCTAGGAGACGGTAGCAAAATTAAAACCATTAGTTGCGTTTTGCAAATACCATGGTATCCGATACCACGGTCCAAAGTCGTTTTTGTAGTTACCGTGGTATCTGATACTACGGCTGCACTAATTGCGACTTTCCAAAGTCATCCCAAAAGAAAAACTGATATCCAGTCACATCAGTAAGTGCCAAACTGCTTTCCCATCAATTTGACAAAATCCTAGGATCTATTAATAAATTATAATTGTATTCAAAAAGCCGGAGGGTAATATATAAGATATTAATATGGTAGCTGGTACGCTAATCCACCCAAAGAAGCATTAGAAAAATGCTTGAAAAAGATTTTGTAGCTTCAGAACTCAAAGAAGGTGACTAGAAACCCTTCTCGGTCTGCAATGTCAATTTCACCCAAATTCAAGTCGCTAGTACAGTGATGTAGTGGCGCGATTCAGATGTACATGTCTTGACGCTGACAAAATAGTGAAACTATGAAACATCGATTTTATCTTTCATAAGGGGAGAGGAGATAAGTTATTTCAGATATTTTACCAATTGTACTTATTTTACATATTTTTGCCAATGTTACTTACTCAGTTTTTATTTTACCGTAATCTTGCAACAGTACGAACGGGAAATAATAATCAGCTAATTTGAAAATGGGTGAAACAATTATCAAAAGCCCCAAAAGTAGGGGAAGCGCTGCGCCCCATCCCCCTTCCCCCTCGGGACGCCACTGATGAAAGGACGGAAACGGACGTCATAGAAGTAATATATACAAAAATATTAAGCCTTAAGTAAATTTACATTGGTCCATTTTCCAAAAACCAGAGTTGCTGTGGGCACAGTAAACCAAGCTCAGTCTTAGAAAAATCCGGAAATTGTCTTGAAAAAATATTTACCGTCGGGAGAATTCCCACCCAAAAGTCGAGAGATTTCTGGTAACAGAAATATCCCGGAAAAAAAATTTGTGTTCAACTATGTACCGTAGTTATATTACCTCTTATGAACTTCCATTTTCTCTTTTGCACCATGGCCCTATAAGCTATCCGTGTGAAATACATACATGCATCCATATTCCTGCAGTTCGTCATAAAATGTAATACAAGGATGAGCATCAATGCTTCAAAAATCATCAGATTCCTGACAGTGCAACCAACTTCCTAACTCGCAGTATCTGAACCAAGATCAGTTACAGGGTTCATCGAATAAGGAAGTTCTTTAAAGAGCAAATGGTCGAGGAATATCTCCCAGCCAAGCAAGAGAGGCACAAATGCTGATAGCAACTATTACTAAGGTCGGCAGCTCTTCGAATACTCTTGATGACTCTCGTAACGATGAAGAATAGCCGTGAGCTTAGCAAAGACCAGGAAAGCTGTCCCCAACAAACGCTGTTGATCGGTTGACAGAGGATCTGAATCATTGTAGGGTAACGTTTCTAGTTCTACTCGAAATTATGGCATGTTATGAACTTTGTCATATTAAGCATAGTGGAAAGTGGGGAGGCCTGTCTACCAAAAATGAGCCAGAAATTACTTACTCAGTTAAATACTCTCTGTCACTCGAGCTCGTCATAGGTGCTACAACAGCATTTGGATTAGGTTGGGAAGGCGTCGGTTGATCCTCCTTCTTAGTCTTCCTTTCGTTTCTGTATGGCGCATATACTGCCACCAAAGGCTTGGCTACTGAAGCAGCTCTATCAACACACTTCTGTTTTTTCTCAGGCTTCACACCTGCCATGCGTGCTGGTTGTTTCAAAGCTGTACTGGCTGTTGATCCAGTCTTCTGATCTGGTATTTCTCTGGTCTTGGCTGCAGTTTGGCTAGAACGAGGAGCTGCTTGATCAAGTGCCTGGGAAGGCTTGGCTGGTGCTTGTACTACGACTACCTCCAATTTGGCTGTGTTTATTGCAACTTGCTGAGCAATAGTTGCAACTCCCTTCTGTTTTGGACCTGGCTTTGCCGCTGCCGATTTTTTCAAAGCGGTACAGACTGCGGATTCAGTCTTATCATCTAGTACGGCTGTGGTCTTGGCTGCAGTTTGGCCAGAAAGACTAGCTGCTTCATCAATTGCTTGGGAGGGCTTTGCAGCCACTTGTGTAAGCAATTGCTGCAATTTAGCTGCATTTGTTGCAACTTGCTGAGCAACAGTTACTGGTGGTTTTGATACAACTGCATGTACTCCATTTTGAACATGGGGATGGGTGCCTACGGCTTTCCATGATGTGTTGGGAGTGGGTCCATGAGTTTTACTGCGGCCGAATAATCTGCTGGACTCAAAGATGGTGTTGCTATCCATCTGACTCAAATCTGATAACTGGCCTGAGCTGCTGCTCACTTGCCTAATACTAGATTGCAGGGCATGGGTAGTGTCACTGTCAGGATTGGGCAATGCACAGCTTCCGAATTGTTTCTGGATATTTTCCATTCCAACGGATAATGGCGCAGACAAGTACAACAGACTTGACACTGGGATTGGTATATACCAAACTGGGGTGGACTATTAGGCTGGGAGGCTGTCAGCCTGGCCACCAAAGTTTAAACATATAAGCTGATTCAAATGTGGCTGCTTCCTTTGAAGAAAGTCTAGTATTTCTCGAGATGCAGCTGACTGCTGTGACTGATTCAAATCAGCTGGTTATTTTGTTGGTTTTGGTGTCGAATTGGTATTCTGTTGTCGCAGAAATCAGTGAAGGTTCAAGATCTGCCTTCTGAGACGAGGCATGATTCTTGGGACTTTCCAAAGCATCCTATAATAAGTAAGTGATTAAAGATAGCTAATTCCTGATTAACACCAAAAATTGTTCAGAATAGTGAAATCAGGTTGTAAAACTAGACAGAAACCATAAAAGACTACCTGCAACCTAGATCTATAGATTTAACTAACTAATTCAAAGTCTTAGAAGAAACTGGGCAGTTTTGATGTTTTATATTACACTACAAATTAGTAACATGGTTCAAATCTGTCCGATTCCTTTAAAGAAAGTTTAGTATTTCTCGAGATGCAAATGACTGTCGTGACTGGCTCAAATCAGATGGTTGTTTCATTGGTTTTGGTGTTGATTTAGGAGTCTGTTGTTGCCCAAGTGCAATTAATGAAGGTTCAAGAGCTGCCTTCTGGGATGAGACATGGTTCTCTAGATATTCCAAAGCATCCTACAATAAAGTAAGCGATCAAAGATAGCTAATTCCTTTTTAGAGTACTGAAACTCGGTTGTACAACTAGATAAAAACCACAAAGGACTACCCGCAGCCTTTAAATTTAACAAACTAATTCAAACTTCAAGCAGAAACTGGGCAATTTTTGAATTTGCTTTTTTAAACTTCTGTCTTCAAACTTAGTTGGATCTGGAAGCCAAAAAATGTATATAATTCACATAATTCGCTATTTACAAATAGGTAGCACTTTTTTGGCAGAGGAATTGACTGGAATTGACCAATCATCTAATACTTCGATGAAAGCTTCAGCTTTAACTTCAAGAATCTTGTCCTTGACAAGGTGCAAACAACTCTTTAGAAAATCAACTTCATAATTTTAGGCTTTTCCCACTTTTCTTATTCGATTCTTAGGCACTTGGGTTTTGGGTTTGGCGCATTTGGATTTTCATACTGGCGCTAAAAACTGGGTGTTTCGACTCCCAGATTTTGAAATCATGGGCAACAGTCCAAAAATCCTAGAATATCATGCGAAAAATAATAAGATTTTCTGGTGGGAAGAGAGAGGATAATGATGAAATTTTCGAAGTCAGCAAATAGTGAGAAAAAAGTTATTAATCTGACTCTGATCGGAAATGTACTAGGGATTAAAAGGGATTCACTGGAAAAAAAGAGAATAAAGTGAGTCCTCTACTGGCAATCGTAAGGCTGTTGTAACCGTGCTCGTTCAGAATCCAGACTCGCAGAGCGTGCTCTCATTGGGTGAAAATCGCCCAAATTGCCGTTACAATGAATTCCGACAGCTTACGATTTGACGAATGACATTAGCCAGACAGCAGTGGCGAAACTAAGGGGCGTGGGGACAGCTCCACCCCCCCCCCCACACACAAAGTCGGTAAATCTTCAGTGTTTGTCGGTGCAAAAGCAACGACAAGAGCTCCGACAAACACCTTCCTCATTCCGTCTTTGATACCGACGAAAACCCTGTCAGTAAATCATGAAACTTGTTGTAGGGAAACTCAGCAGCGTTTATTGGTGCGCGGATTCCAATTTCAGCACCAAAATTAGCTCTTAAGGCGTATTCTCGCCGTTCCCCGAGGACTCCAGTCGAGGAGTCCCCGCGTTTTTGTTTGTCCAGGGGATTCACTCCCCATATTCTGGCGAGTCCCCACGGGCGGGAATGCTCCGATTATCGTCACCAATCACCATGGTTCAACCGGTTCAACCGAACAAAGAAATTCCTTATTATCGGCAGTTTAACGCCGTTCACGAACGGCGTTATAAAGAAAACGCTTATAGTAGAACGACGGTTGGAACGGCGAACCTCCCCGTATTCTGGCGAGTCCCCACGGACGGGGATGCTCCGATTATCGTCACCAATCACTATGGTTCACCGGTTCAACTCGAACAAAGAAAATTCCTTATTATCGGCAGTTCAACGCCGTTCACGAACGGCGTTGTAAAGAAAACGCTTATAGTAGAACGACGGTTGGAACGGCGAACCGAACGACGAAAATTTTGCTGGTGTTGGTGCAAAATAAAATTGATTAAGAACAATCAGAATAAACAAAACAAAATATAAAGTGGATCCAGACTAGTTTCGTCAACTGCATATTCCTTTTTTGGAACAAATCCTTATTGAAAGCATTCCCCATGTTCTCGCTGTTTTCTGTACGCGGAGTGACTCCCTCTATTCTCGCCGTTCCCTTTGATTTCCCAAGGAGTCCTCGGGGAAAGGCGAGATTACGCCTTTATATATCAATCAATCAATCAATCAATCTTTATTATTCGATAAACATTCCTTACGGTATTCACAAAAAACCGAATATTTGTTATCTCGTCAAACATAACTACATACAATTGCGCTTTTACATAGTCAAATATTAAATAATTACACAAGAACAAGAATTGCAACAAACTAAAACGCTAAAAATTCAATAAATAATATAAAAAAGAGGAAAAGAATTTAAAATTTCGCGTTGAAAAAACTCACAAAGGAGGGGACAAAACTTCTTTCGTACCGCGCATGAATTGCCCGAATGGGTTGGAGCTTAGGAACTGCTTGTGCTGCCATTCTCTGTGGCCTTATGCGGTCGGGAATGTGGGGAGGGGGAAGGATGTGCCGATGGTTGGGGTTTTCCAGTAGTTGTTCACCAAACTTAGTAGAAAGTTGATGTCTACGGTTTGACAAAGATGCGAGACCGAACTCGTTAAGAAGGGAAATGTACGGGATTTTGGGGGATTTTGATACTATTAGTAAAGACCGGTACTGGATCCTCTCGAGGCGTTCCGACTGCTCCCGTGTTAAACCGATATATAAATCAGGAAACTTCTTGTCTGGAAATTGGAATTTGTTGTCGGTGCGGAGATGATGACGACAAAAGTTTTGTCGTGAAGTCAAGCCAATGATCGGATCGAGATTCTGATATTTTTTTTTCTTTCATTTTTCGATGTGGTGACCGGGTAAAGTCTCGTCGGTAAAATAAAAAAAAAAAAAATTTACATCCGGAAGGGATAAAAACCCTGTCGTTAATACTCTTGATGACTATAACTCCTTGCCGATGCAAAATCTGACCTCTCCGGGTACGTAGCGGAAGAAAGACAGAAGTGGTGTCACATCTACTCCCAAAGATCGCCATGATTGGCTAACACAGGATTTGAGTCGTTACGGACACGTTGACTCCTTCTCCCTGAGGATCACTGTCGTGTTTTCGACTTAGTCATATAGCGTAATGGGGACTGTTCGTCAGTGCGAAGACTTCTTTAATCTGAGTAGCAATTACTGCAGTTAACTTTAATCTTTAAACGGACAAACTTTTACAGTGTACGTGTCTAGGTCCGATGAAATTTGTATATACCTTTCAAGCTTTATCCCAATCATGTAGCGTTTACACGGACAAGAAATCCCGTCGAGTAGAAAGGAATTCCGGTCGACTCGAAAGGATTCCGTTCGTGAAGACGAGTAGAAAAAAAGTCTAGCGGGACGGGAATCCTTTCATGATGAAAGGAATTCCCGTCCACTTGAAAGGAATCTTGACGGCGGCGCTGGTAAAAAGTACAAAAAAAAGGCTAGCTAGCTTTTGAGAGCAGCAGTCATCAGTACTGATGTCATAAATGCTCTCAAAACATTTTTTTATTGGATAGTGAATTTATTTATGTCAGATTTTCTGGTTTGACGAATTAATTTTGTTCCCCCTGCGTGTAAACATAATCTTGTCACCAAGATCGGATTCTGTTCAAGTTTTCCTGTACTTGTAAACGCTGCATCAGTCCATCCGTTCAGCCCGTTCAGTCGTATTACAATATTTCCGATACCTTCTTGCAACACAATTCATGGCAGGTTTCAGGCGAATCCGGGCACTTTCTAGGGCCCATGGACCTGTTTGGCTTGTGAGGCGTCTCACAAAGTTACCGTGACCCCCTCCTCCCACTCACAGTTGTTGGACATATTCTGGACACGTCAGCAGCTAAAACTTTTGATGACTATCTCTCCTTGCCGATGCAAAATCTCCGGCGTCTCGGGGTACCTAGCGGAAGAGAAGTGGTGTCACATCTGCTCCCAAAGATCGCCATGATTGGTTGACACAGGATCTGAGTCGTTGAGTTTGAGTCGTTACGGACACTCTTACTCCTTCTTCCTGAGGATCACTGGCGTGTTTTGGACTTGCTCTTATCAGCCATCAAGCTTTCATAAAAACTGGATTGCCCGTTCACTTCACCTGTACTTTGATCCAACGCATCCTCATACCAAATTTCCACAAAACGTTTCTCAACCTCTTTGACAGTTATCGTGATAACAGACGGACAGACAAACTTTACGAAGTCATAGGTGCTAACGTTTTCGAATACCAAAAAGCAGCTTAGTTACAAGCGAAAAGACAGTCGCGTAGCCTTAATCTGTAAATTATTTGTTGAAGTGTTCATCACTAATTTTCTGGTTTGCAAGACTATTGACTGCATAGCATGTTCCTGGTTCCATGTGAGAACCACCAGGGGCGTCACGAGGGGGGGGGGGGGTAGTCGGTAAACAAAATAACCGATTCGGCGCGAAGCTCCGCGATTTTTCGTCATAACAGTTGGAAAACGGTCGTTTTTTCTGGAAAACAGTCGTTTTTTCTGCAGAAATGGTCGGTAAAAATTTACCAGCCAGTCGGTAAATGCCTCGTCCCCCCCCCCCCCCCAAACATTTTGGCTAGTAACGCCTCTGATAACCACTGGTACCAGGAAGTAACGGCAAATTGCTGTTGCCGCGTAGCGCTTTTTGGCTTGCCCCCCCCCCCACACACACACGCACACACGAAAATGGGCTAGTTTCGACACTGCCAGACAGAAGCCGTTCCGGAATGACGATTCGTCTTAAATTATTTTCTTAAATTATAAGATAGCGAATATACCAACCGTAAAATTGGAATGAAAAACTCAACAGCAATGGCTAGTAGTAGGCCTGTAGATGGCATCACTTTCGGAGCTGTGGGGAAATGCCCATCTTTATTTATGTTAATTTTCTATTTGTTACCCTAAGAAGATGCTTTGGCTGAGAGGCTAGGGAACTGCCGCACATCTTTACCTTGAAACTGAAACTGGCGCCTACCTGCTTGCCTGCTTGAACGGAGCTTTCCACTCGAAAGCAGAAACATATAGTTTAAAGAAGCTAATGCTTGGCTGGATAACTTCAGGAAGTCCTGTCTGATCTTGACTATAAGACTTCATTTCACAAAATGTACGCTCTGGCTCGAAACATCCTTTTTTAAAGCAAGAGTTCTATTAAACTTTCAAACGTGTAATGTCATATTATTCATCAATTCGGTCTAGGTCTCCACTTTCCAGAAACCACAGTGGTTGGACCCTACCACTTTTTACCAATAAGCTGAGATCGGCGAACCACAAAATTAGTTGAATGTTTCGCGGGTCATCCTATCTAACATGTCCTTTATGTTATATATACTGGCTAGACGCTAACATATTCTCAAAAGAATGCTCTTCCTTCGGCACTCCTGAACGATTTTGACCCCCATGGTCGGTACGAAACATACATTTTGTTCATAGATTCTTTCAGGGCCTCGTCACACTCGGGATCACATACATTCACAGGAAACAAAATTATTTCTCGTTTCATCGCTGAAGTGTAAGCATTAGTACCCTAAAAGAACTTCCGTTCCATCCCTTCTAGTTTGTTCACACAGAACCGAAATAAGCGCGTTAACAGCGGCTGACCTACAGACGATGGATCAACTGTTTGGGGTTCACGGGATAATTAAAAAGAACAAGAGCTACGACCTCATATGGCACTTGTTGCGAGTAGGAGGTGTGAGAAACGAGAAAGTAAATCTGGCATTTTCCCGAAAATTCTGGTACCACTCCCCGACGTGCTCGGTTCCGGTCCAGACCCTAAAGCATTTCATCTATAAGGCGTACCATCTCTCTACTTTCCGTTTAACAGTTCGGGACTCCCCTTCCCCCCCCCCCCCCACACTGAAGCCGAATACGACAAGGGTACAAAAACTTCGCATCTCTAACATCTCTTCTTCCCGCCCTTCAAGTTTAACTCGAATCGGAGCATATCTGCCAATTTCCTGTTCCCGCTTCATCCTCCTCCTACCTTAGTCGGATGCGGTTCGGACGCCAAATGACAAATCTAGGAAACCTGTTACTATCCAACTTGTAACCCATTCTGCACATACGTTTGGTTTATGTGCGTGTCTGAGTTTCCGGAATCCCCCCCCCCTCCCCCAACCATTTCCGGATGGAGTTCGTACACACATGCTTTGCACATCTAGGTCATCAGTTCTTATCACCCGTAAAGTTTCGCTTGAATCGAACCTTTGTTTTACAACCTACGGAAGTCAGTGATTCCGAATTCACGCTACCTCATCTCCCCGAAAAATGGTCGGATCCAGGAACTGATCCGAACTGATTCCAAGGGCACCCTACCCCCACCCCAAGTATTGGATCCAGTCCGGACTTTACACGGGACATCTGATACAATAGCTGATTCCACTTGCCAAGAATCATTCAAATCCGATCGCCCGTTCAAAAGTTGTATGATACTAGATTCCGGTTTCCCTATTCCTCCAGTCCCTCCACGATGTTCGGATCGTACAAACGACTATTCTCAAGTCGACTAATTCGAATCCATCTTATTCCTGCCGGGTTTCATCATCCTATTACATCAAGAAGTACCAAACTCACTGGATCCCCAGCCCCCCCCCCCCCTAGCTCCCCTCCTAGTGCTCGAATTCGGTCCGGTCGTGTTAATGATGTATCTAGGACTTGTGCTTGTTCAATGTTCTTCCCACCAAGTTTCATCCCGATCCGTCCACTCTTGCATTTCCCTAGATTTCCGGTTTCCCTCCTCCAACTCCCCCCAAAGTCACTGGATCCGGTTCAGGTTTGAAGTTTGTCGTTTTGAGACACGAGGTCTTTCTAAATATCAAGTTACAGTATGATCCAATCACCCGTTCAAAAATTATAAATACCTCAAGATTCCGGATTCCCCCTCCTTCCGTTCCCCCACGATGCTCGGACCGGGGAAGTGACTATTTCCGACTTAATCTCTTTGGGATCCCTGATACGCCTGCCAAGTTTCATCGTCCTAACTTATGTGGAAGTGCCCAAACTAGCAAGACCCAGATCGACCGACGGACGGACAGAAATTACGATCGCTATATGGCCCTTGGCCGAAGGGCAAGTGCCATAAAAAAGCAACTTATATCCTTGGTCATTATCATGGGTATTAAATCCCATTCAAAATCCGCGACAGACCGACTTAACCCAATATCACCTTAATTTGCCGAAGGTCAAGTGCCATAGAAACCTAATTCTGAATATTCCTTTAGTTTGTAACAAAATATATGAAATCAACAAAAACATTTTGTGGGACATTCAAAGTCAAATAGTTGACTTATAGTCTTTTGACTAGGAAAAAGTCACAAATTGAATATTGACAGATTTCAGGCGACTCGGCAATTTTACGCTAAAAAGCAAATAAAATCCATTTCAATATTTTTGTTTTGAAATGAGAGAAATATAATTGATAATAACTATAAATAATACGAGTACAGTATGCAATCATTGATCACTGATTTTTTATTTTTTTCAACCACTATTTACGTGCGTAAATCAGCCGTTGTTTTAGCCCCGTGTGAAGAAGCTATTACCAAACCAAGTCAAATCGCAGATCACATTATATTGCAGTAACTACTGATCTCTGAACAATTTGCTTCGTTTTCATCAGGACAAAAACACTTACCACAAGAGTTTATTCCGACACAAAGTAAAACTGTCGCTCTGGCCTTTGCAGGACTGGGGCAAGCTGCAGTGTTTCCACTATCCGATTTTTTAAATCATGAGCACCGTCCAAAAATAATCAATTAAGCATGAGATTTGTGGAGCAAAATCATGAGATAAGTAATGAGACTTTCGAAAGGTCATTTAGTTTTCAGCAGCCCATCAGAGAAAAGTCTGTAATAATGACAGTTTAACGAAAAAACTTTCTGAACGAAAAAAGGGATTCACCGAAAAAGAGAGAATGCATTTTCGTGGCTTCTCATAGCAGGAAGTAAGTGAGTAAGTTATTCACGACCCACCATTTTCAAAAACCGAGTACCTAAAAGAAAAAAAGAAAACACAATAAAAACACATACTTCAGCAAAAAAAAAAGTGAAGAACATTTTCTGGCTGGACCCAGTTGTCCATGATTATTGGCAGAGACGACAAAATTTCCAAAAAGTGCAATGCTCGCATCTTTAACTTGGAACTGCTCCGTTAGCATGTTGCTATGGCATAACTTTTACAAATAAAGCAGGTACTTCGCATACTTAAATAGCACGATCTCACTTTTTGTAATTCCTTCTTTCACAGAACATGCGTGACATCCAATCGAAATCAAGTAGAAGGAGCACAAAAACAGCTATAAATTAAAATTGTAGGGCGCGCGGCTAGAAACGATGCACCCGCAGGCGGTACAGATTTAGAGACGTCGTGCGAGGGGTTGCCAACTGTCGGGCATGCTGTGTATCGGGGAGTCGAGGACATTGTACCCCAATAGAGTTGGTAACCCTTCGACGTCTTGAACAACCGAAGAAAAGTTGAAACTCAAATCCTCAAACTACAAACGCCAGATTTATTTTTTCCGAATCATACATACGTAATATAACGGGAGAGGGACATATGACTAGCTAAAGTCCGGTCTTCACCTCCCGAACATCCGGAATCTGGGCTTCCAGATTATTGAATTAATGAATGAATATTTTTATTTACCCACTTCTATAAAATAGAAATAGTGGAGTACATAAAGTACATTCTTTGACGTCTTCTGTAAATTGCATCTGGAATATGAACCGGTCCAAACGTATGTCAAAATAATCCGGAAAAAAGGGGCTTTTGATTTCCGGAATTTTTAGTATCGCAGAAGAAATTCAAAAAAAATCTCGGAAAATCTGGGAACCCAGATTCCAGAAGGTGAAGACTCACCTTAAAAGACCCCTCGCACTATTTACTCTTCAACTTACGGTATCTTAAAATTTTTGAATACTTTAAAACTAGGTTGTGCTTTTAACAAATAACCCACGGTTTTGGCTGTTTTAAGCCTTTTCCGAGACCCGTTGACTAGTAGCGAAAACAGGGAAACAATTTAAATAACCGGTTTTTCTGATGAAAAAACTCCTCTGAGACAACCGTCGACAGCGTCTTGCACATTGAAGGTAGCAAAACACGGCAAGTGATTAAATCCGCGTGGTTTTGATAGAGGGGTTAGAATGTACCATACCGAATTGGGGTCTCCAGGTTTAGAAATTGGAGTGACTATGGAAGTAGGTTGTATTAGTATTATAGGTAAGATAGGTACTTTAATGCTCAGCTAGGAAAGAGTCGCACTGATTACAAGCAACGAATGCGAAATGCAACATTGCGGGTAAACAAATTTACCGACAATTTTCGGTAATTTTACCGACAATTTTCGGTAAACAATTTTCGGCATGCAGGTCTGTCATTTCACCTTGCCCCATCAGCAACAGCTTTGATGTTGGGCGATATTTGGATTTTTCGATATATCGATATTTTCAATTCCGATGTCGATATTTCTTTACCATGTTTCAGTATAGGATACGTCACGTTTAACCAAAATTTAAGAACCGTTAAAGCATCTTGCATCATCTCGAACTCCAAACAAATAAGAACTGAATTACAGAAAATATATTCTCCAATTTCGGATATCTAAATATAAGTTATGTTGGATTATTTGCAATAATTATAAATGAACAAATATCGTTTTCAATATAGATATTTACGTTCCGATATTCGTTATCGATATTTGGACCGATCTATCGTTATCGATATCGAATATCGCCCAACACTAAACAGCTTCTGCGTGGTACCAGCTGTGCTGAGGACAAAGTTAACCTGACTTTTGTTCCTCCAGCGTTTTTTTAATTCGCGTATTTTTCTGGCAAACCTCAACTTCCTCCCATACCCTAAAAATTCTCGTTTTGTTCGTGCCTATATTACAAATCGAACCTATGGCAAAGAATGAAAGATCCACTAATTAGTTGCGTTCTTTATCGAAGTTTGAAGTTACCTTTAACCTCAAAGGTCTCTGCTTAAATACTGTTTTTGGTCGCCGGTCGCAGTTCCTTCGTCCTTCAAACTCTGACCGTCGAACTTCGTGCGCTAGCAAGTTCGAAGTTTGCCTGAACTGTCGAAGAAACGTCGACCTGGCAACGATCGCCGGAGTCGTAAAAACACTAATTAAGCAAACGGTGAACTTCGACGGCGTTCAAAAACGGAAATTAAGCAACCGGCTAAGCGAACGGCGAACAAAACTTCGATCAAAAACGCAGCTATTGTTGACTGATATGAAAGACGACGCAGGCACAATTTTTCGACCACACCTATATGATCAGAGCGCCGTTTTCGAATACTGAGATCTTTTCAAAATCGAGAAATACCAATTTTGTCATTGGCAACACTGATGCTCGTGGACCAAGGAAGAAATTTGATCTCGCAGACAGGATGGCGTCAGGGTCCTGAAATACGAATACAGACGATAAACCAAGATAAGCTTTACGGTGACACACACTACAAGAATATAGTTGAGGTTTTGTTGTTACAAAACACATGCAGGTTTTGTTCTAAAGATAGAGAATTCGCCTTTTGAAATAAAGGGAAGTAAACGTCGGTTTTCGACAGATAGATAGATGTTTACTGAAGCCCTTGGGCCATGAACAAAAGCAATACAATATTATCATTCAGTATACGAGCGAATTTTAATTGACTGACTTTACATACGACTCGTTAACTTCCCACTTCCCCGAACTACATACTTGTAATTATACTATAATGCACAATATACTAGAATATCTTCTCTTACCACCAAAGCATCTTCTCTTGCCACCTATCAAGTTTCACTCGAATCTGAGCATCCGGTCCGTTCCAAACCTTAAAGCACAATGGACACTTCTAATGCTTTACTTTGTATTAAATGCTTCACAAATAAACATTTCCGACTTCCTTGAGAAGGCGCCACGAAAATCGGCCGTTTTCTTGTTATCCCTTGTCTTTACCTCTCTGGCATTTCGGCCATCCAAATCTTAGGAGCTGGGATATCGTGGCAGCAAATTCAAAAACTCCCAGCAATGCTTGATAGAAAAGGATATATTTGAGAAGTCACCAAAGTCAAGCCGCAGATGCAGATCCCCGATTGTTCTAGTGTTTCATCAGAAGTTCCATGGCTTAAAGTACCTATTAAAAGTTTTTCTTTGTGGAATAGTGTTGTGAAGTTTGATTAACTTGCTTAATAAAATGTACCGGAATATGCAATAAGCTTATAAAAAATAACATAGCTACAGAAATCATTCAAAAACAAATAACCTATTCAGATCTGAATTATACAAGCTGATTTATGCTTAAAATAAAGATCTACTAAGTATTATAAGAAACATCACTCTTATCTTTGTCCAAGCTAGTAAATTGAGGATGTACTGGCCCAAAAAATTACGCTTTGAAATATCACAGAGAGCAAACTGTTGAAAAAGCTGCTGATCTAGGGGGTAAGCATTGTTCCTAGGTTGTTACAGAGTGGGATTGGGGTAGTTGGATGTGCCCATTGAACTTTAAATATGTCATCTACGGCATTCAAATTGCTCCACTCCTTTGACCACTATGCGAGCCACACAATTTTCGGGACCCCACATCCTCCCCCACTGTGGCCGAATACGACTCGAACACATAAATGTCCCATCTCTGGCATCTCCTCTTCCCGTCCATCAAGTTTGACTCGACGTGGAGCATGTCTGCAAATTTCCAATTCCCTCTTCATCCTCTTCCTACCGGCCGGATCCGGTCCAAACACCAAATAACAGACTTAAGGCGCATAAACTCGGTACTGTCCAGCTTGCATCCTTGCATCATTTTTTTTTTGTGGATGTTACAAAGTCTCCGGGCCTCTCCCCCCTCCAACTGCCAGTTTTTTTATCCCTAGGTAATCAATTCTCATCGCCCCATAAAGTTTCCCTAATGTATTGTGTCGGGTCCTTAAGTCTGTTTGGTCGGGTCATGATTATACAAACATCGTCCTTAGCACATCTGAAAGCATCATAACTCGCGATCACCGGAATTCCGGAAAACTGCCTCAAACTGGCTCCAGCCCCCCCCCCCCCCCCCCCCCCCGAGAGCCTCCGATACGATCTGGTTCTGTCACGAACGTATCTAGGGCTTATAATTGTTCTTCCCACCGATTCCATCCGTCGCTCGACCATAAGCGTTTCAAGAGATTTCCCGAGCCCCCCTCGAACTGCCCCCCACAAGTATAGGATCCGGTGCAAAACTGAAACGAATATCTGTGATGATAGCTCTTTCCAAGTGCCGTGTTTTGTCCAAATCCGATTACCCGGTTCATAGGTTAGGCATGCCACTAGATTTCAGATTCCCTATCCCTCCTCTCCCCCCGGAGAAAAGACTATTCTCAGGTCAATCGTTCGGGTCCCTAATATTCCTGCCAAGTTTCATCGTCCTAGTACATCAGGAAGTACCGAACTTGCGAGATCGCATAAATCCCGGCCCCCCTCCAACTCCAGTGTCCGAATGCCTCCCGGTTATGTCAGCGATATATAGAGGACTTGTGCTTATTCTTCTGATCAAGTTTCATCCCCATCCCTCCACTCCAAGCGTTTCCCAAGATTTCCGGTTCCCTCCTCCATCTCCCCCCAGAGTCACCCGATGAAAAATTTATTTAAAAATAGTACTATGAAGTAGTACGAAAAAGTAGCATGCAGTACTAACTTATGCTACTATATAGTTCTACTTCAAGGCTATCGTGTTACTGCTTACTAATATATGCTACTATTAGCAAGACTGAATGCTACTATGTCAAGACAGGATGCTACTGGATACCACTACTTAAGATTGGACCAGTCTGAGGCATATTAAATGATAGTATTTTTTGCTATTACATAGTATTACATGCAACTTTTTCGTACTACTACCATACTACTACGCAGGCTACAAATTTTTCACCGGGCATTGGATCCGGTCCGGAATCGAACCGGGTCGTCTGAGAGACTGAGACAAGCGGTCTTTCCAAATATCAAGTTTCCAAGAGATCCCTTTCACCCGTTCGAAAGTTTATCCGGATCAATTTTCCTGATTCCCACTCCCTCCACCCCCACCCCCATGGTCGGATCAGGGAAGTGACTTTTTTCCAAGTTAACCTGGCAGGGTCCTTAACACGTGTGCCAAGTTTCATCATCCTAGCTTATGTGGAAGTGCCCAAACTAGCGAAACCCGGATAAACAGACCGACGGACAGAAATTATGATCGCTATTTAAAAAATATCGCTATATAGAAAGCAACTTATATCGTTGGGTATTATCGGGGGTCCTAAACCCCCATTCCAAATCCGCGACACACCGACTTAACCCAATTTAGCCTTAATTTGCTTGGGCCATGTAGTATTCTTGGGATCCCAAAAAGTAAGTGGAGGGATACCTATGGCTTCGTATAAGTTGTCCGTCCATCGTCTATCTGCACGATAAGTCTCGAAGAGAATGAGATATTTTGATGAAACTTGGTGTGAGCTCTTTAGGTGAAGCGACAAGTAGACTTCGTACATGGGCTTTGTAGACCCACATTTAGAGGCTGGGGGCATACTGAACCTCTTAACACTCAAAATCAGTTCGAATTTTTTTTTAGCTCGAAGAAAAATAATTCGGGTTAAGAAGGGTGAGCGTCATAACTTGCTAGACGTGCAGAATTTTTGTTTACCAAAACACACTTTTTTATTATCCTCAAGGGCCCGTGATTATATTTGACGGTGCAAAACGGATAAGTCAGCTACATTTTATTAGAGCTCTGATAAAATGTAGCTGACCTATCCGTTTTGCATCGTCAAATATGATTCGCAGTCAGCTTAGGCTGACGGACTATCTAGGCCCGTGATCATTTGTGCCTCAGGGGTTTTGCTTACATGAGAATTCCTACTCCCCACTAGGAAGCATGAAAATTGTTTTGCATGCCTTATCGTGACTTGCCGGATATGCACAAATGTGAATAGATGTCTCAAGGGCAGGGGTGTCACGTATGCCCCCCCCCCCCCCCCCAATGAATACATTACTATTTTAAATACAAACAACAAAATGAAAAGAAATGTTTCACAGAAACTTAATCTGTTTTGAAACTTCAAGAAACAATTAATAAGCTTTATAAACGAAGTGTTACACTACATGTTTAGTCATGCACCAAAGTGCATGGTTACCTTGCATACAACCTAGCGGTAACAGTCGGTGTAGTAGCTGATGAAAATTTGGCCAAGAGATGGCGACTAACGGCCCGCAAGGAGTTCGCCGAACAAAAAAAAAATTAAGAGCAAAGCTGAATGCTCATATGCCACTTGCAAGGATAGGTTCTGGTAGTCGAAAAGGTATCAGCTAAGACTAGCGGTGTCTTGAGGCCCAACGATTCTGGGGCCGTGGGTATCATGAAAATGTGTGGTTCTGCAAAAAAAAGTATTGCTTGAAGAACTGAGGCCGAAATGGTCTTCGGCCCTGGGGGGGGGGGGGGGGGGGGCACTTTTAAAGTTACGCATACAGGGGCGTCCCGAAATCTTCCTGGTAGGGGAGGGGGCGGGGGGTTGCGGCTTCAGTATTTTACCAAGTTTTACCGGAAAATTCTGAAGCCCTCCCCCCCCCCAGTAGGGGCGTCACGAATGGGCCCCCTCCCCCCCCCCCCGAATGTTGTTGGCCAGTTGGTAAAAAAAATACCCGAGTCGGCGAGAAGCGCTGCAATTTTGATTTTTTTTTTTTTTTCATGAAAACAGTCAGTTTTTCTGAAAATCATTTGATTTTTTTCAAAACTCTCGTTTTTTTGTTGAAAATAGCAGTTCTTCTGCAAAAACAGTCAGTAAAAGTTACCAGCCAGTCGGCTAGTAACGCCTCTTGTCGGGAGGCCCCTACATGCGTAACTTTCGACAGGGTAACCGAACCCGAAAGGAACTTGATAATTAAGGACGTGTTTCTGAGCAAACGATACACTTTCATAACTTAAATCCACCTTTGTCGCTGGACAATGCGATTTAAGGTCATTTAAGGTAATGATCATTTTATCTCACGTAGACTATATGCTTAAAAATTTGTATCTTCACTGCAAAGTGAACAAAAAATAACTTACGACCTACAAATGTGCAAAAAACACTTTTTAAGTAACAAGGGCCGTTGATCATTCAATACTACCTCGAGTATTTTGCGCACACTCATTTATATCCCCTTAAAGTGCGCATCTTAACCAATATTACCTACTAGAAATAAAATTAACTTTTTACCAAAATACATCTTCTAGGGATCATTTGTGCCTTATTCCCCGCTAAAGCACAATACTAAAAATGATCTTTTCACGATAAAATGGCACAGAAATATCGTTTTCTAAGATACAGTTACTTTCCATGAGAAACTAGCGGTTTTCTTGTTAGCACTTGTCCACTCCCACTCCCCCGGACGCTTGTCCACTCCCCTGGGTCCACTCTTCCTAGCGTCCCATTTCTCCAACTCGGCGGCTGGACGCAAAATATTTGAAAACTGAGCGCGCCTTGATTAAAAAGTGGGTAAACCATGCAAAACACAAGAAGCCAGAACAGAAGGCAGACCTGGTTGTCTACCATGTCTTCCAAATTGGAAAATATTACTTTAAAGCTTCTCATGTCTTTGTTTGTGAAAGAGTCGTTGACCGATGTTGAAGGTTTCGGCGAAGTTTGCGTTGCGTGACTGTCAAAACTCGGCTAGACCGAAAAGCGCTAAAAAGTCGTAGGCAAAAAACAAAACAATGGCAAAAAGGGGAATTTCAGAAGTTTATAATCCCATAAGGGGGCTAGGGATAATATAGAAGTCTCGGTAAGCAAGAGGGGCCCTTTCACTGAAACGGCAGCTTATTTATAAATCTGAAAACTGAATCCACTGAAATATTTTGACAAATCTGAGGGATTTTGCGTTTTTCCACCCGGGGCAACGTCCGTAGTGTCCGCTGCTTGCACGACAAACAAAATTCATCCAGACGCGTAGACTTTGAATCTAACAAAATCTGTATTTTCAGGGCTAAAGATGCGACATCGGAAAGTTACGCCTGTAAGAAAACGATTTTAGGATATATCTTGTAATGAATCTAATATTTTTATTTTATTATTCGGCAACGGCTTTTTTCAAGCGTAAGGAGGTACCACAAATCCGAAAGAATAAGTCCATTATATGAAATCGATTATCCCTGGATAACGGAGAAACGAAGTAACGCATTGTTATCTGGTTTTCAGGAATATTTGAGTAAATTAGTGATATAGTACTAATTGTCAATTCAAACTAAAAAGTCTTCGATTTTCAACCCACAAAGTAGTCGAGAAAGCTGTCGAAACAGGAGTAGACGGTACCGTGATGTTGTTCGTGGAACAGTAGTTGCGTTTTTGCTGACACCATGGTATGTGTTACCACGGTAATTGGATCTGCAATTAGTCGTTTTTGCAGTTATCGTGGTATCTGGTACTCGGTTCTCTTCAAAAACGCCTATTGCCGAGATTGCACTTTTCGCAGTCATCCCAAAAGAAAAACAGATATCCAGTTACATCACTAAGTGCTAAACTTCTTACTCACCAATCTGACAAAATTTGTTGAAAGTGAGATGGCTTTTCAGATACCACGACCAGTTATAACGGTCGGACCGTAGTATCTGAATATCTGATACCACGATAACTGCAAAAACGCCTTTTGGCCGTGGTATCAGATACCACGATAACTACAAAAACGACTTTAGACCGTGGTAACAGATATCATGGTATCAGCAAAAACACAACTAGTATTTGTGGCTGGAAATTTCCGTAGGTGTCTAATATTTGAAAGCTACGGAAACTTAGGATATTACCGGAGTCACCGGTAATCTCCCGATTGAATACGACGAACTGAGGATCTTGAACCTTTAATGATTGTTCCCATCCCGATGAAAAATTTATCTCAAAATAGTACTATGGAGTAGTACGAAAAAGTAGCATGCAGTACTAACAATGCTACTACATGCTTCTACTTCAAGGATACAGTGTTACTGCATACTACTATATGCTACTATTAGCAAGACCGGATTCTACTATGGCAAGACAGGATGCTACTGGATACTACTACATAAGATTGGACCAGTCCAAGGCACATTAAATGATAGTATTCTTTGCTATTACATAGTATTACATTCAACGTTTTTGTACTACTATCATACTACTACGCAGGCTACACATTTTTCATCGGGATGCAACAACAGAATACCAATCGACACCAAAACCAACAAAGCAACCAGCTGATTTGAATCAGTCACAGTAGTCAGCTGCATTTCGAGAAATACTAGACTTTCTTAGAAGGAAGCAGCCACGTTCGAAATAGCTTACATGTTTAAACTTTGGTGGCCAGGCTGACAGCCTCCCGAGTTTGGGGTATACCAATCCCAGTGTCAAGTCTATTGTACTCGTCTGCGCCATCATCAGTTGGAATGGAAAAGATCCAGAAACAATTCGAAAACTGCCCAATCCTGACATTGACACTACCCATGCCCTGCATTTTTAAAGACATTACTCTGCTAAACAAGGCCCTGGTCTGCCATACCTGATAATCAGGCTGCTCTTGGTGAGTCCACTCTCATTACTTGCGTTTTTGTTCGGCTTTTGCCTTTCCCTTCTCACCTTTAGCTTTTTACCGTTTTCAGGCCTTTTTGAACATTCTCGCGTTTTCGCAAGTTGCCGTTTCTACTAATAAGGACTTTTCACTTTTCTCGGGTGAAAACGCTGTTTTGACCAATGCCATTTTTTGTATTTTACTTGCACTTCAAATTTTTCATCTTGAAAATCCGAGACAGTCTCGAAATACTGATTTTCAGTTTAAATCAAATTCCTATTTTATTGGATTTTGGGATGAACTTGCTAAAGTAGCGAGGCAAAAAGCCAAAAGGAGAGGGTAACTTGCTCACCTACCAAGTTTGCCTTTTTGCAAAAAGCCGAGGGAAAGGCGAAAGTGGGCGTTTGCCTTTTTGGCAAAAACGGGAAATTGTCAAACAGTGCTTAGGACCATTTTACGAAAACACAAAAAAAGTAAAAAGCCGTCGAAAATGCGAGTGAAAAAGTCGACCTAAAATCAAAGTCGAAAACGCAACTATTGAGTGTCCTACTAACTGTTTTAGATGAGCCTCCCAGTCTCTTCTAGGGAGATGGTACTGCTGATGTAGCTTTTAAATGCCTAGGTTCCTGAATCATCTCTCTTCTTCCCTGGCATACCACTGCTTTGGAAAATATTCCCTACTTCACCCTTCACCTAGTATGCTGGATACAAAATGAACTTAAAAGTCAAAATCCATTTACAGCGCCTCCGATTTCTGTTTACTTAGAAAAATTTTGCATTTACAGGCAGTGGAATCCAATTTCTTTTTTGCTAAGTCAATACATTTAGAGGCGTTACTAGCCAAAATGATTTTTTTTTTTTTTGAGGAGGCAAGGTATTTACCGACTGGCTGGTCATTTTTACCGACTATTTTTGCAGATAGCAAGAGCTGCGAGCTCATATGGCACCTGTTACGAGTAGGTGGTACAAGAAAGTAGAAAGCCAAAAATTCGGTTCGGACCAAGAATTAGGATATCTAGTTTCGCTCAAGCCTGAAAATTTCCAACATCGCCTCAAACCTATCGCCAACCTTCCAAGTTTCAACCCAAGAAATCCAGTCGCTATGTCCCTAGACGTGCCCAAGACTTCCGGTACCCCCTTCCAAATCCCGATATACCGCGGCCGAGTCTGGTCCGGCATCCTAACTGGAGTATCTGAACTATTCTCTCTTACCACTGATTACCACTTACATTTTTGGGGAAACTTCCGGTAAATCTACCCCACCGTGGTCGGATCCGGTTCGAACCTTAAAATATGTCATCTAGGGCATATGATGGCTGTACCTTGTAAGTTTCTTTCAAATCACTCCATTTTGCGAGCCACACAATTTCCAGGACCCTCTTCCAACTCCGCTCACCGTGGCTGAGTACCACTCGGAAACATAAATGCCGCATCTGTGACTTATCGTCTTCCCGTCCATCAAGTTTGACTGGTATCGGAGCAGAGCCTATCTGCAAATATCCAAGTCCCGCTCCCCCCCCCCCCACCTTGACCGGACGCCAAATAACAAATCAAGGTCGCATAAACTCGGCAATGTCCAACTTGCATCCTATTTTGTCCATACTTTGGTTTTTGTGGCTGTCAAAAACTTTTTGCAACCGTCGAATCGGGGAAGCGACTATCATCGCTGTAACCTAGGATTAACTGTTTACGCAATGGGTACAAACGATAATGTAAAACAATGAGGTACAAGTCCGTCTGTTCGGGTCCCTGATACCTCTTCCAAGTTTTATCGTCCTAGAACATCAGGAAGTTCCGAACTTCCGAGATCGGAAGAATAAGACCCCCCCCCCCAACTCCCCCACAGTGTCCGAATCTGGTCCGGTTATGTCAAAGATTGTATCTAAGACTTGCGCTTGTTCTTCCCACCAAGTTTTGTCCCGATCCCTCCACTCTAAGCGATTTCCAAGATTTCTGCATCCCCCCTCCGGCTCCCACCAAATCACCGAATCCGATCCGGATTTGAACTGGGTCGTCTAAGACTCGGCGTCCTTTCATATATCAAGTTTCATTAAGATCCGAATTCCGATCATCCGTTGGAAAGTTGCAAATACCTCAAGATTCCGGATTCCCCCTTTCTCCCCGGACCTGACACGGAACATCTCAGACGATGGCTCTTTCTACTTGCCAAGTTACATTCAAATCGAATCAACCGTACAAAAACTGCCCGCGCCACTAGACTGCTTATTTCCAATCCCTCCACTCCTCCCACGATGGTCGGATCGAGGAATAACGACTATTCTCAAGTCAATCTATTCGGGTCCCTGACACGCCTACCAAGTTTCGTCGTCCTAGCCCAACAGGAAGTACCTAACTCGAGCGCTTACTAGAAATCCGAAACACCCCGTAACTCCGACACAGTTTCCGAATCCCGTCCTATTATGTCAATGACGTATCTAGAACTTTTTTTCAAGCAAGTTTTGTCCTGATCCCTCCATTCTAAGCGTTTCCAAAGATTTCGGGATTCCTCTAGGCTTAGAAAGTCAGTTAAAATATCCGTCTCTGGAGAAGTGGGACGAAAGATTTACTTTTTTTTCACACAAAAACATTCATGTAATGTTATGACAGATTCTTAGTGATGAAAAAAAAAGACTGCTAACAGGATAGATAATGAAATATTTAGCCAACTACCCGAGATAATGATATACATTTTTGACCGAAAATAATAAGTTGTTATCTCAAATGTAGACGTTTTGAATGATATCGTACAATTATCATTTTCATTAATCAGTTATTAATTTAAAATGAGGAAATACTTCAAGCCTGTTTGCTTGAATCACATTTCTCGGAACTATCCGAGAAATGTTAAAGCACAATGGACACTTCTAATGCTTTACTTTGTATTAAATGCTTCACAAATAAACATTTCCGACTTCCTTTAGAAGGCGCTACGAAAATCGGCCGTTTTCTTGTTATCCCTTGTCTTTACATTTCGGCATTTCGGCGATCCAAATCTTAGGAGCTGGGATGTCGTGGCAGGAAATTCAAAAACTCCCAGCAATGCTTGATATAAAAGGATATATTTGAGATGCCACCAAAGTCAAGCCGCAGATGCAGTTTCCTGACTGTTCTAGTGTTTCATCAGAAGTTCCATGGCTTAAAGTGCATATCAAAAGTTTTTCTTTGTATTGTTGTGAAGCTTGATTAGCTTGCTTCATAAAATGTACCAGAATATGCAATAAGCTCATAAAAATAACATAGCAACAAAAATCATTAAAAAACAAATAACCTATTCAAACATGAATTATACAAGCTGATTTATGCATAAAATAAAGATCTACTAAGTATTATAAGAAACATCACTTTTATCTTTGTCCAAGCTAGTAAATTAGCATGTACTGGCCCCAAAAATTACGCTTTGAAATATCACAGAGAGGAAACTGTTGAAAAAGCTGCTGATCTGGGGGGTTAGCATTGTTCCTAGGTTGTTACAGAGTGGGATTGGGGTAGTTTGATGTGCCCATTGAACTTTAAGAACTAAATTTTGTGTCTATAATACAATTAAAAACAAAACAAATGAACTATTTGTGCCCATTTCGCCAGCTATAACCAAAATTCGAACTTGAATGATGTAACAAGACCAAAGGTTTCGATGGGATCCCAAAAATTCAATATCTGATCCAGACAACTGGGTTTTGTCTTAGCCAGATTCAGTCTTCGCCAGACTCCTTGAACATTTTTACACAATTAAAATTCAGAAACAGATTAAGGCCAAATACCTAATCACCTGAGAAAACCAAGTTCAGATTTGGATTCAGCATGTATGTTTACCCCTATAAGTCATATCTGTTTTGACGAAAACTTCCTGCCACTTCTGCCAATTTCCCGGTTCCGGCCGAACTCCAGAACTACCTGTCCGGCGAAAAAAGAAAGCTCAAAGACGAAATCAGGGTATCTACTTTCCCCAGTAATGAACATCTAATCAACTTCAAATAGAAATTTAGCTTATAACAAATTTTCCGATTCCAGCCGGTTTCCGGTCGAACTATATGTCCGGGTAAAATACGATTGTCATACATGGACTCAGCATCTCTTCTTACCCCTAAATCGCTTATCTAATCAACTAGAAATAAAACTTTGACTTCCAACAATTTTCCGGTTTTGGCCGGATTCCGGACGAACTACATGTCCGGGTAGAAACTTGTTTTCACATAAGTGTTCAGCATGTCTTCTTGCCCTAAATCGAACATCTAATCAACTCCGAATAAAACTTTTAATTTTGACAAACTTTCCGGTTTGGGCCGGATTCCGGTCGAAATACTTGTCCGTCGAGAAAATAGTTTTCACCATCGTCTTCAGCATGTCTTCCTACCTCTAAATCGAACATTTAATCAACTTCAAATAAAACTTTTACTTTCAACAAACTTTCCGGTTTGGGCCGGATTCCGGGCGAAATACTTGTCCGTCGAGAAAATAATTTTCACCATCGTCTTCAGCATGCCTTCCTACCCCTAAATCGAACATCTAATCAATTTCAAATAAAACTTTTACTTTCAACAAACTTTCCGGTTTTGGCCGGATTCCGGGCGAACTACTTGTCCGATGACAAAATGGTTTTCACCATCGTGCTCAGCATGTCTTCTTACCCCATAATCGACTATCACATTAGTTGTTTCAAAATATTTTGTTTGTCCCTTAATTTGAATCCCCTCTCCCACCCCTAAATGTAGAGCTACAAAGCCCATCTACGAACTTGACTGGTCCGACGACCCAACGAACCCTTACACCAAGTTTCATCAAAATATCTCATTCCCTTCGGAGTTATCGTGCTTACAGACGGACGGACGGACAACTTTTGCGATGTCATAGGTATCCCTCCACTTACGTTTTGGGATCCCAAAAACATGACAATGAAAAAAAAATGATGATGAAAAAGCAGATTGTTAGTGGCATAGGCAATAACAAATTTAGCCAGATGTAAAGTGCAACTATCCGAGATAAAGATATACATTTTTGACCAAGAATAATAAGTTGTTATGACAAATTGAGACGTCTTGAAAGATACCTTACAATCAGCAATCATAATTTCAAATTAGGAAATTCGCAACAACACGAGAAAATGGTATGAAATAAATTTTGTGTAGAGAGTACAACTTAAAAACAAAACATAATAACTCGTTGAGTACATTTCAACAGCTATACCCTAAATTGTCCAAGCTTAATACCTTTTCTACAAGCGATTCTTTACAGTCCTGAGAAGACCAAAATAAAATTACTAATGTTCACACCGATCCTATTGAATCTGAACTAAAGGCATGCGTATTAGGTATTGCTCCCCCTGAGTCATCCAATGCCGCATTCTCTTGGCCTTCACCGTGTTTGTGAAGGATCGTGATAACATAAGCTTCATATTCAAATCTGACCCGAGATTGAAAAGTTGTTTCCGTTTGTATAATCCTTCAGACTTGAACTTCCCGTCTTTTCTGACTGCTTCATCACTTTTGCTCTGGAGGTAACACTTAATACTGCAAGAGGCAACACGAGAAGCTCCACCCCCGATAATACATAAGATCGGGAAACAGAGATCCACCATGCTGACATCAAGGTTACGTGAGTTGGCAATTCTTCCCTTATTGGGATCCCAAAACGTAAGTGGAGGCATACCTATGACATCGCAAAAGTTGTCTGTCCGTATGTAAGCACTACAACTCCATTGACCTTCACCGTCTTTATGAAGGGTCGTAGTAACATAAGCTTCATATTGCAAATCTGACCCGAGATTGAAAAGTCGTTTCCGTTTGTATAATCCTTCAGAATAGGCACTGTTTGAACTTCCCGCCTTTTCTGACAGCTTCATCACTTTTGCTCTGGAGGTAACACTTAATACTGCAAGAGGCAACACGAGAAGCTCCACCCCCGATAATACATAAGATCGGGAAAAAGAGATCCACCATGCTGACACCAAGGTTACGTGAGTTCTCAATTCTTTCCTTATCGGGATCCCAAAACTTAAGTGGAGGGATACCTATGACATAGCAAAAGTTGTCAGTCCAAGCAGGACAACTCTCGAAGGGAATGAGGCATTTTGATGAAACTTTGTGTGATGATTCGTTGGGTCAAGAGTAAGGTAGAGTTCGCAGATGGGCTTTGTAACCCTTATATTTAGGGGTGGGGGGTTAAATTAATTGGCAAGCAAATTATTTTCAAACAACTAATGAGACAGTCGATTATGGGGTAAGAAGACATGCTGAAGACAATGGTGAAAACCATTTTCTCGCCGGACGAGTAGTTCGCCCGGAATCCGGCCGAAACCGGAAAGTTTGTTAAAAGTAAGTTTTATTTGAAGTTGATTGGATGTTCGATAAAGGGGTAGGAAGACATGCTGAACACGATGGTGAAACACATTTTCTCGCCCGGAATCCGGCAAAAACCGGAAAAATGTTAAAAGTATTTGTAGTTGATTAGGCATCCGATTAAGGGGTAAGACGAGATGCTGAATCCGTGTATGACATCATTTTTTACCCGGACATATAGTTCACCCAAAATCCGGCCGGAACCGGAAAATTTGTTGTAAGTTGAATTTTAGTATGAAGTTGAGTAGATGTTCGGTTTAGGTGGAGGAAGACATGCTGAACACGATGGTGAAAACCATTTTCTCGCCGGGCAAGTAGTTGGTATGGAATCCGGCCAAAACAAGATTTTGAAAGTATTTGTAGGTGAGACATCCGATTTAAGGGTACGACGAGACGCTGAACCAACGTATAACAATCATTTTTTACCCGGACTTCGGAGAACCAGAGGATTGACAGCCTGTCGAAGACCCTTGCCAAGAAGGGCCGAAATATAGCTGATGAAGTCATAGCTGACGTGTCCGCTGTAAAGATTGTTTGCATAAATGTTTCAAAGTCAGATTGGGCTCAAAGAATATTTATCATTTCAGGTGAAAAAGTAAAGGTATTCTCGAAAAACTTTTTTCTGATCCATTTCTTAGTAAAAGATGATTTCTAGTAAGATTTGTACTTTAAGATCCGATCACCCGTTCGTCAGTTAAAAATGCCTTATTTTTCTTGATTCCCCCTCCCTACACCCAGATGGTCGGATCGGGGAATTTAATTTAATTATAATTTAATCTGGTCCCATCCCTAATACGCCTGCCCAGTTTCATCGTCCTAGCGTATCTGGAAATGCCCGAACTAGCAAAATCGGGAGACATACCGACCGAGGGGCGGACAGAAATTACGATCGCTATATGACATATCTGTTTTTCCGAAAATTCTGGCGGGAACGACTTTTTTGGCTGAATGAGCGAAAACATGCAGGGTGGAGGAGGGTGGGGAGGTTCGCCACCCCCGCCCCCTAGTAAGTAGATGGTATTTGGTTTTAAATAATAATGTATTTCAACTAAATAAATGTTGATGGTAAGAAAATATAATTTGATTTCATGTAAATTAAAAGCATGAAAAAAGCTTAAATTTTTGTCAGTCAATATATTTTTGTTAAAGAAACGGGAACTAAATATATTTTGGTTAAGTAAATAGATATTGACTCAGTAAATAGAATTTGATTTGTCCACTTATGCCCCTTCTTAGACACACATCTGACACAAGGATGACAAGTTCTTTCTGCAGCGACTAAAATGCAGGGCACAAGAAAAGGAAGATAACCAAGGGGGATTGTGTTAGAGCAGTACACTGTAAAACAAAATCCTGCAGTATTTGCTACTGGGATTAATCTTGTCTTTATTGAGATAAGATTATGCCTAATTCGGATTAATTTCATCCCAATAGAGATAAGATTAATCCCAGTAGCAAATACTGCATCCTTATCCGGATAAACTTTTTACAGTGTAATTACAAGAATGATAGGTAAAACGAGCGATGACGTCGAAGAGCTGTATTGATTATGCAAGGAGTTTCTTGTAAATATTCTTTTGAGCCCAAACTGACTTTCAACCAATGTTTACAACAGATATACGTCAGCTACGTTTTTTCGGCCCTTCTTGTCAAGGGTCCTCGTTAGGCTGTCAATCTTCTTGTTCAACGTCGGGGACGGAAACAAAAGTGTAATAAAAAACTGAGGCTCCTACCGACTATAAATATCTTATTAGGCAAATTACTAAAATCGTAGTTGACCACCCGTTGTAAACATTGTTTGAATATGAGTTTCTTGTGACCTAGTAGATCGACAGCATTTGGGTTAAATTAAACAGAATTTGGTTTTACGTAAATAAATTGGACTCTGTAAATAATATATGACTTCGCTGCAGAATTTGATTTTGTCCACTTTCGACCCTTAGTCGACAAACAAGGAACAAAACCGTGCCGAGACCCGATTCCCACGAAGCGGAACAGAACACTTACCTCTTTCTCCCTTTTCGTCACAGAAACAATTCACTTGCTGGGGGAAAACAGACGACGTCGCACCTTAAACCGAAACTGCCCTAACGGCCACCATGTTACAACTATCTCACGAAAATAAGTGTATTATCACAGAATATTCAGGTACTCAGTTTTGCCATATCACTTACCACACAGAATAGCACAAACAACACAGTAAAATGCATTAAGTCTCATGACCGTACTAGCAGTGACACATGAAAACCTTATCTTTTATTATTTCTGGTTGACATCCTGTCTTGCTGTTCATTTATCCCCGCATCCAAGCAAACAGCCAATTTCTGGACTGTAAAATTAACAATCTATATCACGTTGTAAATCCAGCTAACAAGCTTGAACTATAAATACAGCAGTCGGGACCGTATCTGCCTTTTCAGGAAAAATGATCTTAATCTGGTTGGTCATGCAATGGAATAAGAGCTATGCATCACTGCTATTTGGTGCCACGGTAGTGCATTCTTACCACCAACTCAAACGAGCATCTTCTACTCGCTTTGTTTGAGCCTCTGTGTGGCAAGGTATGCTGCGGTGTTTTGGGGTGTCTCAAAGAGCTTTATTTTTGAGACAGGACTTTAAAAGAAAAACCCTAAAATCTTTCCTCCGACATGTTTTCGTTTGGCTTCCTCGTGATCCATAATGCCAGCAGACGTGGTCAGAACAACATAGCTGAAACAAGAATACAAGTCAAAATTTGGATTTAGATTTCGCTTAAGAAATTGACGAATAGGAATAATCAGATAATAAACTATCAGCAACACTAAGTCTTAGTTGACGAAAAATAATAACATCACGTTATTGTACTGGAGAGTATAAAAATGTATCTAGCTGTCAGCCCTTTGCTGCTTTCTAGCATGGATGATAACAGACTTCAGAAAGATGAGAAATGTCCAGCAGTTTAACAGGATTTAAAAAATAACAAAGGCATTACTAGCCAAACTGTTTGGGGGGGGGGAGGTATTCACCGACTTGCTCGTCGTTTTTTCAGAAAAACTAAATTTCCCAGAAAAAATCTGTTTGCGAGAATTCGGCTGTCGATAAATTTTCGACTGTTTTTGAAGGACCCCTTTTACTTATTCTGCCTTTTATAATATACTTAGCTCCCATATGGAATTATAAGCTTCTAAAATTCCCACTTTCCTCAATTGTTTTGTTTCGCAAATATGAATTCTTAGCGCTTTTTCGACCTTTCCGAGTTTTCCCGTCACCCAACGAAAAGTTTGCCGTAATCTTCAATGTACGCTGACAACTCTTTCACATACAAGGATGTGACACTCTCCTGTTTATTACTTCTTTTATTTGCTTGGTTTTCCCACTTCTTAACCAAGACACGGTTCAGTTTTCAAATGTTTTGCGCCCAGCAGCCGCGTCGGAGAGCAGGAAGGCTGGATAAACTCGACCGGCGCTAACAAGAGAATCGCTAGTTTTAGGTGGGAAGGAATGGTATTTCCAAAAGAGTTTTTTCTGATTCATTTCATAGGGAAGAGATTATTTCTAGTAAGAGTTGTGCTTTAAGAAAAAAGGCTATTTTTACAAGAACTTTTTTTTCCCGAAAATCACGGCACCTCCTGCTGGCCGACAGGGGGAGGGGGCGGGGGGGGGAGAGGTAAGAAAAATATTCATAGAACATACCCAAACTGGCGAGAAGGTAAGAGGTTTGTGGTCCACTTGTCAATTTCCTTGATAGGTACGTCAAACCTGGGAGAGATGACACCACACTTGTTCAGTCTTCCTGTCAAGTTAACCACGATCTTGCCGGCTCTGTGGTCATCGACGATCTCAAACTCGCCAATGTAGCCTAAAAATAAATGCATCTCATAGATCTATTGCTACTTTGACAAAACCTTTCTCTCTATTTTCTTAACAGTACAGAAGGACAAAGGATGATTTTTAAATATTTTATGAAAGTTTACAAGTGCAACAGCTTGGTATTACTTCAGACCTTCAGTTATTACTTTGGGCATTCCAAATATCCAATTAATATTAGGAAAGGATTCAGAAAGAGATTCCCAAGTAGAAAAACATTTCAACCTCCAAGATAGTCTTTAAGATTTAGCCTTTATATTTCAATGCTATTACTGAAATAATCAAAACATCTTATGATTTCCTGAAAATATTACAACAAAATGATCTCCCAGGATGTGATGCAAGTAGAGCACTAGATAATAGTACCCAGTCTGACATGGAGAAAACTTTACTCTATGTGACTAAGTCCGAAACATGCCAGTGAACCTCGGTAAACGAGAAACGTCACAGGAACGATGACTGGAATCCCATGTCAACCAATAAACTGCGTTCGTTTGGGATAGCTCTGGTTTTCACTAGGTACAGAGCAATTCTTCATCAGCAGGTAGAGCTAGCCATCAAGAGTATTGGCTTCGAGGCAGGAAGTCCAAGCTAAGGATTCAGTAAGGTTCCAGAAACTACTTATTAGTTACAATCGTCAATATTCTTGCTGTTTTTGCCGTTCCAGAGCCCACCTGATGGTAAATTGGCTCCTCCTACTTATAATTTTCGTTTCACATCCGTTACGATCATTAAAATTTTCTTATGATGGTTCTTTGCAAGAATGATGGCCAGGGTTGCCACATATTGCACAATGCTGTGAATTGTCACTATTTTCTTTTTGTCACTCTTGTCCTACATAGGACAAAAATCACTCTAAAACGTCCAAATGTGTCATTTTTGCAGAAGGATTTCGACTGGAAGTAGCTATTACAGGTTTTCTTTTTAAAATAATTTAGGATGTGTCATTTTTGCAGGGCGATTCCGACCGAGAGGCAGTTTACTTTCTTTTATGAAATAAAATTTCCCTCTCTGTTTTGGGCCAAAAGTCACCCACTAAGTGTTTTTCTTGTAGCAAATCTGACTGATGGCACATGTCCACTTTGTTATTATTTTCGTTCCAGAGAGCGTGAGAACTGCCACAATACGGCGCTCCTCTTATCCTCAAAACTTGTAATGGCTTTGCTGGAGCTACCTCGTTAGGTTCAAGACCGTCTGTCCTGGAGATCTGAGAAGAAGAACGACTTACCATGCTTCATCATGACAGTCAAGAACTTGACAATGACTTTGGAGCAAGGCCTGATCATGACCTGTCGCTTGCCTCTCTTCTCGGCATTGTTCATGGCGTTGAGGGCATCAGCCAAAACATTCATTCGCACCATGGTGACTGATGATAGTTGCTAGCCTGTAAGGATAAGCATGAAAACACAAGACCAAGCAATTATCAAGGAAAAACTTAACGATGATGCAAATTGTAAGAAGGTGATGCCTTCCAGTCAACCATATATGTCCTTTTTTTCCAACAGAAAATGATGGGTCACCCATTCAGAACAATTATACTTTATTGAAAAGGGTGCAGGGGCGTTGCCATGGGAGTGGTACCGCCCCCACCCCTCGGAGAAAGAAGGGACTTCTCAGTTGCATGCGTCAAGCTGCCAGACATTGACACAAAGAGGCTGGCTATTTCTAGTTGTTAGGATACAAAGTGATTTTTAATCATTGTCAGAATGAGAAGTGTGTTTGTCAGATTGAGCTTCCAAGATCGGCAAAAGGCAGTTGTCAAATCACGAATCCACCCTGCAGGGCCAGTTGTAACAAATCCATTCAAGTAAACAGGTTGATTTTGCTGGTGGGGGTATAAAATTTAAGAATTGCTGATCCTTTGTATTTTAACAGAAAAGATTTAGATGATAAAGAGGTTTCCTCCAGTGCAAGGTTTGGAGGTACAACTGGGATTCTTCAGTCTTCATCACTTGCAGGTATCACAAGTTTTAATAAAACATAGCAAAGAAATTGACCAAGCCAACTCAATTTTACAAGAACACTACCCTCGAGCTATCTTTCTGCATTCATAGGCCTAAAGGATTGCCAGCTATTTGTGTTTAGTCAGGGACACAAAATAAATAAGACAGTTTGAAAAGGAAGCATATCCTGATAACTCAATGGATCCATTCTCAACAGAATGGGTAGCTTTGATGCAAGCTCCACTACAGCGTCAAGCAAAACTGCACCACTCATAGGTTAGTGAGTAGGGGAATTTCCTTCTCAAGAAAAAAGAATATCCTGGATATGATAATTTAGGTCAGCAAAAAAAACTCATTTCTGGTTTGCGTCACCAAAAACAAAATAGTTGAAATTTTTAATCAACTAGTCCCCTCTCCATGAGAGGAAATGTCAAATCCCTCTTTTCAAGTTTACCCCCAAATTGGTTGAGCGTAACTAACTTCCCTCATGATGCATGTATGCAAGTTACTGTCGGAATTTAACCAAGAAAGCACCAGTTAACCAGTTAAGCAGATACCTTATCTTAAAGTTCAATGGGCACATCAAACTACCCCAATCTCACTCTGTAACAACCTAGGAACAATGCTTAACCCCTAGATCAGCAGCTTTTTAAACAGTTTCCTCTCTGTGGTATTTCAAAGCGTAATTTTTTGGGCCAGTACATGCTCAATTTACTAGCTTGGACAAAGATAAAAGTGATAATTCTTGAAATACTTAGTAGATCTTATTTTTATGCATAAATTAGCTTGTATAATTCAGATTTGAACAGGTTATTTGTTTTGAATGATTTTTGTAGCTATATGTTATTTTTTATAAACTTATTGCATATTCTGGTACATTCTATAAAGCAAGCTAATCAAGCTTCACAACACTATTCCACAAAGAAAAACTTTTAATAGGCACTTTAAGCCATGGAACTTCTGATAGAACACTAGAACAATCAGGTAAACTGCATCTGCAGCTCGACTTTGGTGACATCTCAAAATATCCTTTTCTATCAAGCATTGCTGGGAGTTTTTGAATTTCCTGCCACGATAAATCTCCTGAGATTTCGATCGCCGAAATGCCAGAGAGGTAAAGACAAGGAATCACAAGGAAACGACCGATTTTCGTAGCGCCTTCTAAAGGAAGTCGGAAATTTTTATTTGTGAAGCATTTAATACAAAATAAAGCATTAGAAGTGTCCATTGTGCTTTAAGGGAAGGGATTTAAGGAAAATGCCTGTTTTCTCATCTTTCTTGAAATCAAACAGAGTTATCAACTGATAAACTCTGGGCAGAGAAACAAAGAAAAAGAAACTTCCCTTAAAAAAAAAACTAGACGCATAAGTATAGACTGAACTTTTTCATTAATTTCCCTGACATTCTTCAACTTTTCACAATTTTACATGGAACAAAAAAACAATTCCTTGACTTTTCCATGATTACCAGAGCCGCATGAACCATGTAATGGATTGGAAGCACATACAAGTTAATGTTAGTTAATGATGTCAGAACCCGGAATCGCAGCTCTTTTGGTTTAATTTCCGTGAGAACTATCAGTTCAGTAGCACATAATCACAGGGCAAAAAGTACAACTACTGGTTCCCTAGACCAGTGGTTCGCAACCGGCAGTACACATACCCCAAGGGGTACCCGAGACCCTTGCAAGGGGTATGTGAAGGAACCAAAAGTGGTTTAGCCTAGTCTGTAGCTTCAAAATCTCTCCTCAGTCAATTTTGATTGCCGAAGGCCTAATATTACCAGCAGAGGCATCACCAGCCAAAATGTACCTTAAGGGGAAAAGTATTTGCACTGTTTTTTTTTTAACTGCTTTTACAAAGAAACGGTTCGCGCCGACTCTTCATTTTAATCGTCTGGCTGACCTTTTTGGGGGGATGGGTCTTGTCAACCTGTGCGGACGCCTCTAATTAAAAGCTCTGGTATAATGAAAGTCAGTGAAATAACGTTGATTCAAAAACAACTAGCCTACTGCCATAAAATCTGTTCTTGTGTCAAACTACATTGTTTCAAGAAGAATTGGAAGATATTGCAAGTGATATTGTCATTCAGATTGGGAATAAGGCTAACCAAAAAGTCTGCGATGCAGCTTGATGAAAGCACAGAGACGCTAAAACCATACACAGACACAGGCTCACTAAAAAATATGCAGCTAATGACATCGAACCAGGTCTGACAAAGTTTTCGCTACAAGGCAGCCTCTAGTGATTGCCTCATTTATTTTGTAAATATTCTTACAAATGGGTGCCTTATTTTGATAAAACCTATCATCGTTTTCACTTCTGAAAATGGGGATGCTCTGTCTTTTAAGATCCTGATTGGGGGTGCATGGTATGGAGAAGGTCGGGAACCACAGCCCTAGACAGTACCTGTACCTTCACTCAAAATTGAAGGATGAAATACATATTGCAGTCTCTGTGCAAGTTGGATGTACTACTTTGTTTGGGAGATGTGATACTCCTGTAAGATCCTTTTTATTTAAAGTGCGTGCTGTACGCAACTGGATTGTCTGTACCTCGTAAATAGGCTAACCCCGAAGAGTGGGAATGCTTTCAGGGTCCTCAACCAGCAATTCTTTAAGGTGTATGAAAATGTTGTCAAAACCGACAGGCTCCTTGTTCAAAGTAACAGAAAAGCATACCTCTGCTGTATTTATTTTCAATGATATTAGCACCAACCGCTATCTGACGCACAAGATTGAAAGGGATTCGCTTACCTCGTCTGGCTTGGCAAAACTTTAGAAATTTACTACCGTGATGAAAGCGGTGAATAGATGATTTATAAAAATTATAGAGGTACACAGTGTTTCCACTCGCAAACTTTCAAAATCACGAGTTACATGAGATTTGTGCTAGAAAATCATGAGATTTTCGAAAAGTCATCTGCATTGATTGTGTATTAAGAGGGGCATCCCAGCTTAAATTACCCTGCTGATCATGGCTTCAAAAAAACAAAGAAGAAATACCTAATATGGGATTCTATTGCAAAACAGCTCTCGGGAAAGGCAAGGCTCACATCGTCAGGCTGCGTAAACGCTGCGTTTGATCGATTATAATTTGCAAACCATTCGAAAAGGACCGATCGGAATTCCTCTCGGATTTACGCAATAGACATATTCTCGCCCTACCCAGAGGACTCCTCGGGGAATCGAAGGGAACGGCGAGAATAGAGGGAGTGACTCCACGCGGACTCCGCGTCCGGAAAACAACGAGAACACGGGGAATGCTTACAAAAATCCACTTTATTTTATTTCTGGATCCACTTATTTTTTTTATTTTTTTTTATTCTGATTGTTCTTAATTAATTTTACATTGCAGCTACACCAGCAAAAATTGATTCCCCTCTGAATCTGAAAGGGAGTCCTTTTTGATGACGGTGATGATAATTTGAGCATTCCACGTCCGCGGGGACTCGCGAGAATACGGGGAATGAGTCCTCAAGACAAACCAAAACGCGGGGACCTGTCAAGTGGAGTCCTCGGGGCAGAGGCGTTACTAGCCAAAATGTTTGGGGGGGGGGACGAGGCATTTAACGACTGGCTGGTACCAGAATTGGTACCATTTTGAAAAAAATCGACTAAGTTTCCGAAAAATCCACTGATTTTCAAAAAAACCGACAATTTTGACGAAAAGTTTACCAATTTTCAGAAAAAACGACTGTTTTCATGAAAAAAAAAATCAACTGTTTTGACAAAATATCGGTACTTTTTATAAATCGGTACTTTTTACCGACATCTTTGGGGGGGGGCCCCCCCCCCCCGTCGTGACGCCTCTGCCTCGGGGAACGGCAAGAATACGCCTAATGTGTTAAATCAACACCATAGGCGTATTCTCGCCGTTCCCCGAGGACTCCTCGGGGAATCAAAGGGAACGGCGAGAATAGAGGGAGTCACTCCTCGTGGACTCCGCGGCCAGAAACAGCGAGAACACGGGGAATGCTTCCAGCTCGGATTTTGTTTCAAGAATAGATATGAAGTTGACGAAATTAGTCTGGAGCCACTTTATTTTTGGTTTTGTTTATTGTGATTATTTTTAATTAATTTTACATTGCACCACCACCAGCAAAATTGATTCCCCTCCGAATCTGAAAGGGAGTCCTTTTTGATAATGGTGATGATAATCAGAGCATTCCCCGTCCGTGGGGACTCGCGAGAATACGGGGAGTGAGTCCCCGGGACAAACAAAAACGCGGTGACTCAGCAAGTGGAGTCCGCGGGGAACGGCGAGAGTACGCCTCATGATTCACCTCGTAGTGAATCATGACATCTTCTGACCGTCTATACGTATTCACTGGAAATACTGAAAGTTTTCATGACCAGAGGCGTTACTAGCCAAAAGGTTTGGGGGGGGGGGGCAAAGCATTTACCGACTGGCTGGTAAATTTTACCGACTGATTTTCAGAAAAACCGACTGTTTTCGTGAAAAAAATCAACTGTTTATTTTACAACAATATATAATCAACTCAGTTATTTTTACCGACTGACCGACAGCATTGGGGGGGGGGGGCCCTCCGCTTCCAGTCGTGACGCCCCTGGGTCCCAAGCAAGAGTTCTACAGAGCTTTCCAAAATATATGTCATATTCATCCGTAAAACCGCGCAGGTTAGACTCTTACCACTTTCTGAGAATAAGCTCAAATCAGGGTACTAGGAAAAAAAAGAAGAAAACACGACTAAACCAAAGTGTTGCTCTCGCAGCACAATAATGAGATTAAAAAACAAGACCAAAGGTTTCGATGGGATCCCAAAAATTCAATATCTGATCAAGACAACAGGGTCTTGTCTTAGCCAGATCCAGTCTTCGCCAGACTCCTTGAACATTTTTACAATTAAAATTCAGAAACAGATTAAGGCAAAATAGTTAATCACCTGAGAAAACCAAGTTCAGATTTGGATTCAGCATGTGTGTTTACCCCTATCATATCTGTTTTGACGAAAACTTCCTGCCACTTCTGCTAATTTCCCGGTTCCGGCCGAACTCCAGAACTACTTGTCCGGCGAAAAAAGAAAGCTCAAACACGAAATCAGGGTATCTTCTTTCCCCAGTAATGAACATCTAATCAACTTCAAATAGAAATTTAGCTTATAACAAATTTTCCGATTCCAGCCGGATTCCGGTCGAACTATATGTCCGGGTAAAATATGATTGTCACACAGGGACTCAGCATCTCTTCTTACCCCTAAATCGCTTATCTAATCAACTAGAAATAAAACTTTGACTTCCAACAGTTTTCCGGTTTTGGCCGGATTCCGGACGAACTATACATGTCCGGGTAGAAACTTGTTTTCACATAAGTGTTCAGCATGTCTTCTTGCCCTAAATCGAACATCTAATCAACTCCAAATAAAACTTTTAATTTTGACAAACTTTCCGGTTTGGGCAGGATTCCGGTCGAAATACTTGTCCGTCGAGAAAATAGTTTTCACCATCGTCTTCAGCATGTCTTCCTACCTCTAAATCGAACATTTAATCAACTTCAAATAAAACTTTTACTTTCAACAAACTTTCCGGTTTGGGCCGGATTCCGGGCGAAATACTTGTCCGTCGAGAAAATAGTTTTCACCATCGTTTTCAGCATGTCTTCCTACCCCTAAATCGAACATCTAATCAATTTCAAATAAAACTTTTACTTTCAATAAACTTTCCGGTTTGGGCCGGATTCCGGGCGAAATACTTGTCCGTCGAGAAAATAATTTTCACCATCGTCTTCAGCATTTCTTCCTACGCCTAAATCGAACATCTAATAAACTTCAAATAAAACTTTTACTTTCAACAAACTTTCCGGTTTTGGCCGGATTCCGGGCGAACTACTTGTCCGATGACAAAATGGTTTTCACCATCGTGTTCAGCATGTCTTCTTACCCCATAATCGACTATCACATTAGCTGTTTCAAAACATTTTGTTTGTCCCTTAATTTGAATCCCCTCCCCCACCCCTAAATGTAGAGCTACAAAGCCCATCTACGAACTTGACTGGTCCGACGACCCAACGAACCCTCACACCAAGTTTCATCAAAATATCTCATTCCCTTCGAGAGTTATCGTGCTTACAGACGGACGGACGGACGGACGGACAGACGGACAACTTTTGCGATGTCATAGGCATCCCTCCACTTACGTTTTGGGATCCCAAAAACCTGAGTCATGAATCATGAGAAGTGAAAATATTGGAAGTACCTGCATCCCCGCATGGCCGAATGTTTACAGGGATAAAAATAAGTCTTGGGCTAGAAATCAAATTTCTTTTGTAAAAAAAAATTGCTAAGCTGCTACGTTACAAAATGGATCTTCTTTAGTATTTGACGGTTTAAAACGGATAACAGCTGCATTTTATTAGAGCTATATTTCGGCCCTTCTTGGCAAGGGTCCTCTTCAGGCTCAAGCTGGAAAATGAACTTGCCAAAAGCTGGAAAATGACCTTGTCCAGCTCTGGTCCAGCTTAAGCAGCTTGAGCCTGAAGAGGACCCCTGCCAAGAAGGGCCGAAATAGAGCTCTGATAAAATGTAGCTGACTTATCCGTTTTGCACCATCAAATATGATTCGTAGTCAGCTTGGGCTGAACGAGCATCTATCTTCTTTTGTATTCTTGAAATACTTAAAATGTGGTCATTTATCTAAAGGAATAATATATTTTTCTTATTATTCCATTCTTACTAAGGATATATCTCATTTTGTGTTGTCAACTTTCAAAAATTTAGCACTGGGTTCAAATCGACGCTTGCGCTTGTGCCGGTCTAATAGCAGGTAAGCAAGCATGCTCAGTTAAGTTTAGATTATAGATAGTCTTTTCTGCTTGCATTCTGGTTCAGTTTTGAATTGTTAGTTAGGCCAGAGACTATTTGCTGTGAAAAATGATCTGTCAGTTGTTGCAGTGCCTTTTTGTGTCCGGTGACCTGACAAAACCAGACTGTAAATCACAGCACCTAACATATAAATGTAGGTCTAAAGATATTTTGAATGTGCTCAATAGAGGAAGATCTTATCAGTTTTTCAGAAGAATTTAGTTCCTTCATTTATTAAAACTAAGCTGTATGTGTGAGGTCTTACTCTGATCTTACTACTAAGTACAGGACGGATACCTGACCTCGTTTTTATACAATGTTAAAAATGAAACGTACATGCTGTCCTCAGTCAAGAAGCAAAATATGACTTTCCTGAACATTCATGTGTCCAGTAATATTCAAGTTGTGTGCCTTTTCTTTGTTTTGAACCTGCTTTGAAATGGGATTTTCTAGCTATTCACTTGTTAACTTTGCCTTTTTCATCACTTTGTATAAGGCTAGAATAAAGGGATCTTCTTTGAAAAGAGAAATATATTTAACAAGAAACGTTGAAGTAATATTTATTTATCCAATATGTTAACCATTCATTTAGCTTCAATCTAGTATGTCGGTCATATTTATTGGTTCCTTTTTAAGCCACATAGATTATTCTGAAGGAAAGATTTCTGTGGAAATTTTAAATCTTGTCTGAGGTTGGATACCCCTCCTGTACAAACTAAGACTTTTTAGGCTAAAAAAGTATGGAAAACCTGTGAGGTGTTAATATGTTGTCCTAGGTCTTAGAGTGAGATCTGGTCCAGCATTAAGACAGAGAAGCTTTAGATCTTTTGAAGCTGAGCCTTTTCTTAAATGAGAGGTGTCTAAAATGAGAGATAACTGATATGAGCACCATTTTCAAATCATCATTTCAGTCTCCCATTCTCGAGCGGTAACCGACATAAGAGATTCATCATTTCAGTCTCCCATTCCTGAGCGGTTACTGACATAAGAGATAACTCATATTTACAAGAATTCTTCCATTTCTCAGAACCTGGTTATTCTCTCATTTAGCAGACCAGTATGAGACAACCAGAATACAGGGCAGGCTTTTTTCATCTAAATTTTAAATTACATGTTTTTGGCAACCTTCATTAGAAGGAGAAATCATTACCCTAGCAAAGCAAGCCAAGAAGAGAGAGGAATGCAGTGCTTTTCCCAGCAATTTCATTTTTTGTATCTTACCTGAAAAGAAATGGAGCAGATCATGAAAGGCTCTTAGCTCCTTATTGATACCTTATCATGAAGCATGAATGCATATTAGCCATGTCTTTAAGTTATAATTTCCTGACATACTCTGTTAATTCAGAAATTGCAAAGAAAGTTTTTGTTTGTCTAGAAATCCTTTGAAATATCTTCCAACCAACCAAGATTTCTCAAATACGGGATTATCCTCTTCCCCCAAGAGTATGAAGTGGCATTGGTGATCCAAGCTTATTAAGACCAATGTACCCTAATAGGCGTAGTATCATTATGTCACAAATCGCTGATTAGACTATAGACTTAGACTATATTCTATATTATATTATAGCTTTATTTCAGCCAAGGGCCATAATTATACATTGACAGAAAAATACAAACTACTATGACACATCAAACATAACATACTCTATAACACACAAATGGAATGTAAGCTATCATGCCAATCCTGCCAGAGTGGCAAGGTCAGCTGAAAAATGGGAAAGCATAGAACTTGGATGAGGCTGTTTTTGGATTTTTATAGCCAACAGTTCAGTGAAATCCAGATTTTCGCTTAATCTTGTAAAATGAGATAACATTATTAGATGCCAAACATGCTAGATTCACTGCATTGTCAAGTTAGCCTATTCAATTTATGATAAAAATTATTGTACATTACCCGTGTCACATTGATTGCATTTGCAATAAAATTTGTGGATAGTTTAATGCCATAGAATTGGAACAAAAAAGTATGGAAAAGGCTATCACGAATTGATTGAGAACAATGATGAAACCTTCTGGTCATAAATTTAAGTCTGATGCAAAAACTATTTATAAGAGATCTTAGATGAATGGTACCACAAAAGTCTGGGGTAAACCCAAAACTGAGGTATCTATATTCTTGAATTTGATAGAGCAAAATGGATACGACAGCTGAATTTTGAAACGAACGAACTTGTGGTGTTTCCCACAAGTTCTTTTTCCAGCTTGAGTGGCATAGAGCCTGAAGAGGACCCTTGCCAAGAAGGGCCGAAATATACCTCTAATAAAATTCATCTGACATATCCGTTTTGCACTATTAAATATGATTTGCAGTCAGCTTGGGCTGAAGGAATATTTATATTCTTGAACAAATTTCAGACAATTCGAACTAAAATTTACTGGGGAATTATCTTGGTTTTTAACGCAGTCAGAATGAAAGCCATGCACAAGGTTTTATCTGTGTTGAATACAGTATCACATTCAAGTGCAAATTGTTTGCAACCACTTAGAAGTATATTCAGAGCATTGACACTTTGAGCGAATAAAACAAGTCCATGTAGCTAATATTGTTGAAGCATATGCCACCTATAAAACAACCAACCAAAGCAGAATATAGTACTTTATTGAGACTCTTAATATATGAGTTGTTTAGGAAAGGAGATCCAGTTCGTCCTTGCCATACACCATTTGCCACATAATATTGAGAGCTAAAATGTGTCCCACATATTACTGCGAAGATCTGATGCCAAAATATGATGAACCCAGATTACCTTATGCCAAATTCTTTTTAACCCTAACCTTGACCTAACCTACTCTATGGAAATTGTTTGAAAATTAGTTATTTAAATTTGTAAGCTTTAGTAGCATAGAGCAGTAACTGTTGCAATTGCATGCTACTATAGCAAGACTAGATGCTACTGGATACTGTAGTGTTTCTAAATTTCTCCTACTGCATGTCAATACACAAAACTTTTTCATACACCTACAGATAAAGCTACACAGTTCTTGTTGGGTACTGCAAATGAATTCTGATTGTCGATGGTTTTGCAGCAGCTTATTTCATTCCTGAAAATTTTCATGCTGGAAATCTGCAAACCATCCTTGGGCATTATAGATAGCCATATTATTACCCTCCCTTTGCCCGGGTGGATCAGTTATGAAAATGGCTTTATATTAACAAGCATAGCATGTTGTATCTTTAGCTTCATGGCCCATTAATCACAGTAATCATGTCTGTGATCTCATTTTCAGCATTACCAGTTTTGGTTCAGCAACCTGTCAGGAAACCAAAAATGGAATCAAAAGCAACAGAAATCAGAGGTGAAGAAAAAAGCAAAGGAGGGGTGAAATATGAAGTAGTATTGGCTCCCAGCACTGGCTCCCCCCCTAGAGCGAGATCGCCGTCGTCTCCAAGACCCATTTCTGCTGAAGATATTCAAAGGAAGCTGAAGGTAAGTCATGTTGGTAGTTTGAGGGTGTGTTCCAGCCAATTGATGTTGTTTTCACCATAAGGTATTTGTTGAACTGGTGATGATCACGTCCATTAATGTATGGGAGTCAGCTGCGATTTATTCCAACAGTATTTCGGCCCTTCTTGGCAAGTGTACTCTTCGGTCTGTTATTAAGGGAACGAACCTGCAAAACGGATTTTGCAGGTTCAACTACAGCCCGAGAGAGTTATTGCCAAGAAAGGACGGAACATTGCTGGCATAAATCTCAGCTGACTTACCTATTAGCGCAATCGACTAGCATAGATAATACTCCTAGAACGTGTTCCACCCTTCTAACAGTAGTAACTATTAGTTACTATTTTCGTTCCGACCTCGTAAAAAGTTACTACGCTGACCGTTCCAACCTTCTCGAAATAGTAACTAACAGTAACTATTTACTTACCATGCTCGGTAGCTCATCTCTTCAGTGATTGGTAGGATTCGCCCGTGGCATGATACTCTGCTGGGAAATAGACAAATTGTTCCAGCCTTGACGGCAAAAAGCCAGAATTCGTGACGTCAGGCGTAGTAACTACGGTAAGTAGGGTGGAACACGCTCCTAATTGTGTTTCTCTACACTGTCCGGTTCGGCATTGTGCTCTTTCTTTGTGTGTTGATGCCTGTTTTCAATTGTTACCATTTTTCTTAAACAAAAATAAGAAAAAGAAGCCTAATTAAATCGCGCCAATAGGACGCGAAATCTGGCGCTTATCATCCATCAGCAACCCAGCATAACAGGATTATCTTTTGCTGGAAAGTGCTGTTCAAGCAACATAACTAGAAAACTATAACTGATGGCTTTCCATTACGCTATTTAATTTATCCTGTTGTTGTGACGTCACTTTTCCTTTGTTTTTGTACTCCTAGAGCGTGTTCCACCCTTCTAACAATAGTAACAAATAGTTACTATTTTCGTTCCGACCTCGTAAAAAATTACTACGCTGACCATTCCAACCTTCTCCAAATAGTAACTAACAGTAACTATTTGCTTACCATGCTCGGGAGCGTAGTAAGCGTGGTAACTACGCATCTCTTTAACGCGATTGGTCGGATTCGCCCGTGGCATGATACTCTGCTGGAAAATAGAAAAATCCTTCCAGCATTGACGGCAAAAAGCCAGAATTGGTGACGTCATGCGTAGTAACTACGGATTATCTTTTGCTGGAAAGTGCTGTTCAGGGGAACATAATTAGAAAAGTATAACTGATGGCTTTCCATTAGGCTATGTCATTTATCCTGTTGTTATTACGTCACTTTTCCTTTGTTTTTGTAAACTGGGCACATAGAATTGGTTTCTATTGCTTTTTGGGATCCCAAAACGTAAGTGGAGGGATACCTATGACATCGCAAAATTTGCCCGTATGTCCGTCCGTCCGTCTTTGTGCACTTTAACTCTCGAAGCGAGTGAGATATTTTGATGAAACTTGGTGTGAGGATTCTTTGGGTCAAGAGTAAGGTCAGGTTCGTAGATGGGATCTGTAGCCCTACATTTAGGGGTGGGGAAGGGGTTTAAATTAAGGGGCAAATGAAATATTCTTAAACAGATAATGTGATAGTCCATTATGGGGTAAGAAGACATGCTGAGCATGATGGTGAAAATCATTTTCTCGCCCGACAAGTAGTTCGCCCGGAATCCGGCCAAAACCGGAAAGTCTGTTAAAAGTGATTAGATGTTCGATTTAGGGGTAGGGGTAAAACTCGACGGTGAAAACCATTTTCTTGCCAGATACGTAGTTCGCCCAGAATCCGGCTAAAACCGGAAAGTTTGTTAAAAGTAAAAGTTTTATTTGGAGTTGATTAGATGTTCTATCTAGGGGTAAGAAAACATGCTGAATTTTTCTGTGAAAACAATTTTCTACCCGGACAAGTAGTTCGCCCGGAATCCGGCCGAAACCGGAAAATTATTAAAAGTTAAAGTTTTATTTGTAGTTGATTAGATATCCGATTTAGGGGTAAGAAGAGATACTGAATCCTTGTATGACAATCATTTTTCACTCGGACATAAAGTTCGACCGGAATCCGGCTGGAGCCGGAAAATTTGTGATAAGTTAAATTTTTATTTGAAGTTTAGATGTTCAATATTGGGGAAAGAAGATACGCTGAGTTCGTTTTTTAGCTTTCGTTTTTCGCCGGACAAGTAGTTCAGAACAGATATGACTTACAGGGGTAAACACACATGCTGACTCCATATCTGAACTTGGTTTTCTGAGATGATTAGCTATTTGGCCTTAATCTGTTTCTGAATTTTAATAGTAAAAATGTTCAAGGAGATTGGCGAAGACTGGATTTTGCGAAGACAAGACCCAATTGTCTGGATCAAATATTGAATTTTTGGGATCCCATCGAAACCCTTGGTCTTGTTTATGTAGAAAAGAGTAAAAAAAAGCATCACTGGACACAATGGATTGGGCGTTTATAACCTGGCGATCATCATCCATCGTTTTAGCCCTATTTCAGGTAACATAACTAGAAAAAATGTAACTGATGGCTTTCCGTTATGACGTAACTCAAGTAACGGTAGATAGAGGCTCGATAGAACTGTTATCTGTGAACTAAGAGGTTGAATTTATATCCCTTGGAACAACTGAGCCGTCTGAGCGTGTATTTAAGTAGAATCGTGAATGATTTTGAATGAATGAATTTATTTTATTGACCAACTACACTTGACATAGTAAAAAAGCGGAGTAGGCTATATATAAGAAGAAAAAAGAAAACGACCATTAGAAAAACATAAATAAGAAGAAGATAAAGATAACTAAGACTTTGTATTACATTCTTTATATTTATATTATTGAATGTTGTCTGTTCCTATAAATAAGGCACCCACTAGTGAACTCAGACGCGAATTCAAACTTTTACCCCCTCATGTTTTTAGAGTGAAACTGACTCCAAAAATGGCGGAGTAGCCTACTCTCTGTTGTTTCTGTTACCACGAAAAAAATACTCTGCTAATTTTCTGTTCATTATGTCTAATTTAATCTGTTACGAGTTGGCTCCCTCGCCAAATTAAGTAAAACAGAAATAGGGTGAAGTAAATTTTAAAGCAAAATACCTTCAGCCAATTCCGCTTTACCTCTGTTTACCCCTGAATGACGCTATTTCCAGTATTTCAGTCCTGCTCTTGTCGTCTATTCACCAAACAAAGTCGACGCTAACCTGTAGCAAAATTCTGAGTTTCCCAGCACTCTCCAATTCGAGTTTGAGTCTTTTTCGAAGATCAAGAAATAAAACGCGGCTTAAAGTCTTTATGAAGGCTTGGACAAATTAGTCCTAACCAATCTTCAGCTTCTGCTCGACATAAACCTACCGTCTCTTAACAGTCAACATATAGTCAAGATTTTAGGCAAGAAATTCATGTACTACGTTTTCGGTTGTCCTAATTCCTGTCCTAAATTAGGTGCTGGGTAGTAACCAATTTCGAGAAAGAAAAGTGAAAAAATAACAGGAGCTATTACAAAATTTGGACCTGTGAATCTATCACTTGCCGATTTTTGAAATTGTTCGCTAATTGCCAATTGTTTAGTGATTAGTCAGTATCGTCGAGGAAGGAATTAAGAATCCCGGCCGTGCCCATGTGGTGAACAAAAAGGGTTAGCCACTTGGAGTAGCTACCCAAAGAAAGTGAATGTATGTGCATGTTTTTTTTTTTCTTATTATAAAATAAAAAATAAATTTATGATAATTTGGAAAAGAAAAAAAAAATAAAAATAAATATAATTGACAATGCAAAACGGATACGTCAGCTGAATTTTACTTGAGCGGCTTTGAGCTTGAAGAGGACCTTTGCCAAGAAGGGCCGAAATATAGCTCTAATAAAATTCAGCTGACGTATCCATTTTGCACTGTCAAATATGCTTCGCAGTCAGCTTGGGGGAATGTTTATATAAAAAATTGCAAACTTAAATAAGAGACATCTTTACTTTTATAAGTATTCCTTCAGCCCAAGCTGGCTGCGAAACATATGCGGTAACGGGTGCGGTAAACGGATAAGATATTCTTCTGATATTTCCGCGCTTCTTGTCATGGGTCCTCGTCAGGCGCAAGCTTGAAAAAATAGATCCTAGGTTTGTTTTACCATAGTTTTGCGTTTCTACAAATTTGTAGAAACAGATCTTTTTAGTTTGTTCTGGCAAACCAGTAAAATTTGAACCGTATTCCTCTTGGATGAAACGATTTCTGCTTGTGCCGCTATTGCCATTTCCGATTACCTGTTTCCCATTAATCGCCAGTCATGCGAGAAGGAGCTTCCTGTTTTCATAAAAGTTATGTCTTGTTCCACTCCTTGAAGTCGAGTCAGTCCAATTATCTATTAAACAAGATGGTCAAAGTTATCTATACCTAAAACAGCGAGATCTTAGGTTTTCATCGCCAGGACCGACCCTGCGACCTTCAGGCCAGTCACTAACATATCTTAATTTTTTTGGGCCAGAGTGGTCTTACGTCGGGGCCAGGGGCGTCACGGCTAGAGGGGGAGCCCCCCCCCCGAATGTTTTCAGCCAGTCGGTAAATAATAGCCGAATAGGCGCGAAGCGCCGCGATTTTTCATAATAACAGTGGATTTTTTTCTTGTAATAATTAATTATTTTTTAAAACAGTCGGTTTCTTATAAAAATAGTCGATTTTTCTTAAAAATAGTAGTGGTTCTTAAAATCAGCCAGTTTTTTTGGCAAAATAGTCGTTTTTTATCTGCAAAACCAGTCGGTAAATACCCCCCCCCCTCTCCCCCAAACATTTTGGGTAGTAACGCCTCTGGTTAGGGCACCTATACTCGTACTTTGGTGCAAGAGACCAAACTGTATTGGTATGAGTATGCCCTAACATTGGCGCACTGAGCCATATGTGTATGACTGCTTCTAGCCAATTCAGTGCTTGTCTCACAGTTTGTTCAGTTTGTTCTTGGGATCCCAAAACGTAAGTGGAGGGATACCTATGACATCGCACAAGTTGTCCGTCCGTCCGTCTGTAAGCGCGATAATTCTCGAATGTAATGAGATATTTAGATTAAACTTGGTGGAGGATTGTTTGGGTCAAGAGTAACGTCGAGTTCGTAGATGGGCCTTTTAGCCCTATATTTCGTGGTGGTGGTGGGGGGGGGGGGTAAATTAAGGGGCAAGCAAAATTGTTTAAACAGCTAATGGGACAGTCGATTATGGGGTAAGAAGACGTGCTGAACACGATGGTGGAAACCATTTTCTCGCCGGACAAGTAGTTCGCCCAGATTCCGGCCAAAACCGGAAAATTGTTAAAAGTATTTATAGTTGATTAGATATCCGATTTAGGGGTAAGAAGAGATGCTGAATCCGTGTATGACAGTAATTTTGTACCTGGACATATAGTTCGCCAGGAATCCGGCTGGAACCGGAAAATTTGTTTAAGTTAAATTTTTATTTGAAGTTGATTAGTTGTTCGATATAGGGGAAAGAAGAAACGCTGAGCGAGACGCTTAGTTCGATTTTAGCTTCTTTTTTTTGCCGGACAGGTAGTTCCGGAATTCTACCGAAACTGGGATGGGATATTCGCAGAAGTAAGGCAGGAAGTTTTCGTCGTCTAAACAGATGTGACAAACATGCTGAACCCATATCTGAACTTGGTTTTCTCAGATGATTAGCTTTTTGGCCTTAATCTGTTTCTGAATTTTAATAGTAAAAATGTTCAAGGACTCGGGCGAATACTGGACTTAGTAACAAGATTCCGGGTTCCCCCTCCGGCCACTCCCCCACGACGATCGGATCATGCAAACGGCTATTTTCAAGTCGGTTTATTCAAGTCCCTGATATGCCAGTTGCGTTGTCCTTGTGCATCAGGAAGTACCGAACTCACGTTTAATCAGTAATCCGGATCCCCCCTCCCAACTCCCCCCATAGTGCTCGAATCCAGTCCGGTTATGTCAGTGATGTATCTAGGACTTGTGCTTGCTCTTCCCACCAAGTTTCATCCTGATCCCTCCACTCTAAGCATTTCCCAAGATTTCCGGTTCCCCTCTCCAACTCCCCCCGAAGTCACCGGATCCGGTCCGGATTTTATGTGGATCGTCTGAGACACGAGGTCTTTCCAAATACCAAGTTTCATTAAGATCCGATCACCCGTTCAAGAGTTATAAATAGCTCAAGATTCTGGATTCCCCCTCCCTCACTCCCACCACGATGCTCGGATAGAGAAAGTGACTGTCTCCAACTGAATCATTTGGGGTCCCGGATATGGAAGTGCCCGAACTAGCAAAACCCGACGGACGTTCAGAAATTGCGATCGCTATATGGCACTTGTCCGAAGGGCAAGTGCCATAAAAACCTTTTGTTAGATACAAAGTCAAACTATGATTCCATCCTCCCCATATTGGGCGCTTCCGACGATGACCCAGCGGTCAGACCCAGCTGTGGCTTCATCTTGGGTCTTGGGTGGTGGGGGGGGGGGGCTCTAGACGTTGCAAGGCCAGTAACTTCATAAGTAATTACAGAAGGATTCAAATAGTGCAAAACAAAGCAATTAATTAATTAATTAATAATTATAATTAATTAATTAAGAGTACTCTTGTGAATTGCACCAGTCTGAAAATACTGTTGCATGTTATAAAAAGCTTGGTGTTCTGAATGTTGGACAACAGTGTGACTACCTCAGCTATCAGTTTTTGTGTTTCAGTGTTTAAATAAGTTGTCCCCTGAGTACTTCTGGAATATTTTTTTCCCAGAATTCTTTTTACCATGAATATGCTACCAGAAATGGTGACCATCTGGTTCATGAAATCCGACACTCAACGAGGCCAGGTTTCGCTGTTAGAAACATCGCTTTTTGAGTGTGGAATGGTCTCCCGGATAGTATTAGAGCGGCCGGTAACATAATTTTGTTTAAAAGAAAGTTAAATAAATTTTTAATTAAGAAGGGTGGTTGAATTTTGTGGGTTGTTGGAAGGGGGAGTAGGGAGGCGGGGAGTGAAGAGGTGGGGGAGGTGAGATGGGGGCGGTGGGTAGGTTGTGACGAGGGAATCATTTTTTTTTTTTTTTTTTTTACTCTCTTTCCTTACCTCTTTTTTCTTTTCTGTTTATTTTTTGAAAATATATTATTTTTTGTTTATTTTTTGAAAAACATATTATACATTACTTTTTCTGTTATTATTTATTGAATAATTTTAAGTTAAAAGGTGATTAGAAGATACAGCCACGCACAGGATCTTTGTCTTTTATGTGGTTGTTGAGTTTTTTGTATAATGTGGTTGCGTTTTTTTGGTGAAGTAAAAAATATCTGAATCTGAAAATCTGAAAGTGCTAGAATGCTTATGATATAACTCCTTTAAGCATTTTGGAACCCAACATACATGATACGACCTTGAAGACACAGGATATTGCGATTTCGCTGGCTTGGGATGGTTGTTTATCTTCGCATGCTTTTAAAGTATTGAAGAGTATTAGAGACATTTTTCTGTGCTCCCACAAACAGGTTGTGGGTCGATTGTGCCTCGGAAAGAGCGTTTCCTCGGCCTTTTGTACGGCCCACAAGTGTGCTTCCGCGGCTAACAAGATTTTCGCGGCTCATTTTCTGGCTCAAATTCGACAAACAACTGCCGAGGTGATTGTCGGTTTTATGGGTCGATTTTGGCGAGAGATTCAAGTTTAGCAGCAAAATAACGTCAAATCAAAACAATTAAAAACTTTCTCAAGTAAAAAAAAATTACTACGCTGACCGTTCCGACCTTCTCAAAATAGTAACTAATAGTAAATATTGCTGGTAAGTGCGGTCTCTGAATGACGTCATGCGTAGTAACTACGGTATATAGGGTGGAGCACGCTTTGATTGTTCCTTAGTTGAGCAGAAAGATCGCAAAACTCGCTAGTTTATTACTAGAAAAGTATTCCTCGCCGTTCCCCGAGGTCTCCACGGGGAATCGGGAATCGAAGGGAACGGCGAGAATAGAAGGGAGTCACTCCACGCGGACTCCGCGTCCAGAAACCGCGAGAACACGGCGAATGCTTCCAAAATGATTTTGTTCTAAAAAAATATGCAGTTTACGAAATTAGTCTGGATCCACTTTATTTTTTGTTTTGTTTACTCTGGTTGTTTTTAATTATTTTTACATTGCAACAACACCAGCAAAAATTGATTCCCCACCGAATCTGAAAGGGAGTTCTTTTTTATGATGGCGATGATAATCGGAGTATTCCCCGTCGGTGGGGACTCGCGAGAATACGGGACAAACAAAAACGCGGGGACTCCTCAAGTGGAGTCTTCGCGGTATGGCGAGAATACGCCTTAGGAAAGCTGCATATTTGCAGACGGCCCCGAGGCAGCCATTTGCGTGTGGCCAGATCACCAGATCAGCCTTGCCTGATCGCGACTAAAACAAACCGAAATGAATTAAGTTGACTAGTCTATCTTATCGCGGCAAAATAGCTGGGGCTTATGACAGCAAGCGCGAGGGGTTAATGCCTTCTGCGAATCGTTAGAAAAAAACGATTACAATTAAAACATTAAAATTGGATTTAAATACACAATACGAGTACAAACGATTACAACAATACAGGAATACGATTACAATTAAAACAATACAAAACACACACATCAGCACAATACTTTTAGGACAAAATAACCAGTAATCATAACAAACACAATTACCAGGACGAGGGTTTTAGGTTAAATTGAAAGAAAAACAAAAACACACAGTAGGAGTCGGATCTTTCTTCCAATCAGGTACACAAATAAATTAGAGAGGAGAAATAATTTTGCTAGATAGCATATATTTTAGCATACATCAGCACAATAGTTTTAGGACAAGATAATCAATAAGTTCAGTTCAATTAAGTTCAATTTAAAGTAGTATAACAAAAGCATAACAAACACAATTACCAGGACGAGAATGTTAGGTTAAATTGGAAGAGAAATAAAAACATGCAGTAGGAATCTGATCTTTCTTCCAATCAGATACAGAAATAAATGAGAGAGGAGAAACATTATTGCTAGATAGCATAATAATAATAATCTGTATTTAAAGCCAGAGGCCATATACATGAACAGGTTATACACTAATTAACCAACTAAATTAAACAAAATATAACAAAAATTCAACTTCTATTCTCTCGAAATTTCACTCCTTCATCGATAAATCTACACACTTTACATATTATCTGCGCCGATGTACAATCCAAGATGTCTGGAAGCCGCAAATCCCACCCAAGCAGAGACACCCTTAATTCAGAAAGCTCATGACACTTCAGCAAAAAGTGCTCCAAATCATCATTCCCTTCATTACATAAAGGGCAGGGTGTCGCCAAACTCGGTTCTCTTTTTAAGTTTTCAGTTGTGCTTTAAAATTTTTTTTTAGGAAGCGGAGGATAGGAGACTTTCACTCCAGGGCTCTATTCAAGAAAAGATCCAGGCTCGCCTAAAGGAACGATTCGACGCGGTACAAGAGTCTCTTCAGACCAGGATGGATGAGCTTAACCGACAGATAACCGAAAAACAGGAAACGTCACAGTTGAACAGGGAGCAGTACCTCGAGTCGATCAAAGAAAAGTAAGTAACTTTACGGCGGAGGGGGGGGGGGCGGGCAGCTCCACGTTCATACAGTTTACCGTTTCTTGCTATGTCCCCCATTTGGCAATTTTTGTCTGCTTCTAATAAGAAAAATGTTCACCGGATGTATTTTAAGTTTGCCAAGTATCTGCTGCATTTGCCCCCTTGGACCAGCAATTCTTTTTTGGCGCAGAAATTCTATCTGGTTCTGCCTGCTAAAATTATTGATAAGAGAGTGGAAGATTTCAAATCTTCCGCTAGTAAACTGAACCACCAGTGGTCTTCGCTTTTCGTGTAATCTGTAGTTATGTTTGTGCTGTGTTTAGTGTAAAGTTTTCCTACGTGCATTGTCTGTTGTTGTTGTTTTTCTTCTCCTTTTTTTTTTGTACTCCGTCACTAGGGCCACACACCCTCCATTGTTTTTGACGGGTAATAAACAGATCGATTGATTGATTGCTATTATTTTGGGTTGTCTGATCGTTCAGAATTTCAGTCGATTCACCGTTCATTGTTTAAAGTCCAATTCTCTTTCCCGGGTTGGGGCTGGGGTGGGGAATTGTCTGACCCTTGATAAGATGATCACATAATCGATGATGATCTGAAATGGATTTCTCATGTTGACAATATTATCCGTAAAACCAACTTTTTAATTGAATCCCTCTCCACCCTTAAATCTTTCGGTTTTGGATACTAAATGCCTCCTCTGTTATTTTAAAACTTATATCCGTCCTCATTTAGAATATGCTTCACCGGTTTGGCATTCTTCTCTTTCTGCAGAGCTCTCTGATCGCCTGAAAAATGTCCAAAAGAGAGCCATGAGAATCGTTCTGGGTGATCATAATATTACATACGAAGAGGCTCTCATTAAACTTGACATTCCTAAATTATCTGTACGTAGAAATACTCTTTCAAACAAATTTGGAGCTAAGGTAACGTGTTGTCCCCAGATGACCCATCTATTCCCCCTCCCCTCCTGTCTTCCGTGCGTCGGTCCGAGAGGAATACTGGCAAAAAGTTTTCCCCATATCCCGCTAATTCTTCTACCCAATTTTCACGTAGTTTCATTCCATCATTTATTTCTGGTAATTTCTTGTAAGTGTATTAGTTAATTTGTTTCTTGTGTGTGTGTGTATTTTGTAAATTTGTATTCCTTTTCTAGCTTTTTGCTATTCGGATTAAACTTGATTGATTGATTGATTGAAAGATTCATTGTTCATTTCTTGCTTGTGTTTTGTTGTTGTGGAAAGATTGAGTGAAGGGAGGGCCGCGTTTAGATAATGTCACGCAAGAGTTGCAAGACTACGCAAAAACAACGAAAGGCAGAAACACTTTTCTTATGTATTCTTCTTCGTCTTGAATGTGTTAGCATGTTAGTTTTTTTCAGCATTTAGGGTTTTCTAACTGAGCCCCTACGAAATTTGATGCTGGACTTCTTCTGGATTTTTAATTAAAATCGCAACGGGAATTTTATACATTATCAGAAACTAGAAAGTCCCAGGTTCCTTCTCACCGCGGATTCTAATGTTAGCCTATTCTTCTTTTTTTATGATGTTTTTGTATTTTAGCGTTTCTGGAATTTAGTGTTTTATTACTTAACTATAATGAAATTAACCCTTTGAAAATTTCGTGGCGGATCACCATGAATTTGCTGCCGACTACGCTACGCTTTGTGACATTTAGGACACGATTGCGCATCCGGTCATTAAATCGTTATGACTTTACATTTTTTAAGTGCTTTTTGAAACACTAATTTAGTAGACGGTTTAAAGTGTTACGAAGCGGTTTCAAAGTTATTATGAAGAAGATGACGAGAGATTTGATAACATGAACAGAAGGAATTTGTCTCAAGTGCCGTTTTTTAGCCCCCCCCCCTCCTGCCTACACTAATTAGAACCACAGCGTTGTCAGTGGTTCTTTTCTTTGACTGGACTGAATTTTTTGTTTGAATTCCTTGTACTTTTTTTTATTCACGTCTGACCCACACAGTGAATCGACTATCACATTAATTGTTTAAAATATTTTGTTTGCCCCTTAATTTGAACCCCCTCCCCCACCCCTACATGTAGGAGTCCATCTACGAACTTGACCTTACCCTTCACCCAAATAATCCTCACACCAAGTTCCATCAAAACATCTCATTCCCTTCGAGAGTTATCGTGCTCACAGACGGACGGACGGACAGACGGACAACCTTTCGATGTCATACACTGTCAGAAATTTCATAACAGATTGCGCATAACACTTTCAAGAATAACACCTTTTCACTGAGAAATAAAGTGTTCTGAAAAAAAGTTCATACTATTTCGTGCCTAGATCTCCAACAACACCTTCAGTTGGTAAAAATACTACACTGTCAGAAGTTGCATAACGACAACAGAAGGATGCACGGTTTCAACAGATAACACTTTGGGATGTTATCTGTTATGTTTCTTTCGTTCCCGTTAGTATTTTTACCAATTGAAGGTGTTGTTGGAGATCTAGGCACGAAATGTTGTAAGCTTAATTGGTCATAACACTTTATTTCTAAGTGAAAAGGTGTTATTCCTGAAAGTGTTATACGCTATCTGTTGTGAAAATTCTGACAGTGTAGGTATCCCTCCACTTACGTTTTGGGATCCTGGAATCCCCAAAAAGAGAAACAATAAACAGAACTAATGAAGACAAGAAAATATCAGTACAACATGTGGACAGGACTGTTATGGTCTGAATCGCTAATATGGATGTTCAGAAAGCTTTCTACGGAGTTTCTCAAGTTTCAGTGTGACATATTTAGTAGATGTGAAACAAAACTGTCGTCAGATCCTCTCGCCAATTTTCAGAAACTGTTAGAAAATAGTCGAGTAGCCCGAGTCATGTCATTCATTCTGAAATCTCACTAAGCTTCGAGCATTTGTATCTGCATTCATGTCTTGCCCCGCGGGATCGTGATTCATGTGGTACTGGCTTGGCTAACTCAGACTGAAATAGAGGAAATAAATTCTGCAGGAGATCTGAAATATCACCCTTGACAACTGGAGATCGAAAATGGAAGGGATAGAGAATTTTAAGGGGTTGCCACATTCCTATAGTCGCCAAGTCGTGTATGTGGTATGGACAACGCGCATAAATGTAATTTAAGAAAGGCTAAGTGATGGTGATAATAATAATATAGCCCACGGCAGTTACATAGTCGCTTACGTAAAAGAGTTTGGATTGCAGTTTTGTAAATATCGCACGAGATGCAAATTCAGTGTCGTCAAAATTGGTTTCAAAATTTTTACTTGGAGTGTTCAGTCTGAAGCCAGGATTGCACAGATACTGGAGTACAACATATCAGCCTGCAAGCGCTGTAAAATAGCGTTTAGATAGAATAGAATGGAATATATTACCCAAAAAAGCCCATGGGCCATGGCAACAAAATTTGTTATAAATATATTCACTAACTTACAGAACTAACACACTCGTCCTCTTCTAAAAATCTCGTTCTATGGTCCATCGCAACCCTCAAGTAACGTCCAAGTTTTTTCATAGTAACAAAACATTCATCCTTCATCTTCCTTACTATCCCTAATAACTGCAGCCATAACTGCATAACTGCAGCCTAATAACTGCAATTGCAGTACAACATAGTAATAGCGTTGGGAGGTAGTGTTTTACATCCAACCTTGTTCATCGTAACCCAGTGCTCAGCTCTCGGTTCACACAAACCCACCTTGTAATGGGGCTAAATGTCTAACCGAGACACGATTTGAGGCATCGGACAGTCTTATGCTACATGCCGAGACATTTCAGCAGGAACGAAGATAAAAATGAAAGAAGACGATCGCAATGTTTGCAAGGGTTAAAGGACACCTGAATGAAGAATACCAAGTATCATCCCTATCTGTATGATTTCCATTAACATTGCTTGCAGAAAACCCAATCCAAATACGAAATAGTGTTTCCAAGCTATGATTTTTGCCCTATTTTGCATCTGTCCTTATTTCAGTACCGAACAATTTTAGAAATAAATAAATGTCTCAAATCAACCCTTCTTCTGGAATATTTTTCAACCAGTTAAGCCCAAACGTATATCTAGAAGAAATTCAAATACGATCCGGCCAGCGCTGTACAAGATTTAAATGCATTGCGATTTTTGTCTTGGAGTCTGCATGTGCAAACCTCCAGAAACGAACATCCCTATTTTGAAAACGTCACGCTCAGGAGAAGAATGCTCTCCGTGGCCATATCTCTAAATGCATTCTCCATGGTGTGTTCAAGTATGGTTTCATTGTTCAGGTGTCCTTTAACTGTTTGCTAGTCGGCGTAAAAGAAACTCGTGAATGTGCCGTTGCTAATAATAATAATAATTTATTTTTAACCCCAAATCGTAGAAGACGAAAACCGTGGAGTACAAAAGAAAATACGAAGACATAATTAGTCAAAACACAACACATACAAACAAAATCTACTTAAGAGTCAAACGGACGAATAAGCCCATTAGAGGTCGACAGACAGATAATATTCACTGATGATTTCATTATGCTAGTCAGTGGAATTTAGGAAGCGTGGTTTCGAGAAATTGGGAGAAAAAACCAGTTACATGTGATGAGCAAAGGGGTTAGAAACTCTCCAGTTAAAAGCTCGAAAGAAGCGAATGCATGTGCAGCTTTTTCGTTGCTTCTGATAGTTCAGTCGATCAATAAGTTTATTATGCCAAATAGCCTATGGCCTGAGAAGCCGTGAGAGAGGTGATACGTTGGAATAGAAAGTTCGCTCGTATCAGGAATAGAGGTCGCAGTCGGATGTAAGCAGAAATACTGTACTTTGAGCCCGTCTTCAGTAATATATCTTTTAATTGACCTTCTTCTCGTTGTGGGATTTCTTATTGTTGATTAAAAACAAATACTTGGAATATTTGTTTTCTGTTTTTTTTTTTTAGCATCTTTTCTATAAAAGAAAATCAGGTTTTACTTTTTGGGCTATAACTCCTCCTCCACTCGGTGACTTTAGTATTTTCTTAAACTATTTTTACGATAAATATTCTTTTAGCCCAAGCTACTTGCGAATCATATTTGACGGTGCAAAACGGATAAGTCAGCTACATTTTATTATAGCTATATTTCGTTTATTCAAACAATGTTTGCAACGGATACGTCAGCTATGATTTTTCATCAGCGATATTTCGGCCCTTCTTGGCAAGGGTCCTCGTCAGGCTGTCAATCTTCTGGTTCAACTTCGGGGAAGGAAACAAACCTGTAATCTGGTTCAACTTCGGGGAAGGAAACAAACCTGTAATCAAACCTGATTACAGGTTTGTTTCCTTCCCCGAAGTTGAACCAGAAGATTGACAGCCTGACGAGGACCCTTGCCAAGAAGGGCCGAAATATCGCTGATGAAAAATCATAGCTGACGTATCCGTTGCAAACATTGTTTGAATAAATGTTTCAAAGTCAGCTTGGGCTCAAAGAATATTTAGCTATAATTCGGCCCTTCTTGGCAAGGATTCCCAGCTTGAGCCTGAAGAGGACCCTTGCCAAGAAGGGCCGAAATATAGCTCTCATAAAATGTAGCTGACTTATCCGTTTTGCACATAAATTAATAAATCTATAAAGTTTCATTTACAAATACAAAGAACTTTTAGTTGAATTTGTATACTTGTTCGTAGCTGCAAGCTCGCGAGCCATTCAACCACAAATATACACTCCAACCGTACCCAGTTGCTGCAAACGATATCCACCCGACACCAGACGTCAAAGTACAGTTCTTATTATAAGGTATCTTATCATGATAAAATGGTTCTATTCTTCGAACATACCAATACGTAAAATTAGCAATTTTCTTGTTGGGGAGGGACGATTTCTCTAGCTCAATCGTGAAAATTTCGTGTAAGGCTTTGGTTAATTTTTGTTCGATATAATGGAGATATACCATTGGTTTGGTATTTTGTTGTATATTCTTTGTTGCCATGGCTCTCGGGTTGTTTTTGCGAGAAATATCAAATCTTTATGATCATTACGATGATAGTAATTTTATTTTTAACCCGTTAGAATATGCACGAAGGCGGAGTAAATTGTGCGGAAAGAAAAGAAGAACGGGAAAGAAAAATAACTTGCAAAATACGTAAAAGAACATCTCCCTAAAACTCAGGGATTTACTGAATCAGAAGGGAAAAGAAATACAAATATACTATTTACAGCGTTCGTATTTTCGTCCCTCCAAATTGTCCCCATGGAGGGCTGTCCCTATTTTTCATTCATTTTCGTTTTCCAGACATACGTATTTATATGTTTGCGTCTTTCGTCTTGTCGCTTAGTTTTACAGCTCCTAGAATTCTTAATCCCATTGGAGCTTTAACAAGCATATGCCTTCCAAATGTCATTACGGTTTTTATAGGTCTCGCTATGCTCGCTTTTCCCCCATCACACCGAAAACCGTATTTTCAAATTGCATTTCTAATTCGGAGCTCAGCGAATTGAGTAGGAGGGGGACCCCGAGCTTGATTATATAGTGTTGACCTTAGATACGGAAACGTTGAAAATAATTATGTTGTTCACGAATGGTGTAATTGCAGTACAAACAAGCCAAACTGGACGGGGAGTGGCCTTATAGTAGCTAAGCAGGTTTGTTTCACTTCTGCTCTAAACCTGGGTCTGTAAATCCTAATCCGATATTCACCTTTTGTCTTATGCAAACCCACCTTCTTGTGTGAGCCATGGTCAAAACGAGACAGTTTTAAGCATCAAAGATTAAAAACTACTTTCAAGCAAGAAATATAATAAAAATGAAAGCAAGACATTTGAGATAATCGTAGGATGAAGTCTTTGCATGTTGAAACCCAGAAGTTGCAAGCACGCGATTAAAATTATTCACTGATGATCATTATGCTCAAGAACGAATTTGAGAATGTCAACGTGGCGGAACTGGGGAATGGAGACAGGTAATGAAGAAAGGGATTCGAGACTTTGTAATTAACAACCTGAACAAAGTGGATGTTTGTGCAGATTTTTCACTGTTTCTGACACTTTGGGGGAAGAAGAAGCTTGCATATGTTAAGAAACAGAGCGTACAAAAACGGCTTTAAGTCCGTCTTTAAAGTCGTCGTCTGAACCTGTATTATAATGTTTCCAAAACAAAAACATAGACAAAATAAAACAAGCGTTTCACCACAACCAATCTTAAGCTAGCATTCTACACAAAATTTTATCGCTTAATGGACATTTTTTGATACCTCAGCGACAAGATTTGCGTTCATGGATTTCAGAACACCGTGAAGCGGAACTAAACCACCCCAGACGGGTGGAATTGCAGCACAAGTCCTTAGGACTTTCTTTTTGCTGCAATGGGATATTAGTAGTGTTATTTTATTTTATTTTTAATGTTTTTGGTTAAAAATAAAAACCTACCTACCTACCTACCTACCCCAAACAAATTTGTCCCTCAAATGCCAAACCTTGCCAGTGATCGTGCCCAGAAGCTCCGAAACGAACAAAAATGCTGAATTAATTCAGCATTTTATGCAGCATTTCGCTTTCGGACTTAAATTTTGGCTCGGTTAATGCAGCATTATTTCAGCATAAAATTCAGCAAGAATGCTAAATTTGATGCTGAATTTTCAAGAAGAAACTAGGAAGTACGGCGATTCTCTCAGCGTTTTCGGCGGTAAACATAACAAATTCAAAAAGACAACTGACGATTCGGGCAAACATTCCAAATTGTAAGACAACTGGCGATCATGTCCAACAAAGAAAGGAAAGATAAGAAGGTTGGATATCAGTAGCTGATCCATTTTGTCAGCTTTATACAGCTAATTCTTTTTTCTTCTGCTCCTACCTGACTTAAATTTTGGTATTCTGCTTCCTTCCCCGAAGTTGGACCAGAGGATTGACAGCCTGACGAGGACCCTTGCCAAGAAGGGCCGAAATATCGCTGACGAAGAATCGTAGCTGACGTATCCGTTGTAAACATTGTTTGAATAAAGGTATTCTAGAAGTTAGAGAAGAAAAAAAGGTAACAGCTTTCGGGCAAAACAAGAAGAAAATCCAGCATTTACAGCACCAAAAGCTTTCGGACTCGTACGTTCAATATTGTTTCTACATAAAACCAGAATCCAGAACCAAAGACCTCCGTCTTTGGTCCCATGCGCCGTCTATGGATACCCGGACAAAACTGAGCGGAGCCAGAGCTACTTGCCAAGCTTCGAGTTGACGCCCGTCTACTTCCCTCTTCGCCGCTGCCCATATCACAGGAAAATAACGTAGGACGCATGCGTGACCCGCCTCTGCAGCGCGCCATATGTGACGTAACAATGGTTGACAACAAATAGTCTGTTACTCTCGACATTTCTTCGCGGGGTCTACTGCGATGTAGCTGTTTATATGGCTAGCGAATTGTGATGTTCCACGTACCTCCTCCGCTCCGATCGTTAGGGCATCGGGAATCTATTCGGCTCCGCATGATCTTATTGTAGAGGCAGGGCTGCCAAATTGACACATTTTATATAAAAATTAAACATTTTGATGTTACGTGATACAATGGCACATTCGGCGAAAAAGCTGACACAATCGACAAAAATGACATAATTTCCATAGAAATGACACATTTTAATTACATGGTCAGAAAAAAACAAATTTCAATTTCCTTCTCTAAGAAAAGCCGTTCCAACCACACCCCTATTTCACTACGAGGTGAAAAATGGGCTTAAAGTGGCGCCCATTTGATAAACAGTGCAGAAATTCTTAGCAGAATTCTCGGCTGAAGGAGTTTCCTAGTCTGCGCAAGTGCGTAGACTCGTCGACGTTGAGCGGTTGCCGCTGAGGATTTGGAATAGGACGATGGGACATTTGACACTGATTTTAAGTCGAAACTTGACCAACTCACTCAGAGCTATTTTTTCCCTTTTTAGTCACGGCATCAATATTTCGGTATTTTTCTTCTGAGATATTGGTATTCAAATTCCTTTTTGCGGATTAAAATGGATATGAGGGTTTCAGAAAGTAAAATTGCAGTGCGGCGTGGGGTCCGGCAAGGTGCTGTCCTTTCCCCATCTATTTTCAAATTGTGTATATCATCTGTCCTTTCTTCTATCCCATCCACTTGCATTCTTAATTCACTAAATATCTCTTATCTTGCTTATGCGGATGATATTCTTTTGATCAGTAGGACTAAAAAAGGGCTTTCTTTGTCTGTTTCAACAGTAGCATCTAAACTTCACGCGATTGGACTTTCTCTTAATCTTTCAAAGTGTGAATATCTTTCATTTAATAGTAATAACACGACTCTAATTTGTGGATCTTTTTCTATCCCATCGGTTTCGTCTTTTCGGTGGCTGGGAATTAATGTTAGTAAAACATTAAAATCCTTCCGGACTCTCGCAGTCGCTGATTGCAAGAAGAAAATCCAACTAAGCTATTCTAAAATTGTTGCTAATCGAGGTAGATACAATAGAAAATCTCTTGCTAAATTATATTCGGCTTTTACAGATCACTCGGTTTTATTTCTTTCTGGTATTTACCCTATTTTCCATAAAAAAGATATCAGTTCAGTTCGTTCTTATTATTTCCGGTTTTCCCGCTTTCTGTTGTATCTGCCTCCATGGTACAGAAATCGGAACCTAATATCTATTTACAGTTTTCCGGATATCGGGTCGAAACTTACGGAGCTTGCTGGGAAATTACCCCAGTCAACTTATAAGAATTTGCCCGCCCACAGTGGCCTGTCTCGTTTGCTCTAGTTTCTAGTGCTTTTTGTTTTGTGAAGTGCTTGTTTTGTTTCTTTTATTGATACTCCGCTTTGATCTTTTTGTAGCGGGTCAAAAATAAATTATTAGAGAAGTTCATGCGCAATCGAAGTGCATTCTTGTTTTGAGTTGTCTTTCGATTTCGGGTCTTGTTTCTTATTTCTGCGTTTTATTTTCACAGATAAGGGACAAGGATTGTTCTTGTTATTTTTTTTCCGATAGGAGAATCAAAGGTCTTTTCACAATCGAGGAACTCAGAATTCACTGGGTGTTGGAAGTGGGAAGAAAGTTCTGCTCAGTGCCTCGCTCAGTTCCAAGCCTCGGAAAAATTTTGTTCGAGGACTAAAAAGCTAAAACGCTCCTGCTGGGGTCTTGAACTTTCCCTTCTAATTAATAGAACAGCAACACTTTGGTCTTGTTTCTTTGCTGTCAGTTAGTGCTGAAGTTGTCAACTTATCGAAGGTTATAAGATGGTATTTTCTAAGAAGAACACAATCGGTATCATATGATCAAAGGCTGTTGTGAATTATGACACTATTCACCCTCAGCGTTGTAAAAATAACAACAAAACAGTATCGGAAGAAGGGACTAAACTGGTATCGCCTATTTTTGGCTTCAGTGTGTACCTTAATACTGAAGTTGTCAACCCCGTGAAACTTTCAAACTGGTGTATCTCTTGAAGGAATTTTTGTACCGAAAAGTGGATGACATATACTTTGATCACCTCATCAAGAGCTATCGATTGCCCTAACAACAACAAAAGAATTTCGGAAGAAGGGAATAAATTGACTGCAGTCAGTTCAACTTTATCCTTTTCAATCATAAACATCGTGACGGATGAAAACTTGAAACAATATCTTACATAATCTAGTTGGTATTATAAAGCTATCCGTAACTTTTCAGGATTAAAATACCATAGATGACACTATTATTGGGATCCCAAAACGTAAGTGGAGGGATACCTATGACATCGCAAAAGTTGTCCGTCTGTCCGTCCGTCCGTCCGTCCGTCTGTAAGCACGATAACTCTCGAAGGGAGTGAGATATTTTGATGAAACTTGGTGTGAGGATTCGTTGGGTCGTCGGACCAGTCAAGTTCGTAGATGGGCTATGTAGCCCTACATTTAGGGGTGGGGGAGGGGGTTTAAATTAAGGGGCAAACAAAATATTTTGAAACAGCTAATGTGATAGTCGATTATGGGGTAAGAAGACATGCTGAGCACGATGGTGAAAACTATTTTGTCATCGGACGAGTAGTTCGCCCGGAATCCGGCCAAAACCGGAAAGTTTGTTAAAAGTAAAAGTTTTATTTGAAGTTGATTAGATGTTCGATTTAGGGGTAGGAAGACATGCTGAAGACGATGGTGAAAACCATTTTCTCGAAGGATAAGTAGTACGCCCGGAATCCGGCCGAAACCGGAAAGTTTGTTAAAATTAGAAGTTTTATTTCGAGTTGATAGTTTGATAGTCGATTATGGGGTAAGAAGACATGCTGAGCACGATGGGGAAAATCATTTTGTCATCGGACGAGTAGTTCGCCCGGAATCCGGCCAAAACCGGACAGTTTGTTAAAAGTGAAAGTTTTATTTGAAGTTGATTAGATGTTCGATTTAGGGGTAGGAAGACATGCTGAAGACGATGGTGAAAATCATTTTCTTGACGGACAAGTAGTTCGCCCGGAATCCGGCCAAAACCGGAAAGTTTGTTAAAATTAGAAGTTTTATTTCGAGTTGATAGTTTGATAGTCGATTATGGGGTAAGAAGACATGCTGAGCACGATGGGGAAAATCATTTTGTCATCGGCCGAGTAGTTCGCCCGGAATCCGGCCAAAACCGGAAAGTTTGTTAAAAGTGAAAGTTTTATTTGAAGTTGATTAGATGTTCGATTGAGGGATAGGAGAACATGCTGAAGACGATGGTGAAAATCATTTTCTTGACGGACAAGTAGTTCGCCCGGAATCCGGCCAAAACTGGAAAATTTGTTAAAAGCAAAAGTTCGAGTAGATGACAGATTAAGGGGTAAGAAGGGAGGCTGAGTCGGTTTATGACGAGGTTTTTTTACCCGGACATATAATTTTTCCGGAATCCGGTTGTAACCGGATTTTTTTTTAAGTCAAACTTTTATTCAAAGTTGATTAGATGTTCTTTATAGGGATAAGGAGATACGCTGGTTTTGTTTCTGTATTTTTTTTTGTTTGCTGGGCTAGTAGTTCGCTCGGAAATCGGCAGGAAGTCCCGGTCATCGTCAAAATAGATATGGTTTATAGAGGTATATCTGAACTTGGTTTTCTCTGATAATTAGCCTGTCCAAGACTGGATCTGGCGAAGACAAGACTCGATTGTCTGAATCAAATATTAGATTTTTGGGATCCCATCGACACCTTTGGTCTTGTTTATTAAGAAATTACCTCGTGTTTTACAATATAGTTTGTACCCGTTGCGCAAACAGTTAATCTAGGTAGCAGCGATAGACCATCTTCTGCAACTCCTTCTTCCGTAGTACGTGTGCGACACCAAAGCGAAAATAAATGTCCGATTACCCGTTCCAGAGTCATGCATGTTGATTCCAGATCCCCATCCCTCCACCCCCCACGATGGCCTGATCAGGGAAGGGATTGTTTCCAAGTTAATCTGATCGGATCCCTTATATGCCTGCCAAGTTGCATCGTCCTTGCTTCTGTGGAAGTGCCCACACTAGCAAAACCGGGACAGACCGACAGACATTACGATCGCATTGTGGCACTTGACAAGTGCCATACAAACGGCCAAAACTGGCAGGAAGGACCTGTGATTTCTTTTGGCAAAAAACGTGACTATACCAGAGACAATCCTAAATCAGTGCTGTGAACCTGCTTAATCCTGGTTTCATCATCCACCGACAAGTCAAGTCATTTCCTCCTAACCACGTTTTGTATTCTTGCCTCTGTATCGTCCGGGGGGGGGGGGGGGGGGGGGGGCTCGAGTCACGAACGAAATTCCCCAGTGGTTTTGTCTTTCCTGTGAAAAGCGAATAAGGAACAAGTATTGATTTTCTGTCGGGTCACGCACGGGCAAAGTTTTACGACGGAACTTTCTCCCCTTCTTGGCGAAATGTGATAATCATCTTTTGGGGAGCTTGTACTTTGGCTAAAAGCTTTCAGGAGTGCGGGGAGGGGGGTTCTACCCTAGCCCTAATAAGTGGGTGAGGTAACAGGGATAAAATGGAAGAGGGGATGGCGATTCCGGGAGAAGCTAGCACAGGTTTAGCAAAACTGCTTTTGGGTGGACTGCGTTCCGATTACAGTTTCGAATTAGATGCAGGTTATATTCCACGATTCTAGGACAATTCGTCACACGGACAGTTGGTCACAGGGACAATTCGTCACATGACAATTGGTCACACGGACTATTCGTCATTAGGACAATTCGTCTCTAGGACAGTTCGTCATATTTTAGAAAATTTGCTATTATAAAGGTAGTTTGGATAAAAACAAAAATGCTACCCCGTCACAAGAGGTTGTTTGATGAATATTTGAATCATTATTTTTAATCCTTGCTCTAATTTCTGATATTTAATCATCAGTCTCTCATAATCATCTTCTCGAGGAGAGTCAAGGATTTATTAGTTAAATTTGGAACTCGCAAAGACTGAGAGAGGTCGTTATAAACTCTATTTTTAAGGATTCTCATATACAAAACACAAATTCAAGCGAACAGCGATGTTCGTCTTGCAGCGATTTTGCTCTCGCCATGAGAATGCTGACAGCGTTGGCTTTTCTCCCAATGGTAGATATCCCATCAGCGTTCTACCGCTATGTTCAAATCTGTCCATCTGAAGTATATACAATCCTCGACTACTTTGAAGACACTTATATAGGAAGAACATCACAGGCCATCAGGGCAAGCAGAAGTGCTCTCTTTTCTATCCCTGTCTGGAACGTCTTTGAGCGCGTCGCAGAAGACCTACCTAGGAATAACGACAATTTGAAGGATGGCATCAGCATTCAACAAACATGTTGGAGCAGCTCGTCAAAACATTTGTAAATTCATTTCGTTTCTGCTGCCGGAGCAGGGAAAAACAAAAATCAGTATTGAGGGATTTGTTGCTGGGTGCCCGAACCCACCCGTGGAAGTACTAAGACTAACCTGCGACTGAAAACCATAGTAGGGAGATATTGGTCTAGTCAAACTGACGTACTCGAATATATGCGGGAAATCGCTGATAAATACATGTTTTAATGTATTATATAGACATACTATTTTAATGTAACAGAGTATTTAAGAATATATAGCTTAAAAACGAAATCCAAACTTGAAATCAGGCTCTCTGTGACGAAATGTCCGTATGACGAATTGTCCTAATGACAAATTGTCCTTGTAACGAATTGTTATGAAATGTCCTTTGACGAATTGTCCTGTGACGAATTGACCGAACTATTCTGAGACACATTCGAAACTCTGCCCAAAGATTACCTGATTGTTTTCAGCCATGCGCGCCCCCTTGGTTGTGATCTGGCGAAGTCCAAAGCAAGAAGTGGGAGCCGGATCCGCCGTGCAGGGAGCCAAGCACCGCTACCGTTACTGCCCCCCCCCCCCCCCACTTTGATAGTACGCTTCAGTATCAGTGTTGCCTGTGGTCGCAGGCCTCCGCAATTTGGCATTGGTTTTCGAGGTCTTCGACAAAGCTAGCCAGAAATCCGCGACCGATGAGGTCGTGAAAACAAGGCAAAGCGTTGGAGTATGTAGATGAGCGAGATTTCTCATAATAATCCAGCAGTAAATATTCCTTCAGCCCAAGCTGACTGCGAATCATATTTTATAGTGCAAAACAGATTGAGCCTGAAGATGACCCTTGCCAATAAGGGGAGAGATATAGCTCTAATAAAATGTAGCTGGCGTATCCGTTTTCCACTGTCAACTGTAATCCAGAAATAATTTTAATTTAGGCGTATATGGCTTTGATGCAGGCGCTTTCTAGACAGTCCATGTCCCCCCCCCCCCCCCCCATAGCAGAATGTTGTGAAGAAAATCTTCCTTCAGTCCAAGCTGACTGGCAAACATATATTAAACTATGGCACAAAACAGAAAATTCAGCTAGGCTACAATCTTCTTCAGTGATATTTCGGCTCCTGTAGACGAGGGTCCTGGCCAGGCTATTGCTTGACATCCAAGCAAAGCCAAAGATTTGATTTGAGGAGGAGGAAAACGTCCTTCAGATTGAAAACATAAAAGGGTGATTCTGGCGGTCTGAAAAGCTCCGCGAGCTTATGCGCCGTCTGTTTTGCCACTTCGGCTAAAACTCGCTTCGCTTTCCAGAGCTCTTCTCGTGCTTTGCTAGTTTCCGCCAGCACTTGGAAAGCGAATCCACTTCGCGAGTGGAAAGGGATTTGGGCAAGTCATCGAGAAGTTGTAAAGGTGCAACTGAGGCGCAATGACTTTCCATTTTTTCTTGCGCTCGTTGGATTCTCGCTTTGCTTTTCGGAAAGCGAATCAAGGAGATCGCCCTTAAATGGAACCCTGCCGTGGTTCATTTTTGTCATTCAGCTTACGGCTTACAAGAAATAGGAGCGAGAAGTGTAAAGAAGCATCTAGTTTGACTCTCATTTAATTCTAGGCAAAAATCCATACAACTATTTAATCATTTGATCATCTGAGCCTCGTTTTTGTTGCAATCGCTGCTGCAGCACTTCTTTGCTTTTGCCCAATATGCGTTTTTGGAATCACTTTCTTCTTGGTTGACGCGGCAGCGCTGCAGCATCTTGCAGGGAAGCACGGACTTGGTCGATGAGCAAGTCCGTGATTCTCGAGAAGCGCGGATGTAGAAAGAATCGGCCGAGAAGTGGACCTGCAGCATGCAACAAAAACGAGGCTCTGATTGTAAATTTATTACTATCGTTGAATGTATATTTGAATATAGATCCGAGCGGCCAGCTAGGCGCCGGACACATTTACATTTATAAACCGTCCTACGGGCAAAATGTAAGGTATATAACAGTAGTAACTATTAGTTACTATTTCCGATCCAACCTCTTGAAAAGTTACTACGCTGATCTTTCCAACCTTCTCGAAATAGTAACTAGATGCCCCATACTCGGGGGCGTAGTAAGCGTGGTAACTACGCATCTCTGTAACGTGATTGGTCGGATTCGCCCGTAGCGTGATATATATAAAAAAAATAGTTCGATCCTTAAAGCACAATGGACACTTCTAATGCTTTACTTTGTATTAAATGCTTCACAAATAAACATTTCCGACTTCCTTTAGAAGGCACTACGAAAATCGGCCGTTTTCTTGTTATCCCTTGTCTTTATCTCTCTGGCATTTCGGCGATCCAAATCTTAGGAGCTGGGATATCGTGGCAGGAAATTCAAAAACTCCCAGTAATGCTTGATAGAAAAGGATATATTTGAGACATCACCAAAGTCAAGCCGCAGATGCAGTTTACCTGATTGTTCTAGTGTTGCGTCAGAAGTTCCATGGCTTAAAGTGCCTATTAAAAGTTTTTTCTTTGTGGAATAGTGTTGTGAAGCTTGATTAGCTTGCTTTATAGAATGTACCAGAATGTGCAATAAGCTTCTAAAAAATAACATAGGTACAAAAATCATTCAAAAAAAAAATAATCTATGCAAATCTGAATTATACAAGCTGATTTATGTATAAAATAAAGACCTACTAAGTATTATAAGAAACATCACTTTTATCTTTGTCCAAGCTAGTAAATTGAGCATGTACTGGCCTAAAAAATTACTCTTTGAAATATCTCAGAGAGGAAAATGTAGAAAAAGCTGCTGATCTAGAGGGTAAGCATTGTTCCTAGGTTGTTACAGAGTGGGATTGGGGTAGTTTGATGTGCCCGTTGAACTTTAAAGGCAAAAAGCCATCACGGTAAGTAGGGAGTATTGTATTCCGCCTAGGTTTAATCTACACCGTACTTCGTCGTTGACAAACAAATTATTTCTTCTAGGGTTCGCCAGCACGTTGAGCACGTGGAGACAGTGCGTGCGCAGCTTCAGGAGCAGGTCGATGAAGCACGTGCCGAGATGGAGAAGGATTTGGCACGTGGGACAGGAAACCGTGAGAAGTATATAGAAGACATGCGCGATCGCATCCGAGCTCATGAGGAACACGTGCAGAATGTCAGAAAAATGAATGAGCAGCGTGTGAAGGAGTTGGAGGTAAGTGTCATATTTTCTAGAACTGCGTAGGAAATACGGCTTAAAGGCCCTGTCTTACATGTAACACTAACGCAACCTACTTACATAATCACACCATATATTTCTAAGCCCGGAGACCCCAATTTTGTACGGTACATTCTAACCCCTCTAACAAAACCACGCTGGTTTTCTCACTTGCCGTGTTTTGCTACCTTCTGTGTGTATCACGCTTTCGAACGTGGTCTGCGTGAAGTTTTTCCATCAGAAAAACTGGCTATGTAGATTGTTTCCCTGTTTTTGCTATAAGTCAATGGGTCGCGGAAAAGGCTAAAAACAGCCAAAACCGTGGGTTATTTGTTGAAAGCACAGCCTAGTTATAAAGTATTCAAATAGTTTAGAATACTGTAAGTTGAAGAGTGTGCGAGGGGCCCTTTGAATATTGTAAGAGAACGGCTAGAGTGGCCGTGGGCTAAACATCCATCACTTATGCAATTGTCCGTGACGGGAAAGAAGCGGCATATAATGAACGTGTCCGAATGCTTTTTGTTGCTGTAAATGCTGCATTTTCTTTTTTTTTGTCCGAAAGCTGTTACCTGTTTTTTCTCTCACACTTCTAGAATACCAAAATTTAAGTCAGGAAGAACAAGAAGAAAAAAGAATTAGCTGTATAAACCTAACAAAATGGATCAGCTACTGATATCCAACCTTCTTATCTTCTTCTCTTTCCTTTCTTCGTTGGCCATGATCGCCAGTTGTCTTAGAATTTGGGATGTTTGCCGAATTGTCAGTTGTCTCTGTCCGTCCGTCCGTCTGTTAGCACGATAACTCTCGAAGGGAATGAGATATTTTGATGAAACTTGTTGTGAGAACTCATTGGGTCAAGGGTAAGGTCAGGTTCGTAGATGGGCTCTGTAGCCCAACATTTAGGGGTGGGGGTTCAAATTAAGGGGCAAACAAAATATTTTTAAACAGCTAATTTGATAGTCGTTCATGGGATAAGAAGACATGCTGAACACGAATATGTAAAACATTTTCTCGTCCGACAGGACCGGAAAGGTGGTTAAAAGTAAAAGTTTCATTTGAAGTTGATTAAATGTTTGATTTAGGGGTAAGTAGACATGCTGAACACTTATGTGAAAAGCATTTTCTCTCCGGACAACTAGTTCGCCCGGAATCTGACCGAAACCTGAAAATTTGTTAAAAGTAATAAGTTTTATTTGAAGTTGATTAGATGACAGGTTTAGGGGAAAGGAGAGACGCTGAGCCTGTATATGACAATCATTTTTTAACCGCACATTTAATTCCTCCGGAACAACCGGTTCTATTCGGGTTTTTTTTTTAGAAGCTAAGGTTTTATTTGAAATCGGTTAGATGTTCTTTATAGGGATAAGGAGATACCGTACGCTGAATTCGATTCCGAATTTATCTTTTTTTGCTGAACAAGTAGTTCGCTCGTTTCGGCCAAAATCAGAAATTTGGCAGAAGTAAAGCAGGAAGTTTCGGTCAGTATCGTCAAAATAGATATGACTTATAGAGGTATATCTGAACTTGGTTTGCTCTAATGATTAGCCTGGCGAAGATATTAGATTTTTGGGATCCCATCGAAACCTTAGGTGTTGTTGAATTTGTTATGTTTGCCGCCGAAAACACTGAGAGAATTGCCGTACTCCCCAGTTTCTTCTTGAAAATTCAACATAAAATTTAACATTCTTGCTGAATTTTTCGATGAATTTTATGCTGAGTTAATGCTGCATTAATTGAGCGAAAATTTAAATTCGAAAGCGAAATGCTGCGTAAAATGCTGAATTAATTTAGTATTTTGGTTCGTTTCTGAGCTTTCGGACGAGTTCAACTATAGCGAGGCTCGGAGGTCTCGGACAAACCAGTTTAGGATAAAGCGCCGCGGCATGGTAAGGCCGAAGGCTTAGGTGCATTGCATGGTGTAATTTAGGCATTAAGAAAGGGGAAGAGAGGCCTTCGGATCTAGACGAGGAAACTTGCTTCTGACATTCCACTATTTCTGGTGCTCCCGTGGCCGGTTTTTCGTCTTTCCTGTTACAAGGCCTATTTTCGCCGTTCCCCGATGACTCCACGGAAAATCAAAGGAAACGGCGAGAACAGAGGGAGTGTAATACGTGGGTGAAGGATAATGGACCTTCGGACTCGGTTAATGTATTCGGTATGCGTGGAGGAGGCTCGTGGGGTCTATCTCCTAGGGCGTTATAGAGTCAAACAAACTAGTGTGCGAGTATAGGTTTAATAAACGTTACGACTTACTTAATACATGGAGCACATACACTTGTAGTTTCACTATAACACTGTTACCTTAAGCATTGTCCTAATAGGTGTAATAAGGTGTATTACCGCGTATAAGACTTATTACAGATTCCTCTTTTCCTCGGAGCGCGCTGTAATAAGGTGAATAAGGAGAATAGACTAGTGTTCTATTCTGGCTTATGCAGGGCCAATCAGATCGCTTGGTTGGTTCCGCCAGCGAGCCGAGGAGAGGCGCAGCGTCGCCAGGGTTGCCAAAGAAAGCACAACAGTTCTACTTTGTTGGAAGCTAAAGAAACAACTTTTCTTAACAAAAACACGTTTTTGTTCTATTACTTCAAGTAGTCTATTACTTCTTGGTACTTCAAGTAGTACCAAGAACCTTTTCGGATATTTTTAAAGCTCGAAAAATTGTATTACCTTGGCAACACCGGAAGCCGCATTGATAAGAACCTCTTGGGTTGTATTTGAACAGGCGTGTGTAATTAAGACGTAAACATCGCGTATAGTGCTATTCACCTTATTACACCTATTAGGACAATGCTTTAAGACTGGCTTAAGATCGACTGACTTCCTTGGTGCAAAATCATTGCCTGTTATATACCAGGTTTTTCATCTTCTTTTAATGTGTTGCCAAAATCGGGTAAAATGGCATTCCGAGTGAGGCAATGCGATTATTAGCGAAAATGGACTTTGAGCGAGAGTCCTTTGAATTGAATGATTCAAGGGACTTTCGCAGACTTGGGTATCTATTTGAGGGGAAGGTCGGGTCGATCTTAGAGAGCGTTTAGGTTCTTCTCACTACAGGAGTCATTCCACACGGACTCCTCGTACGGAAAACAGTGGAAACACGGAGAATGCTTCCAAAATAGATTTTGTACGATATGCAGCTGACAATATTATTCTGGGTCCACTTTATTTTTGTTTTTGTTTATCTGATTGTTTTCATTAGTTATACATTGACCAACACCAGCAAAAGCTGATTCACCTCCGAATCTGAAAGGGAGTCGTTTTTGATGATGGTGATGATAATTGGAGCATTCCCCATCCGTTGGGAGTCGCGAGAATACAGGGAGTGAGTCCCTGGGACAAAGAAAAACGTGGGGACTCCTCAAGTGGAGTCCTCGGGGTGCGGCGAAAAAGGGAACAGTCGAAAAGGCGGAAATAGATGCGACACAAAAACGCTGGCGGAAATGGTCACGCTTAAAGGAACAGAAAATTTGACTCAAACTTGACTCGGGGAGCTAGCTGACATATTAAGAATGTACCCTGAGTCGATATTGAGAGTAAGAAAAATTCTCGTTACTACCATTGCAGTTTCCGGGCAGTTTCCGAGAATTTGACTTTTGAGTTGGTAGAAAAAAAGCAAAAGGTTTGTGTGCCGGGAGTAGGAATCGAACGCACGACCTCTTGACTACTACACCGATACTATGGCCGAAACACTGCCAAAGGCGAACTTTTACAGTGTATAAGTGAATAATTACAGTGCATAAGGGCAAGGCCCTGCCAGCTAGCTTTGTGAACACTAAGGAGGGGGTTCGAGATAACAAAGAAGGGTGGTCCTGTCGACAATAAGTACCTGTATCTTTATCTAAGCCACCAAGGTCGGTCTGATGGCCGAAAGTTGCGTAGTCAAGTTTTCTGTGCTTTTAAGCTATTTGGGTTAACCTGATAGCGCAAATAAATCCGCGAAAAGCGCAAAAGAAAATTGGAAACGGAAGCTTGCGCAAAAACAATTAGGTCATTTTTTTTTTTTTTAATTATAGCCTCGTAGTATCTTTTCTGTTCTTCCAGTCCAATATGAATTGGCCAGGTGACTACGCTTCCACTTACCCTCGGTGACGCCAACGGTCTTATCAACTTTTTTTTTTTTTTCTTATTTCTTAACTTAAACACATGACCGGCCTATCTATTTAGCGTCACCTCTATCTTTACGTTTATTTTTTAATTTCTTAATTTTTTTTTTCCCTTCAATTCTTTCTAATCCTTACACTTTTTTCCATCCTATCTTTATTTATAAAATTAAATTAACTATATTCAATAACAATATTTACTCTTTCCACTATCTGTACATTTCAATCATATTATACAATTTTAACGTGATTATCTTTCCACTATTATTATTCTCATCATTCAAACTATTTCTATTACAAAATGTCATGGTCAGCAGGTGCTAAGAAGAAAATTATTTGGCAACGCTGCAACTTCGTTCAACGAAAACGGGAAAAAATATTACGTCATAAAGAATAATTAGGCGCAAATAGCAAGGTAGCCTGTAGAAAAGTTGTTATCACTTATGATGCAGCCGAACATCATAGGAAAACTGTGACGATCGTTGTTCTTGTGGAACGAAAATGATAAGAAGGGAGGAGCTATTTTCTTATTTTGATAGTGCAAAACGGATACTACAGCTGAATTTTATTAGAGCTGTATTTCCACAAGTTCCTTTTTCCAACTTGAGCGGCTTTGAGCCTGAAGAGAACCCTTGCCAACAAGGGCCGAAATATAGCTCTAAAAAAATTCAGCTGGCGTATTTTGCACTATCAAAATTATGAATCGCAGTCAGCTTGGGCTGAAAGAATGTTTATTTTCTTATTATCCGGGACTGTGGAACGAAAGTAAGAGCAGAATATCAGTTTCAGTTCAGAGTATTCATTCAAAATCTTCAAACGGTGGTGTCCACGTGCATGCATTAAAAATGTAAACATATCGAGCAAACTATCGATAGATAGATAGATATGTTTATGTTTATTGATCCAACTCGTAGCACCGACATGGCACTAAATACGTCGACCATTACATTTAAATACTTGATTCATTACATTTAAATACTTGATTAATTGAGTAAAATACTTGAATATATACAATTATTACATAAAAGAAAATAAATCACTTAGAATTCACTTGTTTTTTGTTAATCTGTCAGTGAAATATGGTACAAAGGAATTTCAATACCGGTATGTGCGACATTTAACTGGCACAAGGAGATTTTGATGCCGTGTCCGTCTTGTCACCGGTGCTCTGTGTTTTTCACTGGCAAGGATTAATCGGCCAAAACCTAAAGTTAAGTTTTCCCGGCGGACATGGAGTGGCTCACGTCTTAATAGGAGGAGGGAAGCTTCGTAACCATTGTATTTCAGTCCTAGTGTAATGCGGCACGCTCTGATTTGCTGACATCGATTTTAAGTCCGTGGAACGCAGCCCGTATTCCGTCAATATTCCGCCACTATAGCTAAAGATCTGAATTTTCTATTCAGATTTAATTTTTTTAGAATTTTACTTACCGCCTGAAGAGCCTTGCTAAGCGGCTTATTTATCTCTGAAAGAGAATATCAGCTGATGTCCGTTTAGCACCAACAAACGCGGTCTAGTTCTTGCTCGTGATCAAGGTTCAAGGCTTATTGTTGATCGCAAAAATAGTACAGAATCATCAAACACTGATCAAATCAACGTATGGCTGCACAATTATTTCGGCGTTTGAACCTGACAGAAACTAGTTCAAACAGTTCAAACCCTTCCATGAAAAAACAAGCAGTAAGGTAAATTAGCTCAACGCTGAGTGTTTATTACCACCACACTAAACGGCCAGCATAAAACGAGACCAATAACCCCCCCCCCCCCCCCCCCCCTCCCTAAAAAAAATACACGCAGTAGTAGGTGGGAAAGGCAACTGAAAGCCGACAGTAGTTTAAGGGGGAAGACATACAGTGCGACCAGAAACTTCCAGTCGTTATCAAATTAGTGACCCACTAACAGCAGTAGAGAAACTTATAGCCAAAACATTGATCACGACTGGAAAACCCTCTTGGTATTTTTTAAAGTTATATTGTGTATTTTGTAAGTTTATTCTCTTTCGTGTTTTTCTTTCTTTTTCTCTTTTTTGCCGTATTATTTACTCCGTATTCGTGCCTTCTGTTTATTTTGACGGGTCATGAATAAAATCATCATCATCATCGAAAGGGGACTCGGGGATTATCGTGCCAGAAAGTGGCAGCTGTCCCTAATTCGGACAAGAGCGCGTAAGCGAATTTTTGCATGCTAACCACTGGAAGCTTGTGTAGCGCAGGCGCGGTTTCGTGTAAGTTAATAAGGCGAGAATTTAATTACACGAAAACGCTGGGAAAAGAAAACTGTCGAAAGTGGTTAAGGGATTAGATGGCTCATAAATTGGGATATTGTCTTTGGCGTAATGGGATATGTTTTTGGAGTGGTGGCTGGGGGGAACAAGGGTTTTCCCACTCCCCGGCACCTGCTGTACACCCTGTCCTGGTACCAGCCGAAACCAACGGTGCTGGCGATAAATTAGGTGATTAATCTTTCAGACGCTCGAAACATGCTGATTTTAATGTTCTATCACATTGACCGGCACCTGTTGCTTGCTGTACAGTAAAATCTGGATTAGACAACCCCTCGGGTGTGGGTATTCTCGCCGTTCCCCCGAGGACTCTTTTTTGTGGCGTCCTCCGTTTTTATTTGTCCCAGGGGCTCAATCCCCGTATTCTCGCGAGTCCCAACGGACGGGAAATGCTCCGATTATCACCACCATCATAAAAAAAGGACTCCCTTTCAGATTCGGAGGGGAATCAGTTTTTGCTTGTGTTCTGCAATGTAAAATTAATTAAAACCAATCAATGAAAAATAAAGTAGGTCCAGACTAATTTCATCAACTGTATATTTTTGTTCGTACATTCTTAAAGCATTCCACGTGTTCTCGTCGTTTTCCATGACTCCGCGTGGAGTGACTTCTTCTATTCTCGCCGTTCTCCTTGATTCACCGAGGAATACGCCTCTTTTTTTTCTTTTTTTTTGCCGTTAACATTTTTCTGTATGTGTTGTTTATTTATGCTTGTAAGTTGTAATGTGATATAATTATTGTAATGTGAATATTTTCAGTGTAGGTTAGTGTATAGATAGTGGATCCCCAACAAGATAGCTTCAGGGAGTCTTGTTTTTTTTCCTTATAATTATGTTGTGTAGTATGAATAAATGAATGAATGAATCAGTGGCGAAAAGAACCTCATTTTTTATTCATTTTCAGCGCAAAATCCAGGAGCGTATGGAGAACGCCACCGCTCTCCGTGAGAAGCAGATCGAAGGTGAACTCGTGAAACTCCGTGAGCACACCATGCACGTAGACGCCGTCCGCGAAAAACGCCGCTCTACGGGCAGCCCTGTTGAGTCGCCGCCAGCGATGGAGTAGACCAAAAACGCGCCCTACTTTATGGTCAGTCGACTGTCGCCCAAGTCCTGTCTCTCGTATGTTCACTACTAACACCTTCATATGGCGTTTCGTTGTCTATATAATATGTAATCAGTCTTAGGCGAATCAGTACTGGTACGATTAAGGCAAAGTTCCCACAGCGTCCGAAATTCCCCCAACATTCGCGGAACATCCGAAAAAGTTGTCTTCAGTTGCCAATCTAGATTAAAACCATTAAGCTATTTACTTATAAACTTCTGCGGGGACCTAGCTACAGCCGGGCAAAAAAAAATAGCTTTGCGTGCCGTTCGGTGTTAGCGCCCCATGCTGTGAACGTTATCAGTATTTCTGATAACGTTTAACCACCGCCTGTTTGGGTACGTGAAAGTAGCTGAAGGCTCGCAGTGCATTAGGAAATCGACTGTTGCGTTCGGACATTCGCCTCTGGCCATTCCGACTCTGTGGGAACACAGCGGTAATCAGCCAGCACGTTAGTTTTACATGCTGTTCGTTAAAACCCGTCCCAACCTCTGACGACTCCCATTAGTTGGCTGCGTTTTTCAAAAAAGCTTCTATACTCTTAAGCAAAGATTTTTTGGGTGGTCACCTGTTAGCTGTATTTTTGTTGGATATTGTATGCTAATCCTGTACTGAACAAATAGGCTCACTGCACACATTGATGTAAGCTTCCATTTTTGCATGAACGTGTGCGAAGCTCGCTTGTGATACTATAACAGTGTGCGTGTGAACCGACGGTTTCTCTGAGGTAGCGGAAACACTGGGAATTCAGCTTTCAGTCCGTTTGAGACCATATTTGAGTAGAATCCTGAGAAAATGGAAGGGAATAAGGATCTAACGCGAGATGGGGGGGAGCGGGGAGCGGAGGGAGTTTTGAGCGACGGTCGGCTGGCAGAGAATGACAACTGGTTTCTTATGAGCGGTGTTAGCAGTATTTTCAGTGTTTTTAAGTGCTAAAATGTGAAAAGTAAGATAATTATTAGTTCGGGAACACTAACTTGCTTTATTTTCTCTCCAGAAACTGCTTAATGACCTGGGATGTCAGACCAGTAGAAGTACGCTTCTTTGATTGTTAGTTAAGCCAGGATATTGCAGTTTTGCACGAAGCGGTAAAATATAGAATCCAAAACACCCATTTGGGTGTTACTTGGAGCCCTTATTCAGTCATCAAGTTTATTAACCAATTAGCTTAAAGCTAGAAGAGTTCGTCGAAATAATACAGCATTGGCATTCAAATGACAACCAACAAATTGATCAAAACACATTATAAGAAACTTACTGACGTAAAGTCGGTAAAAATATGTCTTAAGATTGACGAGATGAATTGGTACGACTAGGGAAAATTGACTGCCAGTACCTATTCCTCTTATTATGTAATTAGCAACTTTGGCTAGCTGGTGTCAGCAAGTAACTAACGTTAAAAGAAGCATAATTCTACTGTGCTATAGTCGTCAGATTTGCAGTAACAGGATTGGCTACCTTTTCGATGATCAGATCCCACTACGCCTGACAACTAGCGAGACGTTTTGTGACATATAGTACGTTTGAAGAGAGAGAAGATGAAGCAATAGTGTAGACATAAAGAGTTGGCTCTACTTAATTTGCTCTATTTATTCGCAATGACTCATGTTTTCTATGGCATATTTGCGCATATACTCTATGGTCACCACATATATTAGTGTCGTTTCTGTACGCCGGTGAGTTCAGGAAGAAGCTGCAGACGATGCAGAGTTTGTGAAGCTTTTTATATTTTGCATTTCATTCTTTGCTTTTCTCATCTGACGATCTCTCCAATTCAGGGACCCGGAATTTGTTTTGCTAAAATGGTACCAAATCAAAAACCTTAGTTGTCTCAGTCGCCACCAGCACCGTTTGCAGTCGGAGCTTAATTGATTTTGTCGGGTGTATGGCATTCCCACAAGAGGCGCTGGTGATGGTTGGTTATATGAGAACGAACGGCTTTGTGATAAAAGCGTTAGGATACGCATCTAGATCTCATTTTGTGTTATATACTCCTCAGGCGTGAAAATAATATTTAAAGTGTTGGGTTTGGGGAGGGGTATGAACTGGTCGCTACAGAATGCAGAACCAAAAATCATTTGATGGGTATGTAATAAAGTGTTAGGGTTTGCGCCAGGATCTCATTTTGGTTTTGTTCTTTAAGAGGGAATAAATAAGTATTGGGTTTGTGGGGGGGGGATTTACTGAGCGTTTCAAAACTTCAGAAATAAATCTTAGTCCTTTTAATGAGAAGTGTGGCTTTTTCATGAATATACAATGTCTGAATCTCGGTTGTGTATCACTTGCTCTTTAATTGTCTAGGCTTTCGCTTTAAGCGAAAATAAAGGGGGGGGGGATCGGTGGCTGTCCATAGCGCAAACATTAGTATGACAGTATTTACAAAATGTAAAATAAATATGTTAATGGCAGTTTGCACTATTATTTCATGCTGGGGCTTAAAGGCACAGAAAACTTGACTACGCAGTTTTCGACCATCAAACCGACCTGGGTGGCTTAGATAAAGATACAGGGACTTGTTGTCGACAGGACCCCCCTTCTTTGTTATCTCCCCTTATGCACTGTAATTATGTACGTATGCACTGTAAAAGTTCGCCTTTGGCAGTGTTTCGGCCATAGTATCGGTGTAGTAGTCAAGAGGTCGTGCGTTCGATTCCTACTCCCGGCACACAAACCTTTTGCTTTTCTTTCTACTAACTCAAAAGTCGAATTACTCGGAAACTGCCCGGAAACTGCAGTGGTCGTAACGAGAATTTTTGTTACTCTCAGTATCGACTCAGGGTACATTCTTGATATATCAGCTATCTCTCCGAGTCAAGTTTGGGTCAAGTTTTCTGTTCCTTTAAATTTGGTTTAGATTTCACGAGGCTTGCGCTTTTGACAATGTGCCTTCTAGCTTTGCTATGTGTTAATCCGGTACAGATAGTGGGGAGGGAGTTGACCTGCGTACTCTTCCTCTGGTCAGAGTGCACCGTGCCATGCAGACTTCAGGTCTTCTGAATAAAAAAGCACACAACCTCCTTTTTCTTTTTTTCTAACACATTATCAGTTCCACGCCAGAATTTTTTTCGCCACAGCTTGCAAAGTACGTCTACTTCTGTAAAGCTAAGTCTATAGCACCTCCCGTTTAAAACGGACACCATCTTCTATTCTTGACTATGCAACTGATAACTGTGTCGGATAGACCATGAAAAAAAAATACTCGCTGCTTTATCAAACGTTTAAAAAAGCAGTCGTTTTGTGATCAAAAGCCTTTCTTATTTGCGAAGCTTTTGGCTTAAAAATGCGTATTTAGTTTTGCTGTAGAATACTGTAACTTTAGAAAACGCATATCGATTTAGTGGATGATCTGATGTATATGAGCATTAATTTTGTCCTTTGTATTTCATTAGTTTAGAAATAAATCATTCTGTTTACGATTTCTTCGGGCTCGTCCTGCCTTAAAGGACACCTCCCAGTAGAAACTATTTTATTCAAACAATGTTTACAACGGATACGTCAGCTATGATTCTTCATCAGTGATATTTCGGCCCTTCTTGGCAAGGGTCCTCGTCAGGCTGTCTATCCTCCGGTTCAACTTCGGGGAAAGAAACAAACCTGTAATCTTAACGGAACTTTCACAGCCCAGACATGCAGACTTTATAAGATTACAGGTTTGTTTCCTTCCCCGAAGTTGAACCAGAGGATTGACAGCCTGACGAGGACCCTTGCAAAGAAGGGCCGGAATATCGCTGATGAAGAATCATAGCTGACGTATCCGTTGTAAATATTGTTTGAATAAATGTTTCAAAGTCAGCTTGGGCTCAAAGAATATTTAGAAACTATTTTGTCTTCGTTGCTCTCAGATCCGGGTTATTCCCCTTGTCCGAGCTCGGATTCTGGCTGACCTCTGTTGATTTTTATTTGTGTTGTTTTTCCATTTCTCCTTTTACTCCGCTGTTGCCGTTTGCATTTGTTGGGTTATAAATTTAATATATATATATAATCATTCAGATATAAGTATTCCTTAAGCCTAACAGATAAAACGGCTGTGATATAGTCAAGCGATATTTCGGCCTTCCTTAGCAAGGTTTCTATACAGGCTCTGGTTAGAAAGACGAACCAATCAGATGGATGTTCGGGTGGAAGCAACCGCGGCAAGCTCAAAATTTTAGAAGTAAGATTTGGTGGGTGATCTTAAGCACGAAAATACCGACAAACAGTTGGATAGTCTTTTCGAGTCTTCGACAGAAACATGTAAGCAGGCAGAGTTGTATCGTATCGAGTCAACTTGAACCAGAGACATAGGCTAAACTATATAACCCGTCAGCTGAACCAACCGTTCGTTTTAAGCTGAAGGATTTCAGCCGAATGTACAGAAATTCTGACAAGTGCGGATTGTGTAAGTGAATGGGAACAGGTCACGCCCCAGGCCTTAATTCAACCTTTGACCACACCCTTCAGTTGACCTTTAAGTTATTATCACTGTAAGACGTTCCAGTCCGGCCACCAAGCTTCAAACTCTCACCTGCACGTGTTTGGAAGGGTCATTATGTCCGTATCCGGGAATTTATTTCGGAGGGGGTTTTGCCCGCATGTCAGACCTAATCCATAACAAAAAATACAAAACAGATATAGATACTGAGTGTCAGGCCTATAAAAAAGATAATTTTCGGAGGTTACTCTCTCTGGTCACGGCTCTGGGTTCTTTATCCTTAGACCTTAGCTGCTTCTGCACGTCTAGGTGGGCCGAGGGGCCGCTGCTCAGATAGCTTGCCATTCAAGCTGAATGGACGTGTTGATGTTGCCCAGACCTGACTGGTAAGGATGGCGGAGGGAGAACGGTCTTTCGGCCGCCCTCTTCGTCTGGATTCTTTCGGTTTCCACTTAAGCCTAGCGCTTCCCATCCTGAATTGTTATCCCCCTTTCTGTATTCTGTCTTGTACTGGATCAATGCTTGCTGCATCTTTCCTCTCGGACGTATTTTACCGTCTGGAGGCACTGCAGATTTCGTCTGTTTCCAAGGAGGGAAAAAAATCGATTCGGATGTCTGTCGTGGTGGTGATTCATTTCAGTAGGAATAAATCCTTATCGGGTCCGAGTCATAGCAAGAGATCGATGGGACTCCAGATGAGTCATTGCAGAATTGTTGTGATTTGTAAAGTAGGTAGAATTTAGGAAGTTGCCCGCCCATTCGGTAGTGTTGGGCGATATTTTGATTTTTTCTGTATTTTCACTTTTGATTTATCGATAATGGTATCTTTTCACGATGTTTCGGTATAGGATACATCTCGTTTCGCCAAAATTTAAGAACAAAATTGAATCTTGGATCTTCTCAAACTCCGTAAAGATAAGAATTGCGTTAGCGAAAACATATTGCTCCAGTTTTGGATATATAAATCTAGGTTATGTTGGACTACTTACAAAAATTACGAATAAACAAATATCATTTTCGATATCGATATTACGTTTCGATATCGATATTTGGTCCGATACATCGATATTTGGTCCGATACATCGATATCGAATATCGGCCAACACTACCATTCGGCATCTTCTAGTAAAAAAAAGTCTGTCGCATAGCCTATAGCCAAAAAGGCAAACTATTTATAATGCCTGAGAAGGGGTTGCTTACTTCAGTAGGACGTGTAGTTGTGCTAGATACCGCCTCGTCTGACGCTCAGCACAAAGGGGCAAAAGCGGATAGCCTACTGACAAACGGTTCTACCGGGAAAAAAACATCAATACTCTAGATGACTAAGTCCAAAACACGCCAGTGATTCTCAGGAAGAAGGAGTAAACGTGTCCGTAACGACTCAAATCCTGAGTCAGCGCAGCTTTGACACCGTTTCTTCCTTTCTTCCGCAGGTACCCGGAGATTCTGCATCGGCTGGGAGAGATAGTCATAAAGAGTATTCTCTTGAGTAAATACATATATTGTCTTCAAATGCTTATTTAAGTTGCCAAAACTTTTTCTTGTTTTATTTCTCCTCCTGTTTTTGGGATCCCAAAACGTAAATGGAGGGATACCTATGACTTCGCAAAAGTTGTCCGTCCGTCTGTGAGCATGATAACTCTCGAAGGGAATGAGATATTTTGATGCAAGCTGGTGTGAGGGTTCTTTGGGTCAAGGGTAAGGTCGAGTTCGTAGATAGGCTCTGTAGCCTTATCGGGTGGGGGACGGGGATCGGATTAAGGGGCAAACAAAATATTTAGAAACAGCTAATGTGATAGTCGATTATGGGGTAAGAAGACATACTGAACACGACCATGAAAACCATTTTCTCGCCGGAAGTGGTTCGTCCGGAATCCGGAGAAAACCGGAAAAATTATTAAAAGCAAAAGTTTTATTTGAAGTTGATTAGATGTTCGATTTAGGGATAAGAAGACATGCTGAATACTTGTGCGAAAATCATTTTCTACCCGGACAACTGGTTCGCCCGGAACTCGGACAAAACCGGAAAATGTGTTAAAAGCAACAGTTTTATTTTAAGTTGATTAGATGACAGATTAAGGGGTAAGAAGAGACGCTGAATCCGTATATGACAAAATTTTTTTAACTGGACATCTAGTTCGTCCGGCATCCGCTGAAACCGGGAAATTTGTTATAGCTTAAAGTTTATTTGAAGTTGATTAGATGTTCGATATAGGGATATTGAGATGCGCTGATTTCACTTCTGAACATTCTTTTTTCGCTGGACAAACAGTTCGCTCGGAATTCGGCCGAAACTGGAAATTTGGAAGAAGTAAAGAAGGAAGTTTCGATCAGTATTGTCAAAATCGATATGGCTTATACAGGTATGTCTAAACTTGGTTGTCTCAGACAGTGGCGTCCCGAGCCTTTCTTCATTGGGGGGTGGGCGCACCTGGTAAAATTGACCGAATATCGGTACCTGATTTTTACTGAATTTATAAAAAAAAAAAGATCGTAAGAACACAGTGAGTTGCCTTCAGGACCCTACAACATAAAAAGTTGCAGAGTATATACAAACAAGTCTAAAGAGAAAAATTGGCGCGTTTTCTCGCTTTACCACTACCAAGATTACCTATTCAAGCCAAAGTTGTCTGGCAAAGGGGTGATCCATGGTAAAGTGGATACGAAGTACGTTTGTTCGGAATTTACAGCAAACAAAACTAGGCTAGTTGTCACGTCAAGAGACGTGCTTATTTCTGACGTAGTGCAATCCGAAGAAGAAAAAAAAAATGAACAGCAACCAGCTGAAGCTACCGTAAATGGTAAAGAACGAGAGCTAAATAAATGCCACTTAAATTACCGAACTTAAATCACAGTAACTGGGTTGAAGCAAATAATGGTTTCGCAGTGTACCGAAAAAAGAAAAAAAATAAGGAACAGATCGAGAGCGGTATTACAACACAATTTGTGTACTGGAATAAAACTCTTGTTAGAACCACCTATTCGGCAAGTCTATTAATAGAAACGGACTAAAGAAAAATCCGGCGAATTACAGTATTCGGTAACGAATCAGAACCAATGAATCTCACCCTTTAATTATGAAATGGACTGACCAGTGACCAAATGCGACCGAATTACCGAATTCGGTAGAGAATGAGACCAAGTAAACAGGTTAAATCACCGGATTTCCGCAGGAACGGACCGAATGCGGCGAAGTCGATGCGGACTGAACAAAAGTTGGATGAATTATCGTATTCGGTCACGAATCAGAACCAAATGAATCTGGCTAATGACCGAATTATGAAAGGGACTGACCGAATTCGACCGAATTACCGAATTCGGTAAAGAATGAGACCAAATAAACAGGTTAAATCACTGGATTTCCGCAGGAACGGACCGAATGCGGCGAAGTCGATGCGGACTGAACAAAAGTTGGATGAATTATCGTATTCGGTCACGAATCAGAACCAAATGAATCTGACTAATGACCGAATTATGAAAGGGACTGACCGAATTCGACCGAATTACCGAATTCGGTAAAGAATGAGACCAAATAAACAGGTTAAATCACCGAATTTACGCAAGGACGGGCCGACTGCAGTGAAATCGTTGCGGACTTAAGAACAGTTGGATGAGTTATAGGATTCTATCACGAATCAGAACCAACTAAATCTGATTAATGACCGAATTATGAAAACTGACCGAATGCGATAGAACAGATACGGACTTAGAAAAGTCTGGTGAATTACCGAATTCGCTAACGAATGGACCAAACAAACATGTTAAATCACCGGATTTACGTAGGGACAAACCGAAAGCGGTGTAATCGATTCAGAGTGAACAAAAGTTGGAGGAATTAGCAAATCCGATAAAGAAGGGGGAACCAATAAACATGTTAAATCACCCAATTTCGAAACGCGAGGACAACGATTTTACGAACAGGGGAGCACGGCTTCGCCGCGATGCCTGTTTTGACCAAATTTTTTGCCTTCGGCGAAAATTTGAACGATTGCTCAAAAAGTTGGGGGGTGCTGCATCCCCCCCCCTTCGTGACGCCCCTGGTCTCAGATGACTAGATATTTGCTAATTAATCTGTTTCCAAATTTCTGCAAACATGTTCAATGATTCTGGCGAAAACAAGACCCAATTGTCTGGATCAAATGTTAAACTTTTGGGATCCCATAGAAACCTTTGGTCTTGTTTATGTTTCAGTTAGGCTACGGCTGTCCGTTGTAGCAAAATTCTCCTTTGTCTGCTTTTGCCTTTTCGGAAACACAGATGTCGTAGGTTGGCATTACCGCGAAATGCGAAATGCGGGTGATGGGTTGGGTTGCTAATTGTGTTAAAGCAGGCAATCAGCAGAAAGTCAATGTTATTGCTAAAGAGTGTCAAACATTTTGTACGCTAAGCTTCTAAATTAATTTATGGTTTTGCCAGGAATTAGACCGTTGCAAACAACTTCATGGTGGTTGCTAAAAGAGTCACTAGATTTTCTCCACAAATGGTATGCATAGTTAGAAGATCTAGTGAGAGTATAGCACTTGTCATCGGTATATCTAGAGAGTACTCGGAAGTCGGAACACTTCTAGATCGTAGAACCTCGATTCGGCGAACTAAGACAACCATCGGCGACACAATGAGCGACCGGTGCAGCATCTAGCAGTAAAATTCTTGATTCGGTTGTAGTCGAATCAAACTCGGAGAGATGTCGCGCAGAGCCAAACGTCCAAATTCAAGAAGAAACAGAAAAAACATAATTTGCAGCAGTCTGCTATTTGCGTTGGAGGCTTCTTTTTATAACCTGAGCCCACAATGAACTTGGGCACAAAGTGGCTGTATGTCACATTTGTTGCTGCAGTTGTAGTGAGAAGCACCTTTGCAAATGAAGAGCAGCACAGTGAGGTTATGCGAGCTCGAGTTGAGGTAAAAATTTACAAAGCCTTTTTTCTGCTTGTCCCTAGGCCCGCCTAGGCCTAGACCCCGAACCATGGCGTTTATCGTAAACTCGCTGCCATTTTCAAACGACGTGCCATGCTAACACCGTTAGATGGTGGTGGCATGTCACTGTTCTTTTTCTGGGGGAATACTGGAGCCTAGGCTATACTATTTCCGTCGGTTTCTGTTTCGGTACACACCTGATGGAATTAGTTTTCTAGCTTAGATTTGCCTTAGATCCACCACAACCTGTCTCAACTCGTTAAACCTGTTGGAAGATGTGTGTTTAAAATCATATTCGATGATAAATCTTTCTAAATTCAGATATTTAGGCACTGTTTTGACCTGGTGACGGAAATAGATCACTGCATCCCGCATCGTTACAGTCCAATAAAGCGACAATATCGCGACAATAAATGTTTCGTCTTTGTTCTTTGTTGACCTGTTAGTGTTGACTAGGGTAACTATCCTAGTTCCTGAACGATTTTCACACTTACTGGCAGATTTCTTTTTAAAAAATTGCAGTAAATTTCACTGAGCAGATAGATAAAACTCTCATCAATCGATAATACATTGTAAAACTGGCTTACTTACTTGTAGGTGCCACCTTTATACTTCGAAGCGGATAGGGGTAACAGTATTTTTTCTGTGCACGAGTAGCATTTCTCAATTTCCGGACGCCAAGAGATCAGAAAACCCTTCGGGATACCAATGTTCCCGAATTTTTCATCTCAGTTACCGAATTTAGAATCAAAACCAAAACTGATTGTCGGTTTCCAAACGGCACACTGTGTCTTCATAGCTGCAGCACCTGCTTAACACTAATCGAAGGTTAGCTGCATTCCTTTTCATCTTTCCAACCGTCTTTTAGTGCAAGCATATTGTTTATAACAAGTACTTAGTAATTATACTTAAGTAAAATTCTCTGAATGTTCATCCCACATGTTCTTCTCGTTCGGATTCATAAACCATATGTTCGAGAACCGGGATTGTTTTTCCGAACGATTTTTCTTTGACCGTTCGGGGACCGGAAATCTGTTGTTCAGATCGACTACCAGGCTTTCCGTTTTTGTAAAAGTCCGAAAGATAAGCAAAATCACTTGATAAACGATTTGTTAGAGTGGTTCTAGCCGATGAAACTATAAAAAACAGGCGGAAACCACAGAAATAGGAACTCGAGGATTTCATTCGGTAACTGAAACATGCATGCAACCAGTTTTCGAACGACAGTACCCTCTGCCAAAATTGTTTAAGCATGTTATAGGAAGCGACATCAATAAAACATTATGTACGTTTCGTAAGAAAGAACCCCTCTTTCAAATGGTGTTATAATTTATAATTTAAAAACTTTCCAAGGCAGAAGCAAACAAATTGCAGAAGAGCTCTTTCCAAGTATCAGATTTACTTTCAGGTTCTTTTCTTCTTTTTGAGTGCGAGTTGATGGAGGAAAGTAACAAGTAAGGAAAAAAAAAACACCACTACTCAGTGAGAAGAAGCGCGAATTTAAAAAAATTTATCCCAGCGTGTAATCTTAAGCTAGAGGCTTCTATTTTTTTTTCCGAACATCAAACTCATTGAGAGGTTGAAGTTCGGGAACTAGGATAGTTACCCTAGTAGGAGAGACTGGGGTGACTCCAGGATATTTTTTACTCCAGGGTCTCTGTAAGTCACAATTTTGAAGTCTCGGATTAGGTTTTTGTTAAACTTAGAATGGTCTGTTGAATACTTTGGATGGTGTAAACAAAATTAAAAGAAGAAACAAAAATAATGGGCCAACATCTCCAAATCTAGCTCTAAAAACACATGCCAATATACACTCTTGGCATGTGTTTTGCAGTAAACTTTGCTTGGTATTGGATTTAGTGTTTTATTTCAGCATTAGTTCAGAGTTTTATGATGCCCAAATTAACGCACAGTAATGGGATGTGCTCTAGCCCAAAACTACTCAGCTTGGTCTCAAGGAATATTTATTTCAAAGTCAACTGCTCTGTTCAAGTTAACTAGCCGATTGTTCAAAGAAGCATACCTCTACTGTATGACCTTAGCCACCAAAAGCCATTCTTCAGTCACAGGTGCTAAGACTGTTTTGTACTTTCTAGAGCTGTGGTGGATGACGACTGAACAAACTCCCAGAAGTGAAGCGGTTTATCTACGATGATATTCCAAACTAGTAAGTAGCATGTACTGGAAAATCAAAGGTTTGCTAGGAGTGGATGTGTTCTCTGTATTTGCCTGAATTTTTACTTTGGACGGAAATTTAGAGGTGAAAGGTTATTATTTTTGATACATTAATCATTTGGTGGTAGGAAAGGGTGAAAAGACAGAGCTATCTTTAGCTGATTCTCATTGAATTTGGCGAGTAAAAGGCATTCTCTTCGTTAAAACGAAGTGGGGCTAACATTTAAAAAAAAACAGTTTTGCAAGACAAAAAACTTCTGGCAAAGATATAGTCAGCTAAATTGGAGGAGGCTGAAAAAACGGAGCCATCTTTATTTAGCTGATCTGTCTAATTTGGCACTTAAAAGACATGCTCTTTGTTAAAAGCAAGTTGGGCAAACTTATTAAAAAAAAAGAAGAGGAAAGACTTTGCAGGGCTTGCCTAAATTTGCGAGTTTTGTATGTGGCTGGGTTTTCGTTTTTCACACACTTCAATGATAACGAGTTGAAAAAATTAAGCATTTTGATTCCTGTAAAGCCAGGCATTCTGGTACGTATTATCAGGGGCGTTATGTATGGGGGGTGTTAGGGAGGGATGCCCCCCCCCCCCCGAATGTTTTCGGCAAGTCAGTAAATAAATAACCGCATAAAGCTCCGCAGTTTGTCGTAAAAACAGTTGATTTTTTCATGAAAACAGCTGTTTTTCTGAAGTTTGTCTCTTTTTAGGCAACTATATTTTTTTTAACAGTCGGTGACAAATGACCAGCCAGTCGACCTCTGAGCGTTACTAGCCAAAATGTTTTTTTGTTTTTTTTGTAGGGGGGGGGAGGGCAAGGTATTTTCGTGATTTTTACCCGACTGTTTTACGTCGTTTTTTAAGAAACAAGTGCGCAAGCGCTCAGACATGGAGTGTAAAAGTAAAATGTTTATCACATTTATATACAAACAGCTTTAGAACCAAGACATTTCTCTTCCCCAATAACCAAAACAGTTATTGAAATAACCTTGTAATCACCCCGCTTTAAAAGCTTTAAATGTAAACAAATCGCCATTATAAATCCAAAGAAATGTTGAAGATCTTGCATGAATAGCATTTGTTCGAACACTGAATGGTCTGCCTGCCAATCCCACCCTTTAAACCTCTTGTTCATTAGCAAGGTAATAACAAGTGCAATAAACCAATTCGTAGCAGACTAATGCCCCCTTTGTCACAATTCATTAAGTACAGCATATCATCGATCATATGACAAAACAGTCGAGTTTCCATCTGTTCATTAAAGATTAAAGTACGTCGCGTCGTCTTATATGTTGATGTTACACCAAATCTTGATCCATAGATATATCTCCCCAAATATACAAGAGTCATAGACGAACTTAACTCATGGAAATCTGGGCCCAGCTGCCCATGAACGGGAGGGGGGGGGGGGGGGGGGGTCGGGACCCATCAAACTGCATATTTACACCTTTTTTCCTTAAGAATACGAGATTACAGTTTGATTCCAGTCACGGGTCAAAAACTTTTGTCATGGCCAGTTTTGGGCCCACTTACCCATGAACGAGTAGGGTTTGGGTGGTTCAACTCTACCCGGTCCCTATGATCCTAAAGCACAAAGGAATTTCATCGCCTTATCTCCACTTATTGTCAAATTAAAAACATTAAAAAATGGGCAATCTGTGCCCAATTGCCCCTGAACCAAGTGGGGGTGGGATTTGGGACCTGCAACAAGTAAAAAGAGACCACAATGCTCACAATCCTACCAAGTTTCAACTTGATACCTGTTGATTCCCGGCAAGGGTAACGAACTTTACTCCTGGGCAATCTGGGCCCAGTTGCCCATGAACGGCATGGGTGGGGGAGGTACAACTTTAAAACCAATTTCCCAGCCGTAGGAGCTACACGTCCAAGAAATTTCATTGTCCTATGTCCAGTTCTGGTCAGGTTATGAACATTATTCACTGGGCAATCTGGGCCCATTTGTCCCTGAACCGATTGGGTGTGGGGGGGTGGAACCCCCAAAAGACACAACTAGACCCCAATACCCACAAGCGTACCAAGTGAAATTGATACTTGCACTCGTTCACGAGTTATGAGCTCCACAGAATATGGTGAAAACCGAAAACTGAAAGCTGCTACAGCGCTAATAGTGGATTGTTCCAAGGAACACTCCACTAAAACGACTGTTTCCAAGAAAAAAATTCACTGTTTTTAAAGGACACCTGAACAATGAAACCATACTTGAACACACCATGGAGAATACATTTACAGACATGGACACGGAGAGTATTCTTCTCCTGAGCGTGACGTTTTCAAAGTAGGGATTATTGTTTCCGGAGGCTTGCACATGCAGACTCCAAGACAAAAAGCGCAATTCATTCAAATCTTGAACAGCGCTGGCCGGATCGTATTAGAATTTCTTCTAGATATACGTTTGGGCTTATCTGGTTAAAAAATATTCCAGAAGAAGGGTTGATTGGAGAAATTTGTTCATTTCTAAAATTGCTCGGTACTGAAACAAGGACAGATTCAAAATGGAGCAAAAATCATAGCTTGGAAACGGTATTTCGTATTTGGATTGGGTTTTCTGCAGGCAATGTTAACGGAAGTCATACAGATAGGGATGATACTTGGTACTCTTCATTCAGGTGTCCTTTAAGAAAAATCATGGCGCTCCACGGTTGATTTTTTACCGACTGGCCGAGAACACTTGGGGGGCATCCCCCCTCCCCTAGATCCTACGTGACGCCCCTGGAACGCCTCTTCATATTGTGTCTCTTTGCATGTCCGTTTAAATAGGATAAGTACTTAACGTGATTTTCTCAACTGAACTTCCTTCTAAAAATGGGCATAGCCAGTTTCGGTATAGAATGTAGAACACGAAGTTGTGAGTAGGACCGGTAAGGTAGTCCTGTTTGGCAGTTTGAGTCATGTGAGGAGAATTGCTTATTATATATTTCCCTTTCAGTCACAATGTGGAGTTTAGAGTTGTTCCTGGTGCCTCTCCCAGCCTTCTTCTCTTGAACAGATTAGATCAAGTAAGCTGTTTTATTAACTTATTTATTTAAGGCAAAATAACTAAAGTGTAAATGCTATTTATCTAGTTTTTCCCTACTCTATAAAATTGGGCCTGTCTTGCTGATTTGCAGATTTCCGAGAGTAAGGAAAAAATAATGACTGGACTTGAAGCAACTACACCCGATCATTTTTTGATATCTCCAGCCGAATGGATTCCTGCCAAATTTGCTTTTTGAGGTTTCTTGTCAAATTGGTATTTTCCAGTTTGCGCGCCTAGTATAATTGGAAACGCTACCCCAAATTATAGCGTAGGACTCAGCGACAACACAAGATTGAAAACTCAAGAAAACTCTCAGCCTATATATTTTTTTTTTCACATAGGTTATTTATCTAACAAAAAACAAGATTTCAGCGCGTGGCCGCCTTTGGCCTGCATATGAATTAGTAGGATTTTAATGATAGATAAAATATGACTATTTTCTGGAAAATTGCAAAAAATACCTTAAAAATGCAAAAAGATTTGAACGATAGATAAAATATGACTAGTTTCTGGAAAATTGCAAAAAAATATCTAAAAAAATGCTAAAAGCTTTATCGGCAAACGCCGACAAATTTTCGGCGTGCCGCCGATAAGTTTCCGAACGGATGGGTCAGCTAAGATTTGCTCCAACGATATTTTGACCCTTAATGGCAAGGGTGTTCGTTTGATTTTATCCTGAAGAAACGACCTTGCAGCTATAGTCTGACGAGAAACTCTTGCCAACTACCAAGTAGGCCAAAACATCGTTGGAGCAAATCCTCGCTGACTTGTTCATTTCAATCAATCAATCAAGTTTAATCCGAATAGCTAAAAGCTAGAAAAGGAATACAAATTTACAAAATACACAGACACACAAGAAACAAATTAACTAATACACTTACAAGAAATTACCAGAAATAAATGATGGAATGAAACTACGTAAAAATTGGGTAGAAGAATTAGCGGGATATGTGGAAAACTTATTGCCAGTATTCCTCTCGGACCGACGCACGGAAGACGGGAGGGGAGGGGGGAATAGATGGTTTATCTGGGGACAACACGTTATCTTAGCTCCAAATTTGTTTGAAAGAGTATTTCTACGTACGGATAATTTAGGAATGTCAAGTTTAATGAGAGCCTCTTCGTATGTAATATTATGATTTCGCGCCATTTTATATATAATTTGCAGTCAGCTTGAGCTGAAAGAGTACTTGAATTTAATTACAATCAATCAATCAGTAATTTTATTAATCTATATAAAAATGGCACAGAACTTGCTCATACGGAATTATGAAAAACAATAAAGGAAAGAAAAAGATCCGACTAAACTGATGGAAATGACTGTACAAACGCACTATAGATGGCACCTGTCTAGAGGAGAGTCAAAACTCGACACGGCGTTGGGACACAGCCACAAAGGGATCAGTAACGTCGTAAATTTGCGTGAGAGAGAGACTTTATTTTAAAACGACTTTCACAGCGCGTGGCGCCGAATTAGCGCTTCACGTCAGGTTATTTATACACTAATCAGATAAAAACCGATCGTCAACGAAAAGCTGAGTCAACACAACAAAATAATACACAAATCACTGGTTAATAAGGTTTACAAACGCAGGTATGAAACTCTTCCTGTATCTCTCGTGGATTGGTGGGAGAGGTTGAAGGGTGGGGAGTTTCGGGGAGTTGGGTCTTTGAGGTCAGGATCTTAAAGGTAACTTTGCGGTTACGAGCCCACGAGGGACGGCCAAGTAGGTACTTAGCATACTTATAGAACAATTTGCGAATTGTCCTTAAATCAGTTATGCTAAATAACTTTGAAAAGGAGATATGGCTAGAATCTGGGGGATTGTGTAAGCGTTGCAAAATGTAAGTAAGCTGTCGTCGGAACTTCTCAAAATTGGCCTTTAAAACCTGTCAAAATGAGCGTGTTCCACCCTTGTAACAATAGTTACTATTTCCGTTCCATCCTCACGAAAAGTTACTACGCTGACCGTTCCAACCTTGTCGGAATAGTAACTATTAGTTACTATTTGCTTACCATGCTCGGGAGCGTGGTAAGCGTAGTAACCACGCATCTCTGGAACGTGATTGGTCGGATTCGCCCCTGGCGTGAGATCCTGCTGGAAAATAGAAAAATCGTTCCAGCCTTGACGGCAAAAAGCCAGAATTCGTGACGTCATGCGTAGTAACTACGGTAAGTAGGATGGAACACGCTCAATGTGAGTACCTGCATTTCAACCCTTCGTCAAATTGTTCGAGTGCATCAAAGCTTCTATATCTCTTGGACGTCAAATCAACAGACTCTCTGCGGTGTCTCGGCACAACATTCAAATCTTCACTGTCGAAATTTTGCTCTTCGGTTGTTCAAGAAGTTTATAAGTCGATCCGTATCGCCTATAGGCGCATCATCCCCAACCGGGGGCGCTATAATCGTAAAGCTTTGGGAAATTTGTACAGCACCTTCTGCGCTCCTTCTATACTATTTCGTTCTGGCATCACTCATGTTCTGCGAAAGAAGGAGATTAAAAAGATGAGATCATGTTATTTTAAATATGCAAAGGACCTGCTCCACTTGTCGAAATTATGTCATATCCATACATTGACGGAGAAATTCAAAATTCAAGATGCAAGTGTTTCCCTTTTGGATGTTTCGTCATCACTTTCAAAACTCATGGACAACAAGGCCCAACCAGCACACGATGTCGTCCACTGCTTCCTGACCGAAGATAAAAAATTAAGTGTCTTCTTCTGTGTGTATATATGTGTTTTGTTTGTTTTGTTTATTTTCGTCATTTACTCCGCCTTTCCAAAATGGCGGGTCATCAATAAATTACTTACTTACTTAGTTACTGAAAAAGCTAAATTAAAAGGAATATGGCGAGCTAGTTCTGTAATATATAACTATAACCAGGAACATCAGAACCACCCTCCCCTCCCATCCCAGAATCATCCCCTCCCATCTTCCGTGTGTCGGTCCGAGAGGAATACTGGCATTCAATTTTCTCCATATCCTGCTAATTCTTCTACCCAAATTTTACGTAGTTTCATCCCATCATTTATTTCTGGTCGCATCTTGTAAGTGTATTAGTTAATTTGTTTCGTTCATGTGTATTTTGTAAATTTGTATTCATCTTATAGCTTTTAGCTTAAAGGACACTTGAAAAATGAAACCATACTTGAACACGCCATGGAGAATGCATTTACAGACATGGCCACGGAGAGCCTTCTTCTCCTGAGCGTGACGTTTTCAAAATAGCGATATTCGTTTCTGGAGGTTTGCACATGCAGACTCCAAGACAAAAAGCGCAATTCATTCAAACCTTGTACAGTGCTGGCCGGATCGTATTGGAATTTCTTCTAGATATACGTTTGGGCATAACTGGTTAAAAGATATTCCAGAAGAAGGGTTGATTAGAGACATTTCTTCATTTCTAAAATTGTTCGGTACTGAAATAAGGATAGATGCAAAATGGAGCAAAAATCGTAGCTTCGAAACACTATTTCGTATTTGGATTAGGTTCGCTGCAGGCAATGTTAACGGAAGTCATACAGATAGGGATTATACTTGGTACTCTTCATTCAGGTGTCCTTTAAACCTGATTGATTGATTGACAAAAAAAAAATCACAAACCCAAGCTTTGACAAACGAGTATCGGCGTCAATCCGGAGTTGATATTCGTTATTTTATTTGCATTTGTATGTCGTTCAATTCGCATCGTTGTTCTGGTTTTAGTTACATGTCGTTTTATGGTTTGTTGGTTCCGCATCGTTTTTCTGTTGGTATTGTGTTGGACCTTATGATTTAGTTGTTTTTTTGCTGAGGACGGTTTGCCGGAAGTGCAACCGAAATCATCATCTTAGCTGATCAAGAAAAAAAAAACCGAAAATCACGGTTTTCTATTTATTTTGTAATGAATGGTCAGCTTTGCTTCAAACATATATGCCCAACAGACATTCTTCAGGGCACCCTTCAAGTGAACTTGAGTCGTTCCATTCAGTTAACATTTAAGGGACAACTCTTCATTCGGACATAAAGGAGTTATGCTGTGAAACTGAATTTTAAGTGGGCAACCATTCAGTTGAACTTCAAGGAGCTTTGCTATCTAATCAAGCTTTAAGGAACAACCTTCCAGTTGAACTTCGTCAAGTGGAGTGGTGTCCTTTTGTTGAACTTGTAAGGGTATAATCCTTTAGTTGTACTTAAACTGAAAAAAAAATCTTGAAGTATTTGCTACTGGGATTAATCTTGTCTCTAAAAAGATAATCTTATCTCGTTAAAGGTAAGATTAATCCCAGTAGCAAATACTGAAATTAACTTTAATCCTTACTCGGAGAAAGTTTGTACAGTGTGGAATGTGTCTTCCTAGCTTCATCTGTTTCTCCCAAGTTTTAACCTGCTTCCTTTCTTACAGTCTCTCGAGAAAATCGACATTGCAAAATTAAGTCGAGAAGAATGCAACCAGCTACTCGTCAAAAAGGGATTCTACAGGAAGTCTCATCCACAGGGTGAGGTTCCGGAAGAACACAGAGAAGGCCCATACAGGGAGCGGGAAGACCTCTAAACTTCACTTTCATCATTTGACCGAGTGTCGTTCTATGTCAGGGAAACCACTCTTTGCTCCATTCGTCCAACTCTTAAAATGAAGTTTATCGGCCGAAAATGCGATGCATTGGCTTTAGACTGATGAAAACAAGGGCAGGATGAACAAAGGAGTGAGGGATGGTGTGATTTTCTAGTGGTGTCGTTTTTGCATTTTATTTAATAAATGGGTTTTGATATTTCTTGGGTTACATAGAGCAATCACTTGGAACAGAAAGCACCTCCTGTTTCAGTTCCTGCAAACCAGAACCAAACGGCCGAGGACTTCGGCAGTGTTTCCCATACTCAGCTATTCAAAACTTTCGAACACCTTTCATAATACTATTACTTATGTGAGCGTATATTTTTATTTAGCCGAAAGACCATGTAACGGACACGACATGTACCACAAAACAGAACCCAAAAGAACCAATCTTTCTACACGAAGATTGAGCGCTTCTAGAAAATATTAAAGTTTAACTGAAAAGCCAACTTATTTTTGTGTCATTTAACTGAATGCACTGAATTATTTGGATTCTGCAAAGGTATTTTTTATTTGCCAATATCTGCTCCAACGACGTTCAGAATATCTACAGCCGTCCTCACAACGAAAATTCTACTATGTCGCGGGAAATTTTAATCTCGGCTTCTCAGTGGGCAGTGGTGAGATTGCTTAGTGTCTGAACAACATCATACATCTTTTTCGTAAGGCACACAACAGAAATAAAAGTGCATAGAAGTACCACAAATCCCACGGAAATTTCACTATTTGAAAATCGATTATTCGTGAACAGCGGAAAAACGAAGTAACGCATTTTCAACGGGTCTTCGAGCCAATTTAAGCGAATAAGTGATATTTAACTAAATTGTCCCATCCCAGCCCTTTTCTGTTAAACTTTAAGCCTAAAAATTTCGGACGACGAGGTTAGGGTTCATAGATTTCAGAGCCTCGTTTTTGTTGCATGCTGCAAGTCCACTTCTCGGCCGATTCCGGACTGATTCTTTCTACATCAGTTTTTGCACTGCAGCGCTTCGGAGGAAGACGGCAGCGCTTCTCGAGAATCGCGGACTTGCTCACCGACCAAGTCCGTGCTTCACTGGCAGCGCTGCCGCTTCAACCAAGAAGAAAGTGAATCCAAAAACGCATATTGTGCAAAAGCAAAGCAGCGATGCGGCAGCGCTATTGCAACAAAAACGAGGCTCAGGACACGGAGAAGGACACCCAACAAATTTAAGCCGAAAACGCAAAAGCGCCTCAAGGAGGAAGTGTGCCAAATTCTCCTCCATTTTGTAAAGGTAGGTCTCCCCCGGTCGCCTTTCTTCCTATTGGAATGTTTCTTCATGCTGAGGATTGGCAGACTACTAGAGCGGGGATGGAACCAAAGTTGCGTTTTAAGCAATTAGTGTGTTGAACTCGAATCCTAACGCGCTGTTACGGGTGACAACCCGTTTTCGGCGCCCATGTTTTGCATAAAAGAACCATGCACGGGATTTGATCTTAGTTGCGTTTTTGATCGAAGTTTGAAGTTACCTTCAAACCTAAAGGTCTCTGTTTAAATACCGGTTTTGGTCACCGGTCACAGTTTTCTTTTTCTTTCAAACTCTGACCGTCGAACTTGTGAGTTAGCAAGTTCGACGTTTGCTTGAAACGTTGAAGAAATTGCGACCGGGAAAGGATCGCCGGAGTCGTAAAAAGACTATTTAAGCAAACGGTGAACTTCGAAGGCGTTTGAAAACGGAAATTAAGCAACCGGCTAAGCCAACGGCGAACAAAACTTCGATAAAAAAACGCAACTATTCTACCGAGTCCGTTTGTGTTTGGATTCGGCGTTGAACTCGAAAGAAACACGGGAGCTAAAAACGCTTGAAGCCATAGAACACGGAACCCGTGTTAGGCTGCGCTCCGTAAAAACGACTTGTGACGAACGCGGGTTGAGAATCGCAAGCCTGAAAAACGCAACCCAATATACAACAAGACTGCTCCTTCGGCACACGCTGACTGCAATTCATGCATGATGTCAGTAGTGGATATTAGTTGGGATTTGTTCTGGCGATATTTCGGCCCTTCCTAGCGAGGGTCTTCTTCAGGCTCTATCTAGAAAAAGCTAGATCACGGGTTCGTTTTTCCGGCTAGAACTTGAAAAGGAATCATAGGAGGGGAATCATGGGCCGAAATATCGCTAGTCGATTGATAATGAAAGTAGACTCGCTAACTAAAATTTTATTGATGTAAATATGATGATAAAAACACAGATTATCTGTCCTTCCAATCCAAAGTAAACTTGTAGACGTCTATTGCCCATAGAGCTTTAGAGTTCTGTCCATAGAGACAGAGGCCAGGAATGACGCGTTACGTCCAAACCTCACTCCCGTTACCATTGCTGTGTGGTCATTCGAGACAAAGATGTCGTTCCACTGTTTGCACATATAGACCCTACGAAAAAATGGAAGAAAAATATTAAATCAATGGTGAGTGTAAAATTAGTAATTAATGCTGCGACCCAGTTTGTTCAACTGAGTGACTAATTAGTATCTAATCACCTATTCACTTTAAAGTTAAGCCCAAAGCTCATTCAAATTCAAATTCACTTTATTTATCCAAAAATTCTTCATTGCGAAAAATAGCATAGGAAAACGTCAACAAAATTTCACTAACGTACAAGTACATAATATACTAAAAACTTCACGCAATATCCAATTTTGGTACAATTTTGGCTAATATTATATACAATTTGTTTCTGTTACAATAATATTCAATCATCGGGTCAAATACTTATGACTACGTGTAGAAACAACACACTGAAATCACTATTAATAAAACAAATATAAACTTGGTCACAACTGATAAAAATAACAACAATATAATCAAACAGAGTTAAAATGGCGAATAAAATATGGCGCAAAAGATTTCAGATATCGCTCAGATGATTCATGGGATGAGTCCCATGAGTCCCCTCATGGGACTTCATTAAATGATTTGAGTTAGTATTTAAAGTCAAATGTAATGTGTTTTATTCGTCAATGGTTTGGTGTCTGTTCACCAGTACATAAGTCTGTAAATAAACTGTACATAGCTATCGAACCTGGTCCTGTCTATATCCATATTATATGACAGAATTGGTGTCGTTTCTATTATCCTTTGAAAACACGAGCTCATAACGCACTTGATACGAGTAGGCGGTACAAGAAAGCAGACGAGAACGTCGCAACATACACACGCCATACCAAAATGCTGTTCGGACCTAATAACATCCTATGTACTTTCACTCGCGTCTGAGCCTTTCCGGCATCGACTGGGATCATCTGGGGCAAATGACTGTTCTGACTCCCAAGCATTAGCCCAATAAATCCACTCGTTTGATCCTTGACGTGCCACATGATTTCCGTTACCTCCCTCAAACTCCCCCTACCGCGGCCGAATCTGGTTCGGACATCTGAAGCATCTTCTCTTACCATCTATCAAGTTTCACTCGTATCTGCCCATTTTTTTTACCCCCCCCCCCCCCCCCTCCGTGGTCGGATGTGGTTCTCACCCTAAAATATGTCATCTAGGGCATATGCTCTCTCTATATTCCAAGTTTTATTTAATCGCAGCGCTCGTTAGACCCATATGCGAGCCACACAATTTCCGGGACTACCCCTCCAGCTGCCCCTACTGTGGCCGAATACGACTTGTCGAGCAAGTTTGATTGGAATCAGAGCATAGCCTATCTGTAAATTTCTGGTCCCCCCCCCCCTCCCCCTACAGTGGCCGGATCCGGTCCGGACGCCAAATAACAAAACTCAAGGCTGCATAAACTCGGTAGGCTACAGTCCAGCTTGCATCCCATTCGGTCTATCCGTTCGGGTTTTTTGTGCTTGTCTAAAGTTTCGCCCCAACCCCCTCCAACTCCCCCAACCGTGACAGCATGTAGTTAAACGCACATTTTGCATGTCTAGGTCATCTATTCTTTTCATCTGTTAAGTTTCACCTGAATCGGACTATCCGTTCGTGACTCGAGGAAGTCAATTTCTGTATTTCCCTTCCCTCACTCTCCCAAAAATGGTCGGATCCGGGACTAGAAGTTTTCTAGGGCGTTGTATCGGGTTCTTAAGTCAGTTTGGTCGGGTCACTAATACGCCTGCAAGTTTCATCATCTTGAACTATTCTAATTCGCGATCACCAGAATTCCGGGAGACCCCTCCAACTCCCCCCGCAGAGCCCCGCCCGACACGACCTTACGTATCTAGACCTAGCCCCCCCCCCCTCCACAAGTAATGGATCCGATCCAGGCTTGACATGGAACATCTGAGACGGTAACTCTTTCCACTTGCCAAGTTTCATTCAAATCAGATCACCCGTTCAAATATTTCCGGATTCCTCATCCTTCCGCTCCCCCACAATGGTCGTATCGAGGAAACGAGTATTCTCAAGTCGGTCTGTTCGGGTTACTGACACGCCTGTCATGTTCCATCGTCCTAGCACACCAGGAAGTACCGAACACACGGGATTACTAGAAATCCGGACCCCCCTTCAACTCTCCCACGGTGCCTGAATCTGGTCCGGTTATGTCAATGACATGTCTAGGACTTGCGCTTTTTCTTCCCACCAAGTTTCATCCCGATTACTCCGCTCTAACCGTTTCCCAAGATTTCCGGTTGCCCCCCTTCAACTCCCCTCAAAGTCACCGCACCCGGTCCGGATTTGAAGTGGGATGTCAAGTTCTAAATATCAAGTTTCATTGAGATCTGATCACCCGCTCGTAAGTTAAAAATACCTTACCTTTCCGGAAAATCCGGACGGACAGAAATTACAATCGCTACATGGCACTTGGCCGAATGCAAGTGCCTTACTACATATAAATAATATGATACAGATAATTCTTTCCATGAGATATACCCTCGAAAAGAATAGAGTGAGCAAAGATAATAAATTAATACTAATATAAGAAAGACGACATTATAATAATATGATGCAAAAGAATGTAGCCTTTCGCCTCACTATATTCCGAAAAGTGTCATTGAATTTATAAAGAATAGAATAGAATAGTAATTTATTCACTCACACTTTCACGGTTACAAAACCAAAATTGGTGAGTATTGTCATAGCATAAACATGAAATGACATGAAATAAAAACATAATGTGCTCTTCACCGAAATAAACTTAAATTTCTTTGCCCTTGACTAGTGTTAGTGACCAGAGGCGTCACTAGCCAAAATGTTTGGGGGGGGGGGGGAGATACATTTACCGACTGGCTGGTAATTTTTACCGACTGTTTCTGCAGAAAAAACGACTGTTTTCAACAATAAAAAATTACAGTTTTGAAAAAATCGACTGATTTTCAGAAAAACCGACTATTTTGACGAAAAATAGCGGCACTTCGCGCCGACTCGGTTATTTTTTACCGACTGGCCGACAGCACTGGGGAGGGGGAGTCCCCCCCCTCCCGTCATGGCGCCCCTGTTAGTGACACGTACCAACTACCACCAATCCCTGGCATAAGCCCCTAACGTTTCCCAGGGAAGGGCAATTTGTCTTGATTCGATTTCTATCTTCGTTTCGACGCAGGTACGATCTCCGAAGAATTAAACCGTTTACTTTGTTTTAAGATAAGGTCCATTGCCAGTGGTCAAGCCACACGCCCGTAGCAACAAGAAAAAGAAAGATGACAACATACTCTTTTAAGATAATAGGCGTATTCTCGTCGTTCCCCGAGGACTCCGCTTGAGAGGAGCCCCCGCGTTTTTGTTTGTCCCTGGGACTCACTCCCCGTATTCTCTCTCCACGGACTGGGAATGCTCCGTTTATCATCACTATCATCAAAAAGTACTCCCTTACAGATTCGGAGGGGAGTACATTTTTGCCGTTATTGGTGCAATGTAAAATTTTTAAAAACAATCTGAATAAACAAAACAAAAAATAAAGTGGATCCAGACTAATTTCGTCAACTACATATTTTTTTTTCGAGCAAAATCCGTTTTGAAGGCATTCCCCATGTTCTCGCTGTTTTCTGTACGCTGAGTCCGTGTGGAGTATCTCCCTCTATTTTCGCCGTTCCCTTCGATTTCCCGAGGGGTCCTCGGGGAACGGCGAGAATACGCCTAATGTACACACTGTTTACGGTATTAGGTGGTTGCATGTCAAAACTAGTGTTGTCTATATTGGATATCGATAACGATTTATTCATATATCGGACCAAATATCAATATCGGATATCGAAAGCGATATTTGTGCATTGATAATTATTGTAAATAATCCAGCATAACTTACATTTATATATCCGGAACTGGATAAATATGTTTTCCGTAATTCAATTCTTATTTATTCGGAGTTTGAGATAACGACAATTTTGTTCTTGAATTTTGGCGAAACGTGACGTATCCTATAGAGCCAAACACTAGTCAAAACAGCGACTGGGCGAAAAACGCGAGTCAATTCCGCGTCGGTCAAAACAGCGAAATTCAATTGAGTGGTCTCCCGAACGCTTCTTATAGCAACAAGAAACGCCTGACATTCTAGTAATTGCGCTGACAGCACCTTCAGTACAGAGAACATCGGGTTTCATCTTTTCCTCCTGTACAGGTTGCCGCATACTTCCAGAAGCCGTTGCTTTTTCTGACTAAGTAAAAATAATAGTTGCGTTTTTGCAGATACTATGGTATATGTTACCATGGTAACTGGATTTGCAATTAGTCGCTTTTGCAGTTACTGTGGTATCTGATAGACGCTGCTCTGCAAAAACGACAATTGCCGAATTTGCACTTTACGAAGTCATCCCCCCCAAAAAAGTGCCAAACTTCTTTCCCACCAATTTGAAAAAAAAGAAAGAAAAAAAAGGCTTTGATCGTGGTATCAGATACCACGATAACTGCAGTTAGACAGTGATATCAGATACCATGCTATCTGCAAACACGCAACTAATAATAGGGTATCTGATACCCCAGTATAAAGTCGTTTTCGCAGTTAGCGCGGTATCTGTCCAGTTACCATGGTATCTAAAAAGGTCATCTCCCTTTCATCATCACCAACAACGAGCCTAGGTTTACGTCAAACTCGTGTGAAATAAGTTTGGCAGTTGGCACTTGCAGTTGCCGTTTCTGCTAAGTATCAGACACCATGGTAACTGCAAAACCGACAAAATCCAGACACAGTTACCGCGGTATCAGATATTATGGTATCTGCAAAAACGCAACTGATGAACAACCATCTTTTGTGACACCTATGCTTCAGATAACTCGATACTGTTGTCTGAGACGCATAATTCGGAAGTTCTTTTAAGCTTTATAACTTGATCCTTTAGATAGATAGATAGATAGATAGATAGATAGATAGATAGATAGATAGATAGAACTTGATCCTTTAGCCCGCTACATCGAACAATACCGACAAACATGCTGATGAGTCGAACTAAGGATAACTGAAACACTGGTACAACAGCGAAACTACTTCTTTCTTTAAAGTTTGACTGGAAAGGCAGCTTATTTTTACATATGATGTTTAAAAACACTAAGTTATTTTGAGCATCTAATGAATTTTGAAAAAAAAAATTCACACGGCACTATAGAAATAACATTTAGAATGTGCGCTGCTTGCACGACAACCCAAAACTCATCAAGAGGCGGATAATTCGAATTTCAATAAAAGCTACATTTCCTTGTGTACGGACGCTAGTCGCAGCTTAAGAAAATAGGAAAGTGGCGATAAGGTAAGTCTTTTTGTTTTCTATGTACTTGCTTAATATTTTAAGCATAGAGGCACAAGCACATAGAGGTGCCACAAATCCGAAAGGATCAGTTCATTCGATTAAATCGAGTATCTATGAAAAGCAGACAAACGAAGTAACGCTTTTTCATCGGGTTTTAAGGCCTATTTAAGTAAGTAAGTTGAGCGTCACTAGACTGTCAGATTCAGTTGAACTTTAAATGCCTCTCAAACATTAGACAACTGGCTCTGGCCTGTTATTGGGTAACAACAAATAAAACGCGTCATTTCTCCTTAAAATTCATGAAGCGAAACTCTATCTGGCTCATGTAGAACACGGACAAGAAATCCCGTCGAGTAGAAAGGAATTCAACTTGAAATGATTCCGTTCGTGAAAACAGCTAGGAAAAAAGTCTAGCAGGACGGGAATCCCTTGAAAAGAATTTCGTCGACGGCACTGGTGAACAAGACTAAAAAAGACTAGCTAGCTTTTGTGATCAGCAGTCACCAGTACTGATGTCATAAATGCTATCAAAACAAATTTTATTGTGTCATATTTTCCAGCTTGAAGACGTAGCTTTTTCCCTCGTGTGTAAACATAATCTTGTCGCCAAGAACGGATTCTGTTCAAGTTTTCCTCTACTTGTAAACGCTGCATCAGCTGTATAAAAACCTTTGAAATATTATTTGCAGCGCAAGCGTCACCTCAGTCCCTCAAAAGGGCGACCTTTCAACGGGAGGTCACAAGAACGGAAGCAAAACAAACATTAAATTCATTTGCTCTTACCTGACATCCGACCCGGCAACTGCTAGATACGTTCCACTTTGGTCAAAGCAGAGATCCTTGACTTCGTAGTTTCCATCGAGTTGGATGGTTTTGAAGTTTTTCAGTTTTCTCAAATCCCAGATTTTGACGCAAGCGTCATCAGCGGCTGTCGCTAAGTAGTATCCGTTTTCGGAGAAGGAGATGGCGGAAATTTGGCCACTGTGCCCTGTAAAAGATTGCTATAGAGACAAAGAGCGTGTTCCACCCTACTTACCGTAGTTACTACGCATGACGTCAAGGAGCGTGTTCCGCCCTTCTAACAATAGTAACTATTACTTACTATTTTCGTTCCAACCTCGTACAAATTTACTACGCTGACCGCTCCAACCTTCTCGAAATAGTAACTATTTGCTTACCATGCTCTGGAGCGTAGTAAGAGTGGTTACTACGAATCTCTGTAACGGCGATTGGTCGGATTCACCTGATCGTTCCAACCTTAACGTCAACAAGCCAAAATTCGTGATTGTCATGCGTAGTAACGCATGGATCCTGCCTTGTTGGCGTCAAGGCTGGAACGAATTTTCCTATTTCCGGCTAAATTTCACACCAAGGGGTAGTCCAGCCAATCACGTTCAATTCAATCAATTAATTTCAATCGAATTTATTTTCAAAACCGATACAAAGGTCAAGCCGATTTGGTAGTTCTCGTCCGTATTAGCACTAATTATATAAAAGAAGTAATCCTACACTAGTTTGGATATAACAAAGACTTGTCAAACATAACACAAAATTTACAAATCTATATACAATTAATGATCCGAGTAAAAAAGGTTTACGAAGGCGGGAACAAAACGGTGTCGGTGTGTTTAATTGGCTGCAATTTGGGTATTGGCTGGGCTACCACTCTCTCAGGACTTACTCTTGCTGCTTAAAAATCTGGGGGGAGGATATCCCGTAGTGCTGGTGTATTCAAGATTTCAGTTCCAAACACTAACGAAAGATTTTCACGGCACTTCAACTGGGTTTCTAAATTATGAGTATTAAAGGACCCCTCTTGCTCTTGTTTTTTATGGTATAGATAGCTGCTAGCTCCCTTCTGGAATTATAAGCTTCTAAAATCTCCACACTTCTCCCTTGTTTCGTTTCGTTCCTACCGATTTTTAGTGCTTTTTCGGCCTTGCCGAGTTTTGCCCGTTACGAAATTCAAAGTTTGCCAGATCTCCAATGTCCGCTGAGAACTCGTTCACACACAAGGATATCAGAATCTTCTGTCTTTTGAGTTCTCTTATTTGTTAGGTTTTCCCACTTTTTAACCACGCGCGTTCAGTTTTCAAATGTTTTGCGCCCAGCTACCGCGTCGGAGAGCAGGTGAGCTGGATAGAATCGACAAGCACCAACAAGAAAATCGCTAAATTTAGGTGGAAAGTAACAGTATTTTCGAAAAACGATTTTCGGCAGATCCGTGAAGTGAAAAGATAGTGAAATATTTCTAATAAGAGTTGCGCTTAGTTTATATACGGTACTTTAGGGGACTTGGACACAACAAGGAGGGGTCTAAACTGTATCCTGTCAAGGATACTTACTCTCTGACGATAGATCACGTCACAGAGATCCTAGCTACCAGACGTATTACGCTCGCAAGAGTGGTAAGCAAATAGTAACTATTAGTTACTACTCCGGAAAGGTTGGAACAGTCAGTGTAGTAACTTTTCCCGAGGTTGGAAGGACAATAGTAACTAATAGTTACTATTGTTAGAAGGGTGGAACATGCCCATAGATAGATAGATTAAGAGTCCAAAATCTGCGTGGGAAACGAACAGCGGGTTTGAGAAATAAATAGACGGTTTGTACGAGGAAGAGAAGGTTTGGGAAATTAACATTTGGTCTGCAAAAGAAACATTTGTTTTGGAAGGGTAACGTTTGGTTGGCAAAGTTTTTTTCCACTCTTCTGTTGTATTTAGTTTGAAATAAACAGAGCTTGAACTTGAAGTCAACATGTAGTTTGTCAGTTAATGTGAACTAACATTCTCATTCGTAGAATACCCCAAGTCCCAATCCGTAAGTACTAATTTTTTCAGAAATTCAAAAAATTTCAGAAAGTCAGAAAAGACGTTTGGAATCATAAATTAGTTGTTTAAATCCTGTGCCTGAGTTTCATCTTCTTTCATAGTATTTACAGTGTTTTTGTGTAATCAGTTTCTAAGGATATAAATAAATAAATAATCAGCATCATTTAATTTACAAAAGCTATCATAGTCAAGAAGAGAACTCAACTAAAAGGCGCTTGGGCTTACAAACTAAAAGACGACACAAACTAAGAACAGAAACTTCAGCGCTTGTTAAACACTGATGTGTAACACGGAACGAAAGTTTTTAAAAACCGATTTGTTCGTGTGGTAGGCGGTACCAGTCTCCTCATAGGTCCCCCTACCAACATTCAGTCAACCGCCGTTGGCGTGGATAAATATTACATAGGAAGTTCCGAATCAGAATGAATGGAACTATAAGGGACGCACAGTTAATAAGTAATGTAGGTATCAGGGGTGCTTTAAGTATTGCCAAACTTCCGACAGTGTGGTGCTTTATGAAATTGTTTACCTGTGAAGTTGGCTACATTCGTCTGTTCCTTTAAATCCCAAATCTTGACCTGAGAGTCGGCGGTACCAGTTGCGAAAATCAAACCGTCAGGATGGAACTGAGCAACAGTCAGTGGGACTCCCCCGCCATCAGATACCTAAAGAGGAAACAAATGAAAAATTTTATAATCCAAAGTGATGGCGTAAATCATTTATTCATGCATCCATTCATTTATTTATACTAAAGATATAAGGCAGGGTGGAGGGACAACCAAAGTTTACGGGCTGCTATTAGCATTTGCGTTTAACTGAGGCTACAATCGAGTGCAGATAAATGTCGCTGCTTGTATTGGTGTAACAGCGGTGCAAGAATTTATCGACATTTATTTATTTCTTATTTCTTTCTTTCAAGGAAGTGCTTGTCAACAGAAAAGCACAGGGGTATTCTGCCTGACTACGCAGTAAAGAGTGGTGAACAAGCACGCACCAGAACGACTAATAAATCAACGCTAGAAAATCCACCTAGTTACTCTTACAGATTCCTTAAAGGACACCTGAACAATGAAACCATACTTGAACACACCATGGAGAATACATTTACAGACATGGCCACGGAGAGCATTCTTCTCCTGAGCGTGACGTTTTCAAAACAGAGATGTTTGTTTCTGGAGGTTTGCACATGCAGACTCCAAGACAAAAAGCGCAATTCATTCAAATCTTGTACAGCACTGGCCGAATCGTATTGGAATATCTTCTAGATATACGTTTGGGCTTAACTGGTTAAAAAATATTCCCGAAGAAGGGTTGATTGGAGACATTTGTTAATTTCTAAAATTGCTCGGTACTGAAATAAGGACAAATGCAAAATGGAGCAAAAATCATAGCTTTGAAACACCATATCGTATTTGGATTGGGTTTTCTGCAGGCAATGTTAACGGAAGTCATACAGATAGGGATGATACTTGGTACTCTTCATTCAGGTGTCCTTTAAGTCATTTGTGCCATATTTTGTGAAGCTTTTTTAACAAGTGAAGACACCTATAATGTTTTGACGATTAATCTAGTATTACATATTTTATATTTTTCCTGTTTGACATACCGTTTAATTTTGTTACAAGTCATGAAGTCGTACAAGTTTTAAAATGAATTGTATCTATTATTTATATTTTGTTTAAGTTGACAGTACTATGTTATCATGTTGTGAAAGAGATATTCAGGAATAAATACGATGATTGATTGATGATTGATTTATTTGTGACCCGCTTTTTGGATAACAGCGGAGCGGAGTATGAGTACAATACACAAAGCAAAATACACATATTAAAACACTAAACAAAACAACGTAAATAAACATGGCTACATTCTTTTCATATAGTTTAAAAACCCTCTAAAAAGACTGAAAATTTTTACACAGTGGGAATGAAGGAATCAGGAATCAAAAACTGCCTAATAATTTCGTGGGCTCGAGTGGGTGGAATGTTTGTGGACGGTAAATACACGATCAGAAGTTTCATAACAGATAACACGAGGATGCGCGGTTTCAACAGATAATGCGTGATAAAACTTCGGATGTTGTATGTCGTGTTTCAAAATGTTATGCATAATAAGCGTTACCATCAGGAAGAACCGAAAAACCGCCAAAAACTATCTGCTGAGTTTTCGGACATCGTGACGATAAGGAATAAAGTCAGTAGATTCTTTTTTGGCTCTTCCTAACAAAGCTTCTTATGCATAGCATTTCATGCGTAACGTTTTCAGACACAACAGATAGCATCCGAAGTGTTATCTGTTACGCATTATCTGTTGAAACCGCGCATCCTCTGTTATCTGTTATGAAACTTCTAACAGTGTAGACTTGAATGCAAACGAAGGAGTGTATTGATACTAACCTGAACATTAAAGTTCGAAACCAATTGACGACTACGAAAAAAATTTCGGAAGATACATCAGAAATTTACAGTACCTAAATTGAATCCATCCGGCTTTGTTATTATCAAACGGTCCTGAAGAAACTAAGCGACCAGAGCCTGGTTTTGTTACAATAGCGCTGCTGCAGCACTTCTTTGCTTTTGCACAATATGCGTTTTTGATTCACTTTCTTCTTGGTTGAAGCGGCAGCGCTGCAGCACATTGCAGCAAGTCCGTGAGCAAGTTCTCGAGAAGCGCTGCCGGCTTCCTCGGAAGCAGTGCAGTGCAAAAACGGATGTAGAAAGAATCAGTCCGGAATCGGACGAGAAGTGGACCGGCAGCATGCAACAAAAACGAGGCTCAGGAGTTGATAAATACCTTAGCCAAAACACGTCCAGTGCGAATGTCCGAAAACGCCCAATGTTCATCAGAGCCAGTCGAGAGGACGTAGTCGCCAGTCGCGTGTAGGGAGAGTCCAGTAACAGCGTCGGAGTGAGCGCGGATGATCTGAGCGCATTGGCCCGCGGTCACGTTCCACACACGAACCGTTGTGTCAGGACTTGCTGTAACAACGATGTCCTACGAAGAAACAAAATTATTCGCATGCTGGGATCAGTGGCGAATTTGTGCCTAGGCCAACTACGCAGCTCGCTAGGGCCATAACCTAGGTGTCGACTAAACTGTATCGGAATTCTATACAGTAGTGACGTTGTGTGATTGAGGACCTTACATAGGATTTGATTGTCCCTAGGCCGTTTGATAAATGTAAACGCGTCGCTGGCCGATCGGCTCTATATATAAAAATATATTCTCATCGATGGGAATAAACTACATTTTTCGTTTTCTGAGGTAAAATAGATCAAATGGGTGTGACGTAACGCTTGTATGGAATTTCGATACAACTTAGTTTAGACCATAACCTAGGAAGGGCCGAAGTGGTGATCTGTCGGCTATAGCGACATCATCCGTTTCTTTGTTCGCCGGGTGGCAATGTAATCTTAGTTGCGTTTTTGCAGATACCATGGTCTAAAGTTGTTTTTGCAGTTATGGTGCTGTCTGGCCGGTTATCGTGGTATCTAATATTCAGAAATCAATAAACATATAAATAACAAACACAAACTACCAGCACTGAAAACTGAAGTAAAAAAGGGCATAAACGAGTTTCCGTAACGAATTGTCCGGAGTTTGGGGGGTTGTAGTTTATTTGCAGCCGGGTTCGATTTTTGGGAGGGGCTGTTTCCGGTAATAGTGACCGGTGGTTCGTACTGGCGAGGAAGGTCTACCTTATTTCTTTCTTGATAAAAGCGGACTTGGCCTTTTCCCACCTATATCATCATCCAAATGGTAAGCCACTGGGAGCAACGTCGGCATCGTTCCCTTGTGGCCTTCCTTCTTGGCTCGGTGGCCTGCGTCGTCTGCACTTTCTTAAAACACAGCCCGAACAGTTTTTAAATATATTGCGTCGAATCTCCGGTTCGGAGAGTGGGAAGTCTGAGTTGCGTTTTTCAGACAACAGTAGTTGCGTTTTCGCAGATACTATGGTATGATGATGATGATTTGCAGTATAGACAAATAAAAGGAAAAAATACACTGAGCTTTCAGTAATGTAGTCAATGCACGAGATCAAAAAATAAACATTTAAAAAAAGAAAAGAAAAGGGACTAATTGGGTCTAAAAAATCTCCTTCCTAGATGGAGTGCGTGCGGAGAAATGGCCAAGGGCAGAAACGTGAAGGTCCTGGGTAATTGAAGATAACTTTGCACAAGGGCCAGAGGGCAAAAAAGTTGCAGTTATACGGAAATTCCTATAATGTCGAGGAAGGTACAAGACAAATTTACAATATTTGAAATTATAAGTCCTGATACGCTTTAAATCTTTTAGCCACAGAATACCAAAAATTCCGGAAAGGTTACAGACAGAGGGAGAACAAAAACTATTATATAAACTACCAAGGGCTTTTCTGTTATACCTTCCTCTATTTGGAACTATTCTTCATTATCCGACACGAATGGAATCGTGAACAGCCGAAACAGCGTTATCGCAGATTTTTGGTATCTGATACCACGGTTTAAATTCGTTTTCGCAGTTACCGCGGTATCTGATGCCACGGTCAAAGGGCAGTTTTAGCAGTTATCGTGGTATTTGGCCAGTCATCGCCACGGTCCGACCGTGGTAACTGATCGTGGTTTCTGAAAAGTCATCTCACTTTCATCAAATTTTGTGAAACTGGTGAGAGAAGTTTAGCACTTAGTGACGGAACTGGATATTACTTTTTCTTTTTGGATAACTTCCAAAAGTGCAATTTCGGCAATAGTCATTTTTGCAGAGCAATCGTGTATCAGATACCACGGTAACTACAAAAACGACTAACTGCAGATTCAGTTACCGTGGTAACAGATACTATGGTATCTGAAAAAACGCAACTCTCGTAATTATATGTTAATGTCAAAATATAATGTGTACAAAATTACATATCTGCATTGAAAAACGCAAAGGCCATATATAGGATGAAAATCTAAATATTTACTATAAATATCTATTTCATTTCTAAATCTGCTTGTCAATTTTCTAAAGTCTAAAGAGGGGCCCGACTCTAATTAACTCCATGTCTGGGTCTGGCCTCTCCCCCTCCTCCCCCCCCCCGACACCCTCAAAGTGAGCGGATCCGGTCCAGTTATGTCAATCACCTATCTAAGACTTGTGCTTGTTATTTCCACCAAGTTTCATCCTGATCTCTCCGCTCTAAGCGTTTTCCAAGATTTCCGGTTTCACCCTCCAATTCCTCCTAATGTCCCCGGGTCCGGTCTTGATTTAAAATGGGACATTTGAGGCACGAGGTCCTTCCATATATCAAGTTTCATTAAGATCCAATCACCCGTTCGTCAGTTAAAATACCTCCTTTTTCTCATTTTTCCCGACGATTTCTCCGTAATTTGGGGGGTTGTAGTTTATTTTGCAGCCGAGTTCGTTTATTGGGGGGGGGGGGGGGGCTGTTTCCGGTAACATCTACCGGTGGTTCGTACTACGCGAGGAAGGTCTACCTTGTTTCTTTCTTGATAAAAGCAGACTTGGCCTTTTCCCACCTATTTTATCCTCCAAATCGTCAAGCCATTGGGAGCGGTGCCGGCGTCGTTCGCTTTCCGCCTCCCTTCTTGGCTCGGTGGCCTGTGTCGTCTGCACTTCATTAAACCACAGCCCGAATAGTTTTTAAATATTTTGCGTTGAACCTCCGGTTCGGAGAGCGGGAAGTCTGGATAGAGCCGACAAGCGAACAAGAGAATCTTTAATTTCACGTTCAAACCTTGGCATTTTCGAAAGTAAGAGTTGTCCCTTAAAGCACAACTCTTACTAGAAAAGATCTTTTCACTATGAAGCGGACTGCGGATCAGAAAATACGTTTCGCGAAAATTCCATTACTTTCGCGCTTGTCGATTCTATCCTGCCTTCCTACTCTCCGACGCGGCTGCTGGGCGCAAAACGTTTGAAAACTGAACGCGCTGTGATTAAAAAGTAGGAAAAACTAAGCAAGTAAAAGAAGTCAAAAACATAAGATTCCCATATCCTTGTGTGTGAAAGAGTTGTCAGCGGACGTTGAAGATTCTGGCAAATCTTGCATTTCGTAACGGGCTAAACTCGGCACGGATGAAAAGGCCCTAAAAATTCGTAGGCACAAAACGGAACAATGGAGAAAGGTGGGGACTTCAGAAGCTTATAATCCCATAACGGAGTTAGGTATATTATAAAAGGCAGAAAAGGTAATCCATACCTCTGTTGGATGATAGATGACCCTGTTGACTTTCTTCGTATGACCCTTCAGAATTGCCACAACTTGTTCAGTGTCTTTGTTGAAGACTGTGGCATTCCTGTCGTTTCCACCTGTGACAATCTTGGACGTATCGGCGGCATGCATGTCAATAGCCAGGATACCCGGTATACTTGCACTGTGAAGACTCTACAAGACAAATGTAATGATCAACTTACAGTATTTGAAAATACTTGAATACTTTAAAACTAGGCTGTGCTTTCAACAAATAGCCCCGCGGTTTTGGCTGTTTTAAGCCATTTCCGAGACCCGTGACTTAAGGTTCTATTGATTATCTAGGACGTCTGCTTGTTATTCCCACCAAGTTTCGTCTTAATCCTTCCGCTTTTAAACTATTCATTAGAACTACCAACAAGAAATAGGCAGACTGGTGATGGCGCTTGTTAATGAGAAGAAAAATAATGTAATACTGAAGGGGGTTTATTTCTGTCTTAAAGCACCTGTCGGCTGTCAATCTTCAGGGAAAAAAACTGTCCTGCATCGCACCAATCGTGCAGCAAAAAAAGCGGCCGTGTCAAAAATTAAATCTCAGGACTAGTTGTTTCCCTACAGTGGTATTTAAAAGTAATTTGCCTGAATAAGACGTTTATAGTCAGTAGCGGCTTCAGTTCTTTATTGCAGGTTTGTTTCCTTCCCCGACCTTGACCCTGAAGACTGGCAGCCTGACGAGGACCCTTGCCAAGAAGGGCCGAAATAGCGCTGCTAAAGCGTCGTAGCTGACGTATCCGTTTTACGCATTATTATTATATGCATACTTACAACATCACTGACTCACTTACAGCAGTTTACAGCACAACTTGCACAGAATTACAACAATAATATTAAGTATCAATGCGAGAGCGTTCTTCTACAATATGATAGTTTTGTAGATGTCATAATCCTGTCGTAGTCTCTATGTTTGTCTGGCCTCCTCTTGGTAAAGTGTTTCCTTATTCTTTTCTTTCTTTATTCCTACTCCGTCTATGCCATGTGCTTTTGAGCGTGTTCCACCCTATTTACCGTAGATACTACGCATGACGTCACGAATTCTTGCTTTCCGTCAAGGCTGGAACGATTTTTCTATTTTCCAGCATGATATCATGCCACGGGCGAATCCGACCAATCACGTTGCAAAGATGCGTAGTTACAACGCTTAACACGCTCCGGAGCATGGTAAGCAAATAGTAAATATTAGTTACTATTTCGAGAAGGTTGGAACGGTCAGTGTAGTAACTTTCGTGAGGATGGAACGGAAATAGTAACTAATAGTAACTATTGTTAGAAGGGTGGAACACGATCTTTATGGGTGAAAATTAAAATTATTATTATAATTTGAATATATGTTTCAAAGTCAGCTTGGGTTCAAGGAATATTTATCCATAAACTAAATTGAATAGAGGTAACAAATCTTACCGGATGCGAGGCAATGGTCCTGTAGTCCCGAATAGCCTCTGCTGATGCCAAGCCTTCTGGAACGGTCTTACCTCTTTTCTTTCTCTCTTGGGTAAGTACTGTGGCTCTGTCTTGTAGTTTGGCGATAATCTCTGGGGTCATACCAGCGGCTTCAGTCGGAGCAGCAGCCTGGCCACCGACCTCGGCGATATCAGCCTAAAAAATATCAACTTAGGGAAAGCCACTCAATCGAAAGCCGGCAACTTGTACGCTAATCAGATGCATGTAGTAATAGGTAGGCTAATCAGATGCCTAGGGCGTAATCGCGCAGTTCCCAGAGGACTCCTGGGGGAATCGAAAGAAACGGCGAAAAGAGGAAGTCACTCCAATGCTTCCAAAATGGATTTTGTTCAAAAAAAAAAACATGCAGTTGACGAAATTAGTCTGGATCCATTTCATTTTTGATTTTGTTTATTCTGATTGTCTTTAAGTAATTTTACATTGAACCAACACCAGCGAAATCGACCCCCTCCGAATCTGAAAGGGAGTCCTTTTTGATGATGGTGCTGATAATCGGAGCATTCCCCCTCCGTGGGGACTCACGAGAATACAGAGAGTGAGTCCCCGTGACAGACAAAAACGCGAGGACTCCTCAAGTGGAGTCCTCGGGGAACGGCGAGAAAACGCCTTTATAATACAAAGCAAGAGAAAAGGCTTTTGCCTCTAAATAACTCTAACAAATTTTGAGTCGAACTGATCAGAATTAAAAATCCCATCAACAATGTACTGGACACTATTGATCGATTGAGCATTAACCGCATCTTCGGTAAAGCTGTTCCAAGGATCAACAATTCTGTTGCCAAAATCCCACTTAAAAGCGTCCTTGTGGAATCTTGATTTTGCAAGCTTGTAATCGTGCCCCCGATGATGACGGTTAATGCTGAATCTTACTAAATCAGTCACTTCAAAGTTGTCATAACTTCCATTGATTAATTTGAAATACAGACAAAAAGCTATTTAGTGATTACAAAACAAAAAGGTACCAATTATGTCACTAACCGTGGCAACCCTGCTTCAGCCTGCGGTATAGCTGTAATAGTGCGAAAACACGATCAGGATAAGGAGCTCCCGGACTGGAATTCCTGCCCGGATTTATGGCACCAGCATCACTTCCATATGGAAAAGTTGAAATTTTGTTCACTTTAACTTTTAACTTTCTAACTTTTGTTTCACTTTGCACTTTAACATAATAAGTACTCACGACAGTAGGTTGAGGAATGGTCGGTGCATGCGCATGGGGCTTGAGAGTTGCAAGGGCTTCGCGCGCTGACGTCACTTCCTTGGTCAGACGGGCGATCACACGACAAGCTGCGTCGTGCTGGTAGAGGGCGTGGCTAAAAAAATAACAAATGATCAAAATTTCATTCGAAGCTCTCTTTCACTGGTGGCACAGACCAGACCCGCTTTCGATTCACCTACTATATTATCCCAAAATTCTCTATAGTCATTTTATTCACGAATAATGACTTCGATTCACCTACGGTTATCCGACTATATTATCCCAAAATTGTCTATAGTCATTTTATTCACGAATAATGACGTCATTCTCAACGCAAATTTTCACTTTCAACAGATGAACGCTTTTCTTCATCGCTAGAACTTCGACGGAAATCATAGAACGAAGAGAAAAACTTCCGTCGGGAATTTCGGATATTATCCGACGGATCCGTAGAACTACGACTACAGTTTTAAATAAAACAACAAAAGCATAGCGCCGTAGTTGAATTGAAGTTATTCAATTCGTAGTTGAAGTGTTTTTTTTTTTTTTTTAAATGAAAAAAATGTTGTCGTGTTTATTTGCATTGTTTTGTTTAAGTGTTTTAATATGTATATTTTACTTTTGTATTTTATACTCCGCTGTTACGCAAAAAGCGGGTCATAAATAAATAAATAAATAAAATAAATAAATAAAACGGCATCTAGGGCTGGTCGTCGACAATAATAGATAACTGTTGATGAATCGAACGCGGCTCAGTCATACAGAAATCCTCAATTTAAGTGCAGAGCTCACACCTGTTCGAAAAACAAATTTTTAGTTAAAGGATCTGTCTTACCTGTAATACTAATGCAGCCTACTTCCATAATCCCTCCATCCATATATTTATAAACCAGGAAACCCCTAACGAAACTACGCTGATTTTCTCACTTGCCGTATTTTGCTGCCTTCGATGTGTACCATGCTGTCGACAGTTGTTTGCAAGGACTTTTTCCATCGCAAAAACCAGTTATGTAAATTGTTTCCCTGTTTACGCTATAAGTCAACGGGTCTCAAAAGGCTTAAAACAGCCAAAACCGTGAGTTATTTGTTGAAAGCACAGCTTTGTTTTAAAGTATGCATATATATTAAAATACTGAAAGTTGAAGAGTAAATAGTGCGAGGGATACTTTAACAACTATTTGGCCTTTCCAATTAAACTTTTGAAAAAACTTCGCTTAAAAGCTTCTATAACTCACTAGCATAACAAAGTATATAAACTTCACGAACACTACGTAAGGAGGTAAACGGGAGTTCTGGTGTAAACTAATAACTAGGCGCAAGATTAGCTTAATGTACAGACTCCACGAATGATGACGGCTAATTAGTTCACGGTTTTCTATTTCAGTATTTTTGCGTTTCTTGTTTTACTAGTGTTTCTCCGTACTTTGTGTTTTTACACTTTTAAAGGAACAGAAAACTTGACTCAAACTTGACTCGGGGAGCTAGCTGACATATCAAGAATGTACCCTGAGTCGATGTTGAGAGTAAGAAAAATTCTCGTTACGACCATTGCAGTTTGCGGGCGGTTTCCGAGAATTCGACTTTTGAGTTAGTAGAAAAAAAAAGCAAAAGGTTTGCGTGCCGGGAGTAGGAATCGAACGCACGACCTTTTGACTACTATCCCGATACTATGGCCGAAACACGACCAAAGGCGAACTTTTACAGTGCATAAGTGCATAATTACAGTGCATAAGGGGCCAGGGCCTGCCAAGCTAGCTTTGGGAACACTAAGGAGGGGCTCGAGGTAACAAAGAAGGGGGGTCCTGTCGACAATAAGTCCCTGTATCTTTATCTAAGCCCCCCGGGTTTGATGGCCGAAAGTTGCGTAGTAAATTTTCTGTGCCTTTAAGGGTAATACACTTCAGCCAATGAAATACCTGGTCTAATGTACACTCGGTGCCTGGGAGTGCCCAGCTCCTGGATCCATTGTGCCAGTCGGATGCTTGGAAATAAGTCTCCTTTAAGTCCCTTTATTATTCAATCAGCCGTCGTCACTTCCGAACATTGTCGCCTGACGATTAGAGCGCCATCTAATGATTAATCTTTCGAAACCAAAACCGCCAGATGGCAACAGGACAAAATTCCGCTAATTTATCGCATACCAGATATTTTTAAAGAATTAAAACAATTGAAAGTGTAATTAAAGTATATAAAGGCGTTAATTTGTTCTCTTTTTTTTTAAATGTTTTCACCCGGTCTTTTACTTTTACTGTCGTGAATAAAACAAAAAAAAATAATACGCCTGTTACGTCAGTTTACCTCAATTCTTGTCGTGCCGTTTGAAGCTGCTGTCGAAGAGTAAAAGAATTCAGCATTACGGCATCCCATTCATCCTGAAGTGACTTCAAGAGCGCTGGCACACTTGTTGCAGACGGCACTTTTGGCTTCGCTGTCGGCGCAACTACGTATGAAAAATCCAGTAAGCAAAAGCAAAAGGTTTCCTTCAAACCGGCTTTGAACCAGACACTCGGCGCAACATTTAGCAAAAGCAAAAGATTTCCTTCGAACCGGATTTGAACCAGTGACCTATGGATTTCAGTTTGCCTCTACAGTCCACCGCTCTACCAACTGAGCTATCGAAGGGATGGTAGGAGATAGCGTGTTTGTAACTTAACCAGAATATTTCGATTTTCTATACAGTTATAATCCAACCTGGAAATTGGCCTCAAAACCTTACACGGAAATTTCTGTGCAGTCCAAAACAGCTCCTGGTCACCCAGGGTTTTCTTCTTGACAGTTACGACCTTTTTAGGACTGGACTGGAAGTTCCTTCCAACCCTTTTAGGCCAGATTCGAGATTGTGTAAATTCGAGGCTGGATACCCATCCTGTACTCAACTCAACAACCTCTGATCTGCTATCTGCACCGTCATTTCATACCTCAAACTTTCCAGTAACAACAGCTTCATTTTGCTTGCACAATTACGCAAAATTGCCTACATTTCCCAGTAATGAAATTTTTGCAAGGAAAGGAAAGGAAACTGGCCTCGAGTACAGAGGCGTTACCAGCCAAAATGTGTTTTTTTTTTGGGGGGGGGGGCAAGCTATTTACCAACTGGCTGGTCATTTTTTTCGACTGTTTTTTGCAGGAATCCTGACTGTTTTTAAGAAAAAATAACTGTTTTGACCAAAAACCGACTGATTTTCAGAACAAGACCAAAGGTTTCGATGGGATCCCAAAAATTCAATATCTGATCCAGACAACTGGGTCTTGTCTTAGCCAGATCCAGTCTTCGCCAGACTCCTTGAACATTTTTACAATTAAAATTCAGAAACAGATTAAGGCCAAATAGCTAATCACCTGAGAAAACCAAGTTCAGATTTGGATTCAGCATATGTGTTTACCCCTATAAGTCATATCTGTTTTGACGAAAACTTCCTGCCACTTCTGCCAATTTCCCGGTTCCGGCCGAACTCCAGAACTACTTGTCCGGCGAAAAAAGAAAGCTCAAAGACGAAATCAGGGACTATATGTCCGGGTAAAATACGATTGTCACACAGGGACTACAGGGACTCAGCATCTCTTCTTACCCCTAAATCGCTTATCTAATCAACTAGAAATAAAACTTTGACTTCCAACAGTTTTCCGGTTTTGGCCGGATTCCGGACGAACTACATGTCTGGGTAGAAACTTGTTTTCACATAAGTGTTCAGCATGTCTTCTTGCCCTGAATCGAACATCTAATCAACTCCAAATAAAACTTTTAATTTTGACAAACTTTCCGGTTTGGGCCGGATTCCGGTCGAAGTGTCCGTCGAGAAAATAGTTTTCACCATCGTCTTCAGCATGTCTCCCTACCTCTAAATCGAACATTTAATCAACTTCAAATAAAACTTTTACTTTAAACAAACTTTCCGATTTGGGCCGGATTCCGGGCGAAATACTTGTCCATCGAGAAAATAGTTTTCACCATCGTCTTCAGCATGTTTTCCTACCCCTAAATCGAACATCTAATCAATTTCAAATAAAACTTTTACTTTCAACAAACTTTCCGGTTTGGGCCGGATTTCGGGCGAAATACTTGTCCGTCGAGAAAATAATTTTCACCGTCGTCTTCAGCATGTCTTCCTACCCCTAGATCGAACATCTAATCAACTTCAAATAAAACTTTTACTTTCAACAAACTTTCCGGTTTTGGCTGGATTCCGGGCGAACTACTTGTCCGATGACAAAATGGTTTTCACCATCGTGTTCAGCATGTCTTCTTACCCCATAATCGACTATCACATTAGCTGTTTCAAAATATTTTGTTTGTCCCTTAATTTCAATCCCCTCCCCCACCCCTAAATGTAGAGCTACAAAGCCCATCTACGAACTTGACTGGTCCGACGACCCAACGAACCCTCACACCAAGTTTCATCAAAATATCTCATTCCCTTCGAGAGTTATCGTGCTTACAGACGGACGGACGGACAGACGGACAACTTTTGCGATGTCACAGGTATCCCTCCACTTACGTTTTGGGATCCCAAAAACCAACTGATTTTCAGAAAAACGACTGTTTCCAAGAAAAAATCGACTGTTTCTACGAAAAATCGCGTTGCTTCGCGCAGACACGGTTAGTTTTTACCGACTGGCTGACGAAATTCGGCGGGTGCGTCCCCCCCCTCTCTCCCCATGTGTGACGCCACTGCTCACACACAGCAAAATATTTACAGATTTCACACCCTTAATCACTTGATATAACTTCTTGCTGCAGCTCCTGTCATACGCCCAGTTTATGGCTACCCCAGATTCCAGTTAAACCCAGTCTACCACAAACCCTCGATTTATGAATACCCTATTCCAAACACTGGATATAAATAGCGTTAGGCATACCCTATCTAACGCTAGATCGCTATGCCAAATGCTGGAATAAAATATTGATGATCTGAATGAAGCTAAAATCAGAATTCAACTATAGTAGGGTGGGTCTGGGTTAGGGTAACAACAGGTATCCAGCGTCTGGCATAGGGTACCCGGCGTTAGGCATAGGACAGGCTATGCCAAAGGCTAGATATACCCAGCGTTTGGCATAGGGTATCCAAAAATCAGGGGTTTGTGGTTGACTGGTTAAACTATCCCTTCCGGATGCTAAATTTTGAAAGATATATGTATTTTTTCCCCAGTCAATAATTCAATGATTCAGCAGGAATATGCCAAACAGTCTAGAAACTACACTACTAATCTACAACATAGCCTACACAGTTTTCTGGGCATGCTGAGAAACTGTGTATGTAGTAAATTTCCTTTTCCAGTTAAACCTCTAGTGGATTAAGAAAGTCAACAAGTACGCTAAGGTAAACCTTACCCTTTAAATCTATCAGTTGCTCTGTTGACAACTCCTTCCCTGTTATAGGATCTTTTCCATTTTCATTTATGTACTTCTCGATTAGTCTCCTTTCGAAAACTGAGCCGGACACAGGTGATACGACCGGATGTTCTGGGACTTCATTGCTAACTGAAAAATGAAAAAAAAAATGTAGTTGTAAAAAAAATGATGAACAGAATACAAATGACCCGTGTTAGTTTGTGTCGGAGAAAAAGGAAAAAAGGTATGGTCCCATACTGAGGATTTAATTTTTTGTTAAGATAATTGTTTGCACTCAGCCCCCCCCCCCCCCTACATTTTGGGCATTCGGGTTTGATCAAAATGGCGAAGCCGTGATGCCCTTTTAAAATCGTTTGTCCCCGCATTTCGAAATCGGGTGGATAATTGTTCGAGCTAAGTAAGTCTGGTCATTGGGCAGTACGTGCAGAAGTGACAAACCGGCATTGCTTTCAAGCACTGCCACCCTTATCTCCCAAAGCCTGGACAGTTATTAGCTCATGCAGCCAACGCCCGGACATAGTTAGCTCATTTGAAGATTTGTGAATTTTGATTCGCGCTGCAACCCGTAATTGTACCAGACTTGTTCGCCCCGAGATACACTCTACTGACCGGTATCTTTCGTCATTTGTACCATATTTCGTAAATTATTTTAATTCTGAACCATGATATATTCGTTATTAATTGTATATAAATAGAAATATTCTAAGGTAACTATTGAAAAGTGATTATAAAGTTTTAGCCGTGTTATGAATTGTGTGACGATCCGACGCTAGCGAGTAATTATATGAGCTATTCAGGAAATAAACGTTGTTATATTATATAAGCAATAATTTTATAACCCGTATAAAAATGGCACATAACGTGCTCATACGGAGTATTTGAAATAATAAAAGAAAGAAAAAGGAAAGATAAAGACCAGACTAAACTAAACGAAATGACTATACAAACGCACTATATAATATGGATGGCACCTGTCTAGAGAAGAGTCAAACTCGGCACGGCGGTGTGAAAGGCTCAACTTGTCAACGTGAAAAGGCATTAGACGGATACTAAACGCATAAGTCAGCTAAGATATACAAATACGATCAGATATGAATCGATAAATGCGCTGAAAAATAGAATAAAATTTGTTGAAAGGACGGCCGCGTCGTATGGGAAACTACTCTTCCTGGGGTGCGGGCTGAAGACATTCTGACACAATGGAGGTCAGCAAGCCCAAGGACCTGTTAGGACAGCCTACCGGATGAAAGGGACAAAATAATACTAGTTCAGCTGCAGTTAATCCAGAAGTCCCTATTCAAGCTGATTCATCAAAAAAATGATGAACAGAATACAAATGACCCGTGTTAGTTTGTGTCGGAGAAAAAGGAAAAAAGGTATGGTCCCATACTGAGGATTTAATTTTTTGTTAAGATAATTGTTTGCACTCAGCCCCCCCCCCCCCCCCCTACATTTTGGGCATTCGGGTTTGATCAAAATGGCGAAGCCGTGATGCCCTTTTAAAATCGTTTGTCCCCGCATTTCGAAATCGGGTGATTTAATGTGTTTATTGGTTTCCCTTTCTTTATCGAATTTGCTAATTCATCCAACCTTTGTTCACTTCGCATCTATTTCACCGTATTCGGTCTGTCCCTTTCTAGATTCGGTGATTCAACCTGTTTATTTGGTCTCATTCGTTGGCGAATTCGGTAGTTCACCAGACTTTTCTTCAGTTCGCATCGATTTCGCCGCATTCAGTCCGTCCTTGCGTATATTCGGTGATTTAACCTGTTTATTTGGTCTCATTCTTTTCCAAAATCGGTAATTCGGTCAGTACATTTCATAATTCGGTCATTAATCATCCCCCCCCCCCAATGAAAAAGGTTCGGGACGCCTGAGTGTAACCTACCTTTTCTGAAAGAAAATAAACAAAGCTTTACCAGCTCCACATGTGCGGTAATCATTCATTCATTTACCATGGTATTCTTTTCTTAATTTACTCTTTGTAACTAGTAAATATTTTTATATTGGTGATATAAGGTTTAAGATAAGAGAATGTTGCAAAGTGAACAGTTAATAATAATAATATAATAATAACATACTATATTAGCAATTTGATGGAAAACAATTAAGCCTCTACAAAGTTATTAATTTATGCTAAATTTACACAAGGAGAAGATTTCACTTGAAAAAAATGTAAGGCACAATTTTAAGTACAACCTTTTTCTGTCACATTATTCTGGTGGAATAAAAACCTTCGTTACTATTATTAAACTACCCAAGGATCATGTCTGGTGGTCAAAAGACAATTTCAGTGGTTATATTTGGAACATGTTATCTTTGCAATTTTTCTCTCTTAATAATCTTTACAAGACTTCTTACTTTATTATGCCTAGTCTACTCCTAAAAAAGGCGTAAACAGTGTCTTTTGTTGTAACATTTTTTAGTCTGTCGGCACAAACTGGCCATCCCCCCCCCAAAGGTAAAAGGCTAGTGACGCCCTTGCACAGTCCAGGGGAGGGGGTCTTTTAATCTTCAAATCTTAAAAAAAAAAAGATTTAAGAAATGGAATCCTTGAAGTGTTCCTGCTCGGTGGCTTGATAAGGGAGTCATCTTTTAACTGGTTTTGTTTTTCGTTCTACTGTAGGAGGATTAAGGCCCTATATAATTCATGTACAAAATGTCCATAGGGATTAAGATCCAACATTTGTGATAGGATGTGTCATTTGGTTGAGGTTAACCAGCATTTATTACAAGCTATTTCATACCATGGATAAACCCAATGGCTTAGTCTTTAACATGCCAATCTTTAACAGTTTGGGATCTGTGGATCAGAGTACTTTGAATGTTTCCTGACTCTGAACAGACAAAATCAAACAAAGCTGATTTCTTCAGACAATACGAAGTTCATGAATCTTGATTGGTCATTCCAATTTGACTTTGTTAAAGGTGTAAACAAAACCAAGGTAGGCTAGTGAAAAATTTAGACAAGTTATCATATAAATTCCCACACTTTCTGGAACTTTGGTCAACAACAGTGTGCCGCATACATAGACTAGCGCACTCAAGGATTCAGAACAAAACATGAAGAAGAAAAAAAATAAATATCTAATGTAACCATCGACTTCTAATGCTTTTACGGTAGTGAATTGTTCCAGTACACTTAATGTTCCCGAACCTTCATCTTTGAACAGAGACAGCAGTCTAGTACACTAGCCCCATTTCAGGCACGGTGCTCAAACGTCTAGCACCATGCCTAGGTGCTAGACCTTCAAGCACTGTACCTTGGATTTCATGTATGGTGCATGGATTTCAGTATACAGTGCATACAGAAAAAACACAGTTTCTGTCATCACAACTGAGCACCAGCTCGGACAGGGCTGAAATTACTACTATGAATTAGAGAAATCAAAGACAATCCTTTACATATTTTTCACAACAAAAACAAAAGGGCTCTAATGATGATAGAGATGAAAAACCTAACAGCACCCTATCTATTTTCCATGTATTTTCCTTATCTATTCCCCAAGAGCCAATATTCTGGTTGGCTGCTAGGTAGAAAAATCTGAGGCACAGGACACTTTGCATGCAAAACCCTTGACTATGTAGAAAAGGAAATAAGGTTTTTCACATCTGTCATCAGCCGAGCCCTTTTGTTTTATTTGTGAAAAATATATAAAGGATTGTCTTTGATTTCTCTAATTCATGGTAGTAATTTCAGTCCTGTCCGAGCTGGTGCTCAGTTGTCATGACAGAAACTGTGTTTTTGATGTATGCACTGTATACTGAAATCCAAGCACCACACATGAAATCCAAGGTACAGTGCTTGAACGTCTAGCACCCAGGCATGGTGCTAGACGTTTGAGCACCGTGCCTGAAAAGGGGCTAGTGTACTAGACTGAGAGACAGATAATGACAAATCAAACTTGGCCTAGCCTAGCAAACATTAATGCGAAGTTATGAGACCGACAAATAACTTAAGTAACATAAAGTCGGATTAACGCTACATGCTCTAATCTTATTGAACCTTTTGTTATTTTCTGCTCGCTTCGCACCCTCCCAAGGAAAAATGTACAGCCTGTGTAGTAATCCTCCCCCAATTTTTTTTTTTTCCTTGACAGTCTGGGATCAAGCCTCATATCCTTCTTGGGACTCACTCACTGTGTTTTTGCAAGTCCCCAAGGATAGGGAGTGCTCTGATTATCATCATCCTCATCAAAAAAGGACTCACTTTAAGGTTCAGAGGGGAATCACTTTGGGAATTTCTGGCATTCATATTTTACAAAAATAGATGTTAGTGCTAATTAACAAAAACTTCTGAGGTCCATTTTGAGTTCGGTTATGCTTTAAAACTAATTTTGAGAAATATATATCTTTTTCATTGTGTTTATGATTTTTTTTTGTAAGTAAAACAACTGTAAAATAAAGACGAAAGTAAAAAGAATCAGGAAAAAAATAAAGCAAATCCAGAATTTTTTGAAGAAAATCTATTTTGGAACCATTCGCCATGTTCTGCATCCATGTCTATTGACTCCTCTATTCTCGACATTCCTTTTGATTACCGGGGAACCGCTAGAATACAGGAGTGCTGCGTGAAGCCGCCACCCTAAACTCCTATTTTTGGGAAATGACTTAGGGAAAAAGAGTAAAGGTTGAGATAAAATCCAGTGGAGTATCCTGAAAGGAAGCTTAGAACCTTCACTTTCTGCTGGTACCATAGTTTACTTGTAATTGTTCAAGGCTAAGCTGGAGAACACGAAAGAATATAGGCACCCAAGTGATCATGAAGTCGCCCACATTGCTAAAAATAGTATTTTGCTACATGGTGAAGTTAGAGGCCAGCTGTTTGGTCAGAGAGGTTCTGGAGAGGTTCCTTGACCTTTTGCAAATAACAAAATTTGCTGTTTTCTTGGAATTTGCATGATTTTTCTGGGGGTGGCAGCTTCATGATCCAAGGTGGCAGGATCATGTACCATGGCCAATTGGGGGGTGGGCGGTGCCATAGTAAGGGCGGCTTCATGCAACACTCCTGTACAAATCTAGGCTAGTTTAACTGACAAAAATAATATTGTAAAACCAGGTACATAAAACAGATAATCAAAGTTTCATCCAAGAATAACTATAAAACAAGATATCTGTACTGCACTGAAACAAACTGAAGAGTAAACAAAAAGAACTCACGTCCACAAACAAGTGCCATTTTGCCGGTGTTTCAAAGTAACTTTGAATTTTCTGCCGCTGCAACCTTGAGCGCAGTGCGGGCCGTCGAGCGAGTCAGAAAAAATCCCTCATTGCATAAGGCGTATTCTCGCCGTTCCCAAAGGACTCCACTTGAGGAGTCCCCGCGTTTTTGTTTGTCCCGGGGACTCACTCCCCGTATTCTCGCGAGTCCCCACGGACGGGGAATGCTCGATTATCATCCCCGTCATCAAAAAGGACTCCCTTTCAGATTCGGAGGGGAATCAATTTTTGCTGGTATTGGTGCTGATTAGTGCAATGTAAAATTAATTAAAAATAATAAGAATAAACAAAACCGAAAATAAAGTGGATCCAGACTAATTTCATCAACTGCCTACTTCTTGTTCGAACAAAATCAATTTTGGAAGCATTGCCCGTGTTCTCGCTGTTTCTGTACGCGGAGTCCGCGTGGAGTGACTCCCTCTATTTTCGCCGTTCCCTTCGATTCAACGAGGAGTCCTCGAGGAACGGCGAGAACTCTCGACGCCATGTTACAATGTTTCTTCATAGTTCAGAAACATAACCGACACAGGCTCAAACGCCCCTTGAAAACAATTGATCCTCGAACAATGGCTCAATACCTCGGATTAAAGAGTTAAATTATCATGAGTGACCAGACGTCGCAATTCTGATGAGAAACTGAATTTTTTCGTCTAATTTTCTGTTTTTCTTTGGTAACCTAGGACCCCTTGGAAGGCCCCTCCCCCCCCAAATGACGACCCCGCAGTAAAATTTGTGTTCATCAACTGCAGGTGAGTGGGGAAAAGATAGGTGACATCGTCCACAAATGCTGATTTTTTAAGTTACTAGCCCCTCAGTTTAAAATTGGTGCACTAGGCGTTTATTGTAACGATCGCAACGGAGAGCGCGCGATACTCATTCAACAAAAAATGGGCTTATACTTAGGCAGAACGGAGAACGACGTAAGGAGATGGAGTTTTAAAAAACATGCGGCTATTACTTGCGAAGAAATATCATCCTATGTGCTAATCGCGTCACAGAGATCGTAGTTACAACGCTTCCGTGCGTGGAAACCAAATAGTTACTTTTCGACAAGGTTGGAACGGTCAGTGTGTCTAGTGTTGTGCGATATATGGAATTTTCGGTATATCGATATTCTCACTTTCGGTAATCGATATCGGTGTTTTGGGACCATGTGTCGCTATGGCTATAGTATATGTCTCATTTACCAAAATCTAAGAGCAAAATCGTCGTAAAGAGCATAGTGCATCCTGTGCATCAACTCAAACTTCGATAGAATAAAACTGAAGCATGAAGAACATTGCTCCAGTTTCGAATATATAAATGTGACTGATGATGGATCATTAAAATGAACAAATATCGTTTTCGATATCGATATTTGGTCCGATATATCGGTATCGAATGTCGCCCAACACTAAAGGCGTATTCTCGCCGTTCCCCGAGGACTCCGCTTGCGGAGTCCCCGCGTTTTTATTTGTTCGGGGGACTCACTCACAGGGCTGGAGAATTCTCCGAGGAAGAAAAGAAGAAAGAAAGAAGAAAAGAATTCTCCAGGAAGAAAATCCGTCTATTCTCATGAGGCGTATTCTCGATGTTCCCAGAGGACTCCTCGGGGAACCAAAGGGAACGGCGAGAATAGAGGGAACTCCACGCGGACTCCGCGTCCGGAAAACAACGAGAACACAGGGAATGCTTCCAACATGGATTTTGTTCGAAAAATAAATATGCAGTTGACGGGGAATGCGTCAACTTAGTCTGGATCCACTTTATTTTTGGTTTTGTTTATCCTGATTATTTTTAATTAATTTTACATTGCACCAATACCAGCAAAAATTGATTCCCCTCCGAATCTGAAAGGGAGTCCTTTTTGATGACGGGGTTGATAATCGGAGCATTCCAGGTCCGTGGGGACTCGCGAGAATACGGGGCGTGGGTCCCCGGGACAAACAAAAACGCGGGGATAGTAACTATCGTAGAAGCATGTAGTAGCATCGTTAGTACTGGAAGCTACTTTTTCGTAATACTTCATAGTACTATTTTGAGATAAATTTTTCATCGGGACGCTGACCGCTCCGACCTTCTCAAAATAGTAACTATTTGCTTACCACGCTCATGAGCGTAGTAAGCGTGGTACCTACGCATCTCTGTGACGTGATTGGCCGGATCAGTCTGCGTCCCGATATTTTACCGAAAATACATCCAGCCTTGACACCAAGGAGCCAGAGTCCGTGACGTCACGCGTAACTGTGGTAAGTAGGGTGGAACACGCTCTAGATGACGTTCGTGAGTCCGGTACTTTCCCTCCTGATCGGACCATTACATTTATTGATTTATTAAAGTGAGACAATCAAGACAAGATCATAGAAGAATGATGAGATATAAGAGCTATTCTTAGCAAGAGATTCTTCAGCTCAGTTTCCCATGCACTCGATTCCATAGATCGCGAGAACTGCGCGCTTCGCTGCCTGTTTCTTGGCATCTTTGACTTTGGCACCTAAAAGAAACAAAGATCATTATCATCATCCTCAAATCAAAGCCATTTGGGTTGCTCGTATGTGTGCAAAACTTCTACTTTTCCCCCTCCTCTTCTCAGTGAGTGTGGCACCTATTCTTTCCTTTCTTACTTTAAAATCAATTCTCTTTGCTATTCTTTTGGCTTATATTTGTAATAGTATTTTCATATCACTGAATAGACCAGATGGTTTAGGCATAGTTCTGTTTTATACATTATTATTTTTTACTCCTCACTTCTGAGGGAAATTAATAATAAATAAATTTTCTATTATTAACTGAACTTTTTCCTTAGTATTTTCACCTTTACTTTTCAAAACAAAAAAAAAATAACTTTTAAAGGACACCTGAACAATGAAACCATTTATTCAAACAATGTTTACAACGGATATACGTCAGCTACGATTCTTCATCAACGATATTTCGGCCCTTCTTGGCAAGGGTCCTCGTCAGGCTGTCAATCTTCTGGGTCAACGTCGGGGAAGGAAAAAACCTGTAATGTAATGAAGCCTGGACAGCCTGACGAGGACCCTTGCCAGGAAGGGCCGAAATATCGCTGATGAAGAATCGTAGCTGACGTATATCCGTTGTAAACACTGTTTGAATAAATGTTTCAAAGTCAAGAATATTTAATGAAGCCATACTTGAACACACCAAGGAGAATGCATTTACAGACATGGCCACTGAGAACATTCTTCTCGTGAGCTTGACGTTTTCAAAATAGGGATGTTTGTTCCCGGAGGTTAACACATGCAGACTTACGGGCTGGTATTAGCATTTGCGTGTAACTGAGGCTACAATCGAGTGCAAATAAATGTCGCCGCTTGCATTGGTGTAACAGCGGTGCAAGAATTTACCGACATTTATTTATCTGTTATTTCTTTCTTTCAAGGCAGGCAGAATACCCCTGTGCTTGTCAACAGAAAAGCACAGGGGTATTCTGCCTGACTACGCAGTAAAGAGTGGTGAACAAGCACGCACCAGAACGACCAATAAATGAACGCTACAAAACCCACCTAGTTACTCTTATAGATTCCTTAAAGGGCGCCTGAACAATGAAACCATACTTGAACACACCATGGAGAATGCATTTACGGACATGGCCACGGAGAGCATTCTTCTCCTGAGCGTGACGTTTTCAGAACAGAGATGTTCGTTTCTGGAGGTTTGCACATGCAGACTCCAAGACAAAAAGCGCAATTCATTCAAATCTTGTACAGCGCTGGCCGGATCATGTTGAAATTTCTTCTAGATATACGTTTGGGCTTAACTGGTTAAAAAATATTCCAGAAGAAGGGTTGATTGAAGACATTTATTCATTTCTAAAATTGTTCGGTACTGAAATAAGGACAGATGCAAAATGGAGCAAAAATCATAGCTTGGAAACACTATTTCGTATTTGGATTGGGTTTTCTGCAGGCAATGATAATGGAAGTCATACAGATAGGGATGATACTTGGTACTCTTCATTCAGGTGTCCTTTGAAAATAAAAGTCAAAAATAAAAAATATTGTAGCATGAAAAACGAGCGAAACCTGTCTCTTTAGGCCGATCTAGTGGACCCGTCAAGTGATGATGGTACCGGAAGTCCTGGCAGGAATTCCAGTCCGCGCGTACCTGAGCCTTTTCGCACTTCCATGGTAGATCTCTTTGTCTACGATGGAAGATACCATCTCTTGACCTCCACCAAAAAGGTCACCACTTTTTGGATTTCGAATCCAAGATGGAAGTGTCAGTCCGATTCCTCTACGAATGCTGTACAGACGTTGAGGGTTGTGTGTGGTCATTGGCACTATCATCAGTTCCGTACGGGAAAGTTGAGATTTGTTCACCTCTGCGAAATGCAGAAAATCCAGCCAGAAAAACCCGATCGTCTATGCTCAACATAACTAGTCGAATATTTCGGGAAGACAAGCGAGACGGAAAATTTCGAGGAAATATGCCAAAAAGTGGATGAAGATCGAAGATCATCAAACGAGACAAACCAAAATAAAGCGGAGAACCAACAACCGAAAATGAAAAAAGAAAATTGGAAGAATTAAAAAAAACCGAAACTAAACAGGAGCCACTCACCAATACTTGTGGATGACAATCACAAGACTGTTCTCGATCAGTACTAGCGTATGATGCACATTTTTTGGTGAATCATGCGTATGATCCACTTTTTGACTTTTTTGCTGAAGAAGGGAGGCGGTTGCCCCCCCCCCGAAATATCCACTTCGTTTTTCAGTATTTTCGTTGGCCTTTAAAAACCCCATTTTCGTCAGTTTTTTCTTCTGATTCCCGTGGTATGCGACCCAGTTTGTTCTTTGAGTAACTAATTAGTATTTGATCACCTACAAAAAAACCCTTTTCGTCTGTTTTTCTTCTGATTTCTTGTTCTATGTCGAATGTGGTTTACGAAATTATCTTCTGGGTCGCAGACCCATACTGCACATGATGCCAAAGGGAGAGTTTTCGCGAGCCTAGAGCGCTTCTCATTAGCTTGCATGCTGCTACGGAAATCTAACGACCCTCCCACAGCGGTTTTCGCGTTCTCAGTATTTTTGGGATAGGACTCATGGGGAGTCCACTTGGGACTCACGGAGAGTCCATGCTCAAAGGTCCGAAGCTCGATGGGAAATTCAAAGCTTGGGTTGACAAAACAAAACAAAACGGAGAGAAATGATAAAACGACCGATATGCTGTTCTGGTGCCAAATTTTCAAACTTCAGTGTGGTTTTTAAGCAGAAATTACTCATTTCTAGAAGCTTCCATAGGTTTTCTCAGTAAAAGCGAACTGCAACCGGTTCCCGGCAGTTCCGTGCGGTTAGCGTCTCTCGATGGAAAGTGAGCTTGGAACCTCACGAAAATGCTTATAACGTTTGAGACACTTGGAATTTTTGTCGACAAGCCAAGATTGCTAGAAATAGAAACCGCAAATAAATAGTGATTTATTTATCCGGTCACCCACTTCATTGTCTTTCCGGGGTTCCTGAAAAAAAATACGGCAATCTTGCAATTTTCCCGACTTGCCCTCTACTTTTAAATAAAGAAAATCCCTTACCGTGTCCATCATACGAGTCTCCGTCAACGGCGACTCTCATAACAAAACGATTTTCACCAACGGCTCCGGTGTCGGACTGAGTGGAGTACACCGCATCCGGACGCATTTGGTTCAGCAACATGATCGGATTCATAGACACGGCATTTTCCGGAAGCTTCTTAGCGGCAGTCGGACGCATTCCGGATGGAATCTTGGGCCCAGGAGCCATCTAGGGCAACAAATCTTCAGTTTTCTTTTTTGAGAAAATGATGATAGCGCAGAAAATCCGGCTGGGAAATCCCGACCTTGTATATATATATATTTATTTTTGCCCGCTTAGAAAAGCGAAAAAGCCGAGTACATAAAGAAAAAGAAGAAAAGAAACAAAAGAAAATATATACACGCACTAAACAAATCCGACTGAGAAATCTTGACCGTGTATATATATATTTTTTTTGCCCGCTTACAAAAGCGGAAAAGCGTAGTACATAAGGAACAAGACCTAAGGTTGCGATGTGATCCAAAAATCTAATATTTGATCCAGACAATTGGGTCTTGTCTTCGCCAGATCCGCCACGGTAGCCATCCGAGAAAACCAAGTTCAGATATACCTCTATAGGCCATATCTATTTTGACGATACTGACCGAAACTTCCTGCTTTACTTCTGCCGAATTTCCGGTTTCGGCCGAATTCCGACCGAACTACTTGTCCAGCAAAAAATGAACAATACAGAAACGAATTCAACGTATCTACTTATCCCTATAAAGAACATCTAATAACTTCAAATAAAACTTTAACTTATAAAGTTTCCGGTTTCAACCGGATTCCAGACGAATTATATGTCCGGGTAAAAAATGATCGTCATATACAGACTCAGCGTCTTTTCTTAGCCCTAATCTGTTATCTAATCAACTTTCAGAATTGTTGATCCTTGGAACAGCCTTACCGAAGACGCTACGCTGTTAATGCTGAATCGATCAATAGTTTCAAGTGCATTGTTGATGGGATTTGTAACTCTGATCACTTCGACTACCCAAAATTTCTTGGAATTATTTAGATGCGAAAGCCTTTTCTCTTGCTTTGTATTATTAGTATTATTATTATTAAATACATCTTCGCTTTTAACAAATTTTCCGGTTTGGCCGGATTCCGAGCGAAGTAGTTGTCCGACGAGAAAACTTTTTCACCGTCGTGTTCAGCACGTCTTCTTACCCCATACTCGACTATCGCATTAGCTGTCTAAAAATATTTTTTTATTTGTCCCTTAATTTCACCCCCCCCCCCCCCCCCCCTATCCCGAAATGTATGGCTACAGATCCCATCTACGAACTTGACCTTACCCTTGACCCACAGAATCCTCACACCAAGTTTCATCAAAATATCTCATTCGTCACAGAAGGACGGACGGACGGACAACTTTTGCGATGTCATAGGCATCCCTCCACTTACGTTTTGGGATCCCAAAAAAGAAGAAAAGACATAAAAGAAAATATATACGCGCACTAAACATAATATTGCAATCTATAACACGAATCGAGTTAGTATGCGGTTTGCGCAAGCATTTAAAGCTCGCAGTACGACTAATCGTAAGAATTAGAGACTTCGGCCTGGCGGTGTGAAGACACGATTGCTGCACGAAAGCAAACAATTCTTCGTGCATGTTCAAATCTGCTCACCCTCCACCAACATCCTGCCCTCCCAGCCCCTGCCCTCTAAATCATTCGCTTCACTGACCACATTGAGCGCCAGCTATTCTGAGGGAAACTTCGGGAGGAACCAACTACTAGCAGAGATGGGTCAATCAAAATCCTAATTCGAATCAAGGTTTCGTTCTTTGGCCGAATTCAAATCTTCTGCTTGTCAGACTGGATTCGGATTCCAAGCCTTCAATCTTACGAATCCGCTCAAATTTCTAGTCTACATCTTTCCGGTTTCCGTTTCCCAACTTTTATTTAGTATAGGCTTAGGCAATCCAACTTTGATCTCCACCAGTAACTACCAATCTATCAAGTTATCCGATTACCTTAAATATCAGTGCTTTTTGTTACCTCTGATTTTCAAATACCTGTGTACATGATTTGATTTTAGTTATGGTCGGGTTTGATTCCAGATTCGAATCCTCAGCATGAACTGGTGGATTCGGGTTCGAATCCTGTCATGATCGGATTCGCCGATCTTTGGCTACTAGATAATTCTCTTAGTCTTTCGCCCCCCCCCTTCTTGCTTCATCTCTTGACGCCGTTCCTTCTTCCAAATGAGTCGAACGCGATGAATCAGTGAAATGTTGGAAACAAAAGCCCCGTGGAAAAAATGTATCGAGATGGATCAATAGTACTGTATTCTAAACAATACTACAATTATATATGGAATATGCGGGAGCTCCCATAGTCTAATATATAATTTAGTTATAAATATTCCTTCAGCCCAAGCTGACTGCGAATCATATATGAAGCAAAACGCGTAAGTCAGCTTTTTCCGCAAGTTCGTTTTTTCCGACTTGAGGCTTTAAGCCTGAAGAGGACCCTTGCCAAGAAGGGCCGAAACATGGCTCTAATAAAATTCAGCTGACGTATCCGTTTTGTAATATCAGATATAGTTTAGTTTATGTGTAGTAATGGCGACAATCAAGGCTTAAAGCTAAATGTAAATAGATGCGGGATTATCGATAGCTCGAACAAAAAAAAAAAGTAAACAATACAAAAATTCGTCTGAACTTACCCTATTAACTGGTTGGTGCATTGGCTGTGTGTTTAGGGTCGGCGCGGGCTTTCCGGCAAAAAGTCCGTAGCTTCCAGGGTATCCAGTTGAATAGTTTACAAAGCCATCGTCAGATGGAACAGAGAAGTCTCTTGCTGCTTGATACGGCATAGGGGCCCTGTAGGGGTTGCGCGGAGGCATGAAACCAGGGCCAGCGCTGAAGTGGGGTGGGGCGGCAGACGGGAGAGACAGCACGGCATCGCCAAGCTCTACAGGAACGAAAACGATACCATGAGTATGAAAAGAAACAATATTCTGAAAACTCTGCTTATCAAAATCACGCGTTCAAGCTTGAAAAATCACACTTCCACAAGGACGTGTATAATCGGAGTTTTTAAAACAGATCCGTTAGTCCTTGGAACGTTATTTGAGAGATTAGCTTCATTCCCTTATTTTCTAGATTCAAGTAAGTGCATATTAGGGGTCGGCACCGTTTCTGTTTCTGTTTTTTTACTACCGTTTTCTGTTCTGTTTTTTTTTTTTAAATAACAGAAAAACAGAAAACAGGTGGCCGTTTTTTAATGCCGTTTCTGTTTCTGTTCCGTTTTTTATATGACCGTTTTAGCCGTTTCTGTTTTTATTTTGCCTGTTTTTTCCAAATTTCCGTTTTTTGTTCCGACTTATACGCGTGGCGTCCTGGCATAATCTAGCGGGTTTTATTCTCCCGGCGGATTATGCCATCTAGCGATATTTTCGGCTTTTCGCAAGGAAAGATTTTTTAGTCAGAATAGAGAGATTGCACCCTACCCGACGAAACGGATTTTTTACACCATCATTAAAGGAGGTACAGGACTTACAGACTAAATTATCGGCCTTTGATAACCATTCTGAACTGGTTAATTGCTGAAAACGTTAATCTTGCTATTTCTTGTTGGTATAATAATACTTTTGCTGGAAATCTTAATCTGGCTAATTCTTTTTGGTATAATGACACTTTTGCGAAACGGAGTCTCGCATCCCAATCATCCCATTGGTCGGTTAAGACGCATTTTTTGGAAATCCAACCAATAGGCAGCACGAATCGTTTTGTACTAAAAGCTTGAAGCCTTCAAGCTCCCACTTCTGATGAGATTTTTCTACAAAGCTGTAATTATACACTAAGAAAGAGCCACCGAACTTTTCCAATGTTCAATTTTTTTTTTTTTCACTTTTCGGTAAAGATGTGCACTTTCGGGGTGCAAGGCATTAATTTTTAAGCAAAACCGTTGTGGCGCAAATGATCATGGACCCTCGGGGGAGCATGAAATGTAAAGTTTGTCAAAAGTAATTTTTCCCTTTGCTGTTAAGGCGCCCACTTCAAGGGAGCTGGTAGTTACTCTGTACTTCAAGGGACGGTGGGATCTGGAAAGTGACAATTTGCGAACCAGGTCTTATCGAGACTCTAATGTTCTAGCCAAGTTTCGTCCTTCTAGCACACCTGGAAGTACCTTAACTCGCGATCACCGGAATTTCGGACCCCTCCAACCTTCCCCACAGTGCACGAATCCGGTCCGTTCTGTCTTGGGTGTACCTAGTTCTTCTGCTTGTTCTTCCCACCAAGTTTCTTCCCGATCAGTCCACTCTAAGCGTGGCACAAGATTTCCAGTACTCCCCTCCACCCTTCCCCTCCCCACATTTATGGGATCCAGTCCGTACTTAAATGGGACATCCGAGAAACAAGGTCTATCCAAATATCAAAGTTCATTAAGATCCGATCACCCGTTCGAAAGTTACAATACCTCAAGATTCCGGATTCCTCCTCCCTGCACTCCCCCACGATACCCGGATCGGGGAACTGACTACTTCCAAGTTAATTTGGTCGGGTCTTTGATTCCTGCCAAGTTTCATCGTCCTAGCCCACCTAGGAGTACCTTAACTCTGGATCACCGGAATTCCGGAGCCCCCAAGTGCCCAAATCCGGTCCAGTTCTGTCTATGATGTACCAAGGGCTTGTGCTGTTCTTCCCACCAAGTTTAATCGTAATCGCTCAATTTTAAGCATGTCACAAGATTTCCGCCCCCCCCCCCACATTCACCGTATCCGAACCGGACTTGAAATGGAACGTCTGAGACAGTAGATCTTTCGAAATATCAAGTTTCATTAAGATCCGATCACCTGTTCCAAAGTTATACATATATATACGTCAATATTTCGGATTCCCCCTCACACCACTCCCCCCACGGTGGTCGGATCGTCGAAGTGACTATTTCCAAGTTAGTTTGGTCAGATCCCTGATATGCCTGCCAAGTTTCATCGTCCTAGCACATCTGGAAGTACCCTAACTCTGGAACAGTAGACCGACCGACCGAAAAGTGATCGGTATATGGCACTTGAATGAAGCCCATGCAAAATGCTGGGGCATTCTGACTGGGGTGACCATGGTCCTCACACGTAATTGTACCCATTATTCCGCATAGGGGTATCAGTATACAGTACTTTGGGAACTAAAACAATTTGGTATTAATTTTTTACCTTAAAATATTTTGCTCCTGGTACCCTTCTGGAGAAAAAGGGGTACACATACGTATGACTTCCATACTCACCCCTGCCAGCATTTGACCATGGGTATTTTTTCACCTTACACAATTATACTCGACCTTCTCTCACAACCTTCTCCTGTCACGCTGTCCTCTTCTCACGCTATTCACTTTCCAACAGCCGCCTTACCGTTCCAAATGGTCGCCTTACTGTTATCTTATAAACCCAAAGAAGTAGGAAAAAAAACCCCAGAAACACCTGTTAAAACGGCCGTTTTTTTTTTGTAAAAATGGTCCGTTTCTGTTTGTCCGAAAAAAAAACCCGGAAAAACAGAAACTGTTTTCCGTTTTTTATCACCGTTTCTGTTTCTGTTCCGTTTTTTACCGTACTGTTTTAGCCAAAAACAGAAACGGTTCCGACCCCTAGTGCATATGCAACTTGTCAAACGTACTGTAAGTCAAACACGGCCAAATTCCCCGTGGAACGTGGTAAACACCACGCCACGTGCCTCTATAGGTGAATGGGGGTATACTCACGCATGGGGAGATGCTCATGGCACGTTTGACCGGTTGCGCACCTGTTTATATCGGTTAATAAAATTATTGATGATTGAGATTTCTCTTCATTTCCTTATTTCCTAGATTCTAGTAAGAAGATATGCAACTTGTCAAACGAGCTTTAAGCCAAACAAGACCAAACTCTATGTGGCACGTGGTAAACACCACACCACGTGCCTCCATAGCTGAATGGGAGAATACCCACGAATGGTCTCCAAGTACTTGCTCATGAAACGTTTGAGCGCTTTCGCACTTGTTTATATGGGTTAAAAAAATTGCTGATTGATAGATTTTTCTTCATTACCTCATTGTCTAGACTCTAATTAAGTACATATATGCAACTTGTCAAACGTGCTTCAAGCCAAACACGGCCAAATTCCACGTCTCACGTGGTAAACACCACGCCACGTGTCTCCATGGGTAGTATACTCACGCATGGTCTCCAAGTATTTGCTCATGGCAAAAGCATAGATGGCTGGCCATGGAGTTGAATCCTCTTCAATCCTGGGGCGCTTAGCTGGGTTCTCGGTTTCCATCATTTCCACATCTTCGGCTAAAAAAGACAGGCACTTTAGGATGGCAGTTCACTTGATTATAGTTGACACTTGGACGGTATCAAGGCATAGCTCACAACTAAGGTTGTTGAGCAACATCTACAATACTATATTCTACTACTAAGCATCGCCTATAGTAACATATCGCTGGTGGACAGGCAGACACGCGTAACTAGTTTATTTTTATTTTTCAGGAGGCTAAAAAATCGAACACATATCGCCGCATCGCCTTCATTAACTTGCACTTTACACTACCTGTATCTCGATCTCTATGCACGCTGACTAGAGCAAAATGTGCGCCGTGGCCTCGATTTCAATGATTTGACCATACTCATTTTCGTGAAAAAATGAGTTACGCGTTTCTGCCTGTCCACCAGCGACATAAAGAGTACATAAGCTTTATATGAGCCGAAGCGGACAGTCGGCATGAACAAGCAAACCAGATAGGAGAATTGGCGTATTCAGCCACTGAGAAGTGCAGAATTCCACATCATTCTCGATAGTCTTGAGTGAACGCTGGATCTAGCCAAGTCCTCTAGGCTGTGCTATGCATCGGAATATCTATAGTCGCTGCTTCTCATAGTAGCGAGGGCTCTGAATATGCGCAATCCTTTTGTAGATGTCCTTTAGGGCCGACATCGTTGCGTATACGAGGGTTGGAGGGTTATTTGTTAAAAGTAAGTCAGATGGATTGGAGCTGAAGAAAGTTACTGGGAAAGGAACACCTAGTAACCCTAGTGCTAACGATGGTCAAGTTGCATGTATAGAAATTTGGTCCTTAGATCCTAGAATCAGAAATGACACATATTCTTAATTCAATTCAATTTATTTCTAAAACGGGAAACGGACAAGCCGGATTTTCGTTTAGTCGTCAATAAATATATTTGTGTGCGAAGACTTCCGAGCTCAAGCATGCGCAGAGACTAGTGCCATAGTACACTTTGGAGCGGCACCAGAGCCTGAAGTTTCGGACTCACATCCGAAAGGTACTTGCACACACAGCAGAATTTCGCAGTCGAATCCGAATTCTCTCCTTCGCTCCAAAATTTTGACGCATCGTGTGTAGTTTTCCCCATAGTACCCAAATTTCGGACGTTGACTGTATGTGCACGTAGTATAACGACTCTGAAAGTTTGGGTGGGCAAAATTTTCTCGAACGGGCAGTAAATATCCTGACACAGGCCTACCTTCATGCTCTGAGCGTGTTCCACCCTTCTAACAACAGTAACTATTTTCGATCCAACCTCATAAAAAGTTACAACGCTCACCGTTGCAACCTTATCGAAATAGTAATTTACAGTTACTATTTGCTTACCATACCCGGGGGCGTAGTACGCATGGTAACTACGCAAAGAAGAACAGATACTCGCCCAAGAGGTAGTATCTCAAGGGCAGTTAAGAAAGCTCAGCTAATGTACCCGCCCGCTCATAGCAGTGGACGCTATTTGAACTCAGTTGTGCCTTATTTTATCCGCAATTTTAATGTGAATTAACCAAATTGAAATTTGACAATCCCATGCATTTTTTATTATCACAATTTTGGGAAAAAATGAATTGTAATTGTAATCTCCGTAACGTGATTGCTCGGATTCGGCCGTGGCATGATATTCTGCTGGAGAATAGAAAAATCGTTCCAGCCTTGACGGCAAAATGCCGTCATGCGTAGTAACAATCATGCGTAGTAACAACGGTAAGTAGGGTGGAACACGCTCTCTATGGGCTCACCAATGTTGCATTCTACCCTAAAGATCTGGCTGAAGTCCCTAACAGTTCATATGCCTCTTATGATACCGGCCAAGTGTAAACTATACGAGAAAAGTCTCCACTTACGCTTCTTGGCCGACGGTGTTAGCTTAGCGACATTAGCCTTGATGAGATCCCTTACGTGCAGTTCACACGCGGCCTGTTTGGCCTTAGTGTGGTTCGCTCCATAGCCCTTATGCCTCACGCCTTGGAACTAGAGTAAACGGGAGAGAAGGGGGAATTAAATCTAGCTTAGCGATTCATTCGACGCGACTTCCACTTTTTAGGATCTTAGTTTCTAGCTGAGAAGTCCCAAGACCATAGTAGGTGTTAGCCTGCTCGTTTTCCCGTTTCCCTAAATATGTCTCCAAAATACTACATTGTCAGAAGTTTCATAACTGATAACCCAAGGATGCGTTGTTTTGAACAGACAACTCTTGGCGATGTAATTAGTAGCGGGGGGCAACAGGGGCGACGGCCCCCCCCCCAAAATTCTTGAAAAATAGTTTTTAATTGGAAAAACGTGTGCGAAACACGGGCGACAGCGGCGACCTTCATCCAAAATTCTCGGAAAAGGAGTATTTTTACGGGAAAAACGTACGCGAATATACAAATTGACAAGCTAAATCGAAATTATTTACAGTCTGGTTCAGTAGTTGATCTTAAAACAGTTTTTGAGTCGTAGTGTGCATGATTACAAGATTAAAAGGTGTTTTTTGCACCTACAGGTATTTTTAGTGTTAAAAACGGTCAAAATACGCAAAAACGCCGAACATTTTTCGCCCTTCTGGCCTATAAGGGCTGTCGCCCCTCCCGAAAATAATCAGAATATACGCTACTGGATGTAATCTGTTGTCGCGACAAACGTTGCATACGAATCATTGCCAGAAGAGCCGAAAACACGCCAAAGAAAAGTCTGGCTTTTTTGTTTGTTGTCATGATATTGGAAAACTCAGCAGATGCTTTTTGCCGGGTTTTCGGCACTTCCTGGCAATGTTTCTCATACATAACATTATATGCACAACATTGTCACGACAACAGACTACATCCCAAGTGTAGTCTACTAAAACCTACTCATCCTACCTATGAGTACTGCAGGTTTGTTCCAGTACACATCGTTTACTACCTTGCTCGGAAACCCTAGTGTTATCTGTTATGAAACTTCTGACTGTGTACTTGCCTCCCTTTCAGACTACCAGAGTAACCAGTTAGTCCATTCTCCCACAATGGCAACTTTAAAACTAAAACAATATGAATGAAGCATTCGTTAAAAGCAGCCGAACCATAAATCCCTGATTTTAGGACGGCCTATTCCAAACACTGGGTTCTGATGCCAAAAGCTGGACAGGCCTATCTGTGGAACCCTAACCGTAACCTAGTCCACTATATCCCTTCCCTTGAGCAACGTAGGCGCAATATGATAACAATTTTTTGTCATAAATGTCTGAATTCTGAACAACAGTCACCGAGTATGTTGAGCAAAATAAAAACAGGCCGAACAATCGTACTCAAACTCACTCAATAAATATAAATAACCAGCAGACACAACTGAAAGCTATGTAAACTCGTTTGTGCCGTGCTTTATTCGTTCGTTTAATAATTTGTAGTGTTTATTTGGTATTATTTGTTATTGTTCCTATATCTTATTAGGGGGACTTACCTCCGCTAGCTATCTTTGCTATTTTAGTCAATAAATGATATATATTTTCCGATATCATCCTAGATGTCGGAAGCTAACGTAATATGAAGGAATTCTGAATACTCTGAACATCACCAAAATCATCAATATTTTACTGAGTCAGAGTACCAGATATGGCACTATCCCAAAATCAGGAATTTGTGGTAGACTGGTCAAACAGGTATGCAAAATAAAGGCTTTAACTGACACTCATTTTTCTCTATCTGAATCTGAATTACAATTCCAGCGTTTGAGAACTGCAATTTGGTAAAGTGATATCAAATAAAAATCAAAAGACCAACTACCTTATCACGAGTCTGATAACAGTCATGTTAACATGTTATGTCTGATAACATGTTTGTGCATCCTTATGTTAAACGCTACGATCATATGCAGTAGAGGTATGCTTATTTGAACGTTTGTTGACTTTGAACTTTGCCATTTTCATGTACTTGCTGTGACTAAAGCTAACCAGAAGCTAACTATCAGTTAGCCAGAGTAGGTAATTAAGGGCCTCATGAAAACACCTCCATAGATATTATATAGGATATCTAGGATCTTCATTCTACCATTTAGCCCAAAATTGCACTGTTCACATTCAAGTAGCTGTCCAAATAAACATACCTCTACTGTATATAGGGCGATTCTGGCGGTTTGGAAAGCTCCGCGAGCTTATGCGCCAGCTTTTCTTGCGACTTCGGCTAAAAGTCGCTTCGCTTTCCAAAGCTGTTCTCGCGCTCCGCTAGTTTCCACCAGCACTTGGAAAGCGAATCCACTTTGCAAGTGGAAAGTGATCGTCAGCGAGAAAAGTGAGTCAGCGAGAAGTTGTAAAGGTGCAACTGAGGCTCAGCGGCTTTTTGCTTGTTCTTGCGCTTGGCGGATTCCCGCTTTGCTTTTCGGAAAGCGAATCCAAGAGATCGCCAGAATCACCCTTATGTTATGACCCTTAGAAATGTTGTTTTTTCGAAATATGACACTTAAAATGATCATACCGGATGTATTCTCATAAGCCTTGAAGACGTCCTACTATAATCATTGTACATTGCTGTAATTGGCTGCCTCGTTCCTCTCACAAGTATAAATTAGTCCAGAAGTTCACCATCCAAGGTATCATCCAATCAGAGGCGTTACTAGCCAGAATGTTTTTTTGTTTTTTTTTGGGGGGGAGGGGACGAGGCATTTACCGAACGTTTTCAACAACAAATAATTACAGTTCTGAAAAAAAATCGACAGATTTAAAAAAAAACGACTATTTTGACGAAAAATCGACCAATTTTCAGAAAAACCGACTGTTTTCATGCAAAAAATCAACTGTTTTGACGAAAAATCGCGACACTTCGCGCCGACTCGTTTATCTTTTACCGACACCATTGGAGGGGGGGGGGCGTCTCCCCCCAGTCGTGACGCCCCTGCATCAATCACTAGAGAAAAGGTCAGCGTTTCCACTAAGCATATCACGCGACTCACCTCATTGCATACATGGTTCCATGTTAAGACGACAGATAAATGGATCCCTGTTCAATTGTATTTACAATACTTTTCGAAGGTGTTCGTCAAAAATCGGTTCCTCTCTTACTAAACAAAATTTAAGACATATCACCTCGGTTCAGGAACTGTGACATGGAATGGTGATAACCGCACCGGTAGATGGCAAAAGGCAGTAGTGGGTGAAGCTTTACCTTCTTCTGCGATGGTCCTAAATGGAGTTCCACAAGGAAGTTGCTTTGCCTTGTGCTTTTCTGCCTTCTTGGGATCACAAAACGATACCTATGACATCGCAAAAGTCGCCCGTCCGTCTGTCAGCACGATAAGATCACCAAAGGACCCATTTACATGGTCCACCCATATGAACTCTACCTACCATGCCCAAAACAGACAATTTACCAAAATTCATTTTTCAGCCGGATTTGAAAACCTCATAATGACCTCACAAGCAGAAACCCTAAAATCAGACAGTTTGAATACTTTTAAAACGACTTGCATCAACAAAATTTCAAAATCGTTTGTTGGTAGACCTGTACATTAGTGTTATGTGTCTTTAGTTGTAATTTTGTTTACTTACATTTACTTATCTCTCTGACAGCATTGCCATGACTATTAATCGTTACTTGTTGTATTAGGGACAATCTTTACGCTGATCTGTGGAGGGCTGTTGGTCTGTGGAACTCATTAAGTGAAGATTCGGCATATACCAAGATTGCCCTAGAGTCCTAGATCAGAGCCTAAAGTCGAGCAAATCAAACCAACTTATTTTATTCACATGACAATTTCTGAAGAAACAATGAGCAATGCTACAGGATGCGAAATCCATCCAATTGCTCGAAGCTGCAATTTAAGGTAAATTTTAGCTTACCGTTTTTTGGAAAACTTAACAAATAAACGATATTATAAAAGTTATAAATCGTCTGTGTTCATATGTATTTTTAGTTGCGAATAAAATTTACATATAACATTTAGCACAAGGATGCACAAACACGTGTTACATGTTATCATACTTCTTGCGCTGCAAGCTACCTCCCTCATAAGAAGGGTGGTAATAATGCCAAAATGATTTCACACTCAAGTCTTATGTCCACCTGACAGTGCAATTCAAAATACAAACGGCACAGAAGTTACTTACCAAAGCATCAGCATAAAATCCATCAGAAGCCTTGTCCCCAGCTGGCAGGACATTCTCATAAACAGGGGCTGGTACTCCCATTTGAATGGCAATTTCGGTCAATGCACTAATAGCCGTTCTTGGTAACGCTGCCTTAACGATCTGGGCATTCTTTCGCTTGCGTTTCGCAACTTTGAAACCCTTTTCTTCCTCCCTTGTACGCTTTTTCATCCATGATGGTTTTGCATCCTCCTCCGTTTTTGTGCCTTCACCACCTGCAATGCACATTATATACTTGAAATGCGCCTTGAAAGGTCAACCCATTGTCGCTGACCTTTTTGGCGATGAGGAGGGAATACGATTTTTGCATAGAAGTTGCTCAAAACCAGAGGAAAATAACTCTAGACGGTAACGCGAAGACCTATCCTTCCCATGGATCAAAAATGGTCCTCCGTCGCTTTGTTCGCGTGCAGTGCCGGACGTAGATTCTAGCCATCTCTCGTTAACGATTGGTCAGAGCAAAATAATTCTGCTCTGCGATTGGTTGAGTTCGGTAGGGATGTTCGTATCTGCTAGTGGAGCTAGTGTTGCTGCGATTTGACTGTGTGTCACTTTTTCAAAGTTTGGGCGGTACTGTCTATAGTTATTTTGCTCTGCTCAAACCAACCACTAAAGGCATTTCTCGCCGCTCCCAAGGACTCCACTTAAGAATTCCCCGGATTTTGTATGTCCCGGGGACTCACTCCCCGTATTTTCGCGAGTCCCCACGGGCGGGGAATGTTCCGATTATCATCACCACCATCAAAAAGGTCTCTCTTCCAGATTTGGAGGGGAATCAATTTTTGCTGGTGTTGGTGCAATATAGAATTAATTAAAAAGAATCAAAATAAATAAAACCAAAAATAAACTGTATCCAGACGAATTTCGTCAACCTGTATTTTTTTTTTTTAGAACAAAATATATGTTAAAAGCAATCCCCGTGTTCTCGTTGTTTTCCGTAGGCGGAGTACGCGAGGAGTGACTCCTCTATTCTTGCCGTTCCCTTCCATTCCCCGAAGAGTCCTCTGGGAACGGCGAGAATACGCCTTAAGAGAAAACACCTACGACAGGAGGCGAGGCGACTACCGAACGCTAAAGCAAAGACATGAAACAGATGCTACGGTTGGTATTTTCACAACTAAAGCCTTATACATTTTTTTTGGAAAACAATTTGAGAAACCTGAAATAAAATCAAAACAAGTCTGGTGCAACAGAGTTTACCCCAAATTCGGATCTGAACATTTGTCTTAACAGTCATCAAAGGTAACAACATTCCTGGTAACGTAAGTGCTCACCAATTAGCAAAGTGGGGAGTGCTCATGGTGAAGAAACTCTCACAAAGTTATCTACTGAAGAGTTTTTAAATGCATTCAAGCAGGCATTGGTGGATGCAAGTGGATGATTCAAGTTTTTGAGATCCCAAAACGTAAGTGGAGGGATACCTATGACATCGCAAAAGTTATCCGTCCGTGTGTCTGGTAGCACGATAACTCTCGACGGGGTTGAGATATTTTGTTCATATTTGACACGATGACTCTTTGGGTCAAAGTGCAGTTCAAGTTCGAAGATGGGCTCTGTAGCTCTATATTTACGGGTCGGGGAGTTTCAAATTAAGGGGCAAAGAAAACATTTTTTTAAAAGCTACTGAGATAGTTGATTTCAGGGGTAAGGAGACACGCTGAATCCGAATATGAAATTTATTTTCTTGCCGGACAAGTAGTTCATCCGGAATCCGCAAAAACCGGACGCAAAATTTGTCGACCAGTTTTTGGCTTTAGCATTCGTAACCCTTTATTCTCAAACCAGTATAGCTCTGCGCCTGGATGCCGGCATTCATTTGTTTATTCTGTGTGACGTCGGAGAGATCTACTGTAATCAAAGGTCGAACGGGTTGATATATTATGTTCAAGAGAGGATGCTGTTCAATGAGGATCCACTGGTAAAGTACAGGTCAAGTTCGTAGATGGGTCCTTTAGTCCTTTAGGCAGAGGAGGGGTTTTGAATTTACGGTAAAACATGTATGTTTTATAAGCTAATAAGATACCGCGGTAAGGAGGTCCGCTGAATCCATATCTGAACTTGGTTTTCTTGCTGGACAAATGGTTCATCACGAATTCGGCTGATACTGGAAATTTGGTTGAAGCTGAAAGTTGTTTCTGAAATCGATTAGAGATTCGGTATCGGGACAAGGAGACATGCTGAATAGATTTTTGAACTTTATTTTAACAGTAAAAATTATTCAAGGAATCTGAGGAAGACTGAATGGCGAAGCCATGACCCAATCATTTGAATCAAATGTTAGATTTTTGGGATCCCATCGGAACCTTTGGTCTTGTTATGAGTGCTGACCACCTCCAGATGATCTGATTCTGCAAACTGCCTCAACTATATTTAGGAGAAGGACTGGTCATGCAAAAACGAAGAAAATGCTGTTTAAGTGGAAACAGTCTGAATCAGATGCTGCTGATGATGATTTTAGACACATAATGCTAGCTTGCAAAAAGTATGATGCCCAAAGAGTCAAACTAAAAGAAAATATGATGCTTAAATTTGGTGCCTTTTCTGTGAGGTCTATCTTTGGTCATTCAAGTGCCCCGGCTTGGGCGAGGAAATTGTCTGTGATATATTTGAAAGTTTTGTAAGAAGTAGAAGTTTTATATGTGTTTGTAAGACAAGTTTTTATTTTTAAATTGTAAATAATATTTTATGTTAATTTTAGGACGAGCACAGAGAGTGAATTAATTAGTGATTTACGTAATTTTAGATTCATGATTGACCCGGAACCGGAAAATAGTGAGAAAAGGAAGAAAGTCAGTGAGGAATGCTTACCCAGATTCAGACGACCTCTCGAGGAAGACCCCCTACCCCTTTACATTATTGACTGTTCGCTGTTAGCCTATTCGCTAAATATTTCTCTGATCTGAATATGATGTGGAGGTATTGGCTAAAGTAAAGTATTGTAAAATACTTACATATGTTCACGCATACCCAGTGGTATGAGCGCGTATGAGCTGAAGCTCAATAAACGTCAACCTTCAAACAACAAACAAGAACAAGTCATCAAAGGTCAGTCACATTCCCAGAGGATTGTTGCCTCATCACAGCTGTGGCAGAAACTTCAAAAAACTCGCAGGGACAAATTCTCAAATCTCTGCAGGAAAGTAGAACTGCTTACAGCCAGGTAATCCAAAGAGAAATCTGCAGTATTTCAAGCTTAGTGTGACGGGGTTACTAGGTCAGCACAGGAGTGGCTTCTTCTATTATTTTTGTAGTTTGCTCACTGAAATGGTGGAAATCAAAAATAATAATAAAAGCAGTACATGAACTATGTTACGGGAAACTTACCAGTAATCCCAGGAATGGGTATGTTAGGAACATTAATGGCTGCAGGTTCAGCAACAGGTTGAGCAGCCAGCAAAGGTAAGGTAGCCTCAGCTTTGACAGGGTTTAGTACGTCCTTTGAAACAAATGAACTTGACATCGGAGGAACTGGGATCCTGTTTCCGCCTCTTCCTCTTCCCTAGAAACATTAAATATAAGATAATTAAAAAATTATACTGTTTTTGGTGAGCCATTAGCTTATAATTATTCAACCTACAGACTGTCCAAGGCCACAGGGAAGTTATTTGATTTCTGATTCTCTCAAGGAAGGAAAGAAGAAAAGGAAATACCTACTTACCCTACCTACTGTCAATAAATACAGCAACAAACAGATCTGCTTCAGACCAACACTTTAAGTCTAATGCTGGCATGGCCCAGCATTTGAACATGGGCTATACAGAAATTCTAATGATTCTAACTTACAAATATTCAAGCCAAGAACACTCTTCCACTGGAAGATAAACCAGTTAAATGCCAGTTAGCATAGACCAAACTTTTCAGCAGCTGGGACAATTTTAAATGCATTTGCCATAGCCTGCCTTAGTTGGCCTTTGCACAGGTTCGATCTCATTCAGAGTTGGATACGTTAAAACTTCTGAAATTTTCAAAAAAACAAATCAATTTAAATGTCTGTTAGAATGGGGCAAATCTTAAGTTTTAGGGGCAATTTTCACAAAGGTTATAATCTTAAGTTCCCTGATGTTCAAGAAAAGAAGCTAAAATAATTAATATTTGCCAATTTTTAAAGTATCCTTTAAATAAAGGAAAATATTGAGTGATGCAAAGTGTATTGTTTTAAATATTCATTTAACTGTATGTGGCAACAAAAGGCTTTTCAAGCAATTTGGCTTAAAGATTCAGTCTAACATTCTGTTTCCTTGCCCAGAACAATCCCGAGCCTTTTTTTTTTTCTGTTTGCTGAAGGGCTGATGTTTGACCTTGAGAAAATACTGCACTGAAAACTTATCTTAATCCCTCACCAGATATTTGGTTACTTTCACTGCATAAATTGTGAAATTTAGTTTGTTTTTTCTTTTCTTATGATCTTAGAAGAATTTTTGTGCCATAATTTTTCAACTTGAACATTTTTAGACAGCCAAATGAAAAGAAGAATGAAGACAGAACAAACTGACAAGAAATATCCACTAGTGAACGATCTTCCATCACCAAAGCGCCCTTGCCCCCCCACCCCCCCAAAAAAAGGAAGGAAAAAAAAAGAAAGGAAATTATGTTCTGGAACATTATGTTTTGATAAGAAAAAGGACTTGGCCTGTGACTTCAAAGCTGAAAGGGTAGACGCAGCCCTTACCTCCTCAGGTATTGAATTCCACATTCTCCATACTAAATTTCACTAGAAAGTTCTGTGCAGTCAAAAACAGGTTCTAAGTCATTCAGGGTTTCCTTCTTGACAGTCACAACCTTGTTAGAACTGCATTGAAATTTCCTTTCAACCTATTTAGGCCAGGTTTGAGGTTGTATAAATTAGAGATTGGATAACCCTCCTCTACTCCAAAGTAAGTTACAATTACAGGAGGGGTACCTGACCTCGTTTTTACACTACTGCGAATGTTGCCTCAAAAATGTTAAAATGAAATGCATAGTCAAGACCAGGGGCGTCACAACTGGGGGGGGGGGGGGAGGGAGGGGACGCCCCCCTTCAATGCTGTCAGTCAGTTGGTAAAAAATAACCACAATTATTCATCAAAATGGTTGATTTTTTTCAGGAAAACAGTGTTTTTTTCTGAAAATTGGTCGATTTTTCGTCAAAATACTATTTTTTTCTGAAAATCAGTGCATTTTTCTGAAAATCAGCCAATTTTCTTCAAAAATGCCATTTTTGTTGTTGAAAAAGTCGTTTTTTCTACAGAAAAAGTCGGTAAAAATTACCAGCCAGTCGTTAAAATGCCTCATCCCCCACAAAAAAAAAACATTTCAGCTAGTAACGCAGTCAAGAGACAATATGACTTTCTTCAATAGTGGATAGTGGAGAGGACCCTTGCCAAGAAGGGCTGAAATATTGCTCTAATAAAATGTAGTTGACTTATCCGTTTGTTAAAATGTTAAAATGAAATGTACATGCTGTCTTGACAGTCAAGAGGCAAAATTGACTTTTTTGAAGTCATGTGTCCTAAAATATTTCAAATTCTGTGCCTTTTCTCTGTTTTGAGCCACTTTGAAAAGGGATTTTCTAGCTATTGACTTAGCTAACTCTACCTTTTCATCATTTTGTAGTCAACAGACGTAACATTAGACTGAAGGGATCTTGTTTGAAAAGAAAAATATGTTTAACTAGAAATGTTGATGCAACATTTATTTATCCAATATGTTAACAATTCAATTAGCTTCAATCTAGTATGTTTGTAATATTTGTTAGATCCTTTTTAAGCCAGATAGATTACTCTGAAGGAAAGGCTTCTCAGCAAATTTGAAATCTTGTCAAAAGTTGGATACCTCTCCTGTAAGGTAAAACATTGAAATTCGAGCACATCTGAATTCGGACATGTTTCATCTCTCACAAAGAAGTGTTAGCACTTGCAAACAAAATGGAATAGTCATTAGTTGGGAGAACCAAAAACTTGATCGCTGCTGTTTTATGGCAACGCTGGAACAATTTGGCAAGGGAAAATTCAACTAAAAGGTTTGCCAAATATTACTTTTTACTTACTCAAATTGTTCTGAAGTGGTTCCGTAAAGCGAAAAATTGCCGGGAAAAGGTCAGTGCTTCTATTGTAGGTGGCTAACATAACTAAGTTGCTAGAATTGGTAAATGTCGCACGGATTGCAATATATTGTGTCATTAGTTTTGTTTGAATAGTTCTGCGATAAATATTTACACAGACACAATGTTCGACAACATAATTATAAAGCTATTCGGACCCATCAACCAAAAACACCTGATTTTTGGATACCCTATGCCAAACGCTGGATAGCTGTTGGTTGCTGGTGTAGCCCTAACCCTGACCTACCTTGCCACACACGAATTCTGATTGGTTGATTTTTTCTGAGCTTCACTCACATTATCAATACTTTATTGGGTCCCAGTATCAAGCATTTGACGTAGTGTATCCAGCTTTAGGCATAGGGTATACCAAACATTAGATATACCCCATGTTTGGCATAGGCTTTCCCAAAATCACAGGTTTGGGTAGACTCATTCAGACAATTGTATTGTGTTTGTTTGAGACTAAAAGCATAACGAACAATTGTTTGTAACAAATGTCAGATAGCTATTCGAGACGGTTACTCCCCGTTTGAACTCAAAAGCAGAGGGGCAGCCCTTCCACTAAGGAAAGCTTTTATTCTCGTAGAAATAAAAAAACAGGAGAGGCCCAGAAAACATCCAACATTCTGGTTTTTCAACAAACCTAATTTGCGAAGCGATACCGGCAATGCTGTCCTCACGAACGTCAAAGAAGAAAGTAAATATCTGTCCGAATTTCAATGTTTTACCTTCTTTGTACAGTTGGGCACCAGACTTTTTGGAGAATTCCCCTCCACAAGGGAATCCCCTGCAAAGGTGAAAAAGAATCCCCTGTGGAGGAGATGGTGTTGGGGGGAAAGTGCAGTTTTCCCAACTGACTGCTCACACATTTCCCCCAACACTATCTCCTCCACAGGGGATTCTTTTTCACCTCTGCAGCAGTCTAGTACACTAGCCCCTTTTCAGGCACGGTGCTCAAACGTCTAGCACCATGCCTGGGTGCTAGACGTTCAAGCACTGTACCTTGGATTTCATGTATGGTGCATGGATTTCAGTATACAGTGCATACATCAAAAACACAGTTTATGTCATAACGACTGAGCACCAGCTCGGACAGGGCTGAAATTACTACCATGAATTAGAGAAATCAAAGACAATCCTTTATATATTTTTCACAACAAAAACAAAAGGGCTCGACTGATGACAGATGTGAAAAACCTCATTTCCTTTTCTACATAGTAAAGGGTTTTGCATGCAAAGTGGCCTGTGCCTCAGCTTTTTCTACCTAGCAGCCAACCAGAATATTGGCTCTTGGGGAATTGATAGGGAAAATACATGGAAAATAGATAGGGTGCTGTTAGGTTTTTCATCTCCATCATCATTAGAGCCCTTTTGTTTTTGTTGTGAAAAATATATAAAGGATTGTATTTGATTTCTCTAATTCATAGTAGTAATTTCAGCCCTGTCCGAGCTGGTGCTCAGTTGTGATGACAGAAACTGTGTTTTTCTGTATGCACTGTATACTGAAATCCATGCACCATACATGAAATCCAAGGTACAGTGCTTGAACGTCTAGCACCCAGGCATGGTGCTAGACGTTTGAGCACCGTGCCTGAAAAGGGGCTAGTGTACTAGACTGCTCTGCAGGGGATTCCCCTGTGGAGGGGAATTCTCCAAAAAGTCTGGTGCCCAACTGTTGTAGGCTACACCATTCCTGCAAAACAGAGATTAGAATATTAAGGGTAACGAGACTTACCCTATTAGCCATGTTAAGAACTGGTCTGGGAAAATGTGTGATTATCACAGAAAGAGCAGACCTACAATTATAGTAGGCACTGAGTTGGAACTTGGACAAATCAAATGACTTCTATTCTAGTCCAAACTTTCCCAGTTTCAGTTTTCTGACTCTTTTCTTCAAAAGATAATGAATCTGAAGAAACGGATGTTCTGAATTCTGAAGTCTTCCTCTGAGGGATTTCAGAAGCTTTTCTGCGGCACCACCGTGCTTTGCACAGTGCTTCGGCGAATTTCTCAAAAATACAAAATGCGGTCGAAGAATGGGTTTGATCTCAAGTTTTTTAAGCGCTTTTATGGAATTCTAGGTGTTATATTTCCGAGATTTTTATCGTATACAGCGTTCCTCTTCATTTTGCTTCTACTACTGAATCTTCTAGGTAAGAGTTTTGCACTACTGTAAAGTAGAGGTATGCTTATGTGAAAGTCTGCTAACTGCTGCTAAGAGTGAACGGTTGCCGAAGAAAAAACTAAAACCCAAACCAGGCATTTTTCAGTTTTGAGGGTATATGATTTGTGGAAGCCACTGATAAATCAGTGGAAGCCACTGATTTAAAAGTTCTTTTCGTTCTTTAATACTGGAGCCTATACTATTTCCGTCAGAAGTTAACCTGGCTATTCCATTGGTCAGCTTTGGTTGTCTTTTTCTCACCACAGAGATCTCCAAAAAAGGTCAACAATATATCAAAAGAAAGCCATCTTCTTCTTCTTCATCCTAGATTTTCTTACGAGATAATGGCGTGCAAGCTGCATTGCCAGTACATGATTTTCTGTGATGACCCAAAAAATTTTCTGGGGACTTTGTTACCATTACGGCTGGTCATCCGAATTTTGTTTCTGTCACGTAATCATTGTTTAACCTCAAAACCTAGGTACTTGGAAAAAATATGAAAGCAAACTGCATGATTGTTAGAAACAAACATGAATTCAATATTTGAAAAACATTTAGTGAATTAACAGAGAAGATCTTTGTCTTTTTGGCCTGTTTTTTACTTACAGTAATTGACGTCGACTCTCTTGTACTGGAACGATGCGGGATGCCGTGATTCTATTTCCGTCACAACAGTGCCTAAATACCTGAATTTAGAAAGATTTACCAGTGAATATGATTTTAAACACACATCTTTCAACAGGTTTAACTATTTTAGACAGGTTGTGGTGCATCTAAGGTACATCTAAGCTAGAAAACTAATTCCGTCAGGTGATGACGGAAAGAGAGACCGACGGAAATAGTATAGGCTCCAGTAGTGTCTTCATTCCGAAAACTTGTCATTAGTCTCAGGGCATCCCGAAACCTTCCTGATAGGGAGGGGGGAGGGGGATGGGGCTCCGATTATGTGTAAAAAACAAGAAGATACAATCCAAGGCTCGTTAAATTTAACTGAAAAGGCAGCTTATTTTTACATCTGATATTTGAATACACTGAAATATTTTTACTCATCTGAGGGATTTTGTATTTTTCCACCCGGGGCTCTAGTATTAACGTTCAGAGTGTGCGCTGCTTGCAACAAACCAAAATTCATCTAGACCTGGAGAATGTTTGCAAGCTCATGAAGAAAGGGAATGCTTCACTCCAGTCTATCACGACAATGAAGTGATTTGATTCGGTGTAGAATCTTTGAAATTGGCTTATGTGACTAACGTGCAACCACTACTGATGTATGCCTGCCCAGTTTAGGGACCCTTTGTGCAAAGAAGCATACAACATAACAAAGAGATTGAATCACTGCAGACCAGAGTGTGCCGCATTATGCTAGGACTGAAATACAATGGTTACGAGGCTTTGGTCCACCCTCGGCTTTTTGTCGGTAAATCATTAAATCTTGTCGGTAAAATCTGGGCTTGCCCCCCCCACGAAAATGGGCTGATTTTGCCACTGATTATACTTGATAATCTGATCTAGCCAAGGGCTTAAACCCTACCTAAGTAAAACGACAACTAGTTATTCTTCGTTGACTGTTTCCTTCCTTGCACAACTTGTCAGTATTGTGATTGTTTTTATTCACCTAGTTAGGACTGTGTTTTTATTCAAATAGTTAGGACTGCACAAGAATTTCCTTTTTAACATTAGGTGCGTTTTTTATCCGAATTCTCCTCACGATTCTCCTCTGAATTCTCCTATTTTGCGTTTTTGGACTATTCAGAAGAAGTGAATTCTCCTTTCCTTGCATTTTTGTAAGAATCGAGAACTGGGAAAGCCACGCGATTCTGCAGAATCGAGAATTTGCTCTGAATTGTCATTTCTCCTCTCTCCGTTCTCCTCCCTGATTGGTCAACAGTCAACAGAGTTCGGGTGTTCAATATGCATATACATGTATACCGGGTTGCGAACGAGCTGCGAAATTGGCTTATCTGACTAACGTGCGACCGCTAATGGTGTATGCCTGCCCAGTTTGGGGACCCTTTGTGCAAAGAGGCATACAACATAACAAAGAGATTGAACCACTGCAAATCAGAGTGTGCTGCATTATGCTAGGACTGAAATATAATGGTTACGAGGCTTTGAGCCACTCCATGTCCGCCGGGAAAACTTAATTTTACGTTTTGGCTGATCAATCCTTGCCAGTGAAAAACATAGAGATATTCTGCCGAATCTAGCACCGTTAACAGGGCGTACGCGGCATCAAAATCTCCTTGTGCCAGTTAAGTCTCGCACAAACCGGTATTCAGGTTTTTTTTTTCAGGTTCTTTTTAATTACAAACTAAATAACAAAATGTCCAGCCCGGCTGAGAAGACAAATTCGTAATGCAATTCGACAAATTCGACAGATTCAAATTCATTTGTACCATATTTTACTGAGAAGATTAACAAACAAGACCAAAGGTTCCAATGGGATCCCAAAAATTCAGTATTTGGTCCAGACAATTGGGTCTTGTCTTCGCCAGATCCAGTCTTCGCCAGACTCCTTGAACATTTTTACCATTAAAATTCAGAAAAAGATTAAGGCCAAAAAGCTATCATCTGAGAAAACCAAGTTCAGATATCGATTCAGCATGTTTGTGTTTACCCCTATACTTCATATCTATTTTGACAAAAACTTCCTGCCTTACTTCTGCCAATTTCCCTGTTTCGGCCGAATTCCGGAACCACCTGTCCGGCAAAAAAGACGAAAGCTAAAAAACAAACGTATCTTCTTTCCCCTATATCGAACATCTAATCAACCTCAAATTAAATTTTAACTTAAAACAAATTTTCCGGTTCAAGCCGGATTCCGAGCGAACTATTTGTCAGGTAAAAAATGACTGTCATTCAGCATCTCTTCTTACCCCTAAATCGGATGTATAATCAACTAAATTATCCGGTTTTGGCCGGATTCCGGGTGAACTACTTGCCCGGCGAGAAAATAGTTTTCAACATCGTATTCAGCATGTCTTCCTACCCCTAAACTGAATGTATAATCAACTTCAAATTAAAATTTAACTTATAAACAAATTTCCGGTTCGAGCCGGATTCCGGGTGACCTATATGTCCGGCTGAAAAATGATTGTCAAACACGGATTCAGCATCTCTTCTTACCCCTAAATCGGATATCTAATCAACTACAAATAGTTTTTATCAATTTTCCGGTTTCGGCCGGATTCCGGGTGAACTACTTGCCCGGCGAGAACATGGTTTTCACCATCGTGTTCAGTATGTTTTTCTACCCCTAAACCGAAGATCTAATCAACTTCAAATATAACTTTTACTTTTAACAGACTTTCCGGTTTGTGCCGGATTCCGGGCTAACTACTTGTCCGACGAAAAAATGGTTTTGATCATCGTGTTCAGCATGTCTTCTTACCCCTTAATCGAATATCCAATCAACTTCCCCATTCCAAGTTTCATCAAAATATCTCATTCCCTTCGAGAGTTATTGTGCTTACAGACGGACGGACGGACAACTTTTGCGATGTCATATATATCCCTCCACTTACGTTTCGGGATCCCAAAAACAAGTGTATTCTAAGTGATTTATTTTCTTTTATGTAATAACTGTATATATTCATGTATTTTACTCAAGTATTCAAGTATTTAAATGTAATGGCCGACGTATTTAGTGCCATGTCAACGAGTTGGATCAATACAAATATCTGTCTATCTATGTTAAACAAAGGCCTGCATTTCCCATGGCTAAAAATGCGACATCGGAGAAGTTACGCCTGTAGAAAAGTAGGAACATTATTTTAAGATATGTCTTGCAATTAATCTGATATTTTTGTTTTATTTTTTGACAATGTCTTCTAGTTCGTAAATATCTCAAGCGTAGAGGGACAAGCATATATAGGGAAGGATAAGCTCCTTCTATGAAATCGATTATCCCTGGATAACGGACAAACTAAGTAAAACACTTTTATCGAGTTTTCAGGAATATCTTAGAGCGTGTTCCACCCTTCTAACAATAGTTACTATTTCCGTTCCATTAAAAGTTACTACGCTGACCGTTCCAACCTTGTCGGAATAGTAACTAATAGTTACTATTTGCTTACCATGCTCGGGAGCGTAGTAAACGTAGTAACTACGCATCTCTGTAACGTGATTGGTCGTATTCGCCCGTGGCGTGAGATCCTGCTGGGAAATAGAAAATTCGTTCCAGCCTTGACGGCAAAAAGCCAGAATTCGTGACGTCATGCGTAGTAACTACGGTCAGAGGCGTTACTAGCCAAAATGTTTGGGGGGGGGGGGACGAGGAATTTACCGACTGGCTGAAAACTTTACCGACTTTTTCTGCAGAAAAAACGACTGTTTTCAACAATAAAAATGACATTATTGAAAAAAAATCGACTGATTTTCAGAAACATCTACTTATTTTCATAAAAACCGACTATTTTGACGAAAAATCGACCAATTTTCAGAAAAACCGACTATCGCCGGTGAAAAAAATCAACTGTTTTGACGAAAAATCGCGGCGCTTCGCACCGACTCGGTTATTTTTACCGACTGGCCGACGGCATTGGGGGGGGGGGGCGTCCCCCCCCTCCCCCCCCCCCCAGTCGTGACGCCCCTGACTACGGTAAGTAGGGTGGAACACGCTCTTAGTGAATAAGTGATATATTACTAGGTTGTTGGATCTCAGCCCGATTCGGTTGAACTTTAAGATTGTCACTTAGAGCGTGTTCCATCCTACTTACCGTAGTTACTACGCGTGACGTCACGAATTCTGGCTTTTTGCCGTCAAGGCTGGAACGATTTTTCTATTTTCCAGCAGGATCTCACGCCAGGGGCGAATCCGACCAATCACGTTCCAGAGATGCGTAGTTACTACGCTTACCACGCTCCCGAGCATGGTAAGCAAATAGTAACTATTAGTTACTATTCCGACAAGGTTGGAACGGTCAGCGTAGTAACTTTTCGTGAGGATGGAACGGAAATAGTAACTAATAGTAACTATTGTTACAAGGGTGGAACACGCTCTTAAAAATAAAAAGTCTCCGACCTTCAACCCACCCTACACATTTATTCGTCGCGTTTTTTGCGTTTTCCATTTGTCGACAACACATCCAATTTCACATTCGTCCACTAGAGGCCTTTTTCCGCGACACAATTTTGGGCCACACACTTCTGAGTATTGGTCGCCGAAACACAATTATGTGCCACACAGTCGAGCCACGAGTTCAAACTCGCGGAAACGCCGTTTTGTCTATTTTTTTGGCGGAAATTTCAAATATCTGAAAAGAAAAAGAAAATTAAAGAAAAATCTCAATAAATTCAACTCCAGGCTTATTTCCTTACCAGTATGTGCAAAAGGGATCCTCAGTTTTAAGTCTATATGCTTGAAAAGTAGTTAACTTTATTGTTTAGATCATCATCATCATAAGGTTTGAATGGCGTTGAGTTCCACTTCGTGTAGATCTCTTTCTGCCTTCTCGGTTAATCGATGGTGGTTGCTTTCGGTCAGAAGTTTTGCTTAGTAGACTCCGTTCTCCACTAGCATCTCAATCAAAATCTTGAAAATTTTGAATTCTGGTTGGGCCGGGAGTTTGGCACTGGTGATGACTTGAAATTGGTTCGGGAGTTTTAGCTCGTCGCACAAGCTTCTCAGTTGATGGCTTCTTCGTTGGGGGATGCGGCATTCGAAAAAGAAGTGTTGGGGTGTTTCATCTTCAGCCACATAAGGCAGTTTGGGGAGTGGGTTGTGGCCCAATCGAAAAGGTTTTTGTTCAGAATGATGGTTTGAGACTTCAGCCTGTAGAAGATGCATGATCTCACTCTACCTTTGAATGGCGAGCAGTATGGTCGAAGGTTGGGTGTTGAGGTTCTTGCTCTGGATGTGTCTCTCGCTGTAGTTGGTTGTTGAGGGAACCGGTTGCTAGTTAGGGCTTTGCCAGCGTGTTTGTCGACCACTTCATTTTGACAGAAGCCTTTGTGGCTTGGGATGTGTTGGAAGGCGCACTCTAAACCGTTTGACTGTAATGTCAACAGTAGGGTTCGGATTTTGGTCAGGTCGACATCTGTGCTTAATCGGTGAATTTGTTTAATGGCCTGGAGCGCGGACTTCGAATCCGTGAGAAAGATGACTTTCCGTGTTGGAGGGGGTCTTCGGGATAGGACTTCTGCTGCCATTAGGATAGCTTCTAGTTCTGCTGACATTGTGCAGGAGTGGTTGCTTATTCTTCTGGTGGCAATCATGTTGAATGCAGGGATGGATGCTGCTGCGCCGGCTTTGTCATCTTTCACAGAGCCGTCTGTGTATACCTGGGTGTGGTTTGGGAATTTCAGTGTGCATCTTGTGGAGAAACATCTGTTGAACCTCAAGTCAGAGTATTTGTCTTTTTTGAATGGGAGTAGTTGAAGCTCGACTGATGGGCTCCTGAATTCCCATGGTGGTGTGTTTGGGAATGGAAATACTGTGATTTTGGAGTCTCTCCAGTTGGGGAGGGGACCCTTGAGATGAATCTTTGCCAGGCGGAGGTTATCTCTGGTTGTGGTGAATTCCTTCCTTGCATCAATGACTTGATGACAATATGAAGGAGGCCGTAAAACTGGATTTTTGAGAAGTATCTCATAGACAGAAAGACTGAACTCTCTTGGATTGAGGGAAGGCCGGAGATCTTCCTCAGTTTGGGGATTGGGGTGTGGCGGTGGAGACCGTATGCGATGCGTATAGCGGTGTTTTGGATGGATTCCATCGATGCAAGTTGAGTTTTGCTGCAAGAGCTGTACACGATCAGACCGTATTCCAGCTTTGACCTTACATATGCTTTGTAAAAACTCGATAAGACTTTTGGGGGCAGATCCCCATTTTTTCCCGGCCAAACGTTTCATGGTAAAAATTCTCGTCATGCACGAAGTGCGGATTCCTGATATGTGGCTGTTCCATGAAAGTCTGTAATCGAGTGTTATGCCCAGCATTTGTACTGTGTTCTCCCATGGTATGAGTTGTCCTTCGATTGTTATTGGTGGGAGGTTTATCGTGCGCTTTCTGTGGAAGGCAATCTTTGCTGCTGAAATTGGAAGGGGGTGTGCTTTGGAGTATTTTGCTAGGAGGTCGAGCGTCCTTTGCACGTTGGAACAGACAAGTGCTAAGTTCTTTTCTTTTTCCCATGTGCCGAGGTCGTCTGCGAACATTCCAATCGCTGATGGGTTTTCTGGTGATGGAATTTCGCAAGTATAGACGAGGAATAGGAGTGGGCTTAATATGGCTCCTTGAGGGAATCCGGTCTCGTTTTTTCTTGGGTTTGATGACGTGATGTTTATCTGTACAACGTATTCACGATTATGAAGATAGTCTTCGATGAAGCTGATGACCTCATTCGGAAAGTCTTTGTTGTCCATTACTTCCTTGAGTTTCTTTTCGTAGACGTTTTCGTAGGCTCCTTCGTAGTCGAGGAGCGCGGCGACTACAATTTCCCCGTTTTCGAAAGCCTCTTTCATCGTTTGTTCCAGAATGACAATGTTGTCAATTGTACTGTGGCCTATTTTAAACCCGGTCTGACACGAAGGGATGATGTTGTTGGTCTCCATGAACCATTCTAGACGTCTGTAGATCATTTATTCGGAGACCTTTCCCAAGCTGGGAGAAGGGATACTGGTCTATATGATTTGGGTTCTTCTGGATTTTTCCCTGGTTTGAGTATGGGCTTGATGATGGCTGTTTTCCATACTCTGGGGAAGATTTTCTGGATCCATGCCGCATTGTATGTGTCTGAGAGGTGGGATTTGAAGGACTTGCCAGAATTCACTATCCATGGTATGCGGGTTTCGTCCATGCCTGGAGCTGACTGCTGGTTCATGCTGGAAATGGCTTCTTCTAGTTCTGTGCTGGTGAAAGCGGTAAGTAGGGACTCCTTGTGTTTTGCTTTGGATGGTAGGACGCAGTATGGTGGTAATGGGGGTGGTTGTGGTGGGTTCGATCTATGGGATGTCGTTGCGAATATCTCGGCTTTCTGGCTGTCTTCTTTGATTATTCTTCGATTCACACACAGGTCGTGTCTCATGTCTTCGATAGTTGGATCCTTCCCTGACATTTTGTTTATCTGTCGGTGGATTTTCGACATTGCGGTTTTGAAGTCAACATCTTTTGAGTATCGGAGCCATGATGCTTTTTTCGCCGCTTGTGTTGTCTTCTTTAGCTTGGCTTCTGCTCTCCTTAATTCAAGGAATGATGACGGGGACGGAGTCTTCTGGAATTCTTGTCTGGCTTTTTATTTTGCGGTGACTGCCTCGGCGCAGCTGGGATTCCACCATGGCTTTTGAGTTTTCATGTTGAAGGGTCTAGGCTTATTAGATGTCCTAGGGATCGTGTGGTGGGCGGCACGTAATAGGATTTCTGTGATTCTGGCGGCTTTAATGTTGGCGTCGGCATTATCTCTAGTCGTTTTTCAAATTCTGACCAGTTTGCTTTACGTTCATTAAAGTTACTTGGGATCTGCTGTGTTGAAGTCTGCACATTGGATATAGATGTGAGGATGGCAGTGTGATCTGTCTGAAGTTGTTTTACCTTTGAGACAGTGCACAAATGCTGTAGAGATATTGGGCCAAGTTGGAGATCAATGGTTGAGCACTGCTGCCGATGAAGATCGTAGTGGGTTTGGAGGTTGTAAGGTGTCAGCGTGGTTGAAAAGTGAGATTCTGTGAGGAAACGCTCTATGTCTCTTCCTGCCTTATTTGTTTGGGTGACTGGTTCCCAAATTGGGTTGTGGGCGTTGAAATCACCGAACATGAACGTGTCTTTGTCCATGACTTCTTCAATTATCGCGTATATCTCGTTTTCTCCTTTTGGGTTATATATGCAACAGATTTTGACCTCTTTACCCGTTGTCAAACTGACTTTTACCGATATCGTTTGGGTATTCGTTTGGTTTGATTGGGGAGTGCACAATAGAGCTTCGTACTAGGATTGCTACTCCTCCACCTTTTTTCCCACTGGATCTGTCTTTTCTATATATTTTGAATCCACTGATTTTCACCTTTTTCAGGTCGTGCAGGTTGGTTTCTTGTAGGCATATTATGTCCACGGCTTCCTTGGCTGCGTATGTTGTTAGTTCTGCTTGTCTTAGCTTACTAAACGACTATATTCCACTATAGGATATTGAGTTTTGTTTTTCTGTTTGATACGAGGGTTCTGGGTAGGTTGGTTGTGCTAGTCATCCTGTTTTTTTCTCATCTGGGGCGTGGAAGCTCAGTTCCATATGCTCTTTGTTTTCGTTAGTGTTTGATGTGTTGGGTATGGCTGTTTTCCTTGTGTTAGAGCTTTTGCTGGTGGGTGATGTGGGTGGGAAGATCACGTCTTTTGATATTGTTTGCATCTCGTCATATGCTAGTTTCCAGATGTCTTGTCCAAGTAGTGTTGTGATGGCTTTTCTGGTTAGGATGGCTTTCGCCTGCTCGGAATGAGCTTGGGTGTTGATGAGGTGCATGACTGCCAAGTATTTGGCAATTTTTGTGAATCTGATGGGTCTTCGGCTTGTTGGGCTGGGACTGGTCTTGTGAGTTGCTGCTGGTTTGCTGGTCTGGAGGCTGGGTATTGTGGGGTTGTCCTCTGGTCCGGTTTAGCTGGGGGGGGGGGGGCTTGTAGTACCCGCTGTTTCTGTCCACCTGAGAGTATGATCGGGGCTGATTTGTTTGTCTGGATGGGGGTGTTGGGCGGCTTGTTTGTCCGGATGGGGTGTTGGGCGGCTTGGTGTGATGGCTGCTTGGCGGAGTTGGTTTTGTTTTCTGGATTCCTGTTCCAGAATTTGGAATTTGGATTTGATCACCCCAAACGGAAGTGTAGTTTCTTCGGATATTTACAGTATCTGCGATCTCTTCTTGTGGGTTGGACACTTGTCCTTCTGCAGTGCTAAGTGACCTTTTTGCCTGCAGTTTTTGCAGAATGTTTCCGATGGGCAGGTTGCTGCCACGTTGCCTGTACCGCTGCATTTTTCGCATGACTTTTCAGACTGCATGCATTTTGATTCTACGTGGCCGTGGACGAAGCACTTGGGGCACTGAAAGGGTTTGGGCTTGTATTGTTTGTGTAGTTTCCTCTCGCCATATAGGAATACACTGTTTGGAATTTTCTCTGCAGATTTCACTAGGACCGACTGGCTGGTTCTGTAAGTCCCATCATTATTTTTCTGTTTCAGCCTAACCAACGATTCCACCTGAAGTTTTTTTCCTTCGGAACTCAGGAGCTCATCTTGGAGTTCTGCTAGCTCGATCGACAGGTCGATTCCATACACTACATATTGATGAGATGTCTTTCTCCTCGATGGGTTTTCCGCTGAACTTCTTTTGGAGGAGCGTGGTTGAGCTTGATGCAGCGATCAGCTTGGCTGTTGCGTTCTCATCAGAGTAGATGAGAACTCCACTCTCCTGAAATGAGAATATGTATTTCAAAGTTTGATCTCACAATTTTGAAGATTTCCGCGCGCAGTTTCCGGCGTGTTTTGGGATCGAACTTCGATCCATCTGACGCTGTCATATTTACAACATGAGGTAGCTGGACTGGTGACACGGCTTGATGATAGCATTTGCCATCCCTGACTGGGGAGAACCTGTCTCCCTTGATTGTAGGGGATCTCCTTCGCTGAGCCTTCTCCTTTTTCTTGGTGTTTGCGATCCCCCTTTGGCTCCTGACCATACACGGCTTGTTAGGTTAGCTGGGGATGATGTTGGGGGTTGGGCCTTACCCCAGGAACTTTCTGATGGTTACTCATAATAGGAAGAATTGTCACTCACCAGGGTGTTCCCCCTCTTCTGGGAGAACACAATCAGGAGGAGTATGGGAGGAGTGAACGTTTTCAAAAAGGAAATCGAATACAGCAGGGTATAACTCTGGGGGCGGGTAGAAACTTCTCTGGAACTTTGAAACTAAATCCAAACTTTCCATCCGTTTTCTTCCAATTTCCTCCTATATATGTTTTACAAAATCTTTTGCATCCACATTTCCAAACTAGGCGATTTAACGTGTTTATTGGTTCCCATTCTTTATCGAGTTTGGTAATTAATCCAATTTTTGTTCAGTCCGAGTCGATTTCACCGCATTCGGTACGTCCCTAAGTAAATTCGGTTATTTAACGTATTTATTTGGTGACATTGACTTTTCTCAAGTCCGTGTCTGTTCTACGGCATTACGCCAGTCAATTTTGCTGCTTTACTTGAATTTCCCGCCAGAATCGAGCTACAAAATCGACAATCACCTCGCCAGTTGTTTGTCGAGTTTAAGACACAAAGCGAGCCACGTAAATCTTGTTGGTCGCGGAAACACAGTTGTGGGCCGCACAGAACACCGCGGAAACACTCTTTTCGAGCCACAATCGACCCACAAACTGTTTGTCGCAGCACGGAAAAACGCCTTAGATCGGTTTCACATGCGATTAGTAACAGACTTTCAAGACGCTGCTCAAGCATTGTTGAACGCAGGGTGGTCTTAACCAACTTCTTCTTGCTAAAAATTCTTTCCTCTTTTGGTGAGGTAACAGGGATTGCCTTGATAGCCACCTTGACCGCTTTCCATACTAGTGGTAAGACATCTTTCAGTTCAGGAAAGACTTCGGATACATCATCAGATTTCTGTTTGTTTCGAGGTTCTTCTAGTGACCTTCGAGGTCGTGTCCAAACAAGGGTAGGGAACGACGCCGACGTTGATCCCAATGGCTTGACGGTTTGGATGATAATGAACTCGTTTTGGAACTCTTCACGGCCTATCACCGGAAAGGAGTCGAGAAAGCTGTCGAAACTGGAGTAGACCGAGTAGAGTAGTACCGTGGTATTATTCCGGGAACAGTATTTGTAATTGGGAATGATGTAAATCTCAGTAGGGTACCTAATTCTTGAAAGCTATAGCAATTTAGAAGTTTACCAGAATCGCCTGGTGAATGTTCCGGTAGGCTACGCTATGTTGTCTGTCTGCACGAATCACTCGCGTAAGTTTCGTGTTGGGGTCATCCCGGTAAGCTTTCCGGTAGGTTCCCTGAGCCAAATTCTGGTAGATTCCGTGGGGCAAAGTCCGGTAGATACCCTGATCCAACCTCCAGTTAATTCCCTGAGACAAGTTCCGGTAGATTCATTGAGAAGATTTCGGTAGATTCCATGAGCAAAATTCCGGTAGGCCCCTGAGCAATTATCCGGTAGATTCCCTAAAGGTCACCAAATTCAGATGACTTTGACAAATTTGACTGGCGCGGCTTCGCCACACCAGTCAAATTTTTTCCCACACACCCCGTCGGGACGCCCTTATCGTCTATTGGGTTTGTTTTTATTCACCTAGCTAGGACTGCACAAAATTTTCCTTTCAACATTTTGGAGACCGATTTGTAGGCTATGCAATTTGTAGTCTGCAACCCCTCTTGCATTAATATTGATTTTTATTATCTCCTGTCCTAAAAACTCGTTCGAACTGACACCAGTATGATGATAGCTGATAATCTGGCCAGGCCAAGGACTGAAAGTCTGCCGAAAAGAAACACAACAATCAATTATTTTTCCTTTGACGGTTTCTGCCTAAAACTTCTCAGTATTGTAATTGCTTTTATTTACAGAAATCACTCCACAGTATGCATTGACGTGGTTTGATACTTCATCTGTTAGTCAGGAACTGACATCTTTCAAAGGCATTTACTTTCTTAAAACCAGTTCTTTATTTCTTTTCAGAACAAGTTGTTATTTATTTTGTTGGACTTGTCCCCAGTCGATTCTACAAAGTTCTTGGAGATAAGGACTTGGCAGGTTTCAAAGTGCAGACAGCTATCAGCTTAGGAATAATTTTATCAATTGCCGTTGTAAGTATACTATATAATTTATATTTGTACTTAAAATCCAGGTATAGATAATTGAAGTTTATATTGCAAACGACAGTGTCTGGTCCAATGTAGGCTACTTCTGTGACAAAAATTAATTAATAAATATTGTTTGATATAGTACATATATATATATATATATATATATATATATATATATATAGCTTTTCAGAGCTTTTCTGTTGACAGATGGTGGGAGGAAAGTGCAATGCTCGGGCAAAGCTCAGTTGTGTCTGAGAGTCTGGAGTCTTACCGGCGCAAGTGCAGGTTAATTTGTTACGGTTCGAAGTGCTTGGGCATGGGGTTGGGAAGATAAGAATGATCATGGACTTGGAAATCACGAGAATGTGTCGTTTCGTAAAAAGTATTTTATTTTTGAACTTGGTTGTAATGATGCGCACTTTAAAGTTTAACTGAAAAGCCAACTTTATGTGTCATTTGATTGAATACACTGAATTATTTGGAATCTTCATAGGGATTTCTTTATTTTCCACTATCTGCTCCAGTTAAGACGTTCAGAATATCTACGGCCGTCCCCACAACAAAAATTCTACTATGTCGTGGGAAATTTTAATATCAACACATACGCGGCTTTTCAGTTGGCATTGGTTAGATTGGAGAAGATTGCTTAGTGCCTGAACAAAAAAAAATCATAAATCTTTCTAGTAAGGCATACAAAAAAATACAAGCGCGTAGAGGTACGACAAATCACACGGAAATTCCACTATTTGAAAATCGATTATTCGTGAATAGCTGAACAACGAAGTAACGCATTTTCAGCGGGTCTTCGAGCCAATTTAAGCGAATAAGTGAAGAGTAACTGATTGTCGTATCCCAGCCCTTTTTGGTTAAATTTTAAAGGCGCTAGAAATTCATCTGTAAGCAAAACCCTTGAGGCAAAAACGGTAATAGGCCCTTGGGGATCATTAATATATAACCGTTTGGTCAAGAGTATTTTTTTCATTCGAACAATGTTTACAACGGATACGTCAGCTACGATTCTTCATCAGCGATATTTCGGCTCTTCTTGGCAAGGGTCCTCGTCAGGCTGTCAATCCTCTGGTTCAACTTCGGGGAAGGAAACAAACCTGTAATCCTGTAATGTTTTTGATTACAGATTTGTTTCCTTCCCCGAAGTTGAACCAGAGGAGCAAACGCAGGGAGTTAGTCCTGAGACGGCGGTCAAATAAATTGTCAGTGACAAAATGGAAGTACCAGAGATTGCAATCTCGTGCATATTGATAGTAGAATCCAAAAACTGAAAAAACTGATGCTTTGGCAGCGATAATTCGGCCCTTCTTGGCAAGGGTCCTGGTCAGGCTGTCGAACGTTACGGACCTGCCTGATTGCAGGTTCGTTTCTTCCATCCCTCAACATAAAGTGAAGGAATTGTACCTTATACCAGTGGTTCCCAACCGGGGGTAAGCGAGACCCTCGTAAGGGGTACGCGAATGTCCCAAATCTCTGCATTCGAAAATGTCCACTTTTGTCAAGAAATTAGAGTTTTGGCTCACGAAGTTTCAAAGAAACAGCGAAGTATCTTTCTGACCCTTGCCCAGTTTAGGGACGATAATGAAATTGACAGCCTTGCAGCCTCAAGTACCCCCTCTATTTTTATGTATTTTCACACATTAATCCCTTACCACTTATGGCAATAAATGACGTCTTTTTGGTGTTTGTCACATTGTCACATCTGATTAGAATAGTAGAACAGTGATTCTTCAGAAAGGGGTATGCAACCTTTCTGAACCTTAATTAGGGGTACGCGAGACGGACAAGGTTGGTAACCACTGCCTTATACTATGGTGCCGGTCTTTGCCTCATATCGAGTTGATTCTTTTCTGGTTTAAGGTCAAAAGCACCAAGAGCTTTGTGAAAGAAGTCTTAGCCTTGGCATGGCGAAACATCTTGACCAAGCGAATCCACTCAAGATACTTCGCGGATATCAATTACTACACTCTGAACGTACTGACCAAAGATCTGGATAATCCGTAATATGCAAGTTCTAATTTTGGGTTGTGTTTGTTGGCCTAGTTGCTTGTAGCCATAGCTTGGTGTGGTTATGCTGGTGAATGATTAGTTGCGTTTTTAATCCGAATTCTCCTCGCGGTTCTCCTATTTCGCGTTTTCGGACTATTCAGATGAAGTGAATTCTCTTTTTCTTGCGTTTTTGTCAAAATCGAGAACGGGGAAAGCCTCGCGATTCTGCAGAATCGAAAAGTTGCTCTGATGGTGAATTCTCGATTCTCCTCTCTGCGTTCTCCTCCCTGATTGGTCAACAGAGTGTGGGTGTTCAGTATGCATAAACACGTATACCAGGTTGCGGACGAGCTTCAAAATTAGTATTTTTGTCAAAAGCGAGAATGGAAAAATCAGAGGAGCAAAAATGGTAATTTGCACGAGAATGGAGAATTCAGAAGCGTCTTTTCTTCATATAATAGGCTGATGGTAGTGTTTGATTGTAGTTGGTGTCGCTAAAAACTGAGCCAGGCAATTAAACTGGATTACTGTGGTGCTAATATGTAAATGCAGCTTTTCTGTACTTCTTCATTTTAAGATAATACAGAGATAAAGTAAATTCCTAGTAGTTTATTTTAAATTCGAGACATATAACTTGCGCAAACCAGATTTTCTGGTCAGTAGTCTTTTTGATGCACCTGACTGAGAAAATTGTATTACTTTACTTTTCAAGGCCAGAAGAAGGTTAGGGACAAAGCAGCTGCAGTTTTGGGATCCCAAAACTTAGTGGCGGAATATCCATGACTTTGTAAAGTTTGTTCGTCCGTCTGTCTGTCTATCCGTCTGTTAGCACTATAGATCTCGAAGTAGTAGTAGTAGTAGTAGAACAGTTTTATTGAAAATTAACATTTTGTTTTCAATAGCACAACAAAAGCGGGGCTTGCGAGGCTGTGCTAACTTGTAAGAGATACAAAAAAAAAAAAGAGTAGAAAGAGTATGGAGAATGAGACCATGTACCGAAACCAAAACAAAACAAAAACATTAACGAAAAACATTACCTTACGTGACCCCCAAACAACAAAACACAACAAACGAAAATGATGTAAATCTTACATAAAACAAACCTGAAAGAAAAAAATTATTTAATCAGTTTCGAAGGTATACCTGCTGAGCAACTCCGTACGTAGATCCGACTTAAACTGGTTAAAATTACCTATTTCCTTAATACCTTTACTTAGTTTATTCCACAGCTTGGAAGCTCTGTAAATAATGGAGAAGGAAGACCTACTTGTAACTAGCCGAGGAACCTCAATATTTCCTCGAATCCGAGTATTGTGTTGATGAACATCTGACCTCTCATAAAATATTCCTGCAAAACAATCCGGAAGGCTCTCATTGTAATACTTATATATAAAAATCAACGTATAAAAATCACGTAATCCAGCTGCTGGCATTACATTTATTTCTCTGTAAACTGACCTCATGGACTCCCGGTTCCCAACATCACAAAAAACTCTAACAGCGTTATTCTGAATCACACGGATTGGACGAAGTACCGAAGGGAAAGTGCCAAGCCATATTGACGAACAATATAAAATATAAGGGTGAATCAGGGAAAAATATAACAACCGTAGAACATAAGGGGGGAAAATGTGTTTTAATTTACGCATGATACCTAGGTTACGCGACAATGTTTTAGAAACTGACTTCACATGGTCTTTAAATGATAGGGTTTCATCAACATTAATTCCTAGGTACTTCACGAACCTTGCACGTTTAATGCTTCCCCGCTCTGATACTATTTCCGTGATCCAAGGATAAAAATTTGGAGATCGAGAAAAAATAACAAAATTTGACTTACCTATATTCAAGTCAAGGTGGTTTATTTTTAACCATTCGCATATCTTTCTCATTGCTGCGTCCAATGTTGACAGGAGCAATTGTTCCGTAGGGGCAACACACACCAAGGTTGTATCGTCCGCAAATAATGGCGTGCTAACCTGGGTCGGACCATTGTCAACAAAATCGGTAATTCGGGGCAGAGATTTAACAAAATCAGGCAAATCATTAATAAAAATCAAAAAAAGAGTAGGACCCAATACGGAACCTTGGGGAACCCCGCAATTCACAAGAGATTTTCTAGAAGAAAATCCTTGTAAATGAACATACTGCTGTCTATTTTGAAGAAAACAACGAAGCAAATCCAACATAGCGCCACGTATTCCATAAAATTCACATTTTTTTATTAGTATTCGATGGTCAACAGTGTCGAACGCCTTAACCAAATCCAAAAATACCCCAGCTACCCTAAGCTTCTTATCAAGAGCTTCATTAATTATTGAAGTGATAAAGGAAATCGCCATTTCTGTTGTTCTACCCCTCCTGAACCCAAATTGATTTGGATGTAAAAGCTTATGTCGTTCCAAATGGTCATAAATTCTAATATTAATACATTTTTCTAAAACACGTGAAATAACAGGTAATAACGAAATTGGCCGATAATTCCCCAGATCATTCTTATTACCACCTTTATAAATAGGAGTTATTTTTGCACATTTTAGACAATCAGGAAACCTTCCCTGTTTCAGACAAGCATTAATAAGGGAAGTAAATACATTTGAAATAATCGGAAATGCAGTCTTTAAAACAGGAAGATTCACAAAATCACTACCAGCCGAATTACTTTTCATCTCATAAATGATCTTTCGTATCTCATCTTCAGTGACAGGTCAGGGGTTGGGATATTTTCTTGAAACTTGGTATGAGGATCCATTCCGTCAAAGCAAGGGTCATGTTCGAAGACGAGCTCTTTAGCCATATGTAATGTAATGTAATGTTTAGATTTTTTTTGATTTGATTTATTGTATAATTCAGGTACAAAATTTTGTAGTTGTCCAACCAAATTGTTTGACCTTTGTCAAGTAATATATACAACAATTGTTAAAATCAAATTCGTAATCAAAATAAAAGGCAAACCATTGAAGTCAACAACCGAAATAAAATTCATAACAAAATAACTAAGACAAAATAACATTATTGTAAAAATCAACAAATTTCGGAATGAAGCTATTACAATATCTTTCCCGGTTACATGCGATCGGCATGAGCTTCGGGACTTTGGTGGATACTTGCCTTGGTGGCCTTGGGCGTTCAACCTCAAAATCCGGTGGTAAAAGGGATCGGAGAGTTGGGTGTTCAAGGAGTTTTAGTCCAAAATTTTGACACAACTTCTGCCTCCTATTAGACAGCGCGTCCAGTCCAAATAAAGAAAGAAGGCCAGAGTACGGTATTTTAGGGCCCCTGTTCACAATTCTTAGGGCACGTTTCTGAATATTCTCTATACGATCAGATTCATCCTTCGTAATAGCATAGTGCCAAACCGGACAAGCATACTCCACAAGAGGACGAACAAACGTACAATACAGACACAACATCTTTTTTTCAGGGACCTTAAATTTAGTTAGTGTTTTTAACATAACAATAGACGCATTAGCTTTTCTAATCATGCTATCAGTGTTTTTTTTCCACGAGAGATCAGACGAAACGACGACTCCAAGGAGATTAATTTCCTCCGAGAGGAGGCCATCATCTAACTCAGGGTGGAAACTTGGCTCATCCGATAAAAAAGAAAAGGTCAAAACCGTTGTTTTTTCCGCATTTACAACCATATTTGAATTTTTTGCTTCCGTTGCTACATCCTGGACTATTGTCATTGCTTGGTTTTTAAAAGATCGATGCAGTACTTCCACAAGTGACAAATCGTCCACGTACTTCCATCTCAAATTCAGCATCAATAGCAATATCATTTATCATAATCAAAAAACAAAGAGGTCCCAACACGGTTCCTTGTGGGACACCACAGTATATAGCACTAGTAGATGAATGAAGGCCTTTATATTTTACAACTTGCTGCCTTTCCGTTAGAAAACCACGCACAATTTTTAAAATGAAATCCGGAATATTTTTCTGTCTCAGTTTTTCCAATAAAATATTATGATCAACTAAATCAAAAGCTTTTTTAAAATCTATTGCAATCAAATTTAACCACTTCCCTGGGCAATCCAAATTTTTCAAAATAAAATCAATCAAGCTAACAAGGTAATGTGTTGTCGAAGTTTTTGGTAAATTCCCAAATTGTTTTTTATCAAACATTGCAAGGAGGTGTTTTTTCAACCATATTGCAACAAATGATTCATAAATCTTGCTGAAAATTGAAGTCATAGTAATTGGTCTCACTCCCGTAAAATCATTTGGACATCCTTTTTTTGGGATTGGGGTGACAAAACCAAGCTTCCATTTCTTTGGATACTGGCCAGTTTTAGAAATCATATTATAAATACTCTGGAGAGGTACAGCTAACTCCTCTGGGAAAGCTTTTATGAGTTGAACTGGGATGTCAAAAGGTGTTATTGATGTTTTTTTCGTTTTTTTTAATTTTGAAGCAATCTCTCAGCCTTTGATAGCTCTGGAACTGCCAAACCAGAACCTTCACTTTCATCTTCTGGAGTACTTTCAGGTGTCGGTCTTAAAGGTTTTTCACCCATCGTACAGGAAAGAGAAGATGATGGAGTATAGAAAAAGAAAGAAAGTAGAAAAACACAGAAAAAAGATCAACACAACAAAGAAAAACATAAGGCAAATCACAGAGGGAAAAATCACACTTATGAATCACAAAATGTCAAAACACAATTCCTTGCCACTCATGGCCGCTCTTACTGCATTTTACTCGTTGACATAGCTCATCGAACTTTTGAATCGGGTCAACGATACCGTATTTATTGGTCATGTAGGTATTTGCGCGTCCAAGGAGGAGTAGGGTTTTAAGGGACGAAATTTTTTTTTTTTTTTTTAGACATTTATATAGTAGAAGTTAAAATAAGTCTGAGGTCTATTAGAGATTCGATGTATGTTTAAGAAAACGTGCCGAGTCCATTTTTTTTTCGGACAAGCAGTCAGATCGGAACCCGCGCACAACCTGAACTTGGGCAGTCGTATTTTTTTCTGAGGTTGATTAGAATTTCGGCGTAGGGTTAGGAGACATGCTTAATCCATTTTTGAACGTTATTTTAATTTATGTAAAACCCTGGCTTCGATAGAGACGAATTTCGATAGAGAAGAGAAGTATAAGGATATCGGTTTAAAATTCAATCCGAGTAAGAGTCAATGCATCAAGCTTACTCGTAATCGACCAGGTTCGATAGCGCTACAATTTCGTTGGGTGGTTCCAGTATTCAGCTTTCGTCGTCCCTAACTTATCTCGGAATAAGTTAAAGTAAACACTAAATAAGATTAAGAATTTTAACGAAAGACGGCACACACGTCTCTTCAGACCGTCACATTTTACGTGTTGGAGTTTTGGGATCACCACTGAGGCCACTCTTGCAGGTCATTCGCGAACAGTATCGAATGGTGGCGGAATAATATACTTATGGATAGGGCAGGCCCTTATCCAGGAATTTATTTCGGTGGGGGGAGGGTCGCCTGCGGGTCGGACAAAAAAGTACAAAAAACACATGGATCAGAGGGAAAAGCCTATAGAAATGGTTACTTTTGTAGGTTTCGGGGGTGGGGTTCAACCCCCTAACCCCCCCCCCCCCTGGATACGGCCTTGGGATAGGGTGCTCAAGCATTTTCTTACCAGAAGCCCATGCACAGTTCAACCTATGGGACTCGAGGAACTCGAGTTTAAACTTCTGAAGGAGCTCATTGTAAGGAATTTAGGGGGGTCGTGACATAATAAGTAGGACAAGTCCCTGTTTTGTGATACTGTCCTATCAGTACACACGTCTCTTCAGATCGTCACATTTTACGTGTTGGAGTTTTGGGATCACCACTGAGGCCGCTCTTGCAGGTCGTTCGGGAGCAGTATCGAATGGTGGCGGAAGATTATACTTATGGATAGGGTGCTCAAGCATTTTCTTACCAGAAGCCATGCACAGTTCCAACCTATGGGACTCAAGGGACTCGAGTTTAAATTTCTGAAGGAGCTCATTGTAAGGAATTTTTGGGGATCGTGACATAATCAGTAGGGCACGTTTCTAAATTTGTTCGATTCGATTAGCCTGGTCCTCGGTAAGGCTAAAGTGCCAAGCTTCCACAAGGTATTCTAGCCCCGAACGTATAAAAGAAAAATAAAACGGAGCAAATCTTGTTCAGGGAATTTTTAGCAAGTAATTTCAGCATATGAAGGCCGGTATGTCCGCGCTTTACCATATCCTTCGTTTGGAGTTCCCATTTAAATCATCTGATATAATTAGAACAAGGAGTTTTCTTTGGTTTACACGCTAAGTTCCTATACTGCTAAGTACGTACTCGGCCTTCCCACATAGGCTTGTAACCGCAAAGTTACGCAACTTTACGGCCTTTTCGGGTGTAATTAAATCCTCCTTGTCCTTTCCAAGCGTTGTTCCTACCTCAACCTCTCTTTGTAGTCGACATTTTTCGATTTGTTCTGGCACACTTCTTTCGCGGGTCTCCTGTCATTTGATTTCTAATGACTTTTCCATTCTGTTTAAAAATTAAGTAAGTAATATATTTATAACCCGCCGTTTTCAAGAAAGCGGAGTAAACGAAGAAAGTAAATAAAACAGTAAATTGTATTCCTTCTTTTTTCACTTATAGCCAAAGATGACCAAAAATTAATGCACATCACCTTGTCTCTCGCTTTGGTCTATAAGGTATTTCAATGCTACCAGTCAGATTTCACTTTAAAGCACAATGGACACTTCTAATGCTTTACTTTGTATTAAATGCTTCACAAATAAACATTTCCGACTTCCTTTAGAGGGCGAAATGAAAATCGGCCATTTTCTTGTTATCCCATGTCTTTACCTCTCTGGCATTTCGGCCATCCAAATCTTAGGAGCTGGGATATCGTGGCAGGAAATTCAAAAACTCCCAGCAATGCTTGACAGAAAATGATATATTTGAGATGTCACTAAAGTCAAGCCGCATATTATGCAATTTACCTGATTGTTCTAGTGTTTCATCGGAAGTTCCATGGCTTAAAGTGCCTATTAAAAGTTTTTCTTTGTGGAATAGTGATTAGCTTGCTTTATAAAAGGTACCAGAATATGCAATAAGGTTGTAAAAAATAACATAGCTACAAAAATCATTCAAAAACAAATAACCTATTCAAATCTGATTATACAAGCTGATTACAAGCTGATTTGTGGATAAAATAAAGATCTACTAGTTATTATAAGAAACATCACTTTTATCTGTGTCCAAGCTAGTAAATTGAGAATTCACTGGCCCAAAAAATTACGCTTTGAAATATCACAGAGAGGAAACTGTTGAAAAAGCTGCTTATCTAGGGGGTAAGCTTTGTTCCTAGGTTGTTACAGAGTGGGATTGAGGTAGTTTGATGTGCCCATTGAACTTTAACAACTAACCTACAGATCCAAATCCCATGGGAGTAGAACAGGTAGCCGCATTGCTGCCCCCATGAATCATGTCTGCGACCTATCGGGTTACAAAACCTGGTTTAAACGACTTCTTCGGAGACTGGCTTACGACTGAAGCTGTGCAGAGACAAAATATAAAAAAAAAATTAAACGACTCGGATTCTTTTTTATTAAAATGAATGCTCGGGACCTCGGCGAGGCCAAAATAAACGACTGATACAACTTCGCAAAAGGCCAAAATAAACGACTCATACGACTTAACAGAAGGCAGGGGGGGGGGTGAGTCACCCCCCTTCGGGCCACCCCTGGCCTTACTGATACCTTTGTGGCTGTGGCCCAACGCCGTGCCGAGTTTGACTCTGCACTAGACAGGTGCCATCCGTATTATAGTGCGGTTGTATAGTCATTCCGTTTAGTTTAGTCGGATCTTTTTCTTTTTTTCATATACTGCGTATGGGCGCGCTCTTTGCCAATTTTGTATGGGTTAATAAATTATTGATTGACTGATTTTGAATCAGGCCAGAACCTGAAATTTGATAGAAGTAAAAGTTTTTCCGAAGTCGATTAGAGATTTGTCATAGGAGTAAAAATACATGCTTAATCCGTATCTGAACTTTAGTTTTCCCCGCGGGCAGTGAATTCGGCCGGAATCTGGCAACCCCCGGAGATTTGCTAGAACTAAGAGTTAATTCTGAAGTGATATATAGCTTTGATTTGAGGGCAAGAGTGAATGTTATTAGTAAATACGTGTGGGGGGGGGCTACTGGTTCTTATTTATGTTAACCAAATCCATTATTATTTAACTGAAGCTAATATAATACTATTCGCAGATGATACACTTCTTTTTGTTGCATGTGAAAGTCTACCTTGATTGTTGAAAAAAATGGAAACAGCTCTTACTGAATTTGTATCATGGGCTGATTCGAATTATTTAACACTAAATTACAGTAAGACAAATTATATTTTATTTTCTAGAATACCATCAATTGAATCAGATCTGAAATTAAGAGTAGTTAATAATACTTTGTTTACTTCCCCGAAGTTGAACCAGAAGATTGACAGCCTGACGAGGACCCTTGCCAAGAAGGGCCGAAATATCGCTGATGAAAAATCATAGCTGACGTATCCGTTGTAAACATTGTTTGAATAAAATACCATACATAGAGAAACAAGACCAAAGGTTTCGATGGGATCCCAAAAATTCAATATCTGATCCAGATAACAGGGTCTTGTCTTAGCCAGATCCAGTCTTCGCCAGACTCCTTGAACATTTTTACAATTAAAATTCAGAAACAGATTAAGGCAAAATAGCTAATCACCTGAGAAAACCAAGTTCAGATTTGGATTCAGCATGTGTGTTTACCCCTATCATATCTGTTATAGACGAAAACTTCCTGCCACTTCTGCTAATTTCCCGGTTCCGGCCGAACTCCAGAACTACTTGTCCGGCGAAAAAAGAAAGCTCAAACACGAAATCAGGGTATCTTCTTTCCCCAGTAATGAACATCTAATCCACTTCAAATAGAAATTTAGCTTATAAAAAATTTTCCGATTCCAGCCGGATTCCGGTCGAACTATATGTCCGGGTAAAATATGATTGTCACACAGGGACTCAGCATCTCTTCTTACCCCTAAATCGCTTATCTAATCAACTAGAAATAAAACTTTGACTTCCAACAGTTTTCCGGTTTTGGCCGGATTCCGGACGAACTATACATGTCCGGGTAGAAACTTGTTTTCACATAAGTGTTCAGCATGTCTTCTTGCCCTAAATCGAACATCTAATCAACTCCAAATAAAACTTTTAATTTTGACAAACTTTCCGGTTTGGGCAGGATTCCGGTCGAAATACTTGTCCGTCGAGAAAATAGTTTTCACCATCGTCTTCAGCATGTCTTCCTACCTCTAAATCGAACATCTAATCAACTTCAAATAAAACTTTTACTTTCAACAAACTTTCCGGTTTGGGCCGGATTCCAGGCGAAATGCTTGTCCGTCGAGAAAATAGTTTTCACCATCGTCTTCAGCATGTCTTCCTATCCCTAGATCGAACATCTAATCATTTCAAATAAAACTTTTACTTTCAACAAACTTTCCGGTTTGGGCCGGATTCCGGGCGAAATACTTGTCCGTCGAGAAAATAGTTTTCACCATCGTCTTCAGCATGTCTTCCTACCCCTAGATCGAACATCTAATCAATTTCAAATAAAACTTTTACTTTCAACAAACTTTCCGGTTTGAGCCGGATTCCGGGCGAAATACTTGTCCGTCGAGAAAATAATTTTCACCATCGTCTTCAGCATGTCTTCCTACCCCTAAATCGAACATCTAATCAACTTCAAATAAAACTTTTACTTTCAACAAACTTTCCGGTTTTGGCCGGATTCCGGGCGAACTACTTGTCCGATGACAAAATGGTTTTCACCATCGTGTTCAGCATGTCTTCTTACCCCATAATCGACTATCACATTAGCTGTTTCAAAACATTTTGTTTGTCCCTTAATTTGAATCCCCTCCCCCACCCCTAAATGTAGAGCTACAAAGCCCATCTACAAACTTGACTGGTCCGACGACCCAACGAACCCTCACACCAAGTTTCATCAAAATATCTCACTCCCTTCGAGAGTTATCGTGCTTACAGACGGACGGACAGACGGACGGACGGACGGACGGACAGACGGACAACTTTTGCGATGTCATAGGTATCCCTCCACTTACGTTTTGGGATCCCAAAAACCAGCAGATATCTTGGATTCACAGTTGATGAGAATGTTTCGTGGAAAGAACATGCGAAATTAGTTGGTAATAAACTTTCAAGGTCCCTTGGAGTCATCCGCCGCCTTAAATTCCGTTTTCCTAAAATCCCCATCTGTCGTATGGGTGCTTCATGTGGGCAAATAACTTCATTTCTTGTTATGAAAGAGTTCTAATCATCCAGAATAAGGCAATTCAAATTATATCACTGGTACATCACCATTGATAACATTAATCTTCATTTCAAATGTGCCAAGATATTTGACGTATCGAAGACTCGAGATTTCCATATCGCAACTTTTTGCTACAAGTATTTCAATAACCTCCTTCCGTCTTCATTCCTAAATATGTTCTCACTAAATCAAGACCTGCATTCTTATGACACCCGAAACTCTTGTGACATCGTCCAAGAAGCGCCCTCAACAAAAAGACCAAAGGTTTCGATGGGATCCCAAAAATCTAATATTTGATCCAGACAATTGCGAACGAACTACCATACTTGTCAACAAAAAAAGTTCAGAAACGAATTCAGCGTATCTCTGTATCCGTATAAAGAACTTCTTATCAACTTCAAATAAAACTAACTATAAAAAAAAATCCCGTTTCAACCGGATTCCGAACAAACTATACGTGCCGTAAAGATTGTCATATACAGATTCAGCGTGTCTTCTTACCCCTAAATCTGTCATCTAATCCACTTCAAATAAAACTTTTGCTTTTAACAATCCGGTTTTGGACTGATTCCGGGCGAACAAGTTGTCTGGGTAGAAAATACTTTTTACATAAGTGTTCAGCATGTCTTCTTCCCCCTAAATCGAACGTCTCATCAACTTCAAATAAAACTTTTACTTTTAACAAACTTTCCGGTTTTGTCCAGATTCCGGGGTAACTACTTGTCCGGCGAAAAAACGGTTTTCACCTTCGTGTTCAGCATGTCTTCTTACCCCTAAATCGAACATCTAATCAACTTCAAAACTTTTAACAAACTTTCCGGTTTCGGCCGGATTCCGGGCGAACTACTTGTCCGATGAGAAAATGGTTTTCACCATCGTGTAGCATGTCTTCTTACCCCATAATCGACCATCACATTATTTGTTTTAAAATATTTCATTTGCCCCTTAATTTAAACCCCCTCCCCCACCAAATATTAGGTCAAAAATTAGACCAATCATTAGATTAAATATTAGATTTTTGGGATCCCATCGAAACCTTTGGTCTTGTTTTTTAAACTTCCGAATCGGATATAAACCGGGAGTTTCGGACCAAGCAAACTCGCTGGATCAGAATATTTTATTTGTTTTTGATTATCAATAGCATTCCTGTCAAAATCTCAGCACAATCTGGTTATCTGAACTGGGATCTGGCAAAAATTAAAAGACCAGATTTTTTCGATGAAGAAGCACAGAAAATATTCAACTTTGGGGTCCCACGCACCTTTGGCCTTGTTATTTTAATTATGGTTCTGTTGTTCATTCGGTGACCACTGTCTTCTTTTCGAGAACACTCTTTGCAGAATGTTAATTAGATTCAAAACATTTTGATAATATTAAATAAACTTGAGTTTCTGCATTTTTTGTGCTTAGGTCATGTAGCCCATTGGCATAAACCTTTTAAGGCGTTTTTCTGTGCTCCCAAAAACCCCAAAAAGTTTGTTTTCCAGTTTTGTTATTCAAAAAACTGTGGCTCGAAAAGAGGGTTACCGCGGTCTTTCGTGCGGCCCACATGTTCTTTTCCGCGGCAAACAAGATTTTCGTGGCTCGCTTCGTGGCTCAAATTCGACAAACAACAGGCAATGTGATAGTCGGTTTTGTGGCTCGATTCTACCGGGAAATTCAAATTAAGCAGATAAGAGTGTCTAAACAATAAAATGAACTACTTTTTCAAGCATATAGACTTACAACTGAGGATTTCTTTGTACAGAATGGTAAGGACGGAAGACCGGAGTTCTGTTTATTGAGATTTTACATGCATTTTAATTTTTATTTTCAGACACTTGAAATTACCGCCGAAAAAATAGACAAAACGGCGTTTCCGTGAAAAACACTCAGAAGTATGTGGCCCACAATTGTGTCACGGAAAAACGCCTTTAGGCTAGTATGTGCATAAATAATATCATTGAGTCTGAAAGTGCAGTTCACAGTTTCGCAAAAAAAGAATGTCAATGTTGAGCCTCAGGTCATTTACTTCATTAGTTAGAAATTCCGCATCATTTCTCTATTAGAGCTGCTTATTAAACCTTCTTTACTTGCAGTGACCAGCGTACAACTCAAGATGTTCGGACATTCTGTGCGCTGTTTGGTACAGTTATATCTGCTGTTATAATAGCCCCATTCACCATATCCTACTATAGTTACTCCGCTTACACAAGGTTAGTTCACACCCTTAATCCCTCTCCCTCCCCACAAGTTAAAGAACACGTCGTACTTATGATAGTAATTCTAATAATAATGTACTTTATTTCCTTAATAGCCTGTATTACGCACGCTAGCACTGGATCGTCATTCACGCAAATGACTACATAAGTAGACATTTCATCTGTACGTACAACTTAAAAATATAATTTGACTTATGCAGCGTTTACAAGTACAGGAAAACTTGAAATGAATCGTGGTGTCAAGATTATGTTTACACGCAGAGGGAAAAAAATAAATTCTTCAAACCAGAAAATCTGACATAAATAAATTCACTAGCCAATAAAAAAATGTTTTGAGAGCATTTATGACATCAGTACTGATGATTGCTGCTCTCAAAAGCTAGCAAGACTTTTTTTTAGTACTTTTTACCAGTGCCGCCGACAAGATTCCTTTCAAGTAGTCCGGAATTCCTTTCATCATGAAAGGATTCCCGTCCCGCTAGACTTTTTTTTCTACTCGTCTTTGCGAACGGAATCCTTTCGAGTCGACCGGAATTCCTTTCTACTCGACGGGATTTCTTGTCCGTGTAAACGCTACATTAACTAGGATTGAAATATTGGGTAAAATAAGGTACAAAGGATTTCGGGTAACGATCAGTCGAGTTTATGGGTGGTTTTCTAGTCTCTGGGGAGCAGCGTCCAACTGTCTTTGTCGCGTATTCGGCCTGCTATTTGCTATGGTCTCAAAGTCAGGTAGATGAAGGAGGTAGGATTCAGTCTGCTTAAGTAGTATTTCCATCCAGTTTCTCAAGATTCTGGAGGTAGGTTAGGTAGGCTATCCTATCTCCTCTGTTGGCATTACACTGATTATTACGCTTGACATTTTTTCGCCCCTCACAGAATCTGTCGTACCAATACTGCCAGTGCAACCTGCTTCCGTAACACCATACATTAGTTCTTTAACCCGGAGATCCAAGTTTGAACCCGCGCACATTTTGAACCCATTAACGACACCTCACTAAGCTTTCCACTTACCGCGATTCACTCGTGTCCATGTGCATTATCCTCCGGATGAGTGTCCGCGTATCAGGATATTGTAAATATTCTTTGAGCCTAAGCTGACTTTGAAACATACATTCAAATAATAGCTGCGTTCTTTGTCACGGGAGTTCTCACCGGTGGTCTCCGGTTTTTCTTATAAGCCGTTTTTGCATCGACCGGTGACTTCTCACCAGTCTTATAACCCGTTTTTGAACTAACCAGTGTCCGGTTTTATCTCACCAGTGCGGACTAACCAGAACCTGCTCGTGATCCCGGCTTCAGCGAGGAGTTAGCCGGTTTTCATCAACTCACCGGTGAACCAAAAGAACGCGTTTTAAGGGAAGAACCGGACACTGGTGACTAAACACCAGAGACAGCCCGGAGTGCAACGAACGCAGCTAATGTGTACAAAGGATACGTCAGCTACGATTCTTCATCAGTGGTATTGCGGCCCTTCTTGGCAAGGGTCCTCGTCAGGCTGTCAATCTTGCAGGGTCAGTGTCGGGGAAGGAAACAAACATGTAATTCAATGATTGCAGGTTTCTTTGGGCGTGTTGAAGGTCGTTGTGTACATTATTTGAATATATCATGATATTGATGCGTAAAACTGGTTTTCTCAAAAGGCTTAAAACAGGCCATGGATAATTTGTTAAAAAAGCCTAGATTTATAGTATTCCCATAGTTTTGAATATTGGAATATAAACAGTAAATGGTGCGAGGTGTGCTTTGCGTGACGTATCAGGTTCCCGATCGTTGTTTCCGAGAACATCATTGGTCAGACCGGTTATGCAAATTTATGTTCGCACCACAAATCTGGAGAAATCCGGAGAAAATGCAAGAAGTGCTGAGCACATAATGACTATTGAGAGAATAAAGAGTTTATTGGGATCCCAAAACGTAAGTGGAGGGATACCTATGACATCGCAAAAGTTGTCCGTCTGTCCGCACGATAACTCTCGAAGGGATTGAAATATGTTGATGAAACTTGGTGGGAGGATCCTTTGGGTCAAAGTACAGGTCAAGTTCGAAGATGGGCTCTGTAGCCCTATGGTTGAGGGTGGGGGAGGGGTTTCAGTTAAGGGGCAAACAAAATATTTTTTGAAAGCTATTGAGATAGTTGATTTAGGAGCAAAGAGACGTGCTGAGTCCGAATATGATAATTTATTTTCTCGCCGGACAATTAGTTCGTCCGGAATCCGACCCGAACCTAAGAATTTGTTAAAAGTAAAAGTTTTATTTAAATTTGATAAGACATTCGATTTACGGGTAAGAAGACATGCTGAATTCGCACATGACAGTTATTTTCTCACCGGACATATAGCTCGCTCGGAATCCGGCTGAAACCGGAAATTTTTTTGAAAGTAAAAGTCTAATCTGAAGTTGATTAAAGGTTGGATGTAGGGGTAAGGAGACATGCAGAATTCGTTTTTGAGCTTTAGTTTTTGCCAGACAAGTAGCTTGTCCGGAATCCGGTCGAAACCGGATTTGGGCAGAAGTAAGGAAGGAAGGAGATATGACGTATGCTATAGGGTAAACCATATGCTGTATCCGTATCTGAATATTTGACAGAGCAAAACGGATATCTTAATATATCTGAACTTGTTGAAATCCAGCTGGCGTATCCGGTTTGCTCTGTGAAATGCGAATTGGTCTTCTCCGATTATTACCATCGGCCTTAAAGGGCACCTGAATGAAGAGTACCAAGTATCATCCCTATCTGTATGACTTCCGTCAACATTGCCTGCAGAAAACCCAATCCAGATACGAAATAGTGTTTCCAAGCTATGATTTTTGCTCCATTTTGCATCTGTCCTTATTTCAGTACCGAACAATTTTAGAAATGAACAAATGTCTCGAATCCCACCCTTCTTCTGGAATATTTTTAACCAGTTAAGTGCAAACATATATCTAGAAGAAATTCAAATACGATCCGGCCAGTGCTGTACAAGATTTGAATGGATTGCGTTTTTTGTCTTGGAGTCTGCATGTGCAAACCTCCAGAAACGAACCCTATTTTGAAAACGTCACGCTGAGGAGAAGAATGCTCTCCGTGGCCATGTCTGTAAATGCATTCTCCATGGTGTGTTCAAGTATGGTTTCATTGTTCAGCTGTCCTTTAACCTGTTTGTAAATTTTAAAAGTAAAAATGTTTAAGAAGTCTGTTGAAGACCGAATATCTACAAGACCGAACTGTCGGGAGCAAATATTAAAATTTTGGGATCCCGTCGAAACATTTGGTATTGTTATATTTGACGGTGCAAAATGGATAAGTCAGCTACATTTTAGTAGAGCTATATTTCGGCCCTTCTTGATAAGGGTCCTCTTCAGGCTCAAGCCGCTCAAGCTGGAAAATGAACTTGTCGAATATTAATACTTGTCGGCCGCGTGTATGGGCGATTTGAAGTTCCGTACTGCGATGATAGATAGTCCCCTCAGCCCAAGCTGACTCCGAATCATATTTGACGGTGCAAAACGATTCAGCTACGTTTTCCATATTTCGGCCCTTCTTGGCAGGGGTCCTTTTAAGGCTCAAGCTGGAAAATGAACTTGTCCTCACAAGTGTCTAAGTGTCAAACGTTACTGGCATGTTGTGGAAACAAGTCCCATTGTAGAGCTGACGCCAGCATCTTCTTGGTAGGGACTCTAAGAAGGACCAAGGAAGGAGGACCCCTAGGTCCCAACATATATCTATAGATGATGTCTATATATTTCATTTTTTTTCAGAACGGGATGGATAGGCCCAACTGCTAGCTTCGTCTTCTTCCTTATCGGGACGACGGTGAACAAGGTACTGATGTCGCCGATAGTGTCGCTAGTGGTCAAGCAGGAGGGCAAGGAAGGAGATTTTCGGTAATTGCAGCAAGTCCTTAAATCCGTGTTTTTCGCCCAGAATAAGGTGCTTCTCCTTTCTTTCACATTGTCTTGGACCGTAGGTGCCTCGAAAATCCAGGCTTCCCCTACCAGATTACCAGATATCTGATGGGTTTAGCCTACAACGGATTTAGCGAACTCTACGGAATACTTCGTCATTTATGGTAATATAGCTTTCTTTTTGCCTTTCTCAATGAATGAATGAATGAAACGCTTTTATTCCGCCAAAATGACGAGACAAGAAAAATGTTTTCGACGAAATTGGGATCACCGGAGGACTGTTTTCACAACTTTAAAATACCTGATGCCGTTTTAGTACTTTATGAAAATGACGCGTAGTATAGAGTCGGACGCTACTTACAACACCAGTTCGTGGCTTGCCACATTCCTTCCATAGTGTTCTTCATTTAATCACTCCGTCTTTTTGTACGTTTGTACATTATGATGGGCAATAGATATTATTATTATAAGGCTATTATTATTTCTGTGAAAAGTAGGAGAGTTAGTTTCGGTATTGTTCGAAATTTCGTAGTGTTTCTGGGTGTAGCCTACCATACATTCAAGCTACCATACATTCACGGGATACCATGGTAAGTACGAGAGCTAGTTTCTGTATTGTTCAAAATGTCATAGATATTCCATTGGGTAATCTCTTGCCTCCTAGTCACAACTCTCAGAGCGTGTTCCACCCTTCTAACAATAGTAACTATTGGTTATTATTTCGTTCCAACCTCGTGAATATTTACTACGCTGACCGTTCCAACCTACTCGAAATAGTAACTAATAAGAACTATTTGACATGTTCAGGAGCGTAGTAAGCGTGGTAACTACGCATCTGTGTAACGTGATTGGTCGGATTCGCCCGTGGCATGATATTTTACTGGAAAATAGAAAAATCGTTCCAGCCTTGACGGCGAAAAGCCAGAATTCGTGACGTCATGCGTAGTAACTACGGTAAGTAGGGTGGAACACGAACACGCTCTCGGTCACTCTCCTATTCTGTTCATTAGCATATTTACTTGTATCTACTAAGCGTGTTGCCACTTTGACACCCTTCCGGATTCTGGAATCTGGGGTGTTCCGAGACCCTGGACTTCTAAATGATCCGTCATGTGGCGCAGGCGTTCAAGCTTTCAAGATCACGTTTCCAGAACGATATGTACAGGTGCAGTTTTGCAAACAGAATTGTTGGACCTTGTGACCGTCTTACTGGATTTAATGCCGAATCGATTAATAGCTTCTTGTATATAGTAGATAAGATTTTTTACTCTGATCTGTATGCTACGACCGTCCCCAGTTTCTTCGAGATATAATATTAATAATAATAATACAAAGCAAGAGAAAAGGCTTTCGCCTCTAAATAACTCTAAGAAGTTTTGAGTAGTCGAACTGATCAGAGTTAAAAAGCGCATCAACAGTTCACTTGATACTATTGATCGATTCAGCATTAACCGCATCTTCGGTAAGGCTGTTCCAAGGATCAATTCTGTTGCCAAACCCCCACTTAAAAACGCCCTGGTGGAATCTTGATTTTGCAAGCTTGGACGCGTGCCCCCGATGATGACGGTTAATGCTGAATCTTACTAAATCAGTCACTTCAAAATTGTCATAGCTTCCATTGATGAATTTGAATGTATTAATTGATATGTGGAGGCGGGCCTTTTATGACGCATATGTTACATTATTGTATATTTTTCACACGATTCAGTACAGTAGTTGCGTTTTTATCCCGATTCGCCTCGCGATTCTCCTCACAGTTCTCCTTTTCTTGCGTTTTTGCATTGTAATTTTGCAAAATTTTGCATTGTAATTTTGCAAAATTTTGCATTGTAATTTTGCCCCATTCTGCAAAATTTTGCAGAATGGGGAAGTTGGTTGGATTTAGTAACTTCTCCATTTCTCGTTCTCAACAGTGAGAAGAGCTCAGAATTTACATAAAAAGCGCAACTCAGCACTCAAGAAATCTAGAAATTCAGTTCAGTTCAGTTTTATTAAAATCAAAATAAAGGAAGAAAATAAATTTTGACCCCTACAAAGCTCCATAGCCCTTTACATAGGGGTTAATACCACAAAAATTAACAAATGAACGAGTCTCTTAACTATTACAATAAAATAAAAGATAACAATTGAAGAATTTAATTTTTACTTACCGCTCCGTCCTCAAAGTTCACCTCCAGGTCTACGCCGATCTCCCACAATCACTAATTTTCAACAAAATAATATAAAATAAAAAAAATACTCAAGCCTTGCATCCAGGGATGTCGCCCTACCCTCATTAGTGATCTTACCTATTTCAGAACAAAAAATATATATTCCCAAATGTATTTATTCTTTATCAACCAAATAAGCCGCTGTCTTTGAAAAATAGGCGAAAAATACGCCAGAATTTTGTTTTGACCCAAAATTGCAAGAAATCTTTAAAAGTTTACAGGGACTGTCAGTAGAACCCGAACAATTTCAATACGCCAGCAAAAAAAAAAAACGCCAGTAGGTCGTAAAATCCGCCAGTTTGGCGGAAAATCCACCAATATGGCAACACTGAGCGCAACTAGTAATTGATATACCCATCACAGTCCTTATTTTTCTTTTCTTCTTTTGTTGTTGTGGTAGTAATACTTGTGTTGTATGGCTTTTTCTGGCTGATGAAAAATGAAAGAAGTTGAATAACGATTTTTTTCTTTCTCTAGGTTTAAGCACATGCAAATTCGCTCAAACGCTGAATCATTAGCATTCCATGATGGAGCTTCCACGGAACTGTCAAAGTGCGACTCACGTTTGGACCAACTTTTGAAAGTTTCCCGCCGCTTAATTAAGCGACAATATTTGCTCAATTCAGCGGTTAACTGTTTTGACTATGTCGGCAGCATTTTGAGCTACCTGGCGTTAGCAGTGCCTATTTTTAGCGGTGTCTATGACGATTTGAACCCCAGTGAGCTTTCAGCTATTATTAGTGAGGTAGGTGGCATTCCATCGCTTCCCCCATTTTAGAAAGCTTAAAGGACACCTCGCACTACTTATTGTTTATAGATATTACTTCAGCCCAAGCTGACTGCGAATCATATTTGACGGTGCAAAACGGTTAAGTCAGCTACATTTTATTAGAGCTATATTTCGGCTCTTTTTGGCAAGGGTCCTCTTGAGGCTCAATCTGGAAAATCAACTTGCGGAAAAACAATCAAATATTCTTCCTCAAATATCAGATTTTGTGAACTTCTCCTCTGAAAATTGGTTGGAGTTAAAGCTGGTGCTGTATCATACTGGACACGGCTGCTGTTTTTGCTGTTCGATTGGGTCGTCGAAAGGGTAGAGATTCTTCTGCATTTTGGTTTTTCTTGCCAAGAAGGGCCGAAATATAGCTCTAATAAATTGTAGCTGACTTATCCGTTTTGCACATTTAAATATACTTACTGTTTGTGTTCCGGTATTGTAAAATAGTTCGATACTTCTAATCAGTCAATTTATTTAAAGCCCAATACACTGTGAAAAAAATCTCACTAGAGATAAGATTAATCCCAGTAGCAGATACTGCAGTTTACTTCAATCCTTACTCGGAGAAACTTTTTACAGTGGAGGCTAACACGGGAATTTCGAAACTTACTTCAATCCTGTTTAACAAATTACCCACGGGCTTTGGCTGTTTTAAGTGTTCCTTTGGACCCGTTATCTCCTAGAAAAAAAAAAACAAGAAAAGAATAGAAAACCGTTTTTGTGACGAGTGAGCTACTCTCAAACAGTCGTCGGGGACACTATATGCATCGAAAGTAGTGAAACACGGCAAGTATGAAAATCAGTGAGGTGTCGTTCGGGGGTTAGAGCTTGGTCACACTGGGCTCAAAAAGCCGCCTATTTGACAAACAACTGAAAATCCCGAGGGGACGTGAGATTTGACGGGCTTTGTGGCAGCTTGGGAGTTGGGGATAATGAGCAGACTGCTATTAGGGGTCAATTAGGGTTCCTGTGACATAATTATACACGCTGTTTTGCTCTAATTGATCACCTGAGTTTAAAATGACAACATTCAGAATTAGTTGTATCTTTTTCTTTTTTCTACTTTTGCAACCCAAAAAGCCAGTAAATGAGCCCAGTGTGACCAAGCTCTTAAAATGCACCGAATGAAATTCGGGTCTCCAGGGTTTAGAAACTGATCGAGCGATTACGGAAGTAGATGACATTAGCATGACGATCAGCGTTTCTCAGTCAGGAAATGGTACGAGTTAATGACGGCGGCGAAAATCTGTCAGGAATTCGAGTCCGCGAGCGTCTGCCAAATCAGTACAAATTTAGCACACACATCTTTCCCGTCCGTCCGAATGCCGAATTGCAACTAGAAGTCAACTTTCCAAGCGACAAATAGGCAAGGGGAGCTTATGATTGGGATGATTGATTATATATAGGGATCACATTGCGTCTATTCGAAATTACGGGAATGTTGCAAGTTTCATACGCTATCCGACTTTGAAGAACGAAGGGTATTGTCTGTCAGCACAAGCCAAGTGACAAGTATTCACTATTCTCACAAGTTTTCCAGTATCCCGGCAGGGGTGGAGTAGATATTTTGGGGGCAGAAAGAGCAGAAGTGGCGTGTCAAGGGGTATGTAGGCGAAGGCCAAAACAACATTTTGAAAACAAAAATGTGTATTAATAACTTAAAATCAGTAAAAATAAGACCAAAGGTTTCGATGGGATACCAGAAATCCAATATTTGATCTAGACAATTGGGTCTTGTCTTCAACCAGGTCCAGTCTTCGCCTCAGACTCATGGAATCTTTTTAATATAAAAATTCAGAAACTAAGGATTAAGGCCAGTTAGTTTAAGTTAACCACCTTAAATCTTAACCCTATATTATCCGAATCCGACCAATCGCGTTACAGAGATGCGTAGTTATCCCGCTTACTACGCTCCCGAGCATGGTAAGCAAATAGTCACTGTTAGTTACTATTTCGAGAAGGTTGGAACGGCCAGCGTAGTAGCTTTTTACGACGTTGGAACGAAAATAGTAACTAACAGTTACTATGTTAGAAGGGTGGAACAAGCTCAGAAGGAAATGTGAACTGTTGATAACAGACTGAAGAACAAAAACAACAGCTGATTTCCATACTTCTACAAAGCCTTTTTAAAGTGTTATTGGATGTAGATTTTCTCTTCTAGAATGCCTTCGTATGTATCTACCTCATTAGTACCTTCAGTTCATTAGTGGATTTGTCCAATCAGTTTGCTGGACTAGCAGGTGTGACTCATCGTGTTGCCGAATTGCTAGAAAGTCTTGGAACTGGGAACTCTCACGAACAGTAAGTATTCATTACTTACTTGCCTAAGACTCCTTTCGGTGAAACTTCCGCAGGTTGCGCAACTAGGATGTGGCTTCAAGGTTCAAGGTTTTTGGGATCCCAAAACGTAAGTGGAGGGATACCTATGACATCGCAAAAGTTGTCCGTCCGTCCGTCTGTCCCTCCGCCCGTCTGTCTGTAAGCACGATAACTCTCGAAGGAAATGAGATATTTTGATGAAACTTGGTGTGAGGATTGTTTGGGTCAAGGGTAAGGTCAAGTTCGTAGATGGGCTCTGTAGGTCTATATTTGGGGGTGGGGGAGGGGGTTCAAATTAAGGGACAAACAAAATATTTTAAACAGCTTATGTGATAGTCGGTTATAGGGTAAGAAGACATGCTGAGCACGATGGTGAAAATCATCTTCTCTCCGGACAAGTAGTTAGTCCGGAATCCGGCAAAAACCGGAAAGTTTGTTAAAAGTAAAAGTTTCATTTGAAGTTGAACAAATTTTAGAGATTCCCGTTTTCGTCGGAGTATATATGTAGGTGACTTCAGGCTTAAAATTGTCTGGAAGTTCGAGATGTTGGGTCACCTAGATTCTGGAATTGGGAGACGCAGATTTATTTTCAAGCAAAAACGCCATATTTTTCGGTCCTACATTGTTTCATAGAATTTTAATCAAGTTATCTCCGAGAAGATCAACAAACCGCATCTGTATAAGAAAACAAATATTGGTTTAGATTAGCGTTGCTATCTCGTGCTCGTAAAAGTTTAATGAAGGCCTTACCGACCGACTTTCCCATTACGTAACTGAATTTTGCTCGAAAAATACATCCAGTCCTTTGCCATTACCCAAGTACCTCCCCTTCTGTAGAAGTATGCTACTACTTTTTCTAGTGACTTAAATGATAGTGAATCATTTTAGCCTTGTCCTAGTATACAAAGGGAAACGAAATTCCCCTTCCGTGATTTTTTTAATTTATTTTCGTGTATTACTGTCGGGAGTTATGCTGGACGATTTTGAAGGCTTTTTTTTTTATTTATCCCGGTATCATCATAATTGCGTTCATTTGTTCCGCCAAATGGTCGATCAAAATTAAACGAAGAAAAGGCGTCATTTTCGGCAAAATAAATGCACTAGTTGTGGTGTGACTGTTTGAGTGAAGCTCTGACTTTGAAAGGATGGAGGCCCACAGGGCAGAAGATTTAAATCAAAATCACGTTTTTAGGGAAGTGTTCCTTGGAACAATCCACTCTTGCGAGCGCTGTAGCAGCTTTCGGTTTTCTTCGTTTTTTGTGGAGCTCATAACTCGTGAACCAGTGCAGGTATCACGTTCAAACTTGGAACACACCCACTCGGTTCAGGGGCAAATGTGCCCAGATTTCCCATTGAATAATGTTCATAAGTCGACCAGACCTGGACATAGGGCGATGAAATTGCTTGTACTTGTAGATCATACGTCTGGAAAATTACTTTTAAAGTTGCACCTCCCCCACCCACCCAGTTCGTGGGCAACTGGGCCCAGATTGCCCAAGAGTAAAGTTCGTGACAGGAATCACCAGGTATCAAGTTAAAACTTGGTTGGCTTGCTGGCATTGGGGCCTCTTTTTTTCTTTCTTTTTTTTGGGGGGGGGGGGATCCCAACCCCACACCCACCTGGTTCAGGCGCAAATGGGCCCAGATCGCCCAGTGAATAATGTGTATAACTTTACCAGACCTGAACCATAGGGCGATGAAATTCCTTGTACTTGTAGATCATACGGCTGGAAAATTACTTTTAAAGTTGCACCTCCCCCACCCCAGTTCGTGGGCAACTGGGCCCAGATTTCCCAAGAGTAAAGTTCGTGCCCGAGACAAATATCAAGTTTAAACTTGGTTGGCTTGCTGGCATTGGGGCCTCTTTTTTTTTGGGGGGGGGGGTCCGAACCCCACACCCACCCGGTTCAGGCGCAAATGGTCCCATATCGCCCAGTGAATAATGTTCATAACTTTACCAGACCTGAACCATAGGGCGATGAAATTCCTTGTACTTGTAGATCATACGGCTGAGAAATTACTTTTAAAGTTCAACTTCCCCCACCCACCCAGTTCGTGAGGAACTGGGCCCAAATTGCGCAACAGTAAAGTTTGGGATCCGTGACAGGAACCAACAGGTATCAAGTTGAAACTTGATTGGATTGCTGGCAGTGGGGCCTCTTTTTGTTTTTGGGGGGTCCCAACCCCACACCCACCCGGTTCAGGCGCAAATGGGCCCAGATCGCCCAGTGAATAATGTTCATAACTTTACCAGACCTGAACCATAGGGCGATGAAATTCCTTGTACTTGTAGATCATACAGCTGAGAAATTACTTTTAAAGTTCCACTTCCCCCACCCACCCAGTTCGTGAGGAACTGGGCCCAGATTGCCCAAGAGTAAAGTTCGGGACCCGTGACAGGAACCAACAGGTATCAAGTTGAAACTTGGTTGGATTGCTGGCAGTGGGGCCTCTTTTTGTTTTTGGGGGGTTCCGAACCCCAGACCCACCCGGTTCAGGCGCAAATCGGCCCAGATCGCCCAGTGAATGATGTTTATAACTTTACCAGACCTGAACCATAGGGCGATGAAATTTCTTGTACTTGTAGATCATACGGCTGAAAAATTACTTTTAAAGTTCCACTTCCCCCGCCCACCCAGTTCGTGAGGAACTGGACCGAGATTGCCCAAGAGTAAAGTCCGTGACCCGTGACACGAATCAACAGGTATCAAGTTGAAACTTGGTTGGATTGCTGGCAGTGGGGCCTCTTTTTGTTTTTGGGGGGTCCCAACCCCACACCCACCCGGTTCAGGCGCAAATGGGCCCAGATCGCCCAGTGAATAATGTTCATAATTTTACCAGACCTGAACCATAGGGCGATGAAATTCCTTGTACTTGTAGATCCTACGGCTGAGAAGTTACTTTTAAAAATGCACCTCCCCCATCCACCCTGTTCGCGGGCAATTGGGCTCAGGTGGCCCAAGAGCAAACTTCGTGACGTGTGACAGGAATCCACAGGTATCAAGCTGAAACTTGGTTGGCTTGTGAGCAATGGGGCTTCTTTTTGCTTTTCGGGGGCCCCATATCTACTCCCACTTGATGCAGGGACAGTCGGGACCTGATTGTCCGTTTCTTAATGTTTTTATGGCACTTGCCCTTCGGCCAAGTGCCATATAGCGATCGCAATTTCTGTCCGTCCGTCGGTCTGTCGGTCTGTCCAGGTTTTGCTAGTTCGGGCACTTCCACATAAGCTAGAACGATAAAACTTGGCAGGCGTATCAGGGACCCCAAATGATTAAGTTGGAAATAGTCACTTCCCCGATCCGAGCACCGTGGGGGGAGTGGAGGGAGGGGGAATCCGGAATCTTGAGGTATTTTTAACTTTTGAACGGGTGATCGGATCTCGATGAAACTTGATATTTGGAACGACCTCATGCCTCAGACGACCCACTTAAAATCCGGACCGGATCCGGTAACTTTTGGGGGGAGCTGGAGGGGGCAACCGGAAATCTTGGGAAACGCTATGAGTGGAGGGATCGAGATGAAACTTGGTGGGAAGACACCTAGCAAACACTAGATACATCATTGACATAACCGGGCCGATTCGGGCACTGTGGGGGGAGTGGAGGGACGGGGAATCCGGAATCTTGAGGTATTTATAACTTTTGAACGGGTGATCGGATCTCGTTGGAACTTGATATTTGGAAAGATCTCATGCCTCAGACGACCTACTTAAAATCCGGACCGGATCCGGTGACTTTTGGGGGGAGCTGGAGGGGGCAACCGGAAATCTTGGGAAACGCTATGAGTGGAGGGATCGAGATGAAACTTGGTGGGAAGACACCTGGCAAACACTAGATAAATCATTGACATAACCAAGCCGATTCGGGTACTGTGGGGGGAGTGGAGGGAGGGGGAATCCGGAATCTTGAGGTATTTATAACTTTTGAACGGGTGATCGGATCTCGATGGAACTTGATATTTGGAAAGACGTCATACCTCAGACGACCCACTTATAATCTGGACCGGATCCGGTGACTTTTGGGGGGAGCTGGAGGAGGCAACCGGAAATCTTGGGAAATGCTATGAGTGGAGGGGTCGAGATGAAACTTGGTGGGAAGACACCTAGCAAACACTAGATACATCATTGACATGACCGAACCGATTCGGGCACTGTCGGGGGAGTGGAGGGAGGGGGAATCCGGAATCTTGAGGTATTTATAACTTTTGAACGGGTGACCGGATCTCGATGAAACTTGATATTTGGAACGACCTCATGCCTCAGACGACCCACTTACAATTCGGACCGGATCTGGTGACTTTTGGGGGGAGCTGGAGGGGGCAACCGGAAATCTTGGGAACCGCTATGAGTGGAGGGATCGAGATGAAACTTGGTGTGCAGACACCTAGCAAATACTAGATACATCATTGACATAACCGAGCCAATTCGGGCACTGTGGGGGGAGTGGAAGGAGGGGGAATCCGGAATCTTGAGGTATTTATAACTTTTGAACGGGTGATCGGATCTCGATGGAACTTGATATTTGGAAAGGCCTCATGCCTCAGACGACCCACTTAAAATCCGGACCGGATCCGGTGACTTTTGGGGGAGCTGGAGGGGGCAACCGGAAATCTTGGGAAACGCTATGAGTGGAGGGATCGAGATGAAACTTGGTGGGAAGACACCTAGCAAACACTAGATACATCATTGACATGACCGAGCCGATTCGGGCACTGTCGGGGGAGTGGAGGGAGGGGGAATCCGAAATCTTGAGGTATTTATAACTTTTGAACGGGTGACCGGATCTCGATGAAACTTGATATTTGGAAAGACCTCATGCCTCAGACGACCCACTTAAAATCCGGACCGGATCCGGTGACTTTTGGGCGGAGCTGGAGGGGAGAACCGGAAATATTGGAAAACGCTAAGAGTGGATGGATCGAGATGAAACTTGGTGGGAAGACACCTAGCAAACACTAGATATATCATTGACATAACCGAGCCGTGCTTACTCGTAACAAGTGCCATATGAGCTCGTAGTTCTTGTTTACTTGACAATATGTTAAGTTTGGAGTGAGTTAAGTTTCTCTATGACAGGTCTCAATTTCATCTCTTGTATACTTGGAGAGATATATGCATAGATGTGGATTTTGGTGTAACAGCAAAAAAGAAAGAGAAAACCGTGATGTTCGTTTTTTTTTCTTCATCAACTAATTATTAGCTGATCAAAAAACCCCGAAAATCACGGTTTTCTATTTCTTTCGTAAAGAATGGTCAGCTTGGCTTCAAACCTTATATTCGTCAAGCTTACCTGGCCAATTGTAAAATAATTAGCTGATCAAGAAAAACAAGAGCTACGAGCTCATATGGCACTTGTTACGAGTAGGCACGGCTCGGATATGTCAATGATATATCTAGTGTTTGCTAGGTGTCTTCACACCAAGTTTCATCTCGATCCCTTCACTCATAGCGTTTCCCAAGATTTCCGGTTGCTCCCTCCAGCTCCCCCCAAAAGTAACCGGATTCGGTCCGGATTTTAAGTGGGTCATCTGAGGCATGAGGTCGTTCCAAATATCAAGTTTCATCGAGATCCGGTCACCCGTTCAAAAGTTATAAATACCTCAAGATTCCGGATTCCCCCTCCCTCCACTCCCCCCACAATGCCCGAATCGGCTCGGTTATGTCAATGATGTATCTAGTGTTTGCTAGGTGTCTTCCCACCAAGTTTCATCTCGATCCCTCCACTCATATCGTTTTCCAAGATTTCTGGTTGCCCCCTGTAGCTCCCCCCAAAAGTCACCGGATCCGGTCCAGATTTTAAGTGGGTCGTCTGAGGTATGAGGTCTTTCCAAATATCAAGTTCCATCGAGATCCGATCACCCGTTCAAAAGTTATAAATACCTCAAGATTCCGGATTCCCCCTCCTTCCACTCCCCCCACAGTACCAAAATCGGCTCGGTTATGTCAATAATGTATCTAGTGTTTGCTAGGTGTCTTCCCACCAAGTTTCATCTCGATCACTCCACTCATAGCGTTTCCCAAGATTTCCGGTTGCCCCCTCCAGCTCCCCCCAAAAGTCACCGGATCCGGTCCGGATTTTAAGTACGTCGTCTGAGGCATGAGGTCTTTCCAAATATCAAGTTCCATCGAGATCCGATCACCCGTTCAAAAGTAATAAATCCCTCAAGATTCCGGATTCCCCCTCCCTCCACTCCCCCCCCCCACAGTGCCCGAATCGGCTCGGTTATGTCAAAGATGTATCTAGTGTTTGCTAGGTGTCTTCCCACCAAGTTTCATCTCGATCCCTCCACTCATAGCGTTTCCCAAGATTTCCGGTTGCCCCCTCCAGCTCCCCCCAAAAGTCACCGGATCCGGTCCGGATTTTAAGTGGGTCGTCTGAGGCATGAGGTCGTTCCAAATATCAAGTTTCATCGAGATCCGATCACCCGTTCAAAAGTTAAAAATACCTCAAGATTCCGGATTCCCCCTCCCTCCACTCCCCCCACGGTGCTCGGATCGGGGAAGTGACTATTTCCAACTTAATCATTTGGGGTCCCTGATACGCCTGCCAAGTTTTATCGTCCTAGCTTATGTGGAAGTGCCCGAACTAGCAAAACCTGGACAGACCGACAGACCGACGGACGGACAGAAATTGCGATCGCTATATGGCACTTGGCCGAAGGGCAAGTGCCATAAAAACCGAAAATCACGGTTTTCTATTTCTTTCGTAATGAATGGTCAGCTTGGCTTCAAACCTTATATTAGCAAAAAATAAGGCTACACGACTTTCTTCAGTCCCTATTGAAAAGTTGGAAACTGGACGGTTTTGTCATATGATCGATGATATGCCATTCTTAATGAAGTTGTGACGAAGGGGTTATTAGGTTGTTACGATCTTGTTTACTGCACTTGTTATTGCCTTGCTAACGGAAAAGAGGTATAAAGGGTTGGATTGGCTGTCAAGACATTCAGTGTTGAAAACTGTTCTTGCAAGATCTTCAAGATCTCTTGGATTTCTACATTCGGTTTGTTTACATTAAAAGATTAACAAGTGGGATGATTTCAAATTAGGTTATTTCAGTAGGCTACTTGTTTGGTTATTGGGGATGTGGAATGTCTTGGTTCTAACGCTCTTTTTATGGCACTTGCCCTTCGGCCAAGTGCCATATAGCGATCGCAATTTCTGTCCGTCCGTCGGTCTGTCGGTCTGTCCAGGTTTTGCTAGTTCGGGCACTTCCACATAAGCTAGAACGATAAAGCTTGGCAGGCGTATCAGGGACCCCAAATGATTAAGTTGGAAATAGTCACTTCCCCGATCCGAGCACCGTGGGGGGAGTGGAGGGAGGGGGAATCTGGAATCTTGAGGTATTTTTAACTTTTGAACGGGTGATCGGATCTCGATGAAACTTGATATTTGGAACGACCTCATGCCTCAGACGACCCACTTAAAATCCGGACCGGATCCGGTGACTTTTGGGGGAGCTGGAGGGGGCAACCGGAAATCTTGGGAAACGCTATGAGTGGAGGGATCGAGATGAAACTTGGTGGGAAGACACCTAGGAAACACTAGATACATCATTGACATAACCGAGCCGATTCGGGCACTCTGGGGGGAGTGGAGGGAGGGGGAATCCGGAATCTTGAAGTATTTATAACTTTTGAACGGGTGATCGGATCTCGTTGGAACTTGATATTTGGAAAGACCTCATGCCTCAGACGACCTACTTAAAATCCGGACCGGATCCGGTGACTTTTGGGGGGAGCTGGAGGGGGCAACCGGAAATCTTGGGAAACGCTATGAGTGGAGGGATCGAGATGAAACTTGGTGGGAAGACACCTAGCAAACACTAGATACATCATTGACATAACCGAGCCGATTCGGGTACTGTGGGGGGAGTGGAGGGAGGGGGAATCCGGAATCTTGAGGTATTTATAACTTTTGAACGGGTGATCGGATCTCGATGGAACTTGATATTTGGAAAGACCTCATACCTCAGACGACCCACTTATAATCTGGACCGGATCCGGTGACTTTTGGGGGGAGCTGGAGGAGGCAACCGGAAATCTTGGGAAATGCTATGAGTGGAGGGGTCGAGATGAAACTTGGTGGGAAGACACCTAGCAAACACTAGATACATCATTGACATGACCGAACCGATTCGGGCACTGTCGGGGGAGTGGAGGGAGGGGGAATCCGGAATCTTGAGGAATTTATAACTTTTGAACGGGTGACCGGATCTCGATGAAATTTGATATTTGGAACGACCTCATGCCTCAGACGACCCACTTAAAATTCGGACCGGATCCGGTGACTTTTGGGGGGAGCTGGAGGGGGCAACCGGAAATCTTGGGAACCGCTATGAGTGGAGGGATCGAGATGAAACTTGGTGTGCAGACACCTAGCAAATACTAGATACATCATTGACATAACCGAGCCAATTCGGGCACTGTGGGGGGAGTGGAAGGAGGGGGAATCCGGAATCTTGAGGTATTTATAACTTTTGAACGGGTGATCGGATCTCGATGGAACTTGATATTTGGAAAGGCCTCATGCCTCAGACGACCCACTAAAAATCCGGACCGGATCCGGTGACTTTTGGGGGAGCTGGTGGGGGCAACCGGAAATCTTGGGAAACGCTATGAGTGGAGGGATCGAGATGAAACTTGGTGGGAAGACACCTAGCAAACACTAGATACATCATTGACATGACCGAGCCGATTCGGGCACTGTCGGGGGAGTGGAGGGAGGGGGAATCCGGAATCTTGAGGTATTTATAACTTTTGAACGGGTGACCGGATCTCGATGAAACTTGATATTTGGAAAGACCTCATGCCTCAGACGACCAACTTAAAATCCGGACCGGGTCCGGTGACTTTTGGGCGGAGCTGGAGGGGAGAACCGGAAATATTGGAAAACGGTAAGAGTGGATGGATCGAGATGAAACTTGGTGGGAAGACACCTAGCAAACACTAGATATATCATTGACATAACCGAGCCGTGCTTACTCGTAACAAGTGCCATATGAGCTCGTAGCTCTTGTTATTTTCTCCGTTATTTTCTCCTTCCGTACTATTTCGTTCTGGTGTCATTCATGTTCTGTGAAAGAAGGAGATTTAAAAGATGAGATCATGTTGTTTTGAATATGCAAAGCACCTGCTGCACTTGTCGAAATTATACCATAACCATACATTGACGGAGAAGTTCAAAATTCAAGATGCAAGTGTTACCCTTTCGGACGTTTCTTCGTCACTGTCAGAACGTGCTGATTTGTTGAATGTATATAGGATAGTGCGAGGAGTTGAAAATTTTAACCCTGAAGATTTATTTATTTTTTCAAATTACCCGTCAACACGTCAGCACAGATTTAAACTTTATCAGCCAAAGCCAAACCGACGTGTTGGCATTTATAGTTTTCAAAATAGGGTTTGTAAAGATTGGAACGCACTACCAGATGAAACTGTTATGTCGGAAAACGTAGATATTTTCAAACGATCGATTGTTTCGTCAACATTTTATTCGAGTGCTTATGCAGACCCATTTTTGCCAACTTAAGTTTAATTCAGTTTATTTTTCATTGTATAGATTTATTTGTATTACTAGTGCCTTATGTTCACATTGTATGTAGTGACAAGTCTTTATGACTTACCACTTTTGGTGATAATAAATAAATAAATAAATAAATAGAGCCCAACCAGCGCACGACTTTCTCCACTGCTTCCTGGCCGAAGATTGAAAATGACTGTCTTTTTCTTTGTCTTTATGTGTTTTATTTTTTATTTAATTTACTCCCCTTTTTCCAAATGACGGGTTACATATAAATTACTTACTTACTTACTATATGAGATGTGATAAGCAGTTTACTTTTACACTCCACGTTTGAGCTCTTGGGCAATTGTTGGCTTTGATTTCATTGTACTGAATTATGATTGCCGCTCAGTACTGAGTAGGGTTTCCGGTTGTGGCCGTGTGTGTCTTTTAGCGTGTGCTTACGGAATGAGCCATTTATAGTGTCATGTTCCTTTACAGGAAATCTGAGAACTTGGAGAATTCTTCGGACGGAAATCAGCCTCTCTACAATGACCATTCGCCCGCCCACGTTCCAACTGTTAGGTAAGTGCCCCGCCCATCTTTAGATAGATAGATAGATGTTTAATTAAGCCCTTGGGCCATGAACAACAAGACCAAAGGTTTAGATGGGATCCCAAAAATCTAATATTTGATCCAGACAATTGAGAACGAACTACCATACTTGTCCAGAAAAAAAAGGTCAGAAATGAATTCAGTGTATCACCTTATCAGTGTAAAGAACATCTAATCCACTTCAAGTAAAAGTTCAACTTATAAAAAAAAAATCCGGTTTCAACCGGATTCCAAACGAACTATATGTCCAGGTAAAACAAGACCAAAGGTGTCGATGGGATCACAAAAATTTAACATTTGATCCAGACAATTCGGTCTTGTCTTCGCCAGGCTAATCATCAGAGAAAACCGAGTTCAGATATTCTATCTACGTATCTATACCTCTATAAGCCATATCTATTTTGACGATATTGACCGAAACTTCCTGCTTTACTACTGCCAAATTTACGGCAAAACTACTAGTCCAGCAAAAAAAGAAAAATTCAGAAACGAAGCCGGCGTATCTCCTTATCCCTATAAAGAAATCTAATCTAATACAGGCGAACTAGTTGTCCGGCGAGAATATGGTTTTCACCATCGGGTTCAGCATGTCTTCTTACCCATAAATCAAACATTTAATCAACTTCAAATGAAACTGTTACTTTTAACCAACTTTCCGGTTTTGGCCGGATTCCGGACGAACTGCTTGTCCGGCGACAAAATGATTTTCACCATCATGCTCAGCATGTCTTCTTACCCCTAAACCAAACATTTAATTAAATTAAACATTTAACTTCAAATGAAACTTTTACTTTTAACCAACTTTCCGGTTTTGCCAGATTCCGGACGAAATACTCGTCCAGCGAGAAAATGGTTTTCACCATCGCGCTCAGCATGTCTTCTTACCCCTAAATCAAACATTTAATCAAGTTCAAATGAAACTTTTACACAAACTTTCCAGTTTTTGCCGGATTCCGGACGAACTACTTGTCCGGCGAGAAAATGATTGTCACCATCGTGCTCAGCATGTCTTCTTACCCCAGAATCACATTAGCTGTTTAAAAATATTTTGTTTGTCACTTAAATTGAACCCCCTCCCCCACCCCCAAATATAGGGCTACAGAGCCGATCTACGAACTCGACCTTACCCTTGACCCAAATAATCCTCATACCAAGTTTCATCAAAATATCTCATTCCCTTCGAGAGTTATCGTGCTTACAGACGGACGGACGGACGGACAACTTTTGCGATGTCATAGGTATCCCTCCACTTACGTTTTGGGATCCCAAAATAAGATTGTCATATACAGATTCAGCGTGTTTTCTTACCCCTAAATCTGTCATCTAATCATCTTCAAATAAAACTTTTGTTTTTAACAAATTTTCCGGTTTGGCCTGATTCCGGCCGAACAGGTTGTCCTGGTAGAAAATACTGTTCCCATAAGGGTTCAGCATGTCTTCTTACTCCTTAATCGAACATCTAATCAACTTAAAACAAAACTTTTACTTTGAACAAACTTTCCGGTTTTGGCCGAATTCCGGGCGAACTACTTGCCCGGCGAGAAAATGATTTTCACCATCGTGTTCAACACGTCTTCTTATCACTAAATCGAACATCTAATCAACTTCAAATAAAACTTTACATTTAACAGACTTTCCGGTTTTGGCCGGATTCCGGGCTAACTACTTGTCCGGCGAACAAATGTGTTTCACCATCATGTTCTGCATGTCTTCTTATCCCTAAATCGAACATCTAATCAACCTCAAATAAAACTTTTACTTTTAACAAACTTTCCGGTTTTGGCCGGATTCCGGGCGAACTACTTGTCCGATGACAAAATGGTTTCACCATCGTGTCCAGCATGTCTTTTTACCCCATAATCGACTATCACATTATATGTTTAAAAATATTTCATTTGCCCCTTAAATTAAACCCCCTCCCCCACCCCTAAATGTAGGGCTACAGAGCCCATCTACGAACTTGACCTTACTCTTGACCCAAACAATCCTCACACCAAGTTTCATCAAAATATCTCATTCCCTTCGAGAGTTATCGTGCTTACAGACGGACAGACGGACAACTTTTGCGATGTCATAGGTATCCCTCCACTTACGTTTTGGGATCCCAAAAACAACTCCCTTCAATCTCCAGCTAACCTCACATACTTTTAATTAACTTATTTAAATGGTCCATAAATGTACCAACCCTGCATATACTTCTAGGGTTTGTGCTACTGAGTAGCTCCTTTACTGACATAATTATACAATTCAAAAACCTTTCACACGGGACAGATAACTCCTGGCACTTGTAAAGAATGTGGTCCCGATCCCCTACCTCAACTTTACAAAATTTACAAATCAGCTTATCCCTTGTCCCTGACCTTTTAATATCCCAAATATTCCCCAAAACTGGAAGACAATTTGCTCGCAGCTGAATCCATGAACGTAAAAATCTTAAAGGTAAATTGAATTTAAAATAAACCTCTTCACCAAACCTTGCCTTTGCTGCCTTGTAATACATAAGTGTTTCTGACCTTTCCATTTTCCCCGCCCATTCCTGGATTCCTTATCCCTCCATTGTCTCTCTGACTATTCTTACTATGTCATTTGGCATTTTTGTCGGTCCGTGTCCCGCCCATCTTTATGTCATGTTTATGTAGATTGTTTCATCAGTTTTTGTCAAATTGGTTGGAAAGAAGTTTGGCACTTAGTGATGTGACTGAATATCAGTCTTTCTTTTGGGATTACTTCGAAAAGCGCGATTTCGGCAGTTGTCGTTTTTGCAGAGCAACCGTATATCAGATACCATGGTAAAAGCCAGTAAATGAGCCCAGTGTGACCAAGCTCTTAAAATGTACCCGAATGAAATTCGGGTCTCCGGGGTTTAGGAATTGATCGAGCGATTACGGAAGTAGATGGCATTACCATGACGATCAGCGTTTCTCAGTCAGGAAATTGTACGGAGTTAATGACGGCGGCGAAAATCTGTCAGGAATTCGAGTCCGCGAGCGTCTGCCGAATCAAGACAAATTTAGCACACACATCTTTCCCGTCCGTACGAATGCCGAATTGCAACTAGAAGTCAACTTTCCAAGAGACAAATAGGCAAGGGGAGCTTATGATTCATTGAAATTTGCTTGAATCTTATTGGTCTCACATTGCAATGTTGCAAGTTTCATACGCTATCCGACTTTGAAGAACGAAGGTTATTGTCTGTTAGCACAAGCCAAGTGACAAGTATTCTCACAAGTTTTCCCGTATCCCGGCAGGGATGGAGTAGATATTTTGGGGGCAGAAAGAGCAGATGCGGCGTCTCAAGAGGTATTTAGGCCAAGGCCAAACAACATTTTGAAAACAAAACTGTTTATAAATAACTTAAAATCAGTAAGAACAAGACCAAAGGTTCCGATGGGATCCCAAAAATCCAGTATTTGATCTAGACAATTGGGTCTTGTCTTCGCCAGGTCCAGTCTTCGTCTCAGACTCCTTGAACATTTTTAATATAAAAATTCAGAAACTAAGGATTAAGGCCAATTAATTTAAGTTAACCCCCTTAAATCTTAACCCTATATTAAAATAGGGTTAAGATTTATCTGGGAACGTAAACAAGGGGTTACTTGAAATATAGAGCGTGTTCCGCCCTACTTACTGTAGTTACTAAGCTTGCCATCACAGATCCTGGCATCTTGGACGTCAAGACTTTTTATACTTCCGGAAAAAATTTCGTGCCGCGGACTGATCGGGTCGTGACATAGACAGTACCACGCTCTCAAGCATGGCAAGCAAATAGTTAGTATTGGTTACTATTTCGAGAAGGTGTGAACGGTCGGTGTATTAACTTTTCATCGAGGTTGGAACGAAAATAGTAACAAACAGTTACTACTGTTAGAAGGGTGTAAAAGGCTCTAAGCTATCGTCTCGTCGCCAGTTTGCAAATACTCGTGATGATTATCTCTCCTTGCCGATGCAAAATCTTCAAATCAAATCAAATCAAATCATTTAATGTAAACAAGATACAGTCTCTCATAGGCATAGCCCAAATATGGTATCTTTTAGTCAAACAGTTAAAACAAGAAAGATTTGTCAACGAGAAAAACAAAAAGAATAGGATAAAACGCACAAGTTACGAATTGTTAAAAGTACGAACAAAACTCGGCACAAAGCTTCGAGAATAACGCTGTGACCTGGAGTAAACCGGTGTCAGTTTTGGAACTTTCGCAGCCGCCTCTCTGGGGAGTCGGGATCTGAGGGGGACAAAGGGGGGCGGGAGGAAGTTCTTGTAGATGGGGTGGAGGAGGAGGGTTGAGCCAAATTTTAGGCACAGTTTCTCTCGACGGGCAAAAAGGGGGTCAAGTTTGTATTCTTTTAGATAAAAAGAGTAAGGCAGTGGGGAACCTCCGTAGATGATTTGTAGCGACCTCTTCTGAACCCGTTCAATTTTATCACTTTCTTCTTTTGTAAGAGCGAAATGCCAAACAGGACATGCATATTCTACTAGTGGGCGGATGAACATGCAGAAAATTAATTTTAGTTTATCCTTAGGAACCCGGAATTTCTTTAGAGTCTTCAGCATTTGGATAGCACCATTTGCCTTTTTTACAATCAATCTTGTGTTTTCATGCCAAGTTAGATCAGAAGAGATCACTACCCCAAGCAGGGTAGTGCTGTTACAGAGGAGGTTTGGGTCTATAGGTGGTTCGAATTCAGGTAGGCTTTTCTTGAGAAATGAAAATGTCATTACTGAAGATTCATCTTTATTTACAACCATATTTAATTTTGCTGCTTCAGAGGTAACTTGTTCAATATAATTGAAAGTTTGACTTTTACACGCTCCAAATACTACCTCTGCTAGGGAAAGATCATCTACATACTTCCATCTTTCTTCCAGCCCGACAGCTATTTCATTGATCATGAGGAGGAAGCATAAAGGACCGATCACTGTTCCTTGCGGGACACCGCAAAAAATCGGTAAAGAAGAAGAAAAATTATTTTTATATTTTACGATTTGTTCTCTGTTTGTTAGAAAGCTTTTTACGATATTAATAAGATATTCAGGAATATTTTTCTCTGCCATTTTTTCCAGCAAAATCTTGTGATCTACAAGATCGAAAGCTTTTTTAAAATCTATTGCAATTAGATTTATCCATTTCCCGGGTTCATCTAAATTTTTAAAAATAAAATCAAGTAAACTAACGAGATAGTGAACAGTTGAACACTTCGGGATGTTACCAAATTGCCTCTTATCGATGACTTCCGAGAGATATTTTTTTAGCCAAGAAGCAACAAAGCTCTCGTAAATTCGGCTAAAAATTGATGTAACAGTGATCGGCCTCACACCAGAGAAATCATTAGCTGCTCCCTTTTTCGGAATGGGAGTGATGAAGCCAATTTTCCACTTTTTGGGGAAATATCCAGTTTTGGTGATATTATTGTAAATAATATGAAGAGGAAACGCCAATTCTTTCGCAAAAGCTTTAGCAATGGCTACTGGAACATCAAAGGGTGCCACTGATGTTTTCTTTAACGAGGAGAGTTTCTTTCTAATTTCTGATATTGAAATTTCAGGCATTAAATTAGAATCTACATTTGAATCTTCTTGTGAGTTTTGGGATGGTGCTTCAGCTGAAAACGAAGGTGGCTTTTCAGGAGGCAGTGGTGGGTACGACTGTACAATAGAAGCAAAATGAGAGTTTAGGTCGTTCGCTGTTTTCTCTGATGGCTCCTCCTTCATGAAATCAACTGGTTGCGGGCCTCTACCAGTCAGATGTTTAACTTTACCGAAGAACTGTGAAGGCTTGGATTCAAGGAGGTTATCTACTTCCTTTTTATAATAATTTTCCTGCGCCTGTTTAATTTTCCATTTAATTTTGTTTCTTAATTTCTTTGCTTCTTCTTCCTTTCCTTTTCCAATTAAGTGCAGTTTATGTTTAATCATTTGTTTAATCTCTGAATTTACGTATGGTTTATCAGTTGAACACACTTTCGTCTTTTTTTCCGGAAAACATTCAACAAACTTTTCATTTAGTTTGCTGTGAAAATTCTGCACCTGTGAATCCAAGTCTTCAGCAGTTGAGACTCCGGCCCAATTTTCTTTCGTTATCCAGTCCCCAAACTGCAAAAGTCCCCGATCAGTGATTGGTCTTGAGGTTATTTCGGTTACTGAGTAATTGACTTTAACTTTCTCAAAGGGGGTCCACTGCAACATAAAATGATAGCTACCACCAAGCGGTGCGATTTTACTTGGGTTTTGATAGTAAGAGCAGAAATTCGTCATTATTACATCCAGAGACGTACCACCTTTGGTTGTTGGAAAATCAACAACATTCTTGAGGTTAAGTGACCTGGCCAGAGATTTACAACTTAGTTCATTGGCATCTCCTAGCATGGCTATGCCAAAAAAAGGATGTGTTTTCTGGATATAATCTGCCGATTCCTGCAGCTTTTCCCAAAAAGCCTTTCTTGCAGCAGCGGGTTGGCCAGGTGAATAATAGAAAACACACATCGCTACCGCAGAGAAAGGTCTAGGGAGTCGCTTTGGTTGTATTTTAACCCATATAATTTCATCATATTCATTAAGAGACGGAATATTCAAAAGTTGAGGTCGTAAACTATCATGAACAAAAGTCATGACCCCTCCCCCCTTTTTTCCTAAAGAATGATCATCAGGCCTTAATTTAACAAAAGAAAGGAAGTTGGACATTTTCAGTAAATTTAAATCCTGCCTGTGAACTTCAGTTATACAAATAACGGAAGAGTTGAGCATTTGGGCCGTAGTCTCAAGCTCCGTCAATTTTTCCAAATTCAGACTTTCTGCGTTACAATAGAGGAAAGACGGAAACACGTACCGTTTATCATTAAATTCACGTGAAAACGCTTTCTTTTTAAGGGTTTTACACCCTAAATGAGGATAGGCAAGGGGGTTAACAACAAAATTCCTATTTGGACGTTCAGGAAGTGGGGGGAGGTTTTTAGAACTTGGGGAAAACATTTCCTTATCATGGGTATTACATATAGGGGAAGGAGTATCTGTTGGTTGGACTATATTATTATTTAATTGGGGACAAAGGACTGAAAATCTATTTGAAAGTGGGACATTGCTCGACTTTAGAGAAACGGGAGCCGAAACAATCCTCGAGCTAACATCGGAAGAAATCTGGGGGGGAGGGGCGGCGGGGGTACTCTCGAAAAGAAATCGAGAGTTACTGTATGGAGGGGAGATGGGTGAACTGGTGCTTCTTGTGACAGCGCAAGTTTCCATCGTGACGTGTTTTCTTGCACATTCAATAAAAAACCGTCGGTAGATTGACGTCTCGAAATGACCTGATGGGTGCTTAGGGAGGGAGCGAAGAATGACTTGCGAGTGGTTTTCAGTGAACCTGCTAAACTAATCTTTGGAGCGTGAGCAAATTTACAACAACTTTTAAAACACGCGAGATCTACACATAACTTTACATGGTCAAAATTACACTTCTTATTTTTACAATTTCCAGCGATAAACTGCTGGCAGATATGCAAGAAACGGCACTTCTTCCCGAATTTGCAATAGCTCTCTGCGAAGAATCTGCAAACTGTATTTGCTTTCTGATGAAGCTTGTTACCACCAGCTTGTTCCTGTACTTGACTAACAGGAGAGATAGCTGACATTGCCAGCGGCGCATCGGAAGTGAAACACCGCTTCTTATCACACAAAGCCTTGGCAATCAGTTTGTTCTCATGTTCAAGTAGAACAATTTTATGGTCTCTGTCAACAATGGTCTTCTTCAGGTTGGACATCTCGACGCTTGTTTGGCTGGTGATGTCATCAAGTTTAGTTGACAAGACCAGAATTTCGTTCTTCTGAACCGAGATTTCGTGTAATAGGTTCTGGATTTCTTTGACACAAGCAGAAATATTAGAGGGGGAAGTTTCGGGTAGGGTTTCCTCGGTTTGGCAAGTACGATCACTTCCTGTGGGCCTTATTTGACAAGCCTTGTCGTTTAAGACACTGCTACACTGGGTACTCGCTTCTGATTGGCAGAAAGTAAAATTAGTTTGGCACTCCGCGTCAGATGGTAGAGCAAGCTTACGGTGCAAAACAGGAGTGAAAGTGCAGTTCAGTCTGGTTCGTGCCAGTCTGGTGGGGGACGCAAGGTTCAGTTCGGTGTCTAGAGTTACGGCTTGAGTAGGGAAAAAAGCTCTTACCGGTGAGGGTCTGTTGGTAGGGCATAATAGTTTATTCACAACTTTAGTCACAGTCCGTTTTGGTGATGTAAGGGCGGGGGCGGTTGGGGAATCGGGCACTTTGGAGTTTGCAGTACTGCAGCTAATGCAGATCCAATTTGGGGATTTTTCTCGTTCAAACTTAGAGATTCCAGCACAGGCCGCATGGACCCAAGCGTTGCAAGCCGAGCATTGGAAGGACCCAGCATCCCGTTTTCTGTGGCATTCGTTACAGCGTATGGCATTCTGGCTAGGCAGTTTGGGCTCACTGTATTGACTGCAACTGAGGCAAAGCCAGTTGACGGCTTTTGAGCGTTCATGATTAGAGATACCAGCGCAAGCTGGGTGGTACCAAATGGGGCAAGCTGTGCACTGGAAGGAACCTGCTCCGCAATTTTTGCGGCAAACTCCACATGGATAGGAGCAAGGCATTGTTTGGGTTAGCCTTCAGGCTGCCTCCGTGACCTCTTGCGTTGAAACTAAGAACTTGAGCCGTAAGCTTTCGCCGCTAGATGGCAATGTAGATGAAACCGGTTTGATCGTGTCGATACCTGCTGATAGTGTATATCTGCAGTAGCGATGTTTTTCGCAAATACTCGTGATGATTATCTCTCCTTGCCGATGCAAAATCTTCGGCCTCTCCGGGTAGCTAGCGGAAGAAAGGCAGAAGTGACGTCACAGCTGCTCCCAAAGATCGCCGTGATTGTTTAACACATGATTTAAGACGTTGAGTTTGAGTCGTTACGGAAACGCTTACTCCTTCTTCCTGAGGATCACTGGCGTGTTTTGGACTTAGTCATATAGAGTATTCTCATCCTTACGGTGCAAAGCAAGTCGGGTTTTGCGGGTCGCGAGCGCCAGAAACTAAATGTTTTCGACGTCTGGCAGTCGGGGCTAGTTGCAGGCATCCATCTTGGGGGTAGAGAACCCCTCGAATTTTGCTTATACTTTTTTTCTCTTTAGTTTGACGGTAACATCATCGGAGAAGCGTGTTGAATGTCAGCTTTCAAAAGTGTCATTTACAGTACCCAATGGAACTGATGTACTCGTTAAAAGTAAGTCCCCCCCCCCTCCCGCACGTCTCATTCTCCCTAATCATCAGGGGTCTGGCTTTGCCAAAGATGGTGTTTAGCCATGTTTAGGTATTCAAAGGGTTGGCTGAAAATGTGGGAAAATAAATGATTTTGTAAGCTAAAAGATTCAGGGAAAGTGAAGGTTAGAGAAAGGAATTAAATATTGCATAGAAATTAAAATTAGAGATAAAGGATAGTTTAGGTGAAGCAAATAACATAGGCCGGCGATAATAAGTTATTTTTGCAAGGAAAAAAATAGATTTTCAGACCGTTGGCGTCACCGAGGGTAAGTGGAAGGTAATACCGGATGGGAATGAGGGAAAAGATACTAGGCGGCAAAAAAAAAAAAAAACTAAAAGCACAAGGCTTGACAAATACGAAAGTCTGCAAATCAGTGCCAAGTAAATTTGTTGTCGACGTAAGAAATACCATCACCAAAATGAACAAAAAGATCATCTGAACGTGCAGTCTTAAAAATAATCAACCGTCAAGTTTTTCTCCCGCACCTACCATTTATCCTCGTTTGATCTAGCAGAGCTGTGCTAATAGTGGGATCACATTTGGTAGTGCAAAACGGATACGTCAGCTGAAATTCATTAGAGCTATATTTCGGCCCTTCTTGCCAAAGGTTTTCTTCAGGATCAAAGCGGCTCATGTTGGAAAAACGAACTTGTGGAAAAACCAAGTTCGAAATCCTGTGTTTTTTCCACAAATTCAGTTTTCCAACTTGAGCGGCTTTATTTATTTATTTGAATCTAAATACCGGCCAACTAGGGCCACAAAAAAACACTTTACAAGATTACACTTTACGCACTAAGTTGAAGAGCTGCTGGACTCGGACTCTGGTCTCGTCACGAGACGTCTTTTTCAAGAACTTGTCTTTCACGGAACTGTCCGTCCGCCAGAGGTGGACTCGGACTCTGGACTCGTCCCGAGACGCCTCTTTCAAGGACTCGGGACTCGGATTTGCTGGACTCGCAGCAATTCTGCTAAGTTGGGTCGAACCTACAATATACGAAGGCTTTCCGCCAAATGGGAATAGACAGCCGCATGAGCGGCCCAGAGAGAACATCAAACTGAGGGTTCTGGGACTCCAAAATTCTATCCAAGAGCGAAAAACAAGCTGGTCTACGGACTTCAAAGAAAGATGGGAGATCTTCACCAACAAATATTGACGAGGCACTACAGTTCCAGGGAAAACCGTGCAACCACCGGAGGTAGTTATTTGACCGAACACGGAAAGAATTACCGCATCTGACCGTGATATTAGTCACAAGAGATAGACCATACAAGTTGTGTGCAGTAAGCCCGGAACAGGAAAGATTTTACACTTTGTCACACTTCGCGAATTTCCTGATCAGGAGTTGAGCACGAGCACAGAGCTGTCTGGCCGATGCATTCACATGGAGTTCATCATCCAGCTTGGGGGTAAAAAGAACCTCAAGTACTTGAAGGATGTAACAAGCTCAAGTTTAACCTCTGAAAGAAATACTGGTGGGATTACTAGGAGTCTCATACCAGGGGGAATGAAGGCCATGCATAATGTGCTTCTTAGTATTGAAGACAATGTCATGGCGACTAGCAAAACTATCACACAAACCCAATAGTTTATTGAGTGCAGACACTTACTTAGACTTAGGTCTTCCCGCGCCTAGTGGCGTATAAGGCGACAACTTCTGACCTCCAGGTGATTCTATCTTGGGCAGCATTCCACAGTTCGGTCATCGTGGTCCGACCTGACGTGGAGCGCTGCCTACCCTTTGCGCGCTGGTCAGAAGGTTTCCAGCACCAAGCGTCGTTGGCAAGACTACCCTCAGCCATCCGAACCATGTGTCCCCAGTATATCCACCTTCTCTCCATCAGGACATCTGTCATCAAGCGTTGCTCAGTTATAGCAAGAACCTCAACAGTTGTCACTTTATCGGACCAGTGGCTCTTGAGCACAAAGACAATAATAGTGGGAAAGACCGGTGACTTCGCTAAAATCGGGTTCTCTGAAAATCGATTGAAACGCTGCCTAGCGTTTGGACTTTGTCCAATTTCCAGCGGTAGATGATTATTATAATCAAAGCAAGAGGGCGTGAGTAGGCAATGTCTGTCAACGTTAACTGATTCGAAATCGTGAATTCAACATTTTTTTCCATAAAAAGCGATTTATTCTTTTCCTACTTGTTTTTTATTCCAATTAAAGAGGAAATCTGAATGGAGAGAGAATGCTCATCATAAACAAAACGTGCTTTGATGATGATTCTGCGGAAAGCGATGGAAGGAATTGTCAACAGAGCGATTTTTTAACGAAAGAACATCCGCTAAACGGCGCTGATTGTTGTGACTCATGGGGCTTACGGGAGTTTCCGGTCTTTCTCACTTTTACTGTCTTTGCTTGAGCATACGCCTGAGACAGATGTTCTGAAGCCCAAGATTCGATTTTGTAGTAGACACAGACGGAGTCAGGACAGCCAGGTCGTCCGCATAGCTGCAATTGTTAAATCAGATCCCTTGAATAAAACACCCAACACCAGTAGTTGCCAACGTCACATCAAGTTCACTTTGAGCCTGAAGAGGACCCTTGCCAAGAAGGGCCGGAATATATCTCTAATAAAATTCAGCTGACGTATCCGTTTTACACTATCAAATATGATTCGCAGTCAGCTTGGGCTGAAGGAATATTTGTTAGTGGGATCACATGTAAACAGATCGGACTAAACAGATGATCGAAAAGGTTGTTCCGACCATTACTTGTAATCCGTGGAATTGTTACAAAAATGTAGGTCATAAGTTCCGCAAATTCTGCGTATTCAACTCTTAGAAGAAAAGCAAAATGAAGACCTAGTGTGATTTTTTTTTTTTACACCACTACGTCGAGACTGCAATCCTGCTTGTTGCTTGCATCTTCTTCTTCCGTTCCGGTTGTGAAACGACTGAGGGCTGACCTGTTGTCTGAGAGCTGAGAATAATAATTTATTCTCACCTCTCTTATCGTGGGTCAGCAGAAAAGGATTGGGGCAACCCTCAAACCTGCTATTTCTTCGGTCTTGCCCCACCCCTTCCAGCCTAACCCATATCTGTCTAGTCATCATTAACGACTAAGGGTGCGTTTTCGACTGAGGATGTTGTTTTCAGCGTTTTTTCACCGTTGAACGATTTGTATAACGATTGTCCCCGTTAAGGCACATCTCTCACTAGAAATGATCTTTTCACTATGAAGCGGATCAGAAAAAAAGTTTTTCGGATGTACCTGCCTATTTCATCCTCGAAAGAGAGTTTATAGTAAGGGTTGTGCTTTAGAGCCTGTTCCACCCTACTTACCGTAGTTACATGACGTCACGAATTCTGGCTTTTTCCGGCAAGGCTGGAACGATTTTTCTATTTTCCAGCAGGATATCATGCCACGGGTGAATCCAACCAATCACGTTACAGAGATGCGTAGTTACTACGCCCTCGAGCATGGTGAGCAAATAGTAACTATTGGTTACTATTTCAAGAAGGCTGGAATGGTCAGCGTAGTAACTTTTCGTGAGGATGGAACGGAAATAGTAACTAATAGTAACTATTGTTAGAAGGGTGGAACACGCTCTTATCATCGGGGACTGTGGACATACACTGTAAAAACAATCTTGCATTATTTGCTACTGGGATTAATCATGTCTTTAAAAAGATAATCTTATCTCTAATTTGGATTCATCTTACCCCGGTAGCACATCCTGCAGTTAACTTTAATCCTCACTCGGAGAAACTTTTTACAGTGCAGTTCGGGGAGGGTAACCTAAATGTTAGCCAGGTGACTATCCACGGCTGATATGAACTGATTCATACACTGTAAAAGTTTCTCCGAGTAAGGATTAAAGTTAAAGTCCTAATCCAAACATTATGTTTAACTTTTCTTAGTAATCGCATGCCACAGGTTTATTTTGAATTAAACGCGATTGCCGGGTTGCTGTTTCGGCTCGAGCAAAAACCCTCGCCGAAAGTCTTCTTTTCTAGATGACGAGATTTTTCAAGATTGATTAGCAAAGAATTATAATCAATCAATGAATCAAGTTTAATCCGAATAGCTAAAAGCTAGAAAAGGAATAAGACCTAATTGATAATTTTTTTATGCCTTCAGAGGTACCACACTGGTCTTGGTTTTTTAATTTATTTGTATTTGTAATATACAGTTGGAGCATTAGATGGAAATTATTATTTTGACCCTTGGCTCACTACGTGCCATAACAGCTGTCCAGGATAATCGGCTGAGATTTAGTCCAGACAGAGTTATTTCAAACCTAGGAAATTTGGTGGGTTTTTTTAATTTGCTCATTGTTTTACGGTGTTTTTAGTAGTTTAAACATTCATAGTGACAGTAGGGATGGTTAGCATTGTGTATGTGGTAGGAATACCATTTTTTGTGGCCCGCTTTAACTGCAGTATTTGCTACTGGGATTAATCTTATCTATACTGAGATAAGATTAATCCCAGTAGCAAATACTGCAAGATATTTTTTACAGTGTAGCTTTTTCGTTAGTAAGCGCTTTCAGGAAGACGACTCGAACGGCATGACAAGTGATTTTGGTGGACTTCCAATCTTATCCTACCTACCCTATTCCAGATCTGAATCTTTGTACCGAGCTCCCTTATGGAATATTGGCTTTAGCCAAATCGGCTCTTTACTTTGAATTTAATTTGAAACTAACAGAACTTGAACTTGAAATAATAAGCTTCTGAAATCGCAGCCTTTCGCAATTGCTTCGTTTTTTACCTATGTCCACGATCCACGTAAGTGTTTTCAGGGAGACCACTCCAACGGCATGACAAATGATTTTGATAGACTTCCAATCTAATCCTACTTACCCTGTTCCAGATCTGAACCTTTGCATGCAGACGGGACATAGTATCCTCATTACTGGCTCCAGCTCGTCTGGCAAAACCAGTATAATGCGGGTCATTCGTGGTCTCTGGCCTCCACAGGAGGGAATTGTTTCGATTACACTGCCATCTACAGAATACTCACTATTTTACCTGCCACAAAAGACGTATTTTACTAATGGAACGCTGAGAGAGCAGGTATGCGAATACGTCCCTCATAAAATCCGATGACGAATTGCCGCCAGACGCGCTAGAGGAACAATAACAATAACACGTGAGATCTTGGTATAAGTTATCTGAAGGGTGAATAAGCGATTAGGCTTTCGCTTCATATCGAGTCTCGTATCAGCCCCGTGGAAAAGTCAGCCGGCACTCAGCACTGAAGTCGGAAGCCAGAAGTGACAAACTTGATGACGCTTGACATAACAGTGTTGGGTACAGCAAAAGTAAGAGGAATTGAAGATAGCTAAACAAACCTGGACAAACGTACACCCATAAGTAACATGTCATTGTTTTCTTTACGATATCGCACCTAGCGGCCAAAAAAGAAGTAATCTGAGAGGAATTTTATGAGGGGCGTATACAAGTGAAGCGACTCTTTATATACGCCCCTGATAAAATTCCTCTCAGATTAGTCAGATTAGTTCTTTTTTTGGCCGCTAGGTGCGCTAACGTAAGAAAAACAGTGACATGTTACTTCTTGCCCAATGAAAAATGTATCTCAAAATAGTACTATGAAGCAGCACGAAAAGTTTGCATGCAGTACTAAAGATACTACTACATGCTTCTACTTCAAGGCTATCGTGTTACTGCATACTACTATATGCTACTATTAGCAAGACTGGATGCTACTATGGCAAGAGAGGATGCTACTGGATACTGCTACATAAGATTGGACAAGTCTGAGGCACATTAAATGATAGTATTCTTTGCTATTACATGATGATATTGGCAAGAAATAAATTGAATTGAATTGAAAATAGTATTACATGCAACGTTTTCGTACTACTACCAAACTACTACGCAGGCTATACATTTTTCATCGGGTGGTGTACGTATATCCAGGTTTGTTTGGCTATTTTCAATTCTTCTTAGGCGTAGCAATGTTTAGAACTGTTCGAAATACCTCTTCCTCTATTTTTGCTTGACCCAACTCTGTTCTGTCAAGCGTCATCAAGTTTGTCATTCCTGGCTGCTGGCTTCAGCGCTGAGTGCTGGCTGACTTTTCAACGGGGCTAATACGCGACTCGATGTGGAACGAAAATCGCTTATTCACCCTTCAGATAACTTATACCAAGATCTCACGTGTGATTGTTATTGTTCCTGTAGCGCGTCGGGCGGCAATTCGTCATCGGAGGGACGTACTGTATCCTTTCTTATATTTACGAGCGTGTTCCACCCTACTTACCGTAGTTACTACGCACGGCGTCACGAATTCTGACTTCTTGGCGTCAAGGCTGGACGCATTTTTCTATTTTCAGCAAAATATCGAGCCACTGGCTGATCCGGCCAATCATGGCACAGATATTTGTAGTTACCACGCTGACTACGCCCCCGAGCGTGGGAAGCAAATAGTTACTATTTCCAGAAGGTTCGAACGGTCAGCGTAGTAACTTTTCACGAGGTTGGAACGAACATAGTAACTAAAGGAAACATGCTCTACGTATTCTCTGAAAAATTTTCTAGACACTTTAAACAAGCACTGCACAGAGACACGCTTGTTTGCTTGTCTAATCATTTCACAGTATCCAACACTTAAACATCATCTAACATGATTTGCAGTCAGTTTGGGCTCAAGGATTACTTATATATCATTTTACCTCACCATCCCGAACAAGTGAATTTACGATATCTCATGTCCTCTGTTCCCCGACAGTCTCGGTAGATTTGGCTTTGGCTTGAACACGTCACAAATAAGGCGTATTCTCGCCGTTCCCCCAGGACTCCTCGGGGAATCGAAGGGAACGGCGAGAATAGAGGGAGTCACTCCACGCGGACTCCGCGTACAGAAAACAGCGAGAACACGGGGAATGCTTCCAAAAGGGATTTTGTTCGAAAAAAAAATATGCAATTGACGAAATTAGTCTTGATCCACTTTAATTTTGGTTTTGTTTCTTCTGACTGTTTTTAATTAATTTTATATTGCACCAACACCAGCAAAAATTGATTCCCCTCCGAATATGAAAGGGAGTCCTTTTTAATGATGGTGATAATAATCGGAGCTTTCCCCGTTCGTGGGGAGAATAAGGCGAGTGAGTCCCCGGGACAAACAAAAACGCGGGGACTCCTCAGGTGGAGTCCTCGGGGAACGGCGAGAATACGCCTATACATAGATATACATAAGGCGTATTCTCGCCGTTCCCCGAGGACTCCTTCGGGAATCGAAGGGAACGGCGAGAATAGAGCGAGTCACTCCACGCGGACTCCGCGTACAGAAAACAGCGAGAACACGGAGAATGATTCCAAAACAGATTTTGTTCGAAAAAAAAATACACAGTTGACTTAGTCTTGATCCACTTTAATTTTGGTTTTGTTTCTTCTGACTGTTTTTAATTAATTTTATATTGCACCAGCAAAATTGAATTCCCCTCCGAATCTGAAAGGGAGTCCTTTTTAATGATGGTGATGATAATCGGAACATTCCCAGTCCGTGGGGACTCGCGAAAATAAGGGGAGTGAGTCCCCGGGACAAACAAAAACGCAGGGACTCCTCAAGTGGAGTCCTCGGGCAACGGCGAGAATACGCCTATAGGTATCGTTTTTATCCTTTCGAACTATCATGGTGAAATCCAAATTTATCGAAATCGTCATATATACATGTAAGCGTCATTCGTCAGTATGTCAACGTCATGATGAACAAGACCAAAGGTTTCGATGGGATCCCAAAAATCTAATATTTGATCCAGACAATTGCGAACGAACTACCATACTTGTCCAGAAAAAAAAGGTCAGAAACGAATTCAGCGTATCACCTTATCCGTATACAGAACATTTAATCAACTTCAAGTAAAAGTTCAACTTATTAAAAAAATACGGTTTCAATCGGATTCCAAACGAACTTGATGTCCAGGTAAAAAAAAAACATTTTCATATACAGATTCAGCGTGTTTTCTTACCCCTAAATCTGTCATCTAATCAACTTCAAATAAAACTTTTGCTTTTAACAAATTTTCCGGTTTGGCCTGATTCCGGCCGAACAAGTTGTCCTGGTAGAAAATACTGTTCCCATAACGGTTCAGCATGTCTTCTTACCCCTTAATCGAACATCTAATCAACTTAAAACAAAACTTTTACTTTGAGCACTTTCCGGTTTTGGCCGAATTCCGGGCGAACTACTTGCCCGGCGAGAAAATGGTTTTCACCATCGTGTTCTGCACGTCTTCTTATCCCTAAATCGAACATCTAATCAACTTTAAATAAAACTTTTACTTTTAACAGACTTTCCGGTTTTGGCCGGATTCCGGGCCAACTACTTGTCCGGCGAACAAATGTGTTTCACCATCATGTTCTGCATGTCTTCTTATCCCTTAATCGAACATCTAATCAACTTCAAATAAAACTTTTACTTTTAACAAACTTTCCGGTTTTGGCCGGATTCCGGGCGAACTACTTGTCCGATGACAAGATGGTTTTCACCATGGTGTTCAGCATGTCTTTTTACCCCATAATCGACTATCACATTATATGTTAAAAATATTTCATTTGCCCCTTAAATTTAACCCCCTCCCCCACCCCTAAATGTAGGGCTACAGAGCCCATCTACGAACTTAACCTTACTCTTGACCCAAACAATCCTCACACCAAGTTTCATCAAAATATCTCATTACCTTCGAGAGTTATAGTGCTTACAGACGGACGGACGGACAACTTTTGTGATGTCATAGGTATCCCTCCACTTACGTTTTGGGATCCCAAAAAGCTAATTGAAATTTTGATGATGCCTGTTCGCTGGTAGAGCTGGATGTTCGTTTCGGGTGTGCCATGCGAATATGCAATACCTTACGGTAAAAGCTGTTTCTACGTTAGGGTACTTGGATGTGAACCTCCTCCGGGTAGGAACTTTCAGAGCGTGTTCCACCCTTCTAACAGTAGTAACTATCAGAGGCGTTACTAGCCAGAATGTTTGGGGGTGGGACGAGGCATTTACCGACTGGCTGGTAATTTTTACCGACTTTTTCTGAAGAAAAAACGACTGATTTCAACAACAAAAATTACATTTTTGAAAAAATCGACTGATTTTCAGAAAATTCCACTGATTTTCAGAAAAACCGACTATTTAGACGACAAATCGACCAATTTTCAGAAAAACTGACTGTTTTCATGAAAAAAATCAACTGTTTTGACGAAAAAGCAATGAGGGGTGGGGCCCCCCCCCACGCCCCTCCCCCCCCCCCCCAGTCATTATGCCCTGGTAACTATTAGTTACTATTTTCGTTCCAACCTTCTCGAAATAGTAACTAATAGCAAGAACAAATAAGAGCTAAAAGCAAGAACAAATAATCAGATAGAACCTCTCTCTTCGGTACCAGGCAGCGATTATGAATACCCCGACAAAACTGAGCGGACCTAGAGGTATTTACTGTAGCTTTTTACCCGTCTACTCTACTTCCGTCTTCTCCGTTGCTCATCGCAGAGAAAGAAAATGCAGGAGGCGTAGTCCGTGCGCGGACCCGCTCTTGAGCGCGTCTGAACAACCAATCAGCTTTGTCTTCTACTTTTCCTCAAGGCGGTTTCAAAGCGATATAGCTAATTGTAGAGGTAACGAAACGTGATGTGGCGCGGAGCAACTAACCTCCGCTCGTTCACACCGGAAAAGGTACGGGGAAATACTCGACCCCGCAAAGTCATAATACAGAGATAGGGAGACGTAGGTTCTATCTGATTATTAGTTCTTGCTAATGGTAACTATTTGCTTGCCATGCTCGGGAGCGTAGTAAGCGTGGTAACTGCGCCCGTGGTATGATATTCTGCTGGAAAATAGAAAAATCTTTCCAGCCTTGACAGCAAAAGCCAGAATTCGTGACGTCGTGCGCAGTAACTACGGTAAGGAGGGTGGAACGGAACACGCTCTCAATGTACAGATAACTAGTGTTTGGCTTCGTATCCACGCTCGAGCGCCAGCGATGGGTCAATGCCGCTCTCGAGTAACCGAGTGTGAATAACGTCTTTCCTTCCACCTGGTGCGTGGTCTACTTTTAGGGCGTCTCCAGCCGTGAGTAGTTTGACTGAAATCGAGGACCTTTAGTAGTGTGAGGGCTAAGTGGAGCGATTTATACAAACCGAAAGATCAAGAAAACTACACTTACCAATGTACTTCTTGATAAAGACGGGACTCCCATCAACGACGCAGCAGGAATAAGAGAAAGGTGGAAACAACATTTCCAAGAAAAGTTGAACCCCCCAATCAATCCCGACCCTGCTGTTCTTAGGAACTTAACCATCTCCCCATCGGAAGCAAGCCCACCACCACTCAGAAGCGAAGTCGAAGCTGCCTTGAAGTCACTCAAATCAAATAAGTCGCCTGGACCAGATGGATTGCAAGCAGAACTCCTGAAAATCGACTCAGAAGTCGTAACAGACCTCTACCACAGAATCGCCACAGCTGCCTGGCACAAGGAATATTTCCCGAAAACATGGTGTTCCGCTACCATAGTTCCACTACATAAAAAAGGGTCCAAAGCCGAATGTGACAATTACCGTCCAATCAGCCTGACAAGCCAACCTGCCAAAGTGTTGACTAAGATACTACTGGACAGAATAAAAGCATTAACCAGCCACATCATCCCTGAGTATCAGGCAGGTTTCCGAGCTAACCGCTCAACGATAGACCAGATCTTTGTCATCCGTCAAGTAATGGAAAAATACCTTGAATATGGTTTGGACCTATATCAACTCTTCATCGACTTCAAGCAAGCTTTCGACTTAATTTGGAGAGAAGGCCTCTGGCATATATTACTGCACTACGGCGTCCCGTCAAACATCGTCTCACTCATTCGTAACATGTACGATCAATTCAGAAGCCAAGTACAAACAGTTGAGGGAACGACCGAAGGATTCCAAACTTCTGCTGGTGTTTTGCAAGGATGCATCCTCTCACCCCACATGTTTAATCTCTTCCTCCACTGTGTCATGTCGCATGTTGAAGCAACTAATGGGGCAATGATAGGAGGGATTGTAATCGACAAGCTGGCATACGCAGACGACATCGACAAGCTCGCCGGATCCGTTGATGAATTGCAAACCGAAGCAGATAACCTGGAACTAGTTACCCGAACCTTCGGAATGAAAATCAACGAGGAGAAAACGAAAGCCATGCGTGTGTCAAGATTCACGAATCCACCCCCACCAAAAATTAAGCTTAATGGAGCGGAAATAGAATGGGTAGACAGCTTCACATATCTGGGGAGCCAGATCACGAGCGATAACAATCAGTCAGTGGACATCAAAAGACGACTCGCTCTTGGTAGCGCCGGCTTCAAAGCTCTAATGCCAATATGGAAGCAAAAACGAATCTCCCTGAAGCTAAAACTTAAACTATTCTGCTCCATCATCATTCCTATAGCAATGTACGGCTGTGAAACGTGGACAGTCAGAGTAGATGATTCCAGACGACTCGCCGCATTTGAGACAAAGCTGCTGCGTCGAATCGCCGGCATAACACACGTAGATCGAGTCTCAAATGCTGACCTACTCGAAAGACTCCAGTACAAGACTACCATCCTGGAAAGAGTCCGCCTCCAACAGCTCAGATGGCTCGGCCACGTCCAGCGCATGGCCAACGACCAACTGCCGAAGATTGCTTTCGAAGGTCACATCCACGGTTCTCGCCCTCGAGGTCGCCCTCCGAAGCGCTGGAAGGAAAATTTCTCCGAGTACAACCTCCCTAGTCTTCTCAGATTGTCACACAGCAGAGAGCAGTATAGGCGGCGTATACATTCGCTCGCGAGGAGAGAGGCCCCGAGACGGCCACTAAGGCCGGATGGGACTTAAGTCAAGTAAGTCAAGAAAGATCAAGATTCTGTGTTAGAAATAGTGTTATAAAATTATGGAACAAAAATCAATCTATTTTTGTCCTGCAACTTTCCCCAGATGTTTTAAAAAAACGTTTGCAACAAACTCTCCGCAGTAAACTGTTAAGGCGTATTCTCGTCCCTCGATGACTCCTCGGGGATTCGAAGAGACCGGCGAGAATAGAGGGAGTCACTCCACGTACGGAAAACAACGAGAACACGAGGAATGCTTCCAAAATGGATTTTAGGGGAATGTATTCCCCTCTGGATCTGAAAGGGAGTCCTTTTTAATGGTGGTGATGGCAATAGGAGCATTCCCAGTTCGTTGGGACAAAAACGCGTGGACTCCTCAAGTGGAGTCCTCGGGGAACGGCGAGAATACGCCTTAAGCGGTAAGAACAGGTTAGTATCTGTGCTGTTTCTGCGCAGGGGGGTCCTGTGTTATGTCAGTGAATGAATTGACTTTTTCGGTGATGCTTCCAAAATCCAGCTCTTGAAATGATTCCAACTAACATTTGTTTCTATTTTCAAGATTACTTATCCGAGACCAGTAAACGAGCTAGAAAGGTTAAAAGAAGATGACGACAAGCTATTTGAGTATATCGAAGTGACCAAGATGGGACCGATTTTGGAAAGAGCAGGCGGACTTGACGGCGAAGTCGACTGGAACTGGTAAGGCACTTCAAGGCTTACCTTTTCTATTATGGACCGAACCGTAGATATAGGCTACTAGTGTTACTGTTAAAAATGCAAACAAAAAGGTTAGCCTCAGCAACAGGTACCGAGAGAAATCATTGGTATGAAAGGTAGGAGCCGGTTCGTTGACTGACATCTCCAAGGGGATTCTTAAGTCCCTCAAAGAACCGGGCTCCGACTTTCGACTTAGCACAGAGAAACCTATGGTAGAGTATGGGAAGTGCCGGATGGTTTGCCCCCGTCTACACATCAAACTCCCCGGGGGGGGGGGGGGGGACAGTAAAACGGGAGCTCCGCTCTTGCGTTACGCGAGCCTTTAAAGTTTAACTGGAAAGAGCTGAGACAGCACAATCTAATTACCCGTCACTTATTCACTTATAGAGGCTTAAGAAAATATTTATTTATATATAATATTTATTTATATTATTTATATATAAATTATATTAATTTATAGAAAAGTGGGTTTCTTCGTTGCTCCGCTATTCACGAATAGTCAGTTTTCAAATAGTGGAATTTCCCTGTCTGATTGTTGTACTTGTGTTGTATGCTCGACGAAAACGATTTTCGAAAATTAAGTGTTCATATAGTGAGCTACCTTCCGCAAGCCACCGAAAAGCTGCGTTTTTATTGAGATTCGAATTTTCCGCGTCATAGTACAATTTTGCGTTCTCAGGACGGTCGTAGATATTCTGAATAAGCATGGGCACTGTTCTGTTTTTTTGAAAAAACAGGAAAATAAAAAACAGGGGTTGAAGAAAACAGAACAGAAACAGAACAGGTCTCCCAAAAAACAGAACACCTGTTTCTGTTTCTGTTCTGTTTTTTGGTAAAAACAGAAAACAGCTGTTTTTGTTAAAAAAACAGCTGTTTAAACAGCTGTTTTTCTTTTTGTTTTTTATTATGATAAAAACTTTTACAAAAACTTATCACTTAAAAACATGCGCTTCTCCAGTGTCTTGGATGCTGTTCGCGCACACTGCTTGCGCATGAAATACCCTGCGATCGAAAACGCCGATTCGCTCGGTACACTGGTAGCAGGCACGCTAAGATGTTTCAGAGCGATGTCGGCGAGCTCTGGAAAGACGTCTTCGTTCTGGCTCCAAAAAGTGAAGGGGTCTCCAATCTAAGAACAGGAACTTTTATTATTTTACAATGCTGTACACAATAATTTGTATTATATCGATTTGACCTAAAGATTAAAAATTGAATTTTATTATTTTCGCCAAGGTGAACTTGACTGTGAAATCTGAATCAGTATTATTTTGCACGCACAGATTCCCTGAACATAAATGCAGTTGTATACTACTGCTAGGATTACAAATATGTAAAGAAAAAAATAAACTGCACCCTGCAACCTTCTGTTAGTTATCAAGAAGTGCGTTCCAGTTATGAGTTCGTTTATTCGGAACGAAATCTAATAAGATTTGAAAATAAGGTCAGCTGTTTAAGAATGTTGCCCCTCCAGTAGGCCTATTGGATGTTGAAGAATAAGGGAAGTTAATGAAGAATGACAAGCTTACCGGACTATCGGTTCTGCGTCGCTCTGAAAGATAGACTGGGACTTTCTCCTCGTAAGATTTTAACGCATTTTCGGCAGAGTGTCCGATGCTGCAGGAGCGTCTGACAGTCTTGAAACCTGTTGTGTTCAGAAATGACTGGAACAAGCTTTCCTCTCTACTAGACTCCACCACAGCCTCAGGGACTTCTGCTGTACGAGGGCGAGCTGGATTGGGCTCTCTGGCGGTTTCCGCAGCATTGCTTAATGCATCCTGCAGCAAGGGCGTCAAAGATTGACGGGCCAGGGAGCGATCCACAAGTGACAACCGCTCGAATGTAGAAGGATCCAGATATGCTGCCTTTAGGAAGAGAGTAAGCTCAAAATTTTGGTTGGTCATAAAATACCTCTTTAACTCCACGGCTAAGAGTTCTTTGAGGGATGCAACGATGGGCCCGTCAGTGGCTCTAGCATTACAGAAGAACTCGAGCCCTTTTAGGACTATGTATGCTCGACTTGCAGTGGGATATGAAGAAGCACTTAGCAGTACGGTGGCATCGCGAAAGGGAGTAAGTGCGGAAATAGCAGCTTCTAGTACAATCCAATCATTGGACGAAAGCCTGAGGCTCCTAATGGAATCGTTGCCCCTGTTGAATGTGAAAAATTTTTCCAAAGGCTCCCTGCGCTTTTTGGCAGACACACTCATTTCCAGTGTGCTATTCCACCGCACTTTCATGCCAGGAGGAATATGAGGACTAAGGCCGTTTTCTTTGCAATACTTTTCGAAGGTATCATGCTGAACAGTGGAAACCTTTAGTTTTCTGAGTAGTTTCCGCAGTTTTGTCAGTGGTTGAGCAAGCGTAATGTGCCTTCGCGTAGCCTGCGCAGATTCCTCGTCTTCTGACTGACTCACACCCCCCATTCTTCTTCCCCATTACTTTCGTCATCCTCTTCAGCAGACATTGCATCACTTTCTGTCTCAACACTCATGCCTTGTCTGCTGTTACTTGGATTGGGTTCTTCAGTAGCCTCCTCACCAGCCTCATCTTCACTTCCAGATCCAGAATCAGAAAGGCCATCTGACTCATTTTCATTAGCCAGCTCGACATCTTCGACCTCTTCATCAGAAGATTCCGGGTTATCATCTTCAGGTATATCATTGGCCAAGTTCCGATTTGAGCAGAACCCAAGAGCACGTGTAACAGATAAATGAAGACAGTGGGCAAAACAGGACGTTCGGGGTATTGCTCCAAGTCTGCAGGCTTTGACGACATTACTTCCAGAATCAGTCACAACCCGAAAAATCTTGTCTCTAAGTGCAAACTTCCTGAGTGCAACACTGACTGCTGAGAGAATGTTAGTAGCTGTATGAGAATGTTTAAGCCTCTTGAAATGCAGAATACAGTTGTGCAACTTCCATTCGTTTTTCATCTTCCTAGGGTAATGGGCAGTGATACCTATGTATCCCGATCCATTTGCAGACCAACAATCAAAAGTCAAGCTGGCCTGAGTGGCACACCTTAAAGCAGCCTTCAGCTTGACTGCTTTTTTTCTGGTAGCTACAGTCATGTGTCGATGGATGGTTCTCCTAGATGGTGGTTTCAAGCCTCCTGTTATCTTTGAAATAAGCTGTTTCATGCCTTGCTTCTCAAACAGAGAAAGTGGCAGTTTGTCCTTAAACACTGCTTTGGAGCAAAGCTTCCGCAGAGTAACTTGTTTTGATTTATCCGAAATCAGGAATGATCGTATGTCTGCTCTTCCTTTTCTAGCTTTCGTTGACCCATTTGCCTCTGCGTTATGGTGGGGAGCAGCCTGACTTGGTTTATTTTCTTGGGTTGGTTTGGGTTTGTTATTTGCAGCAATGGCAGATCCTGCCTTTTTCTTCACATCAATTGTGTGCTTCCTTTTGAGATGGCAGATAAACGTTGTGGCAGAGCCCCCCTTAGCTTTTAGAGATGTGTTGCAGAGGTTGCACCTGATACTTTCTTTGTTTTCTTTCTTCCCATAGGGAGCCCAGAGAGATAACTTCGATGTTTTTCGGGGAACATCCAAATCGTCATCAGAAGATGACGACATACTTTTCCTAAAAAGAAATATTGATACTATGATTTTTTTTTTTTACCTTCCCTTCATTTTTTTGTACCTTCCACTACCATTGTTGGTCAATACATTTTTATTAAAAAAATTGTACTTCCTGCACCAAAATCTGATTGTTTTCAACTTTTTAGGCTTTTTCTTGACAGGCTACCATTCTCAATCTCTATGGTCAGCTCTGTGTAATGTCAATGGTATTGACATTTAGTAGAGCTGGTTTTATTAACGTTTATATCCATTCAGGTTTAAAGTAGAGATGTGCTTATTTGAACATCCCCTAACAGTGAACGGTCGCCAAAGAAAACGCTAAAACACATACTGGCAACTTTACTGCACGGTACTTGCCAAAAACCTTTAATTCACATCAGTTTTGCCATGTGTGGACACACTTTTAAATACCTTGCCATTCTTTTCTACTTTTTATTCTTTCACGGATTCACTTGTTCACATATCAGCACCTGTCGGTTTGAAATTAAACACACTTTTGTCGATAGCTTATGCCGTGCAGACACTATTATCTGAATCTTATCTTTCACGGATAGATAGTGTTCAAATCAGCAGACTTCTCTATCCAAATTTCTGTACCTTGCTGCTAGGTTGTTCAAAAAGTCGAATGGAAGGAGAAGTTTAAAAAATTCAAAAGAATTTACGTAAACACAACTTTTTCAGTTTACTTTGGTGCTACAAAGATTTCTTAAACAGTCAAATTTCTATTGGACTATTTTATAAGCAAGAAACAAAACCAAGGTACGCACAAATTGAGCGAGGCGTTCAAATAAGCATACCTCTACTGCCGCTCTGTCTCTACTGTACTACCATAGTTGGCATCATTTTCAGAAAAACTATTTCACTCTATTTTCAATCAGTAAATATTCCACCAAAATAATTAATATCACAGTTCTCCCTTATATGCTGTTGAAGCTCGAATACTCTTAGACCATGGTACCTGCCTGGTACTGCCCATCTGAAAAAATCTGGAATCATTGCTCAATCTGGTAGACACATTTAGTGCCATAATTTTACCTACCTCTAATATCTCCAGTTCATCAGTTGTGGTGGTCAGATTAACGTCACTTCTTAAAGAATGAGCTTTTCTTCACGTTTTTCTGTGTTTTTAAATCGCGCTTCTAAACGCGACGCGAAACTGTAGAACTGAAATTCCCGAATTTCCAATTCTGCGATCACGAAATGGTGACAAATTTAATTATTTGAGCAACTGAGAACAGACAAAAAAACAGCTAAAAAAAAAACAGAAACAGGATAAAACAGTTACTATGAAAAACAGAAACAGAACAGAACAGGTAAATAAAAAACAGATCATCTGTTTCTGTTCTGTTTCTGTTTTTTTGTAGAAACAGAACAGAAACAGGTACCCTGAAAAACAGAACAGAAACAGAAAACAGAAACAGAGCCCATGCTTAATTCTGAACGTCATATTAGTGCAAATAGTGAGAAATAACAAAATCCCTTGAAATAATCTAAATAATGCAGTGTATTTAATTAAATGGTACAAAAATAAGTTGGCTTTTCAGTTAAACTTTAATTGCTTATACATACAATTCTGCTAGGCATGCTGTTAGGGCCATTGTTTGATAGGGTATGGCTGTAGCTCTCCAATCCATTGTTTAGGCGAAAACCAATTTCCTGTTAAGCTCCTGACCCTACCTTTAAAGGTCAACTGAAGTCCCGAACAAGCAATTCACATTACGTCCGTGAACATAATGGTAAATTATATATTTAATACCTCATGAGAAATCACAAATCTTTGTCATTGCTCGATCTTGTGGAATTTATACGGGCTGTTCCCTAGTCCTGCCCTTTTGTACTACCCTTTGGCGGTAAAACAGAAACGTTCTCTTGAAACAAATCACCTTCGTCTATGTCACTGGTCCAGTAGGACAGAGGTGACAGTTGCGCCCATCCAGGGGCGTCACGTATGGGGGGGGAGGGGGACGCCCACCCCCCAATGTCGTCGGCCAGTCGGTAAAGAATAACCAAGTCGGCGCGCAGCTCCGGGATTTTCCGTAAAAACAGTCGATTTTTTATGGCACTTGCCCTTCGGCCAAGTGCCATATAGCGATCGCAATTTCTGTCCGTCCGTCGGTCTGTCGGTCTGTCCAGGTTTTGCTAGTTCGGGCACTTCCACATAAGCTAGGACGATAAAACTTGGCAGGCATATCAGGGACCCCAAATGATTAAGTTGGAAATAGTCACTTCCCCGATCCGAGCACCGTGGGGGGAGTGGAGGGAGGGGGAATCCGGAATCTTGAGGTATTTTAACTTTTGAACGAGTGATCGGATCTCGATGAAACTTGATATTTGGAACGACCTCATGCCTCAGACGACCCACTTAAAATCCGAACCGGATCCGGTGACTTTTGGGGGGAGCTGGAGGGGGCAACCGGAAATCTTGGGAAACGCTATGAGTGGAGGGATCGAGATGAAACTTGGTGGGAAGACACCTAGCAAACACTAGATACATCATTGACATAACCGAGCCGATTCGGGCACTGTGGGGGGGGAGTGGAGGGAGGGGGAATCCGGAATCTTGAGGTATTTATAACTTTTGAACGGGTGATCGGATCTCGTTGGAACTTGATATTTGGAAACACCTCATGCCTCAGACGACCTACTTAAAATCCGGACCGGATCCGGTGACTTTTGGGGGGAGCTGGAGGGGGCAACCGGAAATCTTGGGAAACGCTATGAGTGGAGGGATCGAGATGAAACTTGGTGGGAAGACACTTAGCAATAACTAAATACATCATTGACATGACCGAGCCGATTCGGGCACTGTCGGGGGAGTGGAGGGAGGGGGAATCCGGAATCTTGAGGTATTTCTAACTTTTGAACGGGTGACCGGATCTCGATGAAACTTGATATTTGGAACGACCTCATGCCTCAGACGACCCACTTAACATCCGGACCGGATCCGGTGACTTTTGGGGGGAGCTGGAGGGGGCAACCGGAAATCTTGGGAAACATTATGAGTGGAGGGATCGAGATGAAACTTGGTGTGCAGACACCTAGCAAACACTAGATACATCATTAACATAACCGAGCGAATTCGGGCACTGTGGGGGGAGTGGAGGGAGGGGGAATCCGGAATCTTGAGGTATTTATAACTTTTAAACGGGTGACCGGATCTCGATGAAACTTGATATTTGGAAAGACCTCATGCCTCAGACGACCCACTTAACATCCGGCCCGGATCCGGTGACTTTTGGGGGGAGCTGAAGGGGGCAACCGGAAATCTTGGGAAACGCTATGAGTGGAGGGATCGAGATGAAACTTGGTGGGAAGACACCTAGCAAACACTAGATACATCATTGACATGACCGAGCCGATTCGGGCACTGTCGGGGGAGTGGAGGGAGGGGGAATCCGGAATCTTGAGGTATTTATAACTTTTAAACGGGTGACCGGATCTCGATGAAACTTGATATTTGGAAAGACCTCATGCCTCAGACGACCCACTTAAAATCCGGACCGGATCCGGTGACTTTTTGGGGGAGCGGGAGGGGAGAACCGGAAATATTTTAAAACGCTATGAGTGGAGGGAACGAGATGAAACTTGGTGGGAAGACACCTAGCAAACACTAGATATATCATTGACATAACCGAGCCGTGCTTACTCGTAACAAGTGCCATATGAGCTCGTAGCTCTTGTTCTTGGAAAAAATAGATATACCCTAAAAAAATGTTTTTCTGGAAATCAGTCGTTTCTCCTCAGAACGATCATTTTTTTTTTAACAGTATTTTTTTTCTGTAAAAACAGTCGTTAAAATGACCAACCAGTCGGTAAATCCCTCCCCCGCCCCCCCCCCCCCTCAAAACATTTCGGCTAGTAATCTCCCTGCCCCCATCCACAACTGCAATAACAAGAAACGATTGGGAAAGAATGAAAGCATGAAAGAGGGATTGACGAACTATTGGACTATTTGGAGAGTCGTTTCTCTTCAAAACCGTCATTTTTTTTCTTTAAAACATTATAGTTTTTTCTGCAAAAACAGTCGGCAAAAATGACCAGCCAGTCGGTAAATACCTTGCCCCCCTCCCCCTAAAAAACGCCTCTGCCGCCATCCAAAGCTGAAATAACCGGAAACGATTGGGAAAGAATGAAAGCATGAAAGAGGGATTGACCATGGAAATGGACTATTTGGAGCAATAATAGAAAACGAAAATTCAGAATGAAGACTTCATAAGATTCTGTTTTTCAGGTACGACGTTCTCTCCCCCGGCGAGATGCAGCGAATCGCCTTTATTCGTCTTTTCTTCCATAAGCCGCAGATGGCGTTCCTCGACGAAGCAACTAGTGCCCTCTCCCTAGACATGGAAGATATTCTCTACAAAGAATGCCGCCGCCTGGACATAACATTGGTTAGCGTCGGACATAGAGAAACATTGAAACAGTATCACGGCTCTATGTTGGTTTTGACGGGAAGAGGAGAATGGGCCCTGGAGGGTCTTAGTACACCCGGTGAGATTGTCGAGTAATTTTTTAAATTAATTTATAAATAGTTCTGAAGTTTATCTTCTACTTATTAAAACACCAATGATACTCGGAATTTCTGTTCTCTCGTCACGAAAAAACAAGACCAAAGGTTCCGATGGGATCCCAAAAATTCAATATCTGATCCAGACAACTGGGTCTTGTCTTAGCCAGATCCAGTCATCGCCAAACTCCTTGAACATTTTTACAATTAAAATTCAGAAGAAGATTAAGGCAAAATAGATAATCATCTGAGAAAACCAGGTTCAGATTTGTATTCAGCATGTGTGTTTACCCCTATAAGTCATATCTGTTTTGACGAGAACTTCCTGCCACTTCTGCCAATTTCCCGGTTTCGGCCGAACTCCAGAACTACTTGTCCGGCAAAAAAAGAAAGATCAAAAACGAACTCACGGTATCTTCTTTCTCCAATAATGAACATCTAATCAACTTCAAATAAAAATTGACCTTATAACAAATTTTCCGACTCCAGCCGGATTCCGGTCGAACTACATGTCCGGGTAAAATATGATTATCCGTATATGATTATCACACACGGATTCAGCATCTCTTCTTACCCCTAAATCGGTTATCTAATCAACCAGAAATAAAACTTTCAACTTCTAACAATTTTCCGGTTTTGGCCGGATTCTGGGCGAACTACATGTCCGTGTAGAAAATTGTTTTCACATAAGTGTTCAGCATGTCTTCTTGCCCTAAATCGAACATCGAATCAAGTCCAAATACAAAATTTTAATTTTAACAAACTTTCCGGTTTGCGCCGGATTCCGCGCGAACTACTTGTCCGTCGAGACAATGGTTTTCACCATCGTCTTCAGCATGTCTTCCTACCCCTAAATCGAACTTATAATCAATTTCAAATAAAACTTTTACTTTTAACAAACTTTCCGGTTTTGGCCGGATTCCGGGCGAACTACTTGTCCGATGACAAAATGGTTTTCACCATCCTGTTCAGCATGTCTTCTTACCCCATAATCGACTATCACATTAGCTGTTTCAAAATATTGTTTGCCCCTTAATTTGAACCCCCTCTCCCACCCCTAAATGTAGGGCTACAATGCCCATCTACGAAATCGACTGGTCCGACGACCCAACGAATCCCCACACCAAGTTTCATCAAAATATCTCATTCCCTTCGAGAGTTATCGTGCTTACAGACGGACAACTTTTGCGATGTCATAGGTATCCTCCACTTACGCTTTGGGATCCCAAAAACGAAGAAAAACAGGCGAAAATGGGGTTTTTAAAGGCCAACGAAAATACTGAAATAAAAAAGCGAATAATTCGGTAGTACAACCGCCTCCCTTCTTCAGCGCAGACGGAAAATTTCGAAGAAAAACACAAAAAACTGTGGAACAGTTGCCACACTGGTGAAATTTTTCATACTACTAAAGATCGGAAAAAGTGTTGTTTTCTGTTTCTCTTCTAGTGTTCTTCTCTTAACCGTCCATCTCTCCGGCTGTAGTACCCGCTCATCTTCGGTCAAACCCTGCTGAGCCGGCTTCTCACGGAAGCTCCGAGATATCAACGATTTATTATTTATTTGTGGGCAACCACTTCCAAGCCCAAAACACGGAGACAACAAGACCAAAGGTTTCGATGGGATCCCAAAAATCTAACATTTGATTCAAACAAGTGGGTCGTGTCTTGGCCATTCAGTTTTCGTCAGATCCTTGAAGATTTTTACTGTCAAAAAGTTCAAAAATGGATTCAGCATGTCTCCCTGTCCCGATACCGAATCTCACATCGATTTCAGAAACAACTTTAAGCTTCAACCAAATTTCCAGTTTCAGCGGAATTCGTGATGAACACCAAGTTTCATCAAAATATCTCATTTCCTTCGAGAGTTATCGTGCTTACAAACAGACGGACGGGCAACTTTTGCGATGTCAAAGGTATCCCAAAAAGTAAACGAGAAATTAAACTGAGCGCATTGACACTTAGATGACAAAATAAAAACGTGCACTTATTTTTCACTTGGAATGGACCGGAGCCATTCCAAGTCGAAGGCTTAAAGCACAGCTCTTATTGGAAATAGCTTTTTCACGACACAATTGTCCGGAAGTAGTGTTTTACAAGAGTACTCTATATGATTAAGTCCAAAACACGCCAGTGGTCCTCGGGAAGAACGAGGAACGAGCACTAACGACTCAAACTCAATCCTCAATCCACGGCGATGTTTGGGAGCAGCTGTGATACCGCTTCCATCTTTTCTGCTAAGTACACGGCGATTTTGCATCGGCAAGAAGAGCTAGTCATCAGGAGCATACTCATTCTGGCATCGTCAAATTCGGGATTATCTCTCGCGAATTTTTTAAAACAAATGCTCTCACGAGCGCGGCCGCGTGGCGCATTAAGGAAATCGGGTTGGGTCTCATTTAAACTAGTGCCCAATTCTACACAAGCGTGACGTCACACATATTGATCTATTCAACCTCAGAACACGAACATTTTTAGTGTATTCCTATCGGTGAATATATATTTGAATCTATATATATATAGCCGAGCGGCCAGCGAGCGCAGCTCACGTTTAGGTTTATAAACCGTCGTAGGGAAAATCAAATCCTATATCATATGATGAGGACCCAAGTCCGTATCCAGGGGAGGGGGGGGCAACCTCCCCCCCCCCCCAAACATACAAAAATAATCATTTTTATAGGTTTTTCCCTCTGATCCATGTCTTCTTTGTACTTCTTTGTCCGACCCGCAGGCAACCCCCCCCCCCCCCCCCCCCCCGAAATAAATTCCTGGATAGGGGCCTGTGAGGACCTAACATAGGATTTAATTGTCCTGGGACGGTTTAAAACGCGACCAGCGCCTCGCTGGCCACTCGGCTCTATATATATGGACTCAGATATATTCATCGATAGGAATAGACCACAATTTTTCGTGTTCTACAACCTCCAGCCAGTGACACGATCAACCTCAACGATTTTTATTCTTGGATGGTATGTATCTTTTTATCCCTAAAGATATCTTTTAAGGACCTCGCGGTGGGAAAATCTCAGCTAGCGCTGAAAAGCAAAAAATTCCAATAAAGTGATTAATAAGGATTTTGTAATGAGCGTGTTCCACCCTTCTAACAATAGTAACTATTAGCTACTATTTCCGTTCCAACCTCACGAAAAGCTACTACGCTAACCGTTCCAACCTTGTCAAAATAGTAACTATTTGCTTACCACGCCTGGGAGCTTAGTAAGCGGTGTAACAACGGAACTCGGTAAGGTGATTGGCTGGATTACCCCATGGAATGATATTTGGTGAAAACAGAAAACCCAGCCTTGATACCAAAAAGCAAGAATTCGTGACGTCATGCGTAGTAACTACGGTAAGTAGGGTGGATCACGCTCAAAGAGGGAGATTGCAGAGATTAGTAGATCACGTAGGTCGCCACTGGGTGTGTGAAAACAGTGAAAGGCAAGAGGGGTCCTTTAAGACTTGTTGCTCTGACGGTGTATTCTCGTTGTTCCGTGAGTACTCCCTTTTGAGGTGTCCCGTGGTTTTGTTTGTCCCCGGGACTCACTCCCATATTCTCGCGAAAGCATTCCCAGACCAGGTGCGATCACTGAGAAACAGTTGTTAAGGGTCATTAATAAAAACTTCAGAGATCAAAATAGAGCTTAGTTATGGGATAACAATGATTTCAAGAAAAAATACATCTAAATATTCCTTGAGCCCAAGCTGACTTTGAAACATATATTCAAATAATGCATAAAACGGGTATGTCAGCTACGATGCTTTGGCAGCGATATTTCGGCCCTTCTTGACAAGGGTTCTCGTCAGGCTGTCAATCTCGGGAAGGAAACAAACCTGCCATCCTTCCTCCGAACCCTGCAGTGTCAGGTGTGTTTCCTTCCCGAAGTTGACCCTGAAGATTGTTAGCCTGACGAGGACCCTTGCCAAGAAGGGACGAAATATCGCTGAAGTATCGTAGCTGACATATCCGTTTTATGCATTATTTGAAGATAAAATGCGTCTATTTTATTGCGGCCTAAATAATATTGTAACACTAAGTAATAACAATCAGAACAAACGGAAGTGTAACTAAAGTGGTAAAGCTCGTGACTACGAAAAATTGTGGTTTGAAAAGACTAAAGATGACTTTTGGATTTAAAAATATAACAGGAATATAGCTGGGTTAACATACCGTAACAACCTTTTCTGGCGATACTCCGAAGTAATGAATTCGTGGTAAATGCAGAATGTTTAATGAAGCAAATAAGTAAAGGGAGTGTAAAAAGCCATTTTAATTTTCGAGAAAAATGCAGTTACTTTCTCATATCTATCAACCCTTGAGAGACGACATTCCAGCTCGCATGATTTCGTCAACGAGCAGGAGGTTGCTGGCAATAACGGTGCTAGAAAGAAAAGAGGAACTATTAGCTACCCGTTTATACCCATATAACTACAAAATTATATAGTTACGGTTACAAATTATAATGTGTACACACAGTTGGTACTTGTCTGTTTCATTTCTAAGGTTGCTTGTTTTCGGATGTAGTTTCACCGTAGTGTGAAAGTAGACTATGTGTACCGTTTTGTTTGTCCATTCCACAATGTAATTTCAGAACTACAACAAAATACTGGAATTGTTTTCCTGAATGTGTGGTAAAGGCTAAAAATATCAATCAGTTGAAAGAAGGTGTGGATCGTCACCTGGCTGAAATTCAATTTAGTATACAAAGTATCTCAAGGAATGTGTAGAGGCGAAAGCCTTTTTTGCTGCAGTTCTATTATTACGATTAATATTAAAATACAGGGAAACTACATCCGAAAAAAACAACTGAAGTCTGCCTATCAAACTATATTAAAACAAGAGCTGTAAGCTCATCTGGCACTTGTATGCATACATAGTAGCTGAGGATATCAGCTAAGGTTTGCGCTGTCTTGAGACGATTACAGACCTTTCGGATTCATGAAAATGTACGGTTTAGTCAAAAATATGCCATGCACTTTCCGGTTACAATGCCCACTTTAAGCTGGAAAACGAACTGTTACTAAACAAACGAACTGAAGTTCGTTTTCCAGCTGAGCCTGAAGAGGACCCTTGCAAACAAGGGCCGAAATATAGTTCTAAGAAAATGTAGCTGACTGTTCCGTTTTGCACCCTCAAATATATAGTTATAAACAGTTCTTACCACGAATGGATCATCTGTTTCTTAACGCGGTAGTTGTCCAGCACCCCTCGGTCGACGGGTAGCATTGCTTCACCGCTGGCAAGGTCAAGGCCCACTGGCTGACCTAATGACCTGAACTCTTGTTCTAGTTTTACGATGGTGTCTTGCGGATCGAAGCCAGAGTTTGTGGCTGTAAAATAAAACCGTGGAAAACGCTGCATACTTTACTTAAAGGACCCCTCGCACTATTTACAAGGGTTATGGGAGCTATAAGTGCTCGACCAGGAATCGAGACTCGAGTCGCTCTCAGTCCTAGACTGGTCGAGCACTCGTATATTAGGAAGCTAAAAGTGTATGGAACTTGGGGTCAGAAAGGAACAGGTCGAGTATTTACTACCATAGGAGCTATCTTGCCTCGACCATACATATGAGGTCGAGTATAGTAAGGTCGAGTAACCAACCTCCTAGGGACTAATAGTACTCGACCATATAAATGGTTAAAGGACCCCTCGCACTATTTCTTCAACTTACAGTATTTTAGAATATTTGAATACTTTAAAACTAGACTGCTTTCAACAAATAACCCATGGCTTTGGCTGGTTTAAGCTTTTTCCGAGATCCGTTGACTCGTAGCGAAAACAGTGAAACAATTTACATAACCGGTTTTTCTGATGGACAAGCTTCTCGCAAACAATGGTCGACAGCGTGATACACCGATTTTTTTTTTTTTTTACTTTCGTCTTCACTTTCACTTCCTTCTCTTTTTTTTACTTCCCCCAACTCGCAGCCATTCAACCAACGACGGAAGCAGAGTTATACCCCCGCACGCTCCGTAAAAGTCCGGCCTAGTAAATTATGTCGGACCCCCGTTCACGGTCGGGGTTTAAACTGAGGACGCCCGCAATTCCTCTCTACCCTTCATCACTACCTATTTAATACTTTCCAACACAAACAGGTAGCAAAACACGGTAAGTGAGAAAATCAGTGTGGTTTTGTTAGAGGGGGTTAGAATGTACCGTACGAAATGGGGGTCTCCGGGTTTAGAAATATATAGAGTGACTATGGAAGTAGGGGACATTAGTATTATAGGGAAGACAGGTCCTTTAAGCGGACCACAAAAACTAGTCTTCTACCACACACACAACGATAACCATCCCTACTGCCACTATGAATCTTCAGAACCACAAAAAACACCGTTAAACAATGAGCAACCGTCAAACAATGGGCAAATTAAAAACAAATTTTTTCCTAGGTTTGCAATAATTCGGTCTGGACAAATCTCAGCCGATTATCCGGGACAGCCGTTTATGGCAGGTAGGGAACCATGGATCAAAACAATAATTCCCATCATCTGGTTATTACAAATACAAACAAATTGAACAAGAGCTGGAAGCTCATATGGCACTTGGAAGGCTGGGTCAGAGGATGAAAGTAGGAATTCTTCAGTTCGTGGGTTTGTTGTGATTATTTGTAAGCAAAACCCTTGAGCTAATGGGACCTTGGAAATCACAAGAACGTATCGTTTGGTAATGCATTTGGCTGTGATGATGCCCGCATTAGGGGCGCTAGAAATTGGTCTGTAATAAAAACTCTTGAAGCAAAAATGATGATGAGCTCATCGGGAGAATGAAATGTATATTTTACTCAAAAGTATTATTTGTACTTTAACAAATTCAGTTGTAAGCAAAACCCTTGAGGCAAAAATGATCTAATCATGTCAAGTCTCTAATGTTACAGCCAAATTTCATGGTTCTAGCACATCTCGAAGTACCTTAACTCGTGATCACCGGAATTCCGGACCCCCCCCCCCCCCCACTATCTAACTCCCCCCACAGTGCTCGAATCCGATCCAGTTCTGTCACTGATGAATCTAGGGCATCTGCTTGTTCTTCCAACCAAGTTTCCTTCCAATCGCTCCACTCTAAGCGTGTCGCAAGATTTAAAGCTCCCCCTCTGACTCACCCCCCCCCCCCCAAAAAAAAACTAATCGGATCCGGTTCGGACTTCACATGGGACATCCGAGACACTAGGGTCTTCCCAAATATCAAGTTTCATTAAGATACGATCACCCGTTCCAAAGTTATACGTACCTCTAGATTTTGGATTCCCCTTCCCTCCACTCCCCCCACGGTGGTCGGATCGGGGAAGTGACTATTTCCAAGTTATTTTGATTTGGTCCCTGGTATGCCTGCCAAGTTTCACTGTCCTAGCCCACCTGGAAGTAACTTAACTCCGTGTCACCGGAATTCCGGACCCTCCCCCCCTCCAACTCCCCCCACAGTGTACGAATCCCGTCCGGTTCTGTCAATAATGTACCTAGGGCTAGTGCTTGTTCCTCTCACCAAGTTTCATCCCGATCCTTCCACTCTAAGCGTTTCACATGGTCCCTCCCTCCGCCTCCCCCCCCCCCCACATTCCTCGGATTCGGTCTGGACTGGAAATGGGACATCTGAGACATGACGTCTTTCCAAATACAGAATTTCATTAAGATCCGATAACCCGTTCGTAAGTTATGCATGCCACTACATTCCAGATTCCGGCTCTCTTCCCTCCCCCCACGATGGTCGGATCGGGCAAGTGACTATTTCCAACTTAGTTCGGTCGGTTCCCTCATACGCCTGCCAAGTTTCATCTTCCTAGCTTATCTCCTAACTGGCAAACACCGGACTAACCGACCGACCGACAGACAGACCGACGGAAAAGTGATCGGTATATGGCACTTGGCCGGAAGGCAAGTGCCATAAAAACCAAGACCAGTGTGGTACTCCTGATGACATAACAAAAACAATCAATTAAGTCTTATAATTCTTTGCTAATCAAACGTGGAAAATTCCGTCATCTGGAAAAGAAGACGTTCTGCGTGGGATTTTCCTCGAGCCAAAACAGCAACTCTGCAATTAAGTTCAAATCTAAATAAGATCTCTTGTAACAGTTGTAACAGTGTTTCCTTCTTCTTTTCTTTCTTTATTCCTACTCCATGTATGCCATGTGCGTTTTGATTGGTGAAGAATCAAATTACTATAAGCTGGTGTCTTCCGATCAGTAAGAGAAGGTAAACAGAATGTTTGGATTAGGTCTTTAACAACTAGGGATCTAAGCAAGACACTCCGCCCCTCGAGGAAAACATTTACCGCCAACACTCATTTATGGCGTAATTCCGACATTGCCTGGGGTTCCAACAGCGAAATCTCCGTGTCTTCGTTTGTCATTCCACGCGTTTCCATGGGCATGGCATGCTTCGGTATTATCACCATCATTAAAAAGGAACTCGCTTCCGGTTTCGGCGAGAAGTTCTTTTTTTTTTAAATAGAAACTGCGTTCGTTTCACTCCGGGGCTGTCTCTAACGCAAAGTAGCTGTTAGCTATGATGTTGTCTAAATAAACCTATCACTCTCTCTTTGCCACCAGTGTTCGATTTTTCTCTTATAACGCGCTTTTTGGTTCACCGATGAGTTGATGAAAACTTGCTAACTCCTCGCTGAAGCCGGGCTCCCGAGCAGGTTCTGGTTAGTCCACATCGGTGAGGTAAAACCGGACACCGGTTAGTTCAAAAACGGGTTGTAAGACTGGTGAGTATAGTCAACGGTGGATGGAAAAACGGCTGATAAGGAACCGGTCACCGGTCAGAACTCCCGTGACAAAGAACGCAGCGATAGATGTTATAGGAACTGTTGAAGAATGTATATGATCAGTAAAGAATTGAATTGTGGGATAAGACATTCCTTTAAGAAAAAGTTGACTAGTATATTGTGACTGTGATTTTTTTTAAATAATCGAATGTAACGTATACACAAAAGTCAAAATAAATCCATCCCACCATCCCGAAGACCATTCTACAAAAGGCTCCCAGATTTAAGAAGGCAAATTAGAATATAATCATTTAAGGCCCATTCACAACGGGTTTTAGCTAATACTCTGTACCAGCCAGTTCCGGAAATAGCTCTGAGACCGAGAATTAACTGGGTTTCTGCCGTTAGCAATTGATACTGGTGCCAGCTTCGGGTACCAGCTAGTCTCGCACCCAAGTTGAAATCAGTTCAACTTTTCAGGGTGTTAGCCAATCAGATTACATATGGGAATACTGAGGAATATTCCGATTGGCTAATGCCGAATCACGTCAGACCGAGTAGAACGACCTAAACTCATTTTCGGTTTTCAAGACAGCAGTGAGTGGATGTAATTTTATCTATTGGGCTTGGTTCGAAACTAGCCAATCAGAATATTCCTCCATATTCCCCAAAATAATCTGATAGGCTAGTTAGGTCTTTTAATAGTCTCTTAGGCCCCTTAGGCCTTTAATGGAAAGAAGTCAGGCCTTGTGGCATGCACATTGCACAATGATACTGGACAGGCTGTACCGAAGCCCCGGACATTTGGAAAATGTGGCTTGGCTTTAAGACTTACCCAGTGTCTTCGGGATGACCATCAGTGCATCCGCAAACGCCTGAACTCCAAGCCTCTGTCGGCCTTTCACCTCATTCTTGAATTTCACCAGCTCATCATACGCGGCGACTTCAAACGCACCACCTCCAGCGACCACAAACTTGTCTTCAATGGTGTTCACAACGGCTCTTAGACCGTCGCGGATGGCGTCCTTAGCTTGGACTAGACCGTGTTTCGTTGGGCCCTTGATCAGAATGGTCACGCTGAGCGGATGCTTGCAGCCTTCAATGAAGGTGAATTTGTTCTCACCCTAGAAAAAAAAGAATAGTTATGAAGACGGAGTCAGAGATGGGAGAATCCAAATCCGGATTCGGATCCGAATCCATGATTCGTTCTTTTGGCCAGATTCAAATCTTGTGTTCGTCAAGCTGGATTCGGATTCGGATTCCTAACCCTCAATCTTATGAATCCGCTCAAATTCCCCGACTTCATCCTCCGAGTTTCCGTTTTCCCAATTTTTACACAGTGTGAGTGGGCAATCTAACTTTTTCGTCTTAACCGCCAACCATCGTCAGTAATCTATCACGTTATCTGACTATATATCAGTGGTTTTTGTCACCTCTGATTTTAAACCATAACATATGTACATGATTTGATTTTTGTTAAGGTCGGATTCGAACCCTCAGCATGAAATGGTAGATTCGGTTTCGGAATCGGATTTGTGCCCAGCTCTGGATTCGGATTCGAATCCTTACATGATCGGATTCGCCCATCTCTGAACGGAATTCAGTTTTATCGTGACAGATAAATCAGAAAACAATTTTGGATATAAGCAGAGCTGCTGCGAGCCCAGCAAGTCCGAGTCCTTGGAAAAGGCGTCTCGAGACGAGTCCAGAGTCGGAGTCCACAGCTCTGACGGACGGACAGCTCCGTGAAAGACGAGTCCGAGTCCTTGAAAAACGCGTCTCGAGACGAGTCCACCAGCTTTGGATATAAGGCGTATTCTCGCCGTTCCCTGAAGACTCCTCAGGGAATCAAAAGGAACGGCGAGAATAGAGGGAGTCACTCCCCGCGGACTCCGCGTACGGAAAACACCGAGAGTCAGACCAGAGAATCTGAATGTTTATGACTGAGTCATGTCAGTCTAGTCGCATTCAACAGTATACAAAGTTGGCGACACACTTGTATGGTGTTTGATATTATCGACACTCACTATGCTGAACATGATGTTGCTTTCCTGCTAAGATTTATATACCATCAATATCCATGTTGAGCGTGTTTCAACCTTCTAACACGAATAACTATTAGTTACGAATTCCGTTCCAACCTCACGAAAAGTTACTACGCTGACCGTTCCAAACCTCCTCGAAATAGTAACTAATAGTAACTATTTGCTTACCATGCTCGGGAGCGTAGTAAGCGTGGTAACTACGAATCTCTGTAACGTGATTGGCCGGATTATTCCGTGGAGGGATATTTTACTGATTTTTTTAAAAATAGGTTACAGCCTTGACGTCAAGAAGCCGAAGTTCGTGACGTCATGCGTAGTAACCTCGGTAAGTAGGGTGGAACACGCTCGTTATTGCCCAAAACAGCTTTTCGGTGAAAATGTAGCATATCGAGTACTATGTACCTTGCCAAGATACCCGGACTTCTATCTTTCAAGGTTGCTTATGACATAAGAAACAGTTAAGAAGATAAGTGTTTATTTGATTCTGGAGTTCGCGCATGGTTTGTTGGATCCACTTTCTTGAAAGTTCAATTCTTATTTGAGCGTTAGACTAGTGTCCACTCTAACTATCGGGTACCGAAATTTGGAAAGGACAGTGGCAGGCGAAGTTTCAAAACCGGATGTTTGACCGCTGGAATCATCTTCATAAAACCGAATGTTTGACCACTGGAATCTTCTTCCTGAAAATGTTCCGAACACAGAAACAAGTGAGCAGCCATCCGACGTGGAATGTGAAAGAATGTGAAAGTTTGAATGTGAATGTGAAAGTTTGTTCCCATTTCATCGGGTTTTGAAGATACTGAACCTGGGGGATGTGAATACTCAGTCCAGGATCCTTCCTTGGACTGAGATCACTTTTCCTCGGTTCTTGTTATCTTTTAGTTTTATTTTTATTTTTTGTATTGTTTGTTTCGCTGGACGTGTCAACGGGTGGTGTTGGGGACCGGGTGCTGACGGGGGAATACGCATATTTCAATTTGTATGAATGGCATGTATAGTGAAGTATAAATGTTGTATTTATTTAAAAAAAAAAGTCTTTCCATCCCGTGCATTACGAATTTGTCTTCTCAGCCGGGCTCTGGACATTTTGTTATTTAGTTTGTTACTAAAAAGAATCTGAACCCTGAACCTGAATGAATTGGCTTACGTTAACTTATAGTTATACGTGAAACCAACAACTCAGCTCTCAAAGAATCTCCGAACAAGAAACAATCAACCTATTTAAATCAAGTCTGAACCGTCACCTAGCAGACGTTCATTGTCCCATCATTATTATCTAACATTTTCAATCGTGTTCGCTTAATTACATTGTGGCCAAGGACATTCGTTGCATGAGACACACATGACCAATGAGCCATACAGACGCTTCATAGAGGCTACGAGGCAGAACCTGGCGATCTGGTGACCGAACTTCGAACTTAGTTTTCGTACTTTTTATCCACGGCGCGTTCAGTTTTCAAATCTTTGCGCCCAGCCTGCAGCGTTGAAAAGCAGGAAGGCTGCGCTGAGTCAAGCGCTAAGAGCTTGGTCACACTGGGATCAAAACGGCGCAGAATTCGGCGCCGAAACGGTCACACTAGATCCAAGAAAAGGCAGCTTTTTGGGTTGCAAAATACAATTTTTTTTAAAAGTACAAGATGCACCTAATTCTGAATAATGTTGCTGTAATTCAGGAGACGATTTAGAACGAAACAGCATTTCTAATTAGGTTCAGGGAAATATACTGATGTTGTTTGGTGTTGTTCAATAAAAAAAAATAAAGTAAAGTAAGTATTTTTAGCTTAAAACAAAAAGGAAAAGACATCAAAGAAATGCTTCTTTGTTATTTTTTGGCAGAAAATGACAAATAGATGTGATTGATGGCATTTTGACATCTAGAAACTCTTTACCTTTCTATCCAAATAGCTTAGCTTAATCCTGTCATATTGAAAACAATCTCATGATAGTTCACACTAGCCCGACATAATGAAAACTGAATTGTTGCAAAAGTTTCGATTTTACACCCCTATTTGCAATCTGCTCATCATGCCCAAGCTGCCCCAAAGCAATCAACTGTCCCGTCCCCTGAGGATTTTCAGAACCTCACCGGCGACCGACCCAATCTGCGAAGATTTGTAGCCCCATTTTCAGCCGAGAAATCTGCGCCGTTTTGAGCCCAGTGTGACCAAGCTCTAAGAAGAAAATCGCTTAAATTCAAATGGAAATTAATGCTATTTACGAGATTTTTTTTTCTTATCCATTTCATAGTGAAAAAATTATTTGTAGTAGGAGTTGTGCTTTATTGGGTTGGGTTGGGGGGTATGTGTTAGAAAGAGTTAATGAGGTTATGATGTTGGGTAGAGAGGGATTTACAGGCATCCCCAATTTAAACCCCGACCGTGAAAGGAGAGTCCGGCATAATTTACTAGGCCGGACCTGTAGGGCTCGAGCGGGGGTATAACTCTTCTTTAGTCGTTGATTGAATCGCTGAGAGTTGGGAGTCAAAGAGAATGAAGTAAAAGTAGAAGTAAAAAAAATGAGAAAGGAGGAAGTAAAGAAAGAAAGTTGGTAAATAGCACTTACCAGGACGTGTTCATAAACTTCTGCGGCGAAACCCAAGGACTCTGGGGTAAGGTCATCGACTGAGTTGACTGCAATGCCTCCACATGCAAGGGTAAGTCGCTCCATGTTGCGGCGCTTAGCACGGCGCAGTGCCATGATGCCTTCTTTAGCCAACATGTCAAGAGACGTTGGATCAACACCCTAAGGCAAATGTAAGTAAGTAAATTTAACTACACTACAGGCCTTGACAAAACATAAAAAAGACACATTAACCAAGACGAAACCCGGGTCGAACCAAGAGAAAATGCTGTTTATGCCCACAAAATATTTTTTTTCCACCTCCACCAACCACTACACTGTAAAAATTTCTCCGAATAAGGATTAAAGTTAACTGCAGTATTTCCTACTGAGATTAACCTTATCTCTACTGAGATAAGATTAACACGAATTAGAGATAAGATTATCTCGGTAGAGACAGGATTAATCCTAGTAACATACACTTCAAGATTTGTTTTTAAAGGGTAGGGAAGGGAAGTTTTGGGATTGTGGTCGTTCCGCTCTAAGTTGCTTTAGCTTTAAATATGTTCATATAACGCTTCCCAATCGGGCCACAATTGTAGAGCCGCCCACTATGCTTGTGGAATTTAAAGCGAGACTAACTGGCGGGTTTAGAAACTTCTAGTAGAGGTAAGATGCGGTCTGCAAACAGAAGAATCTTTTTTTTTGCTGTGTTCAGAATTTGAAGTTATTGGAGCCATCGGGGGTGCACGACTGATTGAACTTCACTAGGGACATTCTATCACCAGTGGTGCTAGTGTCGCTGCTCTTCGAGTGTGTGTCACTTTTTTCAAGTATTGGCGCTACTCCCAAATTCAAATTTTAAACTGAACAACCTTACCTGAATTACTGTATTTATCCTATGACAATTGTATATATGTTTTACTGTAGGTCAATGACAAGTGCCAATTAATCTGCTCGCGCATGAAATGTTGTGCCGCATTTATTTGAAATTAAATTAAATTAAATAACAACGGTGTAAACAAGATGTTCAGTAGAGCCTACGATTCGACTCGCTAATTCTTACTCTACCCCAACCTGACAGCCCACGAATTCAAAGTCACTGCGCTTCAAGAGAGACACTGCATTATGGAATTTTAGAAACCGGTTTGTGGAGACACGGAATCAACTTCCATCCAAGTCGTCGCCAGCCCATCAGTCAACGCATTCAAAAAAGCACTTGACGACCATGTTTGAAATGACATGTACTGTGTTGATAAATTCGTAGAACTGATGATGATGAAATTTTATTTACGCAGTTAAGAAGAGGAAAATAGTGCAGTATAGACAAATAAAAGGAACAAATACACTGAGCTTTCAATAATGTAGTAAATGCACGAGATCAAAAATAAACATTTAAAAAAAGAAAAGAAAAGGGACTAATCGGGTCTAAAAAATCTTCTTCCTAGATGGAATGCGGAGAAATGGCCAAGGGCAGAAACTAGAAGGTCCTGGGCAATTGAAGATAACTTTGCACAAAGGTCAGAGGGCAAAAAAGTTGCAGTTATGCATAATTTTGTCGATGTTTGCGCCTGTATCTCTTATTAATATAATGTCCAATTCTAATAATCAAATAATTACCTTCTGATTGATGACAACGAAGCCCTTCTTCTTGTCGTCGCCGCAGACCTGTTTCTTCAGCTCGATGATTTTCTTCACACGGTTTTCAATGAACTGACGTTCGGCTTTGACCAGCTTCTCACGCTCTTCGGCTGTCTTGTAGAAGAAGCCCGAGTTGACCTCTCTAAAATTATTCATGTAGGCTAATTATCAGGCAGGAAACAAGTGTTTCCGACATTCTTTCTCCTAAAGAATAAACCTTTCTTCTTCCAAATTCGATCACTCGTCTCTCATCCCTGTCTGGATTCCAAGGGACATGCCTATCAGGGATCACTTCTGCGCGGTCAAGCCTACCATACTCTCAAAGAATTCATCATACGAGCCAGTAGTCATCTTCTGCACAGGCAAACTAGGCAACTGCCTAGGGCCATAGCCCTAGTTGGGACAAGGTCCCACGGGGTAAATATAAAAAATTTAATGTGGGAAAAAGCACAGCCGGTACATTCTCAGTCTGCTTGCCAATTTTCTCAAGCCAACGTACGTTAAAACACGAGCTACGAGCTCATATGGCACTTGTTAAGAGGTGGGAGAAAGTAGAGGAAAACGTTAAAAAACACCCCTTTCAAACCCCTGGGATCGGACCTAGAAATAGGACATCTAGTTTCACTTGAGTCCGAGCATTTCTGGCGTCACCTCGGATCATCTATGGCAAACGACTTATCTACCTTCCTCGTTCAGATCCACAAATTTGATCCCTATATAGGAGTGCCACATCCCCATCTCCCCTACTAGACTAGATACATAAACTAGGTAACATAGATATAGATAGATATGTTTATTGATTCAACTCGTAGCGCCGACATGGCACTAAATACGTCGACCATTACATTTAAATACTTGAATAACTGAGTAAAATACTTGAATATATACAATTATTAGATAAAAGAAAATAAATCACATAAACTTCGCTTCTCTAACATCTTCTCTTCTCGTCCTTCAAATTTAACTCGAATCTTCGCATATCTGCAAATTTCCGGTTTCCGTTTCATCCTCCGCCTACCGTAGTCGGATCCGGTCCGGACGCCAAATAACAAACTAGACTACATAAGCTCGATACTGTCTAACTTGCATCCCGTCCGGCCAGCTCGTTTGGTTCTTGTGCATATCAGAAAGTTTCCGGACCCCCCCCCCCTCCAGCTCCCCAACCATTGCCGCATGTGGTTCGGACCCATGTTTTGCATATTTAAGTCCATTAGTTCATTAATTTAAGGATTCCCCCTCCCTCCACTCCCCACACGATGCTCGGTCAGGGAAGTGGCTATTTCTAACTTAATCTTTTCGGGTCCCTTATACGCCTGCCAAGTTTCATCGTCCTAGCGTATGTGGAACTGCCCTAACTAGCAAAGCCCTGACCGACGGACGGACGGACAGACAGACGGACGGACAGACCGACGGACGGACGGACAGACCAACGGACGGACGGACAGACCGACGGACGGACAGACCGACGGACGGACAGACCGACGGACGGACGGACAGACCGACGGACGGACGGACGGACAGACGGACGGACAGACCGACGGACGGACGGACGGACAGACCGACGGACGGACAGACCGACGGACGGACAGACCGACGGACGGACAGACGGACGGACAGACCGACGGACGGACGGACAGACCGACGGACGGACGGACAGACCGACGGACGGACGGACAGACCGACGGACGGACAGACCGACGGACGGACGGACGGACAGACCGACGGACGGACGGACGGACGGACAGACCGACGGACGGACGGACGGACGGACAGACCGACGGACGGACGGACGGACGGACAGACCGACGGACGGACGGACGGACAGACCGACGGACGGACGGACGGACGGACAGACCGACGGACGGACAGACCGACGGACGGACGGACGGACAGACCGACGGACGGACGGACGGACAGACCGACGGACGGACGGACAGACCAACGGACGGACGGACAGACCAACGGACGGACGGACAGACCAACGGACGGACGGACAGACCAACGGACGGACGGACCAACGGACGGACAGACCGAGGGACGGACAGACCGAGGGACGGACAGACCGACGGACGGACAGACCGACGGACGGACAGACCGACGGACGGACAGACCGACGGACGGACAGACCGACGGACGGACAGACCGACGGACGGACAGACCGACGGACGGACAGACCGACGGACGGACAGACCGACGGACGGACAGACCGACGGACGGACAGAAATTGAGATCGCTCTATGGCATTTGGCCGTAGGGCATGTGAGATAAAAATAAAGTTAAGTTTGTTTGTTGCTAAAGTACAAAAGCGGGTCCGGCTCTGTTAACTGTGTAAGGGCCCTGGATCTCTATGTCCAGGCATTTTCCGGATAGAAAATAAGCTCCGGATAGAAATCCGGACTGTCCGGACAGAAAATAAGCTTACCAAGGGAGAAGATCTCAAAGTGCAAGAACATTTTAATCACGACTCCGGCAAATTCTCTCTCTAATGCAGTGACTGTGTTGACCAGCCCCCAGGGCCCACAACAAAACAATTCGCGTTCATTCCACCGCATTATACAGACAAGTGACGACGCTTCCAGTTCGAGTGCGGTCGATATTAGTAGCAATGCGAAGCTAACTGGCAAAATGAACGTAATATGCAAATTCTTCACCGCCGGTTCCTGTAAACATGGGAAAAAATGCCGTTTCCTACACATTTGCCCGCAGTATGTTTCCGGAAATTGTAAATATAAAAAGTGCCTATTTCACCATGTTGACCTTTGTTCGAATTTAGTGTGTACCGAAAAATCATGTAAATTTGCGCATGCCCCTAGTCCTAGCTCGCCAGCAGCTTTTTTACAGAAATGTTCTGAACCAATTTTTGAGGCTTCTCTTACTAGTGCCCGTCAGTTTTATAACCGAAACCAGCCTGCCAACACTTGTACTTCACAGTTTCGTATTTATCAGCGATCAAACGACCATTTTTTAGTCCCTACATCATCAGCGACGGCAAGATGGAAATATCCACCGACGACAATGCCCGCTTCTTTTATCTCCCCCCTCAGCCCAAACGCCATAGCTTACTTCTCACGAGTACCCCCTCCTCCCCTTCTTCGTTCTTCCCCCCAAAATGCCAGTTTGTACAGGTCGTCAAAAAGCTGGAACAAAGCTCCAACGCGTTGACAGATACGAGCAATGGCTACACCCCTCCCCGCCCTCATCAACGACCAGCAACCAGCACACCAAGTGACCCAGTGTTTCCCTTTCTCCAAAATAGATTTAGTGTTTTAAGTTCCCTAAGCCATGAGCACACCCCCAGTCGGTATCCTTGTACTTCAGTAAATATCAATCCTGCTACTACCCAATTACGTAGTCTCTCTGTCCAAGATGGCGAGCCTGAACCTTGCCACAAGCCAACTGTTTCCCCTATTCCAGTATTACCGCCAAATAAAGTCACTGTGAAAAAATCTGTTGTTAAAGAGTTTAGTGATAAGCGGTACAGTTTCCCTAGCTTCCTCCTTACTAATGCAGAAAGTTTAAATTTTGAAAAATTAGTTGAATTGGAATCTACTGTAAAAATAAACAGTGTTAAAATTGTAGCAGTTACTGAAGTCCAGGCTCAAAACCCAGATCTCCTTAAAATGAATGGTTTTCAACAGTTTATCAAACTTCGTCCGGCGGACCATCCCCTAGGTAAGAAAGGAGGTGGAGTAATGATTTTTGCAAGAGAATCTCTGTCCCCTGTCTCCCTTCTTGTGCCCGGAATTGATGTGTATGATGAAATAATTTGGATTTCAACTAAACCCAAATGCCTCCCTCGCCCCTACACTAACATAATTATTTGTTCATTTTATTATTCTCCAGGACAGAGTGCTTGCTCTCGCCGAGAGTTCCAGGACAAGCTCCAAGCAAGCCTTGACTTTGTTACTACTAAATACCCCAATGCAGGAATTATTATGGCAGGCGATGCAAATGAACTTCGCCTAAATTATATGTGTAAGGACCAAAAACTTGAGCAAATTGTAGATATCCCAACTACAAAAGGTGGAACTAGTTTAGATGTCATTTGCACTAATCTTAAACATTTTTACAAGTCCCCCACCCCGCTTCCTCCCCTTGGTGGAAGTTACCATTTTATTTTACACTTCATTCCTCTACAAAAATTTAAAACACATGTAACGGTTTCTGAATATTCTTACCGCCCAATAACAAATCAAGGGCTTCTAGACTTTGGTACTTGGATTTCTTCTGAGACTTGGGAAGATGTTACAGCTTGTAATACCCTTGATGCTAAGGTTTCCCTGTTTCAATCAAAATTAATGAAACAATACACGTCTTTTTTCCCTGAAGTAACACAAAAGTTTTGCTCTTCCGATAAACCTTATATCACTGAAAAGATAAAATCACTCATTCAACAAAAATTAAAACTGTTTCGTCATGGAAAAAAAGATGCTGCAATTGCTTTGCGTAAAATAATAAAGAAAGAAATCAGACGAGCTGCTTCCAATTATGGACGGACCAAATTAAATATTCTTAAAGAAAGTAAGCCCCGCCAATGGTTTAGAAAAGCTAAGGAGCTTGGTGGTCGTACGCACAAGAATCTTGATTTCCACTTGGACGAGCCACCTTTGCAGACGGCAAATGAGCTTAACAAGCACTTAGCCACAATAGTCCAAACTTTCCCCCCATTTTCAAATAGCCATAAAATCCCAAGTACACCAGTAGAAAATATCCCATTAATTACAGTTAACGAAATTATTAGTAAAATAAAGAAGCTTAGAAAAACTAGCATTTGCCCCATTGATATCCCAACAGCTCTAATCAAAGCTTTCCCAGACAAATTATCTGTTCCGCTGTTAAGTATTTTTAATGAAATTAGTATATCGGGAAATTATCCGGCTTGTTGGAAGTTAGGGTATATTACCCCGATTGAGAAAAAGGGAGGCCTAAATGACTTCACCGGAGTACGACCAATTACACTGACCCCGACATTTTCAAAGATGTATGAAAGTTTTCTTGCCGATTGGTTGAAGGCAGAAATCCTGGAACTGATTGACCTTAAACAGTTCGGGAACCTGAAGGAAACGTCTACCTCTCATTACCTTGTGAGTTTACTTGATTTAATTTATAAAAACCTCGAAAACCCTGATACATGGTTAAATCTTCTGTTAATTGATCTCCAGAAAGCTTTTGATCTTATTGATCATAATATTCTTGTTGAAAAGTTGCTTTCAGAGTTTAAAGTTAGTCATTTTTTGATAAAAATTTTAGTTTCCTTTTTGACAAATCGATCACAAATTGTCAAATATAATAATGTTTTTTCTGAACCACTCCCTATTTTTTGTGGTGTTCCCCAAGGTACTTTACTAGGTCCGATTTTATTTTTAATTATGATCAATAGTCTTATTTCCGAGTACCCTGACCGATGGAAATATGTTGACGACCTCTCAGCTCTTGAGATTTGCCGGCGAAATATCAAGAGCTCAGCAATGACCATTCTGGATGACATCACCCAGGAAGCTGCTCTGTCGCAAATGAAAGTAAACTCCAAGAAATCTTCAATTATGACAATTAACTTTTTAAAATCTACCCCAGCCTTTCTTGACCCCATTCCCCCAGAAATCTCCGTTAAAAAAATTAAACTACTCGGAGTTACTTTAACCAATGATCTAAAATGGGATGCCCACATCAAAAATATTTTAAAACAAGCCTCCCCCTGTATTGCCGTTTTGAAACTACTTATAAAATTTTCTTGCCCTCCTAAAGACCTCCTTCAAATTTACGTTAGTTTTATCAGACCTATTCTTGAATACGCTTGTCCTGTCTGGCACTTCGGGCTCTCTTCAGAACACACATACCGTATCGAGAACATTCAAAAAAGGGCCCTCATGATTATTAACGGGGAGGGTAAAGTGCCCTACAGTTACCTACTAAAAAGGTTCAAACTCGCTACCCTGGAAGAGAGACGAACTCGCCTTAGCATCGATTTCGGTATCAAAACCCTATCTGTTCCCCGATTACGTTATATTCTCCCACCCCCCTATTCTCCTGTACGTACTAGACCCCAGCGGGAGAAATCCCAGAAAATCCCTAAACTAGCCCCTGTGGCCCCTCTTCACGAAAGATATAGAAGGAGTTTTGTTCCAGCATTTGTTGAGTTGTACAATAACCGATAAGTTAGTCCTTTTTAGTGTTTTTTTTACCTTCGTGACAAAGTGTTATGTGATTCCTCATTTTGTATGACGAAAAGGTCAAATTCGGCGGTAACGCTGTGACAGATACTTTTGAAAAATAAAATTCTATTCTATTCTATTCTATTCTATTCTAAGATATCGGAAGAGTCCCTTCAGTGACATGCAGTCTGGAATCACGACACCACGAACTGTTGATGCCGTCTGTTAAAAAGAAAGCTAAAAACTTACGTCTTCTCGTATTCTAGGGAGACATTGCAAGTCAAAATATATGCGTTTTCCGCCCTCTTTGGCATATCCGGATGGCGGGCTCCGTGGTCTAGAACCAATCCACGAATGAGCTGGGTGTCGAGCTCCGTTCTGTGCTGCATCTCCATGATTTCCACCATGTGCAGATCGATGGGCTTCTCGGCATCACGGATAGCTAGCACCGCATCAACACAAACCTAAAAGCCGTAAGGAATGGTTATTTACGAACAGCAGTAGAAGTTATTTTTTTATTCAACTACTGATTTGACAGATTAAGAGCGTGTTCCACCCTCGTAACAATAGTAACTATTAGTTACTAAATCCGTTCCAACCTCACGAAAAATAACTAGGCTGACCATGCCAACCTTCTCGAAATAGTAATTAACAGTAACTATTTGCTTACCACGCTCGGGAGCGTAGTAACTACGGGTCTCTGTCACGTGATTGGTCGGATTCGCCCGTGGCATGATATTCTGCTGGAAAATAGAAAAATCGTTCCAGCCTTGACGACAAAAAAGCAGAATCTGTGACGTCATGCGTAGTTACTACGGTAAGTAGGATGGATCACGCTCTAAAGGTTGCGCTCCACGGACTTACTATCACATGCGATCTTTACAATTCCGTTATTCTCTGCTTTGCGCGGGCGGCCAGCCGTGGAACTGGAGTAGTGGATCTGCAGTGAGTTTATATTTTACCGTACATTTACTTTTGGGTCTTTCAATAATACGGCTTGTCTCCCCGTTGCGACCCGCTTTTAAACGTTTTATTTTTGTTGTTTCTATATAGTTGTACTACACTGTGTTTTTATACACATGAGAATAACAAATCAATCGATCAAGTTTAAAGCTTAAAGCCAAATAGCTTAAACCTAGAAGAGGAAAAAAAATATTTTAACTGAACCCACGTGACAAGAAAATTGGCTCCTCCCTCTGCTCCTCCCTCTTACAATTCTGGTTCCACAAGATTGACGAATGCTACAACCTAGCCTATTATGATGGTTGGGAGCATCTTAGGCGATAACTACCTATTCAGCCGGAATTCCCATAAGGATTGGCAGGATCCGTATCGTCTGAATCCTTACTTTTGTCCGATGTGTGGGTGCGTGGATGAGAGTGTGATTCACATGCTTTGTGACTGTATGGAGCTGAGTGAATGGAGAAAAGAAGAGTATGGTGTGCGTGTATTTGACGAAGAGTGGGTAAAACGATTTTTTAAGGATGAGTGTTTTGCTGGTATAAAGAAAATGGGGCGATTTTTGAGGCTAGCGATGGAACACAGAAGTAGGTTTTTGGAATAAGTAAAACAAATTAAAAGGAAAAGAGTGTTATTATATATTAGTGTTTTTTGTTGCTGTTTTTTTGTATGACAAATTTTTGCCATGGCCCTCGGGCTGCTTATAGCAATAAACTATCTATCTATCTATCTATAATAAATGGAACTCGTGAATTCGGTCGTGGTGTTTCACCTACCTCAGTCAGGAGGTCAGCGAGCTGTGAGTGGACCTTGGTCCTTAGAGACGTCCTAGCGACGTCCAGAAGTGTAGCCCTCTGGGTATCCCACTGTAGCTTGATTTTTTCCAACACTTCTAAAGCTTTCCCCTTGGCGAGGTCGAAGCCTTCGGCAATCAGACGTGGGTGGACACCCTGAAAAAAAAATATATATATTATAACCGTCAAGAAACATAGAAGACTTGTAGGAGAGTGAGTTTGTTCCTGTGTGCAACTTTTTCCACCGAGTTCTGTTAGAAGTTGAAATCCAGCATTGCGTATGTAAGTGGAAAAGCTTTAGACGTACCTTAACAAACAGGCTCCTTAAATGACCTGTCTTACCTATAATACCAAAGCAACCTACCTCCATAATCACTCAATATATCTCTAAACTCGGAGACCCCAATTTCGTACGGTACATACTAACCCCTCTAACAAAACCACGCTGATTTTCTCACTTGCCGTGTTTTGCTACCTTCAATGTGTGTTACGCTGTTTCCATCAGAACAACCGGTTATGTAAATTGTTTCCCTGTTTTCGCTACAAGTCAACGGGTCTCAGGAAAGGCTTAGAAGAGCAAAAACTGTTGGTTATTTTGTTGAAATTACAGCTTAGTATTAAAATATTAAAATATTTCAAAATACTGTAAGTTGAAGAGTAAATAGTGCGAGGGGTCCTTTGTGGGATCCCGAAGCTCCTCCAAAAGACCTGATCAATAAATCATTATCACTACACAATTCTCGAAGGATGGCAGAAATAAGAAAGTAAAGCAGATATCGATCCAGCAAGTCTTCTTTTCCGTACTTTGGACTCAAAGCGACTCAGACAAAATCATTCTGTCACAGTTGTAGGCTACTTCACGAAAAATAAGTTGAGAACAGATGCAGGATTTCTGTAACAAGTGCGCAAGCGCTCAAACGTGGAGTGTTAAGTAAAAAGTTTGACGCATCTCCGGAGGGGGGGGGGGGGGCCAGGAGCCATATAGATGCAAATCCAGACCGATATATCTACAAGTTTACCAAATTTGAATTTGATACCAGTCACCTGACACAAACTTGACTCATGGGCGAGCTGGGCCCAGAACGGGAAGGGTCGGGGGTGGAGGAGGGTGACGACTCAAAACTCGTATCTTACAACTCTATGATCTAAAGTAGAGGGAATTTCATTGTCCTGTCTTCAGCTATAAAGAAACACAATCGCTGAGCAATCTTGGCCCTATTGCCCCTGATCCAAGTGGACCTGGGGGCTGGGACCCCCAAAAGGCATAAAGAGACCCTAGTGCCCACGAGTCTGAAAAGCTTCAACACGAACTTGACTTAGGGGCAATCTGGGTCCAGTTGCCCACAAGTGGGGATGTTGGGAGTGGTTAAACTCTAAAAGTATCTTCAGCTGTAGTCAAGGTGAGAGCATTAGTCACAGTGCAAGTTGTGCCCAATTGCCCCTGAACTACGGGGATGTGGGGGATGGGGCCCCCAAAAAGCACAACTATAGACCCCAATGCCCACAGGTACCCCAAGTTTCAACTGAAGCCTGCCGATTCACAACTTATGAACTCCAATAAAAAAACGTGAAAACAGGCTACCACGACTGCAAGATTTAACTGTTCATAAATGAACACTCCACTAAAAACGGACGTCAATAGCAGGAGCACATTCAGAATAGCGTTTACAATCCCTCCAATACAAAATAAACTAGCCTTCAAATGAAGGTTGAAGTTTGATGTCGAACCGAAGGGATACTGTGCAGTCACTGCACACTTTGACAAAAAGTTTTCAGAGTTTTCAAGTGAAACCAACTGTACAGTGATACAGAGTAATTTCTAACCACTGACTCGTTGATATACTATGGGTTGTAAGCAGAATGACTTCATTGAACAGGGGCTAATGCATGTATTCCTCACTGTTCCTTAAGAGGATTAATAGATTCTACATTGTATGATAGGCAAATTACAGAACCACTAATCTGTGCTAAGTTGCTGGTGCTGGAGCTATGTTGCTGGTGAACAGTAAGCTGTACTTGGCACAGGGAAATTTCTCTTCACCTTTTTTAGGAGGATTCACTGTGATTTATTAATTTGTCGAGGCTGAATCACAGTGAGTACGATTCACTCAACGAACAAATGACGATTACGATTTGATTCACAATTATTCATAAGAACCTAAATCACGCTTTGATTCAATGAATAATGATTAGTTCTGTTCAGTTTAATTAAATAAAAAAATAAAGTTAAATTTGACCCCTACAAAGTTCCATGGCCCCATTACATAGGGGTAACACAGTTACATAGGTGCATTATTCATGCACAACTGTGCGACGAGGTACTGTATAGAAATGTGCTATTCTTCAAACTTACCTCGGAGATATAGAGATCAGCTTGCTTCAAAAGCTCGCCAATGAGAAGAACTGTGGAGGTTGTTCCATCGCCAGAAACGTCATCCTGGGCAGTTGAAGCCCTGGCAATCAGGGAAGCTGTTGGGTGCTGGATCTGCATTTCATGAAGTAGGACATTTCCATCCTTGGTAATCTTGATGTCTCCAGATCCAGACACAAGCCTTTGGAAGACAACATGCAAATCAACAGGGATCTCTTGGCTTTAACCAAACATGTAGTCATTCATATAAACCTACTATAAAACAGGAGGTATTGGCATCCATGTAGAACTACTACAAATATTTCTTCAATGGGACAGCTGAAGAAATCTTTGCTTGATACAATTAAGAGGACAAGGAAAAGGTACACTAAAGCCTGCCCATAGAATCCTACTTTTAGCTCTAAGCACTCTAATCTTACAAAGATTCAATACGTCTTAGGCTTACGACTTTGGCTTGTTTTCCAGATTAAGGAGACATTCTTTTTTACTTATGCCTTGACTCATTACCTAGTGGTATAGGCAGTGCTTGTAGCCTTGCCAAAGTATGAAGTAGTTTATGGGTAATGGTAAAATAAAACATATCATGCAATCTCAAATATATTTAAAAGACTCCGGGACAGTTCTTCTGATCATCAACGACAGGAGCCTACCCAACAGAAGGAAAAGAACATACAAGAAGGCATAACTAACAAAAGAATTTCACTCATTATGCCATTATATCAATATTGTTTCCATTTCACCTGAGACAAAAAAAAACAAAAAAAAAACAAGGGAGGTCTAAGATTTGGTGCATGCCTGCACATTAATGTAGCACAATAGTTTTGCTTTACGCTCATTGTCACCAAAGTATCCCCCCAAAAAATAACATATTACAAAAGAAAAATACTGATGACTCTAATAACAACACAAACATGTCATCATTCTTATGTGAGTTCCTGCTGAACCATTAGTTAGTAGCACTTGTGATGCTCCTCACACTCATAACTAAGGTAAAGCATTGAATTTTGGACAAATATTTGTTTTATTTTTCTTCTTTGACAATGCCAGGACAGCATTGCATTTAGAGCTTCATGAATTAGGTTGAATGAAAGGGCAGAACATCAAATATTTTCTTTGACAGATTTTTTGGGGCTAGGTAAATAATAACTTTCTGGCTTGGAAGTGCTGCCCCTTTGTTTTCACATTCAAACATGGAATAACTGTCTCAGACAGCTATTGGACATTCACCAGTGGTAAGACAATGGTAAAATATTTTGTTTGATATGCTTTGAATCAAACAGGCGCAATCCAGTTGTTGGAATAGGTTTATGTTGTCGAAAACAGACTCAAGTATTAAAAAAAAAAGTCAATACCAGCTATTTCTGAAATAGAATGACATTTACTTGTATCAGTGCCTTTGATATGGTAGCCCTCTTCAACAGAGACATTGGCCTTTTATCAGAAATGATGGAAGCTCTGCTCCATTTCTATGCAATCGAAAACTAAAATTTTGACAACATTTTATTAGAATTTTCTCCCCTTAAAAGGTACCAGCAGTTGAGTTTTGGATTTTCACAACTATTTGCTATTCAATTAATTTACAAGTGACATGACTTTTTCTGAAAAATCAAATAAAGTGTCCCATTTCTAAATTGTTCAATCAATGTGTAAAAATTCTGATATGTTCAAATTTCAATGTTTTACCGTAAATTCTGATGATCATAACAGTCATGGTACACAGTCTACCACAAACCCTGATTTTTGGATACCCTATGACTAATGCTGGATACACTATGCCAAATGCTGGATAGCCTACTCTTAAAATATTGATGATTTGAGTGAAATTTGACAAAGAAATCAACTTTTTCAGAAATCAACCAAACAGATAATGTTTACAACGGATATGTCAGCTATGATTCTTGATCAGCTATATTACGGCACTTCTTGGCAAGGGTCCTTGACAAGGATTACAGGTTTGTTTCCTTCCCCGACTTTGACCAAGAGGATTGACAGCCTGACGAGGACCCTTGCCAAGAAGGGCCGAAATATCGCTGATGAAAAATCGTAGCTGACGTATCCTTTGTAAACATTGTTTGAATAAATGTTTCAAAGTCAGCTTGGGCTCAAAGAATATTCAACCAAACAGAATTCACATATAGTGGGGTAGGTCAGGGTTAGGGTAATCCACCGTTTGACATAGGATATCCTGCATTAGGCATAGGCTTTACAAGACGCTAGATATATCCAGCGTTTGGATACCTATCCCACGCAGTGTTGAAATCCTACCATCCTACCAACCCCCCTTCCCCCTCAACGACCATTTCTGTTACCCAACCCACTACCACCTTTCAATACCCCACTGCCACCGTGGCACGTCCCATACCATCCAACTCCCCTCATTCCAACTGCTTTTCGACCGCTAACTTCTGTATATCCTCCACCATCAGTTGTTCAGAAACACTACAGGTATCTGAGTAAAAATCCGTTCAAGCCTTATGTTTGATTATGAGCGCAGTGCACAGCGTATAAAGATATACGCTGGGTATATCTACTGTCTGGCATGGCCTATGCCTAACTCTGGATACCCTATGCCAAACGCTGGATAGCTGTTGGAACCCTAACCCTGACCCTAACCCTACCCAACTACAAATGAATTCTGATTGGTTGATTTCTGAGCTTCACTCAAATCACCAATATTTTACTGGATTCGAGTATCCAGCATTTGGCATATTGTATCAAGCCACCAGCGTTAGGCATGGACTATACCAAACGTTAGGTATACCCAGCGTTGGCTGATGGGACAAAAATAACTGAAGCCATGAGGAGAACAACATATTAAACTAGCTTAATAATAACTAACACAGGAGTGTTTCTGCAGCGGTTTGTGCTGCCCACAACTGTGTTTCAGCGACTGACAAGATTTTTGTGGCTCTCTTTCTCAGCACTTTGTGACTCAAATTTGACAAAAAACTGGCGAGGCGATTGTCAATTTGTGGCTCAATTCTGGCAGCAACCTCATGTCTAAACAATAGAGTAAACTACTTTAAAGCATATAGACTTAAAACTGAGGATCCCATTTGCACATAATGGTAAGGAAATAAGCCTCGAGTTCTATTTATTGAGATTTTACATGAATTTTACTTATAATTTTCATTTTCGGTTATCTGAAATTTCCACCAAAAAAACTGACAAAAGGCATTTCTGCGAGTTTGAACTCATGCCCTCAGTTCCACTGTGCGGCACACAATCATGTTTCCGCGAGAAAAGCCCAGAAGTGTGTGACCCACAATTGTGTCACAGAAAAAGGCCTTAAGTGGATTGCTCCTTAGCATTACTGGAAAGAGCCAACTGGGCTTACATTTTCATTGTTCCTTTAGGACCAAGGTTGGTCCTCATTACATCTTGGATCCCTTTGGCTGCTGAGATGTTAACTGCAAGGGCCTGGGCTGCTCTAGCAATCTCAGCCTTCGGATTCAACATTGATATGGCTGCCATTTTGCTGCTGAAAACTAATGCGAGACAGCTCTAATCAAATAACCGGCCTTTTTGGACTTCGGTGTACTTTTTTCGTTCTCTTCTTCTTCTGACAGCATGTTGTCAGTTGTTTAGTATCGATGACTCTGGTGAATGCACTGTTAACTATACGCTTGTTTAACAAACTGGTCAATATTTCAAACTATTAAAACATGGTTCGTTGACTGTTGTCTACTGAGAAAAGACGCCGAATAATGCCATCAATAAAAGTGTGTGATTCAGTCAACAATATTTAATCACCTTCGATACTGAAGCCGATCTACTTGTTTTGATTCAGATCCTAAAGAAAGCTGTGGATTGTTGAACATCTGGCTGGACTTTGAAATGTCCAACTTGACATGAACAATTGCCCAATTGGATGTGAAGCCTCTCATCATTTGAAATTGGTTGAAAGCTAACAGAATGTCCATAAATTTCTGCTCTCACCTGCTAGGTACCTCTGTAGAAAGTGACACAGTTTGCTCAGAACTTAATCCAGTTTCTAACTTGCTTGTTCCAGAAATTTCTTTACACCAGAGAGGTTTTATGTGTGAAAACTTTGTCAGATGTCCTGTATCAGTAATAGTTAAACTACCTTGTCCTATCAAGCTGCAGAGCATTCTACTGGATCCTGCAGTCAGTTCTCAGAAAGCTTTGAGTTTTGAACTTCACTGCAGAACTTTAAGTACAGAGCAATATGAACTTGTATCCAAATGGTATAACCTGAGTGATAATGTGCTGCAGTTCAACAACCCACATTATAAGGTAGGTAAACCTTAGAGTTTTAACTTTGGTCATGATCAGTGCTATTTTTGAAAGGCACTTCACTGGTTCATTTCTTGTGTTCTTTAAATTCTAGCACTTGTTGTTAAGTTCAGTTCAATTTGATTAAATTCAAAATAAATGAACAAAATAAGATTTGTCCCCTACAAAGCTCCATTGCCAGTGACATAAGGGGCTAATACCAAAATAATCAACAAATGAACGAGACTCTTCACTATAACAATAAAATAAAGAAAGAACAGTTGAAGAATTTGTTTTGTATTTACTTACCGCTCCATCCTCAAAGTTCACTTCCAGGTGCACGCAGATCTCCCACAATCACTAATTTTCAACAAATAAATATAAAAATAAATAAAAAAGAAAATAAAGAAATACTCAAGCATAGCATCCAGGGATGTCGCCCTACCCTCATTATTGGTCTTACCTGTACATGTAATACTTAAATTAACATGTTCAAAACACAAAATACATATTAAATATCCTTTGAGCCCAAGCCCACTTTGAAACATATATTCAAACAATGTTTACATCAGCTATGATTCTTCATCAGCGATGTTTCAGCCTTTCTTGGCAAGGGTCCTCGTCAGGCTGTCAATATTTGATGGTGCAAAACGGATACATCAGCTAAATTTTACTGGAGCTACATTTCCCACAAGTTCGCTTTTTCCAACTTGAGCGGTTCGAGCCTGAAGAGGACCCTTGCCAAGAAGGGCCGAAATATAGCTCCAATAAAATTCAGCTGACATATCTGTTTTGCAGCATCAAATATGATTCTCAGTCAGCTTCGGCTGAAGGAATACAGGCTGTCAATCTTCTGGGTCAACGTCGGGGAATGAAACAAACCTGTAATAAATAACTTAAGCACCTACCGACTATAAATATCTTATTAGGGCTAATTACTTTCAAATACCACTGTAAGGAATAACTAGTCCTGAGATTTAATTTTTGACACGGCCGCTGTTTTTGCTGTGCAATTGGGGCAATGACAGGGAAATTGTGCAGCAGAACCAGCAGCCGTGTCAAAAATTAAATCTCAGGACTAGTTTTTTCCTTACAGTGTCACCCCCCCCCCCCCCCCCCCCCCGAGATCTGGCTAGCGACGCCCTTGCTCTTAACCTCCTTTTTTGTTGAATTCCAACTAGTAGTTCCTTACAAAACACATGTTTCAACTAGATGCTTTAACAGAAGTAAAAGTTTTATTTAGTGACGGGTTTCAAGGGAATCCAGTAGGTAGTTTACCCTGTTGCTCAGAATGGTTGGCTTGTATTGGTGCCTCGGAAAAGTCAGGTATGGGATCTAGCTAACTAATTACAGACTGACTGATACCTTCTTGTATAGGGTAAGCTAAAGATTTGCAGTTCTTCTCAACGGAAGACCCCCTCTGGATCTATGAAGATTGTGAACATTTCGAAGCAGTTTTTCCACTTACTCAACATGGTAGTGGAAGTGAAGATTGTTATCACCCGAACCATAGGGTCGAGTATTCCTTGCATTGGGAGCTTGCAGATTTGGGGTGAGCCTGCTCAAGAAAGCGAGCTAGCAAATGATCTAATAGCCAAGTGCGTTCTTGGAAATACAAGGGCTGATACATCAGAACTTAGTTCATTTGGCATTCTACCGACTGTAGCCGAACCTTCGGAGCAGTCTGAAGACATCCCTACTGAGTTTCTTGATGCCATTACATTTTCTGTTATGACTTTGCCTATGAGACTACCAAGTGGTAATGTGGTAGATCAGTCCACTATTGATAGGTTTGCAGATGAGCAGGCAATGTTGGGTAGAGGACTTTGTGACCCTTTTACTGGGGTGCCCTGTAATGACAAAGTGAAGCCATTTTTTGCAGCAGAATTGAAGATAAGGATAGATGAATTTATCCTTCATCAAAGGCAAAAGATCGGTGAATCTGATTTTGTGAGGAGCTCTGCCTCTAAAGAATTGCTAGATGCTGTATTAGCAAGACACAATAGGTCAGATCAGCATCTCTTCGGGGAGTCAAGTAAAGGACAAAGCAAAGAATCAGGTGATGGCCCCCATCAAAAGAGAAGAAAGATTGCAGTCCCAGAAGTTGCCTCAGTCAGTAACATCTTCAAAAGGTCAAGGAAAGAGGCCCCCTCAAAATTGCTCGGGAAGTTGTGTTTCTGCAAGTCTGCTGATCGTCTATATAGCCTAAGTTGTGACCACCAGTTGTGTAGGACATGTCTAGAAGGTAGCAGGCAAGAATCCGAGGTGATATGCACAGGTTGTGGTGTTAAAACGAGATTATGTGCAATAGTCAAACATCACAGTTGACTGGATATTGTTCATTCATGACATTCAGGTTAGCGAAGGACTGAAGGCTGTCTCTCAAACCTACACAAAGAACCCTACAAGGCCACAAAGACATTCACCAGCTTGATATTAAGGATGAGCGGAAAACGAAATTGACTGTTCAACAAGATCAGGAACAGCCGGAAAAACTTGAATTCGAAGGCTGTGCTGGTAATCTAGGAAAAAATAATGTATTGTTTTAAAACTTGATACTATTGATGTATTTCTATTAAATTCCACATGCAGGAAATGGTTCGTTTCGTTTGCCGGCGCGCATAACGTTTTGGGACCCAAAACGTTATGGGATGTTATGCCTGTAACCATCTATTTTCCATCCATTTGTCTATCTGTCAATCTTTAGCATACAACTCTCGAAGAGGTCGAGATATTTCAGTGAAGGATCCAAAGGGTAAAGTGAAAGTGAAGGTCCAGGTAAAATCGTGGTTGTGATATGTAACCCTATATTTCGGGGCGGGGGACTACGACTAAGGGACAAAAAAATAGTTTTTCAAGCTAATTTAGCAGTGGATCTAGGGGTAAGGAGGTTGCTGAATCCATATCTGAACTTACCACTGGACAAGTAGTTCGCCCGGTTTCCGGCGAAAACCGGACCTTTTGGTAAAAGTGAAAGCTATTCTGCAGAATACATCCGAATCCGTATCTTTTCCGTAGCTTAGTTTCTCGCCGGACAAGTAGTTCGACCGGAATCCGACAAGAAACAGAAATCTGGTAGAAGTGGGCCGTAACCCAGTGAAAATCACCACTTTATATAGTTTTTGAAATTTAGATATAATGAGCTACGTACTCGGGTTAACACGAAGGTCGGGAGCGCAGCTTAAAGGATCCTGTCTCACCTATAATACTAACGCAACCTAGAGACCCCAATTTCGTACGGTAAATTCTAACTCATCTATCAGAACCACGCTAATTTTCTCACTTAATATCTTTTGCTACATTAGACGTGTATCACGCTGTCGACGGTTGTCTGCGAGAAGTTTTTCCATTAGAAATTTTGTTATGTAAATTGTTTCCATGTTTTCGATACAAGTCAACGGGCCTCGAAAAGGCTTGAAAGAGCCAAAACCGTGGGTTATTTGTTGAAAGCACAGCCTAGTTTTAGAGTATTCAAATATTTTAACATACTGCAAGTTGAAGAGTAAACAGTGCGAGGGCCAGCGAGGGGTCCTTTAAAGAATCGCGCCTGGGAAAAGAATCTGCTCTTGAATGAAGCCAAGGTAGGTTTTAACATTTAGGAAAATTTAAATGCCCCGGATAAAATCGCATGGAAAGGTTGGGGTACGGTACGAAAAAAAGATACAGTGAACCGGGAAATACTAGTTGTTCTCGCCTCGAGTTGGTGTCCGATTAGAATCGGGCGGAAAACGATTACATGACCAAGGCTCAGTGCAGTACAGTACGTTTTACGTAGATGACCAAATATTTCCCTATGGGATAATCGGATCCCATCGAAAAATTTGCATTCCCCGTTAATTAATTTATTGGGGTTTTTTTCGCGCCGGGACACTGATTTTGTAAATGTTGTCTGTTAGCATGAGATAACTCTCGGGAGTTGTGTGGGGGGGGGGGGGGGGCTGGCACATATTTCTGAAAAGCTAATAAAACAGGGTTACGAGCTTATATGGCACTTGTTACGAGTAGGTGGTGCGAAGAATTAGACGAGAACGTCACAAAATACCGTCTTCAACCCCCTATAGGATCGGACCGATGATATCTAGTTTCACTCGAGTCTGAGCATTTCCCACATTGCCTCGGATCATCTAGGGCAAATGATTAACTTCCAATCCTAGAGCCACTCGTCTGGTCCCTAGGCGTGCCACACTATTTTCGGTACCCCCCCCCCCATCCAACTCCCCCCACACCGGCCGAATCTGGCTCGGACACGTAGAGCATCTTCTATAACCGACTATCAAGTTTCTCTCGATCCTATATATGTCATCAGGTCACATGCAGTCTCTACTTTCCAAGTTTCATTCAAAATCGCTCACTCGTTTGACCCCTATGCCCGCAACAAAGTTTTGGGGACTCCCCTTCTAACTCCTTCACTGTCCGAACACGACTCGGTCTAATAAAACTTCGCATGTCTGTCATCTTCTCTTCCCATCTATCAAGTTTGACTGGAAGTGGAGTATATATGCAAACTTCCTGTTCCCGCTTCATCATCCTATCTTGGCCGGATCCGGTCCGGATGCCAAATACCAAGTCTAGGCCGCATACATTCGGTACCGTACAACTTGCATCCCATTCGCCAATTCGTTTGGTATTTGTAAATTACACAAAGTTACCGGAACCCCCTCTCTCCCAACCATGGCCGCATGCAGTAGGACCCATGTTTTGCATAACTAGGCCATCAGTTCTTATCACCCATAAAGTTTGACTCGAATCGGACCAGCCCTTTGGACCCTACGAAATTCTGCGATTTCCGCATATCCTCTTCCCTTAACTCGGATCCTGAAGGAAAGTCTTCCTGGGGCGTTTATTCGGGCCCTTAAGTTTATTTGGTCGGGTCAGAGACCCTTTTTGATCTGAGCCAGGGTCAGTTGTGTGTCTCAACATGAAGAGAGACATTATCTTTGTAACATGGCGTCGAGGATCACTTTTCATGGATAGCAAAGGGCCCCTTTAGAAATTCAGGTGGGGGCACAACCCGAAGGAGCACAAAAAAAGAGAAGGAAGGGGAGAGGGTCAGCAAACACTAGTACCTTTTCCACTTTAACCCCAGCCTGTTTATTTTATAAAACGGTAATAAAAGTTCTTATTTATGTTAAACGTGGGTTGCAGCAAAGACTCCTGTTTCAGATAGATACTAGACCTACGTTGCCCGGGCAACGTGAAGTGTTGCGGCAACCTTTGTCCGGCTTCGCCGGCTAAAGTGTTGCGAGAGCAACACTTTGGTTTTGTTTCTTCGCTGTCGGTTAAATGCTGAAATTGTCAACTTATCGAAGCTTTTAAAACGGTATGTTCTAAAAAGAATAATCACATAATCAAAAGCTGTTCTTTAGCGTTGTAAAACCAACAACAAAACAATATCGGAAGAAGGCTATTTGTAACGTTTCAGGATTAAAATACCATAGATGACACTATTAATTATTACAAAACTACCTTATTGTTTTACATTACCGTATCGTTTGTACCCGTTGCGTAAACAGTTAATCCTAGGTTATAGCGATAGACCATCGATACAAACTTTCTTACTGTCATATTTACAGAAATCGAATACAATGTGCACCAATTTTCAAAAATTTCTAGCCCCTCGTGAACCGATCTTACTTACAAGTCCGTCTCCCGTGATTGACAATAAATTCACCGGAAACAAATAATGGATGCACCAGCTATCAAAAGTTGCAAACCCCTCATCGCTGAAGATGATTATAGCATAAAAGCCGATTATTACTTACAAGTCCCATGCATGTCTTACAATTGGGAACAAAATTGTTCTTACCATCGAATACACCTGAGACAAATAACAGGTATACCAACTAGCAAAAGCTGCAAACTCCTCGTTGCCGAAGATGATTATGAGCTAACAGTCGACTGTTGCTTACAGTCGAATATTGCTTACAAGTCCCTTACATGTCTCACAACTGGTATCGCCTATTTTTGGTTTCAGTGTGTACCTTACTCCTGAAGTTGTCAACCCCTTGAAACTTTCAAACTGGCTTATCTCATGAAGGATTTTTGTTCAGAAAATTTGATGGCATATATTTTGATCAGCTCTTCAAGGGCTATCGATTGCCCTAACCACAACAAAAGCATATCGGAAAAAGGGACTAAATTGACTTTGCAGTCAGTTGAACTTTATCCTTTTCAATCGTAGACATCGTGACGGATGAAAACTTGGAATAATATCCTATATAATCTAGTTGGTATTATAAAGCTATCCGTAACTTTTTAGGATTAAAATACCATAGATGACACTATTAATTATTACGAAACTACCTTGTTTTAAATTACAGTATCGTTTGTACCCGTTGCGTTAACAGTAAATCCTAGGTTACAGCGATAGACCAACGATACAAACTTTCTTACCGTCAGATTTATATAAATCGAATACAATGTGCAACAATTTGCACTAATTTCTAGCCCCTCGTGCACCGATTCTACTGACAAGTCCCTTTCCCGTGATAGACATCAAGTTCACCGGATAAAAATAATGAATGGGTATACCGACTAGCAAAAGTTGCAAACCCCTCATCGCTGAAGATTTGTGTAGCATAACAGCCGATTATTACTTACAAGTCCCTTGCATGTTTTACATTTGGGAACCAAATTGTTCATCAAATGACAGGTACGCCAACTAGCGAGAGCTGCAAACCCCTCATTGCCGAAGATGATTATGAGCTAACAGTTGCCTGTCGCGTACAAATCCCCTAAATGTCTCACAACTGGTATCGCCTATTTTTGGTTTCAGTGTGTACCTTACTACTGAAGTTGTCAACCCCTTGAAACTTTCAAACTGGTGTATCTCATAAAGGAATTTTTTTTACCAAAAAACGGATGTCATATACTTTGATCAGCTCATCAGCGGCTATCGATTGCCGTCGAAGTTGAACTTTATCCTTTTCAATCGTAGATATCGTGACGGATGAAAACTTGGAACAATATCTTATATAATCTAGTTGATATTATAAAGCTATCCGTAACTTTTCAGGATTAAAATACCATAGATGACACTATTAATTATTACAAAATTACCTTATTGTTTTACATTACCGTATCGTTTGTACCCGTTGCGTAAACAGTTAATCCTAGGTTATAGCGATAGACCATCGATACAAACTTTCTTACTGTCATATTTACAGAAATCGAATACAATGTGCACCAATTTTCAAAAATTTCTAGCCTCTCGTGAACCGATTCTTGCTTACAAGTCCGTCTCCCGTGATTGACATCAAATTCACCGGAAACAAATAATGGATATACCAGCTATCAAAAGTTGCAAGCCCCTCATCGCTGAAGATGATTATAGCATAAGCTTTTTAAACGGGATGTTCTAAAAAAAATAATCATATGATCAAAAGGTATTCTTCAGCGTTGTAAAAACAACAACAAAATAATATAGGAAGAAGGGACTAAATTAACTTTGCAGTCAGTTGTACTTTATCCTTTTCAATCGTAGACATCGTGACGGATGAAAACTTGGAACAATATCTTATATAATCTAGTTGGTAATAGAAAGCTATCCGTAACTTTTCAGGATTAAAATACTATAGATGACCCTATTAATTATTATGAAACTACCTCATTGCTTTACATTTTCGTTTGTATCCGTTGTGTAAACAGTTAATCCTCGGTTACATTGATAGACCATCGACACAAACTTTCTTACCGTCAGATTTATAGAAATCGAATACAATGTGCACCCATTTGCAAAAATTCCTAGCCCCTCGTGAACCGATTCCTACTTACAAGTCCCTCTCCCGTGATATACATTAAGTTAACCGGAAACAAATAATGGGTACACCAGGTAGCAAAAGCTGCAAACCCATCATCGCAGAAGATGATTGTAGCATAACAGCCGATTATTACTGACAAGTCCCTTGCATATCTTACCATTGGGAACCAAATTGTTCTTACCATCGAATACACCGGAAACAAATAACAGGTATACCAACAAGCAAAACCTGCAAACCCCTCATTACCGAAGATGATTATGGGCTAACAGTCGACTGTTGCTTAAAAGTCCCCTATATGTATCATAACTGGTATCGCCTATTTTTGGTTTCAATGTACCTTACTATGAAGTTGTCAACCCCTTTGAAATTTTCAAACTGGTGTATCTCATGAAGGAATTTTTGTACCAAAAAATGGATGGCATATACTTTGATCGGCTCATCAATGGCTATCGATTGCCGTCGAAAAAAAAATTCTACCTGTCTTAGTTCAAAAGTTGACTTTTTTGCCGTAGGCCAACTTTCTAACGTCACGACTTAGAAAGGAGCAAAGGATAAGCTCTAGTTTCTTTAGCAATGAGAGAACTTTTAAAGTTTAAGAGGCACATCTGATACCGTTACTCTACCACAAACCAAAGTGCAAAAAAAAAAAAATTATAAACTCAGCTGAAATCGTCGCAGACATGGACAGAAACAATAGATGGCAGCACTTTCGGACCCGTGGGAAAAAGCCACTTTTTTGTCTCTGTAGATTTTTCTATTTATCACTCAAAGAAGATATGTTGGCTGTGGGGCCGGGTAACTGCCGCATATATTTAACACTTATAGATTTTAGTCCATCTTCAATTTGAAACTGGTGCCTGCCTGCTTGCGTGCTAGAACGGAGCTTTCCACTCGAAAGCAGAAACATCTTTTGATGAAACGAAAGGTTCGCTACACAACTTCAGATAGTCCTCTCTGACATAGGCTATACAACTCCACTTCACTTCGCAAACCGTAGGCTCTGGCTCGATGACAAGCAAAAACCATCCTTATTGGCCCCAGGCAAGAGTTCTACGGAGCTTTCCAAAATGTAATGTCATATTCATCAATCCGGCCTAAGGTCCACACTTTCCGTAAAAACCGCACAGGTTAGACCCTTCTCAGTTACCAGGAATAAAATGAAATCGGAGTCATAGGAAAAAAAAAAAAAAAAAAAAAAACGAGGACAAAACCAAAGTGTTGCTCTCGCAACACAATTCTCGTCAAACTTGGTATGAGGATCCATATTTAGGGGTGGGGGAGAGGTTTCAGACTAAGGGACGAACAAAATGTTTTAAAAAGCCAATGAGAAAGTCGATCAAGGGGTAAGGATACATGCTGAATCCATGTGTGACAGTTGTTTTCTACCACGACAAATAGTTCGCCCGGAATCCGGCCAGAATTGGAAATTTTTTTAAAGTAAAAGTTTTATTTGAAGTTGATTAACTCGACCTAGGGACAAGAAGACAGGCTGAATCCATACACGGCAACTTTCTACCCGGGCGTATAATTCGCCCGGAATCCGTCCGAAACCGGCCAAAAAAATTTTTTTTATCTGGAGTAGACTACAGGTTCGATGTAGTGGTGAGGCATGCTGAATCCGTGGGCTATACGAAAATCATGTTCTCGCGGACAAACAGTTCGCCCGGAATGCAGCCGAAACCGGCAAATTTTAAAAAGTTTTTTTCTGGAGGTGATTAGAGGTTCGATATAGTGGTGAGGAATGCTGAATCCGTAGGCTATATGAAAATTATTTTCTCACGGACAAATAGTTCGACGGGAATCCGGCCAGACCTGAAATATATTCAGACAATGCATAAAACCATTGTTTGAATATGTGTTTCCCAGCCAGCTTGGGCTCGGGGAGTATTCACAATAACTGAAATATGTTAAAAGTTAAAGTTCATCTCAAGTTGATTAGCGGTTCCATACACTGAATTCATTTTCAGCTTTAGTTTTTTGCCGGATAAGTAGTCCACCCGGAATCCATATTTGGCTGAAATAAGGCAGGAAGTTTCGATGAATTTCGTTAAAGTAAATATGACGTATTGGGGGGGGGGGGGGTAAACACACAGGCTGAATCCATACCTGAACTTGGTTTTCTCAGATGACAAGCCATTGGCGTTAATCTCTTCGTTAATTTTAATAGCAGTAATGTACACGGAGTCTGGCGTAGACTGGATAAATACAAGATTCAATTGTCTGGATCGTGTATTAAATTTGTGGGATCCCATCGAAACCTTTGGCCTTGTTTTTGGGATGGTCATTTTATTCGAAAAGGGTCGGGTTGAAGCACCGTCATGTACCAGTTTTCAGTTTAATGTCCCAAACTGTCTGAAATGTGTAGTTACCACTGACCAAACACTGTGAGCTGATAAATGATATGATAGCTGGGCCTTACTTTCATTTGTGATACAAAAAGGCTTTGATCATCACCCGGTGATCGATCATAAAGAATTATGAAGCCTGTGGATAATATATTATGATATGTTATGCTATTTTTCATCCTTACTTAATTTATGGATGCTCCGTGTGGGCTAGCAATTTTGTATCTTGTTACAAGAAAGTTAAAAATCTACAGAACAGTGCTATCCGGGCAATCACATCGCATGACCCCAATAAGAATCACAGTGAACGTTTTAGATCTAATAAAATAATGGATGTCTCCACAATTAGAGACTACCAAGTTGCAGTTTTCACTTATAAGTATTTTAATGATCATTTAAATTCGTCTTTTCAGAATTTGTTTTCACAGAATCAGGATTTCCACAAGTATTCTACTCGGAATGCCCGTCAGTTGGCAAGTGCCCCTCGTAAAACAACTAGAGCTTCTTTCATAATAAGGCACTGTCTAGGGAACCGGGAGCCGTACTTTATGTCCCATGGGCTGCGGAGCCGGTAGTTCTCACGGAAACCAAACCATATGAGCTGCGATTCCGGGATCTGACGTCATTGACTAACGGAAACTTGTGTGTGCTTCCCGTTCCGGTAGTAAGTGGAAATAGCTCACGGCAACTTCATCGCACCAGCTTCTCGTCCGGTAGTCTCACGGTATTGTGTACTCAGAAGCTAGGAAGCCGGTAGTTCATACAGGAAACTATACAATTGGAGCTTGTGTTCCGGTAGTGTTTACGTGGAATATAGAACTCACGGAATAGTTTGGATGAAAGCTAGGATACCGGGGTTTTCACTGAATTGGAGAAAATAACATAGGACAAATTTTTACTACCAGAACCGATATATTGAGAGCTAAGGTACCGGTAGCAGTAACTATTTGATTGAAATTGACCAGCTCAAGGACACAGATGACTATGGGCTAAGGTTCCGGTTTTCTTCACGGGTTTCTTCACGGCGGCGTCACAGCGACATAGCTAATCATAGAGGTAACGAAACGTTATGTGGCGCAAAGCTACTAACCTCCGCTCGTTCGCAGCGAAAAAGTACAGAGACAAATTCAAAATAATAATTAATTTTTTTTTTATATACAGAGAAATATAAAAAAACAGTTGAAAAACAACAACAACTGGAATCAACTGTATTAAGCTGTGAACAGTTGATTACAGTAAAAACAGTTGGAACCAGTTGTTTATATCCAACTGTAAAAAGACAATTGTAAAAAAACAACTGCATAAAGATGGTTGTAAAATTCCAGTTGTTTTTTCAAGTCGGGTGAATAATACAGTTGTTTACATTTAAAAACAATTGGAACCAATTGTTTACATCCAACTGTAAAAAAGCAATTGTAAAAAAAACACTGGAATCAACTGTATTAAGCTGTGACCAGTTCTCTACAGTTGAAAACAGTTGGAACCAGTTCTTTATATCCAACTGTAAAAAGACAATTGTAAAAAAACAACTGCATAAAGATGGTTGTAAAATTACAGTTGTTTTTTTCAAGTCGCGTGAATAATACAATTGTTTACAGTTAAACACAGTTGGAACCGATTGTTAACATCCAACTGTAAAAAGACAATTGTAACAAAACAACTGGAATCAACTGTATTAAGCTGTGAACAGTTGTTTACACTTAAAACAGTTAGAACCAGTTGTTTACTGAAACTGTAAAAAAACAACTGGAATCGACTGTATGAACCTGTAAACAGTTGTTTACAGTTAAGAACAGTTGGAACCAGTTGTTTATATCCAACTGTAAAAAGACAATTGTAAAAAAAACAACTGCATAAAGATAGTTGTAAAATTCCAGTTGTTTTTACAAGTCGGGTGAATAATACAATTGTTTACAGTTAAAAACAATTGGAACCAATTGTTTACATCCAACTGTAAAAGACAATTGTAAAAAAACAACTGAAATCAACTGTATTAAGCTGTGACCAGTTGTCTACAGTTGAAAACAGTTGGAACCAGTTCTTTATATCCAACTGTAAAAAGACAATTGTAAAAAAACAACTGCATAAAGATGGTTGTAAAATTAGTTCTTTTTTTTCAAGTCGCGTGAATAATCCAATTGTTTATAGTTAAAAACAGTTGGAACCAATTGTCAACATCCAACTGTGAAAAGACAATTGTAAAAAAACAACTGGAATCAACTGTATTAAGCTGTGAACAGTTGTTTACACTTAAACACAGTTAGAACCAGTTGTTTACTGAAACTGTAAAAAGACAACTGTAAAAAAACAACTGGAATCAACTGTATGAACCTGTAAACAGTTGTTTACAGTGAAAAACAACTGGAACCAGCTGTTTAAATCCAACTGTAAAAAAACAGTTGTAAAATCACAACTGGAATCAACTGTATTAGGCTGTTAACAGCTGTTTACACTTGAATTCAACTGTAAACAGTCGTTAACAACTGTAAACAGCTTAATTATTTCCATACGGGTAGTGTCACAAATTAAAATTACAACTCACAGACGCCTGTCAATATGGACTTTTGACTCTGGTACAGCTCATGTATGAGTTTGTAATTTTGGCACTACCCGAACCCTAGCCCGCAGGAGTTGGGTTCCACGAGTTAAAAACATTCACTTCCGGTTTCCTAGTCTGCACTGACATGAGTCCGTGAGTTCAATTTTTTTTTTTTTTTTTGCACTACCGTACCGGAATAGCCCATCTGTGTCCGTGAGCTGGTATTTTTCATCAAATAGTTGTTGCTACCGGTACCTTAGCTCTCAATATATGGGTTCGGGTAGAAACAAAATTTCCCATGTTATTTTCTCTAAGTCAGTGAAAATCCCGGTATTCCACGTAGACACTGCCGGAACACAAGCTCCAATTGTACAGTTTCAGGTATGAACTACCGGCTCCCTAGCTTCTAAGTACACAATTCCGTGAGACTACCGGACGAGAAGCTGGTGTGATGAAGTTTCCGTCAGCTATTTCCACTTACTACCGGAACGGGAGCCAGCACATACAGGTTTCCGTTAGTCAATGACGTCAGATCCCGGAATCGCAGCTCATATGGTTTGGTTTCCGTGAGAACTACCGGTTCCGCAGCCCATGGGACATAAAGCACGGCTCCCGGTTCCCTAGACAGTGGGGGGGGGGGGGGAATTCAATACCTGAGGAGGTAAGGGCTGCGTCTACCCCTCCAGCTTTCAAGTCACAGGCAAAGTCCTTTTTAGGATCCCAAAACGTAAGTGGAGGGATACCTATGACATCGCCAGAGTTGTCCGTCCGTCTGTAAGCACGATAACTCTCGAAGGGAATGAGATATTTTGATGAAACTTGGTGTGAGAATTCGCTGGGTCGTCGGACCAGTCGAGTTCGTAGATGGGCTTTGTAGCCCTACATTTAGGGGTGGGGGGGGGGGGTCAAATAAAGGGGCAAACAAAATATTTTGAAACAGCTTATATGATAGTCGATTATGGGGTAAGAAGACATGCTGAGCACGATGGGGCACATTTTGTAATTGGACAAGTAGTTCGCCCGGATCTGGCCTAAAAGTAAAAGTTTTATTTGAAGTTGATTAGATGTTTGATTTAGGGGTAGGAAGACGGTGGTGAAAACAATTTTCTACCCGGACATGTAGTTCGCTCGAAATCCGGCCAAAACCGGAAAATTGTTGTAAGTTAAAGTTTTATTTCTAGTTGATTAGAGAACCGATTTAGAGGTAAGAAGAGATGCTGAATCCGTGTATGACAGTCATATAGTTCGACCGGAATCCGGCTGGAGTCGGAAATTTTTTTATAAGTAAATTTTTATTTGAAGTTGATTAGATAGTATCCTACCTTGCGATGACCGAAAGGCCGGGAAAACCCTCGAGCATGAGATGAGATTTCCGGTGCCCCTACAAGTATCGGATTCGGTCCTGGCTTGACATGGAACATCTGAGACGATAGCTCTTTCTACTTCCGAAGTTTCATTCAAATAATATCACACGTTAAGTTATGCATGCCCCCCCCCCCCCTCACGATGGTCGGATCTTACACACGAATATTCACAAGTCAGTCTATTCGTGTACCTGATGTGCCCTTGAACAGCACCGGATGTATGTGGCCTAGGTTCGTCATTTGGCGTCCGGACCGGATCCGTCCGCGACAGGACAAGGATGACGCGAAACCGAAAATTTGCATATATTCTCAGTTCGAGTCAAACTTGAAGGACGGGGAGAGATGTCAGAGACCGTATTTTGTGTCCGAGTCGCATTCGGCCACAAGGGATTACCCGATGCCACAAATTGCCTCGTTCGCGGAGGTCTAATGGATGCAGTGGTTTGAATTCGACTCGGGTAAGTAACGGAGACCATTATGCCCTAGACGAGGGCCCGGGTCTGATATGAGAACATTGGGGTGGGGGGCTACCCGAGTTTCTCAGTAAATCCTTAGAAACAGGTGAAACTTGATTACTGGCAAGAAAAACGGCTTTGGAAAAACCATTTGTGGCCTAACAGGATTTGGATGCGGCAGGGGTTGGAGGGGGGGGGGACACACAAAGGTTTCAAAAATTCGTACCAAGCGTTGTCTGGCGTAGTATTCTTGTTTTACATGCTATTGAACTCCTGACAAGTGTGAACATTTAGTATTGCTTCACCTATTCACGCACGTTGAACCGAAGAACTCCTGACCCCTCGCTTGAACAGTGAGACGCCATACTGACTACTAAACCATCTATGGGTTTCTGTTTCGACCTGGTTAGGACAAAAACATAATTTCTGTCTCAGTCGTATAAAAGTTTTAATCATTGTAAATTAAAGTACAATACAAAAGTCGGCTCCACTCAATCAAATGAAAAATGCTATTCTGAGACGCACGAATTGTGACGAACGCTGTAGCTTAATATGGTCGGGGGCGATCACGGCCTCGGTCCCTGGAAAATAATGTTTTCGTTAGTCGTTGTTTCCCTTTTTTACCTAAAATACTAACGCAACCTACTTCCGTAACCACTCCATAAACTTATAAACCCGCCCAATTTCGTACGGTACATTCTAAACCCTCCAACAAAACCACGCTGATTTTCTCACTTGCCGTGTCTTTTTCCATCAGAAAAAAAGATTATGTAAATTGTTTGCCTATTGTCGATCTCAAATAAAAGGCTTAAAACAGCTAAAAGTGGGTAGTTTCTCGAAAGAACGGCCTACTTTTTAAGCATTCATACATTTTAAAATACTTTAAATTGAAGAGAAAATAGTGCGAGGGGTCCTTTAACCACCCTTTAGCACAAGCACATTCTATACTTGGCAAGCAACCAAAGTATTAAAGCTAGGATCCAGGACATGACAATACCGCAGCAGGCAACTTAGTTGAGTGGTGTTGAACAAATTAGCCACTTATATTATTTCAATGTTTACGAACTTCTGGGACGTGTTACGGGTTACGTTCTTGGTCGCCGAAAGTATATTCGAGCGGACTACCCCTTCCTGCAGCCAGTCAGAGATGGGCGAATCCGGATTCGGCTTTGAATCCAGGATTTGTTATTTTGTTCGGATTCGATCTGATTGTCAGGGTGGATTCCGACTCGGATTCTAAAGCTATGAATCTTACGAATCGGCTCAAATTGATGAGCCACCTGGTTGCAAGAGGAAACCCATCCTATAACAAATACACTGATAACCTAGAAAGATGGCTTCATCGCCAAATTAACCGTCTCATTTGCCCGAGGCGCCAGCACTTTTTGTCACCCCGGATTTTTAAACTAAGACCTATGTACATGATTTAAATTTGTGGGTAAGATCCGATTCGTATCCGGAATGGTGGATTCGGTCTCGTACATAGCCCTGGATTCGGATTCGAATTCTTTCATGATTGGATTCGCCCATCTCTGTACCCAGTTTGACGGAAAGACAATTTACACCAAGCAATTGCGAATCTAGGGATGCGGTGCTACTTTCCAACATGCATCCGAATTCCTGTTACATACAAGAAACGGGAAAGACCGTAGCATCACGACTTTCAACCAACGAATTTGAACTAAACGAAAGAGTTACTTACCCTCCACGCATAGGTCCACCTCTATCTCCACCACGTCCACGGCCACCTCGGTCTCCGCCACGGCCTCGCCCACCCCGGTCACCACCACGTCCGCCGAAGCCACCGCCACGACCACCATATCCGCTATCACGGCCCCCGCCGTATCCGCCATCTGAGGAAGAGTCAGGACGTTAGAACTTTTCCTACATGGAGCTCAAACGTCAGCTAAATATTCAGTATTGACTTTGATTTTCCCTTCAAATACTTTACTTGTACGACAACAAGTATAACCCTCGGAGACCAAGTATAACCTCTCGAGGTAAGCCACTGGCGTCACCTACCCTCGCTAGTTTCTTAATATTAGTGAGCCTAGAATGTTAGCTCGTCCTTGGAAAGGTAAAAATAATTTAACAGTCTCTTATTCTGCATTTTATAATATATCAAGCTAGAGGAATTATAAGCTTCTAAAATTCACAACTTTCTCCATTGTTTCATTTTGCTCTTACGGAACTTATAGCGTATTAGATAGTGCAAAACAGATACGTCAACTGAATTTTATTAGAGCTATATTTCGGCCCTTCTTGGCAAGGGTCCCCTTCAAACTCCAAGCCGCTTAAGTTGGGAAAACGAGCTTGTGGGAAACACTTTTTCGCGCTTTTTCGGTCGCGCCGAGTTTTGCCCGTAACGATGCAAACTTTGCCGGAATCTTCAATGCTCGCTGACAACTTGGCACACAAAGGGGTAACACGAGAATCTTCTGCTTTTGCTTCTTTTCTTGTTTTCGCCTTCCCACTTTTGGACCACGGCGTGCTCACTTTTCAAATGTTTTGCGCTCAGCCACCACGTCGGACGACCATATTTTCGAAAAATATTTTATCTGATCCATTTCATAGCGAAAAGACATTTCTACTAAGAGTTGAACAACTAAAATTCCTAGAAGTTTCTAACATAATCACAACCTGCGACGGAGGAAATCCTCCAAATAGCCTACTCCCTGCTGAGAACGTCGAAAATTCAACAATACCCGGCATCATCTGAAAAAGCGATATACCACTTTGGAATTTTCTTTTTTCTGCATCGGATAATCTCCTACTCAGGGGAAGGGGCTTGTAATAAAATAAAGTAAGGTTTTACCTGAGTCTCCTCCTGGTCCCTTGGAAGTTTGGCATTTATTACAGGCGTCCCTCCAGGCGAAGTTGTTATTTCCGCATGAGGGGTTTGAGCAGATCCAGTCTCCAGCCCTCGGGGTTCCTCCCTGAGGAGGGGGTCCACCACCACGGCCGCCACGATCACCACCACGGTCACCGCCGCGGTCACCACGACCACCTCTCATCCCACCACCTAAAAGAAAGGCTCATCAATGAAATGGATCCATAATTCCTGTGTCTGGCTGGTAAATGGGAAGTCCAGTTTTAAGTGCAAATACTTCTAGCGAGTCCTACCGTGTCAAACAGAATTTTTAGTATGTTCATATGCAAAGAACATCGAATATCATCATGGAAGATAAAATAACCTGAATGCTGCCTGTTTTCAACTAAACTGGCATGTGAGGACTTAAGACGACTTTCAAGAGACTGGTCACCCTTGACTATAAAGACCTTGGAAGATTGTATTTGGGTGGTTTGAGTTGTATTTGAGTATTTTTTTCAAGGCTATGAAGAATCGTGCGTTTTAGACAAACTTGTGATTTCCCAAAACTTCGGACGCTATTAGAGAGGGCTACCTATTTATGCGGTTGACATGTCGGTCAGAGCCATCTTGCTACATCAGCAAGCATTAGGAAAGAGGCTCTAAACAGCTGGACAGCCCCGACATTCATTCTTCTCAGCCCATATGCACCTCCATCCTTGTCACCGCTCCTTGCGCACCAGTAGAACTGGTACGGTTTGGGGCTACAAGTCGGAACTAGTGTGCTGGGCAACGACAAATATTTATTTCAGGTCTGGACGAAATTCTGTTTTAAGATTCACTCATTGATTTTTACGTAAATCAAGTAGTGAAGATGAATTGCTAAGTCCGTTAATCAGCAACGGATGTCATTGAAGTGTCGAAGTTAAAACCGGGTGCACCGGGCAAACAGCCCGGTCGAGCCTCCACAGATGTGCTACCGCTTAAAATGTACACAAAAATGTGTTACCATTTTGAAGTTTTTTGCTACAACTAATCAAATGACAAAGTAGTCTCAGAATCTTTTTTTTGTTTTTTTTTGTACGGAATTCCTCTTTCTTTATATGCATTCCCGGCGAACTCTTCATGTTGTCCGCGACAAGTTTTTCCACCCGAATAACCGGCTATGTAAATTTTTTCCCTGTTTTCGCTTTAAGTCAACGGGTCTAGGAAAAGGCGCAAAACAGCGAAAACCGTGGCTTATTTGTTGAAGCACATCCTAGATATAAGGTATTCAAATATTTGAAAGTACTGTAAGCTGAAAATTAAATAGTGCGAAGGATTCTTTCAACGAATATCTCATCAGCTTAGTCTGTTTATCTTTTTTTTTTACTTTCAGTGATGTTTTTAAACATGTGGCAGCTGATACGGCTTCGTATCAGCCTCTCTCGAGGATGATACGATATCACACCGACCTCCACAACAGCATCTGTCATAATATAGCTTCCTGTGGGAAATAAGAAGATATGTACTGCTTACCTGTTAGATAAAAGTTATTGTCGAAGATTTTGTTTTAAGAATATATATTTTATGTTCTTTTTCGAGAAAAAAGAGGGAGAAAGGGTTATAATTTCCTCATCTTCCTCGGGAACTCTGTTCTTGTCAAATTCGGAGCCGTGCTTGATACTGCCAACGACAAAGACAGTCTCCGACTTTCTGGACTGACAAATTCCGACTAATTTCACGTGCATATGCTCCCAACGGGTGTTCACGTATCATGCTACTGATGCGTAAAACTGGTTATCTCAATCTTCCCTAGTTTAGTTAGAAGTCAATACGTGTGGGAAAAGGCTTGATAATTTGTCAAATCGAGCCTAGTTTTACAGTGATCAGATAGTGTTACATACTGGAACATAAACAGTATGAAGTGTGAGGCGTGCTTTAATTTAAAATGATCTCCAACTTTTCGCTTACCAAATCCACCACGTCCACCTCGGTCTCCACCACCACCACGTCCACCTCGGCCAGGGGCTGCACCGGTGTCCCATTGGTTGGCTTTACGTGTGGCTAGTGACACGCTAAGCTTGTGGCCCTTGAAGTCCTGGTCTAAAAAGAAGGGTCTTTTAAATCTTCAATAAACCTAGTTCTATAAATATTCCGTGAATTTTAGCTTTTAGCTGCATTATATATTCAAATAATGCATAAAAAGGATCCATCAGCTAAGATCCTTCAGCAGCGATACTTCCGCCCTTCTTGGCAAGGGCTTGGATAATATCGCGGCTAAAGCATCGTAGCTGACGTATTCGTTTTATCAAGAACAAATAAGAGCAAGAACTGCTGTCTCCCTATATCTGTCACACAACCAAGCTGAGACGAGTCGACTCCCGACGCAAACGAGCGGAGGTGGATCTTACCCGGGACATCAAAAGTCGTTACCTCTACAGAGAAGGTGTAACGCAGTAAACCACTGAGGAAGAAAAATCGAATGGAGGCAGCAGTGATAAGCCTGTTCACACTGGGCTGGGCGGGCGCTGAAACAGCGGTTGCCGGCTCATTGATTCAGACAAGCTTTCGGGGGTTGACAAGAAAATTCCTAAGAATATCAAAATATACAGAAACTGCCATTTGATGCAAATCAGATTTTACAAATGCGTCAAATTTAGTTAAAAGTACGATAAACTGTATATATATCTTATTGAAAAACCCAAAGGCCGTATACAGGTAACGTTAGATATATGGTAACGTAAATTGTATCTTTTCGGGGTCAATTCAATTAAGTAGTGTCAATATCCAGAACAAGAAGAGATAAATTTCAGTCCAGGTATTTGCTCTCATATGAGAATATCAGATGAAAACAGGCAGATTCTTTAAAAAAAAAAAAGGCCGTGTTTCAGGTTTAATAGGCTAAGTGGAAATGAACAAATATTACGCAGATGGAATAGGCTTCTACTCTGACAAACTAACCAGAAACGTACTAGGACTTCTATGTGGGTCCTAGACAAACTAGAACCCATGTGGCAAGGCCTCAGTACGAAAACCAAAGACTTTCTTTGATGGGAAAATACACCGTTGACATCGAATTATTTGTAATTAGTGAACTAAAAGACAAACGAGACAGACCAAGTTCAGGTGAACTTTTGTCTTTCGATTAACTACTGAATCGAAATCTAACTCACTAAATTGAAATGTATACAATTATACATTTCGGAAAAAAAGAAGAAAAAACACAAAATATACACTCACCTACTGGTATTATTTTGACTATTCCATGCTATTCTACCATTTCGGTAATTTCAGTAATCCTCGAAAGCCTTAATTACGTTACTCTTAGTTTACACTCGTCTGACAAAGTTAATACTACAGATGTTGAAACTCAATGGGTCATGACTTCAGGGAGTGTGCTTCAAATCCCGGTTTGCATTGTATGGTTCTCCCGAGAGACATAAAAAGGGAATGTCACAAGGGATTAAATCTTTATACGTATGGTCATGGTGTAACAAAAGCGACTATGAATGACCATCGTCAAGTTCGCTTTTTGTTTTTCGCATCACTAATATTCACTAATCAGACGCCAGCGTCTACTCAAACAAAATCAACGCTGTTTCCTTCCCGTGTGAACAGGCCAGAACATCCGCCTCGCTAGTGGCTACGTTGTTTTCTTCGTAAATGACTTAACGGCGGAGAGTCGGAGACCAACGAGTATACACGGGCGACCAAGAAATGGGTCCACCTCCGCTCATTGGTGTCGGAACATTTATAGTCGGTGGATGGACGAGAGACCATTGTTCTTACTCGTTATTTGTTCTTGGTTTTATGCAATATTTGAATGTGTAACTTAAATTTCTTTCTTGTGTGTGCGTATTTACAGAGGAATGACCCGTTTATATTATCGGTGTTTGAAATTTGGCCGAGCTAACGAGCTCGTATCCCTCCCGGCACCCAGTGATCAAAATATATTGTCACGAAGTATTCTAGAAATTAAAGAACCTGAACCATATAACCTTAGTTCTGTTTTGGTGCAGCTTTAATCTCATCGACACCGAAATCTTCGCCAGCAATACAGTTGCCATCAAACCACAAATCGGGTTTGGAAATGATGCACACCTTGAATTACCTTCGGGGGATCTTGTCTTATATTTGTGCTATGTAGTATGTGTAGTACTAATAAATGAATCAAGACATAAAAGTCATCGACACCTGAACAGGCTGCGGCAGGAAACAGTAACAGCACGGGGTAGCGTTCCAGTGAAGTTATTACAAGTTACGATGATAAGAGAGGGGCGAGCGCCGTATTGCAGTAGTTATCACGCTCTCCGGAACGAAAATAATAACAACGCGAACATACGCCAAAAAAAGGTGGGAGGATCAAATTTACTTATCACGGCGGGCTCTGGAACGGCAATAACAAAAATAGTAACGATCGTAACTAATAATAAGTTGCTGGAACTCTACCCGGATGTTGAACCCTTCAAGCAAATAATTCTCCTTTCCGTCGATCATGCCAAGTCTTCTTTTCTTGGCAAAATATTTTTAGAAAGACGGTATTTCATAGGGTTAAAAGGAAATAGCAAGCAGGTTTCGAGTCTAGAATATGAGTGCCCGCCTGGGATCAAGTTCGATTATCTCTCCAGACTCTCCTTGATGGGATTTTCTAACAATAGAAAATACCTGACGTAAAAATGGCGATCTTTTTTGTATCTAATGGTTTGGGGATTGAATGAAAGAAACAAAATATGTTCAGTTCAGCGACTGCAGAAGCCATATACACAACTACAGATATCAGTACAGATTGTCATCAAACCACGAATCAGGTTGGGGATAAGTGCCCGCCTGGGATTAAGTTCGATTATCTCTCTAGCCTTTCCTTGATGGGATTTTCTAACAATAGAGAATACCTGACGTAGAAAAGGCATTATTTTATAATACAGTTTTTTGGGGTGAAGTTATTAACAGAATCTGAGCAATCAATACGGTTGTCATCAAACCACGAATCAGGTTAGGGAGGAGTGCCCGCCTGGGATTAAGTTAGATTATCTCTCTAGCCTCTCCTTGATGGAATTTTCTAACAATAGAAAATACCTGACGTAAAAAAGGCGATCTTTTTTGTATCGAATGGTTTGGGGATTGAACGAAAGAAACATGTTCAGTTCAGCGACTGAAGAAGCCATAAACACAACTACAGATATCAGTACAGATTGTCATCAAACCACGAATCAGGTTGGGGATGAGTGCCCGCCTGGGATTAAGTTCGATTATCACTCCAGCCTTTCCTTGATGGGATTTTCTAACAATAGAGAATACCTGACGTAGAAAAGGCATTATTTTTATAATACAGTGCTATTAACAGAATCTGAGCAATCAATACGGTTGTCATCAAACCACGAATCAGGTTAGGGAGGAGTGCCCGCCTGGGATTAAGTTCGATTATCTCTCTAGCCTTTCCTTGATGGGATTTTCTAACAATAGATAATACCTGACGTAGAAAAGGCGGTATTTTTTTTATCTAGTGGTTTGGGGACTGAATGAAAGAAACAAATTATGTTCAGTTCAGCGACTGCAGAAGCCATAAGCACAACTACAAATATCGGTCCAGGTTGTCATCAAACCACGAATCAGGTTGGGGATAAGTGCCCGCCTGGGATTAAGTTCGATTATCTCTCTAGCCTTTCCTTGATGGGATTTTCTAACAATAGATAATACCTGACGTAGAAAAGGCGTTTTTTTTTATGTTCAGTTCAGCGACTGCAGAAGCCATAAGCACAACTACAAATATCGGTCCAGGTTGTCATCAAACCACGAATCAGGTTGGGGTTAAGTGCCCGCCTGGGATTAAGTTCGATTTTCCCTCTAACAATAGAAAAATACCTGACGTAGAAAAGGCAACTTTATTCGAAGATGTACTCTTTATCGTCAATAAATCATGCGTGAATAATTCTCTAAGTGTTTTAAACTGGTTTGGACTTCCGCTGTTATTTTATCAGGGTAAAATAAAATGAATTTGAATTTACGGACGGAAGCAGCGATTAGCTGATGTCTAAGAAAGGCATGAATAACTTACTGTGGAACCAGTTGATGGCAGCACTGGCGGCGTTCTCATCTTCATACGTAATAGTAGCTTCTCCCTTGTTTGCACCTGACATTTTGTCTTTAAACATCCAAATCTTTGGTCCATTGGTCTTACGATCGGTCTAAAAATAAAACAATGTCTCATTTGAAGGTAGTCTTTTTCACCAGTTGAGAAAGATGGTCTATTCTTTACCCCAGAAACGATAGCTCGATCTCTCGAGCGGGTACAAAAGCAGGTTCTTCTACAACAACCAACGCCTCCAAGCTTCTCTTCTTATTTTAAATGACGGGGTTCCTTCAGGCGAAAAAATACCCTGGACACTTGATAGTATATCTTTGTAATATGATAATTTATGTATTCAGCAGCCACCACGCCGCCTCATCGAACATTGAGAAAGAGGTCCTAAACGGCAGTGCAGCTGTTGTATTTTGATCTTCTTCCATAAGCACAGTCTGCCCTGTCATCGTGACCCATACCTACAACCCGAAGGCTGAAAGTATGCATCACTACAAGTAAACACTAGCGTGCTGGAAGGACCATATAATTCTCGTGAACCGACCCCAGTTTTTATTTCCTTTTGCCTTACTTTAACATCTAACATGGCAAGTTATCCCTTAAATCTTCCTACTCCAATTTTTTTGCATTTCAATTTCCACTAGAAGTGGTGTTCGTCGAATTACTCAGCTGCAATTCTCAAAGGACACCTCTTGTATATTCTACCCTGTACTTTATCCTTACCCCCTTACAGAATTCTACTTCTAAAACCCTTACCTTTCCCCACCGCTATTTTGTACCTACGACTTTTTAGCGCTTTTTCGGCAAAGCCAAACATCTTCCAAGCCAAAACTCACCGATAGCTTCCAAGGTCAACCGACTGCATTTTCAAACTAAAGGATATGCGAAGCCTACAAGTTTTAGTCGTGCTTTTTGCCAACAGAGATCAAAGGCCTCTGTCCTTTCTGCTGATGTTGCCGTTTTCGGGTAATGATGAGTCCGGCACCGTTCTCCAAAGCAGATTGGTCTCAAACAGCGTTGCCACGTCAAAAATATTTAGACAGTGACTTTAGGCCAAAAACAGAGAGTGAATTCGGAGTTAAGTTTATTTTCATAAACTGTTCACTTTTGGTCGGAATCGCCTCTGTAAAAACGACAAATCTTAATTTTACTTTCATGAGAAAACTTAAAGTAGTCACTAACGGTCGGAATCCCTGCTGCAAAAATTACAACATTTTGTCATTTTCTGAAATGATTTTTTGATTGACGGTGATTATTTGTCCTACGTAGGACAAAAAGTGACAAGCAAAACAGAGTGACAATTCACACTATCGTGCGACATGTGGTCAGTGCTTGTTGCCAAAAACAAAATCTCTAGATTCAACCAAGCAAGTTGTATTTTGATCAACATTATTTCCCTGCCATCTAGTAAGAGGTAAGCTTTCATAAGATGCAAATACGACGAGTTTTCAGACCCTACCTTGATCACGCCGATCTGTCCAAAATGAGAGGCCAATTCCTCTTCAGACGTCATTGATGGAAATCCGGAGACGAACACCGAATCTGTCATCGTGATTTTGTCCCCAACGTCCGGTGTGCCTCCATATCCGCCACCGCCTCCGGAGCTGAAGCCGCTATCGCCACCATAGCCACCACCTCGTGGTGCACCGCGTCCACCGGCACTACCACCTGGGAAAAATAGTTGATAAAGGAAGGATGAAACATGGTGGTGGCCTGAAGAGGAATGTGTAGAGCGTGTTCCACCTTACCTACTGTAGTTACTACGCGTGACCTCTCGATTGTGGCTTTTTACCGTCAAGGCTGGAAATATGTTTCTATTTTCCAGCAGAATATCATGCCACTGGCGAATCCGACCTTTCAGATTACAGAAATGCGTAGTTACCACGGTTACTGCCTCCCGAGCATGGTAAGCCAATATTTGGTAATTCAAGAAGGATGGAACGTCCTGCGTCTGGTCAGCTTAGTAACTGATTTTGAGGTCGGAACAAAAATGGGAACTGATAGTTACTATTGTTGGAAGGGTGGAACACGCTCTCAGGAACGTTCAACGCCTCAGCATCGTATGGGTTGGGATCTTTTTACTTGTCAACAGCGGGATCGCACCTAAAGTATAACGAAAACAGACGGGGTATGGTGGTATCTAATCATATTAGTCGACTGTTGCCATTTCGAGTCGAACCTAGCTCTCTTATGGTCAGTTTTGTCAAGTCCGTTTTCCTTGCATAGGGAGCAATACCTCTCCTCAGTATTTAGTCTCTTATCGAGAAGGGACCGAGAGTTCGTTTGCGTGTTTTGTTTAGAACTTGAACGAATTGGTGAAAATTCGTTGCGAACCGTTAACACTCTTCAACTACATATTCGTAAACCTTAAGTCATGACTCCAGACTCTTTATTACCTTCCGAACGAGCGCGTAACATATTGTAACTCTTAACCCATCAGACATAATTGTATGTAACCATGTAGTCTATTTCTAATCCTTCACGGACTAGCAACTATTTTTTCGTGGTTTACTTAACACATCACTGAAACACAAAGTTGTGTTTCTAACCATTCCGTTCCTTTTTGTAGGAACAAAATGACCTCGCAGACCGCAGTACACCGGTGGCCAGGTCTTAATCGATTACACTCTCAGAAGTTTCGGAACAGAAGACACAAGGATGCACTGTTTCAACAGACATCACTTGGGATATAATCTGTTGTGATTTCGAACACATTATGGATGAAATGTTATGCACAACAATCATTACCGAAGAGACGATAAATGCCAAAAACGCATCCGCTTACTTTTTTGTTCGTCTATACACACTGTCTTCAAGATATCGGCGTTTAGGCATTTGTTGACTCTTCCGCAATGCTTGCAGCATTGCTATGCAAAAGGACTTATCGTACATTGCTAAATACCGCGTGTACAACCTGGAACCTATGTGAAGCCCAACTGATTTACCTTCACAAAGTAATCAAAACCACAATAGGCTGACGTCGCGGCTAATACACCACGAACATAGTAACGGAAGACCGAATTTTGAACACTGGTCATGTAGTCGCGAACATACCCATGAACCAAATGGCGACATTCGTCCAATGGCTGATGCCCACTAAAGGACAAGTTATCGCAATACCTTACTTGAACCTCAACACTTACTAGCCGACCTCATAGAAAAAACTAGAAACTAGAAAAGTTGTATAAAAATAGCCACAAGGTGACACTGTATCTTTACCTCGGCTATAACCACCGCCTCTTCCACCACTGTAGACACACATGGAAAAGATAACCATTTCAATTGCTGTTTTCTTCAAAATAGGCTACGCTTGACGAAATGGGCTGTCAATAGGTCTTGTCAGTCGGTCCGTACTTGATGTCCAATGTCCAGTAGCCCTGTATTTTTATGTTGCCGTTGGCGAGGATTTCCCATTCCTGTTCCTGTGCTTTCTGATATGCTAGCTGTAGTAATATATTAGCTCTTGCTTACATGCTAACCTCCCCTATTTGGATACAGACAGTTATCGGCATTTATTCTTGAACCCTCAAGTTCCCGAAGTAGGATTGATTGATATTTGGCATTTTTGAACTTGCAGTTTCGGTGGGTTTGTGGGGCGGGTCCCTGTCTAGTGGTGATTCATGGACTTATTATTATTTATTTATATCATTAGTTATATGTCAAATAGGTTTGTTCTGTACTGTAACAAGTTTTTGTCAACCGACCTTGTGTCCCCGTCTTGACCATGTATTTATTATCATTTTATACAGGCGTGTAATTAAAACCTAGAACTGCCGAAAATGTTAGTGATCTCTAACGCAGTATCAACTATTCTTACTATTGTAGCTTTTTCCTTTGCATTCGACCTTTATCATCCGGGTTTGACAACCCGTTTATTTTCAATAGTGGGAAATTAAACCTCGAACTTCCGTCAATCGACATGACGGCTTTAAGATTTATCACACTCTTTACTTGTGGGTTCCTTAATGGTTGCAAAAACAGTAGATTTGTTTGCAGACCCAGATTTTACCATTTTTAACTCTCACGCTGAAGCACTCGAACTGTGACTCTTAACACAGGCAACGACCAAATACCTAGTCGGTTCACGCTCAGATATTGACTGAATGGTGAACTTCCGAAAACTCTCATCCTAACATCGTGACCATCACTTGGACGTAACACTTTAGGCCACTGTTTAAGTTCACATCCCTTGACTATCTGTACCAACACTTCCCAGAATTGCCGATTCATATATTTTTTCCCGCGTATTTCTGAAAAATTGTTTGTTTGGTCAGTATACTGTCGGACGTTATCGGCAGACTACCCTTCCGGGGTACCTTGGTACCATTTCATACTCAGTTCAAACCTGCTAACGAGACATAGAAGATAGATTAGTTTCAATAAACACTTGGACGAAACCTCTGAATAATACTAGCATGATAATTTAAACACTTGTTGGATCATAAGGAGTGTTCTCGCCGTTCCCGAGGATCCTCGGAGAATCAGGGGGAATGGCGAGAATCCAGTCACTCCACACGCACTCCGCGTATGGAAAACAACGAGAACACGGGAAATGTTTCTAAAATGGATTTGTTCAAAAAAAATATCCAGTTCACAAAATTAGCCTGAATACACTTTATTCTTGGTATTGTTTATTCTGATAGTTTTTAATGAACTTCAGATTGCACCAACGCCAGCAAAACTGATTGCCTTCCGAATCTGCAATCCAGTCTTTTTTATGAGTGATAATAATCGGAGCATTCCCCGTTCTTGGGGACTCAAAAGAATATGGGGAGTGATTCCCTGGGACGGACAAAACGCAGGGAATTCCTCAAATGGGAGTCCACGGGGAACGGCGAGAATAGGCCTATATGTTTCCTCCCCACAAGTTTGTCTACTTACGACAAGGTTTCGATGCCAGACGTATGAGATGGAAGTGGGGAACATGCCCAGTTATACCCAAGAGACACAGGTAATACAACTACAACGACCAAATACAAATATTCTATTTCCTTCAAGGAACTTCTTCTCTCTTCGGAACACTATCGCCATTTAGGTATTTTTACAAGTTTTGAGCGACTACGGCACACCGAAGATATTCTAAAAATATTCAGTGGAAGACGTGAGTGATCAATGTGAGCACATACTCAGTTTGGTCAACAAATCTTGCCGGAAATTGAAGTCCAGACCAATCTTTACCTCAGAATGTGAGCTTGCATACAACAATTCTTAGCTCGACAACTAAAACCATTCACAAATGACGCCTTAGGGAAACTTCGGGTAATATTAGAGGAAGCCATCTAGTATGAAGACTACCAAGATAACATTTTCTTCACTCGCTTCTCCCGTCAGGATGCAAATTACAGCAACAACCTGTAGTACATTTGATTTAGAATGGTTTCGCAAACAAATTTATGTCTTTTATGTCCCTATGCTTCAAAACCAAATGCTTAATCTGCTTTTACTCCGTCCTCAATAAAATACTTTTTAGACACTGAAAGGAAAGGCTTACGTAGGTAAAAGGGCAAAAACTACTACACGCAAGACACGGTGAACAAAGCTTCTTGCATCGATGAACCAAGGAATAAAAAAAGTAAAGAAGCTTCTTACCCATAGCTGTCGCGGTCTCCGGATCCATATCCGCCACCTGCTCCACCACGAGCTCCATAGGTGGAGCCCTGGTCGTAGCCACCAGTTGTTGCACCATACCCAGCAGACTGGGCTGGAGGTTGGCTGTAGGACTGTTGTCCATACTGGCTTGCAGACTGGTCATAGCCTGCAAGATTTGCATATTTCCAAGCCTTTGCCAACCCATGTTCCTTTACAAGTTATCTCACAAAAGAAACTATCGTCTTCTAGGGCCAATATTGCCCTTATATAACACCTACAAGAGCAAAGTGGAGCTCTCTACAAATTAATTGAACTATGATCTATCTAACCAAAAAGGATCCTTCAAGGTCATGCTGGACAGTGACAATAAATAAGGACGACAGTGAGGATGAGCACTTGCACCAGCTCTCGTCAAGGCGACCACCGCTAACTGACCATGGCACTTTCGGCATTAAGATCACAAAGGCTACTTGGGCCATGGAGTCCAATACCCTATCTGTTTGGTTTAAAAGACCCATCGTGTCTAAAATGGCGATGCAACCTACTACAGACACTGCATTCAATAATTATTAAGCCCCTTAAGCCTTCTTAAGCCCCCCACCCGCCAACAATAGCTAACTCACCTTTGCACTTGTCACAATTGCAAAGTTTTCAATGCGCATTGTCCACCCCGACGAGTGTTTGTGGATCACTGTACTGATGCATAGAAACGGTTATCTGTATTTTGCCAAAGTTTTGCTGGAAGTCAATGGGCCTTATAAAAGGCAAGAAACAGCCAAATCCGTCGATAATTTGTTAACAGCAGAGCCTAGTTTTAAAGTATACAACTGCTTTGAAGACTGGAACATGAAAAAGAAATAGTGCGAGGTGTGCTTCGCCGGCTCTTAAACAAAAAGAATCAGCAGTAGTCTCTACAAGAAGCCAACAACTGATCGAGCATCTATTAAATACAAGAAAACAGAAAGAAAGCAAAACTTACCCCCATAACCAGCAGCGGCAGGTGCTGGTGGTGCACCATAGGCTGATGCCTCTGGAGCCTGTCCATACTGTTGCTGTGGATATCCAGTCTGCTGTGCTGCACCATACTGGTCATAGCCTGCAGCAGATGCTCCGTAGCCACCATATCCACCATATGCTAAACAAAAGACAATTGGTATCACAGAACTCACACTGAAATTTCATTTCAAGCTAGATCCATCCAGTGATAGACAAATCTCTAACTACGAATGATGGTCCAAAATACACTGGGAAAGGTTCATCTACTGGTTGCTAAAATGTTACTGATGTCTCTTAATCTAGTTTCCATTCCCGCGTTCAGGGTCTGATACTGACATTACCTTGGTGTACCCAAATGTTAATACACTGTATCCCAATATTTGGGTCTGGTGGTTAAACCAAACCACCTGTAACCCGAATGGTATAGGAAGAGACTCATTTGGTTGTGGTTTCTAGAATACACCAAGCTTATGGTATTTGAATGCTCAATTAATGCTTTCACAACCAGCTGTTATAAGTCAGCTATAGGTTCAAGCCAATAAGGCGGAAAATAAACAAGCTTTCGATTTCTGATCTGTGAATTTTTTCATAAAAATTGCTTGGAGTTAGACAACTACAATTTAATTTTGGTTTTCATGGAGTTGACCTATCCATCTAGCACAGTCGAACATAATATTAGTTGACAACCAAGTTCAAAACAATATCCGTGACCAGTATTAGCAGCCATATGTGCAAATAGTGAACAATAAACCATGATAGCAAAATTACTATGGGACTCAGTCCACACCTAATTCATTCCAAGTGACCATGTTCCTGTTAACAAAAAAGCAGTAATCACTTAGAATCAGTTACTAGCTTTCAAAGTCTGTATTTTTCAGAAAACTGGCATTGGCTGGTTTGAAGGCAGGTTTACTGCATTTTGGCAGCAACTGATTAGTATCATATAAAGTTTTACAGCTGACTCAGCAGAGACGGATGCAGGCTTGAAAATAATACCCTAACCTGTTTAGGGTATATAAGGAAATCACCTAATAAAGAAAAGTACAAGGATAGCTCCAGTTACTCTTTTTGAGCCCTACTGAAGAAAAATCAGTAGAAGAGTACCCTGTTTAGGATTTACTTACAGTCCTAACTCTCTCAGCAACTCTTCCAGCATATTTTAGCACCAATGTAATCTTCATAATATTCTGTAGTTAAAATTTGCTTTCGACTTTTGATTCTTTATCCAAATCACTGATTTGATCAGGCATCAAGGTAAAAGAATTTGACCATTAACAATTGTTTTACTAAACATTAAGGTAGAAGATTGATCAAACGCTATGATCGAATAATTCAAATTCGACACTTGATTCTATTTCTTGAAGCAATGAAATCGATTGCTTCTAGATTTTGGCAGCAGTATGCAGGTGTGACCTTTTGACAAGAGAAAATTTTAATCAAAGGTTAGCCAAAATCTAACTGTTTAGAAACTTGGTAAAGCATGTTTTGGCTCTTCTTGGCCAGGCTCTGGTTCTTCGCAAGGACCTTGTGGTAACCCCCAGGCTGAGTTGATCCGAGCTCTTCATTGACACACAGATGATGATGCTGACTGACAGCTTCAGATCATAAACTTGCTAACTTTAAAGGGTAGGAAAAGGCGGTTTGGCAGACAATAAATAACACAAAAATTTGGTCTAGGACAGATGGATGGGCAGATTTTTTGTATGTAAGCAATCTCAGCTCAATGGCTAATGAAGGGAATACCATGCCATTCATCCAGGGCATTGTGCCCCAATGTGTGAGCCTGACCCCCCCCCCTCAAATGTTGCCATCCAATTGGTAAAAACCTAACAAATTGATGTGTAGTAGCCGTACTTAAATCCCCATTTATTGGGCATGGTGCCTTAACGTCTGGCAAACATCTGGGCATACCCACACATGGGCATGGTGCTCAGACATTGGCACACCATGCCCAGCAGCAAGTGCATGGTACCCACATACAAATCTGTTGAACTGGGAATCTGAATAGTAATCTGCTTTTCAAAAAGATTTTCATGGGGTTGCCTTAACGTCTGGCAAACATCTGGGCATACCCACACATGGGCATGGTGCTCAGACATTGGCACACCATGCCCAGCAGCAAGTGCATGGTACCCACATACAAATCTGTTGAACTGGGAATCTGAATAGAAATCTGCTTTTCAAAAAGATTTTCATGGGGTACTATACAGGAGTGGTACTTAAAATCGAATTTATATAGCATCGAACTTGGCTTGAAAATATTACAAGCTAACTTCTAAACATTCCTAAATTTACCTTAGGCCATTCAGGCTGTCTTTCTTGACAGTTAATAGTTAGCACAGCCTTGTAAGCCCCACTTTTGTTGTGCTTTTGAAAATAAATAAACTGTTCTTCTTCTACTACTACTACTAATCTACTATAATAACTGTATATTTAAAAGTATTGTAACACATTTTATGTAATGGTCAACGTATTTAGTGCCATGTCGGTCCTACGAGTTTGATCAATAAAAATACCGATTTATCTACAGTAGAGGTATGCTTATGTCAACACTTTTTTAACTGGTCCACTACCTTGGCTTTCTTACTTGCATAAGTATAATGGAAAAGAAAAAAAAAACTTGAAACAGCAAACTATTTCAGGGTTATACTGGCACAAACTTGAAGCAGAAATTCAACTAACTTTCTTTGATTTAGAATTTATTAAAAAGGTCCTTCCTCTATTGAAGGCATCCGACGGTTCAGACCGCCATCTTCTCCATTGAAGGTGCGTTCCTCGTAAAAAAACTTTAAATTATAAACAGCCAACCAGAGCCTTGTTTTTGTTGCAATAGCGCTGCGGCAACGCTGCTGCAGCACTTCTTTGCTTTTGCACAATATACATTTTTGGATTCATTTTCTTCTTGGCTGAAGCGGCAGCATCCTGCAGGGAAGAACGGACTTGGTCGGTGGCAAGTCTGTGATTCTCGAGAAGCACTGCAGTGCAAAAACGGATGTAGAAAGAATCAGTCCAGAAGTGGCTCAGAAGCAGACCTGCAGCGTGCAACAAAAACAAGGCTCAGGTGTCAGCTGAGTCACTTTCACAGATGAATTAGCAAAATATTCAAAAAGCAACAAAAGCGTAAGGGATTATTACTAGTGTTTTTAGGAAAACAATGCCTGGTTTATATTTTAGTTTTTTCTTAGGCGATCGTTCACTGTTTGCAGACGTTCACATAAGCATACCTCTACTGTATCTATCTTTTTAAGCCAAGCTATAACATTGTAAAAATCTGAGATTAGATACCCCTCCTGTATCTTTATTGCAGGGAATATTGCCCCAACATTTGAGCACCATGCACATACGTTGGGCATCACCCACAAAATTAGGAATTGTGTTTAACTGGCACTAAAAATATCGCAGTATTTTGGAAGAACAGTTAATTTTTTTTAACAGTACTTTTTATCCTTAAAACAGTTTTTTCAGTTGAAAAACGGTCTGTACAAATGACCAGCCAGTTGGGAAATACCTTGCAATCCCCATGACATGGGGGTTGCAAGGTTCTCCATTCTTGCTTTTGTCATTTTGACAAAACCAATAATTTGGCAAGTTGTCTGCAACACGGTATATGTTTAATGCATATTGTACACTCAGACTCTGATGACCAATCAGGGAGAAGGGAGAGAGGAGAATCAAGAATTCACGATTGTACCAACTTCTGCCAACTTCTTGATTCAGCGGAATCGCAAACCTTTCCCCATTCGTGATTCTGACAAAAATACAAGAAACGGAATAGTGAACAAATATTCTGGATAGTAAAAAAAAAAAACGCAAAATAGGAAAACTGCAAGTAGCATTCGAATCAAAAGCACAACAAGACTAGTAGATGTATGCTACGTTGCGTTTGGGTAGACTATGGCACGTAAAAAATACCACAGTTGGACTGTATCTGCAGAGTCTGATAACACAGCAAGAGCATCAACTGGTGAGGGAAAGGTCAACAGAGAAAAAGAATGCTTACAATCCGCCATGGTGTTCCTTCTTCCTTGTTCTTCAAAAGATCGAAAACTGACAAAAATGGCGGAATACCCAAGTTGAAGACAGGAAAGCGGCGTTGTCAGTAAAAAGTCATCAGGGCAATGAAAGTGATGAAACACGTGTAAGAGCAGGGTTGCCACTTGACTCAAATAAAATGCACTATCCAAGTACCAAAAAGGTACTACCAGGGGAGAAAATGTACTACCTAAAAAATTTTTTTAGCGTGTTGCGCTTCGCCCAACACGCGCTTTGTCTTCCCCTGCCGCTACTGTAAATGCCTTTAATAAATATGGCCTGAATCGCACCTTCGTCAAAACTAGGGTTTTTCCTACTTGAACAAATTCCGGTTAGGTAAAATCTATAGAAATACTATATCATTTTTTAAAACAGAAAACGAATTAATCCTCTTTTCTCCTCTTCTTGTCTGTTCTTGGAGATTGGCCTATTGCAATTAGGAGACAAGGGCAGGGGCGTCACGACTGGGGGGACGCCCCCCCCCCCAGTGTCGTCGGCCAGTCGATAAAAAGTAACCGAGTCTGCGCGAAGCGCCGCGATTTTTCGTCAAAAACAGTTGATTTTTTTCATGAAAACAGTCGGTTATTCTGAAGATCAGTCTATTTTTCGTCAAAACAGTCTGTTTTTCCAAAAATCGGTTGAATTTTTTCAAAACCATATTTTTTTTCTTCTTGAAAACAGCCGGTAAAAGTAGATAAGTCCGTAAACGCCTTGTCCACCCCCCCCCCCCCCCCAAAGACAAAACAATTTGGCTAGTAACACCTCTGGGCAAGGGATCAAAAATGTATTTAATAATGTGCACAAATGCGTAATGTAATATTTCATGACAGTTCTAAGACCCGAAGATGCGGTTTGGAGAAAAGCGCTAACAGTTTCAAGAACTTATGACGCCAGGACCCTTGCCGATAAGGATCGAAATATAGCTACAATAAAATTCAGCTGACGTATCCATTTTGCACTGTCAAATATTGACTTAACTAGCTCAGAAAGATTAGTTTAAACTAATCAGATCCAATGACCAAATGTTTCAGATAAAATGAGTGAAATGCAACTAGCCCCACATCATCTTAGAAAGAAATTTGTAAAAAAAAATAAAAAAATTAAGTAGTAGCTTTCTTAAAATGTACTACGAAAGTACTACTTTTTTCAAATGTACTACCAACTCACTACTTTGAAAAAAATGTACTAAAAAGAGTACAATTGTACTACCGGTGGCAACCCTGTGTAAGAGCCCTGTGGGCTGTGATAGAGATAACAAGCTCCGCTCCAGAAACAGGAGACGGAAGCAGACGAAAAGCTCTAGCCGCGTTGGGAAACTGGAAAACTCCATAGGCGTATTCTCGGCATTCTCACCGTTCCCAGAGGACTCCACTTGAGGAGTCCCCGTGTTTTTGTTTGTCCTGGGGACTCACTCCCCGTACTCTTGCAAGTCCCCACCAGGGGCGGTCCGAAGGGCATGGGGGGGGGGTGAGGACTTCAAAATACACGACTTGCCAAAAACACAGTGCCAGCAAGCTCAAGCAATATTAACGTTATCGAACGTTACGGATAATGCCATTATAGTACTCAAATAATAAACAAATAAGTAACAGGAATTAGACGATCCCGTTCAGATCAAATTTCGCTGGACCTCGCCTCGGTATCAGCTTCTGACATATCTACTCAAGACAAATTAAAGTCAGCGCCGCAGGCGAAATTTTTTGAATCCGAGCAAAATTCAGATAGGTAAATCTCAAGCTTAAAACTGCACATAAATGATGCAGAAATAGAAATAGGATAGGACTACGAAAGAGCTGTAGCCAAAATTTGTTAAATCGGCCTTTATTCGGCAATATTCGACTATTTCCCACACAAACTCTTGCTTTTAACGTGGTGCAGATCCCAAGCAGCAGCTTTTACCGTATGTACCTAAGACAGATCTAAACTCATTGCCGCAGGCGATTTTTTGTAATCCGACATTTTCCTGGAATTTCTAACCTTTCAGGTTGCTGAAATCTTAGGCCTAACACCTCCCCTAAATAACGGGCCATACAGACGGCACAGGTAAAGTTCTGCGAAACATTTTAAAGGCTGCCTACTATATCACATATATGTCCGTTCCCCGATAACTCGCAAACGGAGTGGGATGTTTTCACGGAAGTTAGCACGTGGTAGTGCTTCCAATTTGAATTTAGACTACAAAACTAATAGTGCAGTCATCAGGCGGTTGTGCCTGTTTCTTTTTAAGATAAGGAGATTTTTGCAAAAAATAGGTAGGATAATGTTGAAACTTCGCGCCGCAGGCGAAAATTTCGAAAATCAGCTTGTTGTCACAACTTGGTAAAGACATTTATGTCACTCTGAAAATTTCGAAACATACGATTGTCATTGTAACAAGCTCAAAACACAAGATATTCCCTAACGTAGTGACTTCTAGAAAATCTCTATACAACCATCCGGCCAGAAATTGGTCATTTGCTGTCGAAATTCACATAACTGCCTCATATGGCAAGCTCGAAACTTACAACTGTCTCTAATAGACTTCTCTTCGTAAAATACGACAAGAAACGGGTCATTCTGAGGGAAAATCTGCGGTTTATGTCATTCTGGCAAGTTCCATACGACTGATTCTGACACACTTAGAACACAAAACTGTGAATCTGAAAAGATTAAAACATACTACTAAAATCTCAGTTGAACAATACGACCAGAAACAGGTGACTTGAAGGCGAAGTTCACGATTACCTAACTGCTTTGTCTGCCTTTATCTGGCAAGGTCAAAACTATGACCGTCTCTAATTTACGACTAGAAAATCCCTTCGTACAGTACGACAAGAAACGTGTCTTTTCAGGCGAATTTCGCGGTTTATGTTATTCTGGCGAGCTCAAACTGGCTCAAACATACGACTTTCACTCTGGAAAACTCAAAAGACACAACTGTGAATCTGAAAACATACGAACAGAAATTTCTTCGTAGCCATACGACTAAAAAATGTGATTTGTGCTGCCTATATGTTACATCAGACAGACAAGCCCGAAACATACGAGTGACAGTAAATTCTCTGGAGCACGGGGGGGGGGGGGGGGGTGAGTCAGCCCCCCCTCCCACGGACGGGGAATGCTCCGATTATCATCACCATCACCAAAAAGGATTTCGGCCAAGTGCCATATAGCGATGGCAATTTCTGTCCGTCCGTCGGTCTGTCCAGGTTTTGCTAGTTCGGGCACTTCCGCATAAGCTAGGACGATACAACTTGGCAAGCGTATCAGGGACCCCAAATGATTAAGTTGGAAATAGTCACTTCCCCGTCCGAGCACCGTGGGGGGAGTGGAGGGAGGGGGAATCCGGAATCTTGAGGTATTTTTAACTTTTGAACGGGTGATCGGATCTCGATGAAACTTGATATTTGGAACGACCTCATGCCTCAGACGATCCACTTAAAATCCGGACCGGATCCGGTGACTTTTGGGGGAGCTGGAGGGGGCAACCGGAAATCTTGGGAAACGCTATGAGTGGAGGGATCGAGATGAAACTTGGTGGGAAGACACCTAGCAAACAGTAGATACATCATTGACATCACCGAGCCGATTCGGGCACTGTGGGGGGAGTGGAGGGAGGGGGAACCCGGAATCTTGAGGTATTTATAACTTTTGAACGGGTGATCGGATCTCGATGGAACTTGATATTTGGAAAGACCTCATAACTCAGACGACCCACTTAAAATCCGGACCGGATCCGTTGACTTTTGGGGGGAGCTGGAGGGGGCAACCGGAAATCTTGGGAAATGCTATGAGTGGAGGGGTCGAGATGAAACTTGGTGGGAAGAAACTTAGCAAACACTAGATACATCATTGACATGACCAAGCCGATTCGGGCACTGTCGGGGGAGTGGAGGGAGGGGGAATCCGGAATCTTGAGGTATTTATAACTTTTGAACGGGTGACCGGATCTCGATGAAACTTGATATTTGGAACGACCTCATGCCTCAGACGACCCACTTAAAATCCGGATCGGATCCGGTGACTTTTGGGGGGAGCTGGAGGGGGCAACCGGAAATCTTGGGAAACGCTATGACTGGAGGGATCGAGATGAATCTTAGTGTGAAGACACCTAGCAAACACTAGATACATCATTGACGTAACCGAGCCAATTCGGGCACTGTGGGGGGAGTGGAGGGAGGTGGAATCCGGAATCTTGAGGTATTTATAACTTTTGAACGGGTGATCGGATCTCGATGGAACTTGATATTTGGAAACGCCTCATGCCTCAGACGACCCACTTAAAATCCGGACCGGATCCGGTAAGTTTTGGGGGGAGCTGGAGGGGGCAACCAGAAATCTTGGGAAACGCTATGAGTGGAGGGATCAAGCTGAAACTTGGTGGTGAGACACCTAGCAAACACTAGATACATCATTGACATGACCGAGCCGATTCGGGCACTGTCGGGGGAGTGGAGGGAGGGGGAATCCGGAATCTTGAGGTATTTATAACTTTTGAACGGGTGACCGGATCTCGATGGAACTTGATATTTGGAAAGACCTCATGCCTCAGACGACCCACTTAAAATCCGGACCGGATCCGGTGACTTTCGGGGGGAGCTGGAGGGGAGAACCGGAAATATTGGAAAACGATATGAGTGGAGGGATCGAGATGAAACTTGGTGGGAAGACACCTAGCAAACACTAGATATATCATTGACATAACCGAGCCGTGCCTACTCGTAACAAGTGCCATATGAGCTCGTAGCTCTTGTTGTTGTTGTTTGTGCAATGTAAAATTAATTAAAAAGAATCAGAACAAACAAAACCAAAAATAAAGTGGACCCAGATTAGTTTCGTCAAATGCATATTTTTTTTCGAACAAAATCCAATTTAGATGCATTCTCCGTGTTCTCATTGTTTTCCTAGGCGGAGTCCGCGTGGAGTGACTCCCTCTATTCTCGCGGTTCCCTTCAATTCCCCGAGGAGTCATCGAGGAACGGCGAGAATACGCCTCATTTTCCTTACGCCATTCTCCGTTTTGCATATAAGCCCGTCTTTTGGGATAACAAGAACGTAAGTAGAGGAACACGGATACCTATGATTTTCTAAAAGCTTTTCGCCTGTCCGTCTGTCAGCACGATAACCTTCAAAGGAGATATTTTGATGAAACTTGGGTGAGGATTCTTTGGGCCAAGAGACAGGTCCAATTCCAAGATGGGCTATGTAGCCCTACATCTAGGGGTGAGGGTTTAAATAAAGGGACGAGCAAAATATTTTTTAACAGCTAATGAAATAGTCCATTTAGGGGTAAGAAACATGCTGAATTCGATCGAGTTTGTGTGGGAAGTAGTCAAATATTACCGAATAAAGGCCGATTTAACAAATTTTGCCTGTGTCGCTTTCGTAGTCCTCCCCTATTTCTATTTAGTTGAAATGTGCATTAATTATGTGCATTTTTAAGCTTTAGATCTGGGATCTAACCTAAATTAAAAAGTAGAAGCTGTATAGTAGCTGAATTTTGCTCGGAGTTTGTCTTGGGTAGATATGTAAGACGCTGGTACCGAAGCTTGTCTCTCTCCAGCGAAATTTGATATGAACGGCATCGCCTATTCCTGTTACTTATTTGTTTATTACTTTATTACTACAATGGCATTTTCCGTAACGTGTTAAAACTTATAACGTTATATTTCTTGAGCCTGTTGTGCTTTATTTTTAGCCATCGTATATTTTGAAGTCGTCACCTCCCATACCCAAGCCCTTCGAAATTCAAGTGAGGGCACTGCCGCAGACGGGCACAAACTAAAAGCGTAGGAAGGGGAGAGCGTCAGCAAATGATCAGTGCCCTTTCGACTTAATCCCAGCTTGTTTGATGTTCCTTCAGGCTTCAGCCCAAGGTGACTGCGTATCATGTTTGACGGTGCAAAACGGATAAGTCAGCTACATTATATTCGAGCTATATTTCGGACCTTCTTGGCAAGGGTCCTCTTCAGTCTCAAGCCGCTACAAGCTGGAAAATAACTAGTGAAAAAACAATTAAAGATTCTTCTTAAATGTCTGCTTTTGTGAGTTTCTTCTCTGAAAGTTGGTTGGAGTTGAAGCTGGTGCTGTGATTTCGTTCTGGACTCGGCTTCTGTTTTAGTTGTTTGATTGGGTCGTCGAAAGGGAAAGCTTGTTTATTTTGTAAAATGGTAAGAAATTTTTTTTATGGAACTTGCACCTCCGCTCAAGTGCCATATACCCATCACTTTTCGGTCGGTCGGTCCACTCTTCTCGAGTTAGGGTACTTCCAGAAGTGCTAGGACGACGAAACTTGGCAGGCATTTTAGAGACTCGACCAAACTAACTTGGAAATAGTCACTTGCCCGATCTGACCATCGTGGAGGGAGGGGGCGGAATCCGGAAAATAGGGGCATGCACAACTTTCGAACGGGTAATCGGATCTTAATGAAACTTGATATCTGGAAAAACCTCATGTCTCCGATGTCTCATTTCAAGTCCGGACCGGATCCGATGAATCGGGGGGGGGGGGGGGATGAGGAAACCTGAAATCTTGTGAAACTCTCAGAGTGGAGCGATCGGGATGAATATAATCATCATCTCATCATTTTCATCCTCTTATTCCCCATTCTGAAATACATTTTCATATCTTATTTCCGATCTCTTCCCCCATTGGTCAACCTTCCGAACTTCACGAAAAAAGTTAACTCGAGTCGAACTTCTTGCATGATTCCGTAAAGTACTTTACGCGGGTTAGCGGAGCAACTTTACGAACTTTGCGAACGACTTGACGAACGCCGTCCTCGAGTCCACATCTGTTTTTATGGCACTTGTTTCTCCGCTCAAGTGCCATATACCGATCATTTTTCCGTCTGTCGATCTGTCGTGTCAGACCGCTCATTTCGAGTTAGGGTACTTCCAGATGTTCTAGGACGTCGAAACTTGGCAGGTATACTAGGGACCTTACCAACTAACTTGGAAATAGTCACTTCCCCGATTCCACCACCATGGGGGGAGTGGAGGGAGGGGGAATCCAGAATATTGACGTAGTTTTGTCTTTTAAACGGGGAGTCGGATCTTGATGAAACTTGATATTTGGAAAGACTCAGATGTCACACTTCAAGTCCGGAATGGATCCGGTGACTTAGGAGGAAGTTGGAGGGGGGGGGGGGGGATCGTGTCTCATATTTAGAGTGGATGGATCGGAAGGAAACTTGGTGGGAAGAACAAGCACAAGCCCCAGATACGTAGTTGACAAGCCCGGATCGGATCCGAGCACTGTGGGGGGAGTTGGAGGTAGTGTTCCGGTGATCCCGACTTAAGATGCTTACACTTATGCTAGGACGGTGAAACTTGGCTGGCATATTATGGACTCGACCAAACAAACTTTGAAACAGTCACTTCCCCGATCCGACCACCGTGGTGGAGTGGAGGGAGCTAGGAGTATCCGGAATATTGACGTATTCATAGCTTTCAAACGGGGAATCGGATCTTGGAGAAACGTAATATTTGGAAAGACCTCGTCTCTTGGATGTCACACTTCAAGTCCCGGATAGATCCGGTGACTTAGGTGGGAGTTGGAGGGGGGGAATCGTGTATCATATTCAGAGTGGATGGATCGGAAGGAAACTTGGTGGGAAGAACAAGCACAAGCCCCAGATACGTAGTTGACAAGGCCGGATCGGATCCGAGCACTGTGGGGGGAGTTGGAGGGAGTGTTACGGTGATCCCGACTTAAGATGCTTACACTTGTGCTAGGACGGTGAAACTTGGCTGGTATATTATGGACTCGACCAAACTAACTTGGAAACAGTCGCTTCCCCGATCCGACCACCGTGGTGGAGTGGAGGGAGCTAGGGGAATCCGGAATATTGACGTATTCATAGCTTTCGAACGGGGAACGGGATCTTGGAGAAACTTGATATTTGGAAAGACCTGGTCTCTCGGATGTCACACTTCAAGTCGGGAATGGATGCGGTGACTTTTGGGAGGAAACCCGATTAAAAATTTATCTCAAAATAGTACTTTGAAGTAGTAAGAAAACGTTGCATGCAGTACTAACGATGCTACTACATGCTTCTACTTCAAGGCTACCGTGTTACTGCATACTACTATTAGCAAGACTGGATTCTACAATGGCAAGACAGGATACAACTACATAAGATTGGACCAGTCTGAGGCACATTAAATGATAGTATTCTTTGCTATTACATAGTAATAGCAAAGAAGTTTTCGTACATGCAACATTTTCGTAATACTACCATACTACTACGCAGCCTACACATTTTTCATCGGGAACCGGAAATCCTGTGTCATGTTCAGAATGGAAGGATCGGGATAACACTTTGGTGAGAAGAACAAGCACAAGCCCTAGACACATGGTTGACAAGACCGGAATGGATCCGAGAACTAGAGTTGAGGGAGGGTTCCGGAATTCCGTTGGTCCCGACAAGATGCTTACACAATGTGCTAAGACGATGAAACTTGGCAGGCATATTAGGGACCCGACCAACCTAACTTGGAAATAGTCACTTCCTCGATCCGACCACCGTGGAGTGGTATTTGTAACTTCTGAACGGCGAATCGGATCTCAATGAAACTTGATATCTGGAAAAACCTCCTGACTCAGATGTCACATTTGAAATCCTGACTGTGACATGTTCAGAGTTGACGGACCGCGATGAAACATGGTAGGAAGAACAAGCACAAACCCTAGATACAAAGCTGACAAGACTGGGCACTGTGGGGGAGCTGGAGGGAGGGTTCAGGTGATGCCGACATAAGATGCTTACATGTGTGCTATGACGATAAAACTTGGAAAGCATATTCGTGATCTACTCACAGTAGCTTCGAAATAGTGACTTCCCCAATCCGACCACCGTGAGAAATATTGATATATTTATAGCTTTTGAATGGGAATCGGATCTTAATGAAACCTGATATTTGGAAAGACCTCGTGTCTCGAAGTCACACTTCAAGTCCGGAATGAATCAGGTGACTTTAGGGAGAGTTGGAGGGGGGGGGGGGGGAGCCGGAAATTGTGTGACATGTTCAGAGTGGACAGAAACTTTGTGGCAAGAACAAGCACTAGGTACAGTTGACAAGACCGGACCCAAACACTGTGGGGGGGGGGGGGTTCCGGTGATTCCGACTAAATATGCTTAAACATGTGCTAGGACGATAAAACTTGGCTAGCATATTAAAACCAACTTTTAAATGTTAACTTCCGTGATCCGGTGGGGGGGATCTGGAATATAGGCGTATTCTTAACAGGGAGTTGGGTCTTAATGAAACTTGATATTTGGAAAGACCTTGTGCCTCAGATGTCCCACTTTACGTGCGGACGGGATCCGATCAATGTGAGAGTCGGGGATTTTGCGAGACGCGTAGAACATAGCGATTGGGATAATACTTGATAGGAAGAATAAGCGTAAGACATAAATAGATCAGTGATAGAACCGGACCTGATTCGGTCATACTGGGGGAGTCCAGAATTCCTGTGATCATAGTTTAAGGTAGTCTACTTCATGTTATGTTACAATAATCATTTTGAATGCTTTTCATTGATTTTTAATAGTTCTTTTTTTGTAAAAAGTAAAGGTGAAAATATTAAGGTAATTGTTAAGTTATGAATAGAATAGTAAAGATAATATAATTTTAAAGTAAAAATAGAAAGAGTAAGTGCCACACTTGTGTCACTGAGTGGAAAAAAAAAAAAAAAAAAAAAAAAAAAAAAAAAAAAAAAAAAAAAAAAGTAGTCTACTTCAATGTTACTCATCTTAACTGCCAAGTACACATTTCTTAAAAGCAAAACCTACATTTTCATGATCATTTTTTCGTCAAGGGTTTTGATTATAGATAAAATTCCAGCGCCCGTTGAGTGCAGGTCATCGCATCCAAAGGCCAATTGTCATTCTCATTTACCAGGTCTTGCAACAGCCATATGAGCTTCAAGCTCTCTTTATTCTCTTTCGAAATCTCGCTCGTTTTCGCAGTTTCAACAGCCAGAAAATTTTCGGTGAAAACTATTACCTAAAGGCACAGAAAACGTGACTATGGAACTTTCGACCATCAAACCGACCTGGGGGGATTAGATAAAGATACAGGGACTTATTGTCGACAGGACCCCCCTTCTTTGCTATCTCGAACCACTCCTTAGTGTTCCCCAAGCTAGCTGGTAGGCACCTTCTTGATATGTCAGCTAGCTCCCCGAGTCAAGTTTCCTGTTCCTTTAATGTATCTCGAGAAGAGATCTACAAGTTTACAATTTCTAGGAATCTGTCAGACCCGACTACTGTCTGCATCAATAAATTTAGCGATCATTGGTCGTTTTCAAACGATGGGGGCCCCACAGTAACAGAAGCGGACATTTTCTTTAGTGCAAAATGAAATGCCATGATTCGGGGCTTCTTTTCAACAAGAGAAATACCAGAACAAGCATTTTATTCTCAAACTGCTTTACAGCTTGATCACATCGTAATTGCCCGTTCCGATTACAGACGCGCCATGTCGCTGGCACATCCCCGCTCGCCCAGAAAAAAAGAATACAAAACAGTCAAAATAGAATATTCCTAATTGTAGATGGAGGGAACGCAGCGGTTTTACAATTTGTCGAGGTAATTGTCGAGGGCGGGTATTCCTTCCTTAAGACCCTTACGTTTTCGGGTGTCCTAAAAGAGAAACAACGAGTCAGAATACTAAACACAGGCGCTTTGAAGAATAAAACACAGTGGCGCCATTAACGAGAGCGAGTGGGGGGGGGGGGGGGGGGGGGTGAACGTTGCGCAAAATCCCGAGGCTTTTAAGTTTGTTTCTATTCCCTGTTATTTGAAATGACATAAAGGCATTTACAAATTCGTAAATTTCACACTGCATCGAAGTTTGTAATCTGGTTCTGAACCAATTCAATTCAATTTATTTCTAAAACGCGCAGCGGACAAGCCGAATTATTCGTTTTTCAAAATCTTTCTGTAATTTTTGCCTGCGCCGCTGTTTCGATCGAAAGCCTCACGAAAGCTTCTTTGTCATAAGGCTAGGCCTTAAACACCAGCTCATAGCATGCTTAAATGAACATTTTTAAAATCAGGGGTAACTGTGCAAATGTACAGAGATTAGTACATCGTCAAAGACCTTTAAAGTATCAGGATATTAGCGGTAAAACGCGACAAATCTACTGTCAAAGTATCATATTTTCTATAAATTCTGGGGTCCCTATATATTTCTTTCAGTCTAGATCGTTTTAAAATCTATATATTTAGCTACTAAATTAATGCATGTCATTGAAATGCTCTCTATGCCAGCCTTTTCTTCCCGTGATGGGTTTCTTTCAGACTCTATCAACGAGTGAAAAAACCAAGGCCTTTGGTCTTTTGCACTGCGCTATTTCTCTCTCCTTGAACGTGTCAAAAGCTCCGAAACGACCGAAAATGCTGAATTATTAGCATTTGATGCAGCATTTCGCGTTCATACTTAAATTTTCGCTCAATTAGTGCAGCATAAAATTCATCGACAAATTCAGCAAGAACACTAAATTTTATGCTGAATTTTCAAGAATACGGCGATTCTCTCAGGGTTTTCGGCGGTAAACATAAAAAATTCAAAAAGACAACTGACAATTCGGCAAACGTTCTAAATTCTAAGACAACTGGCGATCATGGCCAACGAACAAAGGGAACATAAGAATAAGAAGGTTGGATGTCAGTAGCTGATCCATTTTGTCACCTTTATACAGCTAATTCTTTTTACTTCTTCTTCTTCCTGACAAATTTTGGTATTCTAGAAGCGTCAGAGAAGAAATATAGAATGCAGCATTTACATCGACAAAAAGCTTTCGGACACGTTCCTTAAATACGTTGTAGTGTACTGATATACAAAAATGCTCCTCAGCCGGGATTTGAGCCCAGGAAACAATCAAACTAAGAAAAAGAAAAAGGAGGTGAAACAATTCCGAGCTGGTACATACCGCGACAATGACGAAAGGCTTGCTTCCGGGCTCCAATGGATCTCCAGGGAAGATCTGCCAGTGGTCGAACACGCACTGTGGGAAGGCCTGGCCTCCTGTGTTGGACCTCAGGTCGGCAGTGAAGCCGAAGGACTCGTTTACAGGCAAGTAGGCCTAGAAGAGAAAAGATATTAAGTCCTCAATCGAAAAAGGTACGGAGAGATGTTAGCAAAAGTGTAAGTCAGACGTACCGGATTTCTTAATCACCATGTTTCCCTGACTTCCCGAGAGGGTTCTCCCATTGCTGGGTCCCAGGAAGAACAGGGATAGGACATGCCAGAAAATTCATCATTCAAAATACTAAAGCTAACTTGCAGCGAGGGGGCTAGACAGATCTCTTACTGTAGTACTTTCTTGATATGTGAAGAACCACAGATATCGGCATTACGGACTATTCTCAAAAACTATTTCTTATATCATTAGCAAATGATTCCCAACGGAACAGAAGATAATCGATGTCCCGTCCCACTAGAGTACATAAATCACAAAAGGTTTTAATCTCTACAATGCACATAGAAATCAGAATTTCAACTTAAAGCAGAGTACCATGTATCATCTTTATCTGTTATCTGTATAACATCCGTTAACATTGCATGCAGAAAACCCAACCCAAATACGAAATAGTATTTCCAAGCTATGAGTTTTGCTCCATTTTGCATCGGTCCTTATTTCTGTACCGAAAAATTTTAGAAATGAACAAATGTGTCCAATCAATCTTTCTTCTGGAATATTTTTTAACCTGTCGAGGCCAAACGCTTATCTAGAAGAAATTCCAAAACGATCCGGCCAGCGCTGTACAAGATTTAAATGAATGGCACTTTTGCCTGGCGAGTCTTCATGTGCAAACCTCCAGAAACAAACATCCCCATTTTGAAAACGTCATGCTCAGGCGAAGAATTCTCTCCGTGGCCATGTCTGTAAATGCTTTCTCCATGTTGTGTTCAAGAACAGTTTCATTGCTCACGTATCCTTTAACATTCTCGTATTTTCCGTGGTGAACTGATAGTAGTCGCGATAACAACCACTTTCTAAAACAACCGCTGTGTTGGCATTTCGACCATTATCACCTTCATAGTTGAAAGGTGCCAAACGGAAACGTGATGTTCCAAGACGCGATTTCCTGCCTTCATTTCTTTTAAGGTTTTCAGAGCCTACAGACCTGACCCGAGTCCAGACTGCTGCGACATTGTCAGAACCCCCCAAATGGTATTTACCCAGGATAATTCAAGTTCACGGGCCCTCGTGGCGACATAAAGAACCAAAATACTCCCACGGCCAAAAAAATACATTACGAAACGATGGTCCTACCTTAACAACGAACATAGGTGTGCCCATAACCTGGGACTCCTCAATGACGTGTCCTCTCCTTCTGTTCAAGACACCGTAGATACCACCGACGGCGTTTTCAGGGCACTGAATCTCGCAGAGATACACAGGCTCCATCAGACGAGGGGAGGCGGTGAGAGCGGACGCGTAGAAGCAACGACGGGCTGTGGGGATGATCTGTCCACCACCTCTGCAAATAGAGAGCGAGTTTATTCGAGTTTTGGAGTGTTAAGTATCCTGTCCAACTAGAAGATCACATGAAGCATAAATTGGGAGAATAGCGTCTTACAGCATGTTCTTTGAAAACTTCCAAGGACACGCCGTACTTAGGATAGTCATTAGTTGCGATTTACAGATACCAGGTCAAAAGGCGTTTTTGCAGTTAGTGATATGGTATCTGGCAACCGAACCGTGGTATCTGATATTAAGATACCACGGTCCACCTAACCGCGGTATCTGTTTTTGTCAAAGTGGCAGGAAAGAAGTTTCGGCACTTGGTGACTTCGAAAAGCGCCATTTCGGCAATTGTCATTTTTGCAGTGCAACCATTCATCGTATACCACTTTAACTGCAAAAACGACAAACTGGAAATCCAGTTACCGTGGTAACAAATACCAGGTTCAGATACCTTAGTATCTGTAACTATAAATTTTACTAGAAATTCCATCCATTGTTGTTCCCGAGATTCTACTTGATAAGTCTATCCATCTTGAAAAAAAAGTGTATCCAACTCTCCTATATCACATACGCCATGTTTATCCTCTTTACATGACGGATCATGCGCTCGATTATTATTTAAGATGCGCTTGTTCATTCAGGTGATGCAAATTTTGATATGATTTCCTTTAGTAAAGTTTCGTTAATTAAACCAGGGACCCATACATTTCCTTTAATGAGTAGCCATTCAGGGGGCTTGTCATTTCCTATGCTTCTATGTTGCCTGAACCTCACCTAGTTTCCAAAAATTCCACTTGAGTCGAATCCGCGTTCTTGCTCAAATAAACAAAATCGGCAGCACGCCACCAGGTACCTAAGCTGGGACAAAAGATCCAGAATACTCTTCTGTTACAGAGATATATTCCTAGTTCAGCACAACGGCTGCGCAAAATTTTTGTCTATCAGGATATTCTATCCTCGTGGGTACTTTTCGAACTATCTGAGAGCGCATAGGAAATCTCTTACTGACAAGCCCCCTGAATGGCGAGTCATTACAGGCAATTTATGGGTCACTCATTAAACACATTAGGCTGCTAACAGAAAGCTACTCACGTTTAAAAGCATCGCAGCTGACTCATCCGTTTTATGCATTATTTTAATATATTGTTTCAAGTCAGCTTGTGCTTAAGGTGGGTTTACAGAATAGCTAAGCGGGTCCTACAAATTAAAAAAGCAACAAGTTACCTGTGGATAGCGTCACTGTGGAGTGTCACATCGTAGATGTTGAATCGGACACCACGCAAGTTTTCGTCGCAAAGGACACCTTCCTTTGTGGCCCACTGGAAGCCAGCGACAACGGAATCTGCAAGAAAAGACTACATCAACATCGTACAATTTTTCGACAGGCTTAAAGGAACAGTCTTACCTATAATATTAACAACCTATTTCCTTACGCACTCGACTCATTTATTAAACCGGAGACCCGAATTTCGTACGGCACATTCCAACCCCTATAAGAAAACCCCGCTGATTTTCCAACTTGCCGTGTTCTGCTACCTTCGATGAGTATCACACTGTTGACGGTTGTTTGCGAAAAATTTTCCATCGGAAAAGGACCATATTCAATATCTGATCCAGACAAACGGGGCTTGTCTTCGCCAGACTCCTTGAACCTTTTTTTAATTAAAATTCAGAAACAGAATAAGGCCAATAGCTCATCATCTGAGAAAACCAATCTCAGATATGGATTCAGCATGTCTGTTACCCCATAATCGACCTATCACATTAGCTGTTTCAAAATATTTTGTTTGCCCCTTAAAACCCCACCCCTAAATTTAGGTCTACAAGGCCCATCTACGAACTCGACTGGTCCGATGACCCAACGAATCCTCACAACAAGTTTAATCAAAATATCTCATTCCCTTCGAGAGTTGTCGTGCTTACAGAGGGTCGGACAACTTTTGGGATGTCATAGGTATCCCTCCAATTACGTTTGGGGATCCCAAAAAACCAGTTAAAATAAATTTTTCCCAGTTTATGCTTTAAGTCTACGTGTCTCGAAAACGGCTTAAAACAGCCAAAGCCTTGAGTATTATTGAAAGGTTAGCCTAGTTTAAAGTGTCAAACTGTTTGAACAGTAAATATCGCGAAAGGTCCTTAATCGTGATTTTCAATACAAAACCAAAGTGTTGCTCTCGCTACGCAATTATAATTTTACGACTTGCTAAGTCTATGAGATTTCTAACGATTACTAAAGAAGCACATAGAGCCCCTACTTTCACCCCCTCCCTCCTCGCAATACTTCCAAATCCTTCTAGAAAAGACCAGACAAGGGCTATAGGAACCATTGAGCTGGAGTGATGACTCGTGTGCTCCCAGGGACACTAACACAACTAATTCTTATCAACCCGCATGATTCTTACTGGGATCTACATCCCTGTCATTATTTTGCCGCATACTTGTGAAAACACACTGTCAAGACCTATTTATTGTAATATTTAGAAACAAAATTTCTGTTATGAAACTTTTAAGGGTTACCCACTCTCCGGTACTTGTTGTACGACCTTTTACGGTCGAAACCAGCGGTGCTGTACATAAACTCGGCGATTCATCTTTTAAGCATACACTTGTCAGCGGGTGGCACATTCTGCCAGGCACCAAAATCGAGCATACAGGTTGAAGAACATGTTAGCTTGCGTTTCTACCATACACCATGGTATCTGTTACCAGTATAACGGGATTACAATTAGTCGTTTTAACAACCGTGGTTTCTGATACACGGTCGCTCTGCAAAAAAGAAAATTGCCGAAATTGCGCTTTTCGAAGTCGTCACTAAAGTAAAACCGATATCCGGTCACACGACAGTGTCTAAACTTTCCAACCAATTTTAATGTGTTTTATTATGAAAGTTAGACGATTTTGTGAAAAACGACTTCAATTCGACGACGACTACTAGATACCAGTATCAGTTGCCACGGTCGGACCGAGGTATCTGAATTTCAGAAGCCACGATGGCTGCAATAACGCCTTTTGAACGTGGTATCAGATACGACGGTAACGGTAAAAACGACTTTTGACCGTTATATCAGATACCATAGTATCTGCAAAAACGCAGCTTTTGTGTTATCTCTCTGACAGTAATGCAGCTCCAGACACTATCAATATACACGGTTGAGTTGCAAATAACGATGAATCATTCTGCAGTAGTAACTAACAGGATTAGGTTTGTCGAAGCAAGAATATCTCTGGAACAGTTGGCCATCCCGAACTTGCACCTGCATAAAAACAAAGGAAATTCAATCGCAAAAAAGCTTACCCTTGATTTCGTTAAGGTACTGTACACCCTTGGTGCAATCGATCATAAGGTTGGGGCCGGTGGTATCGGGACCGAAGCACCAAATCTTTCTTGCCTCTGTCACATCATACTCGTACTTGTCAGCCAAATAGCGGCCACGAATCTTGAAGTCGTCACGGGGGTTGACCTCACCTAAAGAATGGAGGGGGGTTAAATGGTGGAAAATGGACGGACAGAGTTGAATGACGCAGGTGGATATCAGAAAAGATTAAGCCATTGTGAATCATGGTGTCACAAGTTTTCAGTATCTCAGTCTCATCAGAATAAAGCAGTAATGTTTATTTTTTTTTATCGAATTGTATCGTATTTGAGAGAACGGCCGAAATAATTTAATTATTTTAACAGTTGACAGTGGCAGTTTTGGGCTAAATAGTATATTAAAGATCCAAAATACCTTTTCAGTTCTGTTAAAATGCGCATCTCAAGGGTCCTATCGATTAATTTTTAAGCAAAACTACCGTGGCATCAAGATCGCTGACTCACGGATATCATGAAATTTATCGTTTGGTGAAATATTCACTTCATTCAGTTTCAATTTTCACTTTGCAGTGAAGTTGCGCACTTTAAGGGAGCTAGAAGCTAATTTCTCAACAACCATGGGCTCATGAGGATAATGAAAATTTATATTTAGCTTAAGGTACTTTTTGTACTTAGCGGTTAAGACGAGTACTTTAAAGGGAAGGTCGGGGGTCTTTAATTACCTACTTTGACTAACTGGTAGTTAGCTTTAGTCACAGCACAGTGCAAATAGTGTGGCGAATACAAGTGCGAACACTTTGCTACAAAAAAGCTATTTGTAAAGACAATCAAATTAGTTCGCTAGCAAGTTTTTGTCTATTATAATAAACCTTAGTTCCGAATCTGGGATGAACAAGATATGAAACAACTTTCCGGGGAAAACTCATTTCTGTAGATACCTCCGAGTCCTGACGTTTTCCCATGAAACATGGAACTCATAGCAGCGTACAGATGAGGATTTGGGGCTGCACGGCGTTCTCAAGCCCATACAAAAATTTCCCCTCCACAACAGCAACACTAACAACTCCCTTACCCTTGTCAATATCCTCAGCCAAACCATCGGGCATGGGGACGGCCCTCATGAAGAGACGGTTGTGCTTGTTGGGTGACTTGGACAGACACATCTGGTTGGACTCTTCGGAAACAGTTTCTCTGTAGGAGACAACTGGGTCAGATTTCTTGATTGGAATGCAAGCGTGGTCTTCCTCCAAATCCTTCAGGCAAATCTCAAGATGGAGCTCACCGGCACCTGAAATAATTTTTTTTTTTTCAATTTATTACATATACTAACACCCAGTCTTGTGTTATAATAAATAGTTTGTAAACAAGGTTGTCAGTATATTCAAGTTTAATGAAGGTACCGAGTTCAAGTTCAGTGAGGGTCAATGTAAATATTAAGCAGTTTCGGCAATTTGTTAAATATGTAAAATGTAACAAGTGTCCGTGCTTAGAGTGTAACTTGGGATTCCGAGTTAAATTCGTATCCAGAATTAGTAGCGAATAGTGGAAATGCAGTAGTGTTAGTCTGTCCATGTGTATGACACCCAGGAATACCCCTTTAAGAGATCTGAGAGTTTCAATCCGTGGCCACAAGATGTCCGATAGGACGTCACCATTTGCTCATTTCACGGCTCAATAAATTAGTTAAACAGTGAAAATATAATACGCTTGCATCAATGGATTCGGAAGAAGTCTTATCTTCGGTATGGCTTTTCGAAGGACAATTATTCCACAGGAATACACACCTCTGGGTCCACGGGAAGAATCATGTTGGTGGTTTTGCATGCTTGGAGGCGTGCCTCTATGCTAAACCCGTGGCTCAGAAACCAGTTCAAGAGTTAGAAATACAATAATTTAGTTCCATATAAATCGTAATATTACCAATACAATTCGGTTTGTTTATCCATAGATATCTATTACAGACAAAAAATAGTGCCTGTCATTACAAATAAAAAGATCAACAAAGGAATATATTTACAATGGTAACCTATATTTTTTATATACAATTCACGGGTTAAATTACACGTCATGAAAATACGGACGCGAATTAAAATGAGCAGTACAAAAATAATTCATCATAAATGTCAATACTATTCTAGAATTTAAACAAGTGTGATTAAAATAAAAAGATGCAATGGTCAAACTACTGATGTCACAACAAAACTAAAGAAACGAGCTGAAAAGAAAAGGGACGATAACAACTTTTAAAGAGCGTTAAAATATGGTCGACTCGCATCTTCCGCAAGGCAAAGAACCAATAGTTATCAAAGAAAATCTGTCTTTGTAATTATGCAAGCAAACAGTAAACAAGAGCTACGAGCTCATATGGCACTTATTACGAGTAGGCACGGCTCGGTTATGTCAATGATGTACCTAGTGTTTTCTAGGTGTCTTCCCACCAAGTTTAATCTCGGTCCCTCCACTCATAGCGCTTTGCAACATTTCCGGTTGCCCCATCCAGCTCCCCCCCAAAATCACCGGATCCGGTACGGATTTTAAGTGGGTCGTCTGAGGCATGAGGTCTTTCCAAATAATCAAGTTTCATCGAGATCCGGTCACCCGTTCAAAAGTTATAAATACCTCAAGATTCCGGATTCCCCCTCCTTCCACTCCCCCCACAGTACCAAAATCGGCTCGGTTATGTCAATAATGTATCTAGTGTTTGCTAGGTGTCTTCATCAAGTTTCATCTCGATCCCTCTACTCATAGCGTTTCCCAAGATTTCCGGTTGCCCCCTCCAGCTCCCCCCCAAAAGTCCCCGATCCGGTCCGGATTTTAAGTGTGTCGTCTGAGGCATGAGGTCTTTCCAAATATCAAGTTCCATCGAGATCCGATCACCGTTCGAAAGTTATAAATACCTCAAGATTCCGGATTCCCCCTCCATCCTCTCCCCCCACGGTGCTCGGATGGGGGAAGTGACTATTTCCAACTATCATTTGGGGTCCCTTATACGCCTGCCAAGTTTTATCGTCCTAGCTTATGTGGAAGTGCTTGGCCGAACTTGGCCGAAGGGCAAGTGCCATAAAAAAACCTTGCAATATTTACTACGTGGTTTATTTATTATCCCTATAAAGATAATCTCGTCACTAATTCGGATTAATCTGATATCGGTAGAGATAAAATTAATTCCAGTAGCAAATACTACAGTTGAGTCCTTACTCAGTGAAACTTTTCACAGTGCAATCGGTCCCCCTATGATGACAGTTAAAGAGTGGGTGTTTCCATCAGACTCTCAGCAGGGACATCACCAGGTATCCCTGGCACCAACAGAGGGTTCTCCCATTGCTGGGTCTGCCGGAACACAGGGATATGACTCGCTGGAATTATCATCATTTAGATCCACTTGCCACTTTCCTACTTTATTTTGTACTTTTATCTCTCCCGACAGGATATAGTAAAGTTTTTTGAAAATTGAGTTCTCTTTATTCCTTTAACCACTACAGCAGAACAAAGTAACACTACGGAGAAGCGCCAATACCTATGCTTTCGATGCTCTGCAAGCGGGCCATCCTCGTAGCACCGCCCACTACATATTTATCCCAGAACAAATTTCTGTTTATTTCTTTAAACAATAATATTTTTCCTGAGTAATAAAAGTTTGTATCAGTATCGTTGATGGCAGGAAAGGCACCAGCCTCTACTAAATTCGACAAAATTTATTAGTTCACTAGTGCCAACTGTTTTTCTCCGTTAGATGCGAATTCCAACTTCCACCAACCCACGACTTTCCTGAAACTTTCTGAGACAAGTTTAAACATCCGATGTCCGAATATTGCCCTTTCCCCTCCTCACTGACGAACAATAAAAATAATAATAATATAGCTGGCACTCTAGGGCATTTTTGTCCATCAGTTCACTACTTATAAAATAAAAAACTACAACTCACCAGCAATAATGTGCTCTCCAGACTCCTCAATGATACACTGCACCATAGGATCGGACTTGGCGAGACGCTTAAGACCTTCGACGAGCTTGGGGAGATCGGCGGGGTTCTTGGGCTCAACGGCCACTCGGACGACGGGTGACACGGAGAACTTCATAACCTTCATGTTATGGGCATCCTTGAAGGTGGTGATGGTACCGGTCTTGACCAAGAACTGATCAACACCAACCAAACCGCAAATGTTACCTGGAATGAAGATTACATAATAAAGTAAAAAAAAATGTTTTATTTGGTAAACAACATATCCACAGGAAGTTACACCATTTAGACAACATCTCCGTTATGCGGATAAGACATGATATTCGGAATAGCCATGCATTTCAATGATTCCGGTAAAATCAACGCGAGCAGCAGCCACAGACGATCGAATTCAATTTTTCGTCTAAGGGATCAGAAAAGCAAAAACAGACCCCAGAAAACCTTTACCATTGATTATATGTCCACTCCCCTATTCAGGCCGATCCTATGAGAAGGAAAGACCGAAACTTAAAGAGCATCTTACTGATCTACCATTCCTGTCAACTCGCGACCCACTGAAAAGGATCGTCAGCTAATTAGAAATGGACGGCAAAACGGCAGCAGTCTCCGCAAACCCTAACCAATATTAAAAGAAGAACACCTTCAATATTCGTCCCTTCGGGGCGGTAAAAATCAACGCGGGCTACAGCCTCAAAACGATCGACACACATGTGTATAATTTCAATATTAGAACAAGAGCTACGAGTTCATATGGCATTTGTTACGCCTCGAATCATCTAGGGCAAATGTTTAATCCCACTACCTTGATCGGTAGGAGAGTTACACTATTTCCAGTACCCCTCCTCATACCGCGCCGAATCTGGTTCACACACATAAACTGATCATCCAAAGCATTTTCTCTTACCGGCTATCAAGAAAACACCGGTAATCCCCCTCCCCCAACATCGTCTGACTCCCCTGTCCCCCATCTGTCCACTCCCCTATTCAGGCCAATCCTATGAGAAGGAAAGACCGAAACTTAAAGAGCATCTTACTGATCTACCATCGCTGTCAACTCACGACCCACTGAAAAGGATCGTCAGCTAATTAGCAATGGCCACGTCGTGCCATAGGCCGGCTTCCGTAAGTTACGACAAAAACGGCTGCGGAATCCTCATACCCTTACCAATTTCAAATAAGATGAGAGGAGAACCTTCCTTAAGCGTCCCTTCGCGACAATAGGGCTGTTAATCATGTATGTGATGCTGAACGGGATAGTCAGGTGTGACTCGAAGAAAAGAAATAGAATGTGCTATAGAGCGTCCCACTTACTACCCATGACGTCAAAAATTCTGGCTTTTACCGTCAAGGCTGGATTTTTTTCATTTTCCCGCAGAAAATGTATGCCACAATACGGGGGAATCCGACCAATAACGTTACAGAGATACGTAGTTACGAAGCTCGCGAGCATAGTAACAAGTATTTACTATTTCGATTAGGTTGGGACGGTCAGCATATTTTGCATCCAGCCGCCGCGTCGGAGAGCAGGATGACAGGGTAATTTCACGTAGCAAGTCAGGTATATCGATATTCTTAGTCATTCCATCGTGAAAAGATCATTTTTAGTATGGGCTGTCTTTTAAACCAGGAGACCCAAAATTTTAAGTTAAATTGCGAACCTGCTAATAACACACTCATTAATCTTAGCCCTTGCCATGGTTCACCATTTTCTTTGTGCATTATGCCTCCGACGACTGTTGGCTTGATCATGCTGATGATGCATAACTGATTATCAGATAGTTCCAAATATTGAAACATAAACAGAAACTAGTGCGAGGTATCTACAAAGACTATTGTAGTCCATGGCTCTGACAGACCTACTGAAATTCGCAAACCAGGTTGGAGATCAGGATCTACAGTTTGAGACCATAGGTGCAGTATGAGTTTTACCTAGGAAATAGAAGGCCCAATTTACGCGACAAAGACAGGAGGACACTGATTTACAGAGTCTAGAAAAACTACCCATAAACTCCGACTGACCGTTACCTGAAATTCTTTGTGCCTTATTTTACCCAATACTTTAATTCTAGTTTAAGTCAAAATATATTTATAAGTTGTACGTATAGATAAAATAACTAGTTATGTATTTGTCACGTGTTATTTCCGTGAGTGACGATCCAGTGCTTGAGTCTGTGTAATTGAAATTGAGTACATTTTTGTTACATCCACCCGCTAATACGAATTTAACTCACCACATGGGACATCTTCGATGGCCTCAACATATCTTCCCATCATGAGAATGGTTCTCTGGATGGTCTTCTCATAGAGATCTTCCTTCTTGCCTGGAGTGTAGTTCGGGCCCATAATGCGAGCCTTCTGACCAGTGGCGACGCGACCGGAGAAAACTCGGCCGAAAGCGTAGAATCGACCCTTGTCGGTGGTGGGTACCATCTTGGAAATGTACATCATAAGTGGTCCATCTGCGTCGCAGTTCTGAAACGGAAAAAAGGGAGTAAGGGAAGGGTTTCAAAGCACAGAGTGGGGAATGATGATGGGAGTGTGTCAGAAAAGATTAAGCCTTGTCTGCATCACTGTGCATATCAGTCGGAATAGTTTGTCATCATGTAAGAGCTTCTTCTATTACGAAGCGAATTGCAAAAATGAATAAGCTGAGCTAACTAGCTAAACTCTTGCTCAGCTTTACGCTTCCAATCAGTACGCCTATTGACGAGAGAAGGTACGTTTCAACCTATTTGACATTAGTTACTTAAAACTTGCAAAACCTAAAACTCCTTGCTCCTAAAGGTAGAGGGAACATTGTAGGGTTTATGTCAGAGAATGGAACACACCTGTCAGTGCAGATATGGACAAACCCTTCGACCGAAACTTTGCCGGAAAAATATCAGTCCAATGGCAGTACATTAAAATTCGTTTTCATATCCAATCGAACGTAATTGTCACTTATTTTCCACTAAACGACAGGAAAGATAGAAATGCTGGGTTTTCTTTATTATTCTCATATCAGTATCCATGTTACATATTTCATAAGTGTAGCATTCTGAATGAACTGGCTATTCACCTTCGAAACGACCAGGAATAGAAAATGCAAATTATCTAGCAGGCTTTTAAATTGGTCCAGCCCAACTACGGGCTGGCCAGAGTGCAGCCTGCATACCCTAGACGCGTCTTTAGGAGTTTTTAAATACTTTCAAATCAGACGACTAGCTGAAGTCGGATAAAAAGAATGTACAAGCGCCAGATTTTTTTCGACATCGCCCTCTTGATTACTCGAATAGCATGGAATCATTGATGATACCGATACACAGCATACAAAGCACAAGCGCATAAGATTTTACTTCAAGATTAAAAAATGTCACATCCTGAATGAACTGGCCATCCACTATCGAAACGACCAGGAATAGAAAATGTAGTTATTCTAGCAAGCTTTTGAGTTGGTACAGCCCAAAATCTGGCTGCCCAGAGTGCAATCTGCATATCTTTTGGAAAAGTGTGACCGGTTACGTTAACACTTCGTTGTTTTTGCGCTTATATTTTCATGGTTAAGGTCCAGCATAAAACAAGTGTAGTGGCTGTCAAAGATGTGTGCTAGAATCTAGAAGGTGTGCCCCGGGAGTCGGGCACCACAGCTGGGTCCGCTTGGTTTGTATAGCACTGTTGCAAAAGCGAGGGTGCCACTAAAAGACGGCGAGCCCACTGATCGACAGTGCAAATTCGTCCTTAATAACCATTTACTTCCTGATAAGTCCAACCACCCGTACCCCCTCCGGGTCCAGAACCCTTGGCCTAGGGTCCATGCTATCGAGGGGTTTGTTTTGTTTGACGTGCTTGTCAACGATAACCTTTAGATATTACTCTTAAAGGACCCCTCGCACTATTTACTCTTCAACTTACAGTATATTAAAATATTTGAATACATTAAAACAAGGAAGTGCTTTTAACAAATAACCCACGGATTTGGCTGTTTTAAGCCTTTTCTACCCACTGACTTACAGCGAAGACGGGAAAAAATTGACAAAACCTTTTTTTCTGATGGAACAACTTCTTGCAGGAAACCGTCGACAGCGTGATACACATTGAGTGTACAAAAACACGGCAAGTGAGAAGAGCAGTGTGGTTTTGTTACAGGGGTAAGAATGTACCGTAAGAATTTAAGACCTCCGGGTTTAGAAATATACGGAGTGGTTATGGAAGTACGTTGCGTTAGTATTATCGGTAAGACAGGTCCTTTAAGACATGGAAAAAATAAGTTCTATTATTGACTGTTCTTCTATATACGAGAGCAAACAAATACAGGACCGGACATCGAAAGGGACTAGTTGTCAGTGAATGCAACACATAATGCAAGAAAATCTAACCGAAGGTTTGAAAAGGTTTACCACATACATTCGTTTGGGGTTAAAGAGGTCATTCTCGGTAAAAGAAAATGTGTGCTGGATTCTAGAAGTTGTGCCCCGGGAGTCGGGCACCACAGCTGGGTCCGCTTGGTTTGTCTAGCACTGTTGCAAAAGCGAGGGTGCCACTAAATGACGGCGAGCCCACTGATCGACAGTGCAAATCCTTTTAACACAGGCTAATCTCTTATTCATTAGTTGCGTTTTTGATCCAAATTCTCCGTTCCGCTTTTAAGTTCTGATACTTGTGTTTCTTCGACATGATAACTCTTGGTTTTGGAAAAGATTTACCATTAGATTCGTTTCGGGTTAGAGGTCTTCCTCGAAAGGAAAATGTGTGCTAGATTCTAGAAGTTGTGCCCCGGGAGTCGGGCACCACAGCTGGGTCTGCTTGGTTCGTCTTGCACTGTTGCAAAAGCGAGGGTGCCACTGAAAGACGGCGAGCCCACTGATCGACAGTGCAAATCCTTTTAACACAGGCTAATCTCTTATTAGTTGCGTTTTTGATCCAAATTCTCCGTTCCGAATTCTCGCTTTTAAGTTCTGATACTTATGTTTCTTCCACATGATAATTCTTGGTTTTGGAAAGATTTACCATTAGATTCGCTTGGGGTTAGAGGTCTTTCTCGAAAAGAAAATGTGTGCTAGATTCTAGAAGTTGTGCCCCGGGAGTCGGGCACCACAGCTGGGTCCGCTTGGTTTGTATAGCACTGTTGCAAAAGCGAGGGTGCCACTAAAAGACGGCGAGCCCACTGATCGACAGTGCAAATTCGTTCTTAACTACCATGTACTTCCCTTTCAGTCTACTCACCCGCGCCTTTAGCCTACAATCCCTAACATCGACTGACGTTTTGTTTGACGTGCTTGCCCACGATAAACTGTAAATACTATTCTTAAAACAGAAATGTGTGCTAGAATCTAGTTGTGTCCATAGAGGCGGGCATCACAGCTGAGTCTTCTTGGCGAGGATACCACTGATATACGGCAAAACCACTGATCGACAGAGCAAATTCATAATCAAAGCCCTAAGCAATTTTAAGTCATTAGCATAACGGAAAGAGCTATCAACATTCTTATACTGGAAGAAACGGCGAAAGAACTAAAATCCGAAATTGAAATAAGTCTCAAGATATCGGAAAAGGTGACATTTTATCACGACTGGTTTGTCGATTATACATGGAACTATCACCCAACGAAACTAGCATCCGCAACAACAACTAATAAATTACAACATCATATCCAGAGTTTCTGAAGTCATATCGTGATCGGTTAGTAAAAAAAAAAAAAAAAAAAATCAACATGTACACAATTCTAAATCCTACAATTCTCAACTATCCTAGATCCCACCCTTCAGCGTGTTAAGCATAATCAAAGGAGCAATTGTCAAAAACTAGCAGTTATTAAATTACTAACAAATGGAAAGGATTCCGCAAACCACAGCCAAGAGATCTACAAAGCACCAAACAGACAATTCATGCTTCAGTCCGAAGGGGTAGCGGATTTCAGTACGACTGACAAGTCTCTCCAGTTCACCACTGGCGAAACGATAATACTGAAGCTTGACTACTCTGTGTTCGTAGCACTCATCTGTCCACGACTCGATCAACTTGATTCTAAACTGGTGAATAAACCTCTATGGAAAATATATTTGTGGTTTATTTTTTATATTTCTTTGTCCAGTTCTGACAATGCGTCACAAATTTTTCATACATTCACAAAGACCGGCAGCAGTCTAGACACTTGGCAACGTGACGTACATAACACGCCTTTTGTCATGGTTCACCGCCGTTACTTTACCTCGTGTTCTCTTTGCTGCAACAACCGTAGAAAATTTTTGAATTTGCGACACATCTGCTATTAAAGTATCATATTTCAAATCTTCCAAATTTCTCCTTGGGTTCCCCATTTTTTTCAGTAATTCGCAGTTGGTTTAGAATTTTAAAGTAAAAGACCCGGCCAATTTTGAGGAAAAAGATAACCAAAACTTAAAAAAAAAAGCTTCGGTAGCCCTCCAAACCCACAACCTGTACCCCTTTTTTTTACAAGTGAATAATATAGTGCATAAATAAGTGTAATTTAGTTGTCAAAACCGTGTGTATTTTTTATAATATTTATGTGTCATTGAATGGACCAGATGGTTTAGACATAGTCTGTTTTATACACTACTCAGCTCTGAGGGAAATAATGAATAAACAACCAAATAAATACTTCCCGACTGTTTCTGGAATCGCTTAGAAAACTCACCTTGACAGCAACGGCAGCCTCGTCATCAAGGGGTCCCTCGTAGAGCATCTCCATACGGTACTTCTGGGCGGTGACAGGTGATGGGAGGTGAATGGCAATCATCTGAAGTAGAGCATCACCAGCTGGGAGCCACTGTCTGACGACGACCTTGAGGAGGGCCTTGCCTTCCTTCTCTCTGTCTTCAATGGCGAGCTTGATGTTCAACTTGGTAAGAAGAGCATCAGTCTCGTCTTTCTTGAAGTTCATGATGGTGGAGAAGATCTGAAAAACGTCCGACAGTTAGAAGGATGTATTGAAATAGGGGAGGGTTCTTGTAAGGGAAGGGGGGTCAGGTGAAAAGTGTCTGTCACTAGAAATAAGAACAGGTCTGTGTAGTATCATCATGATAGGACTAGCAAATAAGTAGACTATTCCTAAAGTAAAGCCGTAAAGTCATGGACTGTCAGTTGCGCCTAAAATCAGTAGTTGCGCTTTAGCCGACACCATGGTATCTGATACAAGGGTCTAAAGCCGTATCTGAAAGTCATCTCACTTTTCACATCAAATCTTATCAAATTGGCGAAAAAGAAGCTTAGCACTGAGATGGAACTGGATATCAGTTTTTTTTTTTTTTTTTTTTTTTTTTTTTTTTTTTTTTTTTTTTTTAAATAATCAGTATAGAATTTTTTAATTTCCCGCGTAGCTTCTTTTTCATTTTTTCTTGCTTTGGATTGAACCAAAACAAGTGGCTACGTCTCCACCTCCAACTCAGTGACGTTACTACAAAATTTACGTAAAAATTTACCCTACTTTAACGTCACCTACACTTTCATCTTAAACCTATTATCTTTGTAATTTATCAACTCTAAATTTTAACTTCTCCTTTCAAAATTTTAATTTTTATATTAAATATTCTCATCAAAACTCACTCTCTCATTCAAAAACCCTTTCTCTATAAAATCTAAACCTACAACCTAAATCTACCCTTTTTTCATTTTTTCTAACAATATTGAATTTTATCTACCATATTTTACAACCATTAAATATATTTTCTTCTTTACCATTAATCTACTCATATTTGTAATACCTGGCAAAAACCCAAAATATGTACAATTTTTTCCAATTCGAATCAAGCAGTCAAATTTTATAGGTTCGATCAGGAATAAACAACCACCAAAAAACAAAAATTTTAAAATCACGCACTACCTGTTTCAAGATGCTCTACCGTCCTTAGAGAATCTCTCTTACAGTGGCAAAAAATTACTTCAATGAAAAAACAACAAAAAACCTTAAAACTTATTCCTTCACTCACCTACAAAAAAACAACCAAAAACCAACAACCAAACTCCCGATTTAAAATCTCCTTCCTTTACAACAAAGGAATACTAGCAAGGAGATTCTAAATAACACTTCAGTTCCTTAAAAAATATCAGGTTGAAACTTTGACTGCCCAAAACAAAAACAACAAAACCAACCAAAATTTGAATTTTTATTATATAATTTTAAAAAAATACCGGTTACCTACACTTCAATCTTAAAATTTTTAACGCATCATTCAACCATCCCACATCCACGGATCTATTCCATAACTCACTCTGCGAATTTATTTCAACCATACTGTGGATCCAACTGTAGAACCTCGGGAAATTTATACTTTTACCTTTCTTCCTCATTTTCCACACGTGGACACAGACTGCAGTCATCAAGAAGACCATAGCCTGTTCTTTCTCTTTTGCAGCACCAATTTCAAAACACAATTTCAGAGCCATTTTCTTTTCTTCTAAACTTTCAATTTTTACACCCTCCCTTTTAAAAATTTCAAAAATATTTTTAAAAATTTCACCATTAAACTGGCACTCCAGGAACTCGTGCTTCATACCGTCAACTACCTCAATCTTGCACAGCTGACATAGCGGATTTTCGCTACTCAAGAAACGGCTTACCCGGTTTCTGTACGGTAAAATCCCATGAATTACCATAAACATGGTTTCTTTTTCTTGGGGGCGGTTTTTTGATGCATTCCAGTTTTCAAATGCTTTTTCATAATTCACAAATGGTTTTCTCTGGGATGACTCCGAAAAGTACAATTTCGACTGAAGTCGTTTCTGCAGAGCAACCGTGTATCATAACACGGTTAGTGCAAAAACGACCAACTGCAGATTCTGTCACCGTGGTAACAGATACCATGGTATTTGAAAAAACGCAGCTGATCTGACCGGCCGGGCAACACTTCTACTCTGAATTCTCTAGATCTGGAAGAGAAATAAGAGACTATTGAGAGAAGGACGAGGCAGTTTTGTTAACATGATACTCGCCTTGAAAATGGGATCTAGGACGTACATGTTGAAAGAACGTTTGTTGTTTTCATCCTTCATCTTGGACCACTTCTTGGTGGTTGGGTTGAAGAAGTTCTCACCCCAGAGACGAGGCATGAGCTTGGTGACATCGATCTTGAACTTGTCGGCGTACATCTCTGCGAACTGCTTGAGGGTGAAGGCCCATCCGTGGAGACCTAGAGTTTAATTTGGTGCTCAAGACTGAGGTTTACGTAGGGAGGTTGGGACCAGGGAAGAAGAGAGGGTTCAGCGATGGTATGTCTTGCACTTGTTTTAAGAACAGGTCTGTGTGATATCATCATTTATGAGAGCAACTTAAGGCGTATTCTCGCCGCGGAATCGAAGGGAACGGCGAGAATAGAGGGAATCACTCCATGTGGACTCAGCGTCCGAAAAACAACGATAACACTGAGAATGCTTCCAAAATGAATTTTCTTCTAATCAGAAATATGCAGTTGACGAAATTAGTCTGGATCCACCTTGTTTTTGGTTGTTTATTCTGATTGTTCTCAATTAATTTTACATTACACCTACACTAGCAAAAGTTGATTCCCCTCTGAATCTGAAAGGGAGTCCTTATTGATGATGGTGATGATAATCGGAGCATTTCCCGTATGTGGGAGTCCCCGGGACAAAAAAACGCGGGGACTCCTCAACTGGAGTCCTGGGGGAACGGCGAGAATACGAGTCCTGGGAGAACGGCGAGAATACGAGCGTTCTCGCGGATTTGCTCTCTGACAGGTAAAACGATATTTAGACGCGCGCGAGAAATCGAGGAAGGAGATTACAGCTACACAACCTCCCGCTTATACGATTAATGCGCTTTCCGGAACAATTCCTTTGGCTTTCCCAGACAAGCCGAGCGCTCGGTACGAGAAGCGGGTTTTAACCGAATTCACAAAGAAACCAATAATGTTGATGACTATCTCTCCTTGCCGATGCCAAATCTCCGGCCTCTCTGGGTAGCTAGCGGGAGAAAGGCAGAAGTGGTGTCACAGATACGCCCAAAGATCGCGGTGATTGATTCACACAGGATTTTAATCGTCGAGTTTGAGTCGTACGGACACGCTTACACCTTCTTCCTGAGGATCACTGGCGTGTTTTGGACTTATTCTTAAGTATTGTGGAGATTTCAAGGCCACCAGAAATGCCCTTCCGTTACAACCATTGTACGTCCGAAATTCTATTCCCTACAGTGCTTGCGTAGTGTCAAGGCTCACGTAATGAATTTAAAACTTGAACTTGGTACTGTGTTCCTAGAAAAGCCCATACGTATTTTTTGTACGATTACCGTAAGCCACAATATTTTATCGACTTTAAAGCCGCAAATAATTTTGCGGCAGGAAACTTTCAATGAAAATACCAATCAAATTGTTGAACTTAATATATAGTTTACATTAGTAAAATCTTTGTCACAATCCAACTATGTCAATAGAAGGTTCAAAGGCACTATTATGCCCCGTCACTCTTCTCATCAAGGAAAAAGAACAGAAAAAGTATACCTGATCCAAAACCAACGGAGCCCTTGCTTGGGTCAACAGCGATCTGACCCATTGGTCCATCATCATCAGCGTATGTGGCAATAATGACGTTGACGTTCTCAACAATTCTGTTGAAAGTCTGGTAGAGCTCTTCTTGGCCAAGCTGGAGCTCCAACAGAGCACGGTCCATTTTGTTCATGAACAGAACAGGCTTGATACGCTCAGCAATGGCCTGGCGAAGGACAGTCTCGGTCTGGACGCACACACCTGCAATTCAAGACTATACTAAACTGAGTTCCTTATTTCCAAGTCAAACTGGATGATTGTGCACGAAGACCCAAGGGTTGCCAAACCTTTGGTCATTTGGTCTCGTATCTTTGTCAAACCGTTGACAACAACTTTTTCTGCCTTTCGACTAACTACTGTAAGCCCCCAGCCATCGACACACCCTTCCCCTCCCCACATTCCCAACCGTATAAGGCCACAGAGAATGGCAGCACAACCAGTTCGTAAGATCTATCGCATTCGGGCAATTAATGCGCGGTAATAAGTTTCATCCCCTCCTTTGTGAGTTTTGTTAAGGCGAAATTTTTGTTCTTGTGCGATTAATGAATATCTGACTAAGTAAAAGCGCAATTGTATGTAGCCTAATTATGTTTGACGAGAGATCACATTGGTTTTGATGTTAATACCGTAAGAATATTTTATGAATAGTAAAGATAGATTGATTGAAACCTAAACAAAGTTCAACTTGGTAAGTAGAGGCGAAATGACAGACTAACAACATAGCCAGTTTTACAACTGAAGAATGGTTCAGATATAAAACACTTGGCTTCAAAAAACCTACTAGGTATTAGTCTACTTTACAGCATTCGAAATTTCTTAGCAAGAACCCAATGCTTGTATGGCACCTATTCTCGAACTAACTATCAATTCATTCAAGAAGACACTGGACAAATAATGAGACACTAAAGCATGGAAATATGAGTGGGACCATCTTGATCATCCCTGTGAGGAAAAAATCTACTTCGCTCAGGAGCAAATTTCTAAAGATCTCCAAATCTTAATTTGCTCCAAGTACAGATTAAGGTATTACAGTAGATGGTAGAGAAAGGAACTGGAATCGAAATTACCAATTCTTTTACTTTGGCAACAGTATCTGTACGAGATGATTATATTCGTCAACGCTCAGGAGCAAATTTCTAAAGATCTCCAAATCTTAATTTGCTCCAAGTACAGATTAAGGTATTACAGTAGATGGTAGAGAAAGGAACTGGAATCGAAATTACCAATTCTTTTACTTTGGCAACAGTATCTGTACGAGATGATTATATTCGTCAACGATAAGATCTCACCTAATTAATGAACCTCTTCAAAAACTGTACTAACCTGAGACGCAGTCTACAACAACAAGGGCACCATCAGTGACACGGAGGGCTGCTGTGACTTCCGAAGAGAAATCGACGTGGCCTGGTGAATCAATCAAGTTGATCAAAAAGCCCTTATTGTCCTTCTCTCTCTGATCTGGCTGGGTGATGAAGACAACATCTTTGTCTTCGAGCTCGAAGTACATGGAGATGGCAGTACTTTTGATGGTAATGCAACGCTCCTGTTCATCCTTACGTGTGTCGGTGAAACGAGTCTCACCAGCCTTGGAGCCAGCGATGATGCCAGCCTTTCCGACAAGGGAGTCTGTCAGTGTGGACTTGCCGTGGTCAACGTGGGCAATGACGGACATGTTACGGATGTTCTTCTTGTGGTCCATCATGCCCCTAATTTCATCTACTGTGAAGTTCACCTGAAATGAGAGGCAATTAAGACTAATAAAATTCATTATTCTTATTACAGAAAAGGAGGTAGCTAACACGCTCAATACTGAAACATGTAGTAAGGCTCAGAACACGGCCTCTTTGAGAAACAACTGAAAATCCCTAGGGGACATGAGATTTTATAGGCTTTGTGGCAGCTTGGATATAATGAGCAGATTGCAATTAGGGGTCAATTAGGGTTAGGGTAACACAATTATACAAGTTGTTTTGCTCTAATCCATCTCCTGAATTAAAAGGACAAGATTCACTATTAGTTTTCTTGATTCTTTTTCTACTATTGTAACACAAAAAGACAGGAAATGAGCCCAGTGTGACCAAGCTTTGAACCAAAGCTAGACTCATCTAATCCAGTTATGACAGTACTTGTTACACAAACATCAAAATGATGCTTGTAGGACAGCTCGAACTAGTGTTTCAGCACAGATGCTCTGAAATATTTGACCACTTCACAACAAAGCTATGCTTACAGATAATAAAACACCTGCGGCTTTTTTTGGGATCCCAAAACGTAAGTGACAGGGTACATATGAATTCTTTAAGTTGTCTGTCTGTATGTTTGCATGATAACCCTTGGAAGGGAAGGAAATATGTCGTCCAAACTTGGTGTGAGGATTCTTTTGGTGTAAGTACAGGTGAAGAAGAAGGTCAAAGTTCCTAGATGGGACCCATAGCTGTATGTTTAAGGGTGGAGAGGGATCCCAAATTAAGGGACACATTATTTCAGAAAGGGTAAGGAGACATACTGAATGTGAAGGTGAAAATTATTTTCTTGCTGTACAAGTAGTTCAACTGACACCCGACAGAAACCAGGAACATTTATTCAAACAATGTTTACAACGGATACGTCAGCTATGATTCTTCATCAGTGATATTTCGGCCCTTCTTGGCAAGGGTCCTCGTCAGGCTGTCAATCCTCTGGTTCAACTTCGGGGAAGGAAACAAACCTATAAACCTATATTATAGGTTTGTTTCCTTCCCCGAAGTTGAACCAGGGGATTGACAACCTGACGAGGACCCTTGCCAAGAAGGGCCGAAATATCGCTGATGAAGAATCATAGCTGACGTATCCGTTGTAAACATTGTTTGAATAAATGTTTCAAAGTCAGCTTGGGCTCAAAGAATATTTAGAAACCAGGAAATTTGAGAAAAACCTTGAAATTAATCTGAAGCTGATCAGAGGTTCAAATTAGGGGTAGGAAGACATGCTGAGTCCGTAGATGAAAACAATTTTCTCACCAGACGTACAGTTTGCCCGGAATCTGGCTGAAACCGGATAATTTGTTAAAAAAATAACAAATTTGTTTTGTTGGACAAGCTGAAGTAAGGCAGGAAGTTTTGAACAATTTCTTCAAAGTAGATATGACGTTGACTATAGGGCTTCTCAGATGATTACCATTGGCTTTAATCTTAATTTGATTAGTAAATGTCCAAGGAGTCTGGCAAAGGCTGGATATCTACAAGCCCAATTGTCTGGGTTAAGCATTACATTTTTTGGATCCCATCTAAACCTTTGGTCTTGTTAGCCTCTTAACATGCCCTTTGCCTTCAATGAGAATCTTGGCAAAATTTCCAAAACAGTCTCTGGACGAATAAGCTTCGTGGGAGCAAGGACGAGTGCATGATAGGTGACAAACAAAATAAATATGGCAAAACCAGTGTATTGCTTACAGACGAGATGGCATACACTACATGAATATACTACTGATGTAGGATAATTACTATCATAAGGAAGATGAGTCCATTAAGCTGAAGGTATGCTGAATGATTGAATGCAGTTTCACAAATAAACAATGTGTATGGTGAGAAGCGAAGAAAACAAGGACCTCGTGCTGATTGCTGATACCCAAAATATAATCTAGACATGATGCCTTAATTAACTACCAAACTTGTTAAGTACTTATTGGTATAATGACTGACGGATTATGATTTCAATTTTTACTTGCTAGTATTCAAGCCTAGATGACATCTTTACTATCAATGATGAATTTTTATGGGTATTTTTGTCTAAAAAAAAAATTAGAAGGAAACCTTTGTGGAACCATCTTCCATAGGAGAAAAAGATAACAAATTTAAATAGCAGGATATGGCAGAAAGGAAAATAAAGATAATAAATAGTATCTTGTCTATAAGATAAATTTGATGTTTATAATGGAATGTTCTTCTGTTGTTGTTTATTGCAAATTTCTAGGATTCAGCGCAATAGACTTTGATACTCAATGATACCCTATGAGATTGTGGCTTGTTAGACAAGACAACAATTAACAAAGATGTGAATATAAATCATATTTGTATACACTGAATGGATAAGTCAGTTGAATTCTACTCAAGCAGGATTACATTCTATCTTGGCAAAGGTCCTTGTGAGGCCCAACTAGAGAAGACGAAAGGTTTCAATGGGATCCCAAAAGTATAATATTTGATACAGACAATTTGGTTGTCTTTGCCAGATCTAGTCTCCGCCAGACAATTAAACATCTTTACTACTAACTAATTACTACTACTACCAAAATTTAGAAACAGATTAAGACCAAATAGCTAATAATCTGTCAAGGTAGATAATGATTGTCATATACAGATTCAGCATCTCTTCTTACCCTAATCTGAATCAGACATCCAATCAACAACTTCACATAAAATTTACTTTCAACAAGCTTTCCGGTTTTGATTTTACATGAAAACAGTCCATTTTTCTCAAAACTGGTCGATTTTTCGTCAAAATAGTCAGTTTTTCTGAAAATCAGTTGATTTGTATCAATAATGTCATTTTTGTTGTTGAAAACAGTTTTTTTTTTCTGCAGAAAAAAAAGGTAAAAATTGTAAGCCAATTTTTTCCTTGTCCCCCCCCCCCCAAACATGTTCGCTAGTAACAACGCTGTGTCCAGCAATAAAATGGTTTACACGTCAGACAGTAAATAAAGACACACTAAATACTATATTGTTCACAAAATATGTAGTCTTTGGCCCAAGCTGACTTTGAAACATATATTCAAACAATTCCTTGTAAACATTGTTTGAATATAAATCGTTCACACTAAATAACAATAGAAAATGTGCTTTATCATGTGTGCACTGTGTGCTTAAATCCATACACCATGCATAAACTTCAAGGTACAGTGCTCTAGCATTCGGCATGGTGCTAGACATTAGAGCATCGTGACTGAAAAAGAGCTAGTGTACTAGACTGGTTCAATAAAATCTTTCTAGGAAAGTTCAGGTAATTTTTCTAAACTGAATTTACATTCAAGTATTAATGATGGGGTACAAACGGCACATGAACACGACACAACACTACATGAACCAGTCACTGCCAGTCATGCACAAATCCTCAATTTTTGGGCATGGTGCCCCAACGTCTGGGCATGCCCGAACTTATGGGCATGGTACCCATACGTTGGAGCACCATGCTCTGGAGCATGGGCATGGTACCCCTGTGAAATTTGGATAAACTGAGACTGGTTACATACCTAAATAGGGCCTTCTCCCTGTCCTAGATCAAAAGATACCTGATTTTACTTTCTATCCAACCTCATTTTCCAATTTACAAAATGTTAGAGCACTTCCAAGATACATATAGTTTTTTGGAGGCCACTTCTCTTCTAGTGGGCTTATCCTATCCTTTTCCAGAAAATTGCTGCTAGGTAGCATGGGGGAGGCAAGCTTTTCAATCTGTTCACTGGAGCAAATATTTCCTTTAGATTGTTTGCCTTTTATTGTATTTATTTTGAGTTATTTTTTTTTTATACCTGTTTTTACTCTGACTTTTGACTTTTTGACAACATGGAAAAGGACTGAGTAACCTAGTGGCAACTACCTGTAAAAGGATAGGGTAAACCCACTGGGAAAGAAGTGGCCTCCACAAAACTCTCTGTATCTTCTTCTTGAAAGTGCTCTAACATTTTGGAAATTGGAAAATGAGGTTGGATAGACAGTGAAATCAGGTATCTTTTGATCTAGGACAGAAGAAGGCCCTATTTAGTTATGTAGCCAGTGTCAGTTTAACCAAATTTCACAGGGGTACCACCATGCCCATACGTCCAGGCATGCCCAAACGTTGGGGCACCATGCCCAAAAATTGAGGATTTGTATATGACTGGTCACTGCCAGTGCCCGGTCATGAGTTAATCTCTGGCACTTGGTTCAAGCTACCTGATTTTTTCTTCCTGGTGAGCCATTTATAAATAGTGCCTCGTATTTTCTTTTCTTCTGCTGAAGCTCAACATCCATCCACTATAGACATCTAAAATCAGCAGCACAAACCACCAGAAGTGTCAAAACCGAAATGGAGCCACCACAGTTTAAGCAAGACTGCCCGTGATTATCATAGCACAAAAAGGACCACCTGTGAACACAGTTTGAGGCGAAACATGCGAAAATCAAGTGGAGCATTCTAGTTTGACACGGTGACATCAAGAAACGGCAAAATGAAGCATTGTTTTTAGACAAATCTTTTCATACATAAATGAGATCTGAGTTGAATGGTTTAGTTTTTGAGGTGATTCAAAGCTAAGTGAGGAGTTATCTGCCCGACTACCGCCACTTGTACCCTAATAAAAGCTAGTTAGGACATATCTCTGCAGGCCTTATTACATCACTTATCTAGACCTGAATACAGTGGTGTATTGGAAATAAATTAGCAGCAAAAAAAGGAAAAAAAATATGTTAAATTTCCAAGCATTTCATTTTTCATTATGGAAAATCCGCAGTTTCATGCAACCAGCGGTGGTGCTTTAAATGGATATCCTAGTGAGGAATTCCTCTGGAATCAAAATAAGATGCGCACTCATTGTCTCTATCATAAGCCAACTCCATGAGTGACAATTTCAAAGAGTGTGCAATATGAACCATCAATCATACATATTTCTCGCAGGTTATTCAGCCGCAGTATTTCCCTAACTGTTCTGGGGTGAGGGAAGAGCTCAACGAACATTCTGTTCATCCTTCGTGGCTGAAAACTTGATCGTCTATCGAGCAAGACAGCCTGGGCCAGTAAACCTAAATAACTGAAGAATAAGTCACTCACCATCTTGGATTATTTAGGATGACTTCAACAGAAAATATAACTTAACGGGAAGATGGCAACCCGTTGATGAAAAGAGGGTTTGTGTTTCTGTGACGGTTATCGGCGATCAGTTACGGATATGAGAAAACTGAAAATCAGGAACGACACAGCAATAATCCCGAACGGTAAATTAATATGACGGATCTAAAGTATGAAGGAGCAACAAGGGACAGTAAACTTAAATATTTAGCATTTAGATCGATAGAAATTTTACATTTGAATATCCGTACTGGCATTTCAGATAAATCTTTTATTTTTAGCTCGTTTAAATGCTAACTTCAAAATTTAGCAGTTAGACCTTAGAATTTTTTACATTTAAATCTCCGTATTTTCGCATTTGAGATCAATCTTGTAGAATTCAGCTCCTTTTAGATGCTAAATGTTGGCTAAATTTTGCTAAATTTCTTAGCTATCACTTAAAACTAGAAAGTCTTCGACTTTCAACCCACCCTACACATTTATTCGTCGCGATTAAAGCATTTCCATTTGTCCACAACAAATCCAATTTCACATTCGTCAACTAGATCAGTTCCACATGTGATTAGTACTAGAGAAATTCTTTCCTTTGCCCAGTTAACATGGATTTTCGTAGCCAGCTTGAACGCTTTCAGTACTGTAGTTTTAAAATATCTTTCAATTCACGAAAGGCTTCGAATTTATCTTCAAAATTTGTTTCTTTCGAGGCTCTCCTGGCGACTTTCGAGATCATGTCGGAAAAAGGCTAACTCGTGTTAGAACTCTTCTCGGCTTATCGCCGGAAAGGAGTCGAAGAAGCTGTCCAAACTGAAGTAGACAGTACCCGTAGCATTAATCCTGGAACAGTATTTGTAGCTAGAAATGATAACTTTCAGTGGGTCATCTAATTTTTGAAAGATACAGAAATTAAGGAGACTAACGGAATCACCCGGTGAACGTTCGGGTACGCTGTGTTGTCTGTTTGCACTAATCACTCTGGTAAGCTGTTTGTCGGGGTCACCCCAGCATGCTGTGAGTCTATACTTATCTGTGAAGCATCGACATTCTTGTCCCTGAACAAAATTCTGGTAGATTCCGTGGGAAAAAGTCTGTTAGATCCAGGGGCGGTCCGATGGGCTTGGGAATGGGGGGGTGAGGACTTTAAAAATATACGACTTGCCAAAAACACAGTACCAGCAGGCTCAAGATGCCATTGTAGTACTAAAATAATAAACAAATAAGTAACATGAGTTAGACGATGCCGTTCATATCAAATTTCGCTGGCCCTCGCCTCGGTATTAGTGCCATATAAGTGCCATATAATCCTTGAATCTATAAGCTGTCTGCTGTTCGACTATGAATAAAACTTGTTCAAGGGGGGGGGGGGGGGTCTTGCGTAATCGAGGGGATTTTGCAGAGGAACTGGAATCCTCCAGCAATCGAGGTGATTTCAAGGTAAGTTCAAGCGTTTGCCAACGTCCAGTGAAACTACGCTACCGTGCAGAAGGAATGACAAGTTTAACCGTCCAAGCCTGTCCGGAAGTGTCTATGACCTAGTAAAAGTCGGGCAAACTGACGAACGGACAGGCAGTAAAAACGATATTTGGCAGTTTGTTTACGACCTTTGGAGCCAACATACAGTTTTTGGTACAAATTATCAGTCCTGCACTGCCGCGACAACCAAACACTCTTTCTGCTAGTCTCACTTTGCTAGTTCCGTCATTTCCATAGAAGCTAGGACTATGAAGGACTATAAAGGACCCGACCGGTACTCAACGAAACCTTAGTTGCGTTTTTGCAGATACAATGGTATCTGTTACCACGGTAACTGGATCTGCAATTAGTCGTGTTTGCAGTTATCGTGATATCTGATACACGGTTGCTCTGCAAAAAAGATTATTGCCGAAATTGCACTTTTCGAAGTCACCCCAAAAGAAAAACTGAAAAACAATATACAAATCAAATGACATGTTGCAACAGCCAGGCCCGTCATTACACCGTCGCTCGTTGCTCAGGAAGCCAATTTATTTTAACGTCGGAGTCGGACTAACTAACTAGAAACTAACAAACTATTAAAACTGTGCGCCACAAGCAAAACGGCCTGATTTTTACATGAATTAAGAGATATTGGTTCATAACAGATCTTGTTAAAATTGTCAATCTGGCAAGCTCGAAACCTGCGGCTAAGAATCCTATTCCTGACGTCTCAAACGCCCGAACGGCCTAGGTCCGAGATGGATGTCAACCCAGTTCCATGGTACCCCTGAACTAGCATTACTGCCATTCAGCTTCTTTGAGCGAGAGCCCGTTTAGCTGAACTTTAGTGTTCGGGCGCTCTGCGAGCATCCAGTTTAGCTAGTTTTTGGGATCCCTAAACGCAAGTGGAGGGATACCTATGACATCGCAAAAGTTGTCCGTCCGTCCGTCTGTGCGCACTGTAACTCTCGAAGGGAATGAGATATTTTGATGAAACTTGGTGTGAGGATTCTTTGGGTCAAGAGTAAGGTCAAATTCGTAGTTGAGCTATTTAGCCCTACGTTTAGGGGTGGGGGAGGGGTTTTAAATTAAGGGACAAATTAAATATTTTTAAACAGATAATGTGATAGTCGATTATGAGGTAAGAAGAGATGTTGAACATGATGGTGAAAACCATTTTGTCATCGGAAAAGTAGTTCGCCCGGAAACCGGCCAAAACCGGAAAGTTTGTTAAAAGTAAAAGTTTTATTTGAAGTTGATTAGATGTTCGGTTCAGGGGTAAGAAGACATGCTAAACACGATGGTGAAAACCGTTTTATCGCCGGACAAGTAGTTAGCCCAGAATCCGGCCAAAACCGGAAAGTTTGTTAAAAGTAAAAGTTTTATTTGGAGTTGATTAGATGTTCGATTTAGGGGTAAGAAGACAGGCTGAACACTTCTGTGAAACCAATTTTCTACCCAGACAAGTAGTTCGCCCGGAATCCGGCTGGAGCCGGAAATTTTTTTATAAGTTGAATTTTTATTTGAAGTTGATTAGATGTTCAATATTAGGGAAAGAAGATACGCTGAGTTCGTTTTTGAGCTTTCTTTTTTCGACGGAAAAGTAGTTCCGGAATTCGGCCGAAACCGGGAAAGTTTTCGTCAAAACAGAGATGGCTTATAGGGGTAAACACACATGCTGATTCAATACCTGAACTTGTTTTTCTCAGATGATTAACCTGTTTTTGAATTTTAATAGTAAAAATGTTCAAGGAGTCTGGCGAAGACAAGACCCAATTGTCTGGATCAAATATTGAATTTTTGGGATCCCATCGAAACCTTTGGTCTTGTTTGTTCGGGCGCTCTGCGAGAGCCCAGATTAGCTTTTTCTTTCTTCGAGGGGGTGGGTACCCCCCCCCCCCCCCCATAATGACGCCCCTGCTATTGCGCATGGGTTATCTGTGCCGTTGAAAATAGAAGTTAAAGCACAACTCTTACTAGAAATGATCTTGTCGAGATGAAATAACCCAGCAATATCGTTTTTTTGACATTAATTTCCACGTGAGATTAGCGATTTTCTTGTTAGCCCCTGTAGACTCTTTCCAGCCTTCTTGTTCTCCGACGCGGCGGCTGGACGCAAAATATTCGAAAACTGAATGCACGTTGTTAAAAAGTGGGAAAATGAAGAAAACAAGTAAGTTAGAAACAGAAGGCCGACCTGGTGGCTCGTTACTAAAAACTCGTCAGAAGCTGAAAATTCCATAAGGTAGCTAGAGATAACCTAAAACGCAGAATACGAAAGAGGGGTCCTTTAAGAATCGTCCCTAGTAAGCCACCCGTTTTTATGGCACTTGCCTTCCGGACAAGTGCCATATACCGATCACTTTTCCGTCGGTCTGTCGGTCTGTCGGTCTGTCTGTCGGTCGGTCGGTCGGTCGGTTAGTCCGGTGTTTGCGAGTTAGGGTACTTCCAGATAAGCTAGGACGATGAAACTTGGCAGGCATATGAGTGACCCAACCAGACTAAGTTGGAAATAGGCACTTGCCCCATCCGACCATCGTGGGGGGAGGGAGGGGAGCCGGAATCCGGAATTTAGTGGCATGCATAACTCTCGAACTGGCTATCGGATCTTAATGAAATTTGACATATGGAAAGACGTCATGTATCAGATGTCCCATTTCAAGTCCGGATCGAATCCGATGAATATGGGGGGGGGGGAGGCGGAGAGGGGGGGACCGGAAATCTTGTGACGCGCTTAGAGTGGAGCGATTGGGATGAAACTTGGTGGGAAGAACAAGCACAAGCCCTAGATTTGTCAGTGACAGAACTGGATCGGATTCGAGCACTGTGGGGGGAATTAGATAGGGGGAAGGGGGGGGGGTGGAGGAATTCCGGTGATCACGAGTTAAGATACTTTCAGATGTGCTAGGACCATGAAACTTGGCTTGAACATTAGAGACTTGACATGATTAGACCATTTTAGCCTCAAGGGTTTTGCTCACAACTGAATTTGATGAAAGTAGGAATTCTTCAGTTCGTGGGTTTGTTGTGATCATTTGTAAGCAAAACACTTGAGATAATGGGTCCTTGGAAATCACAAGAACGTATCATTTGGTAATGCATTTGGCTGTGATGATGCGCACTTTAGGGGCGCTAGAAATTCGTCTGTAATAAAAACTCTTGAAGCAAAAATGATGATGAGCTCATCGGGAGAATGAAATGTATATTTTGCTCTAAAGTATCATTTGTACTTTAAGAAATTCAGTTGTGAGCAAAACCCTTGCGGCTAAAATGATCTAATCATGTCAAGTCTCTAATGTTCAAGCCAAGTTTCATGATAATAGCACATCTGGAAGTATCTTAACTCGTGATCACCGGAATTCCTCCCCCCCCCTTCCCCCTATCTAACTCCACAGTGCTCGAATCCGATCCAGTTCTGTCACTGACAAATCTAGGGCTTGTGCTTGTTCTTCCCACCAAGTTTCATCCCAATCGCTCCACTCTAAGCACGTCACAAGATTTACGGCTCCCCCCTCTGACTCCTCCCCCAAAAAAATAATCGGATCCGGCTGGGACTTCACATGGGATATCCGAAACACGAGGTCTTTCCAAATATCAAGTTTCATTAAGATCCGATCACAAGTTCCAAAGTTATACGTACCTCTATATTTCGGATTCCCCTTCCCTCCACTCCCCCCACGGTGGTCCGATCGGGGAAGTGACTATTTCCAAGTTGTTTTGGTTGGGTCCCTTGTATGCTTGCCAAGTTTCACTGTCCTAGACCACCTAAAAGTAACTTATCTCCGTATCACCGGAATTCCGGACCCCCCCCTGCAACTCCCCCCACAGTGCACGAATCCCGTCCGGTTCTGTCAATAATGTACCTGGGCTAGTGCTTGTTCCTCTCACCAAGTTTCATCCCGATCCTTCCACTCTAAGCGTGTCACATGATTTCCGGTCCCCCCCCCTCCGCCTCCCCCCCCACATTCATCGGATTCTGTCCGGACTTGAAATGGGACATCTGAGACATGACGTCTTTCCATATGTCAAATTTCATTAAGATCCGATAACCAGTTCGAGAGTTATGCATGCCACTAAATTCCGGATTTCGGCTCCCCTCCCTCCCCCCACGATGGTCGGATGGGGCAAGTGACTATTTCCAACTTAGTTTGGTTGGGTCCCTCATATGCCTGCCAAGTTTCATCGTCCTAGCTTATCTGGAAGTACCCTAACTCGCAAACACCGGACTAACCGACCGACCGACCGACAGACCGACCGACCGACAGACAGACCGACGGAAAAGTGATCGGTATATTGCACTTGGCCGGAAGGCAAGTGCCATAAAAAGAACCTAGACAAACTTACCCCGTTGGTCACCTAAGCTTTCAGACTGGATAGAGATTTGCTAGGACGTTAGAAAAGCAACGCTATTCGTTATGGCACTCTGTTTACATTTCTAAGTCGGTTTAAAAGGACCGAATTCACAGTTCGGAAATAAGTTCAACTTGGGGATCAGTTCAGTCAGGACTGAACTCAGCTAGCTCAGGAGCTAGCTGAGTTCGAGCTGGGCTCGACACAGTTGACCTAGTGACAAGTGCTATTGACGTAACTACAGTGTAAGTAAATACGAAATATATGTGCTTTAGTTATTGACCTACGAACTGAGTATCGTCTTCGAAAAGACTCGGTGTATAACGGTGTATTCGCACCTAAACCAGTCGCCAGTATTACCATGCTCGCACGCCACACGCTACTACCGTAACTAAACCCCTACATACATAGCACACAACATAATCCTTTATCATAAACCGGAAAGTTTGTCAAAAGAAAAAGTTTTATTTGAAGTTTATTAGATTTTCGATTTTGGGGTAGGAAGTCATGCTGAAAACTAAGTAAAAATCATTTTCTACCCGAACAAGTAGTTCGCCCGGAATCCGACCGAACCGGAAAAATTGTTAAAAGCAAAATTTTTATTTAAAGTTTAACTGAAAAGGGCTGAGGTAGGACAATCTGGTTACCCTTCAGTTATTTAATTAAAGAGGCTCGAAAACCCCATGGAAATGCGTTACTTCGTTGCTGCGCTATTCACGAATAATCGATTTTCAAATAGTGGAATTTCCCTGTCAGATTTGTGGTACCTGTATCACTTTAACTGTGTTGTGTGCTTGATGAAAATGATTTACGGAAAATAAGTGTTGACCCTGTGACCGCACCTTCCACAAGATGATCTCTGGCCACTGAAAAGCCACGTTTCGATTGAGATTAAAATTTTCCGCGTCATAGTAGAATTTTGTACTGTGAGGACAGACGTTGATATTCTGAACGTCATTCTAGAGCAAATAGTGAAAATATAAAAAAAAAACTTTGCACAAACCAAATAATGCAGTGAATTGAATTAACTGATACAAAAATAAGTTGGCTTTTCAGTTAAACTTTAAAACTGATTAGATGTCCGATTTTGGGGTAAGAAGAGATACGACAATCGTTTTTGGGATCCCAAAACGTAAGTGGAGGGATACCTATGACATCGCAAAAGTTGTCCGTCTGTCCGTCCGTCCGTCCGTCCGTCCGTCCGTCCGTCCGTCCGTCCGTCCGTCCGTCTGTCCGTCCGTCTGTAAGCACGATAACTCTCGAAGGGAACGAGATATTTTGATGAAACTTGGTGTGAGGGTTCGTTGGGTCGTCGGACCAGTCAAGTTCGTAGATGGGCTTTGTAGCTCTACATTTAGGGGTGGGGGAGGGGATTCAAATTAAGGGACAAACAAAATATTTTGAAACAGCTAATGTGATAGTCGATTATGGGGTAAGAAGACATGCTGAACATGATGGTGAAAACCATTTTGTCATCGGACAAGTAGTTCGCCCGGAATCCGGCCCAAACCGGAAAGTTTGTTGAAAGTAAAAGTTTTATTTGAAGTTGATTAAATGTTCGATTTAGAGGAAGGAAGACATGCTGAACAGGATAATGAAAACTATTTTCTCGACGGACAAGTATTTCGACCGGAATCCGGCCCAAACCGGAAAATTTGTTGAAAGTAAAAGTTTTATTTGAAATTGATTAGATGTTCGATTTAGGGGTAGGAAGACATGCTGAAGACGATGGTGAAAACTATTTTCTCGACGGACAAGTATTTCGCCCGGAATCCGGCCCAAACCGGAAAGTTTGTTGAAAGTAAAAGTTTTATTTGAAGTTGATTAAATGTTCGATTTAGAGGAAGGAAGACATGCTGAACAGGATAATGAAAACTATTTTCTCGACGGACAAGTATTTCGACCGGAATCCGGCCCAAACCGGAAAGTTTGTCAAAATTAAAAGTTTTATTTGGAGTTGATTAGATGTTCGATTTAGGGCAAGAAGACATGCTGAACACTTATGTGAAAACAAGTTTCTACCCGGACATGTAGTTCGTCCGGAATCCGGCCAAAACCGGAAAACTGTTGGAAGTCAAAGTTTTATTTCTATTTGATTAGATAAGCGGTTTAGGGGTAACTGTATGACAATCGTATTTTACCCGGACATATAGTTCGACCGGAATCCGGCTAAAATTTGTTATAAGCTAAATTTCTATTTGAAGTTGATTAGATGTTCATTACTGGGGAAAGAAGATACCCTGATTTCGTCTTTGAGCTTTCTTTTTTCGCCGGACAAGTAGTTCTGGAGTTCGGCCGGAACCGGGAAATTGGCAGAATTGGCAGGAAGTTTTCGTCAAAACAGATATGACTTATAGGGGTAAACACACATGCTGAATCCAAATCTGAACTTGGTTTTCTCAGGTGATTAGCTATTTGGCCTTAATCTGTTTCTGAATTTTAATTGTAAAAATGTTCAAGGAGTCTAGCGAAGACTGGATCTGGCTAAGACAAGACCCAGTTGTCTGGATCAGATATTGAATTTTTGGGATCCCATCGAAACCTTTGGTCTTGTTTAACCAGACATATAGTTCGCCCGGAGCCCAGCTGAAACCGGAAAATTTCTCATCATTTAAAGTCTTATTTGAAGTTTATTAGATGTTCAGTATAAGGTAAATTCCGTTTTTATGGCACTTGAGCTTACTCAAGTGCCATATAGCGATTGTTATTTCTGTCCGTCAGTCGGTCTGTCGGTCTGTCGGTCTGTCGGTCTGTCGGTCTGTCGGTCCCGGTTTTGCTAGTTCGGGCACTTCCAGATAAGCTAGGACGATGAAACTTGGCAAGCATATCAGGAACTGGACCAGATTAAATTAGAAATTGTCGCTTCCTCGATCCGACCATCTGGAGGGGAGTGGAGGGAGGGGGAATCCGGAAAAAATAGGAAAAATGAGATATTTTTAGCTTACGAACGGGTGAACGGATCTTAATGAAACTTAATACATGGAAGGACTTCGTGTCTCAGACCCTCCATTTTAAATCCAGACCGGATCCGGTGACACTGGGGGGAGTTAGAGGGGGAAACCGGAAATCTTGGAAAACACTTAGAGTGGAGGGATCCGAATGAAACTTGGTGGAAAGTACAAGCAAAAGTCCTAGATACGTGACTGATATAACCGGAACGGATCCGCTCACTTTGGGGGAGTTGGGGGGGGAGAAGTCCGAATTTGTAGTGATCCCGCGAGTTCCGTGCTTCCTGATGTGCTGGGACGATGGAAATTGACAGGCATGTCTGGGACCCGACCAGCTTAAATAGGAAATCATCAATTCCCCGATTCGACCATCTGGGGGGGGGGGGGAGTGGAGGGAGGGTGAAGCCAAAATTTGAGGTATTTTTAGCTTGCGAACGGGTGATCGGATCTTGATGAAAATTGATATTTAGGATGACCTCGTGTCTCAGACACCTCACTATAAATCCGGGCCGGATCCGATGACACTGGGGAGAGTTGGAGGAGGGAACCGGAAATTTTGAGAAGCGCTTAAAGTGGAGGGATCGGGATGAAACTTGGTGGGAAAAACAAGCACAGGTCCTAGACACGTCATTGACATAACCGGACCGGATCAGGGCACTGTGGGGGAGTTGGGATGGGGGTCCGGATTTCTAGCGATCCCGCGAGTTCGGCATACTTCCTGGTGTCCTAGGGCGATGAAACTTGGCAGGTATGTCAAGGATCCGAACAGATTGACTTGAGAACAGCCGTTTCCCCGACCCGACCATTGTGGGGGGAGTGGGTGGATGGGGAGTCCGGAATCTAGTGGCGTGCATAACTTTTGAACGGGTGATCGGATCTTGATGAAAATTGATATTTAGGATGACCTTGTGTCTCAGACACCTCACTTTAAATCCGGGCCGGAACCGATGACACTGGGGGGAGTTGGAGGAGGTAACCGGAAATTTTGAGAAACGCTTAAAGTGGAGGGATCGGGATGAAACTTGGTGGGAAAAACAAGCACAGGTCCTAGACACGTCATTGACATAACCGGACCGGATCCGATGACACTGGGAGGAGTTGGAGGAGGGAACCGGAAATTTTGAGAAACGCTTAAAGTGGAGGGATCGGGATGAAACTTGGTGGGAAAAACAAGCACAGGTCCTCGACACGTCATTGACATAACCGGACCGGATCAGGGCACTGTGGGGGAGTTGGGGTGGGGGTCCGGATTTCTAGCGATCACAACCACAGGTCCTAGAAACGTCATTGACATAACCGGACCGGATCAGGGCACTGTGGGGGAGTTGGGGTGGGGAACCGGAAATTTTGAGAAACGCTTAAAGTGGAGGGATCGGGATGAAACTTGGTGGGAAAAACAAGCACAGGTCCTAGACACGTCATTGACATAACCGGACCGGATCAGGGCACTGTGGGGGAGTTGGGATGGGGGTCCGGATTTCTAGCGATCCCGCGAGTTCGGCATACTTCCTGGTGTCCTAGGGCGATGAAACTTGGCAGGTATGTCAAGGATCCGAACAGATTGACTTGAGAACAGCCGTTTCCCCGACCCGACCATTGTGGGGGGAGTGGGTGGATGGGGAGTCCGGAATCTAGTGGCGTGCATAACTTTTGAACGGGTGATCGGATCTTGATGAAAATTGATATTTAGGATGACCTTGTGTCTCAGACACCTCACTTTAAATCCGGGCCGGAACCGATGACACTGGGGGGAGTTGGAGGAGGTAACCGGAAATTTTGAGAAACGCTTAAAGTGGAGGGATCGGGATGAAACTTGGTGGGAAAAACAAGCACAGGTCCTAGACACGTCATTGACATAACCGGACCGGATCCGATGACACTGGGAGGAGTTGGAGGAGGGAACCGGAAATTTTGAGAAACGCTTAAAGTGGAGGGATCGGGATGAAACTTGGTGGGAAAAACAAGCACAGGTCCTCGACACGTCATTGACATAACCGGACCGGATCAGGGCACTGTGGGGGAGTTGGGGTGGGGGTCCGGATTTCTAGCGATCCCGCGAGTTCGGCATACTTCCTGATGTCCTAGGGCGATGAAACTTGGCAGGTATGTCAGGGATCCGAACAGATTGACTTGAGAACAGCCGTTTCCCCGACCCGACCATCGTGGGGGAGTGGGTGGATGGGGAGTCCGGAATCTAGTGGCGTGCATAACTTTAGAACGGGTGATCGGATTTGAATGAAACTTGTCTGGTGAGCTATCGCCTCGGACGTTCAGTGTCACGTCCGAGTCGGGTCCGATACCTGTGGGGATGGGGGGGGGGGGGTGGAAAACTCAAGAAACTCTAAAAGTAGAGGGATTGGGACGAAACTTAATGGATGGAACAAGCATTAGGCCTAGATGAAATTGACGGAGCCAGATGGTTTCGGGGCTCTGTGGGGGGAGTTGGAGGGGGTTTCCTGGAAATCGGGTAGTCGTGAGTTAGAATAGTTCCAGATGTAAAACGACAACGAAACTTTGCAGGCATATTAGCGACCCGAATTATCTTGACTTAAAAACCTGACACAACATACCCCCGGAAACTTCCGTTCCTAGATCCGAGCATTTTTGGGGGAGCAAGAGAAGAGAAATATGGACTTCTATAAATTGCGAACGAGTGGTCTGATTCGAGTGAAACTTCATGGGTGATACGAATCGATGGCCTCGACATGTAAAACATGCGTTCGAACCATATGCGACCACGATTAGGGGAATTGGGGGTGGGGGGACTTTTGACATGCACAAAAACCAAACGGATGGACCGAATGAGATGCAATTCGACAGTGCCGAGTTTATGCGGCCTAGATTTGTTATTTGGCGTCTGGGCCGGATTCGGCCAAGGTAGGGGGGGGGGGGGGTACTGGAAACTTGCAGATAGGCTATGCTCCAATTTCAGTCAAACTTGATGAGGGAATTAAGAGATTGGGCCCGAACCGGCTCCGACAACGTTGGTGGGAAGGGGGGGGTACCGGAACTTTCCAAAAATGCTCAGATTCGAGTGAAACTTGGTAGATGGTATAAACGAAGATGCTTTAGGTGGTCGATTTTTTTTTATTCCGAACCAGATTCGGCCACGGTAGGTGGAAATAGAGTGAGTACCGGAAATCGTGTAGCACGTCTAGGGATCAAACAAATGGATTTATTGGGATGAAAGTTTGAACAGTCATGTGCATTTGCAATCGAGACGATGCCGGAACTGCTCAGAAATGAGTGAAACTAAATATCCTATTTCTATTTCCGAACCGCCCTTTTGGATGGCGGGTGTATTTTGTGACGTTTTCATCTACTTTCTTGTACAGCCTACTCGTACAAGTGCCATATGAGCTCGTAGCTCTTGTTGAGCTTTATTTTCTTGCCGGACAAGCAGATCGCCCAGAAATTTGGCCGAAACAGGAAATTTGGCAGAAGTAAGGCAGTAAGTTTCGATCAGTTTCTTCAAAATAGATAAGACTCAGGGGTAACACACACATGTTGAATCCATATCCGAACTTGGTTATCTCAGATGATTAGCTATTTGGCCTTAATCTGTTGCTAAACTTTAATAGTAAATATGTTTAAGGAGTCTGGCGAAGACGAGACCCAATTGTCTGCATCCCAATATTAAATTTGTGGGATCCCATCGAAACCTTTGGTCTTGTTTCTTCGTTTAGTAACGTCAAACAGGCTTTCAGTTATACTGGTATGAACAGTAAAGCAACTTGTTTAGGCCTAAGACATTTAAAGTACTAATCCACTCTGCTTCCCTACTAGCTCCATCGATTCTTTTTTACTTCTCTTTCAATTCTCATAACACGTCACATAATTAATTTCAAGACAAAACGTGTATAATGATAAGCGACGGATACCAAATCTAACCAAATTGAATGGTGGCTGCTGACTGACTTTTCCAAGTGGCTAATTATTCCCCCTTTACAGAAATCTAATCTAAAATCCAATGGGTGATTGTTGTTGTTTCTCTTGTGCATCTGGCGGAAATTCGTCTTGGATTTTATGAAGGACGTTTTACTTGTCTACTCTGACCCGGAGGCAGCCCGGGCGATGCCGGAAGAAATGGAAGTAGGGACATTGGGCAAAGAGTCCTGCCACGTTCAAAAAAAGTAGTGTTGGGCGATATTCGATATCGAATAACGATATATCGATATATCGGACCAAATATCGATATCGAATATCGAAACGTAAATATCGATATCGAAAACGATATTTTTTCATTCATACTTATTGTAAAGAATCCAACATAACCTACATTTATATATCGGAAATTGGAGGCATATGTTTTCCAAAATTCAGTTCTTATTTATTCGGAGTTTGAGATGATGCAAGATGCTATTTAATGACAATTTCGTTAGTAAATTTTGGCGAAACGAGACATATCCTATAGCAAAACATACTAAAGAAATATCGATATCGATATATCGATTATCGAAAGTGGAAATATCGATATATCGAAAAATCCAAATATCGCCCAACACTAAAAAAAAGAAAGAATAAACATGACAAAAAGTATGCCATCTATCAGGCTTCTGTGGAACTTGTACATCCGGTCTCCCTTGGTTTTTGATCAACTATAGCGTCAATAAATATTTTTTTAGCCCAAGCTGACTTTGAAACATTTATTCAAACAATTTTTTACAACGGATACGTCAGCTATGATTCTTCATCAGCGATATTTCGGCCCTTCTTGGCAAGGGTCCTCGTCAGGCTGTCAATCCTCTGGTTCAACTTCGGGGAAGGAAACAAACCTGTAATTAGTGTTGGGCGATATTCAATATCGATAACGATATATCGGACCAAATATCGATATCGAAACGCAAATATCGATATCGAAAACGATATTTTTTCATTCAGAATTATTGTAAATAATCCCACATAACCTACATTTATATTTTATATATCCGAAACTGAAGCAATATGTTTTACGTAATTCAGTTCTTATTATTCGGAGTTTGAGATGATGCAAGATGCTATTTAACGACACTTTCGTTCGAATATTTGGACGAAACGAGACGTATCCTATTCCTATAGCGAAACATGCTAAAGAAATATCGATAATCGATATATCGATTATCGAATATCGAAAGTGAAAATATCGATATATCGATATATCGTAAAATCCAAATATCGCCCAACACTACCTGTAATCAGGGTTGCCACTTGACTCAAATAAAATGCACTATCCAAGTACCAAAAAGGTACTACCAGGGGGGAAAATGTACTACCTAAAATTTTTTTTTAGCATGTTGCGCGTTGTCTTCCCCTGCCACTACTGTAAATGCCTTTCGCACGACCCTATAAATATGGCCTGAATCGAACCTTCGCCAAAACTAGGGTTTTTCCTACTTGAACAAATTCGGGTTAGGTACAATCTATAGAAATATTATATCATTTCTTAAAACAGAAAAGGAAATCATCCTCTTTTCTCCTCTTCTTGTCTGTTCTTGCAGATTGGCCTATTGCAATTAGGAGACAAGGGCAGGGGCGTCACGACTGGGGGGACGCCCCCCCCCCCAGTGTTGTCGGCCAGTCGATATAAAGTAACCGAGTCCGCGCGAAGCGCCGCGATTTTTCGTCAAAAACAGTTGATTTTTTTCATGAAAACAGTCGGTTATTCTGAAGATCAGTCTATTTTTCGTCAAAACAGTCTGTTTTTTCCAAAAATCGGTTGAATTTTTTCAAAACCATATTTTTCTTCTTCTTGCAAACAGCCGGTAAAAGTAGGTAAGTCGGTAAACGCCTTGTCACCCCCCCCCCAAAAAAAAAACCAATTTGGCTAGTAACACTTCTGGGCAAGGGACCAAAAATGTATTTAATAATGTGCACAAATGCGTCATGTAGTATTTCATGACAGTTTTAAGACCCGAAGATTCGGCTTGGAGAAAAGCTCTAAAAGTTTCAAGAACTTATGACACCAGGACCCATGCCGATAAGGATCCAAATATAGCTACAATAAAATTCAGCTGACGTATCCATTTTGCACTGTTAAATATTGACTTAACTAGCTCACAAAGATTAGATTAAACTAATCAGATCCAATGACCAAATGTTTCAGATAAAATGAGTGAAATGCAACTAGCCCCACATCATCTTAGACAGAAATTTGTAAAAACAATGTACTACAAAAGTACTACTTTTTTCAAATGTACTACCAACTCACTACTTTGAAAAAAATGTACTAAAAAGAGTACAATTGTACTACCGGTGGCAACGCTGCCTGTAATAATTAACTGAAACTTCTACCGACTATAAATATCTTATTAAAGTAAATTATCTTCAAATACCACTATAATGAAAAAACTAGTCCTGAGATTTAATTTTTGACACCGACGCTGTTTTTGCTGCACGATTGGGGCGATGACAGGAAAGGGTTTTTTCTGCATTTTGGTCAACTTCGTTTTTTTTTATTAATAAGGGGCTGAAAACTTAAATATTATTTTATTAATGACCTCGTTCTACATTTCTATTATGAGTACTCGCCTGTGTCTATAACTTTGAGTAATCACTGCACGGAAAAACTAGTGTTGAGATTTAATTTTTATCACAGCATTTTGATCGACTTCGGTTTTGTTGTTAATAAGGGACTAAGGCTTAAATTTTCTTCCCTTAATAACCCCGTTCCACGTTTCCGGTAGGGAGTACTCGCCTGTATCTCGGTTAATTCCTGCTCGGTTTTTATAGCGTCATATATAGCGTCAATTGCGACATCTGTTGGGGTTTGTCTAAACTAAATGCTCAATCTCTGCAGCCCCTCAGTTAACTTTTAAGGGTACATCCCTTCAGTTGCACTTTAACGACTGATGTCTTTCAGTGAAGCTTTAAGGGGCTGAATATCAAATTCTCAGTAGCGGAGACCAAGCGTTTTTTGTCATAAAATTTTACTAAAGGGCATGATTAAGAGTCCAGCTCAATAATTGTTAAATGGAGTCCCTTGAACAACTTTCCAGCTAGACTCGAATCATGGCCTTCAGTTATACGTTGAGGAGAAAAACATTTGATCTCCGCCACTGAGAATATGAGGTGCATGCCAGCTATCGGGGTTTACGAACCTACATTGGATTGATTTCTGGCGTTTATTATTGGCTATTGAGGAGCAAAGCATCACATACGCTATCTTTTGTATTTTCACTTAACTGAATGTCGAACTGTAGACCCACAGGTTGAATATTTATTTCAAGCAAAGCCCAACAGATGACATGTCTATTGGCTACTTAGCCTTTTCTCCTCAAAAAATACTGTAAAACGCGGTAGATGGCACTGAATATCAAATTCTCAGTAGCGGAGACCAAGCGTTTTTTGTCATAAAATTTTACTAAAGGGCATGATTAAGAGTCCATCTCAATAATTGTTAAAGGGACATGAAAGAAAGCCTTCTAAAGCTTCAAAGGCACAAATCCTTAAATGCAACTGAAGGGTTAACTGTAAAAAAAAATCTTGCAGTATTTGATACTGGGATTAATCTTGTCTCTAAAAAAAAAAATCTTATCTCTAACTCGGATTAATCTTATCTCATTAGAGCTAAGCTTAATCCCAGTGGCAAATATTGCAGTTACATACTCGGAGAGACCTTTTACAGTGTTGGTGGTTTGATTAATGGGCAAAAGTCCTTGAAGTTTAACTGATATGTCGGATCCGTATAGTTAAACTGAAGGACACGTTCCTTAATATTCCACTGAAGGGTTGTCTCATTAAAGTTTATCTCAAAGGCGTAGTTTCTTAAAGTTCAAATGAAGGGTTTCACTAATCTGCGTTCTTTGTCATGGGAGTATCTCATTAGTCATTGATGGTTTCCGGTTTTTTCTTATCAGGGGTAAACATTCACCGGTGACTGCTCCCCGGTCTTATAACCAGTTGCTGGCAGTTGGACTAAGTAGTGACTGGTTAGTGCTAACCTGTTAAACGGAGTCCCATTTAAAGTTCAACTGAAGATCAAAATTGCAGTAAAACTGAAGGTTGTATCCTTGATATTAATACTCTTGATGACTAACTGTACTTGCCAATGCAAAATCGCGGGTAGCTAGCAGAAGAGCCAGAAGCAGAATCCCCTTGGGTATCGCTGGTGCGCCCGAAGATTGCAGTGATTGTTTGACACAGGATTTGAGTTGCTGAGTTCGAGTCGTTAGTGACACGTTTTCTTGTTCTTCCTGAGGATCACTGGCGTGTTTTGTACTTAGTCATTTAGAGTATTAATGGAATGGTTATTTATAGTTTAACCGAACAGTGATGAGATAAGACAATCTAGTTTTTCAATTTTCAATTTATTTGATAATAAAGCAAAACATATCAAATACGATGCCCATACGAAGCCCATTAACAAAAATAAAATAAGTTGTCAACATAATAAAAAAATAACAGGGCAGAATAATGCTAAAGATCATTATACTGCTTTACGAAGCTCGGCACAAAGCTTCTACTGTAACGCATAGTGTTACATTAGATTGGGGTCAGTTTGTGAACCTTCTCAGCCACTTCTCGGGGGGGGGGGGGGGGGGGGGGGACGAGATCTTGCAGGAACAAAGGGTGGGGGAAGGAATGAGCGGTGCAACGAGTGCTGGAGAAGGGAGGAGCCAAAGTTACAGCATAGTTTTTCGCGACGGGAAGAAAGGGATTCAGTTTTAAATTCTTTGAGGTAAAAAGAGTAAGGTAGGGGGGAACTGCCATAGATAATTTATTTCACCCTTAACTTACTACGATGACCCGATGCGCTACTTGGTTGTTTCGCTATTCACGAATAATCGGTTTTCATGTAGTGGAATTTCCATGGTGGATTGGTGGTACATCTATGCGCTTGTACCTGTATAATATGCTTAACTAAAAGGATTTACGAAAACTAGGTGTTCAGTCAGTAAGCGACTTCAAGGAGTGATCAGTGGCAACTAAAAAGTCGCATCTGTATTGACATTCAAAAAATGTCCATGTAATAGTAGAATTTTGCGTGGTGAGGGCGGCCGTGGATGTTCGAAACGTCATAGTGGAAAATAAAAACATTCCTTGACATAACCCAAATAATGCAGTGTATTCAGTTAAATGGTGCAAAAATAAGTTTGATTTTCAGTTAAACTATCAGAGACGGGATGTTGGGGTAAACATGCATGCTCAATCCGAATCTGAACTTGGTTATAGGCTATAGCAAAATGTTAAAGGGGTTTGGGAAGACCGGAAATCTACAAGATTCGCTTGTCGTGATCAAGTACAATGAATATTCAGTATTTTGTAGAATTCCTGATGCAGACAATCGGGTCTGACAGATTCCCGAATAACCCTTAGCGAGGTCTATTAGGTTCTAGTTTTCATTGAAAACAATATCAGATAGTTGGGTTGGTTTGTAAACTTCTGACTTTGGCCGGATTCCGAGTGTCCATCCGAGGCGAGAACAAACGGTATTTTCCGGCTCACCGTGAGCGTGTTCCACCCCACTTACCGTGGTTACTACGCATGACGTCAAGAATTCTGGCTTTTTGGCGTCAAGGCTGGAACACATTTTTCTATTTTCATCAAAATATCATGCCACGGGTAATCAGGCCAATCACATCACAGAGATTCATCGTTGCCAAGTTTACTACGCTCCCGAGCATGGTAGGCAAATAGTTACTATCAGCAAGAACAAGTAATCTGACAGAACCTCCGCCTCCCTATCTCTTTAAGTCGAATATTTCCCCATACCCTTCCCGCTACGAACGAGCGGAGCAGGTTGCCACACCAATGAAATTTTTTGTGCTATTGAAGACTGGAAAAAAGTGTTCTTTTCTGGAAAAAAGTGGTACTTCAAAAAACTTTTACTCATCACCCAACCTGTATCTGACTCGACCACACTACAACTAACATTTTATTTCTTCTTTTTCCCCTCCATTTTGCATGCAGTAGGCTATATATACAGTGAAGATAATTTCGTAAACCACATTGGCCTGACATATCACACAAATTGACGAAGAAACTAACAAAATGGAGTCTGTAAAGACCAATGAATATACTGAAATAAAATGAAAAAAATTGAGACATAATTTTTATTTCAGTATATTCGTTGGCCTTTACAAACCCCATTTTCGTTGGTTTCTTCGTAAATTTTTTGTGATATATGCACAGTAGCCTACCTAAAAAGCAGTAGCTTTGCTTTTGCTTCACCTCCAGAAACTACTGCACTGACTTACCGGGGTGCAGGAGCCTTATAGCCTAAGCAGTTTTTTTCTACTAGAATTTCAATTAAACTTTATCAATAAGCTATATGTATTATTTTGCACTGATGCTTATAAATAACTAAACACCAAATGTTATATGTCACAAACCCAAGCTCGTCAGAGTGAATCTGATTCTTCTCACCAGCCCAGTTGGAAAATGTAACAAATGGTCGAAGCGAAGCCATGGTATCGGATACTTGTCGTGGAATGCGACCACATTTCACTTCAATTCTACTTCACTTACTTCATGGGAGCACTATTTTTCAAAATAATCGTGTGCCTGTAAACGGAATAGTAGTTGAAAAGAAGAAAATTGTTCTTTTTAAAGAAAAAGGTGTTACTTTTGCTAAAAAGTGCTAAGCTTTCTTAATAGTGCTACTTTTCGAAAAAAAGTGTTAAAAGTAACACGTTCGTGCTACCCGTGGCAACACTGGCGGAGGTTACTAGCTTCCCGCCACCAGATTGGTTCTATTGACGCGCTCCAGAGCGGGTCAGCACGCGGAGTACGCCTCCCGCCAGCCTCCCTCACTATTTCTTCGCGATAAGCAACGGCGAAGACGGAAGAGGAGTAAACAGGTATCAACACCAGCTGAAAGATAGAGTAAATACCTCTAGACCCGCACAGTTTTGCCGTGGTTTTCATAGTCGCTGCATGCGACGAAAGATCTATCTGATTATTTGTTCTTGGTATTAGTTACTATCTCGAGAAGGTTGGACAGCGTAGTAACTTTTCCCGAGGTTGGAACGAAAATAGTAACTAATAGTTACTATTGTTAGAAGGTTGGAACACGCTACGTGTCTTTTCCGAGTGGACCTATCCCGGTAAAAAATTCAGCCAGAAAATTAGTATGTAGTTGAACATATTCCTAGTAAGCAGTAGTTATTTTACCACTGCAGTCGACGTCGATTATCTTTTTGTTACTCCAGTCTGCACATCGTCTCTAAACCAGGTCACCAAGTAACCGCAAGACCACTTGGAACATTGTTTCGTCTGCCTGCGATTTTCATCGGCTCGGACCTCCTCCATATTCCAAACAGTCGCGTTTTTTGTCGTGTCTTGACCAAGCTTTTTGTCTTTCTGCCTAGGCCAGCGAAGAAATGGGATTACCGTCTTCCCTAATGAACATAGATAACTAAGCTTTTCGTACCGACTGGAATTTTATTTTGACTAGGAACGTTAATACAGTCATTAACAATACATACTTGGTCACATTTATTCTTTGACACTATATAAAGCATTCAGGTATATTTTTGCCACATCACCGATAATGGACCTGTCTGGAACTTTCTGGGAGGATCCGTATATACCAGCCGATCCGGTCGCCTCGCCCCCTGGGTTTTTCACCAATTCGGCGACTTCCGTGCGAACGACATCTATCAATCTATCAACAACGCCCGGCAATGTGTGGAAGTGGGTTAACGCTAGATGGACAGCTGGGGGGAACTGAAGGGGGGCCAACTTGAATCCTTTCTTGGACAGGCGGCTCTGCAGTTCGTAGATATCAAAGATATCAGAGCCAATTGAAACGACTGATACTTCCGGCACGCCCATAACTTTTATCCCGTCGATCGCCCGGAAAGCGGCTTCAATGCGGCGCGCACAGCCGATGATATTTCGCGCGCTTTCAACGTAGCCATCGTAGCCGTAGCTCAACATCGTAGCCCAGCAAGTCGCGATGGGTCCCCCAGCACGTGAACCGGCAATAGTCGGCGAAGCGTAAATACCGCCCGGCCAGTCCGTTGCTACGAAGAACTGCTCATCGCGATATTTAGGATGGGAAAACAGCAGCACCGAAGCGCCTTTAGGGGTGAAGCCGTATTTGTGGGGGTCGGCAGAAATACTAGTAACCCCGCGCACCTGGAAATCGAACGGTTTTAGTGTATACCCCGCGTCAGCCATGAAAGGAACTAGGAATCCGCCGAGACACGAGTCAACATGGACGGGGATGTCGTATTTAAGACCTAATTCCGAAATCTCGTGGACTGGGTCAATACAACCATGGGGGAAGGTGGGGGCAGAGGCGACGAACATACAGGTGTCGCGGGATATAGCACGGCGCAGGGCTCGCATGTCACAACGCATGGTTTCCTGGTTCACCGGGACTTTGGTGATTTTCATATTTAGGAGTTCAGCGGCCTTGTCAAATCCAGCGTGAGCCGTGACTGGGATAACCATCTCTGGTCGTTTTATTCCTGAAAGAAAGAAACTTTAACAAAGCATAATTCTTACGGAAATCATCTTTAAAGGACCTGTCTTACCTATAATACTAACGCAACCTACTTCCATAATCGATCCATATATTTCTAAACCCGGAGACCCAAATTTCGTACGGTACAGTCGGTTAGACAGAGAGAGAGAGAAGAGATAGGTTTATTTATACAACATCGTAGCTGACAGCTAATTTGCGTTGCTTCACTAATAAATAACAAACTAACACAAAAAAAAGGAAAAATATCACTCGGCTTTGCTTAGCAAATCCGTAAAAAAAGGTACAAACGAATTTGCGTGGCGGTTCGTTCGCGAAGCTACGGAACCAGTTTATTTTGGTGACGCGTACGGTTGTTGGGCGGTGCAGTGGGTGGTAAGATGTCTCGATGCTGGGGTTTAGAGAGAAGAAACTTCCCAAACCTCAGGATAATCTGCTCGTATCTTTGGGCCAACGTGCGGAGATCGAGTTTAGCAAGCGCTTCACCATAAGATAGCTGTCGATCGCCAATAATAATGAACACGGCCCGCTTTTGCACCGACTCAAGTTCTTGGATAAGGTATACAGTACGCAGTACTGCAGCCCACTGCAGGTCCCCATAGTGGACCTGCATATTCCAGAACTGGACGGACGTATGTAAGATAAGCTAGCAAAAGGCATTGGACATCACAGCCAAATCTACGCATTGACGGTACAGTCTAAAATAGATTAATAATAGAAATAAAGATTATAGTTTGAAGTATAAAGTTTCTTGTTATGAAAGAGTAGGTGGCGTTAAAGAGTTTAAGAAAATATTAACGTCACCGAGTGAAGGAGGAGTCGTAGCCCAAAAATTCGAAAACAGGATTATTTTATAGAAAAGATGCTACGCGGGATTTAAAAAAACAAAAACAAAAAAAAACTTCTAACAAACGACGTTGATTTTCTCACTTGCCGTCTTTTGCTACCTTCGATGTGCATCACGCCGTGGACGGTTGTCTGCGTGAAATTTTTCCATCAGAAAAACCGGTTATGTAAATTGTTTCCCTGTTTTCGCTATAAGTCAACGTGTCTCAGAAATGGCTTAAAACAGCCAAAACCATGGGTTATTTGTTGAAAAGCACACCCTAGTTTCAAAGTATCCAAGTATTTTATAATACTTTAAGTTGACGTTTAAATAGTGCGAGGGATCGTTTAAAAAGGGTTGAGAATATTGTTTTCCGAAAATACCCATCATTGCTCAATGCAAGTAGCGAATTACTTGTTAGTGCTCGTAGACCTTATCCAGACCTCCGACGGTCCTGAAGCAGAGAACTCAAGGCAAAACATTTGAAAGCTCTGCGCGTCATGGTTTAAGAACATTTATTCAAACAATGTTTACAACGGATACGTTGCATCCGTATTCATCAGCGATATTTCGGCCCTTCTTGGCAAGGGTCCTCATCAGGCTGTCAATACTCTGGTTCAACTTCGGGGAAGGAAACAAACCTGTTTGTTTTCCTTTTTGTTATATATTGTTAATATCGCTGATGAAGAATCATAGCTGACGTATCCGTTGTAAACATTGTTTGAAAAAATGTTTCAAAGTCAGCTTGGGCTCAAAGAATATTTATGGTTTAAGAAGGAGCAAGAACAACGGAAAAGCCCAATTCCTATCAAAATGAAAAGCAAAACTTTGTAGCTGGATTTTATCTTGCCACTCTTCTTGCCTGTGAACCCTGAAGCTCTCGACAAAGCTTGCGACTCTTGAATGGCAAACCCGGCTCACCAAAAAAACAGCTAAAAGTAATGAGGGGAAACAATAGTTGCGTTTTTTATCCAAATTCTCCGTTCCGAATTCTCGATTCTTGTACAAATTACCGTTTTTGCTCCTCTGATTTCTCCATTCTCGCTTTTGACAAAAACACAAATTTTTACAGCTCGTCCGCAACCCGGTATATGTGTATATGCATCTTGAACACCCGGACTCTGTTGACCAATCAGGGATGAGAACGGAGAGAGGAGAATCGACAATTCACCATCGGAGCAAATTCTCGATTCTGCAGAATCGCGAGGCTTTCCCCGTTCTCGATTATGACAAAAACACAAGAACAGGAGAATTCACTTCATCTGAATAGTCCAAAAACGCGAAATAGGAGAATTCGGAGGAGAATCGCGAGGAGAATTCGGATCAAAAACGCAACTAATGAAGAAGAGCGGGGACTTTTGAAGCCAGGGTGCTCGACATAAAGACAACAGGTTTAGGAGAAAATATAAATATGCAAATAGATAGGGTTGCCGAAAAGAGTGACAGATCGAGAGTTGTTATTGAGAGGCAAGAGCTGAACGAAAGAGACATTAACGGACACCTGAATGAAGAGTACCAAGTATCATCCCTATCTGTATGAATTACGTTAACACTGCCTGCAGAAAACCCAATCCAAATACGAAATAGTATTTCCAAGCTATGATTTTTGCTCCATTTTGCAGCTGTCCTTATTTCAGTACCGAACAATTTTAGAAGTGAACTATTGTCTCCAATCAACCCATCTTCTGGAATAATTTTTAACCAGTTAAGCCCAAACGTATATCTAGAAGAAATTCGAATACGATCCGGCCAGCGCTGTACAAGATTTGAATGAATTGCGCTTTTTGTCTTGGAGTCTGTATGTGCAAACCTCCAGAAACGAACATCTCTATTTTGGAAACGTCACGCCCAGGAGAAGAATGCTCTCCGTGGCCATGTCCGTAAATGCAGTCTCCATGGTGTGTTCAAGTATGGTTTCATTGTTCAGGTGTCCTTTAAGGGAATTTTGAATACTAGCGATATCAGTTATCATTATTTTCATGGTATCCGAAAGATCTGGCTTGACTTGCGGAAGACACAGATATCGGAAAAGCCCGGCTTTGACACCCTTTCAGACTCCAGAATCTGGGACGTTCAAAGACGCAGTCTTCCAGATACTTTTGGTCTGGCTTCATCTTTCGGATTCACATCGACAAAAATGGATATCTGGAATCCGGAAGAAAAGTCTAGAAGGCGAAGCCTCAAGAGCCTCACAAGAATCGATGCCAGATTTCCAAGCAGACACTTCTTTACACCACGTTTATCACGAAAGTGGCCAACTAACTTATATACCTTTGACGTGAATTGCGTAATCTCTGTAGGCTTTACACGCGAGGATGAGGGACTCAGTTCCACAAGATGTCACAGTACCACAGACATCTTCGCCACCGTGAAACAGGCGCGCTGTCATCTGAACAATCTCAGCTTCCATCATCCGAAGACCTAAGTAAAGTCATTTACAATTAAATCACATTGTAGCTAGGAGCGGGAATCAGTGAAGTATATTTCTACACACTAGCCCAACACTTGAGTATTCAGGCCAGAGTTTGTCTCGACTCTCAAAGACTTAAAGCCTATTTCCATACCTAAGGTAAGGTAAGGTACAATTTTAATGGCAAAAATAAATAAACCTGGTGTTTCTTAAAAGCATCAGACATGCCAGTGGCATAAAAAACGACGCTTCACTAATTCTGATGGGATTTTTAAAAAATTATTAATACAATTCTAGCCTAAACTATTGTAAAGAAAAAACAAACGAACAACTATCACACATCAACACTAAAATTTAAGGACAACACGAGAATTTACGACAACAGACATATGACTAAAGAAAAAATGAAAAATAAAAAAGGTTTGCGACATGGGTCTGATCTTCCTCCGAGCACAAATTTCATAGTCCCAACACGAGCTTGAGGTCTTGACTCATACCAATCTAGCCTCCGTTTTGGGCTCTCCGATTTCATTATTTGTGTTCTAGTTAGCAATTGTTCCTGTAAGGGCCGTTCAAGCTTACGTTTAAGGCTACAATTCGCCCAGATACTGCAATAAATGGATCAGTGACATAATCCTTTGCCGACAATCTAGAATAACGGGCCCACGGAGGTAGTCCTCGAAGATATTTGCAATATCTATAAAATATGGAACGAAAGTATGGAATAAACTTTAAATTAGCTACTGGTAGGGAGTTGGAACGCATCCAAATATTAATTTATAAAAAAAAGAGAGAAAAAAGGTTAGCTCACCTGGGAATACATCCGGGTGGAGGGGGTTAGTATAAGCGGACATTCCATACACCTTCTCTGCCAGCGTTGACAGGTCCTTAGAGCAATTATAGATGGTACCGGAGAGACAGCCACTCTCCCAGTCGAACCCCCTAATCTTCAGATACCTCTCAGCTTCATCCGCAGCACCACCAATTCCCAACCCTTTCTCGGGTAGGGCTAAACGACTTTTCAGCTCCTTACTGAAGGCGTTCATCTCCTCTTCAATGCTCTCCTTAGCTTTGCTCTTTTCTTCAGCAATCTTAGCCTTAACTTGCGGGATTTTCTTGACCAGGGTGAAAATCGACCGCTTGGAGCGCTCGAGTAGCGACTCGTCCTGCCAGAAGAAGTTCAAAAGCCATACTGCGCCTAGGGTAGCAGTTACAGATGCACTCACAATTACCAAGGGCTCTACGTCTTTCAAACTCTCATTTGCAATCCCATTGACTCCCGCTATAGCGTCCAATACTTGGGAATGTAAGAAGGTCGCCATCACGGCAACGATCAAGGTGATAACTAAGGTGCGGCCTCCAAGAAAAACTCTAAAGAAAGCAAGTGTCATTTTCGACTCGGATAACGCTGTTGATTTAGAGCACTGAATGATAAGACATTGTTTGCCTAGTCAATTCGAGGCAGAATTATTCTTTTTTGGAAGCTCGCGGCCGATCCTGTGTCGAGCACCCTATAACAGAAAGTTACGTAAGTGGTATAAAGTGAGTAATAATTTATTTCTGACCCGCCATTTGAAAAGTGGACTATGTAAAATAAAATAAAGAATTAAATAGATATGTGATAGTTGTTCGTTTGTTTTTTCCTTACAATGCTTTAGGCTAGAATTGTATTAATAATTTTTACAAACCCATCAGAATTAGCGAAGCGTCGTTTTATATGCCACTGGCATGTCTGATTCTTTCGAGAAACACTAGGTTTATTTATATTTGCCATTAAAATTGTACCTTACCTTACCTTTAAGTAAAACACAACCAATACAATATACGATTTATTATTCTTCAGCCAGAAAAGAATGTAGAGTGTCATGTGCTGGCTGAGCCCTGTTGTCCATGATTTTTGGCAGAGCCAACGAAATTTCCAAAAGTGTGACGCTTGCATCTTTATCTTTGAAACGCTCCGTTAGCATATGGCTCTGGTGTAACTTGGGCAAATAAAGCAGGTGCTTCGCATACTTGAAATAGCATCTTCTCATCTTCTGCAACTCCTTCTTCTGTGCGACACCAGAGCGAAATAAAATGGGTGGAGCACAAAAAAAACTGTATAAATTTCCTATAGCTTTCCGATAGTAGCACCCACGGTTCAGGACAATGAGTCCATAAGCCGTGTGGGTAGATGTACATGCGTCTTTAACAATCGAAGAGCAAGCTCCAAACAGGACCGAAGAGACAACATGCCCCAAGCAAAAACCAAGCCCCCCCAGCAAGCCCCTCTAGCAGCTGGGCTCCCAGCATATCTAGCACCCCTCGGGCAACCCCAACCCCATCTGTTTCTGTTCGGCTTTCAAAACTGTTTCCAGCCCCCCCAAGCACAGTCTCCACGCCTGGGAATCCATCAACTCCAGGATCCCCTACTCGCCCGAAAACCCTCCCAGGGATACATGCATTTCCCGGTCCAACATCCCGACCACCTGACAAGAAAGACCAGCCAAAACCAACATACAAAGCAATCCTCCAAGACCACAGATCGATCAGCAACCTAGTGATGTACACTCTCACAACTACTTTCATCTCTCAGGCAAAAATGCCGCAAGCAGTTAAGGCTGTCATAATGAGAGACGTAGCCGAAAAATACTTTGGGCCAAACATCATCGACGAGGCAGAGCTGGAGCTGGTCAAAATCCTAAATAAACATCAAGCTCTCAAATACCTAACCAACCAACATGCATAGACAGCATGGCTCAACCCCAAAAACAACAATAGTTCAGTGGAATGTCAGATCCCTGTCAAATGAAAAAATAATACTCCTGCAGGAACACCTGCTGTCCAATAATATTGATGTAGCATGCCTGCAGGAAACTAACCTGAATGAACTGGTTAAAATATCAATCCCAGGATTTGATGTCTTCAGGAAGGACCGATCGTCTGGAAGAAAAGGGGGCGGTGTTGCCATCCTTATAAGAAAGGAAATCAAGAAATGTGGAATAATATTTCCTGAATTTAAAGACGAGGTCGACGCTGTTGGGGTTAAACTATGGCAATCGTCAGACCCACTAACAGTTATATCGTTCTATAACCCAAACGGAATTCATGAAGCAGATGATTTCTTTCTATCAATTGCCCCTAAAATATGCCGAGAGCGTGTTATAGTTGCAGGAGACATGAACGCCCACAGCCCCATGTGGGGATGTGAAAAGAAAAATAAAGCTGGCAAGATGATTGAGAAGCTTTTGCTGGACTTCCCCGGGGTATCCCTAGCGACACCAGCAAGACTAAACACGTATTACAACGCCCGATCGAACAATTTCTCTACGATAGATTTACAGATAGTGTCGACCACACTGCTGAATCAAATTCAGGTATCTAAAATAGATCCCCTACTGACTGACCATTTTGCCATCAGAACCTCGATTGGTGGCCTCCCCTCCATCGAAGAACCCCCTCCCCACTTCATCAACAAGAAAGCTGATTGGCCAAAATTTGAAGCACACTTAGAAGGGTACGATTACTCTCCAATCCTAACAAAGTCTACCCCTGACAAGCTAGCTGTACTACTTACTACCACCCTCCTACAAGCAGCAGCCCATGCTATTCCGAAAACAACGAGCAACTTCCCATTGCGAAAGAACAAGAAAAGGCCGCCGAAACCCTGGTGGAACAGCGCCTGCCAACTAGCCTGGACGTGTAAAAAGGCAGCAACCAAGGCCTTTAACAGATCTCCATCTGTAGAGACTTTCATCGCAAAACAGAAGACAGAAGCCCAAATGAAGAGAGCTACGCGCTCAGCACAACGACAGTCCTGGGATGAATTTGCAAGTAACCTGTCAAGAGAAACGCCTGAGACAACAATACACCAGTTCCTGAACAGGATGAGTGGCAAGGGTTCTGAACCAGACCCCCTGAAGAACCTCCTGACTTTCGATCAGAAACACCTAGAAACCAACGAGGAGAAGGCAGAATTCCTTGCCGATTTTTTCAGCGACAAACTTAATGAGGTACGTGATCGCGATATCAGCGGCATAATAGCCCCCATCGCTCTCCAACCTCAACCTCCCCACTCTCCCCCACCCCAACTTCGAGGTAGGGAATCCCTGACTGATCAATTCACCATGATCGAATTAATTCGTGCCATTGAGGAATCAAATCCATCTGCTGCCCCTGGATTCGACGAAATACACCCATCGTGGCTACTGCACCTCCCGCCCCCCTTCAAACAAGCACTCCTACATACAGTTAACACCTGCTGGAAAGAATCTACTTTTCCAAATTCTTGGAAAATATCGGTAGTAGTGCCAGTCCTTAAAAAAGGGAAACAGAAGGACAGCCCATCGTCCTTCCGCCCAATATCAATACTCCCAGCAATCAGCAAAATCATGGAAAGAATGGTCTATAACCGGCTGCAGTGGTTCTGCGAGTCCAACAACTTGATACCAAAGACACAAACCGGCTTCAGGAAGTCACACTGTGCTATGGACACTATTTTCCGCCTAGTTACAGCAATCAAACAATGCTTTGAAAGAGGACTCATTCTCATAGCAGCTTTCCTGGATTTCGAGGGAGCGTATGATAATGTCCGCAAGCACAGATTAGTTGCAAAACTGATCTCAATGGGATTCCCGATCCAGGTGGCGTCGTTCCTAGATAGCTTTTTAAGTAATAGACAAATAGCTGTAAAGGTCAATGGAATATTATCAACACCCAGGAAAACAGAAATTGGTCTACCACAGGGGGCTGTCCTCAGCTGCCTGCTGTTTACCCTCTTTTTGTGGGACCTCAACCTACCGCATGAGCACGGAGAGTTCGCAGACGACTTGGGATCCTGGGTAGTAGGATCAACTCACACGGAGGCTGAACAAAAACTCCAGTCAGCAATGGCAAAACTAGAAGAATTCTCAGCAAGATCAGAACTACCGCTCGCCCTATCCAAATCCCTTGTAGTACAATTCCATAGAAGAAGATCATCCACTCCCTGCTCCATCATTCTGAACGGCCTCCCTCTGCCTGAGGCATCACAAACAAAGTACCTGGGTATAACACTGGACAGAAAACAAACCTTCCATCCCCACGTCAAGGACCTATCGACTCGGTGCCTCCGTAAAATTCGCCTCATGATGAGGCTGGCGGCTACACCCTTCGGTTTCTCTGACAAGATCCTTCTTACTTTCTATAAGCAGTACATCAGACCCCAAATAGATTATGGATTGATAATCTATGGATCCTGCTCCAAGACGACCCTGAACCAGCTTGAAACAGTCCAGAATACGGCTCTTAGGATTGCATTTGGACTTCGAAGATCAACCAAAACTCAGTTCCTCAGAGAGGAAACAGGAATTGAAACCATTTCAGCCCGCCGAGACCATCTGCTTGCCAGATATATAACAAAAATTGAAGGGACTCCCCATCATATACTATATAGCTGGCTTAGACAAGAACAGCCTTCCAACGGTCTCCCCATAGAGATCAAGCGGCTCCAAGCATACCACCCGATCCCGCCAGCCGACGTTAAGCCCAAAATCAGCAGTTCTCCACCTTGGTCCCTCAACAAGCCACCAGTACTTCTCCGGTTTGCCGACACAAGAAAGTCCGAGCTATCTCTCCAGGCTGCCAAAGTGACGTTTGCGCAGTTACGGCATACCATCCACAAAAATCGCTTCCCGATCTTCGTGGACGGTTCTAAAACAGAATCGTCTACGGGGTGCAGCGCATTTCTTGAAGAACTGAACATCATAGCCCTTGAAAAACTCCCCCCACACCTTTGCATCATGTCAGCAGAAATCAGAGCAATAAATCTGGCAATTGAGACCCTGTTACGGCTTCCCACCATACCCATCGAAGCAGTGATCTACTCAGACTCGATGTCAGCCCTCCAGTTGTTAGCTAACCCTGGATGCGAAAACGAAGATATTGATGTCCACATGACAGTTCAACTGTCGAACAAACTCTTCAATAATGGTTGCTCCCTCGCACTCCAGTATATCCCCAGCCACATGGGGATCCGAGGGAACGAAGTAGCTGACAAAGCGGCTAAAAGAGGCGACATCAGCCCGACAACTAAGAAACCACCCAACTCCCCTGCGAGACGTTCTACGCATACGCACCCAGTGCGCCCTAGCATCCAAGCCTCCCCCAAAGTTCTCCCCATTCCGAGGAAAAACTGAAAGCAGACTCTACCATCGTATACGAGCAGGAGCAACTGGGCTGAACCACTCAGCTTTCGCCTTCAAGATACCCACGATCAACGGCCATCCCCCGACCTCACCCCTCTGCAGATTCTGCAATACAATGAACGAAACACTGGATCATATACTCTTCCAGTGCTCCCATCACCAGATACATCTGAACATCCATAGATCCCAAGCTGTCTCCCTGTTCAAGAAGTTTCATCTCAAACCTTCAACCGAATCCATACGGTCCACATCACTCTCCCCCTCAGCCGAAACCTCAATCTTCAAGGCAATCATATCCTTCTTGAGGACAATCTACCTATTTGAGACTATATAAGTAGGCATGGCAACATAGCCCAGACGTGAAAAGGCAAAGTGGACAACCCCGATCCGATGCCACACTGTAAAGAAGAAGAGCTTTTGTGTGCTTCAGGATAAGATCCGCTTTAACTACTGTGTACATTTGTTCGCTCAAAACAGTGCAGGGCACAGATTTACCTATTAGGCTTTTTCAGGCACTCTCGAAATTTTACATTAGAAATTTTGGGCGAGAAAAAAGATAAGTAAGGGTTAAAGGATCTAGGAGAGAACTCCTTCGACGTGAGCCCCCCCCCCCCCCGGCCACCGTATCCAAATAGGATTTTGAAAATGTTTTGAGCAGAACATGTTATCAGGTATTTAACTTGACTTCCCGTGATCATTGTCGAACTCAACTGGAACTTTGATGAAACAAAAAAACGAATCTCGGAAAGCACGTGTAGAGAAAAGAGCTGAAACGATACATCCGGGACTAGTTTGAAAAGAGCCACCATCCCTCTGATCTACGTCTTTTTTGTCCGACCCGCAGGCAACCCCCCCCCCACGAAAGGCGACCCCCGCCCCCCCCCCCCCCCCGAAATAAATTCCTGGATACGGGCCTGCTGCTGCTCATCTTGGAGCTTCTGGTATAATTCAGCAGTAACTAAAATAGGAGAGGGAATATGGCAATCGGATGGCCCTTCGAACTGTATCAGAACTGTATACGAACAGGTGGCATCTTAACTGCAGCTTCCTCACCACGAACGGGAAGAGTCGGGAAAGGATTTGTTGGGGTGGGGTGCAGTGGCGGTCATTACATTGAGTGGCACGACTTTTGATTTGCTCTCACCAACAACAGCATCAGATGAATGCATAAGCGAGCAGCAAAAACAGCAGCAAAAACAGCAGCAGTGTCCAAAATCGAATCGCAGCACTAGCTTTAACTCCAAGCAACTTTCACGAAGAAATTCACAAAATCAGATACTTAAGCTAGAATCTTTAGTTGGTTTTCCACAAGTTCATTTTCCAGCTTGAGCCTGAAGAGCACAGGCGTTATTAGCCAAAATATTTTTTTTTTTTTGGGGGGGGGGGATAAGGCATTTATCGATTGGCTGGTAAATTCTACCGACTGTTTTGGCAGAAAAACGAATGTTTTCAAGAAAGAAAAAAACGACACTTGAAAAATCGACTGATTTTCGGAAAAACAGACTGTTTTGACGAAAAATACTGAATTCAGAAAAACTGACTTTTTAGACGAAAAAGTCAACTGTTTTTACGAAAAAATCGCGGCCGCTTCGCGCCGACTCGATTATTTTTTACCGACTGGTCGACAACACTGGGGGGGGGGGGTCACCCCCCCCCCAGTCGTGATGCACCTGCTGAAGAGTACATTTGCCAAGAAGGGCCGAAATACAGCACTAATAAAATAAAAAAAAACGACACGTTAGCTATGATGCTTTGGCAGCGTCATTTCGGACCTTCTTGGCAAGGGTCTTCGTCACTCGTCAGGCTGTCGAACGTCACGGAAAACGTTGGGGAATGGAAGAAAGGAACCTGCAATCACAGTATCGCTGCGAAAGTATCGTAGCTGACGTATCCGTTTTATCCATTGTTTGAATGTGAGTTTCCCACTCAGCTTGGGCTGAAGGAATATTTAATGACGAAGTACAGAACTTCTAATAGCCCAGACATAATACACTTAATAGCCAAGACACAAGTATCCATCTTATTACATAGATAGTCCTTCAGCCCAAGCTGACTGCGAATCATATTTGAAGGTGCAAAACGGATAAGTCAGATACATTTTATTAGAGATCCATCTTAGCAGGAAAGAAGGGACAGATGATACCAAAACCAAAATGCGAAAAAATTTCTACCCTCTCAACGACCCAATCCAGCGGCAGAAACAGCAGCAGCCATGTCTAAAAATGGAATCGCAGCACTAGCTTTAACTCAAAGAAACTTTCACGAAGAAATTCACAAAATCAGAGATTTTTCCAAAAGTTCATTTTCCAGCTTGAGCCTGAAGAGAAACCTTGCCAAGAAGGGCCAAAATATAGCTCTAAATTCAGCTGATGTATATTTTGTACTGTAAAGCATGGTCCCCAGTCAGCTTGGGCTGAAGAAATATTGAAAATGAAAAAGGCATAATAGAAAAATTTTACGCTGCAAGGTACAGGACATTCAACTTTGAGACCAAATTGTGGGTGTTCGATTGATATTCTAGGCGTACTTTAGATCGTTTTTTCAATTTTATATTGATGAATCACGGTAATATAGTTTTGAAGAAAAAAAAGTCTAGTAAAAAATGTGTTTTAGAAGGCTTCGAACTTTCACGATATCTTGTGTTCTGGTCGGTTTTTCATACTACATCATCTAGTTGGCCAATAGGATGCCACCCAGATATTTGCCTCACCCCTAGTAAACTTGTGTGAACAGAGACTAAACCAAGAGCAGAAAACAAAGCCAAAATCATACAAATACATACAACAGAGAAACTGTCGCAAATAGTCACGCTCAAGCTATAAAAGCTAAATCTGCGAAAGGTGCAAAAGAAGATTGGAAAGGGAAGGTGGTGCAAGGCATTGGTGTTGAATGATTGAAGACGCTGGCGCGGTCGCATTAAGTCTCCAACCATGGAGACTCAACTGGAAATCAGGTCAAGGCAGCACCCATGAAGACGTATATTAGGAGAAATCTTACTCACCTGCAATAGCAAATCTGCAAGTAAAAATAGTTTGGTCCTGGTCAGCAGGTGTTTAGAAGAAATGCATCTGGCAATGCTGCAACTTTGTTCAACTAAAACATATTAGGTCATAGAGGATAACTAGACTCTTCAATCAAGGCCCAATTTCACACATTTGTTAAGTGTAGAATCTGGAAAGAAACAGTGGGAACTGCATGCTTATATTTCATTCACACCGGGTGGCACAAAAATCCTGTCACGTATTCCCATCTGCAATTCTTCCCTATTCGGCGAAATTCAAATAAGCATACAGCAGGTGACAGGAGTGGTATCCAACCTCGAACCTGGCCTAAATAGGCTGAAAGGATATTTCAGTGCAGTCCCAATCAGGGCCCAACTGTCAAGCAGGAAACCCTGAATGACCTAGGACCTTTTTGGACTGCACATAAGTTACTTTGTGAGATTTTGAGACCAAGTTCTTGGTTGTATAAATACAGTAGAGGTATGCTTATGTGAACAGTGCAGTTTTGGGCTAAAAGGTAGAATGAAAATCTAAAATACCTATACAGGTGTTTTCAGATGCCCTCAATTACCGACTTTGGCTAAATGGTAGTTAGCTTTAGACACAGCAAGTGCCTGAAACGGTAAAGTCCACTGTCAACAAACGTTCACATCAGTTCACATAACAGCATAAGCATACCTCTCCTGTCTCTACTGTAAGCCCACCCGTCATAATGCCCCAAAAATACATTCGCCCACCCGCTGATTCGCCCAACCGCCGATTCGCCCAACCGCCGATTCGCCCAACCGCCGATTCGCCCAACCGCTGATTCACCTACCCGTCGATTCATCTACCGTCGATTCGTCTACCGTCGATTCGTCTACCGTCGATTCGTCTACCGTCGATTCGTCTACCGTCGATTCGTCTACCGTCGATTCGTCTACCGTCGATTCGTCTACCGTCGATTCGTCTACCGTCGATTCGTCTACCGTCGATTCGTCTACCGTCGATTCGTCTACCGTCGATTCGTCTACCGTCGATTCGTCTACCGTCGATTCGTCTACCGTCGATTCGTCTACCGTCGATTCGTCTACCGTCGATTCGTCTACCGTCGATTCGTCTACCGTCGATTCGTCTACCGTCGATTCGTCTACCGTCGATTCGTCTACCGTCGATTCGTCTACCGTCGATTCGTCTACCGTCGATTCATCTACCGTCGATTCGTCTACCCGTCGATTCGCCTACCCGTCGATTCGTCTACCCGTCGATTCGTCTACCCGTCGATTCGCCTACCCGTTAATTCGCCCACCGTCGATTCGCCCAACCTCGTTTTTTGAAGCGTCGATTCACCCACTTCTAAAATCCGTCGATTCGTCCAAATGTCGATTCGTCCATACGTCAATTCGCCCACCCGTCATAAGACCCAAAAAAAAGTCACAACCCCCCCTTTTTACGACTGCTCGCTTACCCGTCACAAGATCCAAACAATTCGTCGATTCGCCCAATTCTCAAAATCAACCTCTGATCTAGCGCGGCCTTTGTCATTGAACGCGGGATCACAAAGTGAGTGAGTCGCAGGGTAGTAATTAAGAAGAATTCGCCCACCCGTCATAAGACCCAAAAATCCGTCGATTCGCCCAATTCTCAAAATCAACCTCTGATCTAGCGCGGCCTTTGTCATTGAACGCGGTATCAGAAAACCACTGAGTCGCAGGGGAGTAATTAAGAAGGTTACGATACCGTCCCATGTAAATAAGTTTGAAAACTAGTCAATGTAGCTTGAACCAGATTGATCAGAAGCAGCATCAACTAGACCTACGTTGCCCGGGCAACGTGAAGTGTTGCGGCAACCTTTGTCCGGCTTCGCCGACTAAAGTGTTGCGAGAGCAACACTTTGGTTTTGTTTCTTCGCTGTCGGTTAAATGCTGAAATTGTCAACTTATCGAAGCTTTTAAAACGGTATGTTCTAAAAAGAATAATCACATAATCAAAAGCTGTTCTTTAGCGTTGTAAAACCAACAACAACACAATATCGGAAGAAGGCTATCCGTAACGTTTCAGGATTAAAATACCATAGATGACACTATTAAATATTACACAACTACCTTATTGTTTTACATTACCGTATCGTTTGTACCCGTTGCGTAAACAGTTAATCCTAGGTTATAGCGATAGACCATCGATACAAACTTTCTTACTGTCATATTTACAGAAATCGAATACAATGTGCACCAATTTTCAAAAATTTCTAGCCCCTCGTGAACCGATCTTACTTACAAGTCCGTCTCCCGTGATTGACATCAAATTCACCGGAAACAAATAATGGATACACCAGCTATCAAAAGTTGCAAACCCCTCATCGCTGAAGATGATTATAGCATAAAAGCCGATTATTACTTACACGTCCCATGCATGTCTTACAATTGGGAACAAAATTGTTCTTACCATCGAATACACCTGAGACAAATAACAGGTATACCAACTAGCAAAAGCTTTAAACTCCTCGTTGCCGAAGATGATTATGAGCTAACAGTCGACTGTTGCTTACAGTCAACTGTTGCTTACAAGTCCCTTACATGTCTCACAACTGGTATCGCCTATTTTTGGTTTCAGTGTGTACCTTACTCCTGAAGTTGTCAACCCCTTGAAACTTTCAAACTGGTTTATCTCATGAAGGATTTTTGTTCAAAAAAATGGATGGCATATATTTTGATCAGCTCTTCAAGGGCTATCGATTGCCCTAACCACAACAAACGCATATCGGAAAAAGGGACTAAATTGACTTTGCAGTCAGTTGAACTTTATCCTTTTCAATCGTAGACATCGTGACGGATGAAAACTTGGAATAATATCCTATATAATCTAGTTGGTATTATAAAGCTATCCGTAACCTTTTAGGATTAAAATACCATAGATGACACTATTAATTATTACGAAACTACCTTGTTTTACATTACAGTATCGTTTGTACCCGTTGCGTTAACAGTAAATCCTAGGTTACAGCGATAGACCAACGATACAAACTTTCTTACCGTCAGATTTATATAAATCGAATACAATGTGCAACAATTTGAACAAATTTCTAGCCCCTCGTGCACCGATTCTACTGACAAGTCCCTTTCCCCTGATAGACATCAAGTTCACCGGATAAAAATAATGGGTACACCGACTAGCAAAAGTTGCAAACCCCTCATCGCTGAAGATTTGTGTAGCATAACAGCCGATTATTACTTACAAGTCCCTTGCATGTTTTACATTTGGGAACCAAATTGTTCATCAAATGACAGGTACGCCAACTAGCGAGAGCTGCAAACCCCTCATTGCCGAAGATGATTATGAGCTAACAGTCGCCTGTCGCGTACAAGTCCCCTAAATGTCTCACAACTGGTATCGCCTATTTTTGGTTTCAGTGTGTACCTTACTACTGAAGTTGTCAACCCCTTGAAACTTTCAAACTGGTGTATCTCATAAAGGATTTTTTTTTACCAAAAAATGGATGTCATATACTTTGATCAGCTCATTAGCGGCTATCGATTGCCGTCGAAGTTGAACTTTATCCTTTTCAATCGTAGATATCGTGACGGATGAAAACTTGGAACAATATCTTACATAATCTAGTTGATATTATAAAGCTATCCGTAACTTTTCAGGATTACAATACCATAGATGACACTATTAATTATTACAAAATTACCTTATTGTTTTACATTACCGTATCGTTTGTACCCGTTGCGTAAACAGTTAATCCTAGGTTATAGCGATAGACCATCAATACAAACTTTCTTACTGTCATATGTACAGAAATCGAATACAATGTGCACCAATTTTCAAAAATTTCTAGCCCCTCGTGAACCGATTCTTACTTACAAGTCCCTCTCCCGTGATTGACATCAAATTCACCGGAAACAAATAATGGATATACCAGCTATCAAAAGTTGCAAGCCCCTCATCGCTGAAGATGATTATAGCATAAGCTTTTTAAACGGGATGTTCTAAAAAAATTAATCACATGCTCAAAAGGTATTCTTCAGCGTTGTAAAAACAACAACAAAATAATATAGGAAAAAGGGACTAAATTAACTTTGCAGTCAGTTGTACTTTATCCTTTTCAATCGTAGACATCGTGACGGATGAAAACTTGGAACAATATCTTATATAATCTAGTTGGTAATAGAAAGCTATCCGTAACTTTTCAGGATTAAAATACCATAGATGACACTATTAATTATTATGAAACTACCTCATTGCTTTACATTTTCGTTTGTATCCGTTTTGTAAACAGTTAATCCTCGGTTACATTGATAGACCATCGACACAAACTTTCTTACCGTCAGATTTATAGAAATCGAATACAATGTGCACCCATTTTCAAAAATTCCTAGCCCCTCGTGAACCGATTCCTACTTACCAAGTCCCTCTCCCGTGATATACATTAAGTTAACCGGAAACAAATAATGGGTACACCAGCTAGCAAAAGCTGCAAACCCAGCATCGCAGAAGATGATTGTAGCATAACAGCCGATTATTACTTACAAGTCCCTTGCATATCTTACCATTGGGAACCAAATTGTTCTTACCATCGAATACACCGGAAACAAATAACAGGTATACCAACTAGCAAAAGCTGCAAACCCCTCATTACCGAAGATGATTATGGGCTAACAGTCGAATGTTGCTTAAAAGTCACCTATATGTATCATAACTGGTATCGCCTATTTTTGGTTTCAATGTACCTTACTATGAAGTTGTCAACCCCTTTGAAATTTTCAAACTGGTGTATCTCATGAAGGAATTTTTGTACCAAAAAATGGATGACATATACTTTGATCAGCTCATCAACGGCTATCGATTGCCGTCGAAAAAAAAAATTCTACCTGTCTTAGTTCAAAAGTTGACTTTTTTGCCGTAGGCCAACTTTCTAACGTCACGACTTAGAAAGGAGCAAAGGATAAGCTCTAGTTTCTTTAGCAATGAGAGAACTTTTAAAGTTTAAGAGGCACATCTGATACCGTTACTCTACCACAAACCAAAGTGCAAAAAAAAAAAATTATAAACTCAGCTGAAATCGTCGCAGACATGGAAAGAAACAATAGATGGCAGCACTTTCGGACCCGTGGGAAAAAGCCACTTTTTTGTCTCTGTAGATTTTTCTATTTATCACTCAAAGAAGATATGTTGGCTATGGGGCCGGGTAACTGCCGCATATATTTAACACTTATAGATTTTAGTCCATCTTCAATTTGAAACTGGTGCCTGCCTGCTTGCGTGCTAGAACGGAGCTTTCCACTCGATAGCAGAAACATCTTTTGATGAAACGAAAGGTTCGCTACAAACTTCAGATGGTCCTCTCTGACATAGGCTATACAACTCCACTTCACTTCGCAAACCGTAGGCTCTGGCTCGAGGACAAGCAAAAACCATCCTTATTGGCCCCAGGCAAGAGTTCTACGGAGCTTTCCAAAATGTAATGTCATATTCATCAATCCGGCCTAAGGTCCACACTTTCCGTAAAAACCGCACAGGTTAGACCCTTCTCAGTTACCAGGAATAAAATGAAATCGGAGTCATAGGAAAAAAAAAAAAAAAAAAAAAAAAACGAGGACAAAACCAAAGTGTTGCTCTCGCAACACAAAAAGAGGACGAGTGCAAGGGTAAAATACCAGAACAAAGAGCTACCGTTTTTGTGGCACTTGCAGCTCCGCTCAAGTGCCATATACCGATCACTTTTCGGTCTGTCAGGCCACTGTCCTCGAGTTAGGGTACTTCTAGACGTGCAAAGACGATGAAACTCTGCAGGCATATCAGGACCCGATCAAACTAACTTGAGAATAGTCACTTGCCCGATCCGACCATCGTGGGATTAGGGGAGACCGCGGAATCCAGAATGTAGCAGCATGCATAACCTTCGTACAGGTGATCGGATCTTAATGAAACTTCATATTTGGAAAGACCTCTTGTCTTAGATGTCACACTTCAAGTTCGGAATGGACCCGTCGACTTTGGGGGGAGTTGAACGGGGTGGGGGAACCGGGAATCGTGTGACATGTTCATAGTGGACGGATCGGGATGAACTTGGTGGGAAGTACAAGCACAAGCCCTAGATACATAGTTGACAAGATCGGACCGGATCCGAGCACTGTGGGGGGAGTCGGAGGGAGGGTTCCGGAATTCCGGTGATCCCGACTTAAGTTGCTTACACATGTGCTAGGACGATGACACTTGGTAGGCATATTAAGACCCAACCAAACTAACTTGGAAATCCAACCCGGTGGTCGGAAGATCCGACCGCCGTGGGGGAGTGGAGGGAGGGGGAACCCGAAATATTGACGTATTTGCAAATTTTGAACGGGGAATCGGATCTAATAAAGCTTTTATACTTGGAGAGACCTCGTGTCTCAGATGTCACAGTTCAAGTCTGGAATGGCTCCGATGACTTTGGGGGGAGTTGCAGGGGTGGGGGGGGGGGGGGTGGGAACCGGAAATCGCGTGACATCTTCAGAGTGGACGGACCGGGATGAAACTTAGTGGGAAGAACAAGCACAAGCCGTAGATACATAATTAGAAAGACCGGACTGGATCCGAGAACTCTGGGGGGAGTTGAAGGGAGGATTCCGGAATTACCGTGATCCCGACAGAGGATGCTTACACATGTGCTGGGACGATGAAACTTTGCAAGCAATTAGCGACTCCACAATTGTAACCTAAAGGGCATACCGACGAAACGTCCCCATGACAAAACGTCCCCTGGCGAAACGTCCCCAGCAAAACGTCACCATGACAAAACGTCCCCGTGACAAAACACATCCACATGACAAAACATCCCCGTGACAAAACGTCCCCATGACAAAATGTCCCCGTGGCGAAACGTCCCCAAGCATAGATTTTTAAGTTTGCTTCGATCTTCAGGTGCATGATCGAGGTAAAACAACTTCAGAGTGCGCATTACAGATCTGGAAACATTCCTTATTAGCAGGAAAAATGCTGGATAAAAATGACATGGGAAGCGAGGAAACAAAAGCGGATGGAACGAGTAGTTATCTATTAGTTATGTGGAGAGACAAGTAAATCTAGGTTACACGGTTTGATCCTTTAATAAGATCTTTTAATAGTAAATATCACCAAATTAAATATCGGACAAAAGCGAGATCAATGAGTTATATAGCAGCGTAAACTAACATACAAAACAAACCTATTAAATAAAAGATAAAATGAAAACTGATAAACTACTAAATCTTTGCACTTTCTTTAAGAAATGGCTAAAGCCGAGAGCAATACTACAATACCAAACCATATATATTCATGATCCTAAAGGGCCCATGATCATTTTTTTGTCAAGGGTTTTGATTACAGAAGAATTTCTAGCGCCCTTAAAGTGCGCATAATAACAGCCAAGTGCAAAAAAAATTACCAAACAATACATTCTCGGATTTCCAAGAGTTATAATATTCAGTATATACCCAACAATTGCGAAATCATAACAGAAAATATCACAAGTGTAGTGAAGTGTTATTTGTTATTGAACTAAATGACATCATAGATATGTAATTTTTGATGCTAGTAAGACCATCCGCCTTACATGAGGGGAAGCTGGAGGGGGGAGGAAGGGTGGTGGTGGCCACAACATGCCCTTTCAACATCCTAACCACAGGCAGTTACGGTTCGGACCTAGCAATGGGTCAATTAGCTCATCAGCTCTTACGATCCATCAAGTCTCATTAGAACCAAGCATTTTCCGGAAATGTCTTCCCCACTGTAAAACCTCCCGCAAATGAGTTTTTCATCAATCCCACACGCAATCTGGCGATCTACTTGTGATACTTTTCGCACTTCTGTGAAACTGGAAACTGGATATTCCAGTTTTTCCCTTCCTTGATTAAAGCTTTGTTCTAAGGCCAAGTATCAGGCTGACGAATTAACACACTTATTTTCGTGCCGTTGAAAAACGGTAAGTAATGTCTTGTAAAAGTTTGATCAGAATCGACTAGAGTGCCGAGATAGGGGCACGAAAACCCTAAACAAACAAAAATGGGGATATCATAAGACATTTTTCGGGTGGTTCCCAAAATCAGCAAGATCTTTTTGCCGACTCTCACAATGCCAATGACTCAAAATGCCATAATTCAGGGTGAAATCAAAATCGTCAAAAATGTCAACGGTTCAAAATTCTGATAGTTTAAAATGCTCTCAGGGAAGGCTAGAATCGTCCTGATTCAAAGTGCCGACGACTAACTGTCGGTAGGGGAGGTCAAAATGATCTGGGACAACGGAAAGCGAGATTAAAAGGGACAGGACTACTAAGGAAAATTGTGAAAGGATTATTTTATAGTTCATCAAACTAAAATGATTTGCGCGAAAATACGAAGAAATGGCGATCTAAACCTTGCACTCTGAAGGTAAGAATTGTTAAAAATAACAGTTTTGAGATCGCTGTTTATTTTCAGAATTCGAAATCACATTGTAATTGAACAGTTTCAATGCACGATTATCGCCATCCTAATACTCGGTCCGTTCCTTTCGTTTCACATTCATCACTAGCTCCGACTTACTACTGCCTGAACACCTCAAACTGTACAATTGTGGGCGTTCTGAACTGTGGGCAATATGAGTCGTAGACATTTTGAATTGTGGACATTTTGAATAGTGGGCATTTTGAGTCGTGGGCATTGTGATCGTCATTATGAGTTTTTCGTGCTAGACCAATTCAGCTAAAATCAGGCACAGCCCGGAACAGCTGGAATAACAAAAGAAATCCGGTAAAAACTAGAGTGAAAAAGTTGAATTATAATTGTCGTCAGCCAGCTGTTAAGTAGAAGCTTGTAAAGTTACCGACTAACTAGTACAATCGTTTTCCGATTCATCCGACAAGGGTCATGTATAAGGAAGCATAACATGGATCAGTATATCCCTTGAGCTTCAGTGTTCCAGCCGTAATAGTTTCATAAATATTCTCCTCTGGGTTCCCGTCCGAACCTTTGGTACTCCTGCCGACCAAAGGTTTCACCAACTTTGGGTCATATCTGCCGAATCAAAATTTACTCTATTCCAAATTGAATGATTGTGTGGAATCGTTATATGTAGCCTACTGCTTTCGGTACATGTTGTACCTAAAAATATGGTAGCTCATTGAGATCTTACTCTTGCATTCATCTTCCATTTCCTCTTTCTTATCAGCAGGGGCATCACAACTGGGGGGGGAGGGGGGGAAGCTCCCCCCAAAGCTGTCGGCCAGTGGTTAAAAAATAACTGAGTCGGCGAAGCGCCACGATTTTCGTCAAAACAGTTGATCTTTTTCATGAAAACAGTCATTTTTTATGAAAATCGGTAGATTTTTCGTGAAAATAGTCTTTTTTATCTGAAAATCAGGCGATTTTTTATTTTTTTTTATTTTTTGTTGTTGAAAACAGTAAATCGTATCCATCTTAGATACTCCCCTTGACTCAGTCGCTTTTTTCTACCGCGTTCAATCAAAAGAGCAGTGCTGGATTAAAGGTCAGTTTTGAAAATTGGGCGAATCAACGGATATTTTGGGTCTCGTGACGGGTAGGCCAACTTTCGGAAAAAGTGGGTTTTGAGATGGATTGTTTGGGTCTTGTGATGGGTAGGCGAATCGACGGATCATAGAATTGGGTGAATCTATGCTCAAGCAACAGGACGTTGGGCAAATCGATGGGTGGGCGAATTGACAGGTGAGCGTATCAGCGGTTGGGCGAATGGACGATTGGGTGAATCAACAGATTTTTGGATTGCGAGTATTGACGGGTGGGAGAATCAATTGATTTTGGGACTGGGCGTATTGACTGGTGGGTGAATGGCCGGCTGGGGTAGTCAAGGCGACCCACACAATTCAAACAAGTTTATTTCTTGGTCTCATATTGTGTTCTTATTAAGGCGAAAAACTACACGAGCTCGACCCAGTTTCAGTCCTAACTTACCTTTCAAAGGGAAAAAGATGACGATCTAATTAACGTCGCCTCACGTCTTCGAGGACGTTGCGACGGCTTTCAGCCTTTCATTGACGTTAGTTAAAGGCCGCATGCCATTGCGAGTTTGAACTTTTCCGCGGTGTCACTCTTCACATACAGAGGTACAAAAACAACAAAGAACTCTGCAGTATACGAGTAATATGTCACAATAAATTCAAGTTTTAAAAAAGCAGGCCCTGACCACATCTAAACCAGGCCAACATATCGAACCAAATGAAGGGCAATATGCTTTCATAATATAATGCCGCACAGCTACGCGACCACATTTTCAGGACCTTTCACATTAGTTGCGTTTTTGCAGATATCATGGTATCTCATACCGCGGGCTAAAGTCGTTTTCGCAGTCACTGTTGTATCTGATATTCAGGTACCACGGTCCGACCGTGGTATCTGAAAAGTCATCTCACTTTCATCATTGCCACCAATAGAGCCTAGGATTTCGTGGGAAAGAAGTTTGGAATTTAGTAATGTGACTAGATATCAGTTTCTGTTTTGGGATGACTTCAAAAAGCGCAATTTCGGCAATTATCGTTTTTCCAGAGCAACCGCAGTATCAGATAGCACAGGAACTGCACAAACGACTAATTTGCAGATTCAATTACAGTGGTAACAGACACCATGATATCTAGAAAGGAAACTAAGGTGCACTTCCGATCTCGTGCGCACCCCATGGATTAGCGGTTGGTTCTTATCCTCTTGGAGGAAAAGATAATACGGCAAGGCACTTTTGCCCAGGTTTTTTTCTGACCAGACTGTGGCCTTGCGTGAAGCAAATATACCTCCGACATTTTTTTTTTGGACTTTGTATATCCCCTGGTTCATACTGCTGCGTTGTATGCGACAATTTTTTTTTTTTACCAACGACAAAATCACATGAATGTTAAGGGACCCCTCGGACTATTTACTCTTCAACCTACAGTATTTTAAAATATTTGGATACTTTAAACTAGGGTGTGCTTCCAACTAATAACCCACGGTTTTGGCTGTTTTAAGCCTTTTTCGAGACCCGTTGACTTGTAGCGAAAACAGGGAAACAATCTACATACCCGGTTTTTCTGATGGAAAAACTTTTCGCCAAACTTCGTCAGCGTGATACACATCGAAGGTAGCAAGACACGGCAAGTGAGAAAATCAGCGTGGTTTTGTTAGAGGGGTTAGAATGTACCGTACGAAATTGGGGTGTCCGGATTTAGAAATATATGCAGTGATTATGGAAGTAGGTTGCGTTAGTATTATAGGTACGACAGGTCCTTAATAGTCCCCGAAGCCGCGCCGAAAGTCGGCGGCGCGTCGCCGAAAATAACTCAGCGGGCCGCCGCCGAAAACATATCGGCGCGCCGGCGCGCCGCCGTTGGGGTTGGCGGCCCGCCGGTAAAAATTATGCCGCCGAATTTATAGGTGAAATGTTTCAAGTTCTTTTTCTTTGGAGTTTTATCTTCCAAACGCTGTTCTGTTTCTGCAATCAGCAAGTAAGCAGTGAGTCATCGGTAATGGCGGCAGTGCAGGACTATTATTTATTACCGAAAATTGTATGTTAGCTCCACACCGCGTAAACAAAGTGACCAATAGCGACCGCGCTGTCTGTCCAAACTTTGCTAGTTCAGACACTCCCGGACAAGCTAGGGCCAGTGCCGTCTTTTACTTTTGGCGGACCTTAGACCATCCATGGGTTTGCGGCCCCTTTTCGGGAGTCAAAAACGTAAAATTGTCAGCCCATTAGCACACACTATTCTTGGTCCAGCCACACTACGGTCACATCTGAAAAAGTTCGGTTACGTAAATGACGAGGGTGCGTAACCTGGATCGTAAAGAACAAGGCGATACGGCCAGCAACCATAGCCTGATTTCTCAGCAATTTACACTTTCCGGTTGTCCTCTCTTTTCCCCTGGCCCCCAGCACCGCCCTAACTGGCCTAAGGGTAAAGACGGCACTAGCTAGGGTGGTGAAACTTGCCATTCTTTGCGGACAGTTGCGCCATTACACGGAAAGTCGGAAAACGTTTTAATTACCTCGAAATTCTCTCGATTGCTGTACATTCGAAATTCCCTAAAATCTCCTCGAGTACTGGGGACTCCCCTTTTCACAAATTTTATTTGTAGTAAAGCAGCAGGTAGCCTATACAAGTTAATGGATTGTATTGCACTTGCTTTGAATTGTCCTGATTTGCCGCTTCCTTCGTCTATCCCCTCGTCTCACTTTGCTAGTTTCTACACTTCCATACAAGCTAGGACCACACAATTCTGTATGCATATAAAGGACCCGACCGATAATCAAGGAGTCCTTCTTTTTCGGATCCGACCATCCATGCGGGGGGGGGGGGGGGGTGCGGGGAGCAATCCTTAATGTTGACCCTCATATATCGCAAACGGTACAAGGCAATGGGTCCCAGATATGTAATTATGGGGCCATGACGGAATCCTGCTTTGGTGGGGGAACTTGAGGGGTTCCTGGATGTCTTCTCATTTGTGACATGTCAAGATCTCGACTCGTGATCTGATCAGGAGGAACTTGCCAGCTGGCGAGAGCAAATGTTCTATTTATATGGCCGGGCCGTATGCTACCCTGAGCTAAAATAGTCCCTTGCAAGTGCTATATGATCTTTCAACTCTTCCGGCACCTCTCCTCAAAATCCTCCACTAGGTTTCTATTCGATAAAGACGTCCCCACGGACGGGGAATGCTCCGATTATCATAAAAAAGGACTCCCCTTCAGATTTAATTAATTAACAACAATCAGAATAAACAGAACAAAATAAAGTGGATCCAGACTAATTTCGTCACTGGCAATTTTTTTTTTTTTTTTAACAAAAACCGTTTTGCAAGCATTCCCCGCATATTCCCCCTGTTCTCGCTGTTTTCTGTACTCGGAGTCCGCATGGAGTGACTCCCTCTATTCTCGCCGTTCCCTTCTATTCCCCGTGGAATAGCGAGGATACGTCTCTGTAGATGGAATTTTATACAAGGAACTAGTACCGTGACAAATAAACCAGATGACGGGTCACGGTAAAGTCCCTGAATAGCATTCTATTTCCATCTACGTAGTATTTGGTCGTATCTGGCCCAGATCTCAAATGGCAGATCCGGTCCATGACTTTTGTACCGTCCAAGTTTCATCACTTTCTCCTTTTGGTCCCTATGCGTAGGCTACCAAAAATTTCCGGAACCCCTCTCACCGTGTCCACATGTGATTCGGACACATAAATATCAAATCTAGGGCATTTGCTCTTATCAACCACCGAGTTTTACTCGAGTGGAAGCAATTCCGGATCTTGGACACATGACCAAATTTCATCCCATTCTCTCCATCCGTTTGGTTCCTATGCAGGATACGAAGCCTCTCCCTCCGCCCCACCAACGTAATCGGATGCGATTTGGACCCGCAAATTTTGCATCTACGGCAGTTACTACCGAACAAGTTTCCCTTGAATTCGTAGAACATCCGTAAAATTTCGGTGACACCCAACTGACCCAACTCCCCCCGCCGATGCCGGATCCAGTCTGGATTCAAAATAAAATCTCAAAATAAAACCTTTGTATGATACAATTGGTATCTGCGCATGTGCAATGATTCCCGGGCCTCTCCCGCCACCCGGAAAGTTTCGGGAAAGTTAAATGCCTCATCTAGGGCATTTCTTTATATGAGACACCAAGCTCCCTTGAATCGAAGTACTTCCGATAAAATTAACGTACGCCCCTTCCAACTCCCCCTGTCCCGAGGTTGGATCCGATCTGGTCTTCAAAATCATGCATCTGGTGCCCCTGATCTTTGTATTGTCCAAGTTTCGTCTCAATCGCTACATTCCTTTGGTTTCTTCTATGATCCAAAAGTCCACCTCCACCCCCACACTCCCGTGGTAATCGTATCTTTTTGCTCTCACAATAAATAAAGTTTACTTCGACCCGCGTCACGAAGGTCGCAAGTTTTCGTGTTCCCCCTCCCTCCACCCCCACATGAATGATCGGATTAATCGGCGAAAACATGGTTTCGCTGGGCATTCAGCCGAGTCCTTCAGAACCTTTTCAACTTTCGTCGTCTTAGCTGACGTGGAAGTACCCGAACTAGCTAAAGTGAGGCAGAGGGACCATCAATATGGCACTTGAACCGAAGGCTGATACCATAATACAATAATAAAATAACGACGTTGACGATTTGGGGTGAATAATTGCTGGAAAATTGCAAAAATACCTTGAAAATGCTAAAAATAGAGCAAAGGCCGATAAATTTTCGGCGCGCCGCCGCCGATAACTTTACGGCGGCGCGCCGCCGCCGACCCAAATCCTCTCCGCCGCCGCCGAATTTGAATTCGGCGCGGCTTCGGGGACTAGTCCTTAAACACTACCAAGCATACGGAAACGGAGCTTTTCGTAGAGATCATTCTGCATAAGGACAAAGAAACCTCGCAGATATGACCTCTGACGACGCTGTGGAGATTACCCCCCCCCCCCCCCCGAACAACACCCACTATCCAGTTGACATTTTTCAACACATCCGACACAGCTCAAGGTAAAGTTGGAGCAACACTCTTGATGACCAACTCTTAGTACCGATGAGAGTCGCCGTGTGCCTACCGAAGAGCCGGAAACGTCAACAGAGCTGTCCCCAACGAACGCCGTTGATTGTTTGACATAAGATCTGAAACATCGTTTGGGTGACGTTTCTCGTTCTTCCCGAAGTTCATTGGCGTATTTTGGATATAGAGTTTTGTTTTGGATATAGAGCAAATACTCTATATGACTTAAGTCCAAAATACGACAGTGACCCTCAGGAAGAACGAGAAAACGTCACTAACGACCCAAACTCATCAACTCAAATCATGTTTCAAATAATCACGGCGATCTTCGGGAGCAATTGTGATACCCGAGGTGACACCGAGCGTGTTCCATCCTACTTACCGTAGTTACTACGCATGACGCCACGAATTCTGGCTTTTTCCGTCAAGGCTGGAACGACTTTTCTATTTTCCCGCAGAATATCATACCACGGACGAATCTGACCAATCACGATTCAGAGATCCGTAGTTAGTACGCTTACTACGCTTCCGAGCGTGGTAAGCAAATAGTTACTATTTCGAGAAGGTTGGAACGGTCAGCGTAGTAACTTTTGGTGAGGTTGGAACGGAAATAGTAACTAATAGTTACTATTGGTACGAGGGTGAAACACGCTCACCGCTTCTGTGCTCTTCTACTAGGTACCCGCGATTTTGCAACGGCAGGATTATACAGCATTGTGTTTATTCTCCATATGTGCCATGGCCGTTGGCTTTACGAGAAAATTATTTAATCTTATAGCATTCTATTTATCATTATTAGTACACTAAAACACTATATGATAGGAATCTATACAAATTCAGCTGAACTTTGCACGGCTTCATACGCAAACACAGGTGTCGTTATACTCATTTCTATTTCACCACCCCCGAGTTGAAGGACGATGTACAACCAGGCATGCTATAACTCTCCAAAAAAAATACAGACAATTTGGAGATTTCGCTTCTTTTCAAGTCTTTGCACAGGGATGGACCACATCTTTTCAAGTTAGAGAAAATCTAACCAATCTTGTTGCCCGATCTTGTGTCAAGCATCTGGCAACACTGCCACACCACCCTACAGGAAAGGTTGCTGACCTTGAATAATGTGGTCTTGAAATAAAATGCTAAAATGAAATTTCTGTGCAGTCCTAACAGTCGCTAACGGTCAAGAACCACAATATCCAGTCCCAGTATATTTGAATTATTTGTTTGAACCTGCTTTAAAAGGGGTGATTGTGGTTTTAACTCTTTTGTTTTTCTTCATATAGTAGCCTTAATCACGTCGCAATGCATGAATGAAGTGTCTGATGAAATTCAAAACACTTTTAATTAGAAATATTGAGAAAAATTTGTTCTTCCAGCTTGTAAACTATTGTTTTAGCTTCAGTTGGATATTTTTGTCATGGTTTTTAGTTCCTTTTTAAGCCAGATTGATTTTTCTGAAGGGAAGGCTTTCCTTGAAATTTGGTTCCAGGTTGGTAAAGTCGTACAGTAATCCTCAAATTTTGGTCTTGATGCCCTAATTTATGGGCATGGGAATCTGGCTCGTACCGACATATTGACCATCGTTGTACAAGAGGGATTCCGTGCCCCGATATCACCGCTGAGCTTTCCTTATTCTGTCTAAGAGCTTTTGTCACACTGGGCTCAAAAAGCCATCTATTCGGCAAACAATTAAAAATCCGTAGGAGACGTGAGATTTGATGGGCTTTGTGGCAGCTTGGGGATATTAAGCAGACTGAAATTAGGGGTCAATTAGGGTTCGTGTTACATAATTATACACGCTGTTTTGCTCTAATTGGTCTCCTGAATTTAAAACGACAACATTCAGAATTAGTTGTATCTTGTTATTTTTCTTTTTTCTATTTTTGCAACTCAAAAACCAGGAAATGAGCCCAGTGTGACCGAGCTCTAAAACAACCGTAATGAACTCGGCTTACCAGAAGGAATAAAAAGAACAAAAAAACAAAACACAAAAAATCACCAAAAATTCGGGCTGATGATCCCCCTAGGCAGTGGAACTTGTCCGGTTTGCAAAATTTTTGACAACAGAACTTCGAGACGAGTCACGGGACCCCCATGGGCGTCAGGAGTCACCTGAAAGAGAAATTAAAGGAGACAACCACTGTAAAAAGTTTCTCCGAGTAAGGATTAAAATTAACAGCAATATGTGTTACTGGGATTAATCTTATCTCTGCTGGGATAAGATTAATCAGAATTAGAGATAATCTTATCTCAGTAGAGATACCCCAGTAGCAAATACTGCAAGATTTTTTTTGTTTACAGTGAAGTCAAGGGTTCCGGCAGCTTGCCAATCGATGTCCTACGAATACCTACTGGTGCTGTGTTGTATAACAATCCATGCAGTAAAAACCGGCAACAGTTGCCAAAAGTCTAGTTTGTTTGGCAACATGGACTAATACTTCATAAACATTCTGCTTTCTGTCAGGGTCGCACACATCTAGGACATCACGGTCACACAAGAGTACAGTAGAGGTATGCTTATTTTGAACTCTTTTTTAACTGTTCCAATACCTTGTCTTTGCTACTTGCATATACAAAAAAAGTAAAATAGAAAAGAAAAATAACAAACTTGATATCAGCTAACAGCCAACATTTTATCCTGGCAGAAACTTGAAGTAGAAATTCAATTAACTTTCTTTGATTTTGAATTTACTAAAATGGTCTTTCTTCTTTTGAATGCGTCTGCAGGTTCGGACTGCCATCTTCTTCACTGAAGATGCGTTCCTCGTGGTGAACTATTCAGGTTATAAAAAGCAAACCAGGTGTCAGTTGTTGGTGTCAGTATATAAGTTTATTATTTAATTATGACAAAGGTGTTGATGTTACTATATTTACGCCGACAAATCCAATGTTCGGCTTGCCCGTGAAGGAATTTTGAAAATAAACTGAAACTGAAAAAATTCAACTGAAATTGAGTGACTTTCAGCCGTGAATTAGCAAAACATTCGAAAAGTGAGAAAAGCATCAGTGGTTATTACAAGTATTCATAGAAAAAATGCATGGTTTGGGAGTATGCTACGAGTATCACCTATTTGCAAAGCTTGGAAAGTATAGGTCTTGCCGCTACTCCCTAGTGTTATTTTGCACTCGTCTCAAGGACTACTTCTCCACAAAATCAAGTATAAGGTTTCCTTTTTCTACACGATTCCCCGACATGTGGGCCCTGGACTGTCCAAGAAGCTCCGAAACTAGGGTCCTACACTTTTATACTCAAAAATGGTTTCTGGTTATTTGTCACGGTAAAAACCCCTTGTATATAAGTTCAACCTTCACACACATATTTATTTTTAATGTATTCATATAACCTATATTTTTTACATGCACAGAGAGATATGATGGAAAGAATTGAAAAATAAATATAAGGTCTTCTATAACGATGCGGTCTCTTCCATTCAACGATGATTCATTATGCTAAAACAAGGAGATTATGAATCCCGACGTCACGGAACTGCATCCAGGTGGTCAACAAAGGGGTGGTAAGGGCAAAGGGGTTCATGGAAGGAAAAGGTTGATGATATTACAGATTAGTTGGTCTTAAGCTGATACGGCGTTTTATAAAGGGCATCTTGCACCGCATAATGCTGCTGCTCAGATGTTCTGAGATGGTTGACCACTTTACAACTGAGCAATGCTTACATGAAATTACAAACGGCTTCGGCTGTTTCTAGCCTCTTTCCAGGGCATTTGCCTTGGATGACAATCTTGACAAAATGTGCATAACCAGTCTTCGGACGGAATCTGTGAAGCAATGATCAGGCGCCTGCTAATCACGTCAGAGAAGAAATCGTGGCAAGCGTGATAGTCAGTGCATTGCTAACCGAGGAGATAGGATCACTTATGAAGTCTTAGGATCCCGGGAACGAGAATGGATGGAAATACTACTGAAGTAGAATGAACTACTATCATAAGTACGGAATATCCTTTAAGTCTCTTTGTAAATTTCGACAGAAGTGGAAGTGGTGAGTGGAGGCGGGGGGGGGGGGGGGGTCTGTATCTGAATGGTATGCAAAATACCTCTTTGATCTTCGGAAGGTACTTCTGGGACATATACGAGATTACTTGTCGCATGTCATTAGGATAAGTCTGCATGAGTCGAGCGCCACAAACTTCCAGTACCACGTAGATAAGAGTCGCCGTGACATCTAAACTTGGACCTGGAAAGTACGGGCTTAAAAGACCTGAAAACCATTCGTTAAATATTTCAATCAAATCGTTTATTGATACAGTGATGAAATACAAATATTACACTAACTATCCACTTTGTTAAAATCTGCACTGTATAAATTTTTCCATATAAAGATTAAAGTTAACTGTAGTTGTTGCTACTCGGATTAGCCTTATCTCTACGCATATAAGATGAATACCAAATAGAGATAAGATGAATCCGAGTATCAAATATTGCAGTTAACTTTAATCTTTATACGGTGAAACCTTTTAAGTGTGTGTAAAAAAGGGCACAAACGAACCTAAAACCTAAGATCGTTCTCTGACAGGCACTAGTTTGTTTCGCTGTTTTCGGAGCTATTTTCGGAGCATCAGGGGGGAGGATCATCGGTTGTTCTCGTTTGCCAAAAGTTTTTTTTTTCCAAATTTAGTATCAGTTCTGTTCTTCGGTTGTAGAGGCTCCGGATTCTCAACATAGACAGTGCTTGCTCGTAAGACTAATAGCCAGGACTGATTATAATTTTCGTTGCGCGTTTCTGTAAGAATTCGAGCTCTTCCGATAAACAAACGTGTTTTATACTTGGGGTCCCCATACCGGGGCAGCAGTATTCCAAAATGAAAACTACTTTTTCAAGAATAAACGCCCACCTGACGCGTTTTTCCGCGCCACGATTGTGAGCCAGAAAGGCAGGCAGATGGTTACACAGAGATCCTAAGGTACAATAAAGATTTTCCTTTAAACATTTTCTTTTATATTTACCTCTATGACGACAAAAACTCCCGGGTAGCTTTACATTTTGCACATCTTGAACCGTGTGGGAAAAGTTGTCAATCATTATTTGCGTTTTTATGGCACTTGCCCTTCGGCCAAGTGCCATATAGCGATCGCAATTTCTGTCCGTCCGTCGGTCCGGGTTTTGCTAGTTCGAGCACTTCCACATAAGCTAGGACGATGAAACTTGGCAGGCATAGCAGGGACCCCAAATCATTAAGTTGGAAATAGTCACTTCCACAGTCCGAGCATCTTGGGGGGAGTGGAGGGAGGGGGAATCCAGAATCTTGAGGTACTTACAACTCTTGAACGGGTGATTGGATCTTAATGAAACTTGGTATTTGGAAAGACCTCGTGTCTCAGACGATCCACATAAAATCCGGACCGGATCCGGTGACTTCGGGGGGAGTTGGAGAGGGGAACCAGAAATCTTGGGAAATGCTTAGAGTGGAGGGATCAGGATGAAACTTGGTGGGATGAGCAAGCACAAGTCCTAGATCATTGACATAACCGGACCGGCGTCGGGCACTATGGGGGGAGTTGGGGGGGGATCCGGATTTCTGATTAAACTTGAGTTCGGTACTTCCTGATATCACTAGGACGATGCAACTGGGCTGGCATATCAGGGACTTGAATAAACCGACTTGACAATAGTCGTTTGCATGATCCGATCATCGTGGAGGGAGTGGCCGGAGGGGGAATCCGGAATCTTGAGGTATAATTCTTGAACGGGTGATCGGATCAAAATGAAACTTGGTATTTGCGAAGACCTCGTGTCTCAGACGATCCACATAAAATCCGGACCGGATCCGGTGACCTACTGACGAACGGGCGATCCGATTTGAATGAAACTTGGCAAGTGGAAAAAGGTGTCGTGTCAGATGTTCCGTGTCAAGCCCGGACCAGATCCGATACTTGTGGGGGGAGGGAGGGGGGTAAAGGGGGACACCGGACTATTCGTGAAACGCCTAGCGCCGAGGGATCGGGATGAAATTTGGTGGGAAGAATAAGCATTAGCCTTAAATAGATCCTTGACAGGACCACATCACATCGGGGCTCTCTAGGGGAGTCGGAGGGGGTTCCGGGAATTCCGGTGATCGCAAGCTAGGTTACTTCTAGATGTGCTAGGATGAAACTAGGCAGGCATATTAGCGACCCGACGAACGCGACTTAAAGACCTAACACAATGTCCTACGGAAATTTCTGTCCCTGGATCCCACCATTTTGGGGTGAGTTAAGAGAAGGGAAATCCGGAAATTACTGACTTGCGTAGTTTGCGAACGGGTGGAACGATTCAAGTGAAACTGTATGGGTGATAAGAACTAATCCGGCAATGGCAGAGGAGGAAGATCAGGCGGAAACCGGATATTTGCATAAAACTGATATCCAGTTACATCAATAAGTGCTAAACTTCTTTCTCACCAATTTGACAAAATTTAATGAAGGTGAGATGACTTTTCACATACCACGGTCGGACTACCACGATAGCTGATCCACGATCGGATCAGCTACCACGATAACTGGCCAGATACCACGGCAACTGCGAACAGACATTATGCCGTGTTGTCAGATACCATGGTATCTGCAAAAACGCAACTATTGTTCAAGACATTGGCGCTTCCGGACACATTTAGGGAGACGATTTTTTAGGGGGTATTTTTGTAATTTTTTATCTGTTGCCATATGTGTGATTTTTATTTCCTTTGTTTAATGCATTATATTTGCGTTAGCGCGTTAAGAACTTATTCATTCATCCAGTTCCTAATATAATTCATCTTCACCATCTATATTAGTTGCGTTTTTGATCCGAATTCTACGTTCTGAATTCTCGATTCTCGTACAAATTACCATTTTTGCTCCTCTGGCTTCTCCATTCTCGCTTTTGACAAAACACTAATTTGGCAGCGCGTGCGCAACACCGTATACGTGTTTATGCATACTGATCACCCGCACTCTGTTGACCAATCAGGGAGGAGAACGGAGAGAGGAGAATCGAGACTTCACCATCGGAGCAACTTCTCGTTCCGCAGAATCGCGAGGCTTTCCCCGTTCTCGATACTGACAAAAACGCAACAAAAGGAGAATTCGCTTCATATTAATCATCCAAAGACGCGAAATGGGAGAATTGCGAGGAGAATCGCGAGGAGAATTCGGATCAAAAAGGCAACTACTGACCTACCAACTACTGACTAGTACTACTGACCTAGTAAAATTCCTTACAATGAGCTTCTTCAGAAATTTAAACTTGAGTCCCGTAGGTTGAAACTGTGCATGGCTTCTGGTAAGAAAATGCTTGACAACCCTATCCATAAGTATATACTTCCACCCACCGTTCAATACTGCTCGCGAACGACCTACAAGAGCGGCCTCAGTGGTGATCCCAAAACTCCAACACGTAAAATGTGACCATGTACGGTATGAAAAGAGGTTTGTACCGTCTTTCGTTAAAATTTTTAATCTTATTTAGTGTTTACTGTTATACAGTAGAGGTATGCTTATGTGAACGTTTGCTAACAGTGAACGATCGCTGAAGACAAAACTAAAACCCAAACCAGGCATTTTTCCCTATAAATACTAGTAATAATCACTCACGCTTTTGTTACTTTTTGAATATTTTGCTACTTCACCATTCACCTATGAAAGTGACTCAGCTGACACCTGTGTTTTGTTTTTTATAATTTGAAAAGTTTGCCGGGAGGAACGCACCTTCAATGGAGAAGATGGCGGTCCGAACCGTCAGATGCCTTCAAAGAGGAAGTTAATAAATTCAAAATCAAAGAAATTTAACTGAATTTCTGCTTGAAGTCTGTGCCAGGATAACCCTGAAATAGTTGCTGTTAGCTGATATCAAGTTTGTTATTTTTCTTTTCCATTTTACTTTTTTATATGCAAGTAAGAAAGCCGAGGTAGTGGAACAGTTAAAAAAGTGTTCAAATAAGAATACCTCTACTGTATATGACGTTGAAATATTTATATATGAGTGTCTACATGTATATATGACGATTTCGACAAATTTGGATTTCACCACGATAATTCGAAAAGAATAAAAGCGATATCTATCTATCTATAGCATCACCTAGGTCAGGTGACCTAGCATGGGTCGGGTGACCTAGCATCCCTGTAACAGCACGAAAGGCCGGACGAGCAACTTACTTATCTGAACCACCGAAGAAAGCCATTTGAAGACGGAGGTGAGTGACATTGGGTGCTGGGCCTGAGGATTCTTGTTTCGTACTTCTCTCGGTAGGTGGCTAACAGACAGGGAGAAAAACAGTCGGGTGATTCCTTCCATTCGCTTCAAAAACTTGTTGTGTTCCTCTACTTTCCCGTTTGAGTACGTATAGCCAAGAGATCTAAAGAACACAAATATAAATGGACAACAAAGTAAATACGCCCTACGTAACAGGAATCAGTATGTTATTATTTTACCCCCCGTTGTCTATTACCCCAATCGTTATTTTTTTTTAATGTTTGTTCTCAGTATTTTTTTTATAACACGACCACTTTCTACTATATGTTGACAATTTTGATTAGTTTTTAACGCATGTTTGACTTTACCACCTGCGCAGCTATTCCTTGATACAGCAGAGCCTGTTCATCTCAGCAAATCACTGTATAGATTTTCAGTTTCTTTAAAGGGCGCAGCATTACACGACAAGGACAGTGTGGAAGCGAACTATAATTTCTGCAGTTTATTTCGGTTTCGTAAAGTTTAACTCAAAGGCAAACTTTTTTTTGTGTCATTTAATCGAATACACGGAATTATTTGGGTTCTGCCAAGGTATTTTTTTATTTTCCACTATCTGCTCTAGTTATGACGTTCAAAATATCTGCGGCCGTCCCTACAGCGTAAATTGTACTATGACGCGGGAAATTTTAATCTCACCACAAACGGCGATGGTGAGATTGCTTAGTGCCTGAACAAAAAAAAAATCATAAATCTTTCTCGTGAGGCATACAACAAAAATACAAGCGCATAGAAGTACCACAAATCACACCGAAATTACACTATTTGAAATTCGATTATTCGTGGATAGCGGACAACGAAGTAACGCATTTTCAGCGGGTCTTCAAGCCAATTTAAGTGAATAAGTGATGGATAACTAGACTGTCGTATCCCAGCCCTTCTCGGTTAAACGACACCTGAATGAAGAGTACCAACTATTATCACTATTTGTATGACTTCCGTTAACATTGCCTGCAGAAAACCAAACCCAAATACGAAATAGTGTTTCCAAACAATGATATGATATGATATGATATAGATTTATTACCTGCCAAAACTGTACAAGTACAATAGGGGGCAGAGTATGAGAGAAAAAAAGAAAGAAAGAAGAAAAAACAACAAAATGCAATTTACCACGAATATATACAACGGAATCAATACACTCAACATTCATCTATTATATATAATTTCCAATTTAAGACGTTCTCTGAGGAGTCACCCAAGGGTGATCTAGAGTCCGGAACTTATTTTGAAAATTAACAACTCTCATAGGAACAGCAACAGCCGGGTCTATCAGACCAAATGATTTTTGCTCCATTTTGCATCTGTCCTTATTTCAGTACCGAACAGTTTTAGAAATGAACAAATGTCTCAAATCAACCCTTCTTCTGGAATATTTTTTAACCAATTAAGCCCAAACGTATATCTAGAAGAAATTCCAATACGATCTGGCAAGCACTGTACAAGATTTGAATGAATTGCGCTTTTTGTCTTGGAGTCTGCATGTGCAAACCTCAAGAAACGAACATTCCTATTTTGAAAACGTCACGCTCAGGAGAAGAATGCTCTCCGTGGCCATGTCTGTAAATGCATTCTCCACGGTGTGTTCAAGTATGGTTTCATTGTTCAGGTGTCCTTTAAACTTTAAAGTCGCTGGAATTCTTTTGCAACCATTTGTGCAGACAAATCGTAAGAATGTGGGGGTCGGACTTCCGAGTTCCTCCCAGGATTTTCCTTACCATCATTAATTCTGTACAGAAAAACTGATAAGCTAAAAGACACTAAACCCGGAACTGCTTTGACGTAAAAGGTCGCAACCATCTAGCGACTGTCGGGGAAACTTAGTAGAATGTCTTGTAGGTTTATAACTCTATGTACAGGGTCCCTGAGAATACCTCTTCTTCTACAAACAATCAGGCCTTTAAGGAGTCCCGGAGTTTTCCTGTACAATTCGTGTAGAAGTTCCAAAGGATTCGCTAAGGTGGACACCGTGGTGACTGCTGATTGGCTAATCCCGACTAAATCACTGACAAATGTCAAGACAGGCGCAAGAAACAACTTTTTATCAAGTCGCGCGGCTGGTCCGTCGACGGACGCTTCCAAAGGTCAACTCGACAGTTAGTGCCGAAGTAAGAGCGATACACCATTAAAATGATTTATAGAGGACGCAAAATACCCTATTGTTTTAGTTTAATCTTTGTAAACTTACGACCCTTCACAATAGACAGGAGAGGCTATGCAGAGAGTCTGGTCTGAAGTCTCGGCAGAACCCTTCCTTTCGCTCCTTTTTGAATATTTTATTTGAGTACTTAAAATAGGCTGTACTTTCAACAAATAACCCACGGTTTTGGCTGTTTTAAGCCTTTTCCGAGACCCGTTGACTTGTAGCGAAGAAAGGGAGACAATTTACACAACCGGTTTTTCTGATGGAAAAACTTCGCGCAGACAACCGTCAAACAGCGTGATACACATCGAAAGGTAGCAAAATACGGCAAGTGAGAAAATCAGCGTGGTTTTGTTCCACTGGTTGTACTTTATCCTTACGAAATTGGGGTATCCGGGTTTAGAAATATGTGGAGTGATAATGATAGGTTGCATTAGTACTATAGGTAAGACAGGTCCTTTAATGTTTGTAAACTTTAGACCCTTCATAACAGACGGGAGAAGCTGTGCAGAGAGTCTGGTCTGAAGTCTCTGCAGAACCCTTCCTTTCGCTCCTTTTTGTCAAGCATCCTTAAAGGACCTGTCTTACCTATAATACTAAAGCAAACCACTTCCATAATTACTCCATATACAGGAGTGTTGCATGAAGCTGCCACCCTAAACTCCTATTTTGGGGAAATGACTTAGGGAAAAAGAGTAAAGGTTGAAATAAAATTCAGTGGAGTATCCTGAAAGGAAGCTTAGAACCTTCGCTTTCTGCTGGTACCATAGTTTACTTGTAATTGTTCAAGACTAAGCTGGAGAACACAAAAGAATATAGGCACCCAAGTGATCATGAAGTCGCCCACTTTGCTAAAAATGGTATTTTGCTACATGGTGAAGTTAGAAGCCAGCTGTTTGGTCAGAGAGGTTCCTTGACCTTTTGCAAATAACAAAGTTTGCTGTTTTCTTGGAATTTGCATGATTTTGCTGGGGGTGGCAGCTTCATGATCCAAGGTGGCAGGATCATGTACAATGGCAAATTGGGGGGTGGGCGGAGCCATAGTAAGGGCAGCTTCATGCAACACTCCTGTATTTCTAAACCCGGAGACCCCAATTCCGTACGGTACATTCTAAGCCCTCTGACTAAACCACGCTGATTTTTTCAATTGCCGTGTTTTGCTACCTTCGATGTGTATCATGCTGTCGACGGTTGTCTGCGAGAAATTTTTCCATCAGAAAAACCGGTTATGTAAATTTTGTCTCTGTCTTCGCTGAAAGTCAATGGGTATCAGAAAAGCCTTAAAAGCCAAAACCGTGGGTTAATTGTTGAAAGCACAGCCTAGTTTTTAAGTATTCAACTTTTTTAAAATACTGTAAGTTGTACAGTAAATAGTGCGAGAGGTCCTTTTAACAATTTTGTTATTTACTATCGACCGTTACTATTACTAAAATCATACATACAATAACTATACTATAAATTAGTTCATAATAAACAAACAAATTACATTCAATTCGTGTTGTTTCCGTGTATTTTTTTTAGTAAAATTTGAAGTTTATCCTACCGTTCTGTTGACGGTGAGAACTGTGTCAGTAAGAACGTCCTTGACAAATCTTTCAACACTGAATCAAATAAACAAGAGCTACGAGCTCATATGGCACTTGTACGAGTAGGCTGTACAAGAACGACACCTCACTAATCTTTGCATTTGCCATATTTCACTATTTTCCATGTTCGTTATGCTCCGAAAGAGTTTTCGCGTCTCATGCTACAGATGCGTAAAACCGGTTATCTGGATCTGGATATTTAGTTTCACTCATTTCTGAGCAGTTCGGGCATCGTCTCGATTGTCTGTAGCAAATGCACATGACTGTTCAAACTTTCATCCCAATAAATCCATTTGTTTGATCCCTAGACGTGCTACACGATTTCCGGTACTCACTCTATCTCCACCTACCGTGGCCGAGTCTGGTTCGGAATAAAAAAAAATCGACCACCTAAAGCATCTTCTTTTATACCATCTATCAAGTTTCACTCGAATCTGAGCATTTATGGAATGTTTCGGTACCCCCCCCCCCCCCCCCCCCTCCCACCAACGTTGTTGGAGCCGGTTGGGGCCCAATCTCTGAATTCCCTGTTCCTGTCCATCAAGTTTTACTGAAATTGGAGCATAGCCTATCTGCAAGTTTCCAGTACCCCCCCCCCCCCTACCTTGGCCGAATCCGGCCCGGACGCCAAATAACAAATCTAGGCTGCATAAACTCGGCACTGTCGAATTTGCATCTCATTCGGTCCATCCGTTTGGTTTTTGTGCATGTCAAAAGTCCCCCACCCCCCATTCCCCTAATCGTGGTCGCATATGGTTCGAACGCATGTTTTACATGTCGAGGCCATCGATTCGTATCACCCATGAAGTTTCACTCGAATCAGACCACTCGTTTGCAATTTATAGAAGTCAATTTCCATATTTCTTTTCTCTTGCTCCCCAAAAAGGCTCGGATCTAGGAACGGAAGTTTCCAGGGGTATGTTGTGTCAGGTTCTTAAGTCAAGATAATTCGGGTCGCTAATATGCCTGCAAAGTTTCGTTGTCGTTTTACATCTGGAACTATTCTAACTCACGACTACCGGATTTCCAGGAAACCCCCTCCAACTCCCCTCACAGAGCCCCGAAACCATCTGGCTCCGTCAATTTCATCTAGGCCTAATGCTTGTTCCATCCATTAAGTTTCGTCCCAATCCCTCTGCTTTTAGAGTTTCTTGAGTCCCCCCCCCCCATCCCCACAGGTATCGGACCCGAACCGGACGTGACACTGAACGTCCGAGGTGATAGCTCACCAGACAAGTTTCATTCAAATCCGATCACCCGTTCAAAAGTTATGCACGCCACTAGATTCCGGACACCCCATCCACCCACTCCCCCCACGATCGTCGGGTCGGGGAAACGGCTGTTGTCAAGTCAATCTGTTTGGATCCCTGACATACCTGCCAAGTTTCATCGCCCTAGGACATCAGGAAGTATGCCGAACTCGCGGGATCGCTAGAAATCCGGACCCCGACCCCAACTCCCCCACAGTGCCCTGATCCGGTCCGGTTATGTCAATGACGTGTCTACGACTTGTGCTTGTTTTTCCCACCAAGTTTCATCCCGATCCCTCCACTCTAAGCGTTTCTCAAAATTTCCGGCTCCCTCCTCCAACTCCCACCAGTGTCATCGGATCCGGCCCGGATCTAAAGTGAGATGTCTGAGACACGAGGTCATCCTAAATATTAACTTTCATCAAGATCCGATCACCAGTTCGCAAGCTAAAAATACCTCAAATTTTGGCTTGACCCTCCCCCCCCCCCCCCCAGATGGTCGAATCGGGGAATTGACGATTTCCTATTTAATCTGGTCGGGTCCCAGACATGCCTGTCAATTTCCATCATCCCAGCACATCAGGAAGCGCGGAACTCGCGGGATCACTACAAATTCGGACTTCTCCCCCCCCCCCCCCCCAACTCCCCCAAAGTGAGCGGATCCGTTCCGGTTATATCAGTCACGTATCTAGGACTTTTGCTTGTACTTTCCACCAAGTTTCATCCGGATCCCTCCACTCTAAGTGTTTTCCAAGATTTCCGGTTTCCCCCTCCAACTCCCCCCAATGTCACCGGATCCGGTCTGGATTTAAAATGGAGGGTCTGAGACACGAAGTCCTTCCACATGTCAATTTTCATTAAGATCCGATCACCCGTTCGTAAGCTAAAAATATCTTATTTTTCCTATTTTTTCCGGATTCCCCCTCCCTCCACTCCCCTCCAGATGGTCGGATCGGGGAATCGACCATTTCTAATTTAATCTGGTCCAGTTCCTGATATGCCTGCCAAGTTTCATCGTCCTAGCTTATCTGGAAGTGCCCGAACTAGCAAAACCGGGACCGACAGACCGACTGACGGACAGAAATTACAATCGCTATATGGCACTTGAGTAAGCTCAAGTGCCATAAAAACCGAGGCGCTTATACAGGTAAATTAAGGGCTCGATTTTTGGCGCGAAAGAGATGGGATCACCTCTCGTACAATCACCTCAAGGCCTTACGTGTAATAATCCTCATCTGTCTGTCCTTCCTGCTGTTCGGGGTAGTAGGGAACCAAGTACGGGCATATCTTGTAGAAGTAGGCATAGACCAGATTTCTAAAATCTTCCGCTTCACACATAAGACCCAGCAATAGGCTCGCGTAGACATAGGCCGAATCGGGGTTGGACGAGACGCTCTTCTCTCCCTGTTGCTGAAATGAAAAAGCTAGGCTTATATATAGGCCTACTACCCCTTGGACCCGACGTAGTAGAATCGTCACTACTTACAACATCACTGACCCAATTACAGCATTTGGACAACTTATACAGAAGTACAACAATAACATGAAGCATCAATGGGAGAGTATTCTTCTACAATAGGATAGTTTTGTAGATAGTTATAGTGTTCCTTCTTCTTTTCTTTTTTATTCTATGCCATGTGCTTTTTAATGGGTGAAAAATAAAATTATTAGTATTATTATTATTATATCTTATCTACAGAGGCCAATGACCTATTTTTTTGCCTTGTATTATTATAACTTCTAACTGGTTACTCTACCGACTCCCGCAGATTTATGGCGCGAGCCACGGTTTTGTCTCCTGCATATGTTGCATACTTAATCAGGTTGTGAGGAGGTCCAAAGCGTCTCTGCACGGGATCGACTAAAAGAGGCACGAGATAGCGTAGGAGGCACGAGTACTAACAAGAGGTACGAAAACTAAAACGGCCCTTTTAGGTTTCAGACTGAGGGTCAGAAACAATGTTCTAACGTGCCTTCTTTTAGGCTCTAGAGTTACGAACTCTAACTTACTTGTCTACTTCGACTACTTGCTAATATAACATCCGATCAACTTCAAATAAAAATTTAACTTATAACAAATTTTCCGGTTTCAGCCGGATTACGGGCCAACTATATGTCCGGGTAAAAATTGATTGAAAATTGACGGACTCACCATCTCTTCTTACCCCTAAATCGTACATCTAATCAACTACGAGACTTTTGCTTTTGACAAATATTTCGGTTTTGGCCGGATTCCATGCGAACTACTTGTCCGGGTAAAAAATGATTTTCACATCAGTGTTCAGCGTGTCTTCTTACCCCTAAGTCGAACATCTAATCAACTTCAAATAAAACTTTTACTTTCAACACACATTCCGGTTTTGCCCGGATTCCGGGCGAACTACTTGTCCGGCAAGAAAATGGTTTTCATAGTCATTTTCAGCATGTCTTCTTACTCCTTAATCGACTGTCTCACAGACAGACAACTTTTGCGATGTCATAGGTATCCCTCTACGTACGTTTTGGGATCCCAAAAATTTCCAAAAATATCGCTTTAATAAAAGATTAGCCGACTTATCCGTCTACAGCAGTTAAGTATGATTTAACATTAGTGGTGTTTTTTTACGAGAGCGTATCGAAAACATTGCAAACAGGAGAACATTGCTGATATCTACAGTCTTTTCTGGCCGAAGAATGAAAAATTGTATAATAATAATAATAATAATTGTATTTGAAAAAGCCCGAGGGCCATATATAGGTACATGTTATTAATACACAGAAACGTCAATCAACATACAACTAATCTACGGAAAGCTTTCTATATTCTAACGCTCTAGACACAAACCTACAAATCTTACTAATCGCCTGGGCGGATGTACACTTCAGGATACCAGGGAGTGTCGGGATATACCCACCAAAAATCTCCCTACGGAGATATTGTATTTGTTGTGTTTTATTTAATTTCTTTATTTTATTTTACATACTTCACTTTTCAAAATGGCGGGTCAGAAATAAACTACTTACTTAGTTCTATATTTAAAGTTTAACTGAAAGGGCAGGGATAGGACACTCTAGTTACTCATCACTTATTCACTTAAATTGACTCGCAGAAAATGCGTTTTCAAATAGTAGAATTTCCGTGTGATTTGTCGTACCTCTATGCACTTGTATCTGTGTTGTATGCCTTACCAGACAGATTCATGAATTTTTTTTTGTTCAGGCACTAAGCAGTATTCACCAAGCTCACCACTACCCACTGAAAAGACGCCTTTGTGTTGAGATTAAAATTTGCCGCGTCATTGTAGAATTTACGTCGTGGGGATGGCCGCAGATATTTTGAATGTCATAACTAGAGCAGATAGTGGAAGATAAAATAATCCCTTAGCAGAATCCAAATTATTCAATTAAAAGATACAAAATTAAGTTGGATTATCAGTTAAACTGTAACAGCACAAATTTGTTGGGGCGAGAACAGACAATTTTCAGAGCCTGACTACTAAAACAAAATTAGTTTTAAGTGCCTTCCCACACTGTCACAAGTTTGATAACAGGCAACACACGTTTGCACATCGTTGTGTTGAACATGTGTTAAATGAAACACAACACTTAAAAGGTTCATAACTGATATATTCTCATAATGTTTAACACCAGGATGGGCAAACACGTGTTATATGTTATCAAACTGTCTCCAGGACAAAAACACCTTTTGGTTTGGTGCAAACAAAAAATAACGAGAGATAATATTTTCTAAATGAAAATTTTAAGGAAAGGAGATATTAAGGAAGGAAAAAGTAAAGAAAATTTCAAGGTTTTAAAGATGTGATGAAAATGGCAAAATGAGAAATAATGGTAAGAGAGGAAATAAGAAAGAATATTCAAAAATTAAACATAGACATAGAGGAAAGGGTAGGTGACGCTAAATATTTAGGTCGGTCATTGAAAAAAAGGTAATTTAAATTTTAGATGTTAGGACCGTTGGCGTCACTGAGGAAAGAGTGTCGTCAACTGTCCAAATCATATTGGACAGGTTGAACGGAAAAGATACTACGCGGCAAAAAAAAAACTTCATGCAAGTCTTATCAATCGGAGTTCTCACCACAAACTTTCGCGCCAGAATTCCTTTTGTAAACTCCACTCCAAGGGGATGCCGACTCGCATTCAAGGTATTCTCCCCCAGCATCACATTCTGGCCACTGATAAGCCGCCTCAGCTTATCGAACTTATCTCTCAAGCTGACGGACTCAACGGCCGACAGGGTGTTTAACGGGGTGACGACGAACTTCTCACAGTCGAATTTGAACTTCTTGTTTGTGGGGTCGTTCGTCATAGGGGACACCGCCTGAATGTGTTTCTGTAGAAGCTCTTGGAGGTCGGTATAGCGTTTGAGGTCATCGGGCAGAACAGACTTGGACTGGGCACTACCTATGATTAGAGAGAAACCCTAGGTAGCAAACCAAATCGAAACCATCAAATCAATCATCTAAACCACAGGGAGCGTGTTCCACCCTTCTAACAATAGTAATTATTAGTTACTATTTCCGTTCCAACCTCACGAAAAGTTACTACGCTAACCGTTCCAACCTTGTCGAAATAGTAACTATTTGTTTACCAGGCTTGAGAGTGTAGTAAGGGTGGTAACTAAGGAACTCTGTAACGTGATTGGCTGGATTACCCCGTGGAGGGATATTTGGCGAAAATAGAAAAATACATTCCAGTCTTGACACCAAAAGCAAGAATTCGTGACGTCACGCGTAGTAACTACGGTAAGTAGGGTGGAACACGCTCAAGATGTCGAAACGGTGATTAGCGAAAAACTATAGGTAGCAAAATAAATCGAAACCACTGAATAGCTCATTCAAATCATAAGACAGCGCAGACTAGGATACCTCCGACATGCTGTGCGCGCAAACGCAGCCTCTATTTTGCCTATTTCCGGGGAAGGCTCAAAAATACACTTCGTTACACGTGTAACCATGACAGCAAGACCTCTATACCATCACCTGATCCACAAAAGATCCGTCACTAAGAGTGAGTTCCACCCTTTTAACAATAGCAACTGTTAGTTACTATTTTCGTTCCAACCTCGTAAAAAGTTACGACGCTGACCGTTCCAACCTACTCGAAATAGTAACTAATAGTTACTATTTGCTTACCGTGCTCGGGAGCGTAGTAAGCGTGGTAACTACGCATCTCTGTAACGTGATCGGTCGGATTCGCCCGTGGCATGATATTCTGCCGGAAAATACAAAAGTCGTTCCAGCCTTGACGGCAAAAAGCCAGAATTCGTGAAGTCATTCGTAGTAACTACGGTAAGTAGGGTGGAACACACTCTAAGTAGCTACTAATCATGACGACACGAATCCTGGCTTCCTGGCGTCAAGGCTGGAACGCAATTTCTATTTCGTCAAAGTATCGCGCCGCGGGCTGATCGGGCAAAAGAAAATCGCAGCACAGCAAAATAACACTAGTGAGTAGCGCCAAGAACAAAACAATACAACATTTACATTCAGTATACGGGCAAACTTTTAATTCAGAAAACGGGAGAACTTTGCATCCTCCCACTTTCCCAAACTAACATTACATTTTTTTCACTATCTTAACTTAGATGTCAGAAATACACCAATCCCGCACATACTTTGGGCTTCGTATGATTGAGCAGATTCGTTGCTGCGGAAGGCATGGAATACAATGCTAAGGTTTTGCTTACCATAGTCGCAGCGGCCTGAGCTGCAGCCTGTCACTGCGCAGCTTTCTTCTCTTGCTGAAAAGCTAGTAGTTTACCACCCGTAAGCTACCCTACCCCGCCCGTTAGTCCACCGACCCCTCAGTTCCAAACGGTCCCAAAGCATGGTCAACACTGGTCAGTTCAATTCAATTCAGTTCAATTTAGTTTATTTTCAAACCATTCGGACTAGCCGAATTTTCGTTTTTTTTCTCTTCCTGAACAGCTAGTAGTTTACCACCCGTAAGCTACCCTACCTCGCCCATTAGTCCACCGACCCCTCAGTTCCAAACGGTCCCAAAGCATGGTCAACACTGGTCAGTTCAATTCAATTCAGTTCAATTTAGTTTATTTTCAAACCATTCGGACTAGCCGAATTTTCGTTTTTTTTTGTCAACAAAAATAACTGTATCAAGATAAAATTACGTCAAATGTAGAGTGAATAAATATAACAACGACAATAAGACAAGATACTCAAACACCAATATAGGTTAATAAAAATTTAAAGACCAAAAGAGCATTTTAGACATACATTGGCCGTTGGGCTTTCCATGTACAATACATACATACATACATTTGTATACTGGTCGTTGATCAAACTGCTTAAGAATTGAGCTGGCTCACGACTGAGGGCACGAAGCTACGCTGATACCGAGCATGAGAGCATGTGACCTGTTGTGTTATGGGAATCAGCTGCGAAGCTGCTCTGCCAGGCCTGACTCGAATTGCGGCGAAATCAGGGGGCAGGATGGGGCGTAGGGTTGGGTCTTGTAGGATTTGTTTTCCAAGGTTAAATGACAGGGTTTCGCGGCGTTGGGAAAGGGTTTTTAGATGAAACATATTATCAGTTCGGGCCCGGTCCGAAGGCACGGCATGTGTATCGAATGAAGGTACACTGCTAAGGTTTTGCTTACCTTTAGCCGCAGCGGCCTGTTGCTGCGCAGCTTTCTGCTGATGCTGTGCAGCTAGTAGTTTACCACCCGGAAGCTACCCCACCCCTCAGTTCGAACTGGTCCCAAATCATGGTCAAAACTGGTCAGTTCGACCCGGTCCGAAGGCACGGCATGTGTATCGAGTGAAGGTACGCTGCTAAGGTTTAAGGTTTTGCTTACCTTTAGCCGCAGCGGCCTGAGCTGCAGCCTGTTGCTGCGCAGCTTTCTGCTGTTGCTGCGCAGCTAGTGCTTGCTGTTGCTGTGCTTGGAGCTCCTTATTCTTATTAAATTCCACCATTAACTGATCTAGAATATGAAAAGATCGGAAATCACATCTTTACGAGTTCCTGCACTCGGAAGGGAATTTCCCGCCTGAAATCTACTCAAACAAAGTGAAAACCGATTTCGGACGGACTGTTGGTTTCTTTTTTGGATCGACCGGAATTCCGGCCTCGGGCGAATTGGTGGGTCGATCGAGACTACAATCTCGGCCTCGGGCAGGGTAGAGGCCGGAAGAGTAAGAAACTAACGTGAAATCCAGTCGAAATCTGTTTCACTTTGTCTGGGTCGGTTTCACGCGGCAAATGTCCGTACGGGCAGGGTGCGTCATCCCGGAACCACGAGCGATAATGCTAAATTCCATCATTAGCTGATCAAGTTTATGGAATAATGGTGGTCATCTTTAAGTTGTTCTGACAGCGTGAATTACCCTCAAAAGACAAGGATAATGTTAAATTCCATTATTAAAATTTAACTGAAAAACCGACTTATTTTTTTATCATGAAACTGAACACAATGAAATCTTTGGATTGTGTCAAGCGATTTTCTTTTATTTTTCACTATAAACCCTAGTAGTGACGTTCAGAATCTCTACGTCGCCCCCACATCGCAAAGTTCTACTATGACGAGAAGAATTTGAAGCTCAACACAAACGCGACTTTGGTCGCAGTCGCCTCAACACATGGCCGCAGTGATGAGGTTGGTGAACACTGTGACTAAAACATATATGGACGAATGCCAAGCACTTCATCATCACTTCCGTCTGTCCCCCAATCAATTTCATTTTCCAGTTTTTTCGAAAACGCGTTTTCGTCAAGCAGACACAGGTACACCCGCATAGAGGTACCCCAAATCCGACAGGGAAAGCTCACTATGAAAATCAATTATTCTTGTGTATAGTGGAGCAACGAAGTAACGCATTTTCATCGAGTCTTCAAACCTATTTACGTGAATAAGTGACCGTACCTAGATTGTGCAATCACAGCCCTTCTTAAATGAACTTTAACTGGTCCAGAATACGGACAAATGGAAGTCGCATCTTTGGACTCTGACAGGGTGACTTATATAATATATTTTAAGTGAACATGCGCGATATACAAAGAGTCCATTCGTTCGTCAGGTAAGGTAAGGTAAGGTAAGATACAATTTTATTGGCAAATATAAATAAACCTGGTGTTTCTTAAAAGCATCAGACATGCCTAAACCATTGTAAAGAAAAAACAAACGAACTATGTACTTCAAACGTGAAACGACTTATACTTGTATATTTACTTATTTCTTTACTGACCCGATTCGAAAGTTTGGCTTAAAGCACAACTCTTACCAGAAATGATCTTTTCACTATGAAACGCTCAGAAAAAAACTTTTTGAAAATAGCATTCCTTTTCACCTGAGTTTTAGCGGTTTTCTTGATAACACCAGCCTTCCTGCTCTTTGACGCGGCGGCTGGGCGAAAATATTTGAAAACTGACGGCGCCGTGGTTAAAAGACGGAAAACTAAGCAAATCAAAAAAGTAAAAAACAGAAGATTCTCATATACTTATGTGTGAAAGAGTTGTCAGTGGACGTTGAAGATTCCGGCAAACTTTACGTTGTGTGACGTGCAAAATTCGGCACGGCCGAAAAAGTGCAAAAAATTCGTAGGCACGAAACGAAACAATGGAGAGAAGCGGGGATTTTAGAAGCGTATAATTTCATAAAGGAGCTAGGTATATTATAAAAGGCACACTAAGGGGTCCTTTAACAAGCTTCTTGGTTAATAAGGTTACCATCAAGCCCGAACGGGAAGACATCCGACTACGGTGACTCTCCTTGGTTGCCCTCAGCGCCTCTTGCGGTGTGAGAGGAACTAACTTCTAAGGTAACAGCGTAGCTAAGCTTACCCACATATTTCCGCACTGCAGTCTGAACATCTTCAGCATTCTTAACAGCGTTCGAAGCTTTGCCAAGAGCTGCTCGTGACGAAGAATAAACCTTGACGTCAGTGACTGCTTCTTCCATGCCCTTTTGGGCTTCTTTGAGTTTTTCCAGGTGGGGGCTCACAAGGGGGACTAACTGTTTCCGATCTGGACATGATCTAGAAAAGGACAAGCTCTTACAAGTTAAACTGCAGTATTTGCTACTGGGATCAATCTTATCTCTACTTGTCTTTTTCTGTGTTTGTATATGTTTTGTTTACTTTCTTCATTTACTCCGCCTTTCCGAAATGGCGGGTCATAAATAAATTACTTACTTACTTATTACTTAGTAATCCGAATTAGAGATAATCTTGTGTCAGTAGAGACAAGATTAATCCCAGTGGCAAATACTGCAAGATTTTTTTTTTTTTACGGTCTATACACACTCGGAAAGTTCCAGTAAAGATAACACAAGGATGCGCGGTTTCAACAGATAACACTTAGGATGCTAGCTGTTTGTGCTTTTCAAACGTTACGTATTAAAATGATATGCATACAGAAGAACCAAAACACCACCAGATGCTTTTCCGGCAGTTTTTCGGATCTTCCTGGGAATACTTGTTATGCACAACCTTTAATGCATAACGTTTGCAAAATCCTAACAGATAACTTCTCCAGTGTCATATCTTGAAACTGCGCATCCTCATATTATCGGTTGTGAAACTTTCTGACAGCGTTGGCATCAAACAACGCTGAAACTAACAAAAGCTGACAGCAGAAGAAGTTTACACGCCGCATTTACACATAATAAATGGACTGATCTTAAAGTGGTCCACAAAAAACGATCTTTCTACCACACACACAATGACAACCATCCTTACTGCCACTATGAATGTTTCACAAAAAAACACCGTCAAACCATGAGGAAATTATAAAAACAAACCAAATTTCCTAGGTTTGAAATAATTTGGTTTGGACTAAATCCAAGCCGATTATCCGGGACAGCCGCACATGTTGAGCCAAGGATCAAAATAATAATTTCCATCTAATACTTCAGCTTTTTATTACTAGTACAAATTAATTAAAAAACCAAGACCAGTATGGTACTCCTGAAGACACACACAAAATAATCATTGAAGTCTTATAATTCTTTGCTAATCAAACGTGGAAAATTTCGACACCTGGAAAAGAACAAGTTCCGCGTGTTTTGTTTTTTCTCGAGCCAAAACAGCAACCCGGCAATCAAGTTCAAATCTAAATAAACTGGATGCTTCCGAATTCCGATGGTAAACAGAATGTTTAGATCAGGTCTTAAGAAGGAGCTACAGATTACAGGGAGAAACACAGACTCTTCCTATTCTAGGCTTCTAGGAATATGTCAACTTGACTTAATAGCGTCAGAGACTAGAGGCGTATTCTCACCGTCCCCCAGGACTCCACTTGAAGAGTCCCAGCGTTTTTGTTTGTCCCGGGGACTCACTCCCCGTATTCTCGCGAGTCCCCACGAACGGGGAATGCTCCGATTATCATCAGCATCATCAAAAAGGACTCCCTGTCAGATTCGGAGGGGAATACATTTTTGCTGATTTTGTTGCAATGTAAAAATAATTAAAAAGAATCACAATAAAAAAGAAAACAAGAGCTGGAAGCTCATATGGCACTTGCAAGGCTGGGTTAGATGGAAGTGATGGTCAAAAGTTTCATCCTGATCGCTCCACTCTATGCGTGTCACAAGATGTCCCGTTCTCCCCTCCGACCCCCCCCCCCCCCCCCCCAGTTCATCGGATCCGGTCCAGACTTGAAAAGGGACATGCTGAGACATGAGGTCTTTCAAGATATCAAGTTTCGTTAAGATCTAATAACCCATTCGAAAGTTATGCATTATACTAATTTCCGGATTCTGCCGTCTCCCACCCCCCACCCCACGATAGTCAGATCGGGCAAGTGACTGCTTCTAAGTTAATCTGGTCGGGTCCCTGAGATGCCTGCCAAGTTTTATCGTCCTAGCCCACCTGGAAGTATATTGACTACGGATCGCCGGAATTCCGGAACCCCCCTCCACCTTCGGACAGTGTCCGAATCCGGTCCAGTCCTGTTAGTGGTGTATGTAGAGAGTGTGCTTGTTCTTCGCACCAAGTTTCATCGCGACCGCTCCACTCTGAGAGTTTCACACGATTTCCGGTTCTCCCCTCCGACTCACCCCAGATTCGTCGGATCCGGCCAGAACTTGAAATGAGAGATCTAAGACAAGAGATCTTCAGATATCAAGTTTCATTAAGATCCAATCCCCCGTTCGAAAGTTATGCATGTCCCTATTTTCCGGATTCCGCCCCTCCCCCTCCCACCACGATGTTCAGATCTGGCAAGTGATTATTTCCAAGTTACTTTGATCGTGTCCCTGATATGCCTGCCAAGAATTATCGTCCTTGCCCACCTGAAAGTACATAAACTACGGATCCCCCTCCCCCCTCCAACTCCCCCCACAGTGTCGGAATCCGGTCCAGTTCTGTCAGCGATGTATCTAGAGCTTGTGCTTGATCTTACCAACAAGTTTCATCCGATCGCTCCACTCTGAGAGTTCCACGAGATTTTCGGTTCCCCCATCCTACTCCCCCCCCCCAGATTCATCGGATCTAGTCCGGACTCGAAATGAGACATCTGAGACACGAGATCTTTCCAGATATTAAGTTTCATTATGATCCGATCACCCGTTCGAAAGTTATCAATGTCCCTATTTTCCAGATTCCGTCCCCTACCCCCACGATGGTCGGATCAGGCAAGTGACTATTTCCAAGTTAGTTTGGTCGGGTCCCTGATATGCCTGCCAAGTTTCATTGTCCTAGCGTATCTGGAAGTACCCTAACTAGCAAACACCGGACTAACCGACCGACCGACGGAAATGTGATCGGTTTATGGCACTTGGCCGGAAGGCAAGTGCCATAAAAACAGAGTGGGTCCAGACTAATCTCGTCAACCGCATATTTTTCTTCTCGAACAAAATCCTTTTTGGAAGCATTCGCTGTGGTTTCGGTGTTTTCCGTAGGAGGAGTCCGCGTGGAGTGACTCCCTCTATTCTCGCCGTTCCCTTTGATTCCCCGAAGAGTCCTCGGGGAACAGCGAGAATACGCCTTAGAGGGAGAAACGCAAGCTCTTCCCCATCTGCGCGTCTAGGAATACGTAAACTTACTTGATAGCGTCAGAAATCAATTTCCAAAAGTTAGTAAACTTCTTATGTTCTTCGTACACTTGGTTCACCAAATTCTTGTGTTCTTCCGTTTTCCGCCTTTCCTCTCTTGCTGATTCTTCTTTGGATTTTTCTTCTTGTATCTTCTTCCGCTCTTCTTCTTGCTGCTGCTTCTTGATGTCATCCATTAGAGCCTAGATAGAATGATATGAAGAACTCACGATTTTACTCGCGCGCCTTCGAAACAAGCGGAGTGCCAGAACAGCCTTTGAAAGCGAAGCGAATTTTAAGAATTTTAACCACTATTTATCGCTGAACTATTTTACTTTATTACCGAAGAGCTCACACAAAAGCTGACACAAGGACATCTTTTTTGGCTTTCAGGTTTAGATTTCTTTTTTCCGAACTGATTAGAGACCGGGTGTCAAATGGCGTTCTGACTATAAGGCAACTCTGTCGGTCTGGAAAGCTCCGCTGTCAATCAATCGAATTTAAAATCCGCAGTGTGTCCTTGCGATTGCGGGTAAGGCAAGGTAAAATTCCCGCTTTTTAAAACATCTGAATTTCGCGCTTACGCTTTTTGGGATCCCAAAAGAGTGGAGGGCTATGAAATCGCAATAGTTGTCCGTCTGTCCGTCCGTCTGTAAGCATGATAACTCTCGAGGGGAATGCGATATTTTGATGAAACGTGGTGTAGGACTCTTTGGGCCAAGGGTAAGGCCAAGTTCGTAGATGGGCTTTGTAGGCCTACATTTAGGGGTGGGGGAGGGGGTTCAAATTAAGGGGCAAACAAAATATTTTTAAACAGCTAATGTGATAGTCGATTCTGGGGTAAGAAGACATGGTGAACACGATGGTCAAAATCATTTTCTTGCCGGACCAGTAGTTTGTCCGGAATCCGGCAATCACCGGAAAGTTGGTTAAAAGTATAAGTTTGATTTTGAAGCTGATTAAATGTTCGATTTGGGGGTAAGTAGACATGCTGAAAACTTATGTGAAAAGCATTTTCTACCTCGACAACTAATTCACCCGGAATCCGGCCAAAACCGGAAAATTTCTAAAAAGTAATAAGTTTGATTTGAAGTTGATTAGATGTCAGATTTAGGGGTAAGAAGAGACGCTGAGTCTGTATATGACAATCATTTTTAAAAGAACATATAATTCGTAAATCCGGTTGTAACCTTTTTGGGATCCCAAAACGTAAGTGGAGGGATACCTATGACATCGCAAAAGTTGTCCGTCTGTCCGTCCGTCTGTAAGCACGATAACTCTCGAAGCGAATGAGATATTTTGATGAAACTTGGTGTGAGGATTCGCTGGGTCGTCGGACCAGTCGAGTTCGTAGATGGGCTTTGTAGCCCTACATTTAGGGGTGGGGGTTCAAATTAAGGGGCAAACAAAATATTTTGAAACAGCTAATGTGATAGTCGATTATGAGGTAAGAAGACATACTGAGCACGATGGTGAAAACCATTTTGTCATCGGACGCGTAGTTCGCCCGGAATCCGGCCGAAACCGGAAAGTTTGTTAAAAGTAAAAATTTTATTTGAAGTTGATTAGATGTTCGATTTAGGGGTAGGGAGACATGCTGAAGACGGTCGTGAAAACCATTTTCTCGACGGACAAGTAGTTCGCCCGGAATCCGGCCGAAACCGGAAAGTTTGTTAAAATTAAAATTTGAAGTTGATTAGATGTTTCGACTTAAGGGTAGGAAGACATGCTGAAGTCGATGGTGAAAACCATTTTCTCGACCGACAAGTAGTTCGCCCGGAGTCCGGCCGAAACCGGAAAGTTTGTTAAAGTTAAAAGTTTTATTTCGAGTTGATTAGATGTTCGATTTAGGGCAAGAAGACATGCTGAACACTTATGTGAAAACAATTTTCTACCCAGACATGTATTTCGCACGGAATCCGGCGAAAACAGGAAAGTTGGTTAAAAGTAAAAGTTTAATTTGAAGTTGATTAAATGTTTGATTTATGTGAGTAGTATATAAAACCGGGTTCTGGCTCACCCTCCCCCCAATTTCAAAACCCCATTTTAACATCAATTTCTTAAATTTTAACATCCTTTTTACCAAATTATCCCCCTTTTTAAGAACATTTTTATTTTCTTACTTCCAAAATAAAGGATACAAGAAATGAGAATATTACCCTTTACTACATATAAAATACTACAATATACTACTACTACTACTTTTTTTTTACATTTTTCATTTTTTATTCAAATATTACTGAGTAAACAGTTCTAAATCCACATATGTTTCTTTGTTCTTGTTTTCGCGTACAATAGGCTGCAAAACCAGATTTTTCTTTAAAAGTAATTCGTTAGCAATGGCATTATATTTCTGAGTTATAAACAAATCACAGGGTTTGTCATTATGATTAATAACTACAACCAACTTATCACCATATTTTGTCTTAGCAATTCTCATTTTAACAATAGTATATTTCAATCCTAGAACTAGTTCTTCTTTCCTGATTGTCTCATTGTATTTATTCATTCTGATTGTATTCAAGACTTCCTTTGTGGACTCCATTTATTAGGGGATGATTTTATTAAATAAAAATCCCAATCGCTTTGAAACATCTGGTAATAGAAACCAACCACGTTTATCACATAAATGCGATAGATACAAACGCAGTACTGAGTTTGCATGATGATATGATGATTACCGATTTTGAACTTTATAAAATATTTTTGCAAAACCCCACACCCCCAGACTTTGAAAATTAAGAGGTGTGATGTTGGTACACCCCGATTGGTGTAGTGTTTGTGGTGATGTGGCCTTAGTCTGGGGGGCCCTGAACGGGGAACCCGCAAGTTTTTATTACCATCCCACTATCGACAAACAGAAACTGCGGTCAGTGGGATTCGAAGGTCTGAATGGTGATGAGTCAACGTTCGGCCGAGCGTTGAGCCATTACACCAAGGGTCCTTGTTCAATTCGCAAAAGTTTCCGAGTTAAGATGAGATTGTGTTAGTCACGCCGGAGACTGTAATTACATCACAAATTGACGGCGAGAACTCTGAATGACGCAGCTCATTAATGCGCGTATGAAATAAAGATCTGTTTGACAGTTAGGAAACAATATTCAGTATAGCAATAGACTATATGTTTGGTAATTTCTCTTGACTTTTTATAGATTTATTACAATATTTATAGCCATTCAGACGGACTTGTTTCATATATTTTTCGCGAGGAAAAAATCGAAAGGTTTTACGCATCTCTGTTTCTCTCTGAATTACCTCCTCAATTGTTAATTGTCCGCATTTTAGCATTGACAACAACTCAGTATAAAAATCATAAATAGTCCTAAATTCTGCTTTTCTATCAGCAATGCTTAACTGCTTTTCAATTATTTCGATGATAACAGCACCCAAACTTAAAGAAGCTAACGGTAGCACTAGAAACGCAGACATTCCTGCTGCCGAAAAGAGGAATTTGGATACAAGTAAGCTATTACTTATACGATTGTAGTACTTGTAACTGCGACGGTAAACATACATTTTCTTTTCTAATTCTTCCATTTATTATATAATAAAATTGTTTCAGAAATTATTTGATTGAATGAAAGGTTCGCGATTCGGAACACATTCGCCACCTGCTAAACTGTATGGAATCTTTCTTGACTGATCGGAGAGAATCTAGATAGCGCTTCCTCCGTGAAACACAAAACACATCTGCTATCTACGGAACTCTACTGAAACTTTCTTGACTGATCGGAGAGAATCTAGATAGCGCTTGCTCCGTGAAACACAAAACACATCTGCTATCTACGGAACTCTACTGAAACTTTCTTGACTGATCGGAGACAATCTAGATAGCGCTTGCTCAGTGAAACGCATACTGAAACCAGTGCTTTTCTTTACGACTAAGAAAACGCAGTCGGGAGAAATTCATTAATAAAAAATGTTCCCCTATTAAATGATGAATACTGCAGAGGTTATTCAGCTTTGTAAAAAGGTTATATCAAACAACAAAGCGGTTATACAAAGATTATCGCTATACACATATAATGAACTGCGGACTTATGCGAAAATTAATAAAATAAAAAAAAATGGAGCTAAGAAACATGAAATAAAAAATAATATAATAAACCATCTTAATAAGTATATTTTGATAGCTGAAGATAAAATTAAAATTGAACGCAGAAACGAAAGAACTCATAATAAGAACAGACCATCCGACTACAAACCAGAACCGAGATTACGAACCATTCTGGAAGATGAGATAAAAGAAAATAATATCACCATTACAAAACTAAAACAAGAATACAATGATAACAAAAAAAAAGAGACAAGCGAATTAAAGAAATTTCTGAAAAACAAGAACCTATCAACTCGCGGAAACCGAGAAGAAGTACTAAAAAGAGTTGGAGAATACTATAATAATATTATTACCAAACATAAAGATTCCGTACAGAAAAATAGAGATATCATAAGAGATCAAACAGAAAGACGTGATAACAGTAGACAGAAACCAATTGGTTTATCAACTCTCTTCATAAATAAGAAAAAAATCCAAGTAGAAAAATTAATTCCTGATCATTTATTTAGAACTGAAGAAGAAGAACAACCTACTATCTCTAGGGAAAATGAGAATTTGTACACTGTAAACGTATCAGTTGAAAGCAATGGAAGAGATGAACATACTCTTATTGCTTTTACTTTCGCCGATTTACAGCGGCGGATGAATGAACTTTATCAGTATAGAGTTCAGTTTGTAACTCGTGTTATTTTCCATCGACAGGAGAATGATGAAGAAGTAGTAGTGTATTACAACAGTACTTCTTGGATTTTAAATAAAAAATAGCATTCTTACTCATAATCATTTGAATGATAATAACAAGAGACTTAGTTCTTTAAGTAATACCCCTCGATCTGGGCTACAATTTAGTCGGTATGAAGGAATTGATTATAGGATGACACGAATAGAATCTTACATGGGAGGAACGTTTAAAATACTGCCAAATTTCGTAAGAAATAAAAGAGCTTGCTTGAATATTGAAAATAACGACCAGAAATGTTTCCTTTGGTCTATCTTAGCAAATCTACATCCAGCTAAGGATCATCCGGAAAGAATTTCGAAATATAAACAATATGAGAACGAATTTGATTTCGAAGGGGTTACCAACTTCCCAATGGATACTAAAGATATACACAAATTTGAAAATAGATACAACATTAAGATTTGTTTATTTCAAATTGAAAAAGAGAAAATTATCAGAAGTCATATACTAAAAAGTACAATCAATGGCAAAACAGCTAAACATGTTATTAATTTATTATATTTCGATAATCATTATGTACTGGTAAAGGATCTGAGCAGATTAGTTGGTAGTCAAATCTCTAAAAATAAAACAAAGACATACCTATGCACTTTTTGCGGAAGGCATTTTACAAAAGAAGAACACTTTGAAAAACATGAAAGTAAAAATAATTGCGAAGATCCTGATATAATAATGCCTCCTGAAGGTTCAAGTATACAATATAAAAATATTGCAAAACAAATGAAAGTACCTTATTGCATAATAGCAGACTTTGAGTCTTATAACGAAGAATACAATCAGGTAAACGGAAAGAAAACAATAAAAGTGGCCAGACAGAAACCATTTGCTTACGGATTTCAGGTATGCTGTTCCTTTGATACAAACCAGAACAATTACTATGACTATTTCGGTGAAGACGCTGCAGAAAATTTTGTTAAAACCGTTACAAAAGTATCCACAGAAATTGCAAACAAATATGAAAGCAGACAAAGAAACCATACTTATATCAATGCAGAAATTACCGAAAAATGGAAAAATCTAATGAATAAGACTTGTCACATCTGTACAACTGAAATTACTGAAAATCCTCACTTTGATCACGACCACATGACAGGAGAAGATAGGGGATTTGCTCATGCTGAATGTAATATGAAATACAGGATTCCTAGGCATATCCCGGTAGTAATGCATAATTTATCAAAATATGATTCTCATTTATTTGTTAGAGAATTGATACCTGATAACGGAATTTTTGAAAGTGCAGAAAGTTTCATATCATTCTCGAAATCAATAATTATTACAAAAGTGGATACGGAAATAAAATATGAGATGCGGTTTATAGATTCAATTAGATTTATGGCTTCATCTTTAGACAAACTATCAGCAAATTTAGCAACATGTGATTGCAAAGTACCTTGTAATCATCTAAGACAGAATTTCAAGTACACATCTAACAGCTTCAATAATGACGATGAATTCAAAGAAATAATTAAAAAAGGTGTGTATCCCTATGAATTCGTGGATAGTTTCGATAAAATGAATTGTATAAACTTACCACCAATAGAAAGCTTTTATTCTAGGTTGACGGGGAAAGGTATTGACAAAAGTGATTATAAAAGAGCGGTATCTATATGGAAGCAATTTAACTGTGAAACATTACTTGATCATACCAAGTTGTACCTAAAAAGTGATGGGTTAATTCTATCAGACGTTGTGGAGAATTTCAGAAATGTGTGTATACATAATTATGATCTGGATCCACTTCATTACTTCTCAGCTCCTGGGTTGACATGGGATTCTTTCTTAAAGCATTCAAAAGTAGAACTACCGCTATTCTCGAAGGAAGACATGTATACATTCATTGAAAAGGGAATAAGAGGTGGTGTATCCCAATGTATAAAAAGATACGCAAAAACAAATAATAAATATACAAGTGATTATAATAAGCATAAACCACCTAATTATTTAATGTATTTAGACGCTAATAATTTATATGGGTGGGCGATGTCGCAGAATTTACCAGCGAATGATTTCCAATTCATTTCCATACCGGATGATCAGAAAGAAAGGAATGAATACGAATCAATCGAGTATTACAATCATCTAAAAACTCATATCAATTCGATAATGAAATTACAGAATGTAGGTGCTATATATGAGGTAGATTTAGAATATCCAAAAGAACTACACGAATTACACAAGGATTTACCATTAGCACCCGAACACTTTAACGGTAAGCTATGTACCACAGTATTAGATAAAACCAACTATGTAGTTCACCACAGGAATCTAGAATTCTATTTACAAAAAGGTTTGATACTGAAAAGAGTACACAGAATACTAGGATTCACTGAAAGTGCTTACTTAAAAGGATATATAGACCACAACACAGCACTTAGAACTAAGGGTACAAATGATTTTGAAAAGGACTTCTTTAAACTGATGAATAATGCCTGCTTTGGAAAAACCATGGAAAACGTAAGGAAGCGAGCGGATATGGAAATAATAACGGATGATACAACAAGAGAAAAAATAATAAAGAAACCCAACTTTAAATCTGAAATAATTTTTAGTGAAAACTTTTCAGTAGCAAGAATGTCAAAGGAAAAGATAAAATTAGACAAACCAATGTATATCGGCTTTGCTGTATTGGAACTATCCAAGTTATTGATGTATGAATTCCATTATGATTATATGAAGCCTAAATATGGAGATAAAATTGATTTGTGTTATATGGACACTGATTCTTTCATATACGACATTCGAACCGAAGATTTCTATGAAGATATCAAACAGGATTTGAATGAGAGGTTCGATACATCTGATTATGCGAAAGATAATCCATACAGGTTTCCTAATGTAAATAAGAAAGTGATAGGAATGATGAAAGATGAATTAGGTGGACAGGTTATGACAGAATTTGTTGGATTACGATCAAAAGTATATGCTTATTTAAAGGACAACCAAGACCCTTCAAAAGCTAGCAAAAAACTGAAAGGAATAAAAACCAATATCGTTAAAGATAAAATTACCATTCAAAACTATAAGGATGTACTGTTTGGTAAAACGGAAAACCTTTCTATAACCCAGTATAACTTAAGATCATACAAGCACAATATGTTTCTAGAAGAACAGAATAAAAAAGCGTTAGATCCTAAGGATGATAAAAGGATAGTAACAAGCGATAAAATACACACTTTACCTTTAGGTTATAAACATTAAATTCAAGTACCTACTTCAAAACTTCAAGTACCTACTTCAAAACTTCAAGTACCTACTTAAAAACTTCAAGTACCTACTTAAAAACTTCAAGTACCTACTTAAAAACTTCAATTACCTACTTAAAAAAATCAAGTACCTACTTCAAAAATTCAAGTACCTACGTCAAAACTTCAAGTACCTACTTAAAAACTTCAAGTACCTACTTAATAAATTCAAGTATATACTTAAAATACTCAAGTAAATCTTATAATGAAAAATTCTTCCTAAATAAATGAATGAAAAGGCTCCAATCAAAGTCTATGATTTTAGTGAAAAGAACACTTATCAGAATAAGCACGACCTTGCACCTCAGTGGCCATTCAGACTCTTAATTTGTGGTAGTTCTGGAACAGGGAAAACTAACCTTCTTTTGAATTTAATTTATGAATATCTTTGTTTCAACCGAATATACTTGTATGCTAAAGATCTTGAAGAAGATAAATATCAAGACCTTATAACCAATATAACCTCTTTGGAGTCACAATGCAAATCGAAAGTCTTAACAGTAAGTAACAATCTTGATGATACTGTCGATGTTGACGACTTAGACCCTGAGTACCAAAACTTGATTATCTTTGACGATTTTGTCACTGAAAAAGACCAGAAGAAAATAGAAGATTTATTCATAAGAGGAAGAAAGAAAAATGCCTCAATTATTTACTTGTCTCAAAGCTATCATAAAACGCCAAAGGTGGTAAGGCTCCAGTGCAATTATTTTGCATTCTTTCAGTGTTCTAATCCAAAAGAAGTAAAATTAATAAGACAAAGCCATGTATCCAGTACAGACAATGGAAAATTTCTCAAACAATTCGAGACTGCAACCAAGGGCTACGGTTTTTTCTTCATAGATTTAAAAACAAAAGATAAAACCCTGAAGTACAGGAAAAACTTTGAAAAACTTACCGGATAATTTATTTCTATAATAAATGAATAAATTTGGTAGTGTTGGAAAAAAGGTTAGTAACGAATCGAATGAAAAGAGAGTTACTGATGACAACGGTAATATTAACCTACAAGATAAGAGAATTATTATGTTAGGGGATGCGAAAGCTGACCAGGACGCTATTAGTTTCAGATCTATGACTATTATCTTGAATCAATTTAAAGAAGAAATTACCGCACAACAAGTGGGGGCAAATCAGTATTTTAGCGAAGATATCAACAGATTAACTGCGGTACATGATTCTCCTGATAATTTATTGGTAAGGATTAAAGATAAAGGGTTATTTGTAAAAGAAATAGTTCGAGTTAATGATAAAGAGATTAACGCTGAAAACAAGTTGATAACAAATGTTCAAAACCCTAGAAACAAAAATGATGCTGTTAATTTAGCAACGTTAACTATGAATCTTTTAGATTATGACAAAAAGCTTCTTGGGCAACACACCCATAACGGTATAATTGAAGGAAAGATTGCTGGTCAAAAAACTCGTATCGATAATATTGAAAGAGCAGTAGTAAATATTTTAAAAAGGCTTCTAGAGCTAGAGCTAAAACCTGTTGACAAACCATTCGTTACCAGAATAGAAAAAATGATGGCTGGTAAATAAATTTTATAAGATAAATTAATTCCCTAATAAATGGTTGAAACAATGGAGTATACAGTTTATTTGTCAAAGCTTCAGAAAGGAAAGCTGAAGAAATGCTTTGGTGCTAAACAAAAATGTCAGATACGTGTTAGTCATAGTAGACAAAATGAACGAGAACCAGTTAAGTTACTTTTAAGTAAACGACAAATTGATAAAATTGAAACATGTAAAATGAATAATAAGGGCTGTGATATTGATGTATCATACAAACAGATGAAAGAAGCGATTCAAAAGGGTGGATTACTTCCATTTTTAATACCGCTAGCAATTACCCTTGGTAAGGCAGCTTTAACAAGTGGTGCTGCTGCTTTGGGTACATTCGCTGGTAAGAAAATTATGGATAAAATGACCAACACAGGTGGAGCGCTAAAACTTCCTGGAACACAAAAAGTTGTGGGTAATGGGTTACGTGGGAAGGAAACCGATGATGTCAACATAGGTGGAGCGCTTAAACTTCCTGGAACACAAAAAGTTGTGGGTAATGGGGTACGTGGAAGGCCTAGGAAGGAAAAAAACGATGATGTCAACATAGGTGAAGCGCTTACACTCCCTGGAACACAAAAAGTTGTAGGTAATGGGGTACGTGGAAGGCCTAGGAAGTCAAAAAACGGGGACATAAAAAAAGAAGCAAAAGTAAAGTAGGACCTCTAACCAATTTTGATATTATGGATGCATTAGGGGATATACCACAGTTTAGAGGTGTGTTCTCTATAGATACGCTACCCAAACATATAAATAGTATAGAATGCGGTGTCATTAATTATGATAAACTCGGAATGCCTGGAACTCACTGGGTTGCGTATTGTAATCTACCTGAATACCCCCATGTAGAATTTTTTGATTCTTTCGGTATTCCCCCAGGAAAAGAAATAATTAAATATCTAAAAACTTCAAAGAAAAAAATAGCTTATGAAAATCTTGCTGTTCAAAATATAGATGAATTAAACTGTGGACTTCACTGTATTTCCTACATCCAGCGGAAAATGAAGAGTTGGTAGCTTTTCGTTTAAGAAAATTGTTTTCTAATAAATGGAGATTTATTGTATGAAATGTAAAAAGAGCACTGACACTGAATCAATGTTTAAGGCAGTGTCACAAAAAAAATAATGTTCCAATGCTGAAAGGTAATTGCGTTATCTGTGGTTCAATGAAAAATCGCTTTTTAAAAAAAAACCTCAGCGCAGAAACAGATATTTTAAAGACGTATTATTCTAATTATTCAGGAGTGGATGATATTTACAGAAAATTAAAAGAAAATGGTGTTAGGGTTTCCAAGGATAAAATAAAAAATGTGTTGCAAAATGAGAATGTGTATACGTTACACAAACCTTCCTACATAACTTTGAAAGGAGGCGAGTGTATGTTCACTATGTTGATGAGCAATGGCAAGCTGATTTAGTTGACATGCAGAAATATAAAAAAGAAAATGATAAAGCAAATTACATCTTGACTGTTATTGATTGCTTTAGTAAATATGCTTGGTGTGTCCCTTTGAAAGATAAAACGGGTGCTGGAATAATAAACGCATTCAGTCATATATTTAAAGAAAGAATTCCTAGAAAGTTGCAAACTGATAAAGGCAAGGAATTTGTTATGAGGAATGTTCAATCTTTTTTGAAAAATAACGATATACACTGGTTTGCATCTGAAAGTGAACTGAAAGCACAAATCGTTGAACGATTCAACAGAACGCTGAAAGACAAGTTATGGAAATATTTTACTCACAACAACACTAGTAAATGGATTGATATTTTACCTGTATTCGTAAATAATTATAATAACTCCTATCATCGCTCAGTACAAATGAAACCAATTGATGCTAGTAAAAAGATTAATCAGAAAAAGATGTTTAGTGCTCTGTTTCCTCCAGTAGATGACTACAAAATCACAGGAAACGTCAAAGTAGGGGATTTAGTCAGAATTAAAAAAGAAAAAAGTGTTTTCGATAAAGGATATTTACCTAATTATACGGATGAGGTATTTCAGATAGCAACCATCAGACCTACCATTCCTATTACTTATGAAATATCTGACAAAAGTGGGGAATTAATTCAAGGAGGGTTTTATGAAAAAGAACTTTCAAAATTTATTATGAAATAAAATTAGTTGTATATAAATGGATTCAAGACGCTTGAGTGATATTTTATCGGATATAGTGAAGAACAGAGAAATTCAGAGAAGAAAGGTTCAGCAAAATGAGATGGAGAAGGCAGGATTTCGGGAATATGCTTCGGAATTAAACGCTCCAGTTATTATAGCACAAAAAGAAAACACTAAAGATACCATCAAAAAATTACAAGAGAACGCTGAAACGATAATTGATAAACTACAGGAAGGTGATAATAATTCAAGAAGACGGTTTGTCAGATTAGGTGATACATTTAAAACAGCTTTACAGACCACTACTTCAGAGGAATCGAGTCGAGCTCCCACTCATGCTATAGAACCCAATCTAGAACAACCATATGACGTAAATCTAAACTTAAATATTGATGTGGAATTATTAAATCAAATTAATTTAAAATATAAAGATGACTGGAATGGTACCGATAATTATTTTAAAATGCCTCATTATTACCTTAAGCATCCTAACGAAATAGATGGGGCTCTGAATTATTTAACATCTATAAGTCAAAGTTATGGTGGTCTGAAAAGTAAAAGTTATAGTTCTAGTAAGTATGATAAAATTATTTTATTTATACAAGACTATAAGGATAGATTAAGAAAAATTCAATCTAGTATACCCTTTATCAGACAACAAGGAACTGGAATATTTATGAATTGTGATGAAATGATTTCAAAATTATACACTTTGATAGGTAGCAGAGTAAACGGAAATACATCTGATGAGGTGAGAAATGAAGCTATTGATATTTTGGATTCGTTAATGCGAAATAATTTTTTTACGAAGAGATATTACAATTCAATATATAAAAAATATTTCTAATAAATGGTGTTGTTAAACATTGAAGGTAATGAAAGTATCATTGATATAACATTTAGTCAACCAATCGAATTGAATCGTAATTGGGATTATGAAATAGGTTTGAATCAGTGTACTTTGTGGTATTCATGGCATAATATAAGTGATAAATTTGGAAATAATATATTTCAATACAGGAAAGATGAAGATAATAATGCAACAGAATGGATGAATGTTACTATTCCTAATGGGATGTATAACGATGATTGTTTGAATTATTTTTTGTGTCAGTATTTTGATACCCCAAAAGATAAATGTCCTATTGTAATTTCATCCAATCCAGCATCTATGAGATTTGTCATACTATTACAAGAAAAATATGTGTTTAGATTTAATAGTGACTTGTGTCAGATTTTAGGATTTGAGAAGGATAGTGAGATATCTAAGAAAATCAACGAAGGTACAAAGCTTCCGAATATAACAAGAAGCGTTGATAAAATTCAAATTCACTGCTCTCTTGTAAACAGTTCTATCGTAAACAAAAGTAAATCAGATGTCATTTGGACATTTGTTCCGAATACAGAACCGGGTTGTCAAATTGTTGAGAATCCTAGACAATTAATCTACCTTCCTATTAATACAAAAGACTTTATTTACTCCTTGAGAATGACAATTACTGATCAGTTGGGAAGACCTATCGATTTGAATGGTGATAACGTTGGATACGTGCTGCATTTAAGAAAAGCTTAAAGGATTAGTGAAATAAAATTATTTACCTATAAATGTTGATTAATAATAAGCGATTACTTTATAAAAGGCAGTATGGAAGTGGAATCGGTAGTGTACTCAAAAACATTGTTAATTCCCAGTTATTTCAAACGTCAGCAAAACAAATAAAAGATGGGGCTATGTCAATGTATAATAATATTATTAAACCGAGATTTGAGTTGTTGAAAAACAGAGCAATAGAATATGGGAAAGATCTGATCAATGTAAACAAGAAGGAACTCATTGATGTAATTGGAAACAAAAAATCGATGAAGGATCTTATCGGTACAAATAAAAGGATTTTAAATCAAAGAAGTCAGGACTTGATCAAAACGTTAATGACTGGAAATGGATTAAAGATTCTGAAATAAGTTTTATTTAATAATTTCTTTCTTATATAAATGGCAGTAAATAAAGTTATCAGTCCGCAATGGAACATTTTTGATGAACCGCTTGTGGATGAAACAGTGGTTAAATATGAATTTAAAGAAATTCGAGAAACAGATGTGAATGTATCTAATAAATCAGAGTTTGAATTCGTAACAAAGAAATTAGATTCTTGGTTTTATCCAAGTGAAAGTTATCTTGATGTCAGTGTCAGAATAGTAAACGAAGATGGGACTCCTATAGCTGCAACCGATGTTGCTACTATAACGAATAATGGATTTAATTTATTCAGTACCACTGAGTATGTAATAAACGATGAATCGGTTGAAAAAATTAATCATGTTGGTATTACAACCACCGTTACAAAGTTGATTGAATACTCTGATGATTATTTTAGAAGTGCAGCAAGAAATCATTTCTGGTATAAAGATTATAATCAAGGGAAAGAAATTAATCCTGTAGTTGCTTTGTTTACTGCAGGGGCTGCAGCAGGGGCTGGAACAGTCAGGTTGACCAATAATGATAATTATAATAAAGGATTTGAAAAAAGATACAACAGAACAAAGAGCAGTAAATTAGTAAATATGTATTTACCATTATCAGAATTGTTTGGATTTTTGAAAGGAAACAAACGATTCTTCAGAGGTGCATCACATAAAATATTTCTAAGAAGAAATGATGATAACAACATGATTATAAGAAATGGAAATACTAATTTCAAAGTATTAATCGAGTATTTATCCTGGAAGATCCCTATTGTAGCTCCTAGTATTGAAATGATGAGTAACTTAGAAAAGGGATTGGCAAAGGACAGAAAGCATAATCTGATGTGGGAAGCATGTAATACTTATAAAAGCGATGTTAGTCAGAATAAGGAACACACTTGGAAAGTTATATCTGAGAGAAACAATCCAACAAAAGTAGTTGTGATGCTACAGAAAAATGAAAAGCATAACAATCAATTAATGAATAATATGGTGTTTGATCATATGAATTTAACAGACATAGAACTTAGAATTAATGGGGATAAATATCCTGAAGAACCACTTAAATGTGATTTTAGCGATGATAAATGTAAATACTCAAATCTTTACAATAGGTTCATACATTTGGGTTATAAACAATTAGCATTTGATACTGGTAGTGTTGTTAGTATAGAAGAATTTAAAGAAGTATATCCACTATTCTGTTTCGATGTTTCCAAACACGAGTCAAATATTTATAATGGAACAACTGCTGATATTGAAATAAGTTTAACGTTGAAAGATAATCAACCCGTACCATATAATGTTTACTGTGTTATATATTATGAAAGAAAAGCTACATTAGATATTATTAACAAAAATATGTATGTGAGTTTGTGAGCCTGGATTTTTATTTAATAAAATCATCCCCTAATAAATGGAGTCCACAAAGGAAGTCTTGAATACAATCAGAATGAATAAATACAATGAGACAATCAGGAAAGAAGAACTAGTTCTAGGATTGAAATATACTATTGTTAAAATGAGAATTGCTAAGACAAAATATGGTGATAAGTTGGTTGTAGTTATTAATCATAATGACAAACCCTGTGATTTGTTTATAACTCAGAAATATAATGCCATTGCTAACGAATTACTTTTAAAGAAAAATCTGGTTTTGCAGCCTATTGTACGCGAAAACAAGAACAAAGAAACATATGTGGATTTAGAACTGTTTACTCAGTAATATTTGAATAAAAAATGAAAAATGTAAAAAAAAAGAAGTAGTAGTATATTGTAGTATTTTATATGTAGTAAAGGGTAATATTCTCATTTCTTGTATCCTTTATTTTGGAAGTAAGAAAATAAAAATGTTCTTAAAAAGGGGGATAATTTGGTAAAAAGGATGTTAAAATTTAAGAAATTGATGTTAAAATGGGGTTTTGAAATTGGGGGGAGGGTGAGCCAGAACCCGGTTTTATATACTACTTATGTGTAAAAAGACATGTCGAACACGATGGTGAAAATCATTTTCTCGCCGGACAACTAGTTCGCCCGGAATCCGGCCAAAACCCGAAAATTTGTTAAAAGCAAAAGTTCGATTAGATGACAGATTAAGGGGTAAGAAGAGAGGCCGAGTCGGTATATGACAATGGTTTTTTACCCCAACATACAATCATTCCGGAATCCGTTTGTTACCGGATTTTTTTTTTAAGTCAAACTTTTATTTTAGGTTGATTAGATGTTCTGTATAGGGCTGGTTTGTTACGCTGGTTTTGTTTCTGTATTGTTTTTTTTTTGCTGGACTAGTAGTTCGCTCGGAAATCGGCAGGAAGTCTCGGTCAGTATCGTCAAAATAGATATGGCTTATAGAGGCATATCTGAACTTGGTTTTCTCTGATGATTAGCCTGTCCAAGACTGGATCTGGCGAAGACAAGACTCCATTGTCTGAATCAAATATTAGATTTTTGGGATCCCATCGACACCTTTGGTCTTGTTTTTTTAGAAGCTAAAGTTTTATTTGAAATTGATTAGATGTTCTATGTAGGGACAAGGAAATACCGTACGCTGAATTCGATTCTGAATTTTCTTTCTTTGCTGGACAAGTAGTTAGCTCGGAATTTGGCCGAAACGGAAATTTGGTAGATATAAAGCAAGAAGTTTCGGTCAGTATCGTCAAAATAGATATGGCTTATAGAGGTATATCTGAACTTGGTTTTCTCTAATGATTAGCCTGGCGAGAACTGGATCTGGCGAAGACAAGACTCCATTGTCTGAATCAAATATTAGATTTTTGGGATCCCATCGACCCCTTTGGTCTTGTTTTTTTAGAAGCTAAAGTTTTATTTGAAATTGATTAGATGTTCTATGTAGGGATAAGGAAATACCGTACGCTGAATTCGATTCTGAATTTTCTTCCTTTGCTGGACAAGTAGTAAGCTCGGAATTCGGCCGAAACGGAAATTTGGTAGATATAAAGCAGGAAATTTCGGTCAGTATCGTCAAAATAGATATGGCTTATAGAGGTATATCTGAACTTGGTTTTCTCTAATGATTAGCCTGGCGAGAACTGGATTTGGCGAAGACAAGATCCAGTTGTCTGGATCAAATATTAGATTTTTGGGATCCCATCGAAACCTTACGTCTTGTTGTTCTCAGAGCTTGGTCAAACTGGGCTCATTTCCTGGCATTTTGGAAAGAAAGAGGAAAGAAAAAGAACAACATACAACTAATTCTGAATGTTGTCCTTTTACATTCAGGAGATGAATTAGAGCAAAACAGCGTGTATAATTATGTTACAGGAACCCTAATTGCAGTCTGCTCATTATCCCCGAGCTGCCACAAAGCCCATCAAATTTCACGTCCCCTAGGGAATTTGAGTTGTTTGTAGAATAGGCGGCTTTTTGAGCACAGTGTGACTTAAGCTCTACAACTTAAAATTCGCTTCGCTTTCAAAGGCTGTTCTGGCACTCCGCTTGTTTCGGAAAGTGAATGCACTCCGTACGTGGAAAGTGGATTCGGCAAGCCAGCGAGAAGTTCAACAAGAGCTACGAGCTCATATGGCACTTGTACGAGTAGGCTGTACAAGAAAGTAGATGAAAACGTCACAAAATACACCCGCCATCCAAAAAGGCGGTTCGGAAATAGAAATAGGATATTTAGTTTCACTCATTTCTGAGCAGTTCCGGCATCGTCTCGATTGCAAATGCACATGACTGTTCAAACTTTCATCCCAATAAATCCATTTGTTGGATCCCTAGACGTGCTACACGATTTCCGGTACTCACTCTATTTCCACCTACCGTGGCCGAATCTGGTTCGGAATAAAAAAAAATCGACCACCTAAAGCATCTTCGTTTATACCATCTACCAAGTTTCACTCGAATCTGAGCATTTTTGGAAAGTTCCGGTACCCCCCCCTTCCCACCAACGTTGTCGGAGCCGGTTCGGGCCGAATCTCTTAATTCCCTCATCAAGTTTGACTGAAATTGGAGTATAGCCTATCTGCAAGTTTCCAGTACCCCCCCCCCCCCCTACCTTGGCCGAATCCGGCCCAGACGCCAAATAACAAATCTAGGCCGCATAAACTCGGCACTGTCGAATTGCATCTCATTCGGTCCATCCGTTTGGTTTTTGTGCATGTCAAAAGTCCCCCCACCCCAATTCCCCTAATCGTGGTCGCATATGGTTCGAACGCATGTTTTACATGTCGAGGCCATCGATTCGTATCACCCATGAAGTTTCACTCGAATCAGACCACTCGTTCGCAATTTATAGAAGTCCATATTTCTCTTCTCTTGCTCCCCCAAAAATGCTCGGATCTAGGAACGGAAGTTTCCGGGGGTATGTTGTGTCAGGTTTTTAAGTCAAGATAATTCGGGTCGCTAATATGCCTGCAAAGTTTCGTTGTCGTTTTACATCTGGAACTATTCTAACTCACGACTACCGGAATTCCAGGAAACCCCCTCCAACTCCCCCCACAGAGCCCCGAAACCATCTGGCTCCGTCAATTTCATCTAGGCCTAATGCTTGTTCCATCCATTAAGTTTCGTCCCAATCCCTCTACTTTTAGAGTTTCTTAAGTTTTCCACCCCCCCCCCCCCCCATCCCCATAGGTATCGGACCCGACTCGGACGTGACACTGAACGTCCGAGGCGATAGCTCACCAGACAAGTTTCATTCAAATCCGATCACCCGTTCAAAAGTTATGCACGCCACTAGATTCCGGACTCCCCATCCACCCACTCCCCCCACGATGGTCGGGTCGGGGAAACGGCTGTTCTCAAGTAAATCTGTTCGGATCCCTGACATACCTGCCAAGTTTCATCGCCCTAGGACATCAGGAAGTATGCCGAACTCGCGGGATCGCTAGAAATCCGGACCCCCACCCCAACTCCCCCACAGTGCCCTGATCCGGTCCGGTTATGTCAATGACGTGTCGAGGACCTGTGCTTGTTTTTCCCACCAAGTTTCATCCCGATCCCTCCACTTTAAGCGTTTCTCAAAATTTCCGGTTCCCTCCTCCAACTCCTCCCAGTGTCATCGGATCCGGTCCGGTTATGTCAATGACGTGTCTAGGACCTGTGCTTGTTTTTCCCACCAATCCCTCCACTTTAAGCGTTTCTCAGAATTTCCGGTTACCTCCTCCAACTCCCCCCAGTGTCATCGGATCCGGCCCGGATGTCATCCTAAATATCAATTTTCATCAAGATCCGATCACCCGTTCAAAAGTTATGCACGCCACTAGATTCCGGACTCCCCATCCACCCACTCCCCCCACGATGGTCGGGTCGGGGAAACGGCTGTTCTCAAGTCAATCTGTTCGGATCCTTGACATACCTGCCAAGTTTCATCGCCCTAGGACACCAGGAAGTATGCCGAACTCGCGGGATCGCTAGAAATCCGGACCCCCATCCCAACTCCCCCACAGTGCCCTGATCCGGTCCGGTTATGTCAATGACGTGTCTAGGACCTGTGCTTGTTTTTCCCACCAAGTTTCATCCCGATCCCTCCACTTTAAGCGTTTCTCAAAATTTCCGGTTCCCCACCCCAACTCCCCCACAGTGCCCTGATCCGGTCCGGTTATGTCAATGACGTTTCTAGGACCTGTGCTTGTTTTTCCCACCAAGTTTCATCCCGATCCCTCCACTTTAAGCGTTTCTCAAAATTTCCGGTTCCCTCCTCCAACTCCCCCCAGTGTCATCGGATCCGGCCCGGATTTAAAGTGAGGTGTCTGAGACACGAGGTCATCCTAAATATCAATTTTCATCAAGATCCGATCACCCGTTCGCAAGCTAAAAATACCTCAAATTTTGGCTTCACCCTCCCTCCACTCCCCCCCCCCCCAGATGGTCGAATCGGGGAATTGATGATTTCCTATTTAAGCTGGTCGGGTCCCAGACATGCCTGTCAATTTCCATCGTCCCAGCACGTCAGGAAGCACGGAACTCGCGGGATCACTACAAATTCGGACTTCTCCCCCCCCCCCCAACTCCCCCAAAGTGAGCGGATCCGTTCCGGTTATATCAGTCACGTATCTAGGACTTTTGCTTGTACTTTCCACCAAGTTTCATTCGGATCCCTCCACTCTAAGTGTTTTCCAAGATTTCCGGTTTCCCCCTCTAACTCCCCCCAGTGTCACCGGATCCGGTCTGGATTTAAAATGGAGGGTCTGAGACACGAAGTCCTTCCATGTATTAAGTTTCATTAAGATCCGATCACCCGTTCGTAAGCTAAAAATATCTCATTTTTCCTATTTTTTCCGGATTCCCCCTCCCTCCACTCCCCTCCAGATGGTCGGATCGAGGAAGCGACAATTTCTAATTTAATTTGGTCCAGTTCCTGATATGCTTGCCAAGTTTCATCGTCCTAGCTTATCTGGAAGTGCCCGAACTAGCAAAACCGGGACCGACAGACCGACAGACCGACTGACGGACAGAAATAACAATCGCTATATGGCACTTGAGTAAGCTCAAGTGCCATAAAAAGGGCAAAGACTTTCAGTTTGTTCTGGCGGCGCTCGGCGGATTCTCGCTTTGCTTTTTGGAAAGCAAATCCGTAAGATAGCCCGACGTCGATCATAAATAATTCTCAATAATACAATCTCAAATATAATCTAAAGCAAAATAAGCCCACACAAACAAATCTCACTGTTCAAATTATCTATTTTTTTATGGCACTTGAGCTTACTCAAGTGCCATATAGCGATTGTAATTTCTGTCCGTCAGTCGGTCTGTCGGTCTGTCGGTCCCGGTTTTGCTAGTTCGGGCACTTCCAGATAAGCTAGGACGATGAAACTTGGCAAGCATATCAGGAACTGGACCAGATTAAATTAGAAATTGTCGCTTCCTCGATCCGACCATCTGGAGGGGAGTGGAGGGAGGGGGAATCCGGAAAAAATAGGAAAAATGAGATATTTTTAGCTTACGAACGGGTGATCGGATCTTAATGAAACTTAATACATGGAAGGACTTCGTGTCTCAGACCCTCCATTTTAAATCCAGACCGGATCCGGTGACACTGGGGGGGGGTTAGAGGGGGAAACCGGAAATCTTGGAAAACACTTAGAGTGGAGGGATCCGAATGAAACTTGGTGGAAAGTACAAGCAAAAGTCCTAGATACGTGACTGATATAACCGGAACGGATCCGCTCACTTTGGGGGAGTTGGGGGGGGGGAGAAGTCCGAATTTGTAGTGATCCCGCGAGTTCCGTGCTTCCTGATGTGCTGGGACGATGGAAATTGACAGGCATGTCTGGGACCCGACCAGCTTAAATAGGAAATCATCAATTCCCCGATTCGACCATCTGGGGGGGGGGGGGAGTGGAGGGAGGGTGAAGCCAAAATTTGAGGTATTTTTAGCTTGCGAACGGGTGATCGGATCTTAATGAAAATTGATATTTAGGATGACCTCGTGTCTCAGACACCTCACTTTAAATCCGGGCCGGATCCGATGACACTGGGGGGAGTTGGAGGAGGGAACCGGAAATTTTGAGAAACGCTTAAAGTGGAGGGATCGGGATGAAACTTGGTGGGAAAAACAAGCACAGGTCCTAGAAACGTCATTGACATAACCGGACCGGATCAGGGCACTGTGGGGGAGTTGGGGTGGGGAACCGGAAATTTCCGGATTTCTAGCGATCCCGCGAGTTCGGCATACTTCCTGATGTCCTAGGGCGATGAAACTTGGCAGGTATGTCAGGGATCCGAACAGATTGACTTGAGAACAGCCATTTCCCCGACCCGACCATCGTGGGGGGAGTAGGTGGATGGGGAGTCCGGAATCTAGTGGCGTGCATAACTTTTGAACGGGTGATCGGATTTGAATGAAACTTGTCTGGTGAGCTATCGCCTCGGACGTTCAGTGTCACGTCCGAGTCGGGTCCGATACCTGTGGGGATGGGGGGGGGGGGGTGGAAAACTCAAGAAACTCTAAAAGCAGAGGGATTGGGACGAAACTTAATGGATGGAACAAGCATTAGGCCTAGATGAAATTGACGGAGCCAGATGGTTTCGGGGCTCTGTGGGGGAGTTGGAGGGGGTTTCCTGGAATTCCAGTAGTCGTGAAATAGAATAGTTCCAGATGTAAAACGACAACGAAACTTTGCAGGCATATTAGCGACCCGAATTATCTTGACTTAAAAACCTGACACAACATACCCCCGGAAACTTCCGTTCCTAGATCCGAGCATTTTTGGGGGAGCAAGAGAAGAGAAATATGGACTTCTATAAATTGCGAACGAGTGGTCTAATTCGATTGAAACTTCATGGGTGATACGAATCGATGGCCTCGACATGTAAAACATGCGTTCGAACCATATGCGACCACGATTAGGGGAATTGGGGGTGGGGGGACTTTTGACATGCACAAAAACCAAACGGATGGACCGAATGAGATGCAATTCGACAGTGCCGAGTTTATGCGGCCTAGATTTGTTATTTGGCGTCTGGGCCGGATTCGGCCAAGGTAGGGGGGGGGGGGGGTACTGGAAACTTGCAGATAGGCTATGCTCCAATTTCAGTCAAACTTGATGAGGGAATTAAGAGATTGGGCCCGAACCGGCTCCGACAACGTTGGTGGGAAGGGGGGGTGGGGTACCGGAACTTTCCAAAAATGCTCAAATTCGAGTGAAACTTGGTAGATGGTATAAACGAAGATGCTTTAGGTGGTCGATTTTCTTTTATTCCGAACCAGATTCGGCCACGGTAGGTGGAAATAGAGTGAGTACCGGAAATCGTGTAGCACGTCTAGGGATCAAACAAATGGATTTATTCGGATGAAAGTTTGAACAGTCACGTGCATTTGCAATCGAGACGATGCCGGAACTGCTCAGAAATGAGTGAAACTAAATATCCTATTTCTATTCCCGAACCGCCTTTTTGTATGGCGGGTGTATTTTGTGACGTTTTCATCTACTTTCTTGTAGAGCCTACTCGTACAAGTGCCATATGAGCTCGTAGCTCTTGTTATTTTTAATAAATTTTCAAATTATTACTTTTTTTTTGTTCCGGCGGCGCTCGGCGGGTTCTCGCTTTGCTTTTTGAAAATCAAATCCCTGAGATCACCAGACTCGCCCTTACGTCGATCATAAATAATTCTCAATAATACAATCTCAAATATAATCTAAAGCAAAATAAGCCCACACAAACAAATCTCACTGTTCAAATTATTTATTTTTTATTTTTAATAAATTTTCAAATTATTACTTTTTTTTGTTCCGGCGGCGCTCGGCGGATTCTCGCTTTGCTTTTTGAAAATCAAATCCCTGAGATCGCCAGACTCGCCCTTACGTCGATCATAGATAATTATCAATAATACAATCTCAAAAATAATCTAAAGCAAAATAAGCCCACACAAACAAACCTCACTGTTCAAATTAATTACGAATTTACGGATAAATGCTCCAGTATAGCTCGGTGTGGCAGGGGCGGGGGGGAGGGGGGCTTCGAAGGACGTTCAAGATAAGCTCTGTGGATAAATATCAGATTTGAAGCCTGGTTTTAGTTACATGTCGTTTTATGGTTTGTTGGTTCAGCATCGTTTTTCTGTTCGTATTGTGTTGGATCTTATGATTTAGTTTTGCTTTTTTCGCTGAGGACGGTTTGCCGGAAGTGCAACCAAAATATCCGAAATTATATTTTTCCTTCGCACATCATCTTAAGAGGGATAACTAGCTGATCAAGAAAAAAACCCGAAAATCACGGTTTTTTATTGCTCTGCGGGTACACAGGTTCGGGTCGGAAAGTGGATTTGGTGGGACGATTCCGCCGGAATTTCGCCTTCGCGCAGAGCGAACTCTGGTCAAACCGAAGAATAAACTAACCTGAAACCGGGTCGTGATCTGTTTCACTTTGTTTCGGTCGACTTCAGGCGGGAAATTTCCGTACGGGAAGGGAACAAAAGTAGGGTTTCCTAGCAACTTCAGACCAACCTCTCCCCACCAGTTGGAGGGTCACAATCTGTTGGCCTTCAGTCCAATAATAAAAAAATATGAATATGGATGTCGTAAATATATCTATATAAATAAAGATGTAGTCCTTTACGAATAACCAGCTAAGATATCTATGCTTTCGAGCGAATCGGATTTTAAGCCACGGTAATGCCAAACCGGACACATATTTCATCTCTGCTAATACTCTTGATGACTATCTCTCCCTACCGATGCAGAATCTCCGGGTACCTGCATAAGAAATGAAGAAACAGTGTCACAGCTGCTCCGAAAGATCGCCGTGATCGTTTGACACAGGATTTGAGTTGTTGAGTTCGTTACGGACACGTTTACTCCTTCTTCCTGAGGATCTTTGGCATGTTTTGGACTTAGTCATATCTTGGTCATATAGAGTATTTACATCTACTTACATTATACTCTTTTTGACACTTCTCTTCCCTTTCCTTTTGAGCTCGTAGCGCCTTCAAGCTCTCAGCTTGCCAAGCCTGCTGAAATCCTTCATCTCTGTTACGCTGCTCTAGCAGTTTGGAGCTCAAAATGTTGAAATGAGCTTTTTCCAAAGCTCTATGCTTGGCTTCATGCTGTTGCAACTTATGCTTGATTTTTGCCTGTAAGACAAATAAGATGTGTAATGCAATCGTTTACTGCTCCGATCCCAGGTCCAGCGTAACTGTTTTACTTCTATAAGCCGGAATACAAAACAGGGGCGTCACGCATGGGGGGGATTATTTGAAATTACCGCCCAAAAATTGACAAAACTGCGTTTCCGCAAGTTTCAACTCGTGGCTCGACTGTGTGGCACACAATCGTGTTTCCGCGACAAACACCCAGAAGTGTGTGGACGACAACTGCTTCGCGGAAAAAGGCCTTAAAGCTCTGATTCGGCAAGGGCAGCTATGACAATACAACAGCTCAAGCAGGCCTACTTCCAATTAAAATTCTCATCCAACTTCCTCTCCTACTAGGCTACAACAAATAATAACCAACAAAAGCAAAGTGTAAGAAGTTCTGGAAGTAATGGTTCTCCCTTAGAACATTTATTTTTTCTTTCAGCTAACAATAGCTGCATTTTTTGCCATCATCCAGTTAACTGACATGCAAGATTTCCGACTATAAGTCGTTTTCTTCCTTTAGTTAGGCGACCTATAAGCTATTTTTTTTGCTCCATTTGCCAGTCCGATAACCGACCTACACTCTTGGCACAGGGCGAAATTCAAAATTCTCACTGGAGAGATGGCTGCCCGCAATGGGAAGACGCCATTTTTTCTTATAAGCCGTTCTTTAGAGCTCAGTCGAACAGACCAGTGAGTCGAAAAAATGGTAGGGGCAAATAGGTTGGTTAACCGACCTATGGAGAAAAGGCAAAAAACGTAGCTAATGATCCTCCCTTAGAACACTTATTTCTTCTTTCAGCCAACAGCTATTGAAACTGGAAAACAAGGTGAAACTTGAATGAAGCTCACCAGAACTTCCATTTGTCGTTCATCCTCAATTTTCTGTAATAACGACCTGGCATAAAAAATGGACCAAAATGTTGAGTCGACCAAGAATCGCTGATCATCATCCTGAGTTTCTAAAGTGGCTATGACTGGACTGGGTTGATCTTCTATCTGATCAGCTTCAAACCTAGCTGGCAATGGAATGGGGCAGATGACTAGTTTATCTGAGATAGAGCAGTCTTGAATCTCCTTGACGAGACGCTGAAAACAGTGATGAATAAAAATAAAACACAGCTTAACATAAATATTATTAAAGGACCCCTTGCATTACTCTTCAACATACAAATCAAATCAAATCAAATCAAATCATTTAATGTAAACCAGATACAGTCTCTCATAGGCATAGCCCAAATATGGTATCTTTTAGTCAAACAGTTAAAACAAGAAAGATTTGTCAACGAGAAAAACAAAAAGAATAGGATAAAACGCACAAGTTATGAATTGTTAAAAGTACGAACAAAACTCGGCACAAAGCTTCGAGAATAACGCTGTGACCTGGAGTAAACCGGTGTCAGTTTTGGAACTTTCGCAGCCGCCTCTCTGGGGAATCGGGATCTGAGGGGGACAAAGGGAGGCGGGAGGAAGTTCTTGTAGATGGGGTGGAGGAGGAGGGTTGAGCCAAATTTTAGGCACAGTTTCTCTCGACGGACAAAAAGGGGGTCAAGTTTGTATTCTTTTAGATAAAAAGAGTAAGGCAGTAGGGAACCTCCGTAGATGATTTGTAGAGACCTCTTCTGAACCCATACAGGAGGGGTACCTAACCTCAGACAGATTTCTGAAATTCTACAAACTGGATGACTTCACTTTCAATTATCTATGCTTGAAGACCATTTAAAATAAAAAGAGATGCACCAAACTGAAGCTTAATAATTGGGCAATATGACAACACTATTTAGTCTTGTGAAAACTTTTGCAGAAATAAAAAATTCATTTTTAATCCTCCAAAACCCTATTTACAAGAACTCGATTACGGCAAGGTCTACTCGACACTACGTACACTACCTCGAACGACTAGCCAGCACAACGTCGTCACAGTTCAATGTCTGATAACTACTTACTGATATAATTATTATGATTATTATCCTACTTTTTCATTGTGTTTTGTAAACTAAGATGTTGCTGCTGCTGCAGCTCCAAAAACTGGGTGGCAGCAGTCTAGTACACTAGCCCCTCTTCAAGCACGGTGCTCAAACGTCTAGCACCATGCCTGGGTGCTAGACGTTCAAGCACTGTACCTTGGAGTTCATGTATGGTGCATGGATTTCAGTATACAGTGCATACATCAAAAACACAGTTTCTGTCATAACAACTGAGCACCAGCTCGGACAGGGCTGAAATTACTACCATGAATTAGAGAAATCAAAGACAATCCTTCGTATATTTTTCACAATATAAACAAAAGGGCTCGGCTGATGACAGATGTGAAAAACCTCATTTCTTTTTCTACATAGTCAAGGGTTTTGCATGCAAAGTGTCCTGTGCCTCAGCTTTTTCTACCTAGCAGCCAACCAGAATATTGGCTCTTGGGGAATAGAGAGGGAAAATACATGGAAAATAGATAGGGTGCTGTTAGGTTTTTCATCTCCATCATCATTAGAGCCCTTTTGTTTTCGTTGTAATAAATATATAAAGGATTGTCTTTGATTTCTCTAATTCATAGTAGTAATTTCAGCCCTGTCCGAGCCGGTGCTCAGTTGTGATGACAGAAACTGTGTTTTTTCTGTATGCACTGTATACTGAAATCCATGCACCATACATGAAATCCAAGGTACAGTGCTTGAATGTCTAGCACCCAGGCATGGTGCTAGACGTTTGAGCACCGTGCCTGAAATGGGGCTAGTGTACTACAGGAGTGCTGCGTGAAGCCGCCACCCTAAACTCCTATTTTTGGGAAATGACTTAGGGAAAAAGAGTAAAGGTTGAGATAAAATCCAGTGGAGTATCCTGAAAGGAAGCTTAGAACCTTCACTTTCTGCTGGTACCATAGTTTACTTGTAATTGTTCAAGGCTAAGCTGGAGAACACGAAAGAATATAGGCACCCAAGTGATCATGAAGTCGCCCACTTTGCTAAAAATAGTATTTTGCTACATGGTGAAGTTAGAGGACAGCTGTTTGGTCAGAGAGGTTCCTTGACCTTTTGCAAATAACAAAATTTGCTGTTTTCTTGGAATTTGCATGATTTTTCTGGGGGTGGCAGCTTCATGATCCAAGGTGGCAGGATCATGTACCATGGCCAATTGGGGGGTGGGCGGTGCCATAGTAAGGGCGGCTTCATGCAACACTCCTGTAGACTGGGTGGCAGAGTTTGCTTCAGCTGAAGCTTCGCGGCCAGAAGCCGCAATTTTCACAGGGCAGACGGAGGTGTGGGGACAAGGGGTGGCTGGAGACCAGTGTTGTCGGCATATTTTACATCTCTCCAGATTCCGAAAACTTGGTCATGAAGATCCGTTGCCTCAGAAAATGCCTTCTTAAACCTTGCTTTCTCACTTTCCTTTCACCAAAAAATTTACCTCAGGGGTAGAAGAGTCTATGTCTTTCGTATAATGCAGCTGTCCTTTAGGAGAGCTCCTGAGAGCTTTTACTAAATTGTCTCGTCCCAATCGAGTTTTGACATCCATGCTTCTACTTTGATTTGAATTGCCGCCCGAGTTCTACCAGCGTTGCCATTTACATATTCTTTGAGCCCAAGCTGACTTTGAAACATTTATTCAAACAATAGTCTGGGGTCCACTGAACCGAAAGTCTTCTCCTTCTAAAAGTGGAGGGACTTACTCGGGCAACACCTCTAGAGATCACAGGACCTCCCGTACGTTCTGTTACTCACGAAAGTTACCGGGATACAGCTTTTTGGTATATCGCACATGCTTTTCTAACCTCTTACACTCGAACTATTCTGCGGTTGCGGTTTGTGCGGTTACATCCGCGATCGAACTTTCGACCAATCAAAAGCAAGCAGATGTAAACAAACATTCAAACATTTCTGAAGCAGCGTTGCCGCCTGTCGCAGAAATCTGCGGTTAATGACAGTTTTCACTTCTTCGACAGAGCAAGCCAAAATTCTACGACCGATTCCTTGCAAGTAAATATAAAAAGTAAGCAAAAAATCTTTTGCGGCCAAAAGTCACATGTTCCAGACAAGAAGAAGTGGCAATAATGTTGACAAACCAAGAATTCCAAGATATTTCACCTGAGAATTGGAGGATATTAAGAAGAATAAACAGGTAAAAATCATTCAAGCAGAGCTGCAATGTGGTTGTTCTTGAGTGTGGGTTAAGGCCTTTTAGGTAGTAGAAAGCTCCACTTGCTTATAAGCCCAGATTAAACAGCAAATAAGTTGGACTGTTGAGAGTTTAAGATAATTTATGGTATGTATTGTTTTTTTGTGAATGTTACAGAACTGTTAGTCAGTCCATTATAAAAGCCTCATTTTTGGAGGCCGGAGGCTATGCTAAGTTACTATCACTGTCAGAGGCGTTACTAGCTGAAATGTTTGTCGGGGGGGGGGGGGGGGGGCAAGGTATTACTGACTGTTGTTGCAGAAAGAAGAACTGTTTTCAAGAACAAAATGACAGCTTTGAAAAATAATTGACTCATTTAAAAAAATGACTGTTTTGAAAACAAATCAACCGATTTTCAGGAAAATAACTGTTTTCATGAAAAAAAAAACTGTTGTGACGGAGAATTGCAGTGCTTCACGCCAACTCAGTTATTTTTTACAGACTGGCCGGACACATTTGGAGGATATTTGATGGTGCAAAACGGATACATCAGCGGAATTTTATTGGAGCTATATTTCAGCCTTTCTTGGCAAGGGTGCTCTTCAGGCTCAAAACCGCTCAAGTTGGAAAATGAACTTGTGGGAAGGGTTCTTTTTTCCAACTTAAGCGGTTTTGAGCCTGAAGAGGACCCTTGCCAAGAACGGCCGAAGTATAGCTCCAAGAAAATTCAGCTGACATATCCATTTTACACCATCAAATATGATTCGCAGTCAGCTTGGGCTGAAGGAATATTTACATTCGGAAGGGTCGCCCCCCCCCCCCCCACAGTTGTGACGCCCCTGTTCACTGTACATACTGTACGGATGTTTGACGCTTGTTGGCCATGCCACATGGCTATTTCCATTTTTTTAATTCAATTATGATACTTTATTTCTCAGCAGAAATATTTTCATATCCTGTGGTTTGATCATTAGTACAGGGAAAAAAACAGAACCCTGAAGCTGCGACTCACAACTATGGTAGTCAGAATAAAGTTTACTTGCAAAAATCTCCATTATTATAAAAGGCTAACCATGTTGAGTCCCTAATATGTGTTTGTATTGTTTATTTTCTTTTTCTTATGAGATATTTTATGGTCTTTGTTTGCCACTAGTTAGCCAAGCTAAAAATCAACAAATTTTATTGTATTATATTTGTTTTAACGACTGTAAATTCCTCTGTAATTGCAAGGTTTGTTAATACTATAATATCTAAGTACCTATGGTGGTGTAACATATTTTTTTCTTTACAGGAAATTGAATGGATCAACTGACCAAGAAGCAGGTCCGGATTGGGAATAGCCTAAAGAAAGAGGAGAAATTTGACTTCTTATTTTGTGCCAAACACGGATATTCTTCCTTTACCAGAGGCTTGAGTCCTGGACAAGCTCAGTGATACATTGAAGACAGTAAGAGACAGGCACTATAGGCCTCTGATGACTACAATGGCAGGTGCTGCCATTGGCAGCACCTAAATCTTTGGTGGCGTGCAGTGAGAAGGCCAAATATCATGAAAAGTTTATCAAGGGGTTTCTCAATCTTTAATCAGTGGAAGAAGAGATTGTAGATGGTTACGGTTTGCCAAAAATGGATGCTGTTTGCCAACAGCCCATAAAAGAGAAAACTGATCGACTTTTCTATGTGTATTTGTGCCAAACAACTGACATCGCTCCTTTGTCACAGGCTAAAGTGTTAGACAAGCTAAGTGATTTGCTGCAAAAAAGCTCGTCATGACTGCAATGTCAAACCTGATTTTTGTGATTATGTGTTGCATGAAACTTGTAGGAAAAAGTTTTTTTCCACTTCCAAGTCCTCAGTCTTGTTACCTGATGGGACTTCTGACACTGTGCAACTTGGACATCAACATCAACTCCTAGTCCCATGGTCCTACAGTTAAGGTCTCAAAGTGTTGACTTTTCATATACTGACACTTTCCTCTTTTACCTGAAAAAAGAATGTAAAGAGAGGCCAGAGTCTCAACTTCGCAGAATTTCTGAAGCGTCAAGGAGCGTTAACATAGTAATTGAACATGCTTGTGCACTAACTGAGCGAGATATTCTTCTTGCTTCTGGATGCAGGGGTCGTGATCTTGTTGCAGAGAAGGCCAGGTATCTCGATAAATGCTTGAGGAACTTGTGATGGAAATTGAACCAAAGTCTAAATGATGGTAGTGTGTACAAGACATCACAAATCAGAGAAAACTTTTCTGTCCTTTTAAAGCAGAGTGACAGCCATACTATGAAACGGCTGAAGAATTGCCTAAAAATGATCTCCGCATACATCTTTTGCCACGCAAAAAGGAGCTCATGTGGCTGCCACCCACCGACAGATCATTTTTTTTTCACTGGCTGCGTGCATTTTTGCGATTTTCCGTGTAGACGCAAGCTGACGACCCAAGACCTGTCTCTTTGAACCCACTGGACTATGGATGGGCCGATGAGATACGTGGGGGAGCAAAAGCAGTGGCAACTGATGGGCCATATTTTTCCAGACAGTGTGGTCGGTGTTTTTGTGCCTGCAAGAAATCTTGCAGCAAAAATGCTCATGTGCTGTAACCAAGAGATCTCGTGATTTACATATGCGCATCCGGGGGGAAATGTGTCAATGTCATTGTAATAGACGAGGAAGAAGACGATTTCGAAGCCTAACTCATTCATGATTAAATATGAAAGTTGGCAGGACCAACTTTTGCAAATATGGTTTTAATAAATGTACTCTTTCACCGTAAATAAACATACCTAAATAAACTTGTCCATTGTTTCTGAAGGATAGTTATTAGTCAGAGCTGAATCACCGTAGCTGGTTAGCTGATAATAGTTTTCGATCCGCTTTAGAAAAATGAAATGGAACGCCAAGACATCTGAGTTTGAGTGTTGGTGCGTAACATCTTTAGCACATGTCTTATCCCAGTATCCCGCCCAGATTCGAAATCAGCGTGGTCGATTTATCTAGAATCCATCGTCGGATCAGCTGCCCCCGACGGGAAAGCTACTTTTCACATTTTGATACTTGGGCCCCAGACTACAATGTTGACAACGGATACGTCAGCTATGATTCTTCATCAGCGATATTTCGCTGATGTCAGGCTGTCAATGTTGACAGCCTGACGAGGACCCTTGCCAAGAAGGGCCGAAATATCGCTGATGAAGAATCATAGCTGACGTATCCGTTGTAAACCTGTTGTAAACATTGTTTGAATAAAAGTTGCCACTTACCGTTCATAAAATGCAGCACAGTTATCCATCCGCAAAAAAAAAGAGTAAAAATCTTTCTAGAGGCGTGTTCTCGCTAGTCCCCGGAGAGAATTTGGGTCGGCGGCGGCGCGCCGCCGATTTATCGGCATTTCCTCTAATTTTAGAATTTTTACGGTTATTTTTCAGTTTTCCAACAGATGTTTGCACTTTTTGTACCACAAATCGTTAGCGTTGTTATGGTACTTGCAGTTTTCGGTTCAAGTGCCATATAGCGATCGTAAGCTAAAGCCGATGACGCTTAATATGCTTATAAATGCTCAGCGAAACCGTGTTTTGCCGAATTAAATTCATCCATTCGTGTGGCGGTGGAGGAACGGGAGTACGGAAATTTGTGACCCGATTCAGTGGAGCAGAGCGATATTCCATTTGTAAGGCCGAATCGCATCCGACCACGGGGGTGAGGGGGGACTCCGGGAATTTTGGAACGTTGCTATGGAATATAAGGATTCCATATTTGGAACGAATAATTTTGAAAAAACGTTGCAAAGGAATATAAGGATTGGGATGAAACTTGGACGGTACAAACATTATGGGGCTTTGAAGTCCGGACTGAATGCAACCTTGATGCGCTGAGCTGGAAGGGGCGTGCCTTAATATTTCCGGAAGTACTTCGGTTCGGGAGAAACTTGGCAGTTGCTTCTAGATGCGACATAAGTTTTTCGAATCACATCCGACTTCGGGGGTGGGGGGCGGAGGCCCGCAAATCAGTTAACATATACGTAGCGTACAAAGGTCATGGAACCTAGATATTTTATTTTGAGATCGAGACCGGATCTGGTCTCGTCGGGGGAAGTTGTGTCACCGAAAATTTACCGGATGTTCTCCGCATCAAGCTCAAATTATAGACGTAGATGCAACATTGGCGTGTCCGAATTGCATCCGACTATGGTGGTGGGATGAAAGGAGAGGCTCGGTAACATGCGTAGGAACCGGAAGGATAGAGTGATTCGGATGAAACTTGGATTGTTTTTGGGAACACGGTCCAAAATCCGGAAGGGCTACCATTCGAGTGATCATGTGGATGATAGGAGCAAGTTCCCTAGATATGATATTTACGTGTCAGAATCGCATGTGGACATGGTAGGGGTCGAGGGAGGTTCCGGAAATTTTGTGATGCGCATGGGAACCAAATGAACAGAGTGAGAAACTTGGAAGGCACACATGCCATGGACCCGGATGTGCCACTTGAGGTCTAGATCGGACGCGACCAGATACTGAGTAGACGGAATACTACTCAAGGGACTTTACCGTGACAAATCAGTTAGTTTGTTTAGGCGTATTCTCGCCGTTTCCCGAGGACTCCTTTTGAGGAGTCCCTGCGTTTTTGTTTGTAAAAAGTACTCCATTTCAGATTCGGAGGTGCATCAATTTTTGCTGGCGTTGGTGCAATGTAAAGTAAATACAGACAATCAGAATAAACAAAACCAAAAATAAAATGTATCCAGAGTAATTTCGTTAAATGCATATTTTTTTTTCGAACAAAATCCATTTTAGAAGCATTCTCTGTGGAGTGACTCCCTCCATTCTCGCCGTTCCTCTTGGTTCCCCGAGGACCCCTCGGGGAACGGCAAGAGTACCCCTTTTGTCACAGGACAAGTCACTTGTGAAAAATTCCATCTACAACCCAAAACCCGTGACATTGGTATGTGAAGTGCTTAGATACATTTTTTTTTCGGCGGGATCACGGTTCCTTTGGCCTGCTCCTTCGTAACCATTGTAGTGGTTTGCGAACTAAGTTCAAAAGCCCCTCTGTAACTCAGTGGTAGAGCAGTGGCGTTGAAAGCCGAAGGTCCTACGTTCAAATCCCAGCTGTCTAGGACCCATGACCGTTTTCTTGCTGCACTCAGGTCACAAGGTCCCGGATTCCCCCTCCTTGCACCCACACACGGATGGTCGGATCCGGAAAATAAGGTTTCGTTGAGTATCAGCCGGGCCCTTTATAGTCCTAGCTTACATGGAAATGCCGGGACTAGCAAAGTTAGACATAGGGATAGACGAACCGACATCATGGTCGCTACATGGCGCTTGAGTCAGAGCTGCTGAGTCCTTGAAAAAGACGTCTCGAGACGAGTACAGGGTCCGAGTCCACAGCTCTGGCGGACGGAGAGCTCCGTGAAAGACGAGTCCTAGTCCTTGAAAAAGGTGTCTCGACCGTCTCAAAACGAGTCCAAAGTCGGAGTCCACCAGCTCTGGCTTGAGTCGAAGGCTGCAAGTGCCGTTGTCGTTGCCAGAAAATCCTTGAATATACAAGCTGCCTGCTGTGGTATTATAAGTAAAATTTGTGGGGAATCTCCAATAATCGAGGGGATTCCTAGGGAATCTGGAATCCTCCAGCAATCGAGGTTTCCAAGGAAATTCCAAAGTTTGCCAATGTTCAGTGAAACTACGCTACCGTCCAGAAGGAATTTTACCGTCCTAGCTTGTCCGGAACTGTCTGAACTAGCGAAAGTTGGACAGAACGACGAACCGACAGGCGGCATGAACGCTGTTTGGCATTTTGTTTACACGGTAGAAATTGTCATTCTTGCACTGCCGGTATAACCGAAGATTTTTCTGTTAGTGCACTTGCTGATGAGCAAAAACCGAACAAAACCTTGAGCCTAGGGAAGATAAAGCTCAATGGAAAGATAATCTGATACATATCACCTAAAAAGATCCGGCGTCAGAATTTTACTGGCGGGCCGCCGACCCCAACGGCGGCCCGCTGAGTTATTTTCGGCGCGGCTTCGAGGACTAGTTCTCGCCGTTCCCCTGCGTTTTTGTTTGTCCCTGTATTCTCGCGAGTCCCCAAGGACGGAGAATGCTCCGATTATGATCAGCATCATCAAAAAGAACTCCCTTTTAGATTCAGAGGGGAATCAAATTTTGCTGGTGCTGTGCAAGGTAAATTTAATTAAAAACAATCAGAATAAACAAAACCAAAAATAAAGTGAATCCAGACTGATTTTGTCAACTGAATTCTTTTTTTGAACTAAATCCATTTTAGAAGCATTCCCCGTGTTCTCGCTGTTTTCCGTACGCGGAGTCCGCGTGGAGTGACTCCCTCTATTCTCGCCGTTCGCTTCGATTACCTGAGGAGTCCTTGGGGAACGGCGAGAATACGCCTTTAATCACTTGCACTTATGCTTCGGTTACAGGGACAGGAATACTTTATCTGACTAAGTCCAAAACACGCCAGTGATCCTCAGGAAGAAGGAGTAAGCGTGTCCGAACGACTCAAGTCCTGTGCCAATCAATCACCACGATCTTTGGGAGCCAGCTGTGACCAGCCAGCACGAGCAGCAGCTATACATAATGATGACTAGCTGCAACAGTTCGCTGTTGGCTAAATCATCATTGTAATTTTTTCAAATTTCTGCCTGGATAAATGCGTAAAAACGCTGCACTACTGACGCCCAACTTACACAGGCTGCAGGATCCCTATGGCTTCTTTAGCAAAAGAAATATCATCTCATCTATTCATCACACCAAAATACAAAATAGTAAAGGACGTTCCGAACTATTACTTCTCCCTCGAACAAAAACGAATAAAACAAAAGCAAAAAAAAACAAAACAGTCAAAACTCGGTAAAATTGACGTGACACTGTCCACACCCGTAGGTATCGATATTTCTACCGTGTTACTACAAATAGCATCGGCTCTACCCCACAGAACTGTGTCTTCTTTCCATGAAAAACAATACCAATACTGCATGCCTTTTTAAATGATAACACCTGAGGTGATAACGAGCGTGTTACGCCCTTCTAACAATCGTCGCTATTAATTTCTGTTTTCGTTCCAACCTCACGAAAAGTTACTTTGCTGACCGCTCAAACCTTCTCGAAATAGTAGTTGCTTTTTTGATCAAATTTTGAAGTTACCTCAACCTCAAAGGTCTTTGTTTAATTACCGTTTTTGGTCGCCGGTCACAGTTTCTTCGCCCTTCAAACTCTGACCGTCGAACTTCGTGAGCTATTAAGTTCGAAGTTGGCTTGAATCGTCGAAGAAACGTCAACCGCGCAAGGATCGCCGTAAGGCGTATTCTCGCGTACTCCACCTGAGGAGTCCTCGCATTTTGTTTGTCCCGGGGACTCACTCCCCGTAATCTCGCGAGTCCCCACGGACGGGGAATGCTCCGATTTTAATCCCCGTCATCAAAAAGGACTCCCTTTCAGATTCGGAGGGGAATCAATTTTTGCTGGTATTGGTGCAATGTAAAATTAATTAAAAATAATCAGAATAAACAAAACCAAAAATAAAGTGGATCCAGGCTAATTTCGTCAACTGCATATTCCTTATTTGAACAAAATCGATTTTGGAAGCATTCCCCGTGTTCTCGCTGTTTCTGTACGCGGAGTCCGCGTGGAGTGACTCCCTCTGTTCTCGCCGTGAATACGCCTGTAGTCGTAAAAATACTAATTAAGCAAAAGGTGAACTTTGACGGCGTTTGAAAACGGAAATTCAGCAACCGGCTACGCTAACGGCGAACAAAACTTCGATCAAAAACACAACTATGTAACTATTTCTTACCATGCTTGGGAGCGTGGTAACTACGAATATCTGTAACGTGATTGGCGAGTGACAGTTCGACGAAAGTAGAAAAACACATTCCAGCCTTGACACCAAGAATTCGTAAAGTCATCTGTAGTTACTATGGTAAGTAGGTTGGAGCACGCTCAACATGTTCACAACCCATTCTTGACAAAATCTAACGCAAGGACAAGGATTCTTCTGGTAGACATTATTGAACTTCTGACAACGTCGTTACTATGGTAAGTAGGTTGGAGCGCGCTCAACATGTTCATAACCCATCCTTGATAAAATCTAACGCAAGGACAAGGATTCTTTTGGTAGACATTATTGAACTTCTAACAGTGTAAAAGTTAGACCCTGGCAATGGCACACGGGGAATGAAGTTTGATAGAGCCTCAGTCATCTTTCTTTCCGTACAAAACTGCCATTTTAAATTTTCTGTTGCTCGACTGAAAAAGGTCATAAAACAGGTCTTCAAACACTTCTTCTCCTGAGCGTGACGTTTTCAAAATAGGGATGTTCGTTTCTGGCGGTTTACACATGCAGACTCCAAGATAAAAAGCGCAATTCATTCAAATCTTGTACAGCGCTGGCCGGATCGTATTGGAATTTCTTCTAAATATACATTTGGGCTTAAATGGTTAAAAAATATTCCAGAAGAAGGGTTGATTGGAGACATTTGTTCATTTCTAAAATTATTCGGTATTGGAGTAAGGACAGATACAAAATGTAGCAAAAATCATAGCCTGGAAACACTATTTCGTATTTGGATTGGGTTTTCTGCAGGCAATGTTAACGGAAGTCATACAGATAGGGATGACACTTGGTAATCTTCATTCAGGTGTCCTTTAAAGGGGTCATAACAGAAATTTTCTACTAATCCTCGTTAAAGTTTGACACAAGGATTAAATAAACATTTGATGGTGGAAAACGGGATTTTCAGCTCACGAAAAAAATTATGCTGACGTATCCGTTTTGCACTATCAAATATGATTCGCAGTCAGCATGGGCTGAAGGAAGATTAATGCCCAGGCCTCACTACGGACACACCTGTTCGTAAATCGGTCTTGACCCGTTTTTAAGACCAGTTTTCTGTCGTTCCTCCTTTAACCCGTTCACGAAATCTTGGATGGATAAATCCATCTCCAGTTTTTAATTTGCTATGAACAACCAATACGTCCTTCATAAAATCCGATGACAAATTGCCGCCAGACGCGCTAGAGGAACAATAACAATCACACGTGAGATCTAGGGATAAGTTATCTGATGGGTGAATAAGCGATTAGGGTTTCGCTTCATATCGAGTCGCGCATTAGCCCCGTTGAAAAGTCAGCCAGCACTGAAGTCGGAAGCCAGAAATGACAAAGTTGATGACGCTTGACAGAACAGAGTCGGGTAAATCAAAAAGAGGGGTAGAGGCATTTTAAACAGTTTTAAACATGGTTAGGCCTAAGAGGAATTGAAAATAGCAAAACAAACCGGGATAAACGTACACCAAGAAGTAACATGTCATTATTTTCTTTACGGTAGCGCACCTAGGTCAAAAAAGAAGAGGAATTTTATGAGGGGCGTATGACAGAGGAGCGACCTAAGACGTCTGAAAAAACGGCCTTAAAAACGTCTAAAAACCGAACTACGAACATGTGTCCGTAGTGGGGCCCGGGCATAAGCGAATAACAATTAAGACGGCTTTAACTTTTGTTTGCCGAAAAGAAGACATTTTAAAACGGCATAACAGGTTATTTCTTCTCGTCCCTTATAACAACAAGAGCTACGAGCTCATATGGCACTTGTACGAGTAGGCTGTACAAGAAAGTAGATGAAAACGTCACAAAATACACCCGCCATCCAAAAAGGCGGTTCGGAAATAGAAATAGGATATTTAGTTTCACTCATTTCTGAGCAGTTCCGGCATCGTCTCGATTGCAAATACACATGACTGTTCAAACTTTCATCCCAATAAATCCATTTGTTTGATCCCTAGACGTGCTACACGATTTCCGATACTCACTCTATTTCCACCTACCGTGGCCGAATCTGGTTCGGAATAAAAAAAAATCGACCCCCTAAAGCATCTTCGTTTATACCATCTACCAAGTTTCACTCGAATCTGAGCATTTTTGGAAAGTTCCGGTACCCCCCCCCCCCTTCCCACCAACGTTGTCGGAGCCGGTTCGGGCCCAATCTCTTAATTCCCTCATCAAGTTTGACTGAAATTGGAGCATAGCCTATCTGCAAGTTTCCAGTACCCCCCCCCCCCTACCTTGGCCGAATCCGGCCCAGGCGCCAAATAACAAATCTAGGCCGCATAAACTCGGCACTGTCGAATTGCATCTCATTCGGTCCATCCGTTTGTTTTTTGTGCATGTCAAAAGTCCCCCCACCCCCAATTCCCCTAATCGTGGTCGCATATGGTTCGAACGCATGTTTTACATGTCGAGGCCATCGATTCGTATCACCCATGAAGTTTCACTCGAATCAGACCACTCGTTCGCAATTTATAGAAGTCCATATTTCTCTTCTCTTGCTCCCCCAAAAATGCTCGGATCTAGGAACGGAAGTTTCCAGGGGTATGTTGTGTCAGGTTTTTAAGTCAAGATAATTCGGGTCGCTAATATGCCTACAAAGTTTCGTTGTCGTTTTACATCTGGAACTATTCTAACTCACGACTACCGGAATTCCAGGAAACCCCCTCCAACTCCCCCCACAGAGCCCCGAAACCATCTGGCTCCGTCAATTTCATCTAGGCCTAATGCTTGTTCCATCCATTAAGTTTCGTCCCAATCCCTCTGCTTTTAGAGTTTCTTGAGTTTTCCACCCCCCCCCCCCCCCCCCATCCCCACAGGTATCGGACCCGACTCGGACGTGATACTGAACGTCCGAGGCGATAGCTCACCAGACAAGTTTCATTCAAATCCGATCACCCGTTCAAAAGTTATGCACGCCACTAGATTCCTGACTCCCCATCCACCCACTCCCCCCACGATGGTCGGGTCGGGGAAACGGCTGTTCTTAAGTCAATCTGTTCGGATCCCTGACATACCTGCCAAGTTTCATCGCCCTAGGACATCAGGAAGTATGCCGAACTCGCGGGATCGCTAGAAATCCGGACCCCCACCCCAACTCCCCCACAGTGCCCTGATCCGGTCCGGTTATGTCAATGACGTGTCGAGGACCTGTGCTTGTTTTTACCACCAAGTTTCATCCCGATCCCTCCACTTTAAGCGTTTCTCAAAATTTCTGGTTCCCTCCTCCAACTCCTCCCAGTGTCATCGGATCCGGTCCGGTTATGTCAATGACGTGTCTAGGACCTGTGCTTGTTTTTCCCACCAAGTTTCATCCCGATCCCTCCACTTTAAGCGTTTCTCAAAATTTCCGGTTCCCTCCTCCAACTCCCCCCAGTGTCATCGGATCCGGCCCGGATTTAAAGTGAGGTTCTGAGATACAAGGTCATCCTAAATATCAATTTTCATCAAGATCCGATCACCCGTTCAAAAGTTATGCACGCCACTAGATTCCGGACTCCCCATCCACCCACTCCCCCCACGATGGTCGGGTCGGGGAAACGGCTGTTCTCAAGTCAATCTGTTCGGATCCTTGAAATACCTGCCAAGTTTCATCGCCCTAGGACACCAGGCAGTATGCCGAACTCGCGGGATCGCTAGAAATCCGGACCCCCACCCCAACTCCCCCACAGTGCCCTGATCCGGTCCGGTTATGTCAATGACGTGTCTAGGACCTGTGCTTGTTTTTCCCACCAAGTTTCATCCCGATCCCTCCACTTTAAGCGTTTCTCAAAATTTCCGGTTCCCCACCCCAACTCCCCCACACTGCCCTGATCCGGTCCGGTTATGTCAATGACGTTTCTAGACATTGCTTGTTTTTCCCACCAAGTTTCATCCCGATCCCTCCACTTTAAGCGTTTCTCAAAATTTCCGGTTCCCTCCTCCAACTCCCCCCAGTGTCATCGGATCCGGCCCGGATTTAAAGTGAGGTGTCTGAGACACGAGGTCATCCTAAATATCAATTTTCATCAAGATCCGATCACCCGTTCGCAAGCTAAAAATACCTCAAATTTTGGCTTCACCCTCCCTCCACTCCCCTCCCCCCCAGATGGTCAAATCGGGGAATTGATGATTTCCTATTTAAGCTGGTCGGGTCCCAGACATGCCTGTCAATTTCCATCGTCCCAGCACATCAGGAAGCACGGAACTCGCGGGATCACTACAAATTCGGACTTCCCCCCCCCCCCCCCCCCCAACTCCCCCAAAGTGAGCGGATCCGTTCCGGTTATATCAGTCACGTATCTAGGACTTTTGCTTGTACTTTCCACCAAGTTTCATTCGGATCCCTCCACTCTAAGTGTTTTCCAAGATTTCTGGTTTCCCCCTCTAACTCCCCCCAGTGTCACCGGATCCGGTCTGGATTTAAAATAGAGGGTCTGAGACACGAAGTCCTTCCATGTATTAAGTTTCATTAAGATCCGATCACCCGTTCGTAAGCTAAAAATATCTCATTTTTCCTATTTTTTCCGGATTCCCCCTCCCTCCACTCCCCTCCAGATGGTCGGATCGAGGAAGCGACAATTTCTAATTTAATCTGGTCCAGTTCCTGATATGCTTGCCAAGTTTCATCGTCCTAGCTTATCTGGACGTGCCCGAACTAGCAAAACCGGGACCGACAGACCGACAGACCGACTGACGGACAGAAATTACAATCGCTATATGGCACTTGAGTAAGCTCAAGTGCCATAAAAAGCACAAGAATACGCATTCTTGAGACAGATTAAACTTCTGACACCTTAAAAACGATGTATTGTCAAAGGCAACAAACGGCGAATGGACCCCGGAGGCACGAAAATGGTGAATGCACTTTCACACTTACGCTGTAAAAAGTTTCTCTGAGTAAGGACTAAAGTTAACTGCATTATTTGCTACTGGGATTAATCTCATCTCTCCTGAGATAAGATTCATCCGAATTAGAGATAGGATTATCTTTTTAGAGACAAGATTAAGCAGTAGCAAATACTGCAAGATTTTTTTTAACAGTTTAAAACCCTCGAAACTCTTGTTTCCCGAAAAGATGACATTTAGTGCGTGCTCCACCCTACTTACGTAGTTTCCACGCATGACGTCAAGCTTTTGCCGTCAAGGTCGGAACGACTTTTCTATTTTCCAGCAGAATATCATGCCACGGGAGATCCGACCAATCACGTTACAGAGATGCGTGGTTACCACGCTTACTACGATCTGGAGCATGGTAAGCAAACATTTACTATTAGTTACTATTTCGAGAAGGTTGGAACGGTCACCGTAGTAGCTTTTTACGAGGCTGGAACGAAAAGAGTAACTAATAGTTACTATCGTTGGAAGGGTGGAACACGCTTGTGAAACGGGCATACGTAAGTTTCCTACTACTATGAAAATAACATCTTACAGAAGGCAGGAAAAAGGTGAAAGGACTAAAAATAAAATCTTGGGTCTTACAGGATTCGGTAGAAGCTCGACAGAAGTTTCAACAATCTCCGTCGTATCTCTACGAATCATGAAATAAATGTTAATGCACTCGAAATAAAATCATATGTCGAACAGAATCCGATAAAAGATGTCACCATCGGTCAATGTGACCCCACGCTGAAACAACCACCGTCGGGTCTTTCCGATTATAAACTCAAAATCGAAACATTTTGCATACCCTGAATATAATTAGACTTTGTTATGCACCTCATGCTTGCACGAAGAATCTCGCGGCTTCTACCCTTCTTGCTGCGTATGCCTTGTCCTACCCGTCGACGTCTTTGACGACAAGCAACAGATAGCAACATGTGGGCAGCAGTTTTGGACGCGATGTTTCTCGCTTCATCATGTACATATACGCTAGTCGGGGAAGCAAAGCCCTTGGTAAAAATGTTACTACTGCTTTTGTTTTGGGAACGTGTTTTGCTTCGTAGGTAAAAAGGGAATGTTCCAGATCGTATGACAATATCGGTGTTCAGATTGTACTAGGGTCCGGCAATATTGATATATATAAAAATCCTAAATAGTCCTTCCGCCGAAGCTGAATGCGGATCATATTTGACGGTGCAAAACGGATAAGTCAGCTACATTTTATTAGAGCTATATTGACAGGTGAACCGAAAATGCAGAAGAATCTACCTTTTCGACGACCCACTCAAACAACAAAAACAGCAGCTGTGTCCAGAATGAAATTACAGCACCAGCTTTAACTCCAATCGATTTTCAGAAGTTCATAAAATCAGATATTTAATGAGGAATCTTTAATAGGTTTTCCACAAGTTCATTTTCCAGCTTGAGCCTGAAGAGGACCCTTGCCAAGAAGGGTCGAAATATAGCTCTAATAAAATGTAGCCGACTTATCTGTTTTGCACCGTCGAATAAAAATCCTGGTCCCGCGCAAAATGTAGGCAAAGAAATATTAAAAATTTGTTTAAGATTCTTTGGCAGTAGCTTTACACTCGACCTGGTTAGGATCATTAACACGCTTTTTCGCACTTTCTGTCTCCACTGAAGCGATCTGAACAGACGCACTCGACAGCTTTTCAATCCTTACAGTAGCTACGCGGCTACTGTCAACCAGCACCGAAGTCTCTACTTTAACAGAATCGTAGGATTCTATCTGGATAGAGCCTTTAGGTTCTACCTGGACAGAAGCGGGCTTCTTTGCCGCTTTCTTAGCAGACCCGGCTTTCCTAAGTTGAGAGGTCGCTTTAGGTTGAGTTTGTTTTCCTTTCCGGACAGGTTTGTTATCTTTGGCTGCAGCTGAGGTCTTTACGGTGATCTTTGTGAAGCTCTCTTCCACGCTAGAACCTTTGATGGCAGTTATCTTCCTGGAAACGGTGGTCTTGCCGCCACTTTTTCCTATCTGACTAGACATCTGTCCCATTTCTATCTCATTAAGCGATTTCTCTAATTCGTCATTAATTACAAAATCCTCTTTTGAGAATCTCTGTGTCTCAAAAAAGCCATATATTCTCTGAATCATCGGTTTGTAGGTAGTGATCGTTTTGAGTACGCTTCCCAACGTCTCCAGGCTCTCGAGCGCCGCGCATTCGAGGTCAGCCACGCCAAGCCTCTGTGTGACAATCTTGCGCGCTATTTCTTTCTGGAAGCACCCGTCGTCTATCATTGGGGTGAATTCGAGCACGCGCCGCAAAAAATCGGTCGAGAACGAATTTGCGATAAATTCAAGCCGCGATACGTTCGTTGCTTGGCATAGTTTCATCATCGCATTCACGTCAGCCATGGCGTTATGCCAAGCGAAATCGCCTTGGCAGTACTGCTTAACTAGCGTTTTGAGCTTGAAGTTATTTGAGCGCGGGAATTTTGAGCGGAAGAGGAGGAGCGTGTCGGAAAAACCGATGATCGCTTTCTGAAGGTTGTCAAGAAGGTTGTGCTCGAGAGCGACCTGAATCAGGACGCGGGAATCGAAGGCCTTGGCGTTGTGAGCAACGAGAATGACCGGCGTTCCTGCAAAGAGAAAAAAAATAGGTCACAGCACGGCCCGAGGGGTTGTCCACTCTCAAAATCGGTATACACCAGGTGGCGCGCTTGGCGGATGGGTGGCGCGCGTGGCGGAAAATAAGTATTTTTTTAGCAAGAGGCGGGCGGGTTGCGCGCGTGGCGGAAGAGTGGCGCGCGTGCTGGATGGGTGGCGCAACATGGTGTACACCAAGTGGCGGAGAGTGGGCAGCCCCTCGGCACGGCCAGTCTGTTGAGAAAAAACACACTCTGCCAACAAAGGGTTGGGTGAAGAATATCCCGGAGTTAGCTTAACTTTAAACTGGCGATACACTAAAGGACGACTGGTCGACTCGACTCGTTGGTAAAGTTCGTACAGTTTTTCGCAAAGTATGCTCCGTAAAGTTTGTCGCCACTCAAACGGGAATTTGACCTAGGTAACATTACGAGAGTTGTTTGTGGCAATTTGTTCTAGAAAGAAAAAATGTATAAGTATTAGAGATTATTATTATCATGAATGAACCACAGGTAGATATTTATTAACATTGTGCCATGGTTAATATCCAGATACAGGCAAGGAACCTCCAATAAATAAATTAGAATAATTCAATAACTAAACTCGTATAAATAAATAAATAAGTTCAAAACAATTTAATCCACTAAGTAATTCTTTCTTCACAACTCACCTGACAAAAACCAACAAGACGAACAAAATTCTAAAAAAAAAAAATTGTTTATAATTATCCTTGCCAAAAATGTTTCAAGTTATTCGACCTTATTATATTATTATCATATAAATCACAAGAATCATCATATCATAATTTTTCTGTCTCCTATTCCCCATTTTCGAATTTATTTTCATTACTTATTTCCGACCTCTTCTCTTATTGGCAAGAGGTTACTCACTCTCCGGCACCCGGTGTACACTCATTCCCGGCAGCAATGCACTTTATTAAACTTTGTGATTTTTAAACACCGACTATTAAATTGGATGGTACCTTCCGGCACCGGCACCCGGTGTACACGGGTTTGGGGAGTGAGTAACCCCTCTCTTATTGGTCAACCTTCCGAACTTTACGATAAGAGTTAACTAAAGTTGAGACCTGACAAAAACCAACAAGACAAACAAAATTCTAAAAAAAAAAATTGTTTACAGTTATCCTTGCCAAAAACGTTTCAAGATATTCGACCTTATTATATTATTATCATATAAATCACAAGACTCATCATATCATCATTTTTCTGTCTCCTATTCCCCGTTTTCGAATTTATTTTCATTTCTTATTTCCGATCTCTTCTCTTATTCGTCAGCCTTCCGAACTTTACGATAAAAGTTAACTAAAGTTGAACTTCTTGCCTGCTTCCGTAAAGTACTTTACGCGGGTTAAAGCCAGGCTTCACCTTCCAGATTACCAGACGTCCGGGGCTTCCGCATAGTCAAGACAACCCTTCCAGATTTTCATGATAATGATTGACATCCAGTTTTGCTTTCTTCAACATTTCCTAGATATCCCTTTCGCATTTCAAATATCTCTTGCATCCCGCAGTCACAACTGCCAATCACTTTCCTTTTCCTTCCTACATTTGCATATTTGTTCTGTCTCTCGAATGGATTGCCTCTATGGTACCTTCCAGACATCCGGAATCTGGGGTGTCCAACACCCCCGGACTTCCAGACATTTTTGGCCTGGCTTCACCTTCCAGATCCGTCTCGACGAAAACGCCTGTCTCAGAATCAGAATCATTTTTATTTGCCCAATATCTTTACACAAGGAAAAAAATAACCTGGGAGGTCAACAATTTATGCGCGTCATGAAATACACAAATAAAACACTCAATATATACAATTAATCCACATTTTGTCAAAACTCTTCATTGTCTTCTTTTCCTTCTATTTTCAGGTTGTGATGACGGATAAAATATGGCACGAACGACTTTGTGTAGCGTTGACTTGATTTTGTCGGTGGTGGTTGGAGGAGTGGATCGAGTCCCTTAAGTTTTTCGGCACGCCGTGTTCGATAGTTCGGGAGGGGGGAGAATTCGGGTAGGATGTCACGATGGTGTTCTGATCTAAGACATTTCGTGCCAAATGCCATGGTTAGATCGTGACGTCTCTTCGAAAGTGTTGGGATTTTAAGTTTCTCGACGCTATCCTCGTACGTCACATACGACAGTCCGAGGATCATCTTGCATGCTCGTTTTTGTAGGGATTCTAGCCTAGAACTCTGGTTCTGTGTTATCATCGGATGCCAAACTGCGCAGGCGTACTCGGTGGCAGGTCTAATGTATGTTTTATAACATGTTACCATTGTGTCCTTGGGGATGGCGAACCTTCGTAGTTTAGCGAAGAACTTGAGTAGGTATGATGTTTTCGAGACTATTTTTGACACATGTGTCTCCATGCTTAGGTTCTCGTCCAGATGAAGTCCCAGGATCTTGATGGTTTTGCTCGAACTAAGGACATAATCTGTAGCAGGTGCATCTTGTTTCAGGAAGTTAAATCTGATGAGTGTGCTCTTTTCTGAGCTGACAGTCAGTTTCAGTTGCTCAGCCTCCTTGCAAAGAGTCTCAAATGCCTTTCTGACAGGGCATTTATCAGGTACGTCATTTATTGACCGGAATACGGAAGAAAAATCTGGAAGGTGAAGCCTCGCTTTTAGCGGAGCAACTTTACGCGACTTTCGTGCGAACGCCGTCCTTAAGCCTGCAGGAGTGTGCGTGATATCTTGGTGATATTACCAAAGGGTCTTAATGGCTCTCCCAGCACCTTCAACAATACTCTATATGACTAAGTCCAAAACACGCCAGCGATCCTCAGGAAGAAGGAGTAGGCGTGTCCGTACGACTCAAGCTCAACGACTCAAATCCTGGGTCAATCAATCACCGCGATCTTTGGGAGCAGCTTTGACACCACATCTGCCTTTCTTCCGCTAGATACCCGGAGAGGCCGGAGATTTTGCATCGGCAAGGAGAGATAGTCATCAAAAGTATATGGTCTTCTGAATTTTACTAGCGATAGCGCAGATTCAACATCCAAGTCAGCGTCTCGATTTTACAATAGAACCTGAACTACCCATCTCTCCTATCTCTAGAAAAGCATTAGGGACAAGGGAGCCGGAGACATTAATAAATCTGATAAAAGCAAAAGCAAAAAGTGGCAGCGGAGGGATTCGAACCCTCGCCTCCGAAGAGACTGGTGCCTAAAACCAGCGCCTTAGACCACTCGGCCACGCTACCTTGTATAATTCCATGTAGAGCGCTATTTCTCTACCTTTCAGTTTTACCGGGGACCTCACGAACTCTACCACAAGGTGATAGAATTAGCACCAGACTTCAGATACAAAATGACACACCATGTTTATGGCTGTTCTGGCTTACAAGTTTCGTCCCAATCCTGCAGTCATGTCAGCCCTTATGGCACCACAAAGTACAAGGGACCCCCTCTACCCCCCCCCACAACTTACGATCCAGCCCTGATACCCAAATTGCACACATAGGCCGTACAACAGTTCTGTATGCCGATGAGCCGATCCCTCAAACTGTCAGGCGATCACTCCTCCCCTTCCAACTCCCCCAGATCTGGGAGTTGTGACCTACTCCTACTAGACGATCTCGTCTAAATCCCTCCACCCGTAATATTTCTGGGACTCGCCCCCCTCCAACTCTCCCACGGAGTGATCGGGTGTTGTCCGGACGAGTTAACAACATAACAGAAAGTAAAGTCTACCAAGTTTCACTGGGATCCGGATCACTAATTCGGGAGTTACGCATGCCACAAGATTCGGGTTCATCCTCCCCACAGATGACCGAATTCGGGAAATGAGAATTTCGAATTCTTACGAATTTCGAATTTTTCATTGGTAAAAAGATGTGAATTTTGTTTTTCGCCTGTTCCGGGACTCTCCCTGCAGGCGATGCAGATTACGTGGCGTGAATTTGTTTGTAATAAACATAATCGAATAGATATTCCTTCAGCCGAAGGAATTTATAATTTATATTTCATTCAGTATATTTTTGACGTTTGACACGAAGAACCGAATTCGGCATTTTGCTGTGATAGTTTTTCTTTTAAATTAAAACGATCATTCATTCATTAATTCAGGTGACTGCGAATCATATTTGACGCTCTATTGATAGCTCTAACAAAATGTAGCTGACGTATCCGTTTTGCACCGTCAAACATAATCTAATCTAATCTAAAAAAAAAATTCGAAGAGATCTGAGCGGTTGCCTATTCTCGATTTTGGTGTACACCGAGTGCACCGGTTTCCACGAATTATAATAATTAAATCAGCATATTTAAAATCGCTAAAAGATGAGGTGCCTAACTGACGGCCAGATCCGGTGCCGGGAAAAAGGTGTATAGCTTACACAAAGTCCTGGGGAGAAAAATGGAAAAACGCGTCAGGTCGGCGTTTATTCTTGACAAAGCAGTATTCCTTTTGGAATACTGCTGCCTGGTATGGGGACCCAAAGTACAAAACACGGTTTATCTATCGGAAGGGCTCGAATCCGTACAGAAACGCGCAACCAAAATCATAATGGGTTCCGGGCTTCTGGCTATCAGTATTACGAGAAGCACTGTCTCTGTTGAGAATCCCGATCCTCTACAACTGATACTAAACTTTGGAAAAAAACTGTTGGCAAATGAGAACAATCGATAATTGCTCCCCCCCCCCCCCGAGGGGTTGCCCACTCCTCGCCACCGGCTGTGCACCCCGACTCGGCACCGGCAGGCACCGACAAAAGTTGTCATCAGAAATGATACGGCACATATGTGTATAACTATTTACACAATCAATGAGGCAATCACTAGATGCTGCTTTGTAGCAAAAATTTGGCGTAGCGGCACATTTTTTACAGTCAGCCTGTTTCTGTGTTTGGTTTTGATGTTATCCGTCCTTTCATCACGCTGCATCGCAAACTTTTTTGTTAGCTTAATTCGCACCTGAATGACAATATCACTTGCTATGTTTTTCGATTCTTCTTGAAACAATATTGTCTGACACAGGAACAGATTTTACGGCAGTAGGATAGCTATTTTTGAATGAAGATTATTTCACTGACTTTCACTAGGGCTTGTAACCAGAGGAGTCACGCACAGGTTGACAATACCCATCCCCCCAAAAAGATTGGCCAGACGATTAAAAAGTAAAAAGTCGGCGCGAAGCGCCGCGATTTTTCTTAAAAGCAGTTGTTTAAAAAAAAAAAAAAAACAGTCGGTAAAAATGACTTGTCGGTCAGTAAAAATACCTTGCCCCATGACATACATTTTGGCTGTTGATGCCTCTGCTGGAAATATTAGGCTTTCGCCAATCAAAAATAAGTGAGGCGAGATTTTGAATCTACAGACTAAATCAGTTTTGGTTCCTTCGCGTACCCCTTGGGGTACGCGTACCGCCAGTTGGGAACCACTGCTTTAAGATATGCAAGAAAATCAATATTCTTTAAGCTAACTTTGAAACATTTATTCAAACAATGTTTACAACGTGGACCCTTGCCAAGAAGGGCCGAAATATCGCTGATGAAGAATCATAGCTGACGTATCCGTTGTAAACATTGTTTGAATATATGCAAGAAAACTAATGTGAGACCTGTCTTGCTTACCGATTTTCTCAAGCCAACCAAAAAACTCCAGCAACCCTTGTTTAGCATCGACGCTGTCGACTTCTTTCTTCTTATAGAACATCTGACGACCGACCACAGTTATTCCGGTTAACTTCTGTACGAAAGGGTTGATACCACGTTCAGGAAAAAGGTAGCGGTTGTGTTTCTTGGTGCCATTGGCGGCTCCTATTTGGGTGATTTCACAGTCCCGACCTGAAAAAGGGTAGAGTAGAGTAGAGTAGAATTTAATTTAAAAATGACTTTCACAGCAATCATGCCGGATTTGCATTTCTCGTCAACATATAATACATGAAAACGTTGTCAACGGACATTTACAGCAGATTTGCATATGTCAATATATATATATACAATTTAAGCACAACCAAATCATATAAATGCGAATGAAACAAAACAAATTCATTTTTAGTCGTGAGAATTAAAAAGTGTCACGAAAGATGGAACGAAGCTTTTCCTGTATCTTTCGTGAGTGCAAATTACTGGTGTTAATTTGGGGACTTTCTGAGATTTTTCACGGGGGGGGGGGGGGGGGGGTCTACTTCTGGGAGGATCGTGAATGGGTGGACAAAGGGAAAGACATGGCTTCCACTAGAACGTGACGACAACAAGGCCACACAGTTCATGGATCCCAAAAAACAACAAGTTCTCAAGCGCTTAAATATCATATCTTGTGTTGGAACAGCACTTAAGGTGCTTTCACATTGCATTTCACACTGGCAATGTCACATTTTATCCTTGCTGACTTCGCCGATCGTGCTGAGTTTGTTGACGATTTGTCGTTCTTGCTCAAATTCCTAGTCAATCAAGGAGTTTTGGCCACCAAATTTTGAATTCTCAACACCACAGGACCCTCCTTCCAGACTTCGTTACACCCTCTCATGGACCGAATACGCGAAGCAAGGACGACCCAAAACCCAAGATTGTTCCCCCATCTACGAAATCTTCCGAAAGATACCTTAATTCATTCGTTCCGTATTTTACTAAACATTTTAACTGTTCGTGATCTATGTTCGTTTCTTATTTATTGTTTGTTAGTTTGCGTCTTACTTGTATTGTAGTGAGTGTTTATTTTTCCGGCCCATGTTAGCCTAATGCTATTAGGGTTCTAAATAAAATTGATTGATTGATTGATTGAGTCACTTTACCACAATTTGAACCCGACTTAGTGCCTTCTTTTCATCGTGACTGTGACCTTGCAAAACTAACTCTAAACCCGCAAAAGTGTAAAGTGATTCGATTCAACCCGCTGAAAAGTGAATTCAATGAGCCTGACTATATTTAATATGGTTAAGAGTCACACTTTGTTGGGTGTCACTTTCACCGAAGACTGCAAATTCAGTGACCATGTTTGCAACCTCGTGAAGAAAGGGAATGCTGCACTCCAGTCCATCACGACAATGAAGCGATTTGGATTCGGTGTAGAATCTTTGAAATTAGCTTATGTGACATACGTGCGACCGCTACTGGAGTATGCCTGCCCAGTTTGGGGACCCTTTGTGCAAAGAAGCATACAACATAACGAAGACATTGAATCACTGCAAATCAAAGCGTGCCGCATTATGCTAGGACTGAAATACAACGGTTGCGAAGCTTCCCTCCTCTATTAAGACTTGAGCCACTCCATGTCCGCCGGAAAAACTTAATTTTACGTTTTGCCCGATCAATCCTTGCCAGTGAAAAACACAGAGATATTCTGCCAGATCTAGCACCGGTGACAGGACGGACACGGCATCAAAATCTCCTTGTGCCAGTTAAATGTCGCACAAACCGGTATTCAAATTCCTTTGTACGATATTTCACTGAGAAGATTAACAAAAAACAAGTGGATTCTAAGTGATTTATTTTCTTTTATGTAATAATTGTGTATATTCAAGTATTTTACTCAATTATTCAAGTATTTAAATGTAATGGTCGACGTATTTAGTGCCATGTCGGCGCTACTAGTTGGATCAATAAACATATCTATCTATCTATCTAAAGTGGTTACGTGGCCCCTTCACACTGGCCTACTTAAGGGACTTGTGGCCGATCAAAAAAAAAGAGAAAAAAGGCCGATCTCTTTCCGTAACGTAAGTACGTAACGACGTAACTTAGGATACATAAAACAAATTTCGTAAGTTGACTTCACCTCTACTAAGGACATGCGCTACGTACGACAGTTAAAAACTTCAGAAACATAGAATTTCTACATCAGAAACTCACTGACTTTGTGCGAGAAAGGGCGTCCTTTTATAACCCCAAACATGCAGTTTACAAGAATAAAAATATGCAGATAAATGCATGGGGGTAATTTACCATGCAGTAGCCTAGTGTAAAGAAAATTGGTTTTTATTTACAGTATTTTGTATTAAAACTAACATCGAACTCATTCTAAACCAGACCAGTCTCAAAAAGATCCCTGAAATGCCTTCTCTTTCTGCCAAGACACAAACCCTGGTGCACTAAAGGCCTTTTTCCGCGACACAATTGTGGGCCACACACTTCTGGGTGTTTGTCGCGGAAACACGATTGTGTGCCACACAGTCGAGCCACGAGTTGAAACTCGCGGAAACGTCGTTTTGTCTATTTTTTTGGCGGAAATTTCAAATATCTGAAAACAAAAATAAAATTCATGTAAAATCTCAATAGATAGAACTCCAGGCTTAGTTCCTTACCATTATGTGCAAAAGGGATCCTCAGTTTTAAGTCTATATGCTTGAAAAAGTAGTGAACTTTATTGTTTAAACACTATTTTGCTGCTTTATTTGAATTTCCCGCCAGAATCGAGCCACAAAATCGACAATCACCTCGCCAGTTGTTTGTCGAATTTGAGCCACAAAGCGAGCCAAGAAAGTCTTGTTTGTCGCAGAAACACAGTTGTGGGCCGCACAAAACAACGCGGAAACACTCTTTTCGAGCCACAATCGACCCACAAACTGTTTGTGGGAACACGGAAAAATGCCTTAAGAAAGTAATCAAGAAGTTTGTCACGCAGCTCCCTGGTTTCACTTGCAGAAAGATTGCTACCAGTATGTCCAAGTGGCGGCAAGCATCCAGATGCTGTTCTGTCCGTAGCATTGCTTGCCAGTTTCTCAGTTTCACAGCTTTTTTGCTCACCAGATAATCCAATACAATCCAAAAATGTAGAGCCGCTGGGTCCAACGTTGCGTTGGTCCCTTTCGGCCTTTCTTTTGGTTAGGGCAGATTACCACTGTAATCGCTGCTACTGTCAGATTTTCTTTTCCAGGTGACGATGACTAGGGCTTTGTAGATCTGATGCTCGGTCTTCTTCTGGAAAATCGTTGAGGTGATCGAGTTGATGGATCTGGGGATTTTGAGTTCGTTGCACAGGATATTGAGTTGCGACGTCATCGGGCTAGTACTTCTGCACTGGAACAGGATGTGTTGCAGGGTTTCTTCCTCCGCTCCGCAGTTTCTAAATTGTGAGGATGGACTGAGTTTCCACTCAAACAGCGTTTTGTTGAGAAGTATTAACTCCGTCCTGAGTCTGTAGTACAGTATGGTGTTCTGTCTTTCTTTGAATGGTGAGGGTATAGTCTTTATGGTTTGTGCTGGAGCTTTCGATCTTAGGGTATCCCTCATCATGGACTTGCGAAGGTGGTTGGTTGATGGCGGTCGATTCACATCCGCAGCTTTATTGGCTAGTTCATCTGCAACGGCATTGTCCGTGATACCCTTGTGGCTTGGAATATGCTGAAACTTCACGTCAATACTTCTTCATTCCTAGTTTGAATTAATTCTGCACTGGAACAGGGTGTGTTGCAGGGTTTCTTCCTCCGCTCCGCAGTTTCTACATTGTGGGGATGGAATGAGTTTCCACTATTGCGATTATCAAAGCGTTAAAGCTTAGTTTGAATGTGAAAGGTTTACGTAAGGTGTGAAAGGTCCCCGTAACGTAAGATACTTAACGTAAGCTCAGCTTACTTAACGTAAGACCTTACGGATTCAACGTGAAAGCACCTTCATCCATAAAACGGAAGGGTATGTAGGGATGAGACACCCAAAACACAACTAGACTCTAATGCCGACAAGAATACCAAATTTGAACTTGATAACAGATAGTCACGAATTTGACTCCGGCCTTATGGTGTTTTGTGCCCTGGCGGATGTGTGTAACTTTTTACTTTTGTAGAAGTCAGTATATTAGTAAATAAACCTCAAACTGAGTCACAGGGCCACTCGGGCCCAGTTGCCCGTGAACCGCGGGAGGTGTGGTTTTTATTCTATTTCCAGACCGTAGGATTACAAACTCAAGTCACTGGGCAACATGGGCACAGTTCCCTTGGAATGTTTGTGTGTGGGACCCTTCAAAGACGCATCTGGACCCAAAGGAAAACAGGTATTCAAAATTTTTGCTACTTTTTCTGACCAGTTTTGACATAGTTTCATCCCATCATATATTTCTGGTCATATCTTGTAAGTGTATTAGTTAATTTGTTTCGCGTCTGCGCATGTCGTAGATATTTTATTCCTCCTCTAGCTTTAAGCAAACACCGAAGAAATAGAATTTTGTATGCTTTTTTTTTAGTGTCGGTCGACTCGTCAGCACATCGAGTTCTTTTTATACGCAAGACATAAAATCCTGCTAACATTTGTCGTGCAAAAGACAGAAGAAATCGAGTTCTGCATGCTTTTTGTCGGGCCTCGGCACTCTATATTGCTATAGGGTTCTTTTTATAAATAAGGAATACAGAAGAAATAAAATGTGTATGCTTTTTGGAATACAAACTTGATTGATCGATTTCAACTTGATACCAGTCACGGTTCGCAAGTTACGAAGTAGGCCCATCTCAGTTGCCCCTGAACCGAAAGTGTCGAGTGGGGCGGCACCCCCCAACCAAACACACATCTAGGCGTGGCACGGCTCATGGGCTTAACTTATGGGCAATCTGGCCCACCCATGAACCAAGAGGGTGGGGCAAGTCCCAAAAATATCTTCACAACCCTAGGATCTATAATTTCGTCGTCCTAGCTCCATCTATGGCCAAGTTACGAACACCATTTATTGGGCAACGTTGACCTAATCATCTGTCCCGAGCATGATGAGGTATGACTTGGGACATTACGCTGCAATGGACGACCAGGTTCTCCCGGCCGAATTTTCTACCCTTTCATCATAAAGGAAAAAAAAACAAGAGCTACGAGCTCATATGGCACTTGTACGAGTAGGCTGTACAAGAAAGTAGATGAGAACGTCACAAAATACACCCGCCATCCAAAAATGCGGTTCGGAAATAGAAATAGGATATTTAGTTTCACTCATTTCTGAGCAGTTCCGGCATCGTCTCGATTGTCTGTAGCAAATGCACATGACTGTTCAAACTTTCATCCCAATAAATCCATTTGTTTGATCCCTAGACGTGCTACACGATTTCCGGTACTCACTCTATCTCCACCTACCGTGGCCGAATCTGGTTCGGAATAAAAAAAATCGACCACCTAAAGCATCTTCTTTTCTACCATCTATCAAGTTTCACTCGAATCTGAGCATTTGTGGAAAGTTCGGTACCCCCCCCCCCCTCCCACCAACGTTGTCGGAGCCGGTTCGGGCCCAATCTCTTAATTCCCTGTTCCTGTCCATCAGGTTTTACTGAAATTGGAGCATAGCCTATCTGCAAGTTTCCAGTACCACCCTACCTTGGCCGAATCCGGCCCGGACGCCAAATAACAAATCTAGGCCGCATAAACTCGGCACTGTCGAATTTGCATCTCATTCGGTCCGTCCATTTGGTGTTTGTGCATGTCAAAAGTCCCCCCACCCACAATTCCCCTAATCGTTGTCGCATATGGTTCGAACGCATGTTTTACAAGTCGAGGCCATCGATTCGTATCACCCATGAAGTTTCACTCGAATCAGACCACTCGTTCGCAATTTATAGAAGTCAATTTCCATATTTCTCTTCTCTTGCTCCAACAAAAAATGCTCTGATCTAGGAACGGAAGTTTCCGGGGGTATGTTGTGTCAGGTTCTTAAGTCAAGATAATTCGGGTTGCTAACAGGCCTGCAAAGTTTCGTTGTCGTTTTACATCTGGAACTATTCTAACTCACGACTACCGGAATTCCAAGAAACCCCCTCCAACTCCCCCCACAGAGCCCCGAAACCATCTGGCTCCGTCAATTTCATCTAGGCCTAATGCTTGTTCCATCCATTAAGTTTCGTCCCAATCCCTCTGCTTTTACCGTTTCTTGAGTTTTCCACCCCCCCCCCCCCCCCCCCCCACAGGTATCGGACCCGACCCGGACGTGACACTGAACGTCCGAGGCGATAGCTCACCAGACAAGTTTCATTTAAATCCGATCACCCGTTCAAAAGTTATGCACGTCACTAGATTCCGGACTCCCCATCCACCCACTCCCTCCACGATGGTCGGGTCGGGGAAACGGCTGTTCTCAAGTCAATCTGTTCAGATCCCTGACATACCTGCCAAGTTTCATCGCCCTAGGACATCAGGAAGTATGCCGAACTCGCGGGATCGCTAGAAATCCGGACCCCCACCCCAAGTCCCCCACAGTGCCCTGATCCGGTCCGGTTATGTCAATGACGTGTCTAGGACTTATGCTTGTTTTTCCCACCAAGTTTCATCCCGATCCCTCGACTCTAAGCGTTTCTGAAAATTTCCGGTTCCCTCCTCCAACTCCCCCCAGTGTCATCGGATCCGGCCCGGATTTAAAGTGAGATGTCTGAGACACGAGGTCATCCTAAATATAACTTTCATCAAGATCCGATCACCCGTTCGCAAGCTAAAATTACCTCAAATTTGGGCTTCACCCTCCCTCCACTCCCCCCCCAGATGGTCGAATCGGGGAATTGACGATTTTTTATTTAATCTGGTCGGGTCCCAGACATGCCAGTCAATTTCCATCGTCCCAGCACATCAGGAAGCACGGAACTCGCGGGATCACTACAAATTCGGACTCCCCCCCAACTCCCCCAAAGTGAGCGGATCTGTTCCGGTTATATCAGTCACGTATCTAGGACTTTTGCTTGTACTTTCCACCAAGTTTCATCCGGATCCCTCCACTCTAAGTGTTTTCCAAGATTTCTGGTTTCCCCCTTCAACTCCCCCCAATGTCACCGGATCCGGTCTGAATTTAAAATGAAGGGTCTGAGACACGAAGTCCTTCCATATATCAAGTTTCATTAAGATCCAATCACCCGTTCGTAAGCTAAAAATATCTCATTTTCCTATTTTTTCCGGATTCCCCCTTCCTCCACTCCCCTCCAGATGGTCGGATCGGGGAAGCGACCATTTCTAATTTAATCTGGTCGAGTTCCTGATAAGCCTGCCAAGTTTCATCGTCCTAGCTTATCTGGAAGTGCCCGAACTAGCAAAACCGGGACCGACTGACGGACAGAAATTACAATCGCTATATGGCACTTTAGTAAGCTCAAGTGCCATAAAAAACCGTACGGAACTGATGATTTAGAAAATCTTGGTAGGAATTTCAGCAGCGAGCACCAGACCATATGCAGCTAGGCATGGGCACTGTTCCTGTTTTCTGTTTCTGTTTTTTTCCTCCTGTTTTACTGTTTACTGTTTTCTGTTTCAGGGACCCAAAATAAACAGAACAGCTGTTTTGAAGCCAGCTGTTTTTTTTCTCACCTGTTCTGTTCTGTTTTGGTGTATCCTGTTTTGCTCTGTTCCTGTTTTTTTTTACCTGTTTAAACAGCCAAATCTGTTTTTTTGGGGGGCAACCCGCCTTATCTATACAACAAATCTTTTAACTCAAGATTTTGATCATTTCGAAATGCCACATTCCAAAAGAGGCCAATTTGTCAACCTTACCAGTGACCCACACGAAATGTGAATGCGATGACAGCTATCAAAAATATTGAGCAAGAATCAAGCAATAGTAGGAACAACAGCAAAAATGGGAACTTCAGATGCTGTAAATATTTATTCAGCTCAAGCTGACGGCGAATTGCATTTGACTGAGCTAAATGGATACGTAGTCAGCTAAGTCTTAGACTACTGTTGCAGCTTTCCGCCGACCCTTCGTGGCAGGAGCCGTCTTCGGGTCCAATATGAAAAAGTGCGCAAGCGCTCAAACGTAATGTGTAAAAGTAAAACCTATATTATATCAGAGATTGGCGAATCCGATCATGAAAGGATTCGAATCCGAATCCAGGGCTAGGTACGATTGCTAATCCACCATTTCATGCTGAGGATTCGAATCCGAAATTGAATCCGGATTCGAATCCGAACTTACCAAAAATTAAATCATGTTCATAGGTTATAGTTAAAAATCAGAGGGGACAAACAACACTGATATTTCAGGTAATCAGATAATGTGATAGATTACTTAACATATTTGGTGGTGGACACCAAAAAAATTTGATTGTCTAAAGCCCACTGCGTAAAAATTGGGAAAACGGAAACTGAAAGGATGTAGAATAGAAATTTGAGCGGATTCGTAAGATTGAGGGTTTGGAATCCAAGTCCGAAAGCAAATCCAGCCTGAGAAGCAGAAGATTCGAATCCGGCCAAAAGGACGAATCCTGGATTCGAATCTGAATCCGGATTCGGATTCGCCCAGCTCTGTATCATATATTGTGTACGAACAGCCTAATAACCATTCGCCCTTGACTTTCAATTCATTGGTCAATATGGGCCCAGTTACCAGCGTTTGGATGTGGGGGGGGGGGAGTATCAACAAAAGATACATCTAGATGGGTCTTTGGGTGGGTCCAAAGACCCATCTGGACAATGATGTTCACGCATTCCAAATTTCCACCTTAGTACCAGGCATGATTAGCAAGTTTGCGAATTTGGTCAGGCATTACTCTGGGCAATCCGGGCCCAGTTGCACAGAATTCGCAAAACAGTGATAAGCCTTTAAAATTTAACTGAAAAGCCAACTAATTTTTGTGTCATTTCATTAAACATACTGAATTATTGGGATTCTACAAAGGGAATTTTTTATTTTCCACTATCTGCTCTAGTTATGACGTTCAGAATATGTGCGGCGTCCCCACAACACAAATTCTACTATGACTCGGAAAATTTTAATATAAATACAAACGCTGCTTTTCGTTGGGCAGTGGTGAGATTGGTGAAGATTGTTTAGTGCCGGAACAAAAGAAAATTCATAAATCTTTCTCGTAAGGGGTGTAACAAAAATACAAGCGCATAGAGGTACCACAGATCACACGGAAATTCCACTATTTGAAAAACAATTATTCGTGAATAGCGGAAGAACGAAGTAACGCATTTTCAGTGGCTCTTCAAGCTGTTTTAAGTGAATAAGTGATGGATAACTAGATTGTCCTATCCCAGCCTTTTTAGGTTAAACTTTAAAGGAAACATTAGTCACTGGGGGAATTGTGACCAATTGCCCTTGAACTGAGAGTTTATCGGGGGTTGAATCCCCCCGACGGGGTCTAGTGACAACTAGACCCCAAGGCCCACAAGTACACCAAGTTTCAAATTAGCATCTATTTATTTTATTTATTTTTTATTTATGAATTTATGACGCACTGCCCAAGGGCGTAAGTGCAGTAAAAAAAGATAAAGAAATATAAAATAATCGCAAAAAACTCAACAAATATTTTCCATAAAGGTTCACTAATTTAGAATCACGTTGATGGGATCGTGGACAGGTAATTTTCCAATCGAGAGGAGAGGGCTCCAAGCGTCAACAATGGGTCGGAAATTAACAAACGGCGGATCAGATAGCGGTTCCGTGTGCGCCGGGGCGGGTAGAGAAGAAATTTCAGATATCTGAAGTATGTCGAGCGTATGCGTCGAAGGTCCTTTCTTCTGAGTATAGTATATAATCCAGCAAGGAAGTTAACATACGGTGCGCAAAAGGCAGTATATAACTTTCCAAGCCCAGGTCTGCTATACCTCGAACGGTTCGGCACAATTTTGCAGTAGCCATATCTAATTCCTTTAGCGGCTGATTTAACAGCTTCCTCACAAATCTTTCGCAGGGTTTGCGCAAATGTTATACCAAGCCATCGAATTTTTTCCTCGGTTATGAGAACGTTGCCTCTAACATTCAGAGAGGGCTTCCGAAGAGTAGCAGGAGCGTTGAAACAAACGTACTGACATTTACTAGCGTTGACTGACATGATCTGTCATGGTTCACGAGATAAGAATGCCAAAATAAAACGGTGAAAACCGAGAACGGAAAACCGGCTATCACGGCCGCAGGAGTGGAGTGTTCATAAATGAACTTTCCACTAAAACCGAACATGTGACCACAAAGAAGGATTCACATGACGTATTATCTGTTCAGCGAAGTTAAATGTGATTTCAAAAGACTAGTACTTTCAACTTCAAAAAGGCTAGAAAGGCTGAAACTAGCTTAGCGACATCACAACATCCGCACCGGTTCATGATGTAACAAACGATAACTGGAATTCCTGACAGTATTTTTGGCACACCCTCAATTCTATACGGAAAACTTGAGATTTTTTCAACTTGATGATGAAAGTGTAACTCCGTTTCACGGATTTTCGCAGAATAGTAGACTCACATTCAGCCGAGAAATCCGCGCGTTTTGAGCCTTGTATGACCATGCTCAAAAGAAACCACCGCGGAAAAGCTATTCGGTAATCTGATTGAACATGGATCCCTCGCGACCCTCCCCTCACAAAAAAAATGACCATCATCACCAACCACTGTCACGAAGTGAAGCTTGCTTAACTTTGAGTTTGTATGATCCGTAAACTTTAGTTTATTACCGATCACTATGACAAACAATCCAAGTGGAAAGGTAGGCTATGCGAAATTTGTTGTTAAGACAAACGAAACTTGCATGGCTCATTTTCCATCGGGAAAAAGTGTAATTCATCGAAGAAAGGCATCTGTGCGGTGCAAGGAAGAACAATTTAAGATACTTCATGGTACAAGGCAAACTATAGGCGAACTCTGCCATAAATATAATACAAAAATACGGGAAAAAAAAAAAAAAAAAAACTGTTTTAAACAGCCGGTTCTGTTTTTTTTCGCCTGTTTAACAGCTGTTTCTGTTTTCGAAGTCATCATTTCTGTTAAAACAGAACAGGACCTGTTTTCAACTTTCCTGTTTTCTTTTTGTTTCTGTTCTTATGTGACCTGTTTCTGCCTGTTCCTGTTTGAATGCAAAAACAGAACAGTGCCCATGCCTATATGCAGCATTAAGAGCGTAACCAATATCAACCAACTCGGATGACAATACATGATCTATGACTGAAGCACCCGACTGTTATGCCATTAGTAATTTCCGCACTTGACTGAAGCCAATAGTTGCGTTTTGGCAGATATCATGGTATTGTTACCACGGTAACTGAATCTGCAATCAGTCGTTTTTGCAGTTACCGTGGTATCTGATACAGGGTTGCTCTGCAAAAACGACTATTGCCGAAATTACACTTTTCGAAGTCATCCCGAAAGAAAAAAAAATCACTAAGTGCTAAACTTCTTTCTCACCAATTTGACAAAATTTGATGAAGGTGAGATGACTTTTCAGATACCACGATAACTGGCAAGATAACTGCAAAAACGCCTTTTGACCGTGGTATCAGATACCACGATAATTACGAAAACGAATTTAAGCTGTGGTACCAGATACAATGGCATCTGCAAACACGCAATTAATATAATTCAACTGCAATACATGATCTATGACATATTATGCCATTAGTAATCTCCACACTTGACTTGAGGCAAATCTATCCCAACCATATCCACACATGGAAGACTCTTCTTACCAATTCCAGTTGTTTCTAGATCGAAGAAAACTAATGGACATCCAGCAGTTGCTTCAAGCGTCAGGCCTTCTTCGAAATTTGGTTGCTCGATAACAGTCATGGCGTCCACGGAGACACTGAAATGAGAAAAAAATGACCATCAAGTGTAACCGGAGAGGGATCAGATACGACTGTCAGCAGGAGCTTAAAGTTTAACTGAAAAGCCAACTTTCTTGATCATTTAACTGAACATACTGCCTTATTTGGCTTGTGCTAATTTTTTTTTTTTTACTATTTGCTTAGGATATCTACGGCCGTCCTCACAACGCAAAATTCTACAATGACGCGGAAAATTTGAATCGACTTTTCAGTGGCCAGTGGTCAGCTCACGGAAGTAGCTCACTGCGTGAACAATTATTTTTCGTAAATCATTTTCGTCAAGAATACAACTCAGGTACATGCGCAAATCGATAACACATCGATTAGAAATTCCATTATCTCGAAATTTTGACGAGGAGCAACGAAGTAACCCATTTTCATCTGGTATTCAAGCCTCTTTATGTGATCCTTCGATTGTCCTATCTTAGCCCTTTCTCCAAATTTGTCTTCGCCGAACGATGGGCAACGATGAGCTTGTCGAACAGAAATTTGCCCAAAAGTGTGTATCAACTGACAGACTTGCCGTTCGAAAACTTGCCAAGTGATCTGTTTTTTCCCTTGTTTTTGGGATCCCAAATCGTAAGTGGAGGGATACCTATGACATCGCAAAAATGTCCGTCTGTCTGTGAGCACGATAACTCTCGAAGGGAATGAGATATTTTGATGAAACTTGGTGTGAGGGTTCATTGGGTCAAGGGTAGGGTCAAGTTCGTAGATGGGCTCTGTAGCTCTAGATTTAGGGGTGGGGGTTCAAATTAAGGGACAAACAAAATAAAACAGCTAATATGATAGTCGATTATGGTGTAAGAAGGCATGCTGAGCACGATAGTGAAAACCATTTTCTCGCCGGACAAGTAGTTCGTCCGGAATCCGGCAAAAATCGGAAAGTTGGTTAAATGTAAAAGTTTTGTTTGGAGTTGATTAAATAGTGGATTTCGAGGTAAGAAGACATGCTAAACACGACGGTGAAAATCATTTTCTCGCCGAACAAGTAGTTCGTCCGGAATCCGGCGAAACCCAGAAAGTTGGTTAAAAGTAAAAGTTTCATTTGAAGTTGATTAAATGTTCGAATTATGGTAAAAATACATGCTGAACACGATGGTGAAAACCATTTTCTCACCGGACAAATAGTTCGCACGGAATCCGGCCAAAACCGGAAAATTTGTTAAAAGCAAAAGTTCGATTAGATGACAGATTAAGGGGTAAGAAGAGAGGCGAGGCTGTGTATGACAATCATTTTTTACTCGGACATATAATTAGTCCGGAATCCGGTTATAACCGGAAATTATTTTAAGTGAAACTTTTATTCAAAGTTGATTAGATGTTCTTTAAAGGGGTAAGGAGATACGCTGGATTTGTTTCTGAATTTAATTTTTTTGCTGGACTAGTAGTTCGCTCGGAATTCGGGCGAAACCGGGAACTTTGCAGAACTAAAGCAGGAAGTTTCGTTCAGTATCGTCAAAATAGATACGGCTTATAGAGCTATATCTGAACTTGGTTTTCTCTGATGATTAGCCTGGCGAAGACTGGATCTGGCTAAGACAAGATTGTCTGAACAAATATTAAATTTTTGGGATCCCATCGACACCTTTGGTCTTGTTGTTGTAGATTTAGTAGGCTAATATGCTTTTAACAATCAGTTTTTTATTTGTATGTAAGTGTGCGTGAGTATGGTTGACACGTTGTTGTTTCTTTTTATACATTACTCTTCAGTTTGTAAGGATTCAAATAAATAATAATAATATGTAGCTGCTTTTATGACTCCGGCGATCCTTGCCCGGTCATCGTTTCGTCAACGTTGCAGACAAACTTCGAACTTCCTAGCTCACGAAGTTCATCGATCAGAGTTTGAAGGACAAAGAGAGTGTTCCACCCTACTTACCGTAGTTACTACGCATGACGTCACGAATTCTGACTTTTTGCCGTCAAGGCTGGAACGATTTTTCTATTTTCCAGCAGGATCTCACGCCAGGGGCGAATCCGACCAATCACGTTACAGAGATGCGTAGTTACTACGCTTACTACGCTCCCGAGCATGGTAAGCAAATAGTAACTATTAGCAAGATTAGTTACTATTCCGACAAGATTGGAACGGTCAGCGTAGTAACTTTTCGTGAGGATGGAACGGAAATAGTAACTAATAGTAACTATTGCTAGAAGGGTGGAACACACTCAAAGAAACTGTGAGCGGCGTCCAAAAACGGTATTTAAAAAGAGACCTTCGAGTTTGAAGGTAACTTCAAATTTCGAACAAAAACGCAACTTGACTTACAAATATAAGCTTTGAAGCCAAGTTCATTACGAAAAAAGAGTTTAGTTATGTGAAAGTATTTGTACAGTGATGGGAAACAAGGATTCTATAAATGCTGGGCGGAAGCTTCTGCGCTTTCCCAGGGAATAATTGTACATTTAGTTGGTAAATTGTAATATACACAGAACTCAGAATTGTAAAATAATCACAGATTTGCAGGGGACCTTTCTTCATTGGGGGGGGGGGGGGGCGAACCTAGTAAAAATTGACCGAATCGGTATCTGATGTTGACGGAATTTGTAATTTTTTCCTAAAACAGCGAGTTGCCTTCAAGAAGCTATAATGTAAAAAATACTAAGTATGTACAAAATGAAGTCTAAAGAGAAAATTTGGAGTGTTTTCACGCTCTTCAATCGGCTTCTTCTCGGATACGGCGTCACTAGTCTTTTACCTTTGGGGGACGTCCAATTTTGCCAACAGGACTTGAAAAAACGCAGTTGCTGCCAAGTGACAACGTCGTGAACGACTGTACCCAGGAGAAATTAAAGCGCCGCCGGCAGAGATTTTTGAATTCGCCTTTTTTCTGGCAAATTCTAGCTTTTAACGTGGTTCAAGCACCCCAAAATTCCAATTCCTTCTTCTAATTAGTGAAGACTGTTAAATGTTTTCATGATCAAAGTGCATTTTTGCGATCCCAGGCTACCTATTAAACCACAGAGCTGCCTGGCGAAACAAGGGTCCATCCAGGCTAAAGTAGATGTAAAGTACATTTATTCTGAATTTACAGCAAACAAAAATAGGCTAGTTTTCACGTCAGGAGACGTGCTTATTCCTGAAGTTCTGCAGTCATTAGAAGTATAAGTTAAGTAATGAATGATAGACAGATAGAATATCTGAACTCAGTTTTCTCTGATGATTAGCCTAGCGAAGACTGGATCTGGCGACGACAATACCAAATTGTCTGGATCAAATCTTAAGATTTTTGGGATCCCATCGACACCTTTGGCTTGTTTTTTCGCTGAGGACGGTTTGCCGGAAGTACAACCGAAATATCCGAAATTATATTTATCCCTCACACATCATCTTAGAGGGATAACTAGCTGATCAGGAAAAAAAAGAACGAAAATCACGGTTTTCTATTTCTTTCATAACTTGACTTAAAGTTCAATGGGCACAGCAAACTACCCCAATCCCACTCTGTAAGAACCTAGGAACAATGCTTACCCCCTAGATCAGCAGCTTTTTCAACAGTTTCCTCTTTTTGATATTTCAAAGCGCAATTTTTTGGGCCAGTACATGCTCAATTTACTAGCTTGGACAAAGATAAAAGTGATGTTTCTTATATTACTTATTTTATGCATAAATCAGCTTGAATAATTCAGACTTGAATAGGTTATTTGTTTTTGAATGATTTTTTTAGCTATATTATTTTTATAAGCTTATTGCATATTCTGGTACATATTATAAAGCAAGCTCATCAAGCTTCACAACACTATTCCACAAAGAAAACTTTTAATAGGCAGTTTAAGCCATGGAACTCCTGATGAAACACTCGAACAATCAGGTAAACTGCATCTACGGCTTGACTTTGGTGACATCTCAAATGTATCCTTTTCTATCAAGCATTGCTGGGAGTTTTTGAATTTCCTGCCAGATATCCCAGCTCCTAAGATTTGGATCGCCGAAATGCCAGAGAGGTAAAGACAAGGGATAACAAGAAAACGGCCGATTTTCGTCGCGTCTTCTAAAGGAAGTCGGAAATGTTTATTTGTGAAGCATTTAATACAAAGTAAAGCATTAGAAGTGTCCATTGTGCTTTAAGCTTTATATAAAAAAAAGTCGCTGAATGTTGAACACTGAATGTATTAAAGAAATAAACAAGAAAATGAGAGAACAGAAACTTGATGATGCTTGCCTACCTGACATCCAACTGACCAGTCTTAGCTTCTGCCTCAGGCACAGTGTGTCTTCTTTTGCTATTTTTTGGATTGACTTCTGCATCAGTCTCATCTGCATTCTCATGGTTGCTTGCTTTCAAAGAGGCTTGAGGAGCTAGGAGAGAGGATGGAAACAAAAAATAAACACACCAAAAGAAACCAGAATACAAGCAGCGATTGACTAGTAACTATTTACTATTTACCTCGCACCAGGAGGGACGTTGTAAAATATGAATCCCCAAAATGAACAGAGGAGGGAATAATTGAAGGATGGTGGATCCAAAGTTGAACTTTGTCAATGTCAGTTTGAGCGATTGAAAGATAGAACAAAATTCTGTGTCCAACTCTAGAAAACCTGTGAAAAAAAAGCTATTTCTTTGGTACTCTGACAAGGAAAATGTGGCTCTTATGGTGGAAAATTATGTTACTGTATGCCCCAGCCTACGATACGTTTTTGCTGTAACAATAAGAACCCTTAAAATTGTAGAACAAGTAGTACTAGCCTAAGGGACCGACTTTCCAGCAAATGAATGTATGCACACTTGCGTGCAACGTCACGGTAAATGTATAGTAGAGGTTTCTTACTTTGGACGTCACTTAACTTTGAACAATTCAGATGAATGTCGATGAAAATTAAACCTAACAAATGTTTGTGCGCAATACTAGGTGAAAATGGTAACCCAAGCAAAAGCAAGAGCTACGAGCTCATATGGCACTAGTTATGAGTAGGGGGCGTGAGAAACGAGAAAATAAATCTGGCATTTTTCCGGGAATTCCGATATACCCTCCCCACCGTGCTTGGTTCCGTCCAGACCAGAAAATGTGTCATCTAAGGCATTCAATCTCTCTACTTTCCAAGTTCCATTCAAATCACCTCACTCTTTTAACATTTCAAGGACTCCCCCCCCCACTGTGGGGAGTCCTTACGACTGGGGCACATAAACTTCGCATCTCTAACATCTCCTCTTCCCGTCCATCAAGTTTAACTCGAATCGGGCAAATTTTCGATTCCCGCTTCATCCTCCTCCTACCTAGGTCAGATCCGGTTCGGACGCCAGATGACAAATCTGAGCGCATAAACTTATTACTGTCCAACTTGCATCCCATTCTGCCCATCCGTTTGGTTTGTGTGCATGTCACAAAGTTTCAGGACACAAAGTTTTCCCCCTACCCAAACCGTGTCCGCATGGACACGGTTATGCCTGCCAAGTTTTATCGTCCTTATCACATCTGGAAGTATCCTGTCTCGCGATCATCGGAATTCCGGGAAGCCCCCTCCAACTTCCCCAAAGAGCCCCAATATAATCAGGTTCTGTCAAGAACTTATCTAATGCATATGCTTGTTCTTCCCACCAAATTCCATCCCGACCCCTCCACACTGAGCGTTTTAAAAGAATTCCGGTGCCCCCGTCCAACTCCCCCCCCCAAATACCAGATCCGGTCCGGACTTTACCATGGAACATCTGAGACAATAGCTCTTTCCACTTGCCAAGTTTCATTCAAATCCGATCGCCCGTTCTTAAGTTATAAAGGCTACAAGGTTCCGGATTCCCCATCCCATCAGTCCCCCCACGATGTTCGATTCGTGCAAACGACTATTCTCAAGTCTGTCAATTCGGATCCCTCATATTCCTGTCGAGTTTCATCATTCTATTACATCAGGAAATACTGAACTCGCTGGATCACCAGAATTCCCCCTCCCCAGCTCACCCCACAGTGCTCGAATCCGGTCAGGTTATGTCAATGATGTATCTAGGACTTGTGCTTGTTCTTCTCACTAAGTTTCATCCCGACCCCTCCACTCTAGCGTTTCCCAAGATTTCCGGTTCCTCCCTCCAACTCCCCCCAAAGTCACATGTTCGGATCGTGCAAACGACTATTTCTCAAGTCTGTCAATTCGGATCCCTCATATTCCTGCCGAGTTTCATCATCCTAATACATCAGGAAATACCGAACTCGCTGGATCACCAGAATTCACCCCCCCCCCCCCCCCCCCCCCCCAGAGTGCTCGAACCCGGTCCGGTTATGTCAATGATGTATCTAGGACTTGTGCTTGTTCTTCCCACTAAGTTTCATCCCGATCCCTCCACTCTAGCGTGTCCCAAGATTTCCGGTTCCCCCCTCCAACTCCCCCCAAAGTCACCGGATCCAGTTCGCATTTGAAGTGGGTCGTCTGAAACACGAGGTCTTTTCAAATATCAAGTTTCATTAAGATCCAATCACCCGTTCAAAAGTTATAAATACCTCAATATTCCGGATTCCCCCTCCCTCCACTCCCCCACGATGCTCTGACCGGTGAAGTCTATGTTTATAACTTATTCTTTTGGGGTCCCTGATATGCCTGCCAAGTTTCAGCGTCCTAGCTTATGTGGAAGTGCCCAAACTAGCAAAACCCGGACCGATCGACAGACTGACAGACAGAGGGACGGACATAAATTGCGATAGCTATATGACACTTGGCCAAAGGGCAAGTGACATAAAAACTGAAGCTAAAGTCAAACACTCATATTGTTTTTGCTATTTTATCTCCTCAATCGCTTTTGCACCCTCTGCACTTGCTTTGATCAAAGCAGGTATATATTAATGACTAAGTTTGAACGATGCAGATATATATTTATGAATCTAAAGAAGGGCAATACTTAAATGTTACTTCCATGACCATCTGACATATCCAACAGAAGAAAACGAATGTTAAGAAAAATAAGCACTTTTGAGGAAAAACGCGACACTCCGCACCAGCTTGTTTTTTTTCACCGATAGGGGACACTCCCATCCCCCACCCCCATATGTAATTGTTTAGTAGGCTACGATTTTTTGAAAGTCAGTTAACTTTTGTCGCCAATTTCCCGTCAATCACACTTCGTCAATGACAGTTGATTACCCTAGACAGCCTGGACGTGCAAATAACCTTGACAAGCAAAACTGTTCCACTGGGAGCATCTCAAGCGGGTTCCCATCCAGCTGCCATCTTTTTCTTTTTGTTAGGTTTGCTGCTTTGCCTTTGTCAAGAAATAATTCGGCCAAGGAGAGATGTGAGTAGCTGTCAGGTAGCTGTGAGCAGAGGACACTGCCACCCAAGGGCCAAGACCGATGTCACCAACACTGTCTACAGAGTACGGTGTTACTAGCCTTACTAGCCAAAGTGTTTTTTTTTTTGGGGGGGGGGGGGAGAAAAAGAACCAACTGTTTGACGAAAAATCGCGGGGCTTCGATCCGACTCGGCTATTTTCTTACCGACTGGCCGACCACATTGGGGGGGGGGGACTATGATGGGCATTCTGAGTCTTCATCTTACCACTGGCATTGACAATGCCATTGTTCCCAATGACACTGGGCCATAAGGACAGCAGTGCTTGAACTGCCCAAGAGTAAAATGGAGAAATACCCACAAATCACAGCCTTACGCCACGTTGACACAATGCCAGTTTCAATACAAAAAGCTGGATGAGCTTTATGCGGTAGTGCTTTTTTTTCCGAACCTATGACTTCCCAAAGTTTGTCCATCTGTCTCTCTGTCCATCTGTTCGCACAGTAACTCTCGAAGGGTTTAAGATATTTTTTTCAAAGTTGGTATGAAGATTCTTTGGGCCAGAGTACAGGTTAAGTTTCTCTGTCTCTGTATTTAGGGGTGGGGTAGGGGGTTTCAAATTAAGGGGTGAAAAATCATTTTTTAAAAGTTAATGTGCTAGTCAATTCAGGGGTAAGGAGACATGTTGAATCCAAATATGAATTTATTTTCTCCCCAGACAAGCAGTTCACCCAGAATCCAGCCAAAACTGGAAAATTAGATAAAAGTAAAAGTTTTATCTGAAGTTGATTCGGACTTTAATATCGGGGTGAGGCAACAAAGCTGAATCCATTTTGAAACTGAAAAAAAAAGCAGAAAAATATACTCCCGGAGCCAAGACTGACTGGGAAACATATATCAGAACAATTTGTAAAGCAGATATGTCAGCTACAATACTTTAGTAGCCATATTTTTTTCCCTTCTTAGCAGGGTCCTTGTCAGGCTGCTGAACTTCAGGGACCATGTTGGAGAAGGAAGACCCTGCACCTGCAGACATATCTGTTTTATGAATTGTTTGAATATATGAATCCTGAAATCTGCCAGGAAGTTGTATAACCCAACAAGACAGTTGATACAGGGTGAGGAGACCTGTCGAATCTAGAGCTGAAATTAATTTAAGTTAATTAAAGTTCATCCAGAATCCAGCAAAACCGGAAATTTCTTGTAAACAAATGAGGTTCACATTGGGTAGGTATGCAAACACTTAATGAATCCATCACTAAATTTTATTTTCTTGCCAGACAAGCAGGGGGTTCAAATCCCCCACCCAAAACATACACAACTAATTTTTTGTATAGGCTTTAACCTCCGATCCATGTCTTTTTTGTTCCTTTTAGTCAAACCTGCAGGCACCCCCCAGTCTAGTACACTAGTCCCATTTCAGGCACGGTGCTCAAACGTCTAGCACCATGCCTGGGTGCTAGATGTTCAAGCACTGTACCTTGGATTTCATGTATGGTGCATGGATTTCAGTATACAGTGCATACAGAAAAACTACAGTTTCTGTCATCACAACTGAGCACCGGCTCGGACAGGGCTGAAATTACTACTATGAATTAGAGAAATCAAAGACAATCCTTTAAATATTTTTCACAACAAAAAGAAAAGGGCTCTAATTATGATGGAGATGAAAAACCTAACAGCACCCTATCTATTTTCCATGTATTTTCCCTATCTATTCTCCAAGAGCCAATATTCTGGTTGGCTGCTAGGTAGAACAAGACCAAAGGTTTCGATGGGATCCCAAAAATTCAATATCTGATCCGGACAACTGGGTCTTGTCTTAGCCAGATCCAGTCATCGCCAGACTCCTTCAATATTTTTACAATTAAAAATTCAGAAACAGCTTAAGGCCAAATAGCTAATCATCTGAGAAAAACTTCCTGCCAGTACAACCAATTTCCTGATTTCGGCCAAACTCCAGAACTAATTGTCCGGCGAAAAAAAGAAAGCTAAAAAATGAACTCAGGGTATCTTCTTTCCCCAATAATGAACATCTAATCAACTTCAAATAAAAATTTAACTTATAACAAATTTTCCGACTCTAGCCGGATTCCGGTCGAACTATATGTCCAGGTAAAATGTGATTGTCGCACATGGATTCAGCATCTCTTCTTACCCCTAAATCGGTTATCTAATCAACTAGAAATAAAACTTTAACTTCTACCAATTTTCCGGTTTTGGCCGGATTCCGGGCGAACTACATATCCGGATAGAAAATTGTTTTCACAGAAGTGTTCAGCATGTCTTCTTGCCCTAAATCGAACATCTAATCAACTTCAATTAAGACTTTTAATTTTAACAAACTTTCCGGTTTGGGCCGGATTCCGGGCGAACTACTTGTCCGTCGAGAAAATGGTTTTCACCACCGTGTTCATCGTGTCTTCCTACCCCTACATCGAATATCTAATCAACTTAAAATAAAACTTTTCCTTTTAACAAACTTTCCGGTTTGGGCCGGATTCCGGGCGAACTACTTGTCCGTCGAGAAAATGGTTTTCACCATCGTCTTCAGCATGTCTTCATACCCCTAAATCGAACATCTAATCAACTTAAAATAAAACTTTTACTTTTAACAAACTTTCCGGTTTGGGCCGGATTCCGGGCAAACTACTTGTCCGTCGAGAAAATGGTTTTCACCGTCGTCTTCAGCATTTCTTCTTACCCCTATATCCAACATCTAATCAACTTAAAATAAAACTTTTACTTTTACCAAACTTTCCGGTTTTGGCCGGATTCCGGGCGAACTACTTGTTTGATGACAAAATGGTTTTCACCATCGTGTTCAGCATGTCTTCTTACCTCATAATCGACTATCACATTAGCTGTTTCAAAATACTTTGTTTGCCCCTTAATCTGAAACCCCTACTCCACCCCTAAATGTAGGGCTACAAAGCCCATCTACGAACTTGACTGGTCTGACGACCCAACGAATCCTCACACCAAGTTTCATCAAAATATCTCATTCCCTTCGAGAGTTATCGTGCTTACAGACGGACGGACGGATGGACAGACGGACAACTTTTGAGATGTCATAGGTATCCCTCCACTTACGTTTTGGGATCCCAAAAAACTGAGGCACAGGACACTTTGCATGCAAAACCCTTGACTATGTAGAAAAGAAAATGAGGTTTTTCACATCTGTCATCAGCCGAGCCCTTTTGTTTTGGTTGTGAAAAATATATAAAGGATTGTCTTTGATTTCTCTAATTCATGGTAGTAATTTCAGCCCTGTCCGAGCTGGCGCTCAGTTGTTATGACAGAAACTGTGTTTTTGATGTATGCACCGTATACTGAAATACATGCACCATACATGAAATCCAAGGTACAGTGCTTGAACGTCTAGCACCCAGGCATGGTGCTAGATGTTTGAGCACCGTGCCTGAAAAGGGGCTAGTGTACTAGACTGCACCCCCCACCCCAGAAATAAATTCCTAGATTCCGACCTGCAGATAAGTAATTCTTCCAGAATTGGTTTGCCTTCAATGTTGCCACGTCCTTTGATCTGCATGCAGTTTGCCCAGTAAAACTGAAGAACTCAGGCTTCAGCACAAGCCAGGCACAAGCTGACTGCGAGAATTCAGATTTCTAGAATTCAGTTGACGTATCCATTTTCAGACTTTATTAAAGATGACTAGAAATGAGATATAAAGGTAAACCTGCTTAGGCCTACCTGTTCTCCTCTTTCTCATCTTAGAGCTTGAAGTCTTAAAATCTGGATCATCATCAGAACAGATTTCCACATTTTCTTTGTAAGAAACTTTCACGTTTGATGCAGCACTCCGTCTAGGCCTAGACATTTCCAAAAATAAAAGAGCTTTATTGTTCACTTCCTTGGTTGTTTGGTTGTTTCGGTTGTTCTCTATGGTAAAGTTCCCGCTTTTTAAAACTTCTGAATTTCGCGCTTCTGCTTTTTGTTCTCAGAGTAAAAGCGGCAAAGCTCCAGATCCTGTACATTGTAAAAGCTCTAAAGACGGTACATCAACTAAAAAATCAGCCAATTTCAGGCCAGTTTTCATTCTTACTGAACTATACTCATATGAGAGTTGCTGGAAAGTCTGTCGAGAGAATTGAGTCTTTCACTAGGAAGACAAAACTTCTGCCGAAAAGAGAGAACACATGAAAGATTTACAGAACCATCATAGGAAAAACAATGTATGGGAAACCTCTCTGAATAAAAAACGAGGCTTGGTCTATAAGCCATTTAGTTGTTATCTGATTTTAATTTGATTTGAAGCTGAATACGATTTGTGAAGCCATGCACTGTTTTCCGTCGCTTGCAAATCGATGATTTCAATTCGCAAACAGAACACTTCCGCTGAAAGATGGCTACTCATTCTTTCTTATCAGTCCACATATGATAACGACAGTTTTATGAAAAAGCCCACAAGTCATGGCAACGAGAAATACAGTCAAAAGAAGAAAAATAAATCACAAATCACATGCTCATCGTAACAAACATGTTTATTTACATAAAGTTTTTTTGACGGTTTGCAGCTATGCGGATGAACCTCGCTGAATTTTTAATTACCTCGAAACATTTATTTTCCATTAACTTTAGGTTTACGTTTAATGGAAAAATTGCCACAATAGCAAAAGCTAAATAATAGGCAACAAAAAGAAAATAAATGAACACACATTAATAACTAACGGCATCTAAATAATATACCATCAACAACAAAACTTAAGACAAAATACAGAAATAAATCAAGAACCGAACAGGACAACAAACGTGAAATTTTATTGGTTATTAAAATAATTAGTAACAAGGGGGGAGAATAAGTGGAGCCGACGTGCGGTACTAGATGCTGGAAACGGCTTGAGTAAATTTGAGTGTCTCGTTGAGTAAGTCGGTTCAGGGAGTTGTTCGGGAAGGAGGTGGCGGAATCTCTTTGACTCCAAAATTTTCTTACCAAAATCTTTTGTTAAATTTAGGCGTCTTTTCTTTAATGGTTCAAGCCGGATGGTTCAAGCGCCCTGCCCCTAAAGTTCCTTCCCCCCAAAATTCTCCCCTTACTTACTTCAGAAGGCTTGCTCGTTCTCTAATGTGCTTATCAGTGCGGATAAGAAAGCTGAATCGTACATTCAGGCGTTTCATTATCGCGGGCTCTTAGTTCTGTTGTAATTCAGGTGTCAACATGAAGTTCGTTGTCACAGTACTACTTCTCGTAGTCTGTGCTTCGAATGTCGGCGCCGACGGTATTCCAGAAAAGCCGACTGATGCGCCAGCCTATATGGTGATGAAGATGAATGGATCTAGTAACGAGGAAAGTCGCACATCAGGTCCTAATGACAAGACTCCCGCAGATGTTGTGAATGACACTGACGTCCGTCCCGTTGCTCGACTGGCAAACTCAACAGACGATACAATTCTAATGGTCGGATCCAGTGACCAGGGAAGTCACTTTTTAGGTCCAGTTGACAGCATTTCTGCAAAATTCATGAATGATACTGACGACCTTCCACTTGAGCTACCGGATGGATTCACAGACGATAAAGTGTTTACAGCTGTATCAGCAGTAGCAGTATCGGCAAAACTAGCCGATACTGAAGAGCAGGTAGCCCTCAGTGGCCAGACGACTGACAGTCAAGTGAAAGGTGATGACGTCGAACCACCTAGTGACGATACTTCCACCTCCGACACCAAACTTGAAGAAGCAGTCAAAGATTCCAATCCGACCAGCGGTAGCTCGAATACCGACGCTGGAAACGGGCAGGCCAGAAACGAAGCCGATGGTTTTGACGTTACTACAGAATCAGAAAAGCCCAAAACCAAACCTGAAGAAGCAGTCGAACATTCGAATACGACCAGCCGCAGCACGAATACCGACGCTGTAAACGGGCAGGGCAGAAACGAAGCCGATGCTTCTGACGTTACTACAGAATCGAACAAGTCACTCATGAAGTCAACCATCTCCAGAAATATTGACGGTGTGTTAGAGGGTGATGATGATGAACCAACAGTGACTACTGAAGAACCAAAAGGCAATCGCGCAGTCCCTTTGGGAACTTGTGGCCTCTTGCTGTGCAGCGATGACGTGTTTCAACTGTCAATAAGCCCAAAAAAGAAGGTCCAGGAGGAGAAGGAAAGAGAAACGATAGAATTGACTTGTAAGGCAAGCTTTAAAGAGGATTCACTAAAGGCGGTTCCTGTTGAGTTCGAATGGGTCTTTGCACCAGTGGAAGGTTAGTAACACTCTTGGAACGTCTGCTACCAGCCAACTCATAGCTCAGTCTTACCCGTGGTTCAGAGATACTGCGTTCGTTGCGATACTCTGTGCCGAAATTTGTTCACCCGAAAATAAAACGCAGAAAGGCAGTCTGTGTGAACCAGGGGTTAACGCGCCAATTGCAGGTCAGAAGGACAGTCCAGGCCTGTGGCACACGAACAATATCTGCAGCTAAATATTCCTTGTGTCCAAGCTGAATTTGAAACATATATTCAAATAATGCATAAAACGGATATGTCAGCTACGATGCTTTGGCAGCGACATTTCGGCCCTTCTTGGCAAGGGTCCTCGTCAGGCTGTCAATCTTCAGGGTCAACTTCGGGGAAGGAAACAGACCTGTTGACCCTGAAGATTGACAGCCTGACAAGGACCCTTGCAAAGCAGGGCCAAAATATCGCTGCCAAAGCATCGTAGCTGACAGTTTAATGCATTGTTTGAATATATAATAGCTGCAGCCTTTTAAACCTCTTTCGAATTAGCTGACTGGCCGCCAAGTGTCCTCAGCAGATCTTCCCCAGTCGTACTTATAATGCCTCTGCAACCTTTTTCCAAAGTCGTTACCCCGAATACCTAAATTTCATACGGTATAGTTTAACCTCCTAGCGACTCCTTACTGATTTTCACACTTGCCGTGTTTCGCTATTCTCGATGCGTATCATGCTCACGACAAGTGTTTGCGAGAAGCTAGCTTTGTTGGGAGAAAACCGGTTTTTATAGCACTTGTCCTTCAGCCAAGTGCCGTATAGCGATCGAAATTTCTGTCAGTCCGGGTTTTGCTAGTTTTGTAACTTCCACTTAAGCTAGGTCGATAGAAATTAGCAGGCGTATCAGGGGCCTGAAAAGATTATGTTTGAAATGGTCACTTCCCTGATCCGAATATCATGCGGGGAGTGGAGGGAGGGTAAATCCGGAATCTGGAGGACTCCTTACTGATTTTCACAATTGCCGTGTTTCCCTATTCTCGATGCGTATCATGCTCACGACAAGCGTTTGCGAGAAGCTAGCTTTGTTGGGAGAAAACCGGTTTTTATAGCACTTGTCCTTCAGCCAAGTGCCGTATAGCGATCGAAATTTCTGTCAGTCCGGGTTTTGCTAGTTTTGTCACTGCCACTTAAGCTAGGTCGATAGAAATTAGCAGACGTATCAGGGGCCTGAAAAGATTATGTTTGAAATGGTCACTTCCCTGATCCGAATATCATGCGGGGAGTGGAGGGATGGTAAATCCGGAATATGGAGGACTCCTTACTGATTTTCACAATTGCCGTGTTTCGCTATTCTCGATGCGTATCATGCTCACGACAAGTGTTTGCGAGAAGCTAGCTTTGTTGGGAGAAAACCGGTTTTTATAGCACTTGTCCTACGGCCATGTGCCGTATAGCGATCGAAATTTCTGTCAGTCCGGGTTTTGCTAGTTTTATCACTTCCACTTAAGCTAGGTCGATAGAAATGAGCAGGCGTATCAGGGACCTGAAAAGATTATGTTGGCACTTCCCTGATCCGAATATCATGCGGGGAGTGGAGGGAGGGGAAATCCGGAATCTGGAGGTATTTATATTTTTTGAACGAGTGATGATCTCAATGAAGCTTGATAGTTGGAAAGATCTAGTGTATCAGACAACCCGATTAAAATCCGAACCGGAACCGGTGACTTTGGGGGAAGTTGGACGGGGGAACCGGAAATTTTAGGAAACACTTGGATTGGAGGGATTCCGATGAAACTTGGTGGGAAGAACAATGCAGCCCCCCCCCCCCACCTTTTCAAGATTCGTTCGTGAATATTGTTCGGTATTTTTTCGATAACAGAACTATTAGGTATAGTTACGGGGATTCGGTAGAATCCCAAACCTGGCAGGAAAAGTAAAAAAAAAAATCTCGCATGCGGCACTCAATGGGTAATATAGACTAGACTACAGTTGCTGCTGCCGGAACGTCGCTCCATCCGGTCCAGTCTCGGTATTTAATCTACGATAAATGATAGAATTTGTAAGAGAAGCAGTTAGATTTTAGCCTACAAGAAAAAAGAAAATTGGATTTCGAAAATGTTTGCCTGCAGCGCTCGATTTAATTTTCTATTGACTACAATAGATAGAAGCTGTTACTGCAATCATGCCCGGTCATATATTCTTCAAGTGGGCTTCGCCAAAACGCCGCATAATAGTTGGCTTTATCGTCTTTCATGCGTACGTAATCCTTTCTGTTCCATAATTTCAAGCTCAAATTCTCAGTTTCTAGGATTTAGTAAAAATTTTGAGAGATTCTGAAAAATTTTGGCTCTGCCCCCCCCCCCCCAAACGAAAATACACTTGCGAAACCCCTGATATTGTCCCTTGTCTAACTCGTTTGATGACCTTTTCTCCCACAGACCCAGCCTGCTCCTTTGGCCCTAGCAAAATAAACTGCAGTAGAGCTTTCTACTCATTCAACAGCACGCAGTTCCTCCTCGAGTCAGCCGAGGATGAGGGGTCAGCGTTCGTGACAAAGCTCAACCTGTCCAACCTATCTCCTAGCCTCACTGGCGGGTTGACCTGCCTCTTCAAAGCTCCTTGCTGCCTTACTGATGACATCGTTACCACAGATACTGAGAGCAAAGAACTGACACGATCTTCGATCGTTACAATCAACGCCACCTCGAGTCTGACCGTTTACACGCAACCTGACTATAGCAGCCACCTCATACTTGCCTTTGCGACTGTCCTCTCTCTCTGCATAGCTCTTTGCCTTTCGCTGTATGTGTACTTCCGTATGGCTCGAAAGGTTATATCCAATATGCCCGATTTGGACAAAAGCGGAGTTAAATACAAACCAATAAAAGTGTTGACTCCACCTGTGATAACAATGGACGAAAGTATGTCTTACAGAACTGAACACGAAGAAAACCGTTATTCCTATTCCAGTTTTGATTCTACAAATGTGAAGAACGAAGTGGATGCCTGACATTGAAAGCATATTTACATTACTATTTTCTTTAAGAATACACGCGTAGTAATTTATACGCTAAAAGACCAGGATATTCGATTGTGGAGCTGTGGAGTACGGAATTCTTCTTCTCTGAAGTGCTACCTCTTGGCTAAAGAGGTATAGGGGGAGCAAGCGTTTTTGGGATCCCAAAACGTAAGTGGAGGGATACCTATGACATCGCAAAAGTTGTCCGTCTGTCCGTCCGTCCGTCCGTCCGTCTGTCCGTCCGTCTGTAAGCACGATAACTCTCGAAGGGAATGAGATATTTTGATGAAACTTGGTGTGAGGGTTCGTTGGGTCGTCGGACCAGTCAAGTTCGTAGATGGGCTTTGTAGCTCTACATTTAGGGGTGGGGGAGGGGATTCAAATTAAGGGACGAACAAAATGTTTTGAAACAGCTAATGTGATAGTCGATTATGGGGTAAGAAGACATGCTGAACAAGATGGTGAAAACCATTTTGTCATCGGACCAGTGGTTCGCCCGGAATCCGGCCAAAACCGGGAAGCTTGTTGAAAGTAAAAGTTTTATTTGAAGTTGATTAGATATTCGATTTAGGGGTAGGAAGACATGCTGAAGACGATGGTGAAAATTATTTTCTCGACGGACAAGTATTTCGCCCGGAATCCGGCCCAAACCGGAAAGTTTGTTGAAAGTAAAAGTTTTATTTGAAATTGATTAGATGTTCGATTTAGGGGTAGGAAGACATGCTGAAGACGATGGTGAAAACTATTTTCTCGACGGACAAGTATTTCGCCCGGAATCCGGCCCAAACCGGAAAGTTTGTTGAAAGTAAAAGTTTTATTTGAAGTTGATTAAATGTTCGATTTAGAGGTAAGAAGACATGCTGAAGACGATGGTGAAAACTACTTTCTCGACGGACAAGTATTTCGACCGGAATCCGGCCCAAGCCGGAAAGCTTGTCAAAATTAAAAGTTTTATTTGGAGTTGATTAGATGTTCGATTTAGGGCAAGAAGACATGCTGAACACTTATGTGAAAACAAGTTTCTACCCGGACATGTAGTTCGTCCGGAATCCGGCCAAAACCGGAAAACTGTTGGAAGTCAAAGTTTTATTTCTAGTTAGATAAGCGATTTAGGGGTAAGAAGAGATGCTGAGTTCCTGTATGACAATCATATTTTACCCGGACATATAGTTCGACCGGAATCCGGCTGGAATCGGAAAATTTGTTATAAGCTAAATTTCTATTTGAAGTTGATTAGATGTTCATTACTGGGGAAAGAAGATACCCTGATTTCGTGTTTGAGCTTTCTTTTTTCGCCGGACAAGTAGTTCTGGAGTTCGGCCGGTACCGGGAAATTAGCAGAAGTGGCAGGAAGTTTTCGTCAAAACAGATATGATAGAGGTAAACACACATGCTGAATCCAAATCTGGACTTGGTTTTCTCAGGTGATTAGCTATTTGGCCTTAATCTGTTTCTGAATTTTAATTTTAAAATGTTCAAGGAGTCTGGCGAAGACTGGATCTGGCTAAGACAAGACCCTGTTGTCTGGATCAGATATTGAATTTTGGGATCCCATCGAAACCTTTGGTCTTGTTTAAAGCGGGGCTCATACGAGAGAAACTAAAATGGATGATAAGTCTGCGGGTGGATTCTCTTCCATTTGCGGAAAGAAGAAAGTTTATAGGGAAAGTTAGGGTATGTTCTGGTCCTTACTTTTGCCCAGTATGTGACTCAGTCGGGGAGGATATTTTGCATTTGGTGGGTAGACGCGTTGAGCTAAATAATTTGCGTAAAGAGATTCTGGGCATGATAGGATGGAGGAAGAGGATTTGGTTAAAGTTATGGAGAAGACAAAATTTGGTGACCATCGTCTGCTTGGGAGGTTCCTCATGCAGGCTATGGACTATCAGGAGCGTTTTTTGGAGTAAGCCTTCCCTCCTTTTGGTGTAAATATTGTGTTTTGAAGTGTTATTTTGTGTTCATTTTGTTTTCCTGCCAAGCCCCACGTTTTTTTTGGAAATAAATTCATTCATTCATAAAGGTTTCATAACAACCAATCTCGGCAACAGAAAACTTCGCGAAGGTCTTACCTTACCTTAATACCTTCTCACCCTGACAGACACTGAGTTGTCTCTCCGGCGCCGGGGAGAAACTACACTGTAAAAGGTTCCGTTTAAAGATTAAAGTTAACTGCAGTATTTGCTACTCGGATTATCCTTATCTCTACGCAGATAAGATTAATACCAAATAGAGATAAGATGAATCCGAGTAGCAAATACTGCAGTTAACTTTAATCTTTATACGGAGAGACTTTTTACAGTGTACTACACCTGGTTACCGTTGGGGGTGGGGGTACAAAATGTGCCAAAAAATATCCGTTTGTGCCGACCGAAACGATGCGTAAGCGACAAAAAAGCATCTGCTGAATTCTCCGGCAAGGGGCAAGGTCATGGGGATGTGAACTGATTAGATGAACTTGCCTTCGGGCTGGGGGGGGGGGGTCACTGTTCCTATGGCCGGCTTCTACTAGACTACTGTAGTGGCTTCCGACCTCTGTTCACAAGCCCCTCGGTAGCTCAAATGGTAAGAGCGCCTGCCTTGTAAGCAGAGGGTCCTGGGTTCAAATCCTGGCTGAGGAGCATTTTTGTCTTTCAGTTCACTACTTATAAAATGTTTCCATTTCCATTTTAATCTCCAATTTAATGGGGTCGTCTTCCCCATTAAAATTATATATTTGGTTTCATTTGGTTTTCACCATGAGACCCCGCCTTGTGGGTCCTATCTTCTCGAAAGTTTTAGTAACTCTTTTGACCACCAATATTTGTAATGTCTTCTTTCATATTTATTTATGTTCTTGCTCGAAACGTGTTATGTAGGAGAAGAACGTTTCGAGCCCGAAACCTTGAATGTTGTTGATGGTGACAGACAAGAGAGGGTACGTTTGTATCAATCACAGGCGAAAAATTCGAGTAGGATTAATAAGTCTAGGCTCTGATACGGACTTTAACAAAACTGAGGATTGTGGATAACGTTGGCTACCGTGAGGATTTTGAGGAAAACAAAGGCAATAGTGTGTTCGTAAAAATACGACCCATCGAAAAATGATGGTGTCTCCCACCCAGGGGTGTCCCGAGGGGGGGTGGGGTTGGGCGCAGCGCCCCCTACGTTTTTGGTATTTGTTCAAATTTTCGCCGAAGGCGAAAATTTGGTCAAAACGGGCATCGCGGCGAAGCCGTGATCCCTGTTTTACAAAATCTTTTGTACCCACATTTCCAAACTAGTCGATTTAACGTGTTTATTGGTTCCCATTCTTTATCGAATTTGGTAATTATTCCAACTTTTGTTCAGTCCGAGTCGATTTCACCGCATTCGGTACGTCCCTACGTAAATTCGGTGACTTAACGTATTTATTTGGTCATATTGACTTTTCTCAAGTCCTTATCTGTTCTACCGCATTCGGTCAGTCAATTTCGTAATTCGGTCATTTATCAGATTAATTTGGTTCTGATTCATGACCGGATTCGATAATTCTTCCAACTTTTGTTCAGCCCGGATCGATTTCACCACATTCGGTACGTCCCTACGTAAATTCGGTGATTTAACGTATTATTTGGTCACACTGACTTTTCTTAAGTCCGCATCTGTTCTACCGTATTCGGTCAGTCAATTTCATAATTCGGTCATTTATATCAAATTTATTTTTGTTTCTGATTCGTGACCGAATTCGACAATTCATCGAACTTTTGTTCAGTCCGAGTCGATTTCACCGCATTCAGTACGTCCTTACTTAAATTCGGTGATTTAACATATTTATTTGGTCTCATTGTCGTTAACGAATTCGATTGTTGAACGGACTTTCCTCAAGTTCGTATCATTTCTATCGTATTCGGTCAATCCATTTCATAATTCGGTGATTGATCAGAATCATTAGGTTCCAATTCGTTACCGAGTTCGGTAATTCACCTGATTTTTTTTGGGATCGACTAAAAAGAGGCACGGCACGGCACGGCATGGTGCAGGAGGCACGCCTACTAAAAAGAGGCACACGTACTAAAAAGAGGCACGGCATACTAAAAGAAGGCACGCTTGCACCAGGAGGCATGCACAGTCTGTGCCTTTTTTTGGGATCGTTTTCTTGCGTGCCTTTTTCTGGCGTGCCTTTTTTGGGCCCCTGTTCTGGCGTGCCTTTTTTTGGTACTCGACTTCTATGGGCTATAAATGGTGATTCTATGACGTGCCTTTTACGACACTTTTTTGGCGTGCCTTTTTAGGACCATTTTCTGGCGTGCCTTTTTTGGGACCCTTTTCTGGCGTGCCTTTTTTTGATACTCGACTTCTATGGGCTATAAAAGGATTCTATAACGTGCCTTTTTACGACACTTTTTTGGCGTGCCTTTTTGTCGAGTACCAAAAAAAGGCACGCCAGAAAAGGGTCCCAAAAAAGGCACGCCAGAAAATGGTCCTAAAACGGCACGCCAAAAAAGTGTCGTAAAAAGGCACGTTATAGAATCCTTTTATAGCCCATAGAAGTTGAGTATCAAAAAAAGGCACGCCAGAAAAGGGTCCCAAAAAAGGCACGCCAGAAAATGGTCCTAAAAAGGCACGCCATAAAAGGGGATTCTATAACGTGCCTTTTACGACACTTTTTTGGCGTGCCTTTTTAGGACCATTTTCTGGCGTGCCTTTTTTGGGACCCTTTTCTGGAGTGCCTTTTTTGGTACTCGACAAAAAGGCACGCCAAAAAAGTGTCGTAAAAGGCACGTTATAGAATCACCTTTTATAGCCCATAGAAGTCGAGTACCAAAAAAAGGCGCGCCAGAAAAGGGTCCCAAAAAGGCACGCCAGAAAATGGTCCTAAAAAGGCACGCCAAAAAAGTGTCGTAAAAAGGCACGTTATAGAATCACCTTTTATAGCCCATAGAAGTCGAGTACCAAAAAAAGGCACGACAGAAAAGGGTCCCAAAAAAGGCACGCCAGAAAATGGTCCTAAAAAGGCACGCCATAAGAGGTGATTCTATAACGTGCCTTTTACGACACTTTTTTGGCGTGCCTTTTTGTCGAGTACCAAAAAAAGGCACGCCAGAAAAGGGTCCCAAAAAAGGCACGCCAGAAAATGGTCCTAAAAAGTCACGCCAAAAAAGTGTCGTAAAAGGCACGTCATAGAATCACCATTTATAGCCCATAGAAGTCGAGTACCAAAAAAAGGCACGCCAAAAAAGTGTCGTAAAAAGGCACGTTATAGAATCCTTTTATAGCCCATAGAAGTCGAGTATCAAAAAAAGGCACGCCAGAAAAGGGTCCCAAAAAAGGCACGCCAGAAAATGGTCCTAAAAAGGCACGCCATAAAAGGTGATTCTATAACGTGCCTTTTACGACACTTTTTTGGCGTGCCTTTTTGTCGAGTACCAAAAAAAGGCACGCCAGAAAAGGGTCCCAAAAAGGCACGCCAGAAAATGGTCCTAAAAAGCCACGCCAAAAAAGTGTCGTAAAAAGGCACGTTATAGAATCACGTTTTATAGCCCATAGAAGTCGAGTACCAAAAAAAGGCACGCCAGAAAAGGGTCCCAGAAAAGGCACGCCAGAAAATGGTCCTAAAAAGGCACGCCAAAAAAGTGTCGTAAAAAGGCACGTTATAGAATCCTTTTATAGCCCATAGAAGTCGAGTATCAAAAAAAGGCACGCCAGAAAAGGGTCCCAAAAAAGGCAGGCACGCCAGAAAATGGTCCTAAAAAGGCACGCCAAAAAAGTGTCGTAAAAGGCACGTCATAGAATCACCATTTATAGCCCATAGAAGTCGAGTACCAAAAAAAGGCACGCCAGAACAGGGGCCCAAAAAAGGCACGCCAGGAAAAGGCACGCAAGAAAACGATCCCAAAAAAAGGCACAGATGGTGCATGCCTCCTGGTGCAAGCGTGCCTTCTTTTAGTATGCCGTGCCTCTTTTTAGTAGGCGTGCCTCCTGCACCATGCCGTGCCGTGCCGTGCCTCTTTTTAGTCGATCCCATTTTTTTTTGGTCCGCATCTGTTACCAGATTTACCACATTCGGTTGTTTTAAGTGGTTTTACCAAGAGTTTTATTCCATTCCTGAATTCGGTCGTTATACCGCTCCCGATCTGATCCTTATTTTTTTATTTAATTTTTCGGTAGTGCGAATTCATTATTTGGTTCACCCCAGTTACTGTGCTTGGTAATTTAAGTGGCACCATTTAACGATAGCTTCAACTGGTTTCCATTCCTTACTTAACTTATACTTCTCATGATTGCAGAACTTCAGGAATAAGCACGTCTCCCGACGTGAAAACTAGCCTATCTTTGTTTGCTGTAAATTCAGAATAAATGAACTTTACATTTACTTCACTCTGGATGGACCCTTTTTTTGCCAGGCAGCACTGTGGTTTAATAGGTAGCCTTGGGATCGCAAAAAGGCACTTTGATCATGAGTGTTTCAAAAAAAATTTGCCTGCGGCACATTTAGCCACTATTTAGAAGAAGGTACGTCATTTAGTTGGCGTTTGAGGCTTGGAATTTTGGGGTGCTTGAACCACGTTAAAAACTAGGATTTGACAGTAAATAGGCGGATTACAAATTTTTTGCCTGCGGCGCTTTCATGTTCCTGGGTACAGCCGTTCCGACGTTGTCGCTTGGGAGCAACTGCATTTATTTTTTTTTCGGCACATTTCAAGTCCTGTTTACAAAACTGGACTTCCCCCAAAGGTAAAAGGCTAATGACTGCGTATCCTTGAACAAAAAAAGAAGTGGAAGAGAGTGAAAACACACCAACTTTTCTCTTTAGACTTACGTACTATGCAACTTTTTACATTATCATTATTTATATTATCTGGCCTTGTTTTTCGCCTTAATCTAAATTCGGTCAATATCAGGTACCGATTCGGTCAATTTTTACCAGGTTCGCCCCCCCCCCCCCCCCAATGAAGAAAGGCTCGGGACGCCCCTGCTCCCACCTTCTCGGCCCACTAATCAAAGACTTTAAATAAGGTCATAAACACCAAATAATACACGAAAAACCTTCCCGTATATTCGACAGAAGCTTCAGTTATTTATTGCAGGTTTGTTTCCTCCCCCGAAGTTGACAGCCTGACGAGGACCCTTGCCAAGAAGGGCCGAAATATCGCTGCTAAAGCATCGTAGTTGACACATCCGCTTTATATATTATTTGAATATACTTTTCAAAGTCAGTTTGGATTCAAGGACTATAAACCTGAAGATAATTTATAATGCCATGCAAGGTTTTCCCTTGCGTGGCTGATTTAAAAAAGACGAAAGACTCCTTAGACTCCTTAAAACTTTGAATCTTATATCTTGAAACAGATTAAGACCAAAATCATAAACAGATTCAGCATGCCTCCTTACTAGTACATCGAATCCCTAATCAACTTAAGATAAAACTATCACTTATAACACATTTTCCCGTTTCGGCCAGATTCTGGGCGAACCATATGCCCGAGTAGAAAGTAATCGTCATATATGGATTCGGCATGTCTTCATATCCCTAAACTGAACATATAATCAGCTTCAAAGAAGACGTTTATTTTTTTTCCTAAAATCCGGTTTTGGCCGGATTCCGGGCGAATTATTTGTCCGGTGAGAAAATGAAGTGGATTCAGCAGGTTTCCTTACCTGTAAATCGACTCTCTCATAAACTTGAAAAAATTATTTTCTTCATCCCTTAATTTAAAATCCCCTCCCCCGCCCCTAAATACTGGGCTATAGAGCCTATCTACAAACTTGGCCTGTACCTGGGTTGCACACATCAAATCTGAACAAAATATATCAACCCCTCCAGAGCTATCGTGCTCTTAGTTCTGTTGTAATCCGAATTTATACTTATCCCTCGTACATCATCTTAGAGGGATAATTAGCTGATCAAGAAAAAAAAAACGAAAATCACGGTTTTCTATTTTCTTCGTAATGAATGGTCAGCTTGGCTCAAACCTTACAATCGTGCTGACAGACGGACGGACAGGCGAACAACTCTTGCGAAGTCATAGGTATCCCTCCACTTAAGTTTTGGGATCCCAAAAACTCGCAGACGCTTCCGCTGAGAATTCCGGAGCACTTCGCAAAAAGATAGCTGGCCGTTCTCTCAAGCTTGCTTATCAGCACCAGATAAGAAAGCTGAAAGGTGCTTCCAGTCGTTTCATTATCAGTGCTTTTAGTTCTGTTGTAATTCGTATGTCATCATGAGGTTCGCCCCAATAACGATACTAATTTTCGCACTACTTTGTGCTTCGAGTGTAGGTGCCGACGGTATTCTTGAAACGCTGGCTGATGCGGCAGCCTCTGTAGTCAACAAGATGACTCGATCCAGTGACCAGGAAAGTGACACTGCAGGTATTGATGACGACATTTCCATAGAAGCTGTGAATGACACTGACGTTCGTCCAGTTGTACTACCGGCTAACTTAACAGACGATAAAGTCTTCTTGCCTGTGAACCTGGCCGATACTGTAGAACAGACACTCGTCACTGAGCAGACGACTGATAGTCAAGTGAAGGGTGACGACGACGAGCCTCCTAGTGACGATACTGCTACGTCCGATAGCAAAGCTGAAGAAGCAGTCGAGGTTTCGGATCGAACCAGTGACATGAACACCGACGTTGTAACTGGGCAGGCCGAAAATGAAGCGGATACTTCTGAGGCTACGGCAGAATCAGACAAATCGCTCGTAGAAAAGGGGAAGTCAATCATCTCAGGAATTCTCGACACAGTCTTCGGGGGTGATGATGATGAAGAAACAGTAGCATCAACTGAAGAACCAGAAGGCAACCGGGCTATCTCATTTGGAATTTGTGAACTGCTACTTTGCACTGATGACGTGTTTCAGGTGTCGGCGAGCCCGAAAAAGGCGGTTCTGGAGGAAAACGAAGGAGGAACGACAGTACTAACCTGTCAGGCAAGCTTTAGTGAGGAGTCACTAAAGGCGGTTTCTGCTGAGATGGAATGGGTGTTTGCACCAGCGGAGGGTGAGTAACACTCATGGAACTGTAGTCTGCTTCCAGCAGAGCAAAATAACTCTAGAGAGTAATGCGAAGACCTATCCTTCCCATGCATCAAAAATGGGCCTCCATCCCCGTCGCAGTGCCGCCCAGCTCGCTTTGTTCGCTGCGTGCAGTGGCGGACGTAGAAATTCTAGCCAGCGCTCGTTAACGCTTGGTCAGAGCAAAATAATTTTTCTCTGTGATTGGTTGAGTTTCGGTAGGGATGTTCGTATCCACTAGTGGAGCTAGTGGCGCTGCGATTTGAATGTGTGTCACTTTTTCAAAGTACGAGCATTACTTGCTAGAGTCATTTTGCTCCTTCTTCCAGCCAACTAATGGCTCAGTCCAGAGCCGTCTTTCGCTAAAACCTAGGGATGGGCACCAGCTTTGTTCCGGTCACCATTGCAAATCCCATAGCGGTAAGACAAGAAATACAGAAGTGACTAAAAACATGTAAAACAAGCTCAAGCTCGAGAATTCTGTCAATAAAGTGACCTCTTTAAAGAATACGTAAAGAATATAGCGCGCTACTATTTCGGATTCGCTTCTGATTAAACCAGTGCGTCTCTCATGACATGTCCGTCGACTCATGTTGAAGATCCTAACGTCAGAAGGTCCGGTTTTGGAGGTCCCGAATCACCACCGAATAAACATCTGCTTACTTTTACGGGATCCCAAAACGTAAGCAACGGTATACCTGTTACTTCGTAAAGTTGTCCTTCCGTCCGTCTGTATGTTAGTACGATAACTCGCGAAGGGATCCATTGTAAATCGTTCTTGCTTATTTGTTCATGGGTGGCTGTGGGCCAAAGTGGAAATGGCCCATCTCAATAACACTCCTGGCTCTCTCTTCCCCTTGATTCACATAGAATACATTCATTGCGATATGCTGTGCCGAAATTTGTCACCCCAAAACAATACCATCAAAACGTGCCGTATATATATACACAAAACCCCCTGCAGTCACCAGATTCCAAAGAGGTTTGATATGCTGTGGAGAATTCCCTGTAGCGTTATCATTATCGATAACAGCTGCTTCCCACGGACAGTTCTGTCCCAACTTATCGCACTGGTACAGATGAATACTCTTGATTACTATCTCTCCTTGCCGATGCAAAATCTCCGGCTTCTCCGGGTACCTAGCAGAAGAAAGGCAAAAGTTGTGTCACAGCTGCTCCCAAAGATCGCCGTGATTTGGCTGACACAGGATTTGAGTCGTGCGTTTGAGTCGTTACGGAGACGCTTACTCCTTCTTCCTGAGGATCACTGGCGTGTTTTGGACTTAGTGATATAGAGTATTCCCTGTAGTGTTATCTGTATCGATAATAGCTGATTCCACAGAAAATTATGTCCTAACTTATCGCACTGATACAGATGATCAGTAAGTGTGATACACGTTTTTAACGGAAGAAAAACAGTATCGAAGTAACTTTACCCAAGTGGCTTGCCCGAAGTATGTTTTTGGGATAGGTACCGGGTGGAGACGATTGTCACCGATACTGATCATATTTCCCCTACAGGTCCAACTTGCTCCTTTGGCCCAAAAAAAAACCGGGAGTACTGCGATAGCACTTCCTACTCATTCAACAGCGAGCAGTTCCTTCTCGATTCAGCATTTGTGGCAGAGCTCCACCTATTCAACCTGTCTCCTAGCCTTGCGGGCGTATTCACCTGCTTCTTCAACGCTCTTTGCTGCCTCGCCAACAGTACCACTGCAGACACCATGACAATCGAAGCCACTTCGAGCCTGAACGTTTACACGCGACCCGACTACGGGAGCCACCTCATGGTTGCCTTTGCGATTACCCTCTCACTCTGCCTAGCTATTTGCCTTTCGCTGTATGTGTACTTCCGTCTGGCTCGAAAGGTGCGTTCGAATCTGCTCGACTTGGACAAAAGTGGAGTTAAATACAAGCAGATGAAAGTGATGACTCCACCTGTAATAACCGTGGAAGAAAACATGTTTTACAGAATTGAAGACGAAGAAAATCATGATTCCTATTCCAGTTCTGTCCAGAACGAAGCGCATGCGTCATAATAAAAAAACATATTAATATTTTTTTTTTTTAAGAATACACGTAAATAGCGATTTCATACCAACCAGTACCACAAAGTAGAATCCTTGCCCACTTCGCGAACGCCAAGACCCTATTTCGTTCTCACCTGCAGAGACACTTAGGGTATCCAAGAAGAGTCAACAGTCGTCTGTCAGCAGTACTGCTGCCCAAACATCTTTTGTGAGAGTGAAGAATGTTCTTCGGGCACTCTATCTGCTAGGTTGTCACTCGAGGGCAGCGATCGGGAGTCTTGTCTGTTCGTGATGGCATCCCATGTATCTCCAGTGGATTGATGATCTGTGGGATAAGGAGTTGCCACATCACCTGGCGAATAACCGGATTAGCAACCTCTTCTATCTGTCCTGTACATACTCAAGGTTCGGGTTAAGAAGGGCTGTTCGAAGGCTAGCAGACGTTTTCTTACTGTTGTAAGAAAGATTCAGTGGCCTTTAAATGGTTTTCAATACTCTTTATGACTAATTCTTCGTGAGGATGAAGAATCGCCTTGAGCCCAGCGAACAGCCACGTCACATCAACAAACGTGGTTGATTGGTTTACACATGATTTGAATCTATTTTGATTGTTCATGCGGTTGGGATTCACTGGCATGTTTCAGACTTGTTCGTATAGAGCGTGTTCCACCCTTCTAACAATAGTAACTATTAGTTACTGTTTTCGTTCCAACCCCGCGAAAAGTTACTATATTTGACGATGCAAAGCGGAGTAAGTCAGCTATATTTTATTGGAGCGATATTTCGGACTTTCTCGGCAAGGGCAAACTTGTCAAGTTTATCTTCCAGCTTGATAGCTTGTTCACACGGGACTGAAATAAGCGCGTAAACAGCGGCTGATATGTTCAGACGACAGATTGCGGTTTGGGGTTGACGGGAGAATTAAAAAGAAAAACCTAATTCCGAATATTCTTTTTGTTTGTAACAAAATATGTAAAATTAACACAAACATCTTGTGAGTTTGTCAAAGTCAAATGTAGTTGATTTGTGGTCTTTAGAGTAGATAAAAGCCACAAATCGAATATTGACAGATTTCAGGAGAATCAGTAAATTTCAAGTTAAAAAGCAAATAAAATTAATTTAAATATTTTTGTTTTTAAAACTGAACAAAATATAGCTCTAATAAAATGTAGCTGACTTATCCGTTTTGTGTCGTCAAACATGATTCACAGTCAGCTTGGGCTGAAGGATATCTTATAGTAACTATTTGCTTCCCATGCTCGGGAGCATAGTAAACGAGGTAGCTACGCATCTCTGTAACGTGATTGGTCGGATTCGCACGTGCATGGTATTCTGCTGGGAAATAGAAAAATCGTTCCAGCCTTGACAGCAAAAAGCCAGACTTCATGACGTCATGCGAGGTAACTATGGTAAGTAGGGTGGAACACACTCACAGAGTATTATACAGATATCCATCGAGACTGGTGCCATTGGCCATCTTTTTATATTGACAGCTGTAAGTACATATATAAACAAAGCAGTGTATTGTTCCGCCTGCCTTCCCTAATCTGTACTCTCTGATTTCCGGACAAAGTCTAGGAAGAGTCGACGAATAGTCGAACAGCAAATCGCAAGCTTGGAACGAAAGTCCTGCTCCTGAAAGTCATGCTAAAAGATATGTTCCTTTACGACCGTCGGTTCAGTTTGATATGCAAATTTGGTCAATTCCTTCTACGAAGTGAAAAACATAGGGCCATACTACCACCGGTCATGCCGAATCGAGTTGACACTAGGTCCAAAAACAAAGAAAAACTGGTACCGCCTACCACACGAACAAATAGGTTTTCAAACACGTTCGTTCCGTATTACACGTCAGTGTTTAATAAGTGCTGAAGTTTCTGTTCTTATCTGTGTCCTCTTCTAATTTGTAAGTCCAAGCGCCATTTAGTTGAGTCTCTTCTTGACTACGATAGCTTGTGTAAAATAAATGATTCTGATTCTGATTACGACTACTGAGTTGCGTTTTCACAACGAGGAGATTAACACCAATGTGCAAATACCCTTACATTTAAATACATTTTTCTGGTTACCCGAAGGCACCCGCCGCAGAGGAAGACCCAAAAATACACTCCGTCGTAGCTACAACAACGACCTGCGGCAATTTCATGCCTCATTACAGCCGGAGTGGGAAGTCATCGTCGCAGCCGCAAGCTTCAGAGACGACTGGGACGCCTTGGGCGCCTCTGGAGGCACAGGAGATTCTAAGGATTAAGGTAAGGGCAAATACCTTGAGTCTAATGCAGCGTTTACAAGTACAGGAAAACTTGAACAGAATCCGATCTTGGTGACAGGATTATGTTCACACGCAGAGGGAAAAAATAAATTCTTCAAACCAGAAAATCTGACAAAAACAAATTCACTTGTCAACAAAAGAATGTTTTGATATCGTTATTAGTCCTGATAATTGCTGCTCTTAAAAGCTAGCTAGACTTTTTTAGTACTTTTTCCAGCGCCGCCGACAAGATTCCTTTCAAATAGACCGGAATTCCTTTCATCATGAAAGGATTCCCGTCCCGCTAGACTTTTTTTCTACTCGTCTTCACGAACGGAATCCTTTCGAGTCGACCGGAATTCCTTTCTACTCGACGGGATTTCTTGTCCGTGTAAACGCTACATAAAGTGAAAACACGCAACGGAACTTGCTATTCGGGAGAGTTGCGTGTTCTGGATAATCGGTGTTAAACCCGCACATAACACGGAGGCTTAAAACGCTTTTAAACATAAACACAGAGCATGTTCCATCCTACTTACCGTAGTTACTATGCATGAACGATTTTTCTATTTTCCAGCAGACCAATCACGTTACAGGGATCCGTAGTTACTATGCTTACCACGCTCCCGAGCGTGGTAAGCAAATAGTTACTATTCGAGAGGGTTGGAACGGTCAGCGTAGTAACTTTTGGTGAGGTTGGAACGGAAATAGTAACTAATAGTTACTATTTGTAGAAGGGTCGAACACGCTCACAGTAACACAGTGTTTGACTCTGGCAATTGAACACGCTTTTTGCAAAAACTCTGGGAAAACACAAGTGTCTGAAAACGCAACTCTGAAACGAAGAGCAAATGAAGCTTCTACTAGAAAGCCAGGCGTTCCAGATTTGTCTTCCCAACTCCAGATGTCCGTGACCGTAGACACCGATCCGGAAGACGAATCTAGGATAAAGCAGATCCGAAATCCGTGGAGTTGGACGGTATGTCCGCGGATACTCCGGAATCTGGAAGTAGTGTAATAGAGGCAACACGTTTAGGAGACAAAAAATGTTCAAATGGATAGAGTAGGGGATAAGGGTGGGTGACTGATAGTTATCGTTGGGGGGCAAGAGATGAGAGAAAAAAATCTATGAATTTTGTATCAGCTAGGTCAGGGGGTCTAGGTCATAACCCTCCCCCCTGAGACCCCCCCCCCCCCCGCCAAATGCGAATATACAAGAAACTAGAAAATCTTATTAAAACTGCAGTTTGAACCACGAGCAGTTAAGGCGTATTCTAGCCGCTCCCCGAGGACTCCACTTGAGGAGTTCCCGTTTGTATGTCCGGGGGACTCACTCCCCCGTATTCTCGCGAGTCCCCACGGACGGGGAATGCTTCGATTATCATCACCATCATCAAAAAGGACTCCCTCTCAGATTCGGAGAGGAATCGATTTTTGCTGGTGTTGTTGCAATATAAAGTTTATTAAAGCAATCAAAAAACCAAAAATAAGGTGGATCCAGACTAATTTCGTATAACTACATATTTTTGTTTTCGAACAAAATCCATTTTGGAAGCATTCCCCGTATTCTCGCTGTTTCTGTACGCGGAGTCGAGGCGGAGTCTTCGCATTTAAGGATTTTCCCCAGACAGGCGAGTTAAATGTACAAGCGTGACGGCGGTTCGCTGGCCGCTCGCCTCTATACACTTTTCATAAAAATATATTGCATTTTATAAACACTGTATGTGTGTGTGTAGGGGGGGCAGGTATTTTGCCGGAACCCGGCTCTGGGAACTCTCTTCACGTCCAATAGAGCCCAAGAAAGCCCACATCGCTAGTTCAAAGGTTATCGCTAGTTCCCAAGCTCGATGTTTTTTTCTAACGCCATCTATCATCATAAGCTCACACTAAGCAGTGATTGGCTCTTTCGAAATGAATTGTGGATGTCATTAGACTGTTTGGTAGGATAGTTGCGTCTCTATAGTATTGGACGATACGCGGAATTTTCGATAAAATTTCTGGAACATTTTTGGCAGTCGTATATGTCCAGTTTTACTAAATTTTGAGAATGAATATTGTAGTCAAATAGCACTTTGCATCATATTGTGTTCAAACTTCAAACACTATAAAAATAGAATTATGAAAAACATATTGCTTCTACTTCGGATGATGCAATCAGTCAATCAGTAATCAAGTTGCGACAGGTTATTCACGGTATTCAAAAATATAGGAATATCCAAATATGTCCTTTTCGATATCGATATTTGTATCGTTGTATGAATATCGATGTTGAATATCGCCCAACACTATCCTCCAGTACTATCACATCCATGTAAGTATACCAATAGAAATTGCTAAATTCATCGTTCTAAATATTCTTTATTCCTCGATTCTTCAATACTATTCGCACTACTTGAAAATAATGATTTTAAAGTTTAACCGAAAAGGGCTAAGACCCGACAGTCTAGTTACACATCACGGATTCACTGAAACAAGCTTGAAAACCTGATAAATAATGTGCTGTTTCACAGATAATAGATTTCATCGAATGACTTAATCTTTTGAATGTGTGGTGCCTCTATGCGCCTAGTCCCTCTATGCTTGAAACATTTACCAACTACAAAGTAAGTAAGTAAGAAAGTAATTTATTTTTAACCCGCCATTTCGAAAAAGCGGAGCAAATGAAAGGAAATAAATAAAACACATAAAGACACAGTCAAAGGTAAGCCATAAAACTCAAAACCCCCGTGTCTTGATGGATTTTGGGTTGTGGTGCAAGCGGCACACATTCTGAACATCATTACTAGAGCCTTGGATGAAAAATGCAAAATCCCGTAGATGGGTAAAAAAAAATGTTTAGAGTATTAGAATATCAGACGTAGAACTAGGCTGTCTTTTCAGTTAAAGTTTAAACGATATCATTAGAGACGTCATTAACACCATTTATTATTCGATGAACTCCTCAATACTACTCGTACTACTTGAAAAGAAAGACTTTAAAGGGGACGACGGTTCGGACGTATGTGGTGACGAAAACGGTGACAGCCTCATCGTCTGGACGCCATATTGGGAGGCGAGGGTATAGATTCGTCGCTCGATCCCGATGACGAGGAGACGTAGCTGAAACGGAGGAATCCCCTGGCAGGTGATGATAGTGTTGTTCTGGCTACGATGGACGCTGAAGACTACGGACGAAACCCCTGAAAGGAGGTTAGGTTTTCTCTTATTCGTGTCATAACTTTTATGGTAATACCCTGCTTCATTTTGAGCGTGTTCCATCCTACTTACCGTAGTTACTACACATGACTTCGCAAAGAGCGTGTTCCATCCTACTTACCGTAGTTACTACGCATGACGTGGCCAATTCTGGCTTTTTGCCGTCAGGGCTGGAACGATTTTTCTATTTTCCAGCAGGATATCATGCCACGGGCAAATCCGACCAATCACGTTACAGAGATTCGTAGTTACTACGCTTACTACGCTCCCGAGCATGGTAGGCAAATAGTAACTATTAGTTACTATTTCCAGAATGTTGGAACGGTCAGCGTAGTAACTTTTCGTGAGGATGGAACGGAAATAGTAACTAACAGTAACTATTGTTAGAAGGGTGGAATACGCTCGAATTCTGGCTTTTTGCCGTTAAGGCTGGAACAATTTTTCTATTTTTTAGCAGCCACGAGCGAATCTGACCAATCACGTTTCAGAGATCCGTATAGTTAATATTTCGAGAAGGTTGGAACGGTCAGCGTAGTAACTTTTGGTGACGTTGCAACGGAAATAGTAACTAATAGTTACTACTGGTACGAGGGTGGAACACGCTCTTTAAGTCACGCTAAATGTGGCGAACGGATCAAAGTCTATATAAAGTTTGCACCATAACCGACGAAAACGGATACTTCTACACCACCCTCATACACGACCGACCCTACATAACAAAACAGGTCAAGGAACCAGTTTGCGAAAAAAGAAGGCTTTTCAAAGAAGGCAAACGGGAGCAGGCTAACATTTTGAAAAACAAAATAAGGAAAATGACTCGTCAAGCAGCCGAAAATTTTTATGAAAAGGACGTCAATCACCTGTTCAACTCTAAGCCTCGTCAGTGGTACAGCAAGATAAAACGCATGGTCGGCAAATCACAAGCTGGTCTCGATTTCCATTTGGATGAATAGGAGGCGGAGACAGCTAATAAACTTAATGCCCACCTAGCAAGTATTGTTCAATCACTCCCGCCCCTTCCGAAAGAAGAAATCCCTACTCCTCCCCCACAATTTACCGACTTTCCAGTTATTTTACCGACTGAAGTACGACGAAAATTGCAGAAACTGAGAGGAACCAGCATCACCCCCGTGGACATACCAGTTGATTTGATAAAAGCGTTCCCCGAGAATATTAGTCCACCACAAACAGATATTTTTAATCGGTATGCAAACGTACTTAAGTTACGGGTAACTAGACTTTAGTATTCAGCCCTAATTGATTAAGCTTTAAGAAACCTTGCCTTAAGGTTGATTCGACAACGGTAATTGCAACGGCAAAACTGTGGCTACAGTGAAACAGACTTAAGGCGCATTCTTGCCGTTCCCCGAGGACTTCTCTGGGAACGGCGAGAGTGGAGGGGGTCACTCCACGTGGACTCCGCATACGGAAAACAACGAGAACACGGTGATGCTTCCAAAATGATTTTGTTCGAACAAAATCCATGCAGTCGACGAAATTAATCTGGATCCACCTTATTTTTGGTTTTGTTTATCCTGATTGTTTTTAATTGATTTTACATTGCTACAACACAGGCCCGTATCCAGGAATTTATTTCGGGGGGCGGGCCTTTCGGGGGGGGGGGGGGGGTGCCTGCGGGTCGGACAAAAAAGTACAAAAAAGACATACATCAGAGGGAAAAGCCTATAAAAATGGTTATTTCTGTTTGTTTCGGGGGGGGGGGGGGGGTCAACCCCCTAACTCTCCCCCTGGATACGGCCTTGCTCCAACACCAGCAAAAACTGATTTCCCTCAAAATCTTGAAGAGTCGTGTTTGATGACGTTGATTATAATCGGAGCATTCCCCGTCCTCGCGAGAATACTGGAAGTGAGTCCTGAGACAAACAGAAACACAAGGACTCCTAAAAAGGAGTCCTCGGGGAACGGCGCGAATACGCCTACATTTAAGGCGGGGCTTGTCTGATGATATTTGAAAAAAAAGACGAGTGAATCCCAAGTGTTTTATTTTCTTTTATGTATATATTCAAGTATTTTAACACATTAAATGTAATGGTCGATGTATTTAGTACCGTGTCGGCGCTACGAGTTAGATCAATAAAAATATCTATCGATCTAGAACAATTTACATAAAATCGCAGGTATGCTGGTCAAAAAAGGGGTCCACCTTACCTTCCCTTCTTTCAAGGTGCAGTATGAGCTTTCGTTGAAAGACTTCCACCTTCTCAAAGTTGGAATGAAAGCTTATGGCAGGCGAACATTCGCGCTGTTCTCCTTTAGTAAAGACTCTTGGCAGATTTGCCCGCATCGACTCGAGGATCTTCCCTCGCATTCTCAAGCACTTCTTCCTCAATTGCTGCTTACTGATCTCACTTTCTACAATGCTGGGGTCGGACAAAGACCGAAAATCACTATGTATTTCGAAGTCATCTTTATCATCCCCATTAGCATAGTTTAGCACAACTTTGCGTTGTGCCGGGGCGTAGTCAAACGTAGCACGTCGCAGTTCACTCATACAAACTGCCGTCAAAAGTGCCGTTCTCTTGTGCCCGGAAACTTGACACACGCGCCACAAGACATCTTCAGGAAGTGGCTGGGTCCACATAAACTGAGTGTTTGCATTTGCAGATTCTGTGTGATATCGACGCGAGTCCTCTTGTGTGCAACTAATAGATCTCCGCACGTGGGGGGTTGAGTCAGGCATCGGCTCACGAACGACGGCTGGCTTAACTGGTATGAGATTTGGCAATATCTCAAGCGGTAAGTCAGTGACAATGTCCACAGCAGATGTCACTTCCTCTTTTGCCATAACAAATTCTTTCCAATTATCACAGTTCAGAAAGCTCGGCTTGCTCCCGAGCATCCACTTTACGATTAATGCACATGTACTGCACAGCATGGCACACAATCTTATAACACTTCTACATATATTCACCACCACTAGAAGAACCTGCAACTGCAGCAATAACGCGCACTGCTCCAATGCAAAACTTTTAACACATTCGACAACACTCTTCGCTTCATCTAATAAGGTTTCGGAAAAACATAATGTGTTCCGGAACGGTGAGACTGTGGGCTGAACTGAGTAACGGTCAAATAAGGCCTCACATAGTTCCTGTTTCAGGAATGTATCACATTTGATGGTGATGAGGGTGTAATGACTCGCTTCGTGTAGGTGTTGAAGGGTTATTCGCCACGGTGGTTCGTGGCTGGCAAGTGGTTCCTGGAGAAACGAAGATGCGCACTCCTGCAAGAACAAATAGAGGTCAGCACTGTCGATTGTCATCCATGTTTATTTTATGACAACAAAAACTAATAATCGGCTCTGTCCGTCGCATGTTTCTCGAATTATGTGAACTGAATTGAATTACCGCTGGTCCCCCACCGGACGCCTTCTTTAATAATAATACATAGATGGCACTTTACTCAAGGGACTTGTACCCGACGAAAAGTTGCATGTATTGATAAGCAATAGTAACGAATACTATCGTTTAATGTGCCTCAGACTGGTCGAATCCTAAGCAGTAGTATCCAGTAGCATCCTGTCTTGCAATAGTAGCATCCAGTCTTGCTAATAGAAGCATGCAGTAGAATGCAGTAGCATGGTAGCCTTGAAGTAGAAGCATGTAGTAGCATCAGTTAGTACTGCATGCAACTTTTTCGTACAACTTCATACTACTATTTTGAGACAAAATTTTCATCGGGTGACCAATAAACCAGAAACAGTTTTTTGGAATATAATTTAGAAGTCTAGGACTCCATTTTCGGAGCCACGTAGACATACCAGGGCCACACATGTGGAATCGGAGTCTATTAGTAAGAGGTTGGCTTACATGAGCATTCGCGAGGGAGGCTCTGCGATGCTTCCAAACTGAGGACTTCTGGACGACGAATTCGTCAAAAGACTTGATACTAGGAGAACGGCACCACACTTCTGTAGATCCTCTGGATAACTTCACACAATACAGAAGGGGTGAGGCCTTGAAAAAAGAAACAACTGAGAAGTCCATAGCATCTACATGGCTAAAACATTTAGCCTATTATTTCCAAAACTTATAGCCCACGCCGAAATTCCTGGCACTGCTTACATTGTGCGATAAGTAGCTAACCATTGACCAACATCGTATTCCTGACTGAAATTTTTGTTGAGGAAATGATGGATGAAGCAAAATTTGCAAAGAAATATTTTGTATATTCCAATTGTTCCGCATTCTGTATTTCCTAACGCACATGAAGCTGAAACATTGAAGTGAGTTGTCGGCTTCTATCCGAGGTCACATCGTCGCCAGTTCAAATTATCAAGATTCTTGCTTAGTCGACGGTTCCATTCAGTATAGATCATCTTTCCAAATGAGCTCATATATACCAAGAACAGATAACCAGATAAAACCTCTGTCTTTGGTACCATGCAGCGACTATGAATACCACGGCAAAATTGAGCGGAACTAGAGGTATTTAATGTAGGTTTTTACCCGTCTACACTACTTCCGTCATCGCCGTTGCTCATCGCAGAGAGAGAAAATGAAGGAGGCGTACTCCGCGCGCTGACCTGACCTGCTCTTGAGCGCGTCCAGAGAATCAATCAGCTTGTATAAATATTATATCAGCCCAAGCTGACTGCGAATCATATTTGATAGTGTAAACCGGATACATCAGCTGAAAACGTTTCAGCTGACGTATCCGTTTTGCACTATGAAATAAGCAGCTTTGTCTTCTACTTTTCCTCAAGCCGGCTTCACAGCGATATCGCTAATTGTAGAGGTGTCGGAATGTGATGGGGCGCGAAGCTACTAAGATCCGCTCGTTCGCAGCGGAAAAGGTACGGGAAAATATTCGAATACGCAAGTCATAGTACAGAGATAGTGAAACGAAGGTACTATCTGATCATTTGATCTTGTATATACCCCAGTATAAACATTGATAGAACAGGCGGCATTGGGGCTATGTAGGCTCGCTCAGAAAAGTTGGGTTTTGCTAGGGCTTTGAGGAATGGATTTTTGAGGGTTTACGGCTGTTTTGTATGAGAGTGGGAGTGTTCTTTGTACAGCAACGGCATCCATGGAAGTTTGTCTCCTAATATATAGTCTACTAATACTTAGGAAAAGGAATCCGCGTAAAGACGACATAGGTTCTCTTACAGGTACTTCAAGCCGGGACTAGTAGCACACTAAGACATACTGGATCCATGTCAAAACCGCTAAAACAAAAAAAACTGCAAAAACAGCACCGGTCTAGACCACGGTTCCCGGGGCCGACTTACACCGCATGGATCTGATGGAAGGCTATAAAAGATTACACTGTAAAAAAAAGATCTTGCAGTATTTGCTACTGGGATTAATCTTGTCTCTCCTGAGATAAGATTATCTCTAATTCGGATCAATCTCATCCTAGTAGAGATAAGATTAATCCCAGTAGTAAAAGCCGCAGTTACCTTTAATCCTTACTCGGAGAAACTTTTTACAGTGTATTCTGATTCAAGTTACATTACGTACATCAGTTCAAGTTACACCAGTACATTGCGCTGTTCGGACTGTTGTTTTTTTGTAGACGCGCGACATCTTTTACTTTTACTATAGTTGCTGCTTTCGCATTTAGCGATTATATCTGGAAATCGAAATTTTGTGTCGGTACGGAGATGATACCGACAAAAGCCTTGTCGGGAAGCGGATGATCGGATAGAGATCCTGATATCGGTTGTTTTTTATTTTCATAAAAAAGCCTCGTCGGTAAAATTTACCTGTTGCGATATTTACTTTTATTGTCTTGACCGTCGCGGCTTTGTTTCCACGAATTTGCCCTATACCGACTACTGTTGTCTGTGATTGGGCTTATAAATATGCCCTAGACTTGTACAACCCCAAGAATACTGCCGAGTCTACCTTTTGGTTTATCCTGGCCCAAATAAGCTTCCGATCCACCCAGCCATCTGCAACGAAAACAGCTTCGTACGGACTTTCCGAGTCATCATTTCTCTCGCAATGGGTCACTATGTCACGCTTGCGTAGTTCGAAGAGAAGAAGACGTAGTTTCACGTATCTCCAAACTGCAGTCACTAAAAATAGAAAGTCGCATGAAAAGATTACCTAGGATGGTCAGTAACTCGATGTCTTCAAGCTCCCTTACTCCTTCTATCGGTCGTAACCGCCCTCTTGAATAATTTCTCCTCACATTACCGGAGTGGGAGGGGGTTGCAACCTTTGCATGAAGCTCATCAACCGGAGATTTACGCTGTAATTCTAATATGGGAGTATACTCACATCTCATTATTTCTACTTTCATGCAGAGGGGGGGGGGGGGCATGTCCCTTTTTCGATTTCAGAGGGGCGTAAAATCTTCTATCTTGGTGCAACATTTTGGCCCATGAATAGGTTTCAAAAACGGGATAATCGCAAAGACCTTGACCTTATGTCAAGGTCAAAACTCTTAGATTCGAGGGGCACAATATTCCGTCTTGGTAAAGATTTTGGCCCATAAATATGTTTCAAACGGGGATAAACGCAAAGCAATGACCTTCGGTCAAGGTATTTTCGAACATTACTTAATATTTAATCCAAGAATAGTAATTAAATTTCGAGTAATTAAATAAATAATCGTAACCGAGTTTTTAGTAGCCAAAGTGATACACCTGGGATGGGGGCCGAAACTCTTTGCCCCCCCCCCCTCCCCCAGCTAAAAAAAAAAAAGGTTTCCTGAAATGGCGCCTCTGTCTCTAAAGCACTTGCGGTCGTGGTCTCAGATCAATCAAAATACTGTTGCTTTACTTTTTTTAGTCAATTACAAAACCCAGCCTGTAGGCGTCCCTGCGGCTTCGACACTGATCAATTTTGAAGTGGTTGCGAGATTGAACGGTTTCAGCCTATGTCAATCACCTCTTTTAATGGAGATGACGATATAATTAAAAATATACAAAAAACATCGGGCCAAGCTGCTTTCACAATGACGCTCGACAAAAAACGGAAGGAAACCAAATTTCCATGACACGCTCCAATGCGCATGTGCTGATGCTTTTCGAAGGATGGTTTCGAACGATGAATAGTTCGTTTCTTTTCTTTTATGGCACTGTCTACACTGTACAAACAAACAAAAATCTTGTAGTATTTGCTACTAGGATTAATGGGATCTACTGAGATAAGATTATCTCTAATTCAGATTAATCTTATCCAAGTAGAGATAAAATTAATCCCTGTAGCAAATACTGCTGTTAACTTTAATCCTTACTCGGAGGAACTTTTACAGTGTAGTGAACCGGGAGCCGTACTTTATGTCCTACGGGCGACGGAACTGGTAGTCGTCACGGAAACCATATTACACGAGCTATGAGCCCGGGAAGTGCCAAATATCAAAATTACAAGCTCATGGACACGTGTCAATCTGGACATGTAGTCCGGTAGCAAATATTATCAAGTCACGGAATCCAATTTCCATGGGCTAGGGTTCCGGTAGTGCGGGATAATACTTATTAATACTTTTTACCCAATGAGTTAATAATATCTGCTACTAGAATCTTCAGTCCATATTGACACGGTTCCGGAGTTCTTATACCGGAACCCTAGCCCCCATGGGAGTTGGGTTTCGGGAGCTAAATTGTTTTGTTCCAGGACTCTTAGTCTGCGCTGACATGTGCCCGAGATACTTTTCGGCACAACACTCAACTCTGCACGGAAAAGTTGGAACTTAATAAACTTTATGATGAAAGTACAGGAAATCCGAACGGTATTACAATTCTTTGAGGTTGCTAGCCAATCAGATTTGTCGGCATTTATTCTGATTTGCTATAGTATAGAAACTAAGTCCGACAGATAAAATTGCATCCACACCTTGCTGTTTTGAAAACTAAATGTAAACTGGGCAAGGCCGTATCCAGGGGGGGGGGGGGTTAGGCCCCCCCCCAAACATACAAAAATACTCCTTTTTATAGGCTTTTCCCTCTGGTCTATGTCTCTTTTGTACTTTTTTGTGCGACCCGCAGGCAACCTCCCCCCCCCCCGAAATAAATTCCTGGATACGAGCCTGGAGCTGGGTCATCGCGACGTGGTCAGCACCAATCAGACAATCCCGAAAATGATCTGATTCACTAGTGGCCTACCCCTGAAACTCGAATTCATCGGAGCCGCGGTCCCGGCCAGCTCCAAGCCCAGCTGGTATCGTCAGGTAGGCCATTGGCCATTGGGAATTGGCCATATTCCTGTTCGGCGCTTCCAAGCGGACTAGTTTCTGTTAATCCCCCTATGCCTCGCCGTCAGCACTTGGATCAGACATGGTAAAATAGATCCACAGGTTAGTGAGTGGAAAACCTGTCATCTGTGTCCCAGGTAGTGGAGGTTTTGCATATGTTACAGCAGCAGAAAGTGAAAGTGACCCACTACCCTATGGATTCGACTTTTTACTACATCTAAAGAAGTGATGTTTATGAGGCAATGGGGGACTAACAGAAACTAGTCCACTTGGAGCACTGAAATGTAATAATGCCAATTGCAAAACCTGACCGAAAATGTGTCAGAACAAATTGCACAGCTGGTTGGGACCGAGTTTTCGCTAAGCCCGCTGCGAATTGGGCTAGATGACTGAGATCTGTTATAATGACTTATTGTGTATAATCGATAACTTCATCTGACAGATGGCCTATTAACATTGCGAAAGGTAGATCGTGCGGGCAAGAACACATAATAACAAGAAAGTCCGTCTCCCTGTCAATGTAATACGACAGTGCGGAGTCGAATACACTCCCGATACCCTACTCCATGCAAACGAGTGGAGGTACGCGGAACATCACACAATAATTCGTCACCTCTACAAACAGCTATATCGCAGTAGAGCCCCTTAGAAGAAATTCCGGAGCGGATCCTCCACGACTGCTACAGTTTTTCCTCTGATACGTGCAGCGGTGAAGAGGGAAGGAGACGGGTATCAACTCAACGCTCAGCAACTACCTCTAGCTCCGTTCAGTTTTGTCGGGGTATCCATAGTCGCTGCATGGGACCAAAGACGGAGGCTCTACTGGATTATTTGCTCTTGGTGTGCGTCTCATCCCACTCATCGCCATTGCGTCTAAGCTAGCGTTTTCCGCTTTACATCAGAACATCGATCAGAATTCAAAGGGCTCTCCATTTGGCTTACCGACGAAACCTCCCCATGACAAAACGTCCCTATGGCAAAACGTCCCCGTATCAAAACGTCCCTATGGAGTCTGGAGGGTTCTTTCACCTTTTATTTTCAGTCTTTGTCTTGGTGAATGATTCCGGCTTTTAAAAACATCTCCAATACACCTGGCTTATTATACTGTACTTATTATATAGCATACGCTGATGATCTAATTCTTATGGCTCGTTGTAAAGATCAGCCAACTGTAAATGTTAATATTTTGGTGGCGGAACTGAGGAAAAAAGGCCTTTGTGGAAGTCCTTCTAAGTGTCAATATTTTATTATTAATGATCCGCATGTTATTTCGTCCTTAAACTGTGGTGGTGGGAACATTTTCCAACCCCTTCATATTGTGACTTACCTTGGCATTCCCTATTGTTCAATGAAACGTAATTTTCAATTAACTGTACTTAGAAATATTGAACTAAAAATGCGTAAGACGTTTGGAGCTTTAATCCATCTAAGGGGTAAGCTTAGACGGGATATTCTGGCCCGTATATACCAGTCAACTGGTTTACCAATAGTTATTTTTCCAGCGGTGGTGGTGAATGGTTTTAATCGTGGTATGATTGCTACTGTTCGTGTGCTATTTTAAATATTGTAAATTTTTGCTCGGATACCCTTATTTGCTAGAAATACATCCCTAATTAATTCCATTTCAGTTAAAGATCCTGCCTTGGCAATTCAGCAGAAATTTGATAATTTTGTAGCTAAAGCTAATAATATTCTGACTCTGAAGAATCTGTTTCCGTTTTTCGATAAAAGTTAATAGTTAAGTAAGTACAGTGTGTTGTTTAAAGTACATATTCATTATTTTGAAAGTTAGTTGTGACAGTGTTTTTTAAATTTATTTTAGTACTCCTCATTTTATATTCTTTGAGGGAAATAAATAAATGAATGAATCACCCGAGCTCCTGTTCATTCCTCATAACAGCCCACGACCGACAAGGGGTTATAAAATGCTAACACATATCTGCACAGGCGTACTACAAAATGCGAGACAGAATGCTACAGATGTTTTACTACTCGTCGACATTTTCTTTCTCGAGTCAAAGTTTCGTATCCTATTGGTGGACTTGGCAGGTACTGATTCAGATCCGTTTTCGCCGGATAGGCTGCAATGTGTCTAGCGTAACACAAACGGGCTAGAAACAGAAACTGGTTCTTACCAAGTGCGATAAGAAGCGCCATAGGCATGCATCCAATGACAATCAGAAGAGACAAGATGCGCCGGAAACGGACAGGCGTTTCCTTCGAAAGATGTTTTCTGATGGAAACTTTGATGTACGTGAAGAGTCCTTTTCGATGTTCATACCGCGCGGCCTCGCGATAGCTGAAATGGACAAAAGTCTTCTCAGGGTCGTTCCATGGACTTATTATCTCTACGACCGCTATAATTCCCTTATCTTTGTTCTGAAGCCCGAGGGGTTGCCCACTCTCAAAATCGGTGTACACCGTGTGGCCGGTATCGGATGGGTGGCGCGCGTGGCGGAAAATAGCTTCTTTTTTTTAAGCAAGAGGTGGGTTGGTGGTGCGCGTGGCGGATGGGTAACGGATGAGTGGCGCGCGTGGCGGATGGGTGGCGCAACATGGGGTACGCCAAGTGGCGGAGAGTGGGCAGCCCCTCGCTGAAGCCAAGCATGATAAGAAAATTATCTCCTCCCTCTTTATCCTTTTCTTTGCCAATTATGGGTGACCAGTTCTGATAGCTTGTTCACACGGGACTGAAATAAGCGCGTAAACCGCGGCTGATCTGTTCAGACGACAGATCAACTGTTTGGGGTTGACGGGAGAATTAAAAAGAAAAACCTAATTCCGAATATTCTTTTTGTTTGTAACAAAATATATAAAATTATCACAAACATCTTGTGAGTTTGTCAAAGTCAAATATATAGTTGATTTGTAGTCTTTCGAGTCGATAAAAACAAGACTAAAGGTTTCGATGGGATCCCAAAAATTCAAATATCTGATCCAGACAACTGGGTCTTGTCTTAGCCAGATCCAGTCTTCACCAGACTCCTTGAACATTTTTACAATTAAAATTCAGAAACAGATTAAGGCCAAATAGCTAATCACCTGAGAAAACCAAGTTCAGATTTGGATTCAGCATGTGTGTTTACCCCTATCAGTCATATCTGTTTTGACGAAAACTTCCTGCCACTTCTGCCAATTTCCCGGTTCCGGCCGAACTCCAGAACTACTTGTCCGGCGAAAAAAGAAAGCTCAAAGACGAAATCAGGGTATCTTCTTTCCCCAGTAATGAACATCTAATCAACTTCAAATAGAAATTTAGCTTATAACAAATTTTCCGATTCCAGCCGGATTCCGGTCGAACTATATGTCCGGGTAAAATACGATTGTCATACAGGGACTCAGCATCTCTTCTTACCCCTAAATCGCTTATCTAATCAACTAGAAATAAAACTTTGACTTCCAACAGTTTTCCGGTTATGGCCGGATTCCAGACGAACTACATATCCGGGTAGAAAATTGTTTTCACATAAGTGTTCAGCATGTCTTCTTGCCCTAAATCGAACATCTAATTAACTCCAAAAAAAACTTTTAATTTTGACAAACTTTCCGGTTTGGGCCGGATTCCGGTCGAAATACTTGTCCGTCGAGAAAATAGTTTTCACCATCGTCTTCAGCATGTCGTCCTACCTCTAAATCGAACATTTAATCAACTTCAAATAAAACTTTTACTTTCAACAAACTTTCCGGTTTGGGCCGGATTCCGGGCGAAATACTTGTCCGTCGAGAAAATAGTTTTGACCATCGTCTTCAGCATGTCTTCCTACCCCTAAATCGAACATCTAATCAATTTCAAATAAAACTTTTACTTTCAACAAACTTTCCGGTTTGGGCCGGATTCCGGGCGAAATACTTGTCCGTCGAGAAAATAATTTTCACCATCGTCTTCAGCATGTCTTCCTACCCCTAAATCGAACATCTAATCAACTTCAAATAAAACTTTTACTTTCAACAAACTTTCCGGTTTTGGCCGGATTCCGGGCGAACTACTTGTCCGATGACAAAATGGTTTTCACCATCGTGCTCAGCATGTCTTCTTACCCCATAATACCCCTATCACATTAGCTGTTTCAAAATATTTTGTTTGTCCCTTAATTTGAATCCCCTCCCCCACCCCTAAATGTAGAGCTACAAAGCCCATCTACGAACTTGGCTGGTCCGACGACCCAACGAACCCTCACACCAAGTTTCATCAAAATATCTCATTCCCTTCGAGAGTTATCGTGCTTACAGACGGACGGACAGACGGACAACTTTTGCGATGTCATAGGTATCCATCCACTTACGTTTTGGGATCCCAAAAACAAATCGAATATTGACAGATTTCAAGCGACTGGGTAAATTTCAAGTTAAAAAGCAAATAAAATTAATTTAAATATTTCGTTTTTTAAAACTGAACATCATAATAATAAATATAAATAATACGAGAGCAGAATGCAATCATTTACTGTTGTTCAGTCACTTTTCAATGGAAAAATTATTCAAATTATTGTTTTATCTAAGAAAAACATTGAAAAAAATATCAGACATAAAAAGAACATACGCTATTGAAATTAGAAAATTATTCTACCTTTTTTTTGGAATCATTTAGTAATCCTTGTATGCTCAATATAAAATCATGTTATGTTCACATTGCTTTGACAGAATTTGAACTGTATTGACCTAAAACTCACCAAGCTTGACTAATTCCCCTAATTACAGTCTATTTACTGTCCCTAGAGTCATCAAAGGTCACATTCCAAAGGATTTAGTTTACCCCGATCGGTGACCGCGACGAAAATAAGCGCCTATTTGGAAAGATTTTTGGAATTTTTTCCACGCGTAAATCGATTACACGCGTAAATCGGCCGCTGTTTCAGCCCCATGTGAACAAGCTATGAATGAGGAATTGGCTCGCACACTGCGAGTCGAATAGAGAGACTGCAGCCTTCCCGACGAGAACGGAACCGAAAAGGGTGGAAAAGGAGTAATTTAACATTAGGACTTCCGAATTTGAGACTGATTAGTTCACGTTTGATAACTATTCCGAGCCTGTAAATGGTTCGAACAGTTAGCTGGCTCTTTCTAAATTGTATAATTACACCTTCGTAGAAAAGTTTGATCAGAAATGGAACTTGAAGCCTTCAAACTTTCCGTACAAAAACGATTCATGCTTCCTATTGGTCGGATTTAAAAAAATGCGGCATAACCGACCAATAGGACGCGAGACTCCGAAACAAACTTTGAAGCCTACAGACTCTAATTAGAAAGAAAATTCTTTTGCAAGAGTTTTAATATATCAACAAGAAGAAGCCAATTGAACGTTTCCAGCAATTCACTGGCTTCGAATGGTTACCAAACGCCAATAATATAGTCCCAAGTCGAAAGTCCTATGCCTCCTAATAGTTGCGTTTTTGCTGATACCATGGTATCTGTTACCACGGTAACTGGGGCTGCAATAAGTCATTTTTGCAGTTATCGTGGTATCTGATATACGGTGCTCTGCACTTTTCGAAGTCATCCCAAAGGAAAACAGATATCCAGTTACATAACTAAGTGATAAACTTCTTTCTCACCAATCTGACAAAATTTGATCAAAGTTAGACGACTTTTCAGATACCACGACCAGTTACCACGGTCGGACCGTAGTATCTGAATATCTGATACCGCGATAACTGCAAACACACCTTTTGACCATTTTGACCATGATATCAGCAAAACCGCAACTAATGTTTATTTATTTTTGTTATGCTCCCGTGATGATGGTATAGCAAAATTACGCGAGGGGAAATATAAATAGGAGGTAGATGATTTTCTATGTTGTAGTATCATTATGTTTGCGATGTGCTATTATATTCGCACATTCCTTCAAACTGGATTAATTTAAACCAAAGCATGGGAATAAGAGGTTAAAACCGCCTAGGTAAACAAATATTATCCCGAGTACCAATAGGTTCACTAAAACAAGCTCCTGAATTTCCCATTCAGTTGTTATCCACCATTTTGAGCCAGATCAAGGTTCCGCAACTTATTGGTAAAAAATACCGGGTATGCATGTTGCTTTAAACGACGTATAGAACTAGCCTAAGCTATGAAAAAAAAAGTCTTGCAGCATTTGCTACTGGGATTAATCTTGTCTCTAAATAGATAATCTTACCTCTAACACGGATTAATCTTATCTCAGTAGAGATAACATTAATCCCAGTAGAAAATAATGCAGTTAACTTTACCGTACTTGAAGAAACTTTTTACAGTGTACTACTGACTAGTTGCGATCCCAGCGTTAGGCGTATTATAGAATAGAATTAGAATTAGAATAGAATTTATTGCACAAAAAGCCTGAGGCCATGGCAAAAATGGTTACAAAAAAAAAAAAAAAAAGAGAACACTTGAACGAAATAGTAGAACTAAACTAAAGAAAACTCTCTCTGTGGGCTAAAGCTATTTTTAGGAACCTTACCAGCCTCTTCAAATCTTGAAAACACTTACTTCCAATAACGCTCATCATCCATACTTCATCATTTATTGTAGTTGCATTCCCAAACATCTCAACCCGCAGGTCACCTAGCTCACGGCATTCACACATCAGATGTAACAAATTCTCATTCACGCTACCACACATAGGGCAAAAGTAGGGACCAGTACGTCCTAATTTATTCCCCAAATATTTCCTCCGTTTTCCCAATGGCAAACAATCAGCCCGGCAACTAATTAAAATTCTTAGATCCACCCACTTAATCCCAGCCTTAAAATAAACCTCTTCCCCCCATGTCTCTTTGGCTGAAGTATAAAACCTTAAAGAAGGTGACAGACTTTTTGCCAGGTGCCATGCTTGAATTTCCTGGTCCAAAAGTCTACCTGCCACCGCGCGTGCAACCTCTCCAACAGGTAGTCCTGGTCCATCACCTGCGTTCCACCAAATTGAAAAACCACAATTGTCTAGTATGTCCTTAATATTATTTGTCCAAGAGTCTGGCGACTCGTCCCTTATACATTCCTTATAAGCTGCTTTAACTATTCTAATCCGCGGTAATTGCAACAACTTCTCCCATAGCCCTATCATACTTATCCATCGCTTACGCCGTAGGCTTGATAGTCCTAGATCTCCTGTTATGACTACTGTACTCGTTGTATTACTAACACCTAAAATTCTCTTAAAATATCTTAGCTGTAGCTGTTCTATCTTCTCACTTCTACCAAAACCCCATACTTCAGAACCGTAAGTATTCATTCAGCACTTGAACTGTCAACAACTCGGGTGCTCTGAATAGACTGACACAAGTTAACGTATGATCAAAGGTTATTGAATCGATCGGACTTGTTTGTTGCGTAACGCATTGATCGAAAGTTTTCAAATCGATCGGATTTGTTTGAAAGGTGGTCCGAGGCCAAAATCATGAGTGACGAATCAAATGTTATGGACTCGTTAAGCAAGGTCCTAGAAAGGTTATCATTGATGGATGAAAAAATGGATGGAATAAGACAGTCAACGATGTCAGTGGAATTAAAGTTGTCGGCTCTATCAAAAGACTTGAAAGCCGAGCTCACTTTGGTGAAGGCTGACGTTTTGGATACAAAGAAGAAGTTACAAGCAGTGTCTCAAGTACAGGATAAGCACGAAGCGCGTATTGCCGCTCTGGATCGAGAATCTAGACGTCGCAATTTGATTTTTTATGGTATGCGTGAGAGTAGGCCCAACCAAAGAAATTTTAAGGATGAGGTTGCGAGCGTAATCTCAAGTTTCCTGCCTAGCTCCCGTATTACAAGTTACGAGATTGACCAAGTTATCAGGATTCCATCGAAGCAGAATCCGCGCCCAGTGCTAGTAAAGTTTGCTAATACTACGTCCAGGGACACAGTTTTGAGGAACGCACGCGAGTTCGGAAAAGCTAAGATTTACGTTACTCCGGACCTTACTCCTGAAGAGAGAGACAAAAAGGCGCAGCTTAAGCCCATGTATCAGGAGGCTAAAGAAAACAATTTGAACCCCAAGTGGCGGGGTACTAAGCTACTAGTGAGAGGAGAAGAATTTGAATACGACAGAAATAGCAAAGAGATCAAATCTAGGAGGGTTGGAGGTCAGGTCATCAATGAGTTCGGCCCACATGGTTCCAACGATGAGTCTGACATGGACAGCGATTCAGACACGGTTGTGGAGGTATCTAAGCAGATCATGAACACGACTCCCAAGGGAGCAGCCTCCTCAGCCAATGGGCAAAGTATTAGGAGAAGGAAGTTGTCCGATATTATAAGCCCAAATGACAGTAACAGTACCGTCTCCCGGAATGATGTGCAAAGGAGGGGGCCCGCCCATAAAAAGACATACAGTGATATCATACGTGACCAAAACGCGAGTTATGACAGATACAACATCCGTAGTCACGATTACTATAGGTTGGGAGGAAACACGTCGAGTGAGCCCCCGATTGGCCCTCCCCAGTACCAGGATTCCACGTACGAGGCAGGCTCTTCGCGTGCGTATCCACGAGTAGAATAGGAAAACGGAGGCCATGAGCAAGGTATTGTGGGTCTGAAAGCGGTAGTTTGGAATGTGCAGGGATTCACAGTCACAAAGTGGGAGGAACTGACAAAGAACAATCCCGGTTATTATGATATAATATGCCTAACGGAAACTTGGGGCGAAGTATCTACGAAGGTGTTTACGAAAGAATATTTGGTCTTCGAAAAGTGTAGGAAAGTAAGCAGAAACGGGAGGATGTATGGGGGAGTGTCTGTATTATTTAGAAAAAATGATTATTTTTCGGTTAAGGATGATCAGAGCAAATCAGAAAATATTATTTGGATTAGAGTCGAGTCTCGGAATGTGAAATTGCTTGTATGTTGTATATATGTGCCGCCTCAGACAAGTTCTTATGCAAATGAAGATACTTGGCGGTTACTGGAGGTAGAAACCAGATTACTGCGACAAAAATATCATGACCACGGTATTGTCATTTGCGGAGACTTTAATGCTTATACGAGTGATTGTCTTGAGAATTTTGAGTTGAAGTTAGGTATTGAGGATCCTTGCCAGTCTCGTAGTGTGAATGAGAACGAGCGTGTTGATTACATTGAAGAATATGGTCTTAGGATAAGTAGGGACCAGGCACGAAGAAAAAACACATGGGGCAATAATTTACTGAATTTTGCGGGCAATGAAAGTCTTTTGATTTTGAATGGAAGGGTAGGTACTGATAAACTGGAGGGTGGGGAGTTCACTTGTTTTTCGGGGAATAAACCCAGTGTAATTGACTATATATTGGTAAGTGTGTCTCTTTGGCCGCGATGTGTTAACCTTAGAGTATTGAATGCTTGTGGTTCAGATCATGTTCCGGTGGAGGCGTATTTCAGTTTTTGTGGTTTGCAAGTTGAGAGGAAAAGTAATGAAATAGGTATACTCCAGAATGGGCAAGATTTAGATATGTTAGTGCGAAGACCTCTAACATTAGAAGGAGTTAGCCAAAAACAGGTGGAACTTCAGCTATCAGAACTACAAATTTGGGATAAGTTAGGTGTAGATGTAACTAAAGAAGATATAGAACAAGGTATAGCTCTCTTAGTTGATAAGGTTTATGAAGTAGGATCTGGACTAAGTAAATCCCAAAGTAATAGGAAACGGATAACTAAGGGCAGAGGTAAGGGTTTCTTTGATCATGAATGTTCCCAGGCTAGAGAAGAGGTAGTTCGTTGTTATGTGTTGATGAAGAAGGATCTATCTGGTTGTCGTAATGAGTTAGTAATTAGTTATAAGAATACTAGGAAGGTATATAAAGATTTGTTGAAGAAGAAAAAATGGTTAAAAGAGCAGGAGGAGAGGAGCCAGCTGGTTAAAAATTTTAAGAGCAAGGATAGCTCGGCGTTTTGGAAGGGGGTAAAAAATATGATTGAAGGTCATCCGTCTAATAGCCAGACGCCACCAGCAGCTTCTTGGCCAGAATACATTGAGAATCAAGAGGGCGATTGTATGGAAGAAGATCCGGTTCTGTCTAATATGGAACAGGAACTTCGTAACCAGGCGTATTATCCAGCGAAAGAGGAAGATTATGAATTGTTAGGAGAAATAGGTGAAGAGGAGGTTTGGAAGGCTTTAAAAAAGATGAAAGGAAAGTCAGCTCCAGGTATTGATGGAATACCCGCGATGTTTTGGAAGTGGGGTAAGGTTTATGTGATTCCATTGTTGGCCCAAATTTTCTCTTGTATAGTAGACAAAGTCTGTTGGCCTAAGCAGTGGCATATTTCAGTAGTCACGCCCATATTAAAAAAAGGAGATAAAAGTAAGCATGAAAATTATAGGGGAATTCACTTAGGGACTACGTTAAGTAAGCTGTTTTGTAAAGTAATAGATGTTAGATTACAGGATTGGCTAGGAAAGAATGATAAGTTGAGTAGAGTCCAGGCAGGTTTCAGGGAGGGGTATAGTACGGTTGACCAGATTTACACGTTGAGTATTCTAGTTAGGAAACATTTATCTGTAAGGAAGGGAAGGTTATACGTAGGTTTCGTGGATTTGAAAGGAGCGTTTGATAATGTAAAGCGAGGACTCTTAGTTAAGACCCTTTTGGATATAGGATTGCCTGGTAAGCTAGTCATGCTCATAATACAGATATACTCCAGTATATATTTTGTAGTTCGGGTAGGCAGGGATTTGTCTCGTAAAATTCGTTCCCGGAAGGGTGTTAAGCAGGGATGCACACTGTCGCCGAAGCTGTTCTCCTTATATATTAATGATTTGGAAAACGTTATGATGAATAATGGAGCCCCCACGGTAAGCCTAGACGTGATAACACTTTGTATGTTAATGTTTGCAGATGACATTGCCCTGATTGCAGATTCCCGACAATCTCTTCAAAAATTATTTGATATGTTAGAACAATACCTTCAAATTAAGGAATTAGAGCTGAATGCTAAGAAAACGGTGGTGGTGGTATTTCGGAAAGGGGGTAAGGTAGACCAGGAACCTCGGCTAAAATTTAAAGGTCAAGATCTAGAATATAGTGATGAATTTACATACCTAGGTTGTAAGTTGAAGTTTAATGGAAAATTTTCTAGTCAGTTTGATTTTAGTTGGAAAAAGGGAATACGTAGTATAAATATGGTTCTTAGGAGTAAGTTAAGTAGGATTGAAGATATGAAGCTACAGAAGCATGTGTTTAATACAAAGATTATCCTATTTACGCTTTATATTTTGAAGGAAAACGTTGAATATCTCTTGCAACTTATCTCACGTGCCCTATTCCCTGCATATAAAGTATCTTCATACACCTGTAAGGCAAACTCTGAAGTTGTTTTACGTCGATCATGCTGAACTTGGGGAATTGGGGACATTTCGCCACGGGGACGTTTTGCCATGTCTAAGTTTCGTCGGTAAAGGGCCGTTCAAGCTTACCTTTAAGGCGCAGAATTCCTGAATTATCCTTACTATCCGCGAATATCTGTGATAAAACTTTCATCCCGCCAGGCTTGCTGTAGTAAAACTTAATAGGAACGGGTTCTATTTTGTGTGTTAAAAGTTATACGTGACCAATCAGAGGCGTTAGTAGCCAAAATGTTTGGGGGGGGGACGAGGAATTTACCGTTACCAACTTTTTCTGCAGAAAAACGACTGTTTTCAACAATAAAAATGACATTTCCGAACAAAAACGACTGATTTTCAGAAAAACCGACACTTTTGAGGAAAAATAGACAAATTTTCACAAAAAAACGACTAATTTCATGAAAAAATCAACTGTTTTGACGAAAAATTGCGGTGCTTCGCGCCGAACCGGCTATTGTTTACCGACTGGCCAACGACATGGGGGGGGGCCTACCCCCCCCCCCCAGTCGTGACGCCCCTGTGACCAATCACTGCGTGCGTTTCCATCACCTGACTGTCAACGAAGAAAGAAAGAAACGGATGAGGAGAGATAGGCCCGTATCCAGGAACTGATTTCGGGGGGGGGGGGGGGGTGCCTGCTAGTCGGACAAAAAAGTACAAAAGACATAGATCAGAGGGAAAAGCCTATAAAAATGATTATTTTTGTATGTTTCGGGGGGGGCGGTTCAACCACCTAACCCCGCCCCCCCCCCCCCTGGATACGGCCTTGAGGAGAGATATTTGTAATATAACTGAAACTCAATGAGCTCTTTGAAAGGAAAATCAGACAACTACAAGCCTTTCCCTTATCTGTAACAATTACAGCAATCCTGGTAGGCTCAAAACTAAATCGAGAAATCTACATTGGCCCAACAGACACAGAAACAGATTTTATACTGAATTTGCACAAAACCGAACCGGTCGAGGCTGATTTAAAATTCCACAATTCAGGTTGTTCAGTGTCCTAAAGTCATCAAAGGTTAGGTTCTCTTGGGATTCTTTGTCAGACTCCAGGCTCCGTGTGGTTAATCTGCGCATACGTGGGTGTACAACTTGATTTTCAAGTTGAACGGAAGAGGAGGATAAGGCTTACGAGGCGAAGTATTTTTTTTTTCATGTTACAACACAAGAACTTCGACTCTCCTCACGTGTAATTTCTGATCCTTATTTCCCGTCTTGGCCTATGTCAGCCTCCGGCAACCCGAGTCGTCTAACACACTGTGCAGCGAATCTTGAATGAACTCTCACTAAGAAAGGGTCACTGAAATATACACCATACCAATAAGGAAAATTTAATTTTTTTAAACTTGCGACGAAAGCGTAAAAAAAATGGCCGAGAAAACCCGAACGTCTATCAGCTAAACAATCGTCTCTCGAAACCATCAGGTTCGGGTAAAGCGAGGACGAAAAGGATGTGACCATACAATGAATTTGACGAGCGTGGAACCCCTCCGTCAGGCAAACATGGCGGGTATTTTCCCCGGAGACGAGAGGGGAAAGTGTTCACACGGTACCCGGGTATTTTTTCAAGGGAGAGTACTGTCGTGGCAATGGACATCATCAAAATTATTGCTCGAAAATCCGATTTTGTTGTTGCTGAAGTTAAAGAATACTCTTCGACAAACAAATACCCCGGTAAAAAGTTCGCGAAATCGAAGTCGAAAATACCCGGGTATTTGTTGCTGTTGCGGAGAAAAATACCCGCAGAGTACGGGTAAATACCCTCCGTGTAAACGTAGCACAAGTTTTAATTAATTTAACTAGAAACCTACCAGTTCCTGAATATTCTCGCTGGATACATTGAGGCAATCACCCTGCGCTGTGCCTCTAACAGAACATACACTTAAGGCAGACCGAGAACGAGCACTGAACAGATCATCGGAATTTGCGATTAAAGAAAGTGAAATTTTTTAATGCGGAACTCGCCGGAGGGGAAAACTGTGATACAGCTGAGCCATAATCAGCGTAGCGAAAAAGAAAATAATCGGATAGTCACCTGCTCATGACCGTCGACAATTACTGTAGTCACAGGGACAACTCAACGATTAGTGGTAAGCCGCTTAATAAAAGTACCAAAATAAAAACAACAAAGTAAAGTCATTTTCCACTATGTTTTGAACTTCCCTCTTATTCTTTTTTTTTGTCAGATGCTCTCGTGATCATTGATAACCACTGCGGTCACAGAAAGATTAGCGGTAAGCCGCTGCAAAAAAGTACACAAAATAAAAAGAGCAACGAGTTATGTCGATGTTTACAGTTATTTACCACTACGCTCTTAGCTATCTTTTTGGCTCATTTGCTATCGGCCAAAGACACTTTCTTCTCAATATCACACTTCGCAAGCAACTGATTGTCATTTGTCACATCCTGGGGGAAAGGTTTTTTCTTCGCGTTCCCCCAAGCAAATAATTCCTCTTGTTTAAGTAATTTAGGGGTTTAAGTAAATAAAACGGGCGCAACTGTTTTCAAATCTACTAGCTGTTGTGTTTCGGTTATTTGCGTGTTTCGTCCGATTTTTACATTTTGTCTTCTGATTTACGGTCATTTTCATTCATGTAAATAACCAGCATACTTCAGGCATACTTCAGCATCTTCTGCTGCAGTGAGGTGACATGTTTGATAGCAGAAACCGGATAAGTCACCAGAGATTGTATTTAAAGGACCCCTCGTACTATTTATTCTTCAACTTCCAGTATTTTAAAATGTATAAATACTTTACAACTATACTTATGCTTTCAAAAAATAAACCAAATAAACCACGGTTTTGCCTGTTTTAAGGTTTTCAGAGACCCGCTGAGTTGTAGCGAAAACAGGGAAACAATTTACATAACCGGTTTTTGGGATCCCAACACGTAAGTGGAGGTATACCTACGATAGAGCTAAAGTTGTTCCGTCTGTCTGTGAGAACGATAACTCTCGAAGGGAATGAGATATTCTGATGAAACTTGGTGTGAGGATTCTTTGGGTCGAGGGTAAGGTCAAGTTCGTAGATGGGCTATGTAACCACACATTTAGGGGTGGGGGTTCAGATTAAGGGGCAAACGATATTTTTTTAAACAGCTAATGTGATAGTCGATTATGGGATAAGAAGACATGCTGAACATTAATGTGAAAACGATTTTCTCGCCGGACAAGTAGTTCGTCCGATATTGGGCAGAAACCGGGTTAGTTAAAAGTAAAGTTTCATTTGAAGTTGATGATATATGCACAATTTAAGGGTAAGAAGACGTGCTGAACACTTCTGTGAAACGCATTGTCTACCCGGACAACTAGTTCGCCCGGAATCCGGCAAAAACGGAAAATTTGTTAAAAGCAGAAGTTTTATTTGAAGTTGATTAGATGTTCTTTATAGAGATAAGGATATACGCTGAAGTCGTTTCTAAAAAATCTCGACAATTAGTGCTCGACAATTAGTTCACCCAGAATTCGGCCGAATTCGGCAATTTGGCAGAAGTAAAGCAGGAAGTTTTTGTCAATATATCTAAACTTGGTTAAACCTTTGGTCTTGTTCTGATAGAAAAACTTCTCGCAGACAACCGTCGAGAGCGTGATAAACATCGAAGGTAGCGAAACACGGCATGTGCGAAAAAATCAGAGTGGATTTGTGAGAGGGTTAGAATGTACCGTACGAAATTGGGGTCTGCGGGTTTAAAAATACATGGAGTGATTTTGGAACTAGGTAGCATTAGTATTATAGGTAAGACAGGGATTATCTTCAGGCCACATACATAAATACGAACCAACTATCATTTAGAGTGGAAAAATAAGTGACTGATAATAGTCTGATATTTGATATGTGTTAACCGGATACGTCAGCTGAGTTTTATCTAAGCGATATTTTGGCTTTTCTTGGCAAGGATCCTCTTCAGGCTCAATCCAGAAGAACTAACCTGTAATCACTGATGTATCCGTCTAAAACACTCAAGTATAATTCGTAGTCAGCTTTGGGCTGAAGGAATAATTATTTGCCTTATGTCAGATCAAAGTTTCTTTGTCGGCCAACCAGGATCAAACGATACACTGTATGTTCCAGCGTTATGAAGACAAACAAAGAAGTCGGCAGATACTTTTTTGGCAGTTTTTCGGCTCTTTCTGGCAATGCTTGTTACGTATAATATTTAATGCATAAGGTTTCCAGACACTACAGATAAAACCCCAAGTGGTGTCTGTTACTGTTACGCATTGTCTGTTGAAACCGCGCATCCTTCAGTTATCTGTTATGAAACTTCTGAGAGTGTACAAAATTAACCTATTGTTCTGTTCTGTTATTTGCACTTAAACAAAAAACAAAGTGGAGGCTCTCTGACCGTTCCGAATGACTATACATGGCAGCGGTTAATTGCTTAAAAAGATAGAAGCGAAGATAACAAAAAGACAACAAAACCGAACTTACAGAACAAATCTCATCTTACACATCCATCATAACCAGCTTCTGTTACGAGATTGACTTCTTTCTAGAACATTTCTTAAACGTCGCCCTGCACTGTTGACCTTTGAGCACCAAGGAGATAAAAGCAAGATTTGTTTTTGCGACACCTTTGAACCCTCCGTAAGTGATCATGCAAAACAAGAAGTAAAAGGAAACGAAGTCAAAAGGGTGCACACGTTTATCAGTATGCAAACATGGAGAATTTGAAAAATTGATAAGTTTCTTCAGGCGTTATGCTGCGGACTGAAATTCCTTCCAAGATTTTTCGCACTATCATCGATTCCACACCGAAAAGTGACATATTTTCTACTTCATCGCGAAAATGAAGAAAATCTGGCCGAAAAATCCTGATTGTGCTTCCGCACAACAAGTTTCAAGGGAAATTGGGAAGTTTCATCCAAGCTTGAAGAGTTTATTCGCCCTTTTTTAATACTCTTGATGACTAACTCTCCTTCCCGATGCAAAATCGCGGGGTACCTAGCGGAAGAGCCGGAAGCGGTATTACATCTGCTCCCAAAAATCGCCGTGATTGGTTGACACATGATTTGAGTTGTTGAGTTTGAGTCTTTAGTGAGACGTTTACTGGTTCTTCCTAAGGATCAATGGCGTGTTTTGTACTTAGTCATATAGAGTATTCAGCGGTCCTAGCGGATCAAAGTACCATTGAGAACGCTAATCCGAGTTGACGCGTGAAACTTTAATTCACTAAAAGAATTCGCCTTATTCCAGTTCAGCGCTCCAAGCGGACTAATTTCACGTTATGTTGTTGCTTCTCCCTATCTGTTACGCGTTTACTTATCTTTTATCCGCCTAAACCTTCAATATAATAATAATAATAATAATTTATTTCTTACCCACAAATTCCAGAGGAAAAACAAGCAGAGTACAGTAAAGAAAAAGAAAGGAAGAAAATACTAAAATAACTCTACATACAAAAATGCTAACACATAAACAGGCGGGTAAGGGGGTGGTTTGTTGAAAACCAAGAGTAGGCTGAACCGACAGCTTCCTATGTAGCATTAGTAATTTCTTCGAAATATCTGGAACACCGAACTTACGAATAATTACTCTATTCCGATGACAAGGGGGGAGGTATGGATGTCCGGGTTTGGTATTTCGGTCTGAGCCGGGAACGGTCGGATTTGCTTGAGAGGATACCCAATTTCTAACCTTATTTCTATAAAGAGTGTAGAGCTCCTAAAACCGTTAAATTAGACACCATTTCATGCCGTCGAGTACAACTTTGTATGATGTACAGTCAATCAATAATTCAAACCCATCTCACCGCGATTTGTCCCCTCCCGAATAGGCTACGTTTAATTCGTCAAGCTGTTGAGCTTGTGCCTCGTTTGGAGCCACTTTTGGCCTTAAAGGACCTGTCTTACCTATAATAATAACGCAACCTACTTTCATAATCACTCCATACATTTCTAAACCCGGAGACCCCAGTTTCGTACGGTACATTCTAACCTGGCCCTCTAACAAAACCATACTGATTTCCTCACTTGCCGTGTTTTGCTACCTTCGATGTGTATCACGCTGTCGACGGCTGTCTGCGAGAAGTTTTTCTATCAGAAAAACCGTTTATGTAAATTTTTTCCCTGTTTTCGCTACAAGTCAACGGGTCTCGGAAATGGCTAAAAACACCCAAAACCGTGGGTTATTTGCTGAGAGCATAGCCTAGTTTTAAAGTATTCAAATATTTTAAAATAGTATGAGTTGAAGAGTAAATAATGCGAGTGGTCCTTTAAGAACAATGTATGCTCAGAGTTTCGTCCCCTCGTTTGTTCGTTTATATAAGACATAGTTCATTTGAACATAGTATTTTATTTTATATTTTATTAGTTGTTTTACATTTTCGACCATTTATGTGATGAGAAGTCGGTGTAAATGTCGCAACATTGTATACACATGTAGATTTTCGTCATGACGTACACACAACCAATCGGCTTGTCCGTTATGTGTTTTTTGTTTAAATTAAACTGAATTGAACCGAAGTCCTCCATTGTCTCATTATCAACACTTGTGACAGAGATAGTAAAATAGATCCAAAAGCTGATGAGTAGAAAATCTGCCATCTCCTTCTCCACCAATGTTAGTTATGCACTGTCTTTGAATTAGAAAGTTAAACGTATTAAGTTCTGCTCCTTACCTAAAAGGACCCCTCGCAATACGCTCTCTTCAACTTCTAGTATTTTAAAATAGTCGAGTACTTTAAAAATAGGCTCTGCTTTCAACAAATTACACACGCTTTGGCTGTTTAAAGCCTTTTTCGAGACAAGTTGACTTTTAGAGAAAATAGGGACAAATTAACATGACCGGTTTTTCCTGTTGAAAAAGATCTCGTAGACAACCGTCGACAACGTAATACGCATCGGAGGTAGCAAAACCCGGCAAGTGAGAAAATCAGCGAGGTTTTATTAGAGGGGTTAGAATGTACCGTACGAAATTCGGGTATCCGGGTTTAGAAACGGATTGATTGATAACGGAAATAAGTTGTGTTAGTATTATAGGTAAGACAGGTCCTTTAAGGATCCATATTTTACGATCTCTGCCACAAGTGTTGATAATGAAAGTTTGCGAACAAACAATTTTCTTAGCCGAAACGCTTGTCCGGTTTGCGAATATTCGGAGGTGTTAAATGGATTTGTCACCTGAAATATTTCTTTTTTGGCAAGGGGCCGCAGCCAAAACCTGAACTTCCGATACAGCAACATGAAGTAAGAATGTTATTTATTTATATAATCTAACTAAGTAATAACTTTACCGATTTTAGGGAACTAGTTTTTCGTATTGAAGGTGAAAGCTAGGTCTAAGATTTAACTTTATACACTGCTTTTTTAAGCTGCTTCATTGGGTTGTTGACAGGACAGCCATTTTTCCGCTTTTTGTCGACTTAAGCTTTTCTGTGGAACTTCCAAATAAAATACCAATATTTCAGCTGATCAATTCGTTTGACACCAGTAAACATGAGTTGCGTTTTTGCAGATACCATGGTCAAAAGACGTTTCTGCAGTTGCCGTGGTATCTCATATTCAGATACCACTGTAACTGCGAAAAGGACTTTAGACCGTGCTGGTATCAGATACCACGGTAAACTGCAAAAACGACTAATTGCAGATCCAGTTACCTTGGCAACAGATACCATGGTATCTGCAAAAACGCAACTACGATTCGTTTAAGTGAATGTAACGAGCCTTAAACTGTGATAAAAGAATTTAACTATATTTTTTTCACGCTTAGACAAAAGGGGCTAACAAGGAAAGGTCTCACCCAAGCCACCTGATGATGGTGTAGTTCTTTTTCCCTAAAGAAAAGGAATATATAAATAATAAATACAAAACTTTCACGGTCCCCAATGGCTCAGCCCTAGGAGGGAATAAAACGTAAAAATAAATAAGCTATATTGTTCAAAATTAGTTGCGTTTTTTATCCAAATTCTCCTCGTAATTCTCCTGTTTCACGTTTTTGGACCATTCAGATGAAGCGAATTCTCCTTTTCTTACATTTTTATCAGAATCGAGAACGGGGAAAGCCTCGCGATTCTGCAGAATCGAGAAGTTACTCCGATAGTGAATTCTCGATTCTCCTCTCTCCGTTCTCCTCCCTGATTGGTCAACAGAGTGCGGGTGTTCAATAAAAAGCCCATGAAATTATTAGCCAGTTTTTCATTCCTGAACCCGATTAATGTGCTTGTCACTGTGTACAAATTTTAAGTCTATTTAGTGTTTTTTTTTTTTTTTTTATATGAAAAGAATGTTGTCGTGTTTATTTACATTGTTTTGTTTAAGTGTTTTAATATGTATATTTTACTTTTGTATTTTATACTCCGCTGTTACGCAAAAAGCGGGTCATAAATAAATAAATAAATAAAATAAAAAATAGGCATAAACAGGTACAGTAGAGGTATGCTTATGTGAACAGTTACTTTAATGTGAACAGTGCAGTTTTGGGCTAAATGGTAAGATGAAGGTCGAAAATATCTATACAGGTGATTTCAGATGCACTTAATTACCAACTTTGGCTAACTGGTAGTTAGCTTTAGACACAGCAAGTGCACGAAAATGGCAAAGTCCACTGTCAACAAACGTTCACATAAGCATAGCTCTACTATATATCGGGGTGCAGACGAGTTGCCAAATTAGTGTTTTTGTCAAAGCGAGAATGGAGAAGCGAGAGGAGCAAACACGGTAATTTGTACGAGAATCGATAATTCAGAAGCGAGAGCGGAGAATTCAGATAAAAAGCGGAACTATTGTCTCTACGTACTTAATTGCGCTCGCCATGAGCACCCCGACACATTTTATTGGTTGACGTGTGCGCTGTAGGCGCGGCTAGCTACGTTCTGGATGGATGGGCCATTAGGGACACGACAGACGAGCGGCAAGCCGGCTAATCAGACAGAGGAAGCCAAAGGCGACAAGTAGAAGCTTAACCCCCCCCCAAAAATAATACATTTGATTTTTTTTCAGTATCGCAGCCTACCAATTTTTTTTAGTATCAATAGGAATTTCGGGTGTTTTTTTTGTAAATAATACATTTCTTTTAAATTACTAATTTCTTTCCGAGGCTCATTCTCTGGTATCAATCATATGAAAGAATGAATGAATTTATTGCACGAAAAAACCCTTGGGGTCATGGCAACAAAACAAAAAAAAACACAACAAACTACAAAAATCGCTCTCTGTGGGACAAACCAACGCGGAGGAATCTAGCCACCTTACGGATATCCCCCATATTCGTACTTCCAATTTTTTCTAGTAGCCACTCCTCCCTAGTAATTCCCACCCCAAATAATTCGACCCTTAAATCACTCAATCCTTCCCATTCACACATAAAGTGGAACACATCCTCATCCACCTTTCCAAGTATTTAAGTGCCTTAAATACTCTTTATGACTAACTCTTCTTGCCTATGCAAAATCGCCTTGTACCTAGCGGAAGAGCCGGAAGCGGTATCACAGCTGCTCAGAAACATCGCCGTGATTGGTTAACATAGGATTGAGTGGTTGAGTTTGAATTTTTAGAGCTACGTTTTCTTGTTCTTCCCGAGGGTCACTGGCGTGTTTTGGACTTAGTCATATAGAGCACCTTGTCTGGTAATTTTGATTCTGAAACTGTTTAGGCGACACTTCGGTTCCTCTTCGCAAGAGCCCACTTCAGGCCGTACCATAGGATATGAATAATATAGATGGCACTTTACACAAGGGACTTGTACCGTGACCAATACCATAAAGAATTTTTCGAATATAATTTAGAAGTCTAGGACTCCCTTGTCGGAGCCACGAAGACAAACCAGGACCCACAAGACGGGGTCTCATGGTGAAAACCAAATAAAACCAAATATATAATTTTTAATGGGGAAAAACGCCCTTGAGATGGAAGCATTTTATAAGTAGTGAACTGATATGAACTTGCTTTTCGCACATCCATAGCTAGGTCAAGTTCCGTCAAGTCTTTGCTTACCTGTTCTTAGTAAGGTTATTCCTGATGGTAACACGTAGCGACTTGTAACTAGTAAGTCCGGACTAGTAAGTCGTTCGCCGTTCACGTAGAAGCCACCACCTGTGATTATCCGGTCGGCATCACCTGTAAGATCAGTTGGTAGAAGGAGCCGAATTTCATGGATCCAGCACTGATTTTAATGGAGTTAAATTGCACTTCGGAGCAACACTGTAAAAGTTTCTCCGAGAAAGGATTAAAGTTAACTGCAGTATTTGCCACTGGGATTAATCTTATCTCTACTGGGATAAGATTAATCCAAATTAGAAATAGTCTTATCTCAGTATAGACAATATTATTCCCAGTAGCAAATACTGCAAGATTAGTTTTTTAAGTGAATCTAAGATACAAATCCTGATGCGACGCACCTAATTAGTAACTGATTTCGTATAATTCTTATTACTGAATACAGGTGCACCTATTTACAGTAGTTCCTACGCACGACGCCGCGAATTTTGGCTTCTTGGTGTCAAGGCTGAAAAGCATTTTTCTATTTTCGACAACATATCATGCAACGAGGTAATCCGACCAATCATGTTACAGATATTCGTAGCTACCACGCTTACTACGCTCCCGAACAAGGTAAGCATATAGTTAATTTTCGAGGAGGTTGGAACAGTCAGCGTAGAAACTTTTGACGAGGTTGGAACAAAAATAGTAACTAATAGTTAATGTTGTTAAAAGGGTGGAGCACGCTCTCAGTGTCCACGGACCGTTTGAAGGCATCTACGGTTTTGGATGTGACAGACTCCTCTTATTGTTCTCGCTCGGTACTAGCGTTAGTTTCGATTTAGCGTATGTCGAGATTAAAATTTCCCGCGTCATCGTAGAATTTTGCGTTGCGAGGACGGCCCGCAAACATTCTGAACGTCATACGAAAGCAAATTGTGAAAAATAAAAGATAAACCCAAAACCAATCAAAATAATGCAGTGTATTCAATTAAATGATACAAAAATAAGGCGGCTTTTCAGTTAAACCTTACAGCTTTAGTTGCGTGTTTGCAGATACCGTGGTATTTGGTACCGCTGTCTGAAGTCATTTTTGCAGTTACCGTGGTATCTGACATCCCGATTTTGCAGTTACTGGGTATCAATTGTCAGATACTAAGGTCCAAACCGTCGAATTGATTGTGATATTTGACAAATTTGTCTCATTTCCATCTTCCTCAAAAAGAGCCTAGATTTTTTTCAAATTGGTGGGAAAGAAGTTTTGCACTTATTATGTGAATGGATATAAGTATTTCGTGTCGGTGACTTCTAACAGAATAGAATAGAATATAATTTACCAAAAAAGCCCGAGGGCCATGGCAACAAAAATTCTAAGAAACGCACTCTCTTACATAGCTAACACGCAGCTCCTGTTCTAAAGAAACGCACTCACTTACATAGCTAACACGCAGCTCCTATTCTAAAAATCTCCTTCTATGCTCCATCGCAAGCCTCAAGAAACCTCCAAGTATTTTTACAGTAACAAAACACTCATCCTTCATCATCCTTACCATCCATTCTTCATTAAACACTCTCTCACCAAATACCTCCTTTCTCCATTCATTCAATTCCACACAATTACTACGCTTTCGTCCTCATGACCACACATAGGACAGAAGTAAGGACCAATTCTCTCGTTTACTTTACCAATATATTTTCTCCTTGCCCCAAGTGGTAAACTATCAGCCCTCATCTCAATAATATGCTTAATATCCTCCTTACTTAACCCTGCTTTAAATATAATTCCCTCGCCCCATGTCTCTTTGGCCGCCTCGAATAAACAATCTCTTAGCAGAATCCAAATATTTCAATGTATTCAATTAAATGTAACAAAAATAAGTTGGCTTTTCAGTTAAACTTTAAGTGAATGAGTATAAGGTTTGAAGCCAAGCTGACCATTCATTACGAAAGAAACAGAAAACCGTGATTTTCGGGGTTTTTTTTTCTTGATCAGCTAATTATCCTAAAACTAAATCATAAAATCCACCACAATCACAACAGGAGAACGATGCGGAACCAACAGACAATAAGACGAGATGTAACTAAAAACCAGAAGAAAACGGTGCGGATGCAGATAAAAATAAAATAACGAAAGATAAAATGTGGGTGTTAAAAATGTATATGTAAAAATCTGTGATTATTTACAATTCTGAGCTCTGTGTATATTTACAATTTACCATCCGTCTGGGAAAGCGCAGAAGCTTTCACCCAGAATAAATTATATTTATCCCTCGCACATCATCCTAGAGGGATAATTGCAACTTCTGGAGGGTTTAGTAGTTCCTAGTATTTTTTCTAATAAACCCCATATTTAATCTAATCTAATTTATTTAACTAAATCAACTGCCGACAAGGGCCATATAAATCTTCAAAACAACAACAAAAACAAAATTACCAACAACACACTTTAATACATTACTCAAAGAAAGGTTGCAAAACAGCAACATCCCCCACAACAACAATCTACTCTTGATGACTATCTCTCCTTGCCGATACAATATCTCCGGACTCTCCGGGTACCTAGCGGAAGAAAGGCTGAAGTGGAGTCCGATTTGTTCCCAAAGATCGCCGTGATTGGTTGACACAGGATTTGTTGAGTTCGAGTAGTTACGGACACGCTTTCACCCAGAATAAATTATATTTATCCCTCGCACATCATCCTAGAGGGATAATTAGCTGATCAAGAGAAAAAAAAACAAAAAAAAACGAAAATCACGGTTTTCTATTTCTTCCGAAGTGAATGAGTGATTGGTGACCTGATTGTCAATTCTCATCCCTTTTCGGTTAAACTTTAAAGTTCCCCAATATGGTTGCTGACTGCGAGACGACAATAAACTCACTTTCTTTGGCGAAACATTTGGCAGTCATCGCTAGCTCCTTCATGTTCATGTCTTGGCCTGAGAAAACGTCGACGACGTTGGCGTTACTTGCCATCTGCATCACTTCTTCGGCAGACAGCCGTGAAAGCGATTCCACAGACGAAGAATAGAGGGCTTCCGTTACCCGTTTCGCCGACTCCAGTCCACTCTCTGCAAATACAAACATATATATCTCTAATTTGTGTTCTCCAATTGGAAATTCACCTGTCCACGCTCCCCTCAATGTGATTCTAAATTAGTGAACCTTTATGGAAAATATTTTTGAGTGTTTTGCGATTATTTTTATATTTCTTTGTTCTTTCCTACTGCACTTACGCCCTCGGGCAGTGCGTCATAAATCCTTCATTCATTCATGACGACGATGAAATTCGCCTTATTCCAGTTCAGCGCTACAAGTGGACTAGTTTCTGTTAAAGCCCAAATCTTACTAGAGATGATCTTTTCCCTATAAAATGGAGTAGAAAAAACGTTTCCGAAAATACCATTACTTTCCACCAGAAACCAGCGATTCTCTTGTTAGCGCTTGTCGACTAGAAGAGGGTTTTCGCGAGCTCGAAAGCAAAGTCGGAATCACTTTCCAATGGTTTTCGCGCTGCTTCGGAAAGTTTCCAAACTTTCCAACCCGGTTTTCGCGCTTCAGAAACCGAAGCAGCTTTCCCGTGAAAGGCTCCGCGGAAAGTTGAATGTTTCGGCGGGAATTTCAAAGGTGTGGGAAAAACAGTGCAAGCATACCTAATAAATAAACAAAAATGGCAATCGTTATTAGGGTGGCTTCGGTGGAATATATGAGAATCAAGAACCGTTAAGTGAACCATATTTATTCGAAATAGTTCGTAATTAACATTTTCAGGGCGATGTCAGCTTTCCATGTGTTTTCGCGATCAGTCCAGCGGGAAAGTGGAAAGTTATTTAAGGAATTGTTTTCCCACAGTTTTCTCGATGCGCTTCGCTCGTGATTCCCAGATCTCGCGAAAACCCTCTTTATATCCAGCCTTCCTGCTCTCCCACGCGGCGGCTGGGCGCAAAAGATTTGAAAACCGAATGTGAATTGGTTGAAATTGGGAAAACTAAGCAAATAAAAGAAGTAATAAACAGAAGATTATCACTTCCTTATGTGCGAAAGAGTTGTCAGCGGACAATGAAGATTCCGGCAAATTTTTCGTTGGGTGACGGGAAAACTCGGCAAGACCGAAAAAGTGCTAAAAATTCGTAGCTCCCAAACGAAAGAACGGAGAAAAGTGTTGATTTTAGAAGCTTATATTCCATATACAGAATGGTGTCAGGCAGGGAGGTATTTTATCCCCTTTTCTGTATAATATTTATGTTGATGATTTAAATAGTCGGCTTTGCGCCATGTCAGTTGGTTGTTTCATTAGTAATAAGTGCTTTAATAATTTGAGTTATGCGGATGATCTTGTCCTCGTGGCTCCGAGTATTAATGCTTTGAACCTCCTACTTCGAGTATGTGAGAAATTTGCACTGGAGAGAGATATTGTTTTTAACACAGAAAAAACGGAATGCATGGCATTTATACCACCAGAGTTGAAAATCAAAAATGTCCCTCCTGTGTTGCTGTGTTCGTCACGGCTGAAATTTGTTTCAGAGTTTAAATACCTTGGATTCTGGTTTACGCCTGATCTGCGGGATATTACTCATTTGCGGCATTTAACAAGAAGTCTGTGTGTGCGAGGAAATGTAGTTGCTAGAAAATTTCAGTTTTGTTCTGCGATTATCCGTGATAGGCTGTTCGGTACTTTTTGTTTTCAGTTTTACTGTCTTGCTCTTTGTACTAATTTCACTGCTGGTGCGATAAATGTGACCCGCGTCACTTACAATAACTGCTACAGAAAACTTCACCGACTCCCACACCGGTGTAGCGCTTCGGGGATGTTCGCCAATAATCGTATGCCTTCGTTTTACGAACTAAAACGTAAAGCAGTTTCATCGCTAAAAAGCCGCCTTTTTAGATCAGATAACAACCTGATCCAAATTCTTACCGCTCCAATTTTTCAACTTTCACTGCCTTTGTGGAAAAAATGGAGCGATGAACTTGTGGTTCGTTGATGCTTTTTGATACATATGTGGTTATGTGTGATATTTAGGCTAGAATGTGTGTTTTTTCCTTGTGTATATGGCTACGGCTGAATTAAATAAATAAATAAAATATGGGGGCAAAGTAGATTATAAAAGGCAGATTAAGCAAGAGGGGTCCTTTAAAGGACCTGTCTTACCTATAATAATAACGCAACCTACTTCCATAATCACTCCATATATTTATAAACCTGGAGACACCAATTTCGTACGGTACATTCTAACCCCTCTAACAGAACCACGCTGATCGTGTTCTGATACCTTCGATGTGTATTACGCTGTCGACGGTTGTCTGCGAGGAGTTTTTCCACCAGGAAAACCGGTTATGTAAATTGTTTCCCTGTTTTCGCTACAAGTCAACGGGTCTCGTAAATCGCTTAAAATAGCCAAAACCGTGGGTTATTTGTCGAAAGCACAGTCTAGTTTTAAAGTATTCAAATATTTTAAAATACTGTGAGTAAACAGTGAGAGTGGTCATTTAAGTTTTTATTCAAACAATGTTTACAACGGATACGTCAGCTATGATTCTTCATCAGCGATATTTCGGCCATTCTTGGCAAGGGTCCTCGTCAGGCTGTCAATCCTCTGGTTCAACTTCGGGGAAGGAAGCAAACCTGTAATCCAAACCTTTAATATAGGTAATCCAAACCTGTAATACAGGTTTGCTTCCTTCCCCGAAGTTGAACCAGAGGATTGAAGCCTGACGAGCTAAAATTCAAGAATCGTTTGTCGGTTCTTCTAGCCTAATTAATTAAAAATATGATGGGTAATCAGACTGTCGTATCTTAGCCCTATTATGTTAACCTTTAAGTGCTGGGTCTCTTACCTCCATGGACTAGCTTCGTTAATTGTTCGGCTAGTTTTTTCTGAGCGGATCGAGACTCGGGTTTTTCCTACAAAAAATAGGTATGAATGTTTTCGAGAGGTTTCGAGGAGTTCCACATCCCAAACGGACACAGGTAATCTTTCCGTCTTTTCCGAGCAGGACAAGACGGCAAGTTAGAGCGTGTTCCATCCTACTTACCGTAGTTACTACGCATGACGTCACGAATTCTGGCTTTTTGCCGTCAAGGCTGGAACAATTTTTCTATTTTCCAGCAGGATCTCACGCCAGGGGCGAATCCGACCAATCACGTTACAGAGATGCGTAGTTACTACGCTTACTACGCTCCCGAGCATGGTAAGCAAATAGTAACTATTAGTTACTATTCCGACAAGGTTGGAACGGTCAGCGGAGTAACTTTCGTGAGGATGGAACGGAAATAGTAACTAATATTAACTATTGTTAGAAGGGTGGAACACGCTCTTAGTACCTGTCAAAGGACGATCCTCGAGGTTCATGAACTCGTCTGTACCCTTTTTTCCAGATATGTTTAACAATGTGAACAGTTAGCGTAATGTTTTTATTTCATTCATTTACATGACCAGCATGATTAGCATCTTCTGCTGAAGAAAGCTACGAAGTTGGTTTGTCAATAAACGATTTCAATTTAGCTATTCACAATCTTCTCCATATTTCCGTGGCGCACAAATTTTCTGTCATAAACGGGTTGAACTTGTTGCGAGAACGTCCCAAAAGTCGAGAATAACAACAACAAAAACTACTGTGCAGACGAAGTTACGTTATACGGACGGTAAGTTAAGTTTCGACGTATTTTTTTGACAGATAATGAAATGAAAACTAGGTCAGCTATATTTTACTGGAGCCATATTTCGGACCTTCTTGGCAACGGCCCTCTTCAGGCTCAAGCAGCTCAAGCTGGAAAATGAACTTGTGGATGAACCAGCTGGTGAACAAGCTGAATGAACATGCTGGAATGTGAACTTCGAGCCTGAAGAGGACCGTTATAAAGAAGGGCCGAAATATAGCTCTAATAAAATGTAGCTGACTTATCCGTTTTGCACCGTCAAATACTCTTTTTTTTTGGTTACTCTGGGATACCAGTGAGCCGATGTGACAACAACATCTGCCAACCAAGGAATCAAACCAAATCAAATCGTTTATTGACAAACCAACTTCGTAGCTTTCTTCGTTAGGAGATGCTAAGTTCCGCTGGTCATACCGTAATAAAATAAACATATTACACTAATTAAACAAGCTAAACGTTTGGTAGATGGACATGCAAGGCCGCAACGGCGCAACGCCAGTCGCCTACACTGGAGTGCCAGTGATCCGATGAACAACAGAAATCTACCAATCAAGCTACCAACCAGCGACAGTCTCTATAGGAGGATCACCCCACCTTATCTCGTTTTCAATGCGATTTAAGGTAGTTTAAGGTCATTGAATGTATAAATAAACTAATATTATAATTATTACTTAAACTTTAAAGTTTAACTGAACAGGCTACTTATTTTTACATCTTAGATTCAAATACATTGAATTATTACAACACACATTGGGGATTTTCATTCTGTCCACAGTAGTCTTCAGTAGGGACGTTGGGAATGTGGACGCTTTCCCATGGTGAATCCGTCCACAATTCGCCCGCGAAAATTTAAACTGTCGACCAAATGTGATTTTTCAAGCTCATATTTTCGTCGAAGTCAGATATGGCAAATACACAATTTATTTATTCCTATGCTGCTGGTGTTGTTGCCAAATGTTCCAGGCACCATAGAGCTATCACAAAAACGGGAAGAGCAGCAAGCACAATGGGATAATCGGTTATTTGGAAATATCAGAAAAACAAACTAACGCTTTTTCATTGGGTTTTCAAGATTATTTAAGTGAACAAGTGATGGGTAACTAGATTGTCGTATCCTAGCCCTTTTCGGTTAAACTTTAACTCACTTTCTGTTTCTCCATCACCTCCTGAATATGCTCTACTGGCATGAAAGTGAAGAACTTGAGCAGCTTCTCAACATCGCCATCTTTCGTGCGAAGGAAGAACTGGTAGAAATCGAAGGTAGACGTTCTCTCCGCTGACAACCAGATGGCATTGCCAGCAGACTTCCCAAGCTTATCTCCACTCTCTGTAGTTACCAGTGGAACCGTGAGACCTGGAAGAAAACAAATATTCCGACGATGATGCCGTGAAGCATACAAGGAACTTAGTTATTTCTACTACTAGAGACTGATTAGTTCTTAAAACCTTGAATGAGCTCCAACATGGTTTGTATCTTAAGCAGAATCCCAATGTTTGTTTCTTTGAAAAACTCGAGATTGCGGAAGCCTTTAGACAAAAAGTCCAGCAGAACAAGCAAGAACAAAGCTGATAAAACTACCAAGTTTAAAGCGGTCTAAACCTATTTATCTATTTAGGTGTAAACTTGTCTTTTAACGAATATCTATTTTAAGTGTAACTTCTGGAGGGTTTAGTAGTTCCTAGTATTTTTTCTAATAAACCCCATATATAATCTAATCTAATTTATTTAACTAAATCAACGGCCGACAAGGGCCATATAAATCTTCAAACAACATCAAAAAACAAAATTACCAACAACACACTATAATACATTACTCAAAAAAAGGTTGCAAAACAGCAACATCCCCCACAACAACAATCTACTCTTGATGACTATCTCTCTTTGCCGATACAATATCTCCGGACTCTCCGGGTACCTAGCGGAAGAAAGGCTGAAGTGGAGTCCGATTCGTTCCCAAAGATCGCCGTGATTGGTTGACACAGGATTTGTTGAGTTCGAGTAGTTACGGACACGCTTACTCGTTCTTCCTGAGGATCATGGCGTGTTTTGGACTTAGTCAATATAGAGTATTGGCAGTGTCCGCCTCATGTGCGGCCCAGCCAGGACAACCAGCAACGAGTTTCTACTCGGAATGCCGGACAGTTGGCGAGTGCCCCTGGTAAAACAACAAGAGCTACTTTCCTAATAAAACACTTCGCTCCGGGGGTGTGGAACTCAATACTTGAGGAGATAAGGGTTGCGTCTACTCTTTCAGCATTCAAGTCACAGGCCAAGTCTTTTTTCTTATCGAGAACATAAAGTTCCAAAACATAATTTCCTTTCTTCTTTTTCCTTTTTTTTTTTTTATGGGAGGGGGGAGCAAGGGCGTTTTGTTGATGGAAGATCGTTCGTTAGTGAATTTCTCTTGTCAGTTTGTTATGCCCTCATTCTTCTTTTCTTCTTCTTCTTTTTTCTCTCCTTCTTTTTCTTTCTTTTTTTGATTTCTTTGGTTGGTTTCCCTTGAGATTATATGAATGATGAATAAGCCCCGCCCATTGCCAGGCCTTATGTTAGGCCTTATGGTGGGGCCATAAACAGTTAATGGTGTTCTCTATGTTTATGAATAAAATGAACTGAACTGAGTTCTAGGACTCGAGAATGCGCTTCTGCAGAGAAAGAGCAGAAAAGCGCCTAATGTCTAGAAAATGGTGAAGGTCTTCACCAACGAACATTGACGACGCACTGCAGATCCACTTGAACCCATGCAACCAACGAAAAGAGTTATTGTAAAGGACAAGAAAGATGCTTTCGCGCCTAACCCTAGTATTAGTAACACGAGCCACACAATGTCCTCTGTCCCAAAATATGTTCACACTAAATCAAGACCTGCGTTCTTATGACACCCGAAATTCTTGAGACATCCTCCAAGAAGCAGCCTCAACAAAAAGAGCTTCTTTTTTAATTCGATTTTTTGCGTCGACTATTTGGAATCACTACCGTTAGATGTGGGGAATTCGAACAACCCTATTTCCTTTAAGCAAGCAGCGAAAAGTCATTACAGGAAAACTGTTTAGGGTTATCCTCCTTCGGACCCCTTCCTGTTTTTTCTTTCTTTCTTTCTCGTTCCTTGTTCTATTTCTCTCTCTTTTTCATTTAAAGTTGAAATAATTGGTTATTTTTGTCGTCTCCTCCCTTTTTCTTTACAAAGAGTATTAAGTTAGTTGATTTTGTTTGTTGCTTAGTTAATATCGGTTATTTCCCTTTGTGCTTTCCTGGCAGGAATGTTAACTATGTATTTTTTTGTCTTTAAATATAGTCCAATGAAACTGAAAACTAAAGCGAACAAAGCTGAGTGCACACTAGACGCTCTATGCCGTCTGGGTTAGCGTACGCGTAATTCCTTTAGATCTTTTTCTTACGTTGGAGGAAGCTGCTGTATGCACTAACTCCTTTCGATAATTTTTTCGCCGTCAGACGAGGATGCTGTGATTTATTCTACGAGAAGCTTAAAGGACCTGTCTTACCTATAATACTAACGCAACCTATTTCCGTAATCACTTCACATATTTCTAACCGTGGAGACCCCAATTTCGTACAGTACATTCTAACCCCTTTAACAAAACCACGCTGATTTTCTGACTTGCCGTGTTTGCTACCTTCGATGTGTATCACGCTGTCGACGGTTGTCTACGAGAAGTTTTTCCATCAGAAAAACCGTTTATGTAAATTCTTTCCCTGTTTCCGCTACAAGTCAACGGGTCTCGGAAAAGGCTTAAAATAGACAAAACCCTGGGTTATTTGTTGAAAGCACTGCCTAGTCTTAAAGTATTCAAATATTTTAAAATACTGTCAGCTGAAGAGTAAATAGTGCGAGGGGTCCTTTAACTATTATTTTACTTACCGAAGGCGTCTACGTCCGCAGATCGTTTGATAAGGTCGTGTCCTGAGACCATGTTGCCCATCTGATCGCTTCCGCCAAGCTGCAAGCGACACCCGTACTTCTTGTAGAGATGCAGCCAATCATAAGCTTGCAGGACCTAAACAATAGAAAAGAGTTTAAAAGACCCAGCGACGGTAGTTCTGAAACTGGTACTGCCTTGTAAGTAATCAATACCGCAACCGATTCATAACATGTATTGTTTAAAGTTCAGTGGGCAGATCAAACAATCATGATGCCATATTACCACCCTCTAGAATACAATGTTACATTACAAATCAACAGATTCCTCGACAACTTATTTTGGCTAATATATCGTTAAGCCTTTTTTGCTGACTGCCATACTCCGATTTACTAGCTTTGAAAAATATAAGCGGAGTTTCTTTTTTCTCATCTATTCGTTGTTATTATATGCTCCGGATTATTTGTATTGTTGACAAATCTTATTAACGGTGCTAACTGAGAATTCCTTGTAAGCTCTGGAATCAGCTGCAGGTAGGTCGGTCATATTTGTACACTTTTGGCAGTGTTGTAACTTCACATCCAGAAAACAAAACTTTTTCTTCGGTACTACAAGCAACAGAAAGTATCATGAAATAGCACTGGAGCAATCTGCCAGCTACAGAGACGGTTTATGTTAGCAGCCATGGCACTCTCGTCACTCAGCTCTACAAAAGGTTTGATTTTCGTACATGGCCGAGAGTTTTTGAATTTCCCGATCCGGCGAAGAGTCAATGACAAGCGATACAAAGAAAACGGCTTATTTTTTAAGCGCTATCTAGTGGGAGTCAGAAACGTATATGTGTGAAGCATGTTATAAAAATTAAAGCATAGTTAGTGCCCATTGTGCTTTAAGTCGACCCCTGTCATTAGCATTTAAATTTTAACTGAAAAGCAAACTTATTTTTGGATCATTTAACTGAATACACTGCATTCAAATAATGTATACACGCAAAGGATAGGTCAGCTACGATGCTTGAACAACGATATTTCGGGCCTTCTTGGCAACGGCCCTCGTCAGCCTGAAGCATCGTAGCTGACGTATCCGTTGTATCCATTATCTGAATATATGCTTCAAAGTAAGCTTGGGCTCAAGGAATATTTGAATACACTGCATTTTTTTTATTCTGTTAAGGGATTTTTTTAATTTCTCACTATTTGCTCTAGACTGACGTTCAGAATATCTACAGTCGTCGTCACACCGCACATTTCTACTGCGACGAAGATAAACTGAATCTCAATATATATAAGGCGTTTCAGTGGCCAGTTATCAGCTTACGGAAGGTAGCTCACTGCGTGAACATTTATTTTTGGTAAATCGTTTTCGTCGACCATATAACATACAAAAAAACGAATGTTTTGACAAAAACACGACTGTTATACCGAAGAACTAACTGATATTTAGAACAAGAGCTATGAGCTCACATGGCACTTGCTACGAGTAGGTGGTGAAGAAAGTAGATGCTAACGTCACAAAACACCCCCTTCCACAGCCACCAAATTCCCGGTACCCCCCCCCCCCCCGAGGCCGAATGCGACTCGGACACATACACTTCGCATCTCTGACATCTTCTTTTCCCGTCCATCAAGTTCGACTCGACTCGGACCCTATCTGCAAATTTCCGATTCCCGCTTCCGGTTTCCCTTTCCCTTAACTCCACCAAAAAACGGTCGGATCCAGGAACGGAAGTCTATTTGGTCGGGTCACCAATTTGCCTGCCAATTTTTATCGTCCTTAGCACTTCTGGAAGTATACTAACTCGAGATCAACGGAACTCCGGGAAACCCACTCAAAATCCCGCCCCTCCCCCAAGAGCTCCGATATGATCGGCAGTGCTACTGGTCTAGGCCTACACAAGATTATTTTCCTTCTAGGCCAATATACCAAGTTGTCCAGTGTTATACAATCTTAGTACGTAAATAAATACTTGAAGTCCACGACCATAACACTTCAAAGTCAGATTTCCGGGACACACAGACATTTGGGATGCAGTTGGGGATATCGGAAGAACAAACTATGCCAACACCCCTCCATGGCTAGCAGGGATTCCGTTCCCATTTAATCTGGGTTGAAAACAGAAGTCATATCCACGAAAAGTTACAGTGGCTTCGGTTGCAGACCACGTTTCGCAGAGACATGCCACATAAATTTTTTACTGTTTCAGAGTAGTTTCAAACACCTCGCATTTGTTGAATAAGGATCTTACGTTCGATAATAAAACCTTTGGGAAACAGTAAGATTGTTTTCTGTCCAGATTACTGACTCCAGCAGGGGGACGAAACGGTTCTGCGTTGAGATTGAGTAGGTTGGTAGTGGTTGAGGAATATCCAGTAGGTATCTGGGGGGATTTAACTGATGAGCCTTCCTTCCCGGTTGAGAGAGGGCAGGCCATTGGCGGTTGACAACTTGATTGATGATACGGAGGCAGGGGGGGAGGAGGGAGCTACTGGGGTCGGATCTGCTTGCAAGATTCCTTCTTGGATTCCAAGTTCCAGGAGATCCAGTGATTGTTACCAGGCCGTAAGACTGTGCGGACAGGGCGGCAGGACAAATTGTGGATGGGGGTGAAGGCAGGCTCGAGAGCACCTTGGCGGCAGACCACTTGGTCCCGTTTTTTTTGGCGATTTGGCCGTTCTAGGGTATTTCATTGGCAGTAGGTGGACCTTGTGCTGATGAATTTGCGGACATTCAGAGGAGAAACGAAACCCACAACTGAATTTGCGGCATATCTGTTTGTAAGGAAGAAGGCAAGTTCATTCGCACATTTACCCCTGGCAAAGCCTTTGCAAATGCGCAGACACGGGCAGGTCAAATTATTCCTACAGCCTCCGCACATGTGAAACTAGCACAAATGCTTCTTGGCCCTAGAATCAGGCTCGGTAGTGCATTGTCCTCGAAGGAAAAACTTGCACAGTCGTTTCAGTTGAGGAGTACTTTCGGGCTCGCAATCGTCAACCGGATCACTCACTAGAGTCGGGCCAGGCAAGTCGTCATTACTGATTGGTACTTCGTCTGAGATGAGGGGCGCAGGTTGGGACTCGCAAAATGTTTGACTTGCCTATGATAGCTCTAGATCAGTGGTTCCAAACCTTTTCCGTACCGCGTACCCCTAATCAAGGTTCGAAGAGATTGCGTACCCCTTTTTCAGAACACGGAAAAGACAATATTTATTATCATAAAAATGATAAGGAAATACATGTGCAGAAATACGTACAAAATCAATGAGGCAATCACCTGAGGCTGCTTTGTAGCTAAAATTTTGTCGAATCTCAGCTAGGCGTCTTTAACGGCAATATTCTTTACAGTCAGCCTGTTTCTGTGTTTGGTTTTGATGTTCTCCGTGTTTTCATTAAGAGCATGTTCCACCCTTCTAACAATAGTTACTATTAGTTACTATTTCCGTTCCATCCTCACGAAAAGTTACTACGCTGACCGTTCCAACCTTGTCGGAATAGTAACTAATAGTTACTATTTGCTTACCATGCTCGGGAGCGTAGTAAACGTAGTAACTACGCATCTCTGTAACGTGATTGGTCGGATTCGCCAGTGGCGTGAGATCCTGCTGGAAAATAGAAAAATCGTTCCAGCCTTGACGGCAAAAAGCCAGAATTCGTGACGTCATGCGTAGTAACTACGGTAAGTAGGATGGAACACGCTCTAAGCTGCGTCGCAAACTTTATCGTTAGCTTAATTCTCAAACTGAATATACACTATTCGTTAAAAAAGTTTACAATTTTGTTTTTTGTTGGTTGTTTATTCCTGATCGAACCTATAAAATTTAAATATTCTTTGAGCCCAAGCTGACTCTGAAACATTTATTCAAACAACGTTTGCAACGGATACGTCAGCTATGATTTTTCATCAGCGATATTTCGGCCCTTCTTGGCAAGGGTCCTCGTCAGGCTGTCAATCTTCTGGTTCAACTTCGGGGAAGGAAACAAATAATAATTAAATAAAATTATTATAAATAAAATTTGACTGCTTGATTCGAAGTGAAATTTTTTTTACATATTTTGGGGTTTTGCCAGGTTTTAAAAATATGAGTAAATTAACAGTAAAGAAGAAAAGATATTTAATTGTTGTAAAATATGGTAGATAAAACTTAATATTGTTATAAAAATGAAAAAAGGTTAGATTTAGGTTGTAGGTTTAAATTTTATGGAGGAAGGGTTTTTGAATGAGAGAGTGAGTTTTGAGGAGAATATTTATTATAAAAATTAAAAATTTTGAAAAGAGAAGTTAAATTTAGAAATGATAAATTACAAAGATAATATAGGTTTAAGACGAAAGTGTAAGTGACGTTAAAGTAGGGTAAACTTCTACGTAAATTTTGTATTAACGTCACTGAGTTGGAGGTGGAGACGTAGCCACTTGTTTTGGTTCAATCCAAAGCAAGAACAAATGAAAAAGAAGCTACGCGGGATTAAAAAAAAAAAAAAAAAAAAAAAATGACACTATTCGTTTTGCTCCGTCAAATATGAAGATATCGCTGCCGATATCTTTGATTCTTCTTGAAACAATATTGTTTGACCCAGGAACAGATTTTACGGAGTAGGCTAGCTGTTTTGGAATCAACATTATTCATTGACTTTCACTAGAGCTTGTAATCAGAGGCGTCACGCACGGGTTGGCAACACTCCACCCCCCAAAGTGGTCGGCCAGACGGTTAAAATGAAAAGTCGGCGCGAAGCGCCATTTTTCGTAAAAGTAGTTATCAAAAAAAAAACAGCCGGTAAAAATGACTTGTCGGTCAGTAAAAAAAACAAGAGCTACGAGCTCATATGGCACTTGTACGAGTAGGCTGTACAAGAAAGTAGATGAGAACGTCACAAAATACACCCGCCATCCAAAAACGCGGTTCGGAAATAGAAATAGGATATTTAGTTTCACTCATTTCTGAGCAGTTCCGGCATCGTGTCGATTGTCTGTAGCAAATGCACATGACTGTTCAAACTTTCATCCCAATAAATCCATTTGTTTGATCCCTAGACGTGCTACACGATTTCCGGTACTCACTCTATTTCCACCTACCGTGGCCGAATCTGGTTCGGAATAAAAAAAAATCGACCACCTAAAGCATCTTCGTTTATACCATCTACCAAGTTTCACTCGAATCTGAGCATTTTTGGAAAGTTCCGGTACCCCCCCCCCCCCCCCCTTCCCACCAACGTTGTCGGAGCCGGTTCGGGCCCAATCTCTTAATTCCCTCATCAAGTTTGACTGAAATTGGAGCATAGCCTATCTGCAAGTTTCCAGTACCCCCCCCCCCCCTACCTTGGCCGAATCCGGCCCAGACACCAAATAACAAATCTAGGCCGCATAAACTCGGCACTGTCGAATTGCATCTCATTCGGTCCATCCGTTTGGTTTTTGTGCATGTCAAAAGTCCCCCCACCCCCAATTCCCCTAATCGTGGTCGCATATGGTTCGAACGCATGTTTTACATGTCGAGGCCATCGATTCGTATCACCCATGAAGTTTCACTCGAATCAGACCACTCGTTCGCAATTTATGGAAGTCCATATTTCTCTTCTCTTGCTCCCCCAAAAATGCTCGGATCTAGGAACTCCGGGGGTATGTTGTGTCAGGTTTTTAAGTCAAGATAATTCGGGTCGCTAATATGCCTGCAAAGTTTCGTTGTCGTTTTACATCTGGAACTATTCTAACTCACGACTACCGGAATTCCAGGAAACCCCCTCCAACTCCCCCCACAGAGCCCCGAAACCATCTGGCTCCGTCAATTTCATCTAGGCCTAATGCTTGTTCCATCCAGTAAGTTTCGTCCCAATCCCTCTGCTTTTAGAGTTTCTTGAGTTTTCCACCCCCCCCCCCCATCCCCACAGGTATCGGACCTGACCCGGACGTGACACTGAATGTCCGAGGCGATAGCTCACCAGACAAGTTTCATTCAAATCCGATCACCCGTTCAAAAGTTATGCACGCCACTAGATTCCGGACTCCCCATCCACCCACTCCCCCCACGATGGTCGGGTCAGGGAAACGGCTGTTCTCAAGTCAATCTGTTTGGATCCCTGACATACCTGCCAAGTTTCATCGCCCTAGGACATCAGGAAGTATGCCGAACTCGCGGGATCGCTAGAAATCCGGACCCCCACCCCAACTCCTCCACAGTGCCCTGATCCGGTCCGGTTTATGTCAATGACGTGTCGAGGACCTGTGCTTGTTTTTCCCACCAAGTTTCATCCCGATCCCTCCACTTTAAGCGTTTCTCAAAATTTCCGGTTCCCTCCTCCAACTCCCCCCAGTGTCATCGGATCCGGTCCGGTTATGTCAATGACGTGTCTAGGACCTGTGCTTGTTTTTCCCACCAAGTTTCATCCCGATCCCTCCACTTTAAGCGTTTCTCAAAATGTCCGGTTCCCTCCTCCAACTCCCCCCAGTGTCATCGGATCCGGCCCGGATTTGAAGTGAGGTGTCTGAGACACAAGGTCATCCTAAATATCAATTTTCATCAAGATCCGATCACCCGTTCAAAAGTTATGCACGCCACTAGATTCCGGACTCCCCATCCACCCACTCCCCCCACGATGGTCGGGTCGGGGAAACGGCTGTTCTCAAGTCAATCTGTTCGGATCCCTGACATACCTGCCAAGTTTCATCGCCCTAGGACACCAGGAAGTATGCCGAACTCGCGGGATCGCTAGAAATCCGGACCCCCACCCCAACTCCCCCACAGTGCCCTGATCCGGTCCGGTTATGTCAATGACGTGTCTAGGACCTGTGCTTGTTTTTCCCACCAAGTTTCATCCCGATCCCTCCACTTTAAGCGTTTCTCAAAATTTCCGGTTCCCCACCCCAACTCCCCCACAGTGCCCTGATCCGGTCCGGTAATGTCAATGACGTTTCTAGGACCTGTGCTTGTTTTTCCCACCAAGTTTCATCCCGATCCCTCCACTTTAAGCGCTTCTCAAAATTTCCGGTTCCCTCCTCCAACTCCCCCCAGTGTCATCGGATCCGGCCCGGATTTAAAGTGAGGTGTCTGAGACACGAGGTCATCCTAAATATCAATTTTCATCAAGATCCGATCACCCGTTCGCAAGCTAAAAATACCTCAAATTTTGGCTTCATCCTCCCTCCACTCCCCCCCCCAGATGGTCGAATCGGGGAATTGATGATTTCCTATTTAAGCTGGTCGGGTCCCAGACATGCCTGTCAATTTCCATCGTCCCAGCACATCAGGAAGCACGGAACTCGCGGGATCACTACAAATTCGGACTTCTCCCCCCCCCCCAACTCCCCCAAAGTGAGCGGATTCGTTCCGGTTATATCAGTCACGCATCTAGGACTTTTGCTTGTACTTTCCACCAAGTTTCATTCGGATCCCTCCACTCTAAGTGTTTTCCAAGATTTCCGGTTTCCCCCTCTAACTCCCCCCAGTGTCACCGGATCCGGTCTGGATTTAAAATGGAGGGTCTGAGACACGAAGTCCTTCCATGTATTAAGTTTCATTAAGATCCGATCACCCATTCGTAAGCTAAAAATATCTCATTTTTCCTATTTTTCCGGATTCCCCCTCCCTCCACTCCCCTCCAGATGGTCGGATCGAGGAAGCGACAATTTCTAATTTAATCTGGTCCAGTTCCTGATATGCTTGCCAAGTTTCATCGTCCTAGCTTATCTGGAAGTGCCCGAACTAGCAAAACCGGGACCGACAGACCGACAGACCGACTGACGGACAGAAATTACAATCGCTATATGGCACTTGAGTAAGCTCAAGTGCCATAAAAATACCTTGCCTCTTAAAGGCACAGAAAACTTGACTACGCAACTTTCGGCCATCAAACCAACCTGGGGGGCTTACATAAAGGTACAGGGACTTATTGTCGACAGGACCCCCCTTCTTTGTTATCTCGAACCCCCTCCTTAGTGTTGCCAAAGCTAGCTGGCAGGCCCTTGCCCCTTATGCACTGTAATTATGCACTTATGCACTGTAAAAGTTCGTCTTTGGCCGTGTTTCGGCCATAGTATCGGGACAGTAGTCAAGAGGTCGTGCGTTCGATTCCTACTCCCGACACAAAAATATTTTGCTTTTTTTTTCTACTCAAAAGTCGAATTCTCGGAAACTGCCCGGAAACTGCAATGGTCGTAACGAGAATTTTTCTTTACTCTCAATATCGACTCAGGGTACATTCTTGATATGTCAGCTAGCTCCCCGAGTCGAGTTTGAGCCAAGTTTTCTGTTCCTTTAAAATACATTTTTTTTTTTCTCTCTCTCTCCTCCTCCACTCAGTGACAGAAGTGTGGCACTTACTTTTTCTATTTTTACTTTAAAATTATATAATCTTTACAATTCTATTGATAACTTAACATTTACCTTAAAATTTTCACCTTTACTTTTTACAATAAAAAAAACTATTAAAAATCAAAATCAATGAAAAGCATTTAAATGATTATTGTAACATGAAAACGAGTCAAACACACACTAAACGAACAAAAAACAAAACATAAGAGCACAACTCACGCCGAGAGGCGCCCTTCCGCCATAGGGCACGTCTACTGTGGTGGCAAAAACAGCTACATAAAAAACGAAAACAAGACTCGAATTCTTTTACAAACAATTTTGGGTGGTGATGCCTCTGCTGGTAATATTTGGCTTTCGGCAATCAAAAAAGAGTGAGGCGAGAATCTGAAGCTACAGATTAAATCAATTTTGATTCCTTCGCGTACCCCTTGCAAGGGTTTCGCGTACCCCTTTGGGTACGCGTACCACCAGTTGGGACCCACTGCTCTAGATGACAGATGATAGCTCTTTCCAATTGTCAAGTTTCAATCAAATCTGATCGCCCGTTCAAAAGTTATAAATAGCCACTAGATTCAGGATTCCCCATCCCTCCCCTCCCTCCATGATGGTCGGATCGTGCAACGACCATTCTAAGGTCAGTCTATTCGGATCCCTCATATACCTGCCAAGTTTCATTGGCAACTCGCTGGACCACCAGAATTCCAGACCACCGGGGAAGTGACTATTTCCAATTTAATCTTTTCGGGTCCCTGATAAGTAAATTGCGACCGCTATATGGCCTTGGCCGAAAGATAATTGCCATAAAAAATTACTGTTTTCAAGAAAAAATCGACTGTTTTTATACCGATCTGGCCGACAACATTGGGAGGGGGGGGGGGGGCTTCCGCGCCTCTCCCCACCCCCGCCGTACGTGACGCCTCTGGTGGTATAATCATGGAGAATTCATACCGCAAAAGCGAACGTTTTGCTTCTTGAGAGCATCAGGGTGCTGGTGAAATCTGTAAAGCTGACATGAGATCTGGGCAACGACGAAATACTTACAGCATTTACATGGCGACTCACGTATCCAATTCTACGCGAGCCGAACTCCAGACAATTTGCGGTTTCTAGTGGTGGGACGCTTTTTTCCCACCACTTTGTCCCACCTGGCTTCCCTTCGTCGAAACCAGAGAACTGGAGACTGCTGATGATGGCTAGTAGCCCCACAGTAATTTCCCTGTTCTTCAAAGGTGTGGAATTCAAATTTTTCCACAACTATGCATTATGCCGCGCGATGGACCTAACATAAAGAGCGTGTTCCACCCTCGTACCAATAGTAACTATTAGTTACTATTTCCGTTCCAACCTCACCAAAAGTTACTACGCTGACCGTTCCAACCGCCTCGAAATAGTAACTAATAGAAACTATTAGCTTACCACGCTCGGGAGCGTAGTAACTACGGATCTCTCAGTCGTGATTGGTCAGATTCGCCCGTGGCATGATATTCTGCGGGAAAATAGAAAAATAGTTCCAGCCTTGGCGGAAAAAGTCAGAATTCGTGACGTCATGTGTAGTAACGACGGTAAGTAGGATGGAAGACGCTCAAAGTTAGGCCTGGTTTACAAAATTCAACCGGCAACATTTTGCGAGAAACAAATATATAGAAAAATATCGAAATTTTGCGGTTTTTCCAGTGTACACAAATAATATAAAGCATTAGAAGGCGAAATAAGCTATTTCTTATGGCTTTTTTTACCGTCTTTATTGTTTAGCACAGTAGGGTTAGTGTATCTAACGTTACAGAAACGTGAGATGTTAGTGCTACAAGGCCTTGGTCCTACCTGGTAACTAAATTCTGTATAGCTGATTCCCGCCTCAGATTTTAACCTCGTCTGGACTGAATGCCGACTAATCATGGTCCCCACACGGAAATGTCTGCCAGCGCCACTGAGAAAATCGATGATGCTTGTTGAGCCATACCAATCAGCATTGTTGACTACCCTAAAACGGAAATCAATTACTAGTGACCTTCCTTGGGGTGGAAAATTTTTTATTCGTAAAGCTAAAACAGTCAATATTATTCTATACAATTTTCGGTGTCGACTAAATTGTATGTGAATTTCATACAGTCGTGACGTACATTACAGAACCGAATAGAATAGTAATTTACTCGATAACACTTTCACGGTTACAAAACCAAAATTGGTGTGTACTGTCATAACATAAACACTCAAAAGCACATACAAATGGTCAAGGGTTATTTTATTTCAACAATCTTTGGTATAAAACTATTTTGGTAACGGCTGCGTTTGGCCGCTACTGGTTGGAATATTGGGACCTTCGTAGAGACTGCTCGCTCTTGCCTTTCCCTTACATTGTTGTATGGGGGAGGGAGACACTCATTGTAGATGGGGTGCGTAATAAGTTTGTTTTTACCGGTCTCGAGGCATAGGTTCAGTCTCCGTTTCTCCAATGTATCAATTGTGTAAGTTCTTAGAAGAAGGGAGTAGGGTACTTTTGGGCCTTACTTTAATACTGAGAGCGTGTTTTTGGATTCTTTCAATACGTGAGTTTTGATCTGCAGTTAGACCAAAATGCCACACTGCGCATGCGTACTCCATTAATGGTCTTATGAAAGAGGTATAAATCCCGACGATGTGAAGACTTGGGACTTTATGCTTTGATTAAAGCTTTAACATGTGCAGGCTTGAGTTTGCCTTACGGAGTATTTCTACTGTATTATCTTCCCAATCTAAAGTTTCAGTAATAACTACTCCAAGGAGTTTTCGTTTTTTTACAGCCAAATTTTCAATGAGCTTTGGTTCAAATTGCGAGGATGATTTTAAAAATGAAATAAAACAGCACTTTTTTCTTGGTTAACTTGCCTATCGGACAAAGACGCTCCATTTTGTATGTCTTCAATGATTGCTGCTGCTGAACTTTTAATACGACGGTAGCATACTTCAGTAGTACTCAAATCGTCAACATACTTCCACCGATCCGGCAGATCCTGTGCAATTTCATTAATCATAACCAAAAAAAGCAAAGGTCCTAAAAGAGTACCTTGAGGTATACTACAAAAAATGGGAATGGGGTCAGGAAAAACACCTTTATATTCAGTCATTTGTTGTCTTTCGTATAGGACACTAGCAATTATTCTAATTATATGAGGACTTACGTTGAATTGACTAGAAAGTTTACCAATTAAAATCTTATAGTTAATGAGATCGAAACCTTTACGAAAATCAATTGCTATCAAATTTATCCATTTTCCTGGTTGTTCAAGATTTTTCAGAATAAAGTCAATTAACTGTATTAGGTAATAAGTAAGTAAGTAAGTAATTAAGTAAGTAATTTATTTATAACCCGCCGTTTTCAGAAAGCGGAGTAAATGAAGAAAATAAATAAAACACATAAACATACACAAAAAGACACTTAATTTCAATCGTCGGCCAGGAAGCAGTGTAGAAGGTCGTGCGCTGGTTGGGTTCTGTTGTCGATGATTTTTGATAGCGACGAAGAAACATCCAAAAGGGTAACACTTGCATCTTGAATTTTGAACTTCTCCGTCAAAGTATGGTTATGGCATAATTTCGACAAGTGGAGCAGGTGCTTTGCATATTTAAAATAACATGATCTCATCTTTTTTATCTCCTTCTTTCGCAGAACATGAGTGACACCAGAACGAAATAGTATAGAAGGAGCGCAGAAGGTGCTGTACAATTTTCCCAAAGCTTTACGATTATAGCGCCCCCGGTTGGGGACGATGCGCCCATAGGCGGTACGGATTGATCTAGAAACTTCTTGAACAACCGAAGAGCAAAATTTTGACAACGACGATTTGAATGTTATGCCAAGCCATCGTAGAGATTCTGTTGATCTGACGACGAACGATCCAAGAGAGATAGAAGAATTAGCATTCAAACGATTTGACGAAGGGTTGAAATGCAGGTACTCACATTTTGAGAGGTTAACTTCAAGACCGATTTTGAGAAGTTCCGATGATAGCTTACAGACATTTTTGGTGAGTGTGGATCGGGTACGGCTTACTAAGAGCAAGTCGTCCGCGTAAGCTATGTAGCTGAAGGCATGGTCTTTATAAAAGTAAGCAGGGTGTAAAGAACTGAGACAAGAAGATATGGCCGATTTGAAAATGTAGGGAGATAAGACTCCCCCTTGGCGAACACCAGTTCGGACAGCAATAATCTCTGACAAGCTACCTTGCCATTTAAACCTTACTGAGGAATGACCATACCAAAATTTTAACAGACTGACAACAGACAGATTCACGCCAGAAGTAATGAGAGAGAAGAGGGCCTGAGAATGCGTTATATTGTCAAAAGCACCAGCTATATCTATAGAACATATATGAATAGCAGACTTCTCGCGGGTAGCCTGCTTCATCATTTTTGTTAATATGTGATGAGCGTGCGCAGAACTGGCGCTCGAACGGAATCCAAGTTGCATTGAACCAAAACGACATTTTTCAATTAATTCTGGAAGAAGGACGTATTCCAGGATTTTGCTTATGGTACAAGAAACTGTAATTGGTCGATAGCTTTTGCAAAGGTCTGTGTCTTTCCCTCGCTTAATCACCGATGTTACAGTACCCGAGAGGAAACTATTCGGAACCAAACCCTGGCATAAACAAATTTGAAACAGAAGTTGGAGGTGTTGTGTTAAAGCTGGACACTCAGTTTTGAAAAAATCGGCACTAAGGCCATCAGAATCTGTGGAACCAGTTCTTCTTAATTTTCGGAAAGCAATTTCGATGGAAGAACAAGTCACGGGAAGAACAGAGGGTTGAAATATCTTCCTTGGTAGGTATTTAAGAAGTAAATTTTCATAGTGCTGCTGAATTTGTTTTTTGCAACCACTGAATAGCCCACTGTAGTGGCTGGTCCAGTCAGCCGTAGTTAGTGCGGAAGGAGGTACAGCTGAACCTTTATCTGTCCGAAGGACCTTTTGCCACGCTTTTTTGTCAGTGGGAGCATCTAAGCCATTCAAACGAGCATTTTTAAGTGAAGATTTGTATTCACGCTTCGTTTTAGCTTTCAGATTAAAAACAGTACCATTCCCTGGGCGTCCACAAGCAATCCAAATTTTTAGCCAAAATTTTGCCGTATTCTTCGCCTTTTTAACTTCAGGACTGACTTTCCAAATAGGCTTCCTTGTTCCAACTCGAATTTTCTCAGTCGGTACAGCAATATCGGCTGCCACTTTCAAGCAATGGACAAGCTCACTATAATAGCAATTAATATCGACGGATGAAGTAGTAGCTGCTATACCAGTCTGAAGAAGGTGAAAAGGAACTTTTAAAAGCGAGAGAAGATTAGTTAACGTAGAAATGTAGAGCACAACATCTATACGATTCCAGTTACGCTTTTGGATCCAGGCCTTCTTGGGATTTGGACAACTGATTCCAAAAACTGGGACAACCAAACAGAAAGACAGAGGCAGATGGTGGTCCTCAATCTTCTCCTCATCAACCTCAACAATACCGTCAATGAGACATCGTTCAGAAACAATCAAATGATCAAGGTTGGAAACATTAGCGCCACGATTATGTATGTATGAAAAGGGTAGAGACTTCTCAATGAGACTGTAAGTTACAGGTAAAGAATCGAAAAACAAGTCAGTCCGTGTAGAAGAAGTTAGAAGATCAGCGTTGACATCCCCAACAAGAGCCCATTTCATTCCTTTTCGTGAAATGTCCGATATAAGTGTTCTGATTTTCTGACAAGCCTTGGCAAATGAACTATGTGATGCAATGTTCCGCCGGTCACAAGGTAAATATACGTTAACAAGAACAATATTGTCCAACTGAACGGCAAGAGCATATCGCCCAGACTGGAACAGTCTTGGTGGTGCTGAACACTCGCTGGCTCGAACAAAAATGGCTAACCCACCGGAAGGACGGCCTCTAGTTTTCATTGCCGGCTGTATGAACACAAAATGCTCAGGTGATCGGCGCAAGCTTTCGCTGCTAGGTGTTGACAGAAGATGCTCTTGAAGGCAAAGTATGTCCGAATTACTGAGCAAATCATCAAATAATAGATCTTTGTCCTTTGTGCCATTTACATTTAGGGAAATACAGCGGAGTTTCTTTTCCTGACAATTCATTATTTACCCATACCCACTGCTTTCCTCATTACACTGCATCTGAGACTGAAGGAAACGTGACAGCCGTCGCAGTTAGCACATTTCGGAGGAAGGGAGCAAGGCGAGTCTTTGTTATAACTGTGACAACCAGCACAACGCGCGCATTTTGGCGAGTCAGACGGATGCGGGCATTGGGCTATGCCATGATTTGGTGACTGACAGCGAAAGCAACGCTTTGGCATTCGGTGGAATTCATGGATACGGAAAACTTCGTACCCTATTTTCACCCCGATTTTGATGGCCGAAAGGAGAGCAACTTGATTTTTGAAACCGATTTTGAATGAACGCGAGTCAGATATAGCCAGGACTTCACAAGCTTCAGGAATAAGGGATTTCAAGGCATCAGCAGTTATGGTGGCTGGAACGCTTCGGACAACACCAAAATATTTAGGAGATAGAACTTTGGCCGTAGTCCCTTCTGGCAGACCCTTAGTGAACGATCTCGCAACAACCTCCGCATAAGAAGCACTTGAAGTGTGGACGATGAGACGGTTTCTTTGAGTGTTGGCTCTAACATTCGTGATCCCTTCGTTACCTTCGATGGTGTCTATGTGCTGCGTCCTGGAATCGATGTTCAGAAGATCGGAAGGGATATTATTTACAATAACAGTGTGCGTATCGGAGGGTGGTAGACACTGAATGGCCGTCATAGTCTCGACAGGTGCGGAGACCGCAGCGCAACGATCAAGGGTAGCGACCCTTTCTGCAATGAAGCGGACGTCATTAGCAACAGAACTTAGCTGGCTAGTCAACACGGAAATCGCAACTGCTGGAACGACTGGAACTTCGCTTGGAAACCGTATGACGAAGTCGGGAATAGCAACGTCCAAATCATCACAACGACGGAAAGCATCGATAATGTCACATATATGATTGACATGTGTATTTCTTCTTGGAGGGAGCTCGTCGGGAAAAGCTAGAGTCCACAATAACTTTTTTGCAGCAACAATCGCTTCAGCAGTGAAAAATTCCGCAGCAAACTTTTTGACTGAAGTAGGATCAACACCTGAGTCAAGACTTTTCTGCAAAAAATTCAGAGCAGGCTGGTACATCAGACTAGCAGATATTTCATCATTGCCTTCACTTGGCGCCATTCCACAAACACAAGCTTGGTAAAGATTTTCAACGGTCACAGTTGGTGACCTTCACCGGAAAATCCAACGGTCGATCGCTAACCGACGATGGATCGTTGGAAACTCAATCGAAACGTTTGACAATACAGTTGAACTCAAATTGCGACTGCTCGCTTCGACTGCCAGTCAACGACTGGGTAGTGGGTAGTAGAGGATTTAGGTATGTTACCGAATTGCCGTGGATCTATTTTTGACAAGATCACTACCCGTAACGGGTGCCATTGGGCAGACAAAGTTCAGGGCCGACTTGGCTCCCGTTGTGTACGTGTGTCTACCCGCTTTAATTCAAACTAGGAATCAAGAAGTATTGACGGGAAGTTTCAGCATATTCCAAGCCACAAGGGTATAACGGTCAATGCCGTTGCAGATGAACTAGCCAATAAATCTGCGGATGTGAATCGACCGCCATCAACCAACCACCTTCGCAAGTCCATGATGAGGGATACCCTAAGATCGAGAGCTCCAGCACAAACCAAAAAGACTATACCCTCACCATTCAAAGAAAGACAGAAAACCATACTGTACTACAGACTCAGGACGGAGTCAATGCTTCTCAACAAAACGCTGTTTGAGTGGAAACTCAGTCCATTCCCACAATGTAGAAACTGCGGAGCGGAGGAAGAAACCCTGCAACACATCCTGTTCCAGTGCAGAAGTACTAGCCCGATGACGTTGCAACAATATCCTGTGCAACGAGCTCAAAATCCCCACATCTATCAACTCAATCACCTAAACGATTTTCCCGAAAAAGACCGAGCATCGCATCTACAAAGCCCTAGTCAGTGTCATCCTGGAAAAGAAAACCAGTAGCGGCGATTACAGTGGTAATCTGCCCTAACCAAAAGAAAGGCCGAAAGGGACCGACGCAACGTTGGACCCCTTGGCTCTACATATTTTGGATTGGATTGGGTTGAGAAGATGAAAGGATCTGTGACATTTATTTTTTTAAGGAATCGTCATCATATCATGGTTTTCCGACATCTTCAGCATCAAATAAGACATGCAGGAGAAGCGCTATGGAATGAAATACCTCTGTGTATTAGGAATACAACAACCCTTCAGTCTTTTAAAAAACAGCTAAAGGAGTAACTTTCAAGTGGTAGTAGTTGAGAGTTTGTATTTGTTAATGAATTTAAACAATAATTTCTTTTCTTGCTTGTTCTAAAAAGGAGTATTATTGAATGAGCTCCTTATTTGTCTGTTCGTTTCCCATAGGCCGCATGGACGTTTTTTTAGGCGGAGATGCCGTTTGTTCCAGGAAGTATATTATTTTTTTGCGTTAATAAATAATCTGAAGATCTGAAGAAAAAAAATCTATTATTTTCTCCCGTAAAGTGCGTTTGTAAATAAAACCCTTAAGTTTCCCTCAACCAACGAAGCGACCTTAGTCTCCAAAGTTGTGGCTCCTTTAACTGTCACAGTTCCAGCACCACGCTACCACAGTTCCTGGGACAATTAATGGTAGCATGATTGTATGGTAGTGGTGTGGAATAAAATCAAATAAAGGGAAATAAAAAGAAATTTCTCTACACAACCCTATAACATCCAATCTTTTGCTTTTCATGATAACAGAAACGCGATAAGAAAGCCGAAGTGGTCAAGGTCCAGAACTGTTTTAGAACTGTTTGCAGGCCTATGGCCTTTACATTTCTAAACTGATCCTAACTATCCCCCAAGATGAGCTTTAATTATTTTACTTTCTGCCTTTCAACATATTGGGGTCGACCCCCCAAAACTGGTTTCTATCAGGCTGACGTCAGGGAAAGTAAGAATGCAGTAAAGCCTACAACGAACACGCACACTAACCTGAGCTTTGGCATTTTCTTCTCTTGCGGCCAATAGAGATCCTGGTGATTTCTGAATACATCCTGAATGTTTTTCGTAATCCCTTCTATGTTCGCATTGACGATTTCCTTCCTTAAGCTAGGCCTCTCTGTAGACTTGCCGCTAGGATCACCTATCAGTGCAGTGGCTCCACCAATCTGAAACAGAAGAAGAAGAAGAGCCTGTAGGATGATTTTGATGCTCGGAAACCTGGTAACGTTAACGTGGACCGTCAGCGAATTAGAAGCGATGATGATGATGATTTTATTCACGCACTTAGGATGAGGAAAATAGCGCAGTACAGGCAAATAAAAGGAAAAAATACACAACAACAATGGAGTAAATGCACAAAATAAAAAAAAATAAACATTAAAGGACCTGTCTTACCAATAACACTAACGCAACCTACGTCCATAATCACTCCATATATTTCTAAACGGAGACCCCAATTTCGTACAGTACATTTCAACCCCTCTAACAAAACCACGCTGATTTTCTCACTTGCCGTGTTTTGCTGCCTTCGATGTGAATCACGCTGCTGACGGTGTCTGCGTTTTTCCATCAGAAAAACCGATTATGTAAACTGCTTCCCTGTTTTCGCTACAAGTCAACGGGTCTCGGAAAAGGCTTAGAACAGCCAAAACGGTGAGGTATTTGTTGAAAGCACAGCCTAGTTTTAAAGTATTCAAATATTTTAAAATACTGTAAGTTGATGAGTAACCCGATGAAAAATTTATCTCAAAACAGTACTATGAAGTAGTACGAAAAAAGTAGCATGCAGTACTAACGATGCTACTACATGCTTCTACTTCAAGGCTACCGTGTTACTGCATGCTACTATATGCTACTATTAGCAAGATTGGATGCTACAATGGCAAGACAGGATGCTACTGGATACTGCTACATAAGATTGGACCAGTCTGAGGCACATTAATTGATAGTATTCTTTGCTATTACATAGTATTACATGTAACGTTTTCGTACTACTACCATACTACTACGCAGGCTACAAATTTTTCATCGGGAAATAGTAGGAGGGTCCTCTAAAAAAAAGATAAGGGACTAATAGGGTCTAAAAAATCTTCTTCCTAGATGGAATGCGGAGAAATGGCTAAGGACAAAAACGTGAAGGTCCTGGGCAATAGGAGATAATCAGTAACGCTGTCATTAACGTCAAATCAGTAACATTGCTCGGAAATTCCAAGCCTTACCGAGAAAGATCCGAAAGGGCACTGCCAGAAGCTGTACCTCAACTACTGCCTATCCAAGTGTCCCGAAGACAATACCTGAAGGCTCCGTTCTCTCGTTTGTCAAGTTTTTTAGTGCCAGCTGCCATTAAAGTTTAACTGAAAAGGTACCTGATTTTTGCATCTAATAACTGAATACACTGAAATATTTCGACTCATCTAAGTGCATTTTTTCATCCAGGACTCTAGTAATGACATTCAGAGTATGCGCTGCTTGCGCGACACACCAAAATTCGTCAAGACGCGGATAACTTGAATTTCAACAAAGGCCTGCAGATGACATGTACAGTGTGTTCTGACGAGGAGACGCCATTCCTTGCCTTGCAAGGAATACTACATTTGTACTTTGTTCTCAGCAATGGGTTACATTTGTAGCTGGTGACATCTGGAGGGACAAGCACATACAGGTACTACAAATCCGAAAGAATAAGTTCGTCTGATGAAATCGGTTATCTGTGGATAATGGACAAACGAAGTAACACATTTTTATCGGGTTTTCAGACCTATTCAAGTGAGTAAGTGATAAGTAACTAGACTGTCGAGTCTCATCCCTATTCGGTTAAACTTTAAGTACCGCAGAGGCAACTTCAGCTTGTTGTTTGTGTATGTGGGTAAGACAAATTATTCTGAAAATTTTGAGTATTTATACTGTGGTTTTTAATTGTAATTGTAACTGAGGTTACCTCCTTTCGCTGAATATACTTGATGAATATTCTTTGAGCCCAAGCTGACTTTGAAACATTTATTGTAAACATTGTTTGAATAAATATACTTGATGACTATTAAGTTTTATTGGTGTTTATTAGCCTATGAAAATGACAACACATTTTGACGACTGAAAGAATATTCGGTTTATCCGCTTCCCATTTTGGAAATAAAACTGAACTGAATATATCGAATAATGCAATTCAATTGTGGAAGTATGCGATCGTCTGTTCTAGGTCTGACGAACGCCGGAAAACATGATACTAGAGCAATAAAAGTGTGAACAAGAAACATGATGAAGATACCCAAACCGTTTAGTAATTTCTATAACCCATCTCGTCTGATAGACTCTTTTATAGTAAACGACTGTCATGATTGATACCTCTGCTGGACATCGACAAACCTGTAAAAATCAAAACTCGGAGAGTAAGTTTCAGTTACCAGGACTGACAACGATAAATAAATGTTAAGACATTAAAACAAAACAGAGTTGCAAAGTTACCATATGCCAGCTTAGGGCAACACGGTAGAATGAAATACAGTGTTGGGAAGTTCTTCAATTATAAATAAATAATAAATAAATAAGCTTTTATTTTCACCAAAATTTTCATGGCACTGCCAAATTCCTTTGGTATAGTCACATTAAAAAGCGACGCAAAAAAAGAACAAAGAAAACAAAACACTAATCAATCCTCCTGATTTTCGTTATACATATCTACAAAACTAGGTATAAAACTCTTCGCTAACCGCTGATGGGCACAGCGTACCGGCTGAAGTTTCGCAACAGGCACTGCAACCCTGCGCGGGAGTCGTTTTGTTGTGGATTGAGGGGGGAAAAGGGTTTTGTGGATTGGGTGGATCAGAGATTTTCTTCCGAAATCCATGCAGAGTTTCTCTCTTCTTTTTTTCAGAGTTTGTATTTTAAACTTTGACAGCAGCTCTTCATACGACATTTCTGCCTGCTTCGATACTATTCTTAGAGCTCTTTTCTGAACTCTATCGAGCCTGGCGCTTTGCTCAGCCGTCAGTCCAAAATGCCATACAGGAGCTGCATATTCCAGAATTGGGTGAATAAAAGATGCAAATATTCGGAGGAGGTGATCTGGAGGGGCGCTATGTTTCGACATAAGCTTGAGCATCTGCAGCCCAGCATTACCCCTTTTTACTAGACTAGTTGTGTTTGCTTCCCATTTTAAATCACTGGTAATAATAACTCCCAAGAGTTTAATCTTACTGACTTTAAGAGAATCAGAGATAGTTGGTAGGAAATTTGGTTCAGAAGAATTTAAAAATGAAATAGTTAAAATAGAAGATTTACTGTCATTTACTGTCATATTTGAAACGGAAGCTTTAGTCTTCACGTTACCAATTAAAATTTGAGCTTTGCTACATTCATTTGCTTCACAAATTTCTCCAAGGGTAAGGTCGTCAACATATTTCCAACGGTCTTCACAATCATTAGCAATATCATTAATCATAACTAGAAAAAGAATAGGACCCAGGATGGTACCTTGAGGTTCGCCTATCTTGCTATCTCGCCTATTACCGTATTACCTATGTAAAGATCGAAATACTTGCGTCATACTGAAGTACAACTCCTGGACTAATGAATACTTATTACTTAAAGCACACCTCGCACTTTTTACTACTTGTTCTAACATCCAAAGCTATATGAATACTGTAAAGCTAGACTTTAAAAAATTATCCATGGTCTTGCCTGTTTTAAACCTTTTCCCAGGCACACCGCCTTCTAGCAAGATCTCGGCAAAATTCAGAAAACCGGTTTTACGCATCAGTAGCAAGATAGGCGAACCCTCGACCGGATGATAACGCGCATGGATACTAGTGAATCGCGGCAAGTGGAAGTATTAGTGAGGTGTTGTTAGCAGTTACAAAATGTAACATAAGAAATTTGGATCTCCGGGTTTAAAAACTAGGGAATGACGTTACGGAAGTAGGTTGCATTGGCATTATAAGTACGACAGGTCCTCTAAGATCGACTAGATACTTGATGACGTAAGTAACAATACATTTTCAAGTCCTATCTCAAGTACATTCTGCTTGGATGCTTCTTTTGCACATCTATCCCACGGTTAAAAACTCTCAAAACTTGTCCCAAAACTGCTAACAAAGCAAGCCCCGTATCGAAACTAGTAACTGAAGAACTTACCAGCGCTATTGGTTCATGACCAGCTCTGGCACATCGAATCAGAGTAAGGAGGACCAGGAGATTACCAATATGCAGCGAATCGGCAGTGGGATCAAATCCAGCATATATTGCCTGTCGTGTTTTCAATAACTTCTGCAGTTCAACACTAAAGAAAATTGAGAGTTATCAATCCAAACCAGTCATACATAAATCCTCATATTCTTGTTCTCCCACGAGGATCTATTTACAGGAATTAGCAGATTACAGATTTTGGTGTCTTCTTGCTCCAGGGCACTATGTTAAAACTTTCATGCACTGAGACTGTTGTCTACCCTAATGTTGGCGCACTGTGTCAAAAAATTAAGAATTTGTGCATGACTAAGAATTTGTCTACGACTAATCCAAACAAACATTTGGACTGGCAAAAGGTTAAAACAGATAATAATAATATAATATAATAAGGCTTATAGGGCCATTTACATACAACAAAACAAAAAACTTCATAATTACTTCTAATATATCACTACATAAACTAAACTGCACTCGCCCGGTCAACTTTTACTTTAACACTTTGCAACACAAATCTACATAACGCACTAATTGCTCCTGGAGATGTGCTCTTCAATATATCAGGAAACAGTATCTCCCTTACCCCCCAGCAAGATTCCCTTAAAAACGAGAGTTCGCGACACAGTGCAACCAAATGGGCTAGGTCATCGTCGCCTTCACCGCAGAGTGAGCAGGGGCTGTTCGTACACATAAATCAAATTTAGGCTACGTCTACCCAAACTTGGTTCTTTTCAGCAAGGCGGCAACGGTGCATTTCGTTGCTAAATTCTCAAGCCCTGGCGGTAAAATCTGCACATGCCTCCAATAAAGGTGGGCTAGTTTTGTCACTGGTCCTTCTTAAGGATTCGATACTGTAGGGTTAAGAGAAAGTGTTTTGGCTACAAAGTCTCAGTTAAGACTCAGTTCCTTGTATGTAAGTAATTGTTTCGACTGGGGTCTAGAAATAATCAATATATGGTAGTCCAACAGACGGTTTTTGAAGCTCACTTTTAGAATTTTCTGCTTGCAAGGTTACACTGAAGATGAGCTAGGTAGTCTAAACAGATATTTTCTTTGTTCTTTGCAGTGCATGAACAAGGCCTAGCTGATCACCAAGGCTTTGTCAGAAAACATAGCTAGGGCATACATGTTTGTGCATATGCTATGCTATGTTACAGATTTGATTTCTAGAATCCAAAGCATGAACTTACTTATCGATCCCAGGAAAAACATCTTGCCATATCCCTCTCTCTGACAGTGTCAAGATGGACTTGGCAGCATGACCCCTCCTTGACGTAACCAGTGGAATAAAAGCTTAAAAAATAGTTAGATTAGAGGTAATCAGAGTTAAAGCCTAGGCCTAAGTTAGCCTGATGATCTGGATCAGTCACGCATTTCTCTAAAATGCTAACCAAACAAGTTGCAATCTAGTCTACTTGGAAATATTTAACGCTAGCTACCTAGCTGGGAAGTTAGCTAACTCACAAGACAATGGTGGATGCTATCAGACTATCCGCCTTTGTCGGCTAAGGTTGCGTTCCGGAACTTAACGATCGTTAACAGATTGTCAACAGTTGTTAACTCTTCGCGTTCCTCGTTTCTGATTTCGAAGTTTAAGCTCTGCCTCCCTATAAGCATCGTTACAAAGAGCGTGTTCCCCCCTTCTAACAATAGTTACTATTAGTTACTATTCCCGTTCCATCCTCACGAAAAGTTACTACACTGACCGTTCCAACCTTGTCGGAATAGTAACTAATAGTTACTATTTGCTTACCATGCTCGGGAGCGTAGTAAGCGTAGTAACTACGCATCTCTGTAACGTGATTGGTCGGACTCGCCCCTGGCGTGAGATCCTGCTGGAAAATAGAAAAATCGTTCCAGCCTTGACGGCAAAAAGCCAGAATTCGTGACGTCATGCGTAGTAACTACGGTAAGTAGGATGGAACACGCTCAAAATAGTTAACAATTGTAGAACTGGGAAAAGTTAACGATCATTAAAGCTGCGGTTAGCTCCGCCCCGAAGTAAAGTCAACGACTGTTGATAATTGTTAAGTTTGCGGAACGCAACCTAAGTGCGCATTCGGTTTTACCTACCTATTACCTCATCTTGGACAGTCCAAAAACTTCTTCTAACATTACCACTTGATTCTGACAATCCCAGTGGCAACTAGCCTGTCTGAGACCAAGGCCCAACAAATTCCATGGCCAAAGAGTTGCCATTCTTCTTCATACCCTACTCTTATGAAAACCAAATCTGAACAAGGTCTTTGCTTTACTATTTGACTTTGTTCAATACTAACAAATCAGAAACTTCTGAGAAATACTTTGATTGGCTAAAATCCTTGAGAGTTTATTCCTAGGCCCATCTCCTCTGGGAAGTGGGAATGGCAAAACCTGAGCAGACATATTTGACGATGCAAAACGGATACGTCTGCTACATTTTAGTAGAGCTCTATTTCCGCCCTTCTTGGCAAGGGTTCTCTTTAGGCTCAAGCTGGAAAGTGAACTTGTGGAAAAACAATTAAAGATTATTCATTAAATATTTGATTTTGTGAACTTCTTCTCTGAAAATTGGTTGGAGTTAGAGCTGGTGCTGTGATCTCATTCTGGACACAGCTGCTGTTTGGCTGTCCCATTGGGTTGTCGAAAGGTAGAGATTCTTCTGCAATTTGGTTTTGGGGTCACCTATCTCTTCTTCTTCTTTCCAGCTAAGATGGATACTTGTCAGCGGCATGTATGGGAAATTGAAAGTTCCGTACAACGATGATAAATATGATTCGCAGTCAGCTTGGGCTGAAAGGATATCTGAGCAGACATTGGCTACCAGAATATTTTTCAGAACTCATAGAGCGTGTTCCACCCTACTTACCGTAGTTAATACGCATGACGTCATGAATTCTGGCATTTTGCCGTCAAGGCTGGAACGATTTTTCTATTTTCCAGCAGGATTTCACGCCAGGGGTGAATCCGACCAATCACGTTACAGAGATGCGTAGTTACTACGCTTACTACGCTCCCGAGCATGGTAAGCAAGTAGTAACTATTAGTTACTATTCCGACAAAGGTTGGAACGGTCAGCGTAGTAAATTTTCGTGAGGATGGAACGGAAATAGTAACTACTAGTAACTATTGTTAGAAGGGTGGAACACGCTCATAGACTTCTGGGATAGTACTATGGATAGTGCTAAAAATGTAAGATTTCTCCTTAGAGATAGATAATCCTAGTAGTTAGCTTTCATAATTTAGCGAAGATCCAGAGACACCATTATGACTATGGTGCACTGGCTATGATTGTCAAAGATAAGAGTACAAAGGTAAGAAAGTTGGAACAACAATATCATAGAGTGAAAACCAAAAAGTCCCCAAAAACGCCCCCCCCCCCCCCCCCAAAGCCGTCGGCCAGTCGGTAAAAAATACCAAATCGGCGCTAAGCGCCGCGATTTTTCGTCAAAACAGTTGATTTTTTTTATGAAAACAGTCGTTTTTTCTGAAAATTGGTCGATTTTTCGTCAAAATAGTCGGTTTTCTGAAAATCAGTGGATTTTTTGGAAAATCAGTCGATTTTTGTCAAAAATGTCATTTTTATTGTTAAAAACAGTCGTTTTTTTCTGCAGAAAAAGTCGGTAAAAATTACCAGCCAGTCGGTAAATGCCTCGTCCCCCCCCCCCCCCAAACATTTTGGCTAGTAACGCCTCTGGTTACCAATACAGTATACTAATCTTCAAATTAGTAAAATCCAATACAGCCACTCAGAAAAGGTATAGGCTACAAGCCAGAAGCCAGAAAAAGAGCTCGGGCAAACTTTTTCTCAATGCAAGTAGTTGACACTTGGAACAACCTGCCTGAACATGCCATCCAGGCACCAAATATAAACAGCTTCATAAACGGAGTTGATAAGTTCTGGGAAGAAAACAACAACAAACTCAACACATGGTCAAAATAGCTACAACATCAACCAACTAAAAAAAACCAGAGGGCATCGAACAGGCAGGCTAACTCAGGCCAACTGCCGGATGGCCAACTTTCAGTAGCTTTATGTAAGTAAGTAAGTATATCATAGTACAGCCCTCAACTGAACACAGACTTATTTTCAAAGAGTTTTTCCTTTCCTGTCATCGCCCCAATTATACAGCAAAAACAGAGGCCGTGTCAAAAATTAAATTTCGGGACAGTGGTACTCGAAAGTAGCCAGAATATGATATTTATAGTTGGTAGAAGCTTCGGTTATTTATTACAGGTTTGTTTTCTTCCCAGACCTTGACTCTGAAGATTGACAGCCTGATGAGGACCTTGCTAAGAAGGGCTGAAATATCACTGATGAAGCATCATAGCTGGTGTATCCGTCCGTTGTATACATTATTTGAATATATGTTTCAAAATAAGCTTGGGCTCAAGGAATATTTAACTACAATAATTGCAAAAACGACTTTAAGCCGTGGTATCAGATACCATGGTACGGTCATACACAAATCCTCAATTTTCAGGGCATGGTGCCCCAACGTGTAGGCATGCCTGGAAGTATGGGGCACCATGCCTTGGAGCATGGCCATGGTACCCCTGTAAAATTTGGTTAAATTGAAACTGGCTACATACCGAAATAGGGTTGTCTTCCTCTCCTAGATCAAAAGATACCTAATTTTACTTTCTATCGAACCTCATTTCCCAATTTTCAAAATGTTAGAGCACTTCCAAGATACATAGAGTTTTGTGGAGGCCACTTCTATCCCAGTGGGTTCACTCTATCCTTTTCCAGGTAGTTGCCACTAGGTTACTCAATCCTTTTCCAGGCTGTCGCTGCTAGGTGACTCTATCCTTCTCAGGTAGTCACCACTATGTAGAGTGTATGAGGTAAGCTTTTAAATTTTCTTCCTTTAGGAATTAAATTTCCTTTCATTCCAAATCCCTTTAGATTCTTTGCCGATTATTGTATTTCTTTTGTTTAGTGAGTTTCCATAACAATTGTTAACATAGTAAAAATAAAAATCACTCAAAATAAATACAATAATAGGCAAACAATCTAAAGGAAATATTTGCTCCAGTGAACGCATTGAAAAGCTCGCCTCATCCATGCTACCTAGCAGCGGTTTTCTGAGTAAGGATCAAGCTAACCCACTAGAAGAGAAGTGGCCTCCAAAAAACTCTATGTATCTTGGAAGTGCTCTAACAATTTGAAAATTAGAAAATGAGGTTGGATAGAATGTAAAATCAGGTATCTTTTGATCTAGGACAGGAAGACAACCCTATTTAGATATGTACAGTTAACCACAAAGCCCTGATTTTTGGATACCCTATGCCAAACGCTGGGTATATCTAGCGTTTGGCATAGCCTATGCCTAACGCTGGCAGGGTTGCCACATGTCGCATGATAGTGTGAATTGTCACTCTATTTTGTTTTGTCACGCTTGTCCTACGTAGGACCTAAAAATCACTCTAGGCTTTTTCAAAAAATGACCAAAATGTGTCAGCTTTGCAGCAGGATTCCGACCAGATTGACTATTTCGAGTTTTTTCCATGAAAGTAAAGTTAAGATGTGTCATTTCGACAGAGGTGATTCCGACCAAAAGTGAACATTTCATGAAAATAAATTTCACTCTCAATTCACTCTCTGTTTTGGGCCTAAAGTCACTCTCTAAATATTTTTGATGTGGCAACCCTGAATGCTGGATACCCTATGCCAAACGCTGGATAGCTGTTGGTACCCTAACCCTGACCTACCTTACTACAGATGAATTCTTGAGTTGCATTTTTTTGTTCATAGTACTGTAAGAACTGCAAGTTGCCGTTTTATTCCTGGCGGACTACGTCAGAAGGTATGCCGAACTGTTACCTGCCTCACCCAGCGTACAAACTAGCGGGTCCGCTGCCACTCAGCAGGCGGCCAGCTGGCAAATAAAACGACTTTGGGCGACCCGCGCCTTCCCAGCATATGGCCTGCTGGTGAATAAAATGACAACGAACAGTCCACTGTACTATGAACTTCAAATAAAATGCAACTATGATTGGTTGATTTCTGAGCTTCACTCAAATCATCAATATTTTAACGGGCCTCAGTACAGTCTACCACAAATCCCCGATTTTTGGATACCCTATCCCAAACGCTGGGTATATCTAGCATTTGGCATAGCCTATGCCTAACGCTGGATACCCTATGCCAATCGCTGGATACCTGTTGGTAACCTAACCCTGACCTACCTTTATAAAGGAGTTCTGATTGGTTGATTTTTTAGCCTCACTCAAATCATCAATATTTTACTGGGTTACAGTATCCAGCACCTGGCATAGTGCAGTCTAGTAAACTAGCCCCTTTTCAGGCACGGTGCTTAAACGTCTAGCACCATGCCTGGTTGCACCATGCCTGGGTGCTAGACGTTCAAGCAGTGTACCTTGGATTTCATGTATGGTGCATGGATTTCAGTATACAGTGCATACATCAAAATTTCTGTCATGACAACTGAGCACCAGCTCTGACAGGGCTGAAATTACTACCATGAATTAGAGAAATTAAAGACAATCCTTTATATATTTTTCACAACAAAAAAAAAGGGCTCGGCTGATGACACATGTGAAAAACCTCATTTCCTTTTCTACATAGTCAAGGGTTTTGCATGCAAAGTGTCCTGTGCCTCAGCTTTTTCTACCTAGTAGCCAACCAAAATATTGGCTCTTGGGGAATAGATAGGGAAAATACATGGAAAATAGATAGGGTGCTGTTAGGTTTTTCATCTCCATCATCATTAGAGCCCTTTTGTTTTTGTTGTGAAAAATATGTAAAGGATTGTCTTTGATTTCTCTAATTCATAGTAGTAATTTCAGCCCTGTCCGAGCTGTCGCTTAGTTGTGATGACAGAAACTGTGTTTTTTCTGTATGCACTGTAACTGAAATCCATGCACCATACACGAAATCCAAGGTACAGTGCTTGAACGTCTAGCACCCAGGCATGGTGCTAGACGTTTGAGCACCGTGCCTGAAATGGGGCTAGTGTACTAGACTGGCATAGTGTATCCAGCATTAGGCATAGGGTATGCCAAATGCTAAACATAAAAAAATCAAGGGTCTGTGGGTGACTGCCTCAATATCCAGCATTCGGTATAGTGTACAGAGTTAGGCATAGGGTATACCAAACGCTAGATATACCCAGGGTATGGCATAGGCTTTCCTAAAATCAGGGGTTTGTGGTAGACTATGTAACATGTAACCACAGTGTAACCAGTCCAGTCATGCACAAATCCTCAATTTTTGGGCATGGTGCCCCAACGTCTGGGCATGCCCGAACGTATGGGCATGGTACTCATACATTGGAGCACCATGCTCTGGAGCATGGGCATGGTACTCCTGTGAAATTTGGATAAACTGAGACTGGTTACAGACCTAAATAGGGCCTTCTCCCTGTCCTAGATCAAAAGATACCTGATTTTACTTTCTATCCAACCTCATTTTCCAATTTACAAAATGTTAGAGCACTTCCAAGATACATAGAATTTTTTGGAGGCCACTTCTCTTCTAGTGGGCTTATCCTATCCTTTTCCAGAAAATTGCTGCTAGGTAGCATGGATGAGACAAGCTTTTCAATCTGTTCACTGAAGCAAATATTTCCTTTAGATTGTTTGCCTTTTATTGTATTTATTTTGAGTCATTTTTTTTTTTACCTGTTTTACTCTGACTTTTGACTTTTTGACAACATGGAAAAGGATTGAGTAACCTAGTGGCAACTACCTGTAAAAAGATAGGGTAAACCCACTGGGAAAGAAGTGGCCTCCACAAAACTCTCTGTATCTTGAAAGTGCTCTAACATTGTGGAAATGGGAAAATGAGGTTAGATAGACAGTGAAATCAGGTATCTTTTGATCTAGGACAGGAAGAAGGCCCTATTTAGGTATGTAGCCAGTGTCAGTTTAACCAAATTTCACAGGGGTACCATGCCCATACTCCAGGGCATGGTGCTGTAAAGTATGGGCACCATGCCCATACGTCCAGGCATGCCCAAACGTTGGGGCACCATGCCCAAAAATTGAGGATTTGTGTACGACTGAACCAGTCTCAGTTTTAACCAAATTTCACAGGGCTACCATGCCCATGCTCCAGGGCGTGCCCGCAACGTGCTTATGGTGCACATACGTTGGGGCACCGCGCCCCAAAATTGAGGATTTGTGTATGACTGCCATGGTATCTGCAAGACGCAACTGTTACCGAGCTGTGCATGTCTGCAAGCTTTTGAAAATGTCGCCATATTTGCTGGAACTCTGCTTAAAAATTAAGAAATCCTACAGAAGTAAAATAAGTTGAAATTCTTAAATATTAAAATATTGCTTAAGACTTCTTAAGGACTCATCTAGATAAATAAGCTCAGATTGGTAGCTTTGAACTAACTAACGATACATTTTATCATATTTCTTCTGTTGTGAATATGGATTTACTTTTTTTAGATGTTGGAAAAAAAAGCTTTTAGCGAGACTTTTAGAAGCTTAATACGTGGCACGTTCCCTGCTCAATAATGGATAAAATAATTTTTCTTTTTGACGTTGATGGGACATTGACGGCCCCCCGTCAGAAAATCCACCCTGATGTAGAAGATTTCATGCTAAATCTTCTCAGGCCACGAGTAACAGTTGGCCTTGTAGGAGGATCTGACTTGCTGAAGATTGCAGAGCAGATGGGTGGATTAGATGGTAATCAAGTTAATACTGCAAGTCTATGATCATGATGTCCTATCTCTATTTTCTTTACTCTTATCGTAAAGTTGAAAAAGCATCAACTTTTTCAGTTGAAATTGAAATTGGCGGAGCTTAAATTTCGAAATCAGAAATGTGGAATGCAAAAAGTTAATGATTGTTAACAATTTGTTAACAATCGTTAAGTGGCGGAACACAACCTTAGTATATTTATTTTTATTTACTACTACTTTATTTCAATCCATAAGACCATAATAACAACAAACAAACATACACTAAAAACAGACACTGAACAAAAACACAAGAGAAATCTACCCCATGCAAAAGATATCCAGGAGGATACCCTTCCATACGGGTAGCACATAGAAAATGGGTAGGTGCATGATCGCAGTCTTTTAACCAACAAAACATAGCAACATTAGCTTTACGCCGCAGCTCCTTCAGTGTTCAGGGTAGAAACTCTTTTCTCAACCATTGCACCACTGACACTGTATCGCCTAGCCAACCGGAAAAATTTCTGAAAACCCGCATTGTAAACAACTTGCAAAGTGGACAAAGAACGAGCATGGGCAGAGGATACCAGGCCATGAGCAAAAAATTGGTAACAGTAAGTCTTGAAAAGGGGGACCTTTACAGGCTCGACTACTGCACCAAACTTCCAAACAAGAGCATTAGCTCTGTTGGAGTAGCTTTTAGCTAGAGCAGTAATATGAGAATCATCATTTAGATCCTTCTAATATAGAGATTTAATCTTGTAGGCCTATATAGGTTGTGTAAAAGTAGCATAGAGATAGTGCAGAGCAGATATAGAGGTGATAAGACATGGATGAGACACCATATTTCTGCTGATAAGTAAAAGCTGACCTTGATATTTGATGTTGCAAACAGACAAGTCAGATGAGAGGTGATTCAGTCATGTCGAAAGTTGCAGGGTTGTCAAGAAGGGCCATAATATTGCCAAAATAGTCCTCATCTGAATTATCCTTTAGTTTCATTTACTATGTTTCATGGTCAGTAAGGGTTTTATCCAAGGTTGGGTGGAAAATTTACTTAAGCTCACCTTAAGACTGTAGCAAGATCTCATATCTAAGATCTCATTGTTGAACTGAAAGACAGATATGACTTCTAAATTCAAAATCATCTTTGGTTGTTTGTTCTGGTGCAGTCCTTTGCATACTTCCAGCTCTATGTGAATGGTATCTCACAGTGAGCCTTCATGTCATACTTCAATTAATGCAGTGTCAAATTTCTACTATAGGATATAGTAGAAATAAATTGAAATTACTGATATTCTATAAAATCTCGAAGTGCCACGGCCCTGTTAGGCCTTCATAACTCATAAGTGGAAGAAGGGTAACATTTTAGTTTGCAGCCTTCATGCCCTGAGAAGAGCCCAAAAAACAACAGTAGACTTGAGAATTTTTGTCAAATAAACCTCCCCTTTCCCAGACTAGGCTACATAAAAATCGTTCCTTTGCAGAGGCGTCACGACTGGGGAGGGGGACGCCCCCCCCCCCCCCAAAGCCGTCGGCCAGTCAGTAAAAAATATCGAGTCGGCGCGAAGCGCCGAGATTTGAAAACAGTCGTTTTTTTATGAAAATTGGTCAATTTTTCGTCAAAATAGACGTTTTTTCTGAAAATCAGTCGAAGCGCCGCGATTTTTCGGTAAAACAGTTGATATTTTTTCATGAAAACAGTCGGTTTTTATGAAAATTGGTCGATTTTTCATCAAAATAGTCGTTTTTTCTGAAAATCAGTCAATTTTTTTCAAAAATGTCATTTTCATTGCAGAAAAAGTCGGTAAAAATTACCAGCCAGTCGGTAAATGCCTCGTCCCCCCCCCCCCAAACATTTTGGCTAGTAACGCCTCTGTTCCTTTGTAATGCCTTTTAGATTGAGAAGGAGCTGTGCTAATTATGACAGGACAGCCGATTAGTGTTTATGTCTGCAATGATTGTTTTGCATTTTGTTGAGAGACCATTAATATTTCAGTTATCAACAAGTATGACTATGTTTTTGCTGAAAATGGATTGGTGGCATACAAAGCTGGTCAGCAGATTGGAAAAAATGTGAGTAATGTGCATGGGCATAGCTAGGGCCTGAGAATCTGTAGAACTCCCATTGCGCCTGTGGAATTCATCAACTGCACTGGTGCAAAGGGTCGGATTTTTTTTTTGTTGAAGACAATGATGGTTTCAGATTTTGTTGTTTAATGAATCGTGAAGTGCATTTTGCCAAGGTGCGTTTTGCCAACGTGATTCCTTTTTTTTTCGATTAGTTTGTTTATAATGCTTTGTTTAGTTGAATATCCTTCCAGCACTTATGATTATATTGAATAGCAAAGGACTTTTTTTTTCCAAAGAGATACCTCAGCTCAGCGCTTCATAGCATTGGAGTAGTAAAGGTTTCAGTTAATTTACAATGTCCATTTTGAAGTAGTACATTTTCTTCTGTAATCCGTGGGAAACTTAGGGCTTAGTTTGTCTTTATTAGTTACGTTTCCAAGATAGCAGTTGTTTTTCGGTAATTTCTGGTCTCTCAGTAGCCTAGTCGCTAGTTGTTAGTGAGGTACATTTAGTCGATCGTCATTAATGTAGTTAATATATTGTTCACAGTAGATACGATTCTGTCTCAGTATTAACATCTGTGACTCCTTTGAAACCGTGCCGTTTTTCAAAAGATTAGAAACGCTTCCTATTGTTAGCCTCATTCAGCCCCCTTGACCTGATGAGAAACACGGAAAAACTTGCCTACCGGTATTTCTGTCGCGTGAGCTTCTCGGAAAGATAACTGGGGCCCTGACCTGCCTCGAAAAGAGCCATCCAAAAATCAGAGTGCCGTTAGGGTGAACTATTAAGGACGTAGAGGGTCCTTCACTTATAAGACAGCCAACAATGAAAGTTTGGCATGACACTACACCGTCAACCCATTCACATAGCTGTATTTTCTTCCAGAGTCTCCTGTGTTAAAAAGGTCCCTAGTGTTAAGGCTCCCTAGTGTCGAACTCCCTAATTCGGAAGGCTTCCTCCCTAGCAACGTTCGGCGTCGAGCGCTAGCCACTCCCCTTTTCCGACGAGAGAGCATGGCTGGGGATTACGAGCGGCAAAAGTTCTGACCAACAACACTCGGGGTCGAGCGTTAGTCGCTCCCCTTTCCGACAATAGAGCACGGCTGGTGATTCCGAACTACAAACGTTCTTCCTAGCAAAGCTCGGGGTCGAGCCTTAGTCGCTCCCCTTTCCGACAATAGAGCACGAGTGGGATTCCCAAAGACGAAAGTTATCCCAAGCAACGCTCGGGGTCGAGCGTTAGTCCCTCCTTTTTCCGACGATAGAGCACGGCTGGGGATCTGAACGACAAAAGTTCTCCCTAGCAACGCTCGGCCGAGCGTGTGTCGCTCCCCTTTCCAACGATAGAGCACGGCTTGGGATTCCGAACGACAAAAGTTCTCCCTAGCAACGCTCGGGGTCGAGCGTTAGTCGCTCCCTTTTTGGGATCCCAAAACTTAAGCGGAGGGATACCTATGACATCGCAAAAGTTGTCCGTCCGTCCTTCCGTCTGTAAGCACGATAACTCTCGAAGGGAATGAGATATTTTGATGAAACTTGGTGTGAGGATTCGTCTGGTCGTCGGACCAGTCGAGTTCGTAGATGGGCTTTGTAGCTCTACATTTAGGGGTGGTGGAGGGGGTTCAAATTAAGGGGCAAACAAAATATTTTGAAACAGCTAATGTGATAGTCGATTATGGGGTAAGAAGACATGGTGAAAACCATTTTGTCATCGGACAAGCAGTTCGCCCGGAATCCGGCCAAAACCGGAAAGTTTGTTAAAAGGAACAGTTGTATTTGAAGTTGATTAGATGTTCGATTTAGGGGTAGGAAGACATGCTGAAGTTGAGGGTGAAAACCATTTTCTCGACGGACAAGTAGTTGATTAGATGTTCGATTTTGGGCAAGAAGACATGCTGAACACTTATGTGAAAACAATTTTCTACCCGGACATGTAGTTCGCCCGGAATCCGGCCAAAACCGGAAAATTGTTAGAACTTAGAAGTTAAAGTTTTATTTCTAGTTGATTAGATAACCGATTTAGGGGTAAGAGACGCTGAATCCGTGTGTGACGAATCATATTTTACCAGGACATATAGTTCGACCGGAATCCGGCTGGAGTCGGAAAATTTGTTGTAAGTTAAATTTTTATTTGAAGTTGATTAGATGTTCGTTATTGGGGAAACAAGATACCCTGAGTTCGTTTTTGAGCTTTCTTTTTTCGCCGGACAAGTAGTTCTGGAGTTCGGCCGAAACCGGGAAATTGGCAGAAGTGGCGGGAACTTTTCGTCAAAACAGATATGACTTATGGGTAAATGACTAAGGGGTAAACACACATGCTGATTCCATATCTGAACTTGGTTTTCTCAGATGATTAGCTATTTGGCCTTAATCTGTTTCTGAATTTTGATTGTAAGAATGAATGAATAAATGAATTTATGACGCACTGCCCAAGGGCGTAAGTGCAGTAAAAAAATAAAGAAAAATAAAATAATCGCAAAAAACTCAACAAATATTTTCCATAAAGGTTCACTGATTTAGAATCACGTTGATGGGATCATGGACAGGTAACTTTCCAATCGGAGAGCACAAATTAGAGGAGAATGTTCAAGGAGTCTGACGATGACTGGATCTGGCTAAGACAAGACCCAGTTGTCTGGGTCAGATATTGAATTTTTGGGATCCCATCGAAACCTTTGGTCTTGTTCGACAAGGAGCACAACTGGAGATTTTGAACGGCAAAACCGAGCGTTAGTCGCTCCCCTTCTGGGACGTTCCCTTGCACGATCAACCGAAAATGAAGAAACCTCAACCAAAGCCGAAGCGAAATAGAATCAGATTTCGCTGTACTGTATGTCAAAAATACGTGACACAAAATTTAGTATGCTGCCAAAAGTGTAAGCAATGGGTGCTCAGGAAATGCTATGTGACAGCTGATTAGTTTAAAAGGATGCAAACCACTATGAACCCTAGTTGGCACTGCCCACCGTGCTCCCAACCAAGACTGTTGCAAAATGTTAACGCAGATGTTTCAGAAGACTGTGCAAATTTCTTTGACCTATAAGGCACGCCACTAAAACCAGGTGGCCCACAACTCTAAAATCTGAGACTATTTGAACGTCAGGCGATCCCTTGCAGGACATATGTCACCCCTGATCAGGGGCGTCACGACTGGGGGGGGACTTCCCCCCCCCCCCCCAATGCTGTCGGACAGTCGGTAAAAAATAACCGAGTCGGTGCGAAGCGCCGCGATTTTTCTGATTTTTTTTATGAAAATTGGTCGATTTTTTGTCAAAATAGTCGGTTTTTCTGAAAATCAGTGGATTTTTCTGAAAACCAGTCGATTTTTTTCAAAAATGTCATTTTTTGTTGTTGAAAACAGTTGTTTTTCTGCAGAAAAAGTCGGTAAAAATTACCAGCCAGTCGGTAAATGCCTCGTCCCCCCCCCCAAACGTTTTGGCTAGTAACGGCCTTGCCCCTGATGCGACTGGAAACAGCGAATTACTTCACACAACCCTCGAAGCTAAGGAGACTACTGGATGCAGCAACCAACTTTCCAGTCCAACCATCCCCCGAGACAGCAAACTGAAATACACCACTCCTGTCTTGAGATCCATTCTATGACAGAGAAGTCAAATACAACATCAGAATTCTCCTTCTTGCTTCACCCGAAAGAGTGGGCGACCAATTTCTTGAATAGAAGAAAGGCGTCTTGTCCCATCAAAACTAAAGTCGCAGCAGCAAGAATCTGCCTTACCGATGCGAAAACACTCGATTGGGATTTAGTAGGTACCACGCCGCACGATATGAATTTTTCACGGTCAACCACAAACAGTAAAGCTCAGCCAAACACCACCAAAAGAAGTAAACCCAGCAGGAAAGCTGGCAGAATCCGTTTCACTCCAGATTGTCCAAGAACCATTCCGTATTCCCAAACAAACCAGAAGTGATGAACCAAAAACATGCCATTTTTGCAAGAACGGCGGATGCAGTTATGGCATTAAGTGTTGTTTTCTGCACCAAGCTATGAGCAGAAATGTTGTTACTGACCAGAATCGACACGAACAACCAGGGATCTTTCGCTACTATCGCTCCGGGTACTGTAGAAATAGTAACAACTGCCGGTTTGTTCGCTCTCGAAAATAAATGAGAAGCGGTTTCTCCCAACTTTACACCCTCCAGCACCCCAGGAAAATCAGTGCCCCAAAGAACAATGTTTGTTCTTCAAATCTGTCCTAAGAAAAAATTGTCAATCAGCAAATACGATCTCCTCTGGTTCAAGGCACACGGGAAAGTTCAACCTCCCTCCTAGTCCTCTCGTCAGGACCATAGAGAGCAAAATAACACTAGCGAGTAGCGCCAAGACTTGACAAAACTGACACACACTAAATAGCAACGATACTAGCACTACTAGCGATTGAGAACGTCCCTACTGAAACGCACTCAGTCGTTCACCAACGCTTGTTCCCATAACTTCATATTCTGAACATTGCACAAAAATTACACAGCCTTCATTATTTCCTTGGTTAGACCGCACCTTTGCTTTACTAGAAATTATCAAACCCGCAAGTTTGGATCGCTTTAAATGCCGCAAGCGTTGTGGGCGGTGCCACAAGTATAGCCCGTTTGCAAAGCACGGAAAGCATAGGTCTTGGCGCTGCTCCCTAGTGTTATTTTGCTCTGGGGCCACAGACCGGCCACTGCGTTGCATAAATGGAGCATCAGGTTGGCGACCAACTCACAAACAGCTACCACAGCCGTTCCAGTCCAGAGTTTCAAACCCACAACAGAATCTCAATTTCCCAGAAGTCTAGCTTATCCTCCGAAACAAAAAATGAAATAGACACCCCATGGCTTCATATCCCCAAAATACAGCTTTCCTCGAATTTTTCTCTCCAACGCTAGATCAGTCAACAACAAAGTGGAAGAGCTAAATCAGGTTTTATCCCCTCGTTTTTTCTTTAACAAAGCCCCGTTTGATTTCAACGTTTCGACCAAAAGTCGTATTGTTTGTTGGCGTCTCGCTTTGACTCTAAGTGATGTTAACTGGTGACGTTTTTTTTCCAGAGCATTCGACTGCATATGGGAGAAGAGAAACTTCAGACTTTCATTAATTTTGCATTGAGCTACATGTCGAAATTGAAGCTACCCTGTAAGAGAGGGACGTTCATCGAGTACCGGGACGGTCTCATCAATGTCTGTCCTGTCGGACGGAGCTGCTCGCAGGCTGAGCGGGATGAGTTTGCTGCTTATGACCTAGAACATAAAGTGAGACAGAAGTTTGTCGAGGCCTTAAAAGCGGAGTTCCCGGACACTGGCCTAGTTTTTGCCATCGGTAGGTAGCCGTAAGGCGCGTTCTTCACATTCTTGTTAGTTTCGTTTTTTTGGGATCCCAAAACGTAGGTGGAGGGATACCTATGACATCGCAAAAGTTGTCCGTCTCTCCGTCAATTCAATTCAGTTCAGTTTTATTTCAACACCAATTACGGACTAGCCGAATAGCAGGTGGTAGAGTCCAACATACATTAACAAGAGCTACGAGCTCATATGGTACTTGTACGAGTAGGCTGTACAAGAAAGTAGATGAGAACGTCACAAAATACACCCGCCATCCAAAAATGCGGTTCGGAAATAGAAATAGGATATTTAGTTTCACTCATTTCTGAGCAGTTCCGGCATCGTCTCGATTGTCTGTAGCAAATGCACATGACTGTTCAAACTTTCATCCCAATAAATCCATTTGTTTGATCCCTAGACGTGCTACACGATTTCCGGTACCCACTCTATCTCGACCTACCGTGGCCGAATCTGGTTCGGAATATAAAAAATCGACCACCTAAAGCATCTTCTTTTATACCATCTATCAAGTTTCACTCGAATCTGAGCATTTTTGGAAAGTTCCGGTACCCCCCCCCCCCCACCAACGTTGTCGGAGCCGGTTCGGGCCCAATCTCTTAATTCCCTGTTCCTGTCCATCAAGTTTTTACTGAAATTGGAGCTTAGCCTATCTGCAAGTTTCCAGTACCCCCCCCCCCCCCCTACCTTGGCGGAATTCGGCCCGGACGCCAAATAACAAATCTAGGCCGCATAAACTCGGCACTGTCGAATTTGCATCTCATTCGGTCCATCCGTTTGGTTTTTGTGCATGTCAAAAGTCCCCCCACCCCCAATTCCCCTAATCGTGGTCGCATATGAATGAATGAATGAATGAAGTATTTTATTACCCATCAACAACACAACGGAAAGAAAAGATGGAGTATGTGAAAAGAAAAGAAAAACAACAATTACAAAAATACAACAACAACATTAACGTAGATACAAAATCACAGAACCAAAAGAAATTTATCAAAAAAGAATACCCATCCAGGGGTGTTCAACATCTTTATAAGAGAGATTCTCGACCAGTTTATCAACGCATAGAATGGGATCAGCGACAGAGTACCTCTGCATCAAATACCGGTTGCGGGACCAACTGGGAACTTGGACAAGATATTTAGCAAATTTAAAATATAGCTTTCTCATCTCTTTCTTATCAGAGGTGGTTAGGAGATCCCAGAATGGAGCCACAAACAGTAAATGAGGCAGAGCCACAGCATTGTACAACCTTGCAAGGAGTTTTTTTGGCATATTCACTTGCGATGGAACAAGTGACGCATAAGCTCCGCGGAGTTTCCTCTCAGTACGAGCGATAATGAGCTTACGCGTTGCGGGCAGTGACGGGCCAATCGGTAGGCCAAGGTACAACAGCTCGCTCGTAGGTTTTAAATCAGTACCACCAAGGTTCACAAACTCGGGAGAAAACTGGGGCGGACAGTTAAAAAGTAATACTTGTGACTTCAGAGCATTCAAAGCCAGACCTATACATTTGTAATTCTTTTCAATTATTGGATAATTCAATTCAAGACTTAGAATCGATCGACTCAAGTTCAATAAGTCGTCAGCATAACACAAAACTGAAACATCAACTCCCTTCACAATACACGAAGTTGGAATTTTAGTTTGCGCACTTAAAGCAGCATTATTATAAATAATTGGCGAAGTAATGGCCCCTTGCTTAATTCCAAGACATACTTCAATATCCTCTTCAACCAATACATTCCCAATCTTTAAACGGACTTTCAGATGACGATACATATAATAAAGTGGTACAATAATATCCGACATAACCCCCCGGTTTATCAACTCTAACATAGCCTGTGAATGGATTAAAGACCCAAAAGCATTGCTCACATATGGTTCGAACGCATGTTTTACATGTCGAGGCCATCGATTCGTATCACCCATAAAGTTTCACTCGAATCAGACCACTCGTTTGCAATTTATAGAAGTAAATTTCCATATTTCTCTCTTCTCGTGCTCCCCAAAAAATGCTCGGATCTAAAAACGGAAGTTTCCGGGGGTATGTTGTGTCAGGTTCTTAAGTCAAGATAATTCGGGTCGCTAATATGCCTGCAAAGTTTTGTTGTCGTTTTACATCTGGAAGTATTCTAACTCACGACTACCGGAATTCCAGGAAACCCCCTCCAACTCCCCCCACAGAGCCCCGAAACCATCTGGCTCCGTCAATTTCATCTAGGCCTAATGCTTGTTCCATCCATTAAGTTTCGTCCCAATCCCTCTGCTTTTAGAGTTTCTTGAGTTTTCCCCCCCCACCCCATCCCCACAGGTATCGGACCCGACCCGGACGTGACACTGAACGTCCGAGGTGATAGCTCACCAGACAAGTTTCATTCAAATCCGAGCACCCGTTCAAAAGTTATGCACGCCACTAGATTCCGGACTCCCCATCCATCTACTCCCCCCACGATCGTCGGGTCGGGGAAACGGCTGTTCTCAAGTCAATCTGTTTGGATCCCTGACATATCTGCCAAGTTTCATCGCCCTAGGACATCAGGAAGTATGCCGAACTCGCGGGATCGCTAGAAATCCGGACCCCAACCCCAACTCCCCCACAGTGCCCTGATCCGGTCCGGTTATGTCAATGATGTGTCTAGGACTTGTGCTTGTTTTTCCCACCAAGTTTCATCCCGATCCCTCCACTCTAAGCGTTTCTCAAAATTTCCGGTTCCCTCCTCCAACTCCCCCCAGTGTCATCGGATCCGGCCCGGATTTAAAGTGAGATGTCTGAGACACGAGGTCATCCTAAATATAAAATTTCATCAAGATCCGATCACCCGTTCAAAAGTTATACACGCCACTAGATTCCGGACTCCCCATCCATCCACTCCCCCCAGTATGGTCGGATTGGGGAAACGGCTGTTCTGTTATGGAGACATCCCATGGCACTTTGCTCTGCAATAGTCCTCCTAGTTATTCCCTCCCTCTATCGCCTACTTTTCTATATATCTCTTCGGTTTCCATCACCATCATTAATTTCCCGGCATCGTGACAATAGGTCACTCGGTCTTTATCCACTAGCTCCAGTTAGCTGCTCGCTAATCCGAGGTCAGGCTTTGATCCATTTCATTCTAAGTATTTTGGCTGCGGAATAAATCCGCAGCCAAGAGGAGTTCTCTTTCATCCTTGGTCGGAGCAAGACCTCAGTTACGCTATATTATAATTTATGGTAAGGACCAGTTTATATATTTAGTTAGGGACCCATTAGTGCTATATTATATGTGTCACACTCTTGTACACGATTTGCATGAGATAAATTAACTATAGACGTTATGGTCCATCTCGGCTAGTAGACCTCGGGCTTGACTGGATATGTGAATTCCAGCTTCGCTAGGAAAAAAAGTTTAATTGTCGTGACTACGAACAAAAAATTTGGACGTGGGTCCTCCTTATTATGAGAAAATAAGGGCTTACAAAAATAAATATCCCACTTCTGACACCATTGTTAAGTAGGTGTGATCGAATCCCACTGTTGAGACCCCATCGTTAAGATTACATCCCACTTCTGACACCATTGTTAAGAAGATGGACGAGTGGAGGCGAGGTTTAATGAAGATAAGGCTCCTGGGGTGTGGGCTGAAGACATTCTGACACCGTAGGTGCCCACTAGCCCCAGGACCAGTCAGGAAACCGGACAAAAGAGACAAGGGAAAGTCTCAGGGAATTCTATAGCTCAGCCGCAGTCATCCAGAAATCCCTAATCAAGCTGGTTCACACATCCTAGCGAAGCTGGAATTCACATATCCAGTCAAGCCCGAGGCCTACTAGCCGAGATGGACCATAACGTCTATAGTTAATTTATCTCATGCAAATCGTGTACAAGAGTGTGACACATATAATATAGCACTAATGGGTCCCTAACTAAATATATAAACTGGTACTTACCATAAATTATAATATAGCGTAACTGAGGTCTTGCTCCGACCAAGGATGAAAGAGAACTCCTCTTGGCAGCGGATTTATTCCGCAGCCAAAATACTTAGAATGAAATGGATCAAAGCCTGACCTCGGATTAGCGAGCAGCTAACTGGAGCTAGTGGATAAAGACCGAGTGACCTATTGTCACGATGCCGGGAAATTAATGATGGTGATGGAAACCGAAGAGATATATAGAAAAGTAGGCGATAGAGGGAGGGAATAACTAGGAGGACTATTGCAGAGCAAAGTGCTATGGGATGTCTCCATAACAGTTCTCAAGTGAACCTGTTCGGGTCCCTGACATACCTGCCAAGTTTCATCGCCCTAGCACATCAGGAAGTATGCCGAACTCGCGGGATCGCTAGAAATCCGGACCCCCCCCCCCCCAGCTCCCCCAGAGTGCCTGGATCTGGTCCGCTTATATCAATGACGTATCTAGGACGTGTGCTTGTTCTTCCCACCAAGTTTCATCCCGATCCCTCCACTCTAAGCGTTTCTCAAGATTTCCGGTTCCCTCCTCCAACTCCCCCCAGTGTCATCGGATCCGGTCCGGATTTATAGTGGGACGTCTGAGACACGAGGTCATCCTAAATATAAAATCTCATCAAGATCCGATTACTCGTTCGCAAGATAAAAATACCTCAAATTTTGGCTTCCCCCTCCCTCCACTCCCCCCCCCCCCCCAGATGGTCGAATCGGGGAATTGACGATTTCCTATTTAATCTGGTCGGGTCCCAGAGATGCCTGTCAATTTCCATCGTCCCAGCACATCAGGAATCACGGAACTCGCGGGATCACTACAAATTCGGACTTCTACCCCCCCCCCAACTCCCCCAAAGTGAGCGGACCCGTTCCGGTTATATCAGCCATGTATCTAGGACTTGTGCTTGTACTTTCCACCAAGTTTCCTCCGGATCCCTCCACTCTAAGTGTTTTTCAAGATTTCCGGTTTCCCCCTCCAACTCCCCCCAATGTCACCGGATCCGGTTTTGATTTAAAATGGAGGGTCTGAGACACGAGTTCCTTCCATATATCAAGTTTCATTAAGATCCGATAACCCGTTCGTAAGCTAAAAATATCTCATTTTTCCTCATTTTTCCGGATTCCCCCTCCCTCCACTCCCCTCCAGATGGTCGGATCGGGGAAGCGATCCGATCCGATCCGATAATTTAATCTGGTCCAGTTCCTGATATGCCTGCCAAGTTTCATCGTCCTAGCTTATCTGGAAGTGCCCGAACTAGCAAAACCGGGACCGACAGACCGACTGACGGACAGAAATTACAATCGCTATATGGCACTTGAGTAAGCTCAAGTGCCATAAAAACTAACAAAAATTATCAACATATACTAGAAAGTGGTCGAATTACATATATAATACTGAGAACAAACAATATAAAAAGTAACGATTGGGGAAATAGACAACGGGGGGTAAAATTTTGTAAAATTCCGTCTGTCAGCACGATAACTCTCGAAGGGAATGATATTTTGATGAAACTTGGCGTGAGGATTCTTTGGCTCAAGGAATGGTGTTTGTAGCCCTACATTTAGGGATGGGGGTTCAAATTAAGGGGCTAACAAAATATTTTAAACAGCTGGTGCGTCCTGTATAACGAGTTTTTTAGTCGAATGTTTATTTACGAATTTTCCACTCTTGCGGCCGCTAGAGTTGGTTTTCAGTTTTCCCCGTTTCTTTGTGTAGTCCATAACTAATGTCATGCGTGAACCGCTACTGGTATCAATTTGAAACTCCGTACACTTGTTAGCATTGGTGTCTAGATTGTCTTTGTGTCCCAAACCCACTGGGTTCAGGGGCAACTGGCCCAGGTGACTTAGTTCGTAACCCGACCATAGTTGGGTGATAAAATTTCTGTCATGTAGGGCCTTTTAGACATTCGAGTTGTGTAATCCCACCCTTCCGGTTCAGAGGCAACTGGGTTTAGTTCATAAGTTGCGAACCGTGAAGGTGTCAGGTGGAAATTTGGTATACATGTTGGCACTGGAGTTTAGATGTGCCTTTTCCGGGTCCAACCCCCACACCTAGTCGGTTCAGGGGAAAGTGGACACAAGTTGTCCAGTGACTTAAACTTGTTCGTCGCGATGCCCGTATAATAAGATATTTCGGAATTTTCATATTGGGTGATATAACGTGTTTATTGGTGTCCATTCTGAATCGAATTTGGTAATTCACCCAACTTTTATTTATTTCACATCTATTTCACCGCATTTGGTGATTTAATATATAAATTTAGTTAGTTCCCATGCGTTACCGAGTTCGCTAATCGCCGGACCTTTGTTTAGTCCGCATCTGTTTCACCGCATTCGGTATTTCTGTCTTCAGATTCGGTGATTTATTGTATATTTATTTAGTTCCCATTCGTTACCAGATTCGGTTATCACCGGACATATGTTCAGTACACGTTTATAACGTGTTTATTGATCCAATTTGTTACCGAATATGTAATAATAATAATTTATTTCTTACCCACAAATTCCAGAGGAAAAACAAGTGGAGTACGATAAAGAAAGAAAGAAAGGAAAGAAAAATACCAAAAAAACCATACATACAAAAACACTAGTACATAAACAGGGGGGTAAGGGGTGGTGTGGTGAAAGCCGAGAGTAGGCTGAACCCGACAGCTTCCTGTGTAGCATTATTAGTGTCTCCGAAATACCTGGAACACCGAACTTACGAATAATTAATCGAATTTACAGTAACGAAAACAAATTTTTCGGAGAGAAAGAATGTCTTTCTTTTAATTCATTTTTCTTTCCTCAAGTCCGTATCTGTTCCATCGCATCCGGTCAGTCCATTTCATAGTTCGGTAATTAGTCAGATTCATTTGGTTCCGATTCGTTAACAAATTTGGTAATCCACCAGAGTTTCGTTTAGTCCGTATCTGTTACCAGACTTGACACATTTGGTTGTTTTAGGTTGTTCTAATCTAACGATAGTTCTTATTCCATTATAAAATTTGGTTGTTATACCGGTCCCAATCTGTTCCTTATTTGTTTGGTGTAGTTTCGGTATTATGAATCGACTATTTGGTTCACCCCGATTACTGAGCTCGGTAATTCAAGTGGCATTTATATAGATCCCCTTCTTTCCCCTTAACGGTAGCTTCAGCTGGTTAGCATTCATTACTTAAAGCGGGCCACAACAAATGGTATTTCTACCACATACACAATGCTAACCGTCCCTACTGTCACTATGAATGTTTAAAACCACTAAAACACCGTAAAAGAATGAGCAAATTAAAAAAAAAACCCACCAAACTTCATAGGTTTGAAATAACTCCGTCTGGACTAAATCTCAGCCGATTATCCCGGACAGCTGTTATGGCACGTAGGGAGCGAAGTGTCAAAATAATAATTTCCATATAATGCTCCAACTGTTTATTACAAATACAAATAAATTAAAAAACTAAGACCAGTGTGGTACCTCTGAAGACATACAAAAATGATCAATTAGGTCTTATAATTCTTTGCTAATCAATCCTGGAAAATCTCGTCATCTAGAAAAGAAGACTTTCGGCGTGGGTTTTTTCTCGAGCCGAAATAGCAATCGCATTCAATTAAAAATAACCCTGTGGCATGAGATAACTAAGAAAAGGTAAACGGAATAAGTAATTTAATCATCGAGAATAAAAGCAAGTTTCGCAATTGAAAGTTCACGTACCATGGGTGCCTTTTTCCTGTTTCACTGTGCTTGGCCGGAGTAAGTAAGTAAGTAAGTAAGTAATTTATTTATGACCCGCCATTTCGTAAAGGCGGAGTAAATGAAGAAAGTAAACAAAACACATACAAACACAGACAAAGACACTTAATTTTTAATCTTCGGTCAGGAAACAGTGGACGACGTCGTGTGCTGGTTGGGCCCTGTCGTCCATGATTTTTGAAAGCGATGAGGAAACATCCAAAACGGAAGTACTTGCATCTTGAATTTTGAACTTCTCCGTCAATGTATGGTTATGACATAATTTCGATAAGTGGAGCAGGTGCTTTGCATATTTAAAAACATGATCTCATCTTTTTAATCTCCTTCTTTCGCAGAACATGAGTGACGCCAGAACGAAGGACTGCGATGCATGGTTGAAGGTCAACCAGGTGCGTCGTTCCGTAGAAAACTAAAGGGGGGGGGTGTACGACATTTTCCCGGGCCCCCTTAGTAGTTTTTTTGGCCGTATAGCGATCGCAATTTCTGTCCGTCCGTCGGTCTGTCCAGGTTTTGCTAGTTCGGGCACTTCCACATAAGCTAGGACGATAAAACTTGGCAGGCGTATCAGGGACCCCAAATGATTAAGTTGGAAATAGTCACTTCCCCCATCTGAGCACCTTGGGGGGAGTCGAGGGAGGGGGGATCCGGAATCTTGAGGTATTTATAACTTCTGAACGGATGATCGGATCTCGATGAAACTTGATATTTCGAAAGACCTCACGCCTCAGACAACCCATTTAAAATCCGGACCGGATCCAGTGACTTTTGGGGGGGGCTGGAGGGGGCAACCGGAAATCTTGGGAAACGCTATGAGTGGAGGGATCGAGATGAAACTTGGTGGGAAGACACCTAGCAAACACTAAATACATCACTGACATAACCGAGCCAATTCGGGTACTGTGGGGGGAGTGGAGGGAGGGGGAATTCGGAATCTTGAGGTATTGAAACTTTTGAACGAGTGATCGGATCTCGATGGAACTTGATATTTGGAAAGACCTCGTGCCTCAGACGACCCACTTAAAATCCGGACCGGATCCGGTGACTTTTGGGGGGAGCTGGAGGGGGCAACCGGAAATCTTGGGAAACGCTATGAGGGCAGGGATCGAGATGAAGCTTGGTGGGAAGACACCTAGCAAACACTAGATACATCATTGACACAACCGAGCCGATTCGGGCAATGTGGGGGGAGTGGAGGGAGGGGGAATCCTGAATCTTGAGGTATTTATAACTTTTGAACGGGTGATCGGATCTCGATGGAACTTGATATTTGGGAAGACCTCATGCCACAGACGACCCATTTAAAATCCGGACCGGATCCGGCGACTTTTGGGGGGAGTTGGAGGGGGCAACCGGAAATCTTGGGAAACGCTATGAGTGGAGGGATCGAGATGAAACTTGGTGGGAAGACACCTAGCAAACACTAGATACAACATTGACATGACCGAGCCGATTCGGGCACGGGAGTGGAGGGAGGGGGAATCCGGAATCTTGAGGTATTTATAACTTTTGAACGGGTGACCGGATCTCGATGAAACTTGATATTTGGAAAGACCTCATGCCTCAGATGACCCACTTAAAATCCGGACCGGATCCGGTGAATTTTGGAGGGAGCTGGAGGGGGCAACCGGAAATATTGGAAAACGCTATGAGTGGAGGGATCGAGATGAAACTTGGTGTGAAGACACCTAGCAAACACTAGATATATCATTGACATAACCGAGCCGTGCCCACTCGTAACAAGTGCCATATGAGCTCGTAGCTCTTGTTAACGTAAGCCTTACATCTAACAAACGATTACCGAACACTGATGCAAAAATATATATGCCTCACCAACTAGGTTTTGCAGTGGTATGTCATGGGTAGTTCTAGGAGCCCTTGGAAAACCAGGAGGGATCCCCCCCCCCCCCCAATGACGCCCCTGAGGGCAACCCATCGGACGCCTCCCGTGCTTTACTCTAAGTAACCATTCTTGGAGCTGGGTCCCCTGTGGCTAGTAACGGACCGGTGTTGCCAGATCATGGTAAACAAGACCAAAGGTTTCGATGGGATCCCAAAAATGCAATATCTGATCCAGACAACTGGGTCTTGTCTTAGCCAGATCCAGTCTTCGCCAGACTCCTTGAACATTTTTACAATTAAAATTCAGAAACAGATTAAGGCCAAATAGCTAATCACCTGAGAAAACCAAGTTCAGATTTGGATTCAGCATGTGTGTTTACCCCTACAAGTCATATCTGTTTTGACGAAAACTTCCTGCCACTTCTGCCAATTTCCCGGTTCCAGCCGAACTCCAGAACTAATTGTCCCGGCGAAAAAGGAAAGCTCAAAGACGAAATCAGGGTATCTTCTTTCCCCAGTAATGAACATCTAATCAACTTCAAATAGAAATTTAGCTTATAACAAATTTTCCGATTCCAGCCGGATTCCGGTCGAACTATATGTCCGGGTAAAATACGATTGTCACACAGGGACTCAGCATCTCTTCTTACCCCTAAATCGCTTATCTAATCAACTAGAAATAAAACTTTGACTTCCAACAGTTTTCCGGTTTTGGCCGGATTCCGGACGAACTACATGTCCGGGTAGAAACTTGTTTTCACATAAGTGTTCAGCATGTCTTCTTGCCCTAAATCGAACATCTAATCAACTCCAAATAAAACTTTTAATTTTGACAAACTTTCCGGTTTGGGCCGGATTCCGATCGAAGTGTCCGTCGAGAAAATAGTTTTCACCGTCGTCTTCAGCATGTCTCCCTACCTCTAAATCGAACATTTAATCAACTTCAAATAAAACTTTTACTTTCAACAAACTTTCCGGTTTGGGCCGGATTCCGGGCGAAATACTTGTCCATCGAGAAAATAGTTTTCACCATCATCTTCAGCATGTCTTCCTACCCCTAAATCGAACATCTAATCAATTTCAAATAAAACTTTTACTTTCAACAAACTTTCCGGTTTGGGCCGGATTCCGGGCGAAATACTTGTCCGATGACAAAATGGTTTTCACCATCGTGTTCAGCATGTCTTCTTACCCCATAATCGACTACCACATTAGCTGTTTCAAAATATTTTGTTTGTCCCTTAATTTGAATCCCCTCCCCCACCCCTAAATGTAGAGCTACAAAGCCCATCTACGAACTTGACTGGTCCGACGACCCAACGAACCCTCACACCAAGTTTCATCAAAATATCTCATTCCCTTCTAGAGTTATCGTGCTTACAGACGGACAGACAGACGGACGGACGGACAGACGGACAACTTTTGCGATGTCATAGGTATCCCTCCACTTACGTTTTGGGATCCCAAAAATATAAGCCGCGGCCGTTGAAAAATACGCAAAAAAAATCTACACCTCCCAAAAATTCAGTCACTATCAACACAGAACGCGAAAAAGTTTCCGGCCTTCGGTCGCGACGTTAAAAACGACGTAAAACAGTTGATTTTCTGAAAAACAGTACATTTTTCTGAAAAGACAGTCGGTTTTTGGGATCCCAAAACCTAAGTGGAGGGATACCTATGACATCGAAAAGTTGTCCGTCTGTCCGTCCGTCTGTAAGCACGATAACTCTCGAAGGGAATGAGATATTTTGATGAAACTTGGTGTGAGGATTCGTTGGGTCGTCAGACCAATCAAGTTCGTAGATGGGCTTTGTAGCCCTACGTTTAGGGGTGGGGGAGGTGTTTCAAATTAAGGGGCAAACAAAATATTTTGAAACAGCTAATGTGATAGTCGATTATGGGGTAAGAAAACGTGCTGAACACGATGGTGAAAACATTTTGTCATCGAACATGTAGTTCACCCGGAATCCGGCCAAAACCGGAAAGTTTGTTAAAAGTAAAAGTTTTATTTTAAGTTGATTAGATGTTCAATTTAGGGGTAGGAAGACATGCTGAAGACGATAGTGAAAACCATTTTCTTGACAGACAAGTAGTTCGCCCGGAATCCGGCCCAAACCGGAAAGTTTGTTAAAAGTAAAAGTTTTATTTTAAGTTGATTAGATGTTCGAATTAGAGGTAGGAAGACACGCTGAACCCGGTGGTGAAAACCATTTTCTCGACGGACAAGTAGTTCGCCCGGAATCCGGCCCAAACCGGAAAGTTTGTTAAAATTAAAAGTTGGAGTTGAAGTCGATTAGATGTTCGATTTAGGGCAAGAAGACATGCTGAACACTTATGTGAAAATAATTTTCTATCCGGACATGTAGTTCGCCCGGAATCCGGCCAAAACCGGAAAATTGGTAGAAGTTAAAGTTTTATTTCTATTTGATTAGACAACCGATTTAGGGGTAAGAAGAGATGCTGAATCCGTGTGTGACAATCATATTTTACCCAGACATATAGTTCGACCGGAATCCGGCAGGAGTCGGAAAATTTGTTATAAGTTAAATTTTCCTTTGAAGTTGATTAGATGTTCATTAGTGGGGAAAGAAGATACCCTGAGTTCATTTTTTAGCTTTCTTTTTTTTTCGCTGGACAATTAGTTCTGGAGTTTGACCGAAATCGGGAAATTGGCGGTAGTGGCAGGAAGTTTTTCTCAGATGATTAGCTATTTGGCCTTAATCTGTTTCTGGGTTTTAATTGTAAAAATATTCAAGGAGTCTGGCGATGACTGGATCTGGCTAAGACAAGACCCAGTTGTCTGGATCAGATGTTGAATTTTTGGGACCCCATCGAAACCTTTGGTCTTGTTCGTAAAGATAGTCAGTTTTTCACATCACGCCAACACACACGCCAGTTGCAAAAATATTTACGCGTAAAATCTGCCAATTTGGCATCGCTGTACAGAACCGCGCCACTCCTGGCCTCATTGTTTCCGTCGACTTTCGAGTGACTCGGCGAAGATTCGAAGTCGGGGTGCTCACCCATCTTAGTTTGAGATCCAACGCCTTGACACTTGGACATCGATGACTTAAGCTTGGTGCCGACAGGACGCGAATGTTTACCTTGACGCGGAAAAATCGTCTTAAAGATAGGCGCACACAGAACGCGATTTTTTTCCGCCGACGAATTTTGTTCTTTCGCGCCGCTCGTCGAATTCGTTTCGTAGACCCCACTGACAGCGAATACGCGAAGAAATGGGCCAGGACAAAATACTTATACGTGGATACGATACGTAGGACTAGAACGAAAATAGGGGATAGAAGGTTTGAACCCAAGCTGCCTAGTGAAGCGAATTTTTTCCGCTAGTGACGTCAAATTCGCCTAGGCGAACGCTAATTCGCGTTCTGTGGACACCTGTCTTGAGAGTTGAAATGGCGCGGCTCGAGTTTTTTCTGCTAGCGCCGCCGAATTCGCCTAGGCGAATGCAAATCCGCGTTCTGTAGGAACCAAGCTTCTAACATCCGTATAACAATTCTTTATATTTTATTTTAATGTTTATTTTTTATATATTGAAATGTAATGTTTTCTAGGCGGACAGATTAGCATCGACGTCTTTCCGCGAGGCTGGGACAAAACATTCGCCCTAAGCTATGTGGAAAAGGACGGATTCACAGAGATTCACTTCTTTGGAGATAAGACGCAGCCTGGCGGAAACGATTATGAAATTTACAGTGACCCCAGAACAATTGGACATTCGGTTGTGAGCCCGCTGGATACAATAGAGCAATGCAAAGAAATCCTAGGCCTCTAATCTATCTTACTGCTGCCATATGATGATTGATGATGCAGATATCATATTTCTGGGCCAGTGCTGTTACGTCCATAAGTTTTTTTGTTTTGTTTTTGGGAGTTGTTCGACTTTTTGCTGCAGATCACAGTTTGACATAGAAGTTTGGATCATGTCTGTAGTGTTTCTTAAAGTTTGGATCATGTTTCTGTCCCTTAATTCTGTGATCCATAACAAAATTAATATAAGACGTAAAGTAGACCGTATGTTTTGGGATCACCAAACTTCTGGTCTTGTTGATAGTTTTTTGTTTTTTTTGTTTTTTACTTTGAGAGGTTGTGGTACTAATAAATTTTCATGATTGATAGACTAATATTGCTTGTTTTGACTTTAGAAAGGATAGCCGCCGCAGACGTTACAGAACGAGGTTGCATGCTCACTCCATCTCCGCCGAGCCTGAATGAGGACATGGGAATACTTGCACTGTAAAGAAAAATGTTTGCTACTGGGATTAATCTTGTATTTAATGTGATAAGATTATCTCTAATTCGGACTAATCTTATCCCAGTAGAGATAGGATTAATCCCAGTAGCAAATACTGGAGTTAACTTTAATCCTTAATCGGAGAAACTATTTACAGTCTATAGTGAACTGAAAGACAGAAGTGCTCCTCATACAGCCGAAACTTTTGCTTTCTAAGCCATCAAGCTACCACCCAGCTACAGAGGTATCGTGGTATCTGATACAGGGTAGCTGTGCAAAAACGACTATTGCCGAAATAGAACTTTTCGAAGTCATCCCAAAAGAAAAACTGATATCCAGTTACAACACCAAGTGCTAGACTTCTTTCTCACCAATTTGACAGAATTTGATTAAAGTGAGATGACTTTTCAAATACCACGGTCGGACTGTGGGATCTGACTATCAGAGACGACGATAACTGGCCAGATACCACGACAGCTGCAAAAACACCTTTTGACCGTGGTATTAGATACCACGGTTGCGAAAACGACTTTAGACCGTGGTATCAGATACCATAGTATTTGCAAAAACGCAGCTTATGATTAAGTCCAAAACACGCGAGTGAACCTCGGGAAGAACGAGAAACAACACCCGAACGATGATTAAAATCATATGTAAACCAAACGGGAAACGTCACCGAACGATAGTTCAAACATCTGTAAACCAATAACAACGTTTGTTGTGAACGGCTGTAAGGCGTATTCTCGCCGTTCACCGAGGACTCCACTTGAGGAGTCACCGCGTTTTTGTTTGTCCCGGGGATTCGCTCCCCGTAATCTCGCGAGTCACCGCGGACGGGGAATGCCGATTATCATCACCATCATAAACAAGACTTAAGGTTTCGATGGGATCCCAAAAATCTAATATTTGATCCAGACAGCTGGGTCTTGTCTTCGCCAGGCCAATCATTAGAGAAAACCAAATTCAGATATACCTCTATAAGCCATATCTATTTTGATGATACCGACTGAAACTTCCTGCTTTTCTGCCAATTTTCCGGTTTCGGCTGAATTCCCAGCGAACTACTTGTCCAGCAAAAAAATAACAATTTAGAAACGAATTCAGCGTATCTTCTGATGCCTATAAAGAACATCCGGGTGAAAAATGATTTTCATATACAGACTCAGCGTATTTTCTTAGCCCTAAATCTAACATCTAATAAACTTCAAATAAAACTTTCGCTTTTAAAAAATTTTCCGGTTTGTCCGGATTCCGGGCGATCCTGGCCGGATTCCTGGCGATCCTGGCCAGATTCCGGGCGACCCTGGCCGGATTCCCTCCACTTACGTTTTGGGATCCCAAAAAGGACTCACTTTCATATTCGAACGGGAATCAATATTTGCTGGTGTTGGTGCAATGTAAAATTAATTAAAAGCATTCAGAATAAATAAAACCAAAAAGAACAAAGAGAGAACAAGAGAACAAAATGTATTTTGGAAGCATTCCCAGTGTTCTCGCTGTTTTCTGTGCGCGGAGTCCGCGAGGAGTGACTCCCTCTATTCTCGCCGTTCCCTTGGATTCCCCGAGGAGTCCTCAAGGAACGACGTGTAGTAACATTTCTGGCTCGTCGCTCGGCACATGGCGATTCTTAATCGGCACGAAGAGTTAGTCATCAAGCGTATAGTGCGGGCGGGCCATAGGAACAGTGATCCCGTCGAAGGCAAATTGAGCTAAGGGCGTCTTCCTCATCATATTAAATCTTCTGTTCTATTATTCTTGGTTCTATTCAGGTTCTGTTTGAGACGTATTCTCGCCGTTCCCCGGGGAATCAAAGGGAACGGCGAGAATAGAGTCAATCTACGTGGACGGAAAACAACGAGAACATGGATAATGCTTCCAAAATGGATTTTGTTCGACACAAATATTTTCAGGTAACGGAATTGGTCTGGATTCGCTTTATACCGACTGATTAGACTTTTTGGCTAATAGCTGATGCGTATTGTCTGTTTGTATGTTATTTTCTTGTTGTCTTTTGTTCTTTTCTTTTTATTTCAATTTATCTCTTATACTCCACACTCTTATGTTGTAAAACATTTGTGGGTTATAAATACACTTACTTACTTACTTATACTTTCTGATTCTTTTTACTTAATTTAACAAACAAAAAACCGTAAAGACAATGAAAAAGGTGAGCTTTTCTCAAATCAGTCTGAACCATAACCAAACCCAACATTGATCTCAGAAATATTGGTTAATCATCTCTTAATATCTGGGTTGTTTTTTTTTTTAAATAAGAACGCTAGCAGCTCCCAAAATCGATTCCCCTCCGAATCTGAAAAGGAGTCGTTTTCTGATAATGGTGAGGCTAACCGGAGCAATCCCTGTCCGCGGGGAGTCGCGAGAATACGGGAAGTGAGTCCCCGAGACAAACAAAAACGCGGGGAATCCTCAAGAGGAGTCCTCGGGGAACGGCCAGAATACGCCTTACCATGCGGCCCCGTCATGTCGGCCCTAGTTTGTCTGCAAGGCTCCGACATTGGAGTCTAGACTTCTAAATTCAGTTCAAACATGTACGTCAAGTTTAGTTGTCACTGTAAAAGTCCCTTTAATAACATTCCCCCTTTACGTAATATATATACCCCCCCCCCCAATAACAACAGGTTCGGCGCGAAGCGCCGCGATTTTTCTTGGAAACAGTCGATTTTTTTTTCCTGGAAACAGTCGATTTTTTTAAAATCAGTCGGTTTCTCGTAAAAATAGTCGTTTTTTCTCAAAAATAGTAGTTTTCTTAAAATCAGCCGAAGTTTCGTCAACACCGTCGTTATTTCTCAATAATAGTTGTTTTTATCGGCAAAACAGTCGGTAAAAATGACCAGCTAGTTGGCAAATACCTTGCCCCCCCCCCCCCCAAACATTTGGCTAGTAACGCCTCTGGTTTCATCAATTGGATCTTTAGTGATTCTATGCTTCGGGCAGGTCCTTTTGGCCGGATTAGAATCTTCTGCTTGTCAGGCTAGATTAGGACTCGCATTTCAAACCTTGAATCTCACGAATCCGCTCCAGTTTCTTTTCCCAGTTTTTACACACTGCGATTTCGGTTTTGTGCTTAACGAGCCTCAAATTTATTGCTTGTTGCGAAGAGGAAACCCATACTATAACAACCACACATGAAAACCTTGAAATTATTCTTGACGTCGCCCAGTTAGTCGTCATATGCCTTAGGCATCAGTACTTTTTTTATCCCTCTATTTTTGAACTATAACCTATTACATGATTTGATTTGATTTTTGTTAAGGTCGGAACCGAGTCCGGATTCGAATCCTCAGGATGAACGGGTGGATTCGCATTCGGAATCGGATTCATACCTAGCCCTGGATTCGGATTCGAATCCTTTCATGATCGGATTCGCCCATCTCTGGCTGCGGGTTTCCTTGATTGACAGGGTTTTATTCATAGGCGGTAAAATGTCAGTCAACATCATTTCAGTCAACTGCCTGTGCGTAAGGGTCCTATTTCCAGTGACGCAGAAAAATAACTCCCTCTGTGAAAACGTTACAAGTAATACTATGTAATAGCAAAGAATACTATCATTTAATGTGCCTCAGACTGGTCCAATCTTATGAAGTAGTATCCAGTAGCATCCTGTCTTGCCATAGTAGCATCCAATCTTGCTAATAGTGGCATATAGTAGTATGCAGTAACACAGTAGCCTTGAAGTAGAAGCATGTAGTAGCATCGTTAGTACTGCAAGCTACTTTTTCGTACTACTGGATTTTGTGTGAGTGTTCCAAAACGGATAGAAAACCGTTTACTTTTTATCGTCGCTGCGCGCAATTTAGCGGTTATCAGCTTTACAAAAAGGGAGCGATTGCCGAGAAATGCTAGTAGAAGGTCTTTTGTGAACAACCATGAACTCCAGATAATGGGTTCTTGGTAACAGAATATGGATGTGGATAGTGCTGTATGCTTGCCGCTTGTTTGTTGTTACCTTTTGGGCTTACCTTGTGCCGCATGTAATGCTCACTTGCTGTGTGTATATGCTTGTCAGATTTTATTGTAGGTCGGATGGCTCCTAAATAAATTGACACAATCAAACCGTCTCGCAGAATACATAAGACGTTCGATCCAATTCTAACTTGAAATTTGCGAGAAATGCTGGCGTCATCTAGTGACCACAACTAAGTGAGTTCCATTCATAAGGCCTTGGCCTTTTCCGCTAGAGACCTCTATAGTCGCGAATGTCATTTAGTTTGTTTACAAACAAAGCATTTGGTTGGATTTTAATCTGAAATGTTCCACTTTAAGACCAAAAATGAAGAAATGTCAGAGATAGCTCATCCTCTTAGTGACTTGCTTGATGGGGATTCAGAGAAAGGTAACTAAAGGGTCTTTTATGTGTCAAACTCTAAGGATTTGTAAATATGTTTGCAGATAACAACCAAAAATCATCAAGTGAGATTCCAAAATCACACTTAAGACAACAGTCCTGTTCAGGACACAAAATCATAATTATAAAGGGCAGAGCTGGGGCCTAGGGCAGAGAGGATCTGCTGTTCTACAGGAGGGGTATCCAACCTCAGACAAGATCAAATTTCCAGAGAATTCTTTCCTTCAGAATAATCTGTCTGGTTTAAAAACGAACCAACAAATATAACAAACATACTAGACTGAAGCTAAGTAATTGAATGGTTTTATATATTTGGTAAATAAATATTGCTTCAATATTTTTAGTTCAATGTTACCTTAAATTGCACTTTGGAGCAATCTAAGATATAATCTGATGCGATGCTCTTCATATTTTTCTTTTCAAACAAGATCCCTTTGTTCTAACCTTACCTCCGATTGACTATGCTGCAAAATGATGAAAAAGGTAGAGTTAGCAAAGTCAATAGCCAGAAAATCCCTGTTCAAAGCAGCTTTCAAACAAAGAAAAGGCACGGAATTTGAATATATTTGGGCACATTACTGTTCAAAATTCATATTTTGCCTCTTGACTGTCATGACAGCTTGTATATTTCATTTTAACATTTTTGCGTCAAAAATCGAGGTAGTGTAAAAACGAGGTCCGAGGTACTTTACTTCTTCTCTGAACTGTCGAATCTGCATCCAATACCCAAAATATTCCTAGTATTGGCCTGAACAGACAATGAAGAAACCTTTCTCATCAAAATCGCTCTCTGACTCGCAAACATAGGACCTGCATAGGACATCCTGACAGTTCCATTGTCTCGAAGATACCAATACACACTGGATGAGGACAATTTGGAGTTTGGTTTAACCATAAGTGTGCCTCCTTTCATCCAATATACAATGATTGGTCCTTATTCGAAAAAATAGTTGGCCATCCTGTGATTTTTTGGAACCAGAAAATGAGGGATCCAATCTCCTGAGCATGCCAGTACAAATTAATTTGAGGAATCGTGTGCTTGCAGGTTACAATAGTACAGGTTCAGTTTGACAGTAATTTTCCTTACAATTTCCTCTTCAGACAGATCAATAATCCAGCTTATAGGGTGATTTAGGGCATCTTTAGCAATGCGGTTGCTTCATCATTTCCAATACAAACGTGGGATGGTATCCACTGAAATCTGATGGTGAAACCAAGACTCATAAGGTCCAGGACATCGGATTTGAGCTGTAGAATGTGACTACTTGATGAAGTAGAGTTACTTCTCAGTGACTCCAAAACTGACTGTGAATCTGAGAAAAGTATACCTCCCTTTCCCATGCCTCTTGGCAAGTTCAACAGCCTTCCTTAGAGCCAAAGCTTCTGCATGGAAAACGGAAAACTATCTGAAGCTTTGATGCCTGCACTAGTTTGACTAAAATGGAAGAATATTCCTGCTGCTGCCTTCCCGCTTCCTGAGATTGATCCATCCATGTAGACGAGTTTCCAACCAGAAAATAAGTTGATATTATACAAGGCCAGTTGCCGTAGTACCAAGATGTTTGTTTCTCTCTTGGATGAACATAATTTGCGGATTCCCCTCCCCTTAACTCCGCCAAAAATGGTCAGATCCAGGAGCGATAGCTTTCCTAAGGCATTGTGTCAGTAATATGCCTACCAAGTTTCAACATCCTTAGCACATCTGGAAGTATCCTAACTTGCGATCACCAGAATTTCGAAAAATCTCCTCCGACTCCCCCCCCTCCCCGAATGCCCCAATATGATCTGGTTCTGTCAAGAACGTTTCTAGGGCTTATGCTTGTTCTTACCACCAAATTCCATCCCGATTCTTTGACGCCAAGCGTTTCACGAAAATTCCGGTCCCCCTAAAACTCCCCCACAAGTTGAACATCTGGGACAACACCTCTCTCCACTTTCCAAGTTTCATTCAAATCCGATTCTAAAGTTTCAAATGCCACTAGATTCCATATTCCCCTTCCCTCCATTCCCCCATCATACAATCATAAAAACGACTATTCTTAAGTCTGTTCTTTCGAGTCCCTGTTATGCCAGCCAGGTTTCATCATCCTAGTCCATCAGGAAGTGCTGAATTCGTGGGATCACCAGAATTCCGACCCCCCTCCCCAACTCTCCCCACAGTGCCCCAGTCCGGTCCGATTATGTCAATGATGTATCTAGGACTTGTGCTTGCTCTTCCCACCAAGTTTCATCCCGATTTCTCCACTCTCAGCAATTCTCAACATTTCCGGTTTCCCCCTCCAACTCCCCCCAAAGTCATCTGATCCGGTCCGGATTTTAATTGAGTCGTCTGAGACACAAGGTCTTTCCAGATATCAAGTTTCATTAAGATCCCATCACCCATTCAGAAGTTACGATTACATCAAGATTCCGCATTCCCCCTCCCTCCGCTGACCCACGATGCTCGGACCGGGGAAATGACTATTTTCAACTAAATCTTTTTGGGTCCCTGATACGCCTGCCAAGTTTCATCGTCCTAGTTTATGTGGAAGTGCTGGAACTACCAAAACCCGGACAGACAGACGGACGGACAGAAATTACGATTGTAGTATGGTACTTGGCCGAAGGGCAAGTGCCATGAAAAAATGGATTTCGAAAATGTTCGCCTGCTGCGCTCTTTCTCTTGGGTATAATAGATAGAAGCTGTTATTGCAGTCGTGCCCGGCAATATATTCACCAAGTGGGATTCGCCGAAACAGTGCAGAATAGGTGACCTATCATTTCTCATGCTGCCCTTTAATTTTACTCTTCCTATGTAATCCTTTCTGTTCCGTAATTTGAAGCTCGAATTCTCAGTTTCTAGGATTCAGTACAATTTTTGAGAGATTCTGTAAAAATTTTGGCTCTGAATCCCCCCCCCCCCCGCCTCCTCAACAAAAATGCACTTGCGACGCCCCTGAGCATAGGCATAGGTTATCCCAAAATCAGGGGTTTGTATAGGCTGTGTAGGACATAGGCTGCTTTTCATCACATATTATTCCAAATTTACTTGTTAGCAAATAAGTAAAATGCTAGCTGTGATGGTGATGACTTGCAAAATCTTAGATAATTACTGTTATTATTTATTTGAATCCTTCAAAAGTGAAGAGTAATGTATAAAAAGAAACAACAGAATGTCAACCAAACTCACACACACTTACATACTGATCGTTAAAAACATATTAGCCAACTAAATCGACAAACAAGGGAAAAAACAGAGATCAAATAAACAAACCAATCAGGAGCCTTTTTTTGGAAAAAAAGAAAAAGGTTGTGATGAAGAAGAATTTTGTCAGCCTTTTTATGAAAGTTTTGGATTTGGGTTTTGAAAGTTTTGGATTCTTCACTTTGAAATTAGAAGTCAGGAAAGAGTTACTCGTGGAAATAGGGACACCAAGAAGGATTTTAGAGAATTTAGAATAAGTAACTTTTACCGCAGAAAGTTCAGAAGGATGGAAAGAAGAAAAACAAGAGCTACGAGCTCATATGGCACTTGTTACGAGTAGGCACGGCTCGGTTATGTCAATGATATATCTAGTGTTTGCAAGGTGTCTTCCCACCAAGTTTCATCTCGATCCCTCCACTCATAGCGTTTTCCAATATTTCCGGTTGCCCCCTCCAGCTCCCCCCAAAAGTCACCGGATCCGGTCCGGATTTTAAGTGGGTCGTCTGAGGCATGAGGTCTTTCCAAATATCAAGTTTCATCGAGATCCGGTCACCCGTTCAAAAGTTATAAATACCTCAAATTCCGGATTCCCCCTCCCTCCACTCCCCCGACAGTGCCCGAATCGGCTCGGTCATGTCAATGATGTATCTAGTGTTTGCTAGGTGTCTTCCCACCAAGTTTCATCTCGATCCCTCCACTCATAGCGTTTCCCAAGATTTCCGGTTGCCTCCTCCAGCTCCCCCCAAAAGTCACCGGATCCGGTCCGGATTTTAAGTGGGTCGTCTGAGGCATGAGGTCTTTCCAAATATCAAGTTCCATCGAGATCCGATCACCCGTTCAAAAGCTATAAATACCTCAAGATTCCGGATTCCCCCTCCCTCCACTCCCCCCACAGTGCCCGAATCGGCTCGGTTATGTCAGTGATGTATCTAGTGTTTGCTAGGTGTCTTCCCACCAAGTTTCATCTCGATCCCTCCACTCATAGCGTTTCCCAAGATTTCCGGTTGCCCCCTCCAGCTTCCCCCAAAAGTCACCGGATAAGGTCCGGATTTTAAGTGGGTCGTCTGAGGCATGAGGTCTTTCCAAATACCAAGTTCCATCGAGATCCGATCACCCGTTCAAAAGTTATAAATACCTCAAGATTCCGGATTCCCCCTCCCTCCACTCCCCCCCCCACAGTACCCGAATCGGCTCGGTTATGCCAATGATGTATCTAGTGTTTGCTAGGTGTCTTCCCACCAAGTTTCATCTCGATCCCTCCACTCATAGCTTTTCCCAAGATTTCCGGTTGCCCCCTCCCCCCCCAAAAAAAAGTCACTGGATCTTTCCAAATATCAAGTTTCATGGAGATCCGATCACCCGTTCAAAAGTTATATATACCTCAAGATTTTGGATTCCCCCTCCCTCCACTCCCCCCACGGTGCTCGGATGGGGGAAGTGACTATTTCCAACTTGATCATTTGGTGTCCCTGATACGCCTGCCAAGTTTTATCGTCCTAGCTTATGTGGAAGTGCCCGAACTAGCAAACCTGGACAGACCGACAGACCGACGGACGGACAGAAATTGCGATCGCTATATGGCACTTGGCCGAAGGGCCAGTGCCATAAAAAGCAGATGGAAAAAGAATGTGAGGAAGTGCAACAGCTGTATAAATAGAACCAAGAGCATCTCTGCGATACATCCCCCGTAAACGAGTAACAGAACCAAATGCTCTTCTTATTATATCTTGCAATGTTTCTGACACGTTTTCTTGCTAGAAGTTTTCCTTTTTCTGCCTATTTTTTTGCCTTTACAGTATTTATTTTTCACTTTGCAGCTCTGAATGATGATGAAGATGAGGATTCGAGATCCTCAAGTCCAAGCAAGAATTCCCCCATCAGACAACGGCTAAGTGATAGATTCAGAAAAAGAAGTATTGACAACAACAGTGAATCGCAGAGTGAGTCAAAATCTGGTCTACTTCGAGATCTGAAAGGACGAATTGTGAAAACCGTGGAAGAGAAAATCTCTGAGTACAAACATGACAAGCGAGGTAAAGCTGGTCCTCCTTCAACTAAGCAGGGTGAGAAGGAACTGCTTGATATAAATGAAAGTCTAAGTGAGAAATTGCTTGAGGAAAGCTTATGTTTTGAAGACCCTGAACTTGAAAATCCGGCGACAAAAGTTAGTTCAAGTCCTAAAGAATCATATTTAAGCTCCTTCAAGGACAAAGTTTATCACTTGTCAAATATTGAAGAGCTAAAGCGCAAACGCCTCAAGCTTGGACCATCTGCAGTTCAGGGACTTCCCACTGAAGATAAAGATCCGCCACCAGAGATCGAAACAGGGATGGAAGCTGGAGAGAGAGAACAGGACTTGGAGGATTTTAAAGATCCTGTTGATGAAAGTGCTGATCATTCTTTCCAGCAAGCTGACATATTAGAGGGGCAACCAGCAGAATCAGACGAGCTGTCTGTCGTGCCAGTGCCTAGAATTCATCCGTCTTTTGTTACACAAACAGTTTCATATCTTAATGAAAATCTACCTCTGCTTAGCACCGTTTCTGGTATTCATTACTATCTTGCAGCATCTCTGGCAGTTCTTGTGCTTATTCTCCCTTCATTTCTTTCTGGATTTGTTGTTGGACTGACAATATCTGTGATAATCTTGATAAACTTTGAGCCGCAGAAGCCAAAGCCCCCACAGCGATTAGAGGTGCAGAAATTTGAACCGATTTTTGAGCACCATGAGCAAGTGAGTCAGGAAGAGTGTTTTTTCGAACTGCCAGGAGAGTATGATCCTGTTAAATTTAGGTCGAGTTTGTTAGTGCCAGTTCATCTGGAGTTAAAAGAATCAGTGTTAACCCTAATGGTTCCAAAAAGGAAATTCAAGCTCTCTAGACAGCAGGAGTATGGAGAAGAGATCAAAATCCCAGGCTTTATCCAGAGGAGAACTTTCAGCCTGAAGGTAAAATTGATTGTTGGTCTTTCATGGAACTCTGCCATCAGAAGCATTCAAATCAGGGGGACGTTTTCGTTTTGATGGCTCTGGTCCCCTCGACCTCCCGTCGAGCACAACGGACATTTTTGGATGGATGCCGTCGATCTTTTTGTCATTTTCACATATACGGATGAACAGGTGAACGAGCCCTCCAGCTCGACGGACGCCTCCCACTGCCCCGATGGCAGCGTTGAGCTGAACGGGGATATTGTGTGGACCTTCCTACTCATATGCTCCTTTCCAGCTGAATGGGCATTTTTGCGTGGACGAAACCATCTTCCTCAGCCATTAAACGCGCGATCGATTTTCTCCTTTCGCGGGGACGGGATCACCCGTTCAGCTATACAGCCATCCACGCGAAAACGTCCCCTATGTCGCACTTGCTAGCAAAAAAGCTTTTTTTTTTCTTTTTTTTTTGGGGTGGTGGTGTTAGTGTTGTGGCCCAAGTCCCATCCAATTTCATTGTCATTCCCAACTAAGGTGTAAACACATATGCCATCTAGGCAATGAGTTCAGGTTATTGCCGGTAGATGGCTTATGTCTTTTATCGTCATTGCGACCTAGTTCGTTACCCGGATGATGCTGATCGTAGTGCTTACGGTCTATGACTTGACACTCCTGTGGCTAGTTTTCGAGGCCGCGTCTCGTCGGTCTTCCTCTACACTGTAATAAAAAATCTTGCAGTATTTGCTACTGGGATTAATCTTGTCTCTAAAGAGATAATCTTATCTCTAGTTCGGATTAATCTTATCTCAGTAGAGAAAAGATTAATCCCAGTAGCAAATACTGCAGTTTTACTTTAATCCTAACTCGGAGAAACTTTTTACAGTCTACTCCTCTCTTGAAAGCAGCTGTAACTTCTGTCGTCACTGCCTACTAGTTAGGGGATCTAAACAAGGGACAACACAGTTTGAGAAGAAGATGTATGGTAAATAATTGAACTAGGAAGAACGATCACTTGCATAAATGGTGCTGATACCGAAAGACAACTTCTTGCCCTTCTGACTTCTTCTCCGTCCTGTCACGAATTCAAAAGTATTGTCGGCCTGTGCTATTAAGACCTTTGCGATAGTTCAGTTCAGTTTATTTTCAAACCATTCACGGTCTAGCCGAATTTTCGTTTTAACTGTATCAAGATAAAATGAGGTCAAAAGTAAAGTGAATAAATACAACAACAACTAAACAAGATACTCAGACCGCAATATAGGTTAATTAAAATTTAAAGAATAAAAGAACATTTAAGACATATATTTATATACTGGCAGTTGATCAAACTGCTTTCAGAGTTGAGTCGGCTCGCGAATGAGGGCACGAAGCTACGCTGATACGGAGCGTGAGAGTATGTGACCAGTTCTGTTTACCGGAATCGGTTAGGCTCGAAGCTGGAGTTCTTATGTGATGTGGGCTACACATGAGAGTGTGGGTCTTCTGCACAGTGAACCACAACTTTGCTGGAAAATGCAGTGACAGTTTTGTTATCTACTGATTTTCCCCTTACTATCCGAAATTCTATCCATTTTAACTAACCTGATGGGGATACGGTGGAGCAGATCTCTGGAATCAGACTTCGGTCCAAGCCTCCTACGACTGTTGACTAAAACCACAATGCAACCTCATTGCTGTAAAGAGACACTGAGCGTGTTCGACCCTATTTACCGTAGTTACTTCGTATGATGTCACGAATTTTGGCTTTTTGGGGTCAAGGCTGGAACGTCTTTTTCTTTTTTTGGCAAATATCATGCCACGGGTTAATCGCACCAATCACGTTACAGGGATTCATAGTTACCACGCTTACTACGCTCCTGAACATGGTAAGCAAATAGTTACTGTTAGTTAGAAACTGGAATATTGCAACACTTGTTTACCGTTATCTTCTAGAAGAATCACTACCTACTGATTTTAAAAATCTTTTTTGCCTGAACAGGCAATTTCATGACTATAAAACAATACTGCGGTCCAATCTTTCTACCATTTGTTATCCTTCTACAGGGTCTAGCTTTTCTATTCGTCATACAGGTGTAAAAGTATGGAATTCATTGCCTGAAACCGTTAGAGTTTCCGAAGATAGGAAAGTTTTTAAAAGAGCTCTAAAAAGATTTATGTTATCTATCAATTATGTTTCTTCTTTTTGATTTAATTGACTCATTTTTATTTGTGCTCGGAGGAAGATCAGACCCATGTCGCAAACCTTTTTAATTTTTAATTTTTTCTTTAGTCTTATGTCTGTTGTTGTAAATTCTCGTGTTGTCCTTGAATTTTAGTGTTGATGTGTGGTGGTTGTTAGTTTGTTTTTTCTTTACAATGCCTTAGGCTAGAATTGTATTAATAATTTTTACAAACCCATCAGAATTAATGAAGCGTCGTTTTTTATGCCACTGGCATGTCTGATGCTTTTGAGAAACACCAGATATTTGCCATTAAAATTGTACCTTACCTTACCTTTCGAGAAGGTCGGAACGGTCAGCGTAGTAGCTTCTCGTGAGGTTGGAACGGAATTAGTAATTAATAGTTACTTAATAAGGGTGGAACACGCTCACTATCAGCCTCTTCTATTTTAGGGTGCAAGGGTGAGCCTGCTACCCAAGAACCTCTCTGGCCTCCGTGTCTGGAGTAAACGTTACCCCATTCAGATCCTCTTTCCCGAACGCCATCTCGTCAAAGAAGAAAAGCTGAATTCGTCGTCGTCCTTTTACGGTGATTTTCATGAGCCTGGTTCACGGGAATACGGCGAGTTTGAATTGGTTGAAGAAGAAACTTATGAGGAAAAGTCCTTGGTCTTGTTTGCAAGGACGGACAGAGCCAAAGATAAATGGTAGGTGACGACCATGTAAATTAGCTGCAAGCATAGTTCACACTGGCATCTAACGTTCAGGAAACTATCAATACATTCTTTCTTTCGCATTCAAATCTGTTTGCCCTCCACAAACATCCTGCCCTCTCAGCTCACGAAATTCATAGACAATTTTCCATTCCTGAACCCGTATTAATGTGCTCGTCACTGTGTGAGTCTATTTAGTGTGTTTCTAAACTATATGAAAAGAATGTAGTCATGTTTATTTACGTTCTTTTCTGGTGTATTTTACTTTGTGTTCATACTCTGCTGTTATCGAAAAAGTGGGTCAAAAATAAATATAAAAAAAAACTGGGTTTCTTGAGTCGGCTATTCAAGCGTCTTCACGCAAACCTTCCTTTGTGTGTCTCTGCTTCTCTTCAAATATCCACAGTTAAAGAAAAACATCACATTTTAATGCTATATCAACAGTTAAAATAAAGAAAAACATCAAATTTTAATGCTTGATTTCTGCCGAGGTTCTGCCAAAGCAAATTGCCAGGATATCTGATAAAAAAGATGTCGTGTTGTGGCTATAAAGTTCTGCAGTTCTTTAGGAAACCCAATCAACGACCCAGTCGAGCAACAAAAATAGCAGCCGTATCCAAAATGAAATCACAGCAACCTTTTTAACTCCAGGCAACTCTCACAGAGGAATTCAGGAAGTCAAATATTTAAAGGATTAAAAATAATCCGGAAAAAGGGGCTTTTGAACTTCCAGATTTCCGGAATTTCTTAGTATCGCAGAAGAAATTAAAAATATCTCGAAAATCTGGGAACCCAGATTTCGGAAGGTGAAGACTCACCTTAAAGGGTGTCGAAAGGTCTTAAAACAGCTAATGCCATGGATAATTGTTGAAAGTAGAGACTAGTCTTAAAGTATTCAGTTATTTTTAAATACTGGTAGGTGAAGAGTAAATAGTGCGAGGGGTTCTTTAACGCTAAGCTAGAATCTTTAGTCAGTTTTTCCACAAGTTCCTTTTTCCGGCTTGAGCGGCTTTGTTCCTGAAGAGGACCCATGCCAAGAAGAGCCGAAATATAGCTCTAAATAAAATCCACTACCATTCCACTAAAAAAATAACTTTACCCCTGCCCCCCCCCCCCCCACACACACACGCACATACAGATTTTTATTTGTTATCAACAATAACTGTTAGCGACAATTTAGCATTATTAACATCACATATAACATCTCCATTATCAAAACAGTAGGCTATCGTTATTAATAAAATATATTTTTTTGTAAGGCTTCGTTTGCTCAGTGGTGCAGCAGTCGATGGTACTACCGAAGAGGATGTACCTGAAGTTCCTAAAGTAAAACTCGATTACGTGGAGTACATGCGATCTCTTCTTTCAGAAAAGGTAAGGTTATTCTGTAATAGCTACATAGTCTTAATAATCAGGTTGGGGTGCGTTCCAGACCTCTATCAGGATGAAGCCTGACTAAGCGATTTTCATGGTTGACCCGCAAAAACTAATGATGATGAAATTTTATTTACGCACTTAAAAAGAGGAAAATAGCGCAGTACAGACAAATAAAAGGAGAAAATACAGTGAGCTTTCAAATTCACAGGATCAAAAAATGAGCATTAAAAAAAAGAAAAGGGACTAATCGGGTCTAAAAAACTTTTTCCTAGATGGAATGCGGAGGAATGGCCAAGGGCAGAAACGTGAAGGTCCTGAACATAACTTTGAACAAGGGTCAGGGGGCAAAAAAGTTGCAGTTATACGGGAATTCCTACGTCGATTAACGTCAATTAACGTTAGTGGATGTTCGGACTTCGGCAGGAATGCTAAAGCTACTGACGAAAGAAGACCGTGCGATGCAATCATAAATGTTCCTTGTCTTTAAGCATGGTGCCCTGCCCTCAGAACACGTATCTTTTCCGCTTACGATTTTGTTCCTTTCGTTTCGATCGACGATTACGTCACTCAAGCGATGAAAAATATTCTTACCAAACAATATACTATATCAATATACATATAGCAATGTCAGTAAATGATTTTCCTTTCAATAATATCCTTTTTTACTTTGGCAGTTTGTACTTCTATATACCAAGCAAATTAAGAAGTGACGCGAAAAATATCGACTGTAAACGGAATTTGAAAAGGCGCAGTGCAGGCGCCCGAGCGACACCGAATTCGCCTAGGCGAATGCGAATCCGCGTTTTGTTGGCACCGAGCTTTAGGTAGCCTCATGCGTGCTTCGAGGCGTGACTATTGTTAGCAAGAATAAATATTACCTTCTTGGAGAATGCGGGACTTACATAAACTCGCAGGGCGGCGTGCTGAAAAACAAAAATCCGACTTTAGTATACCGGAGATGGAGCTTCGCTAATAGTGCGAACACACCATCAGGGTAAGGAGCTCCCGGACTGGAATTCCTGCCCGGATTTTTGGCACCATCATCACTTCCACATCGAAAAGTTGAAATTTTGTCAACTTGATGATGAAACTGCACGAAATCCGGCCGGGAAATCCTGATCGTGTGCTCGCACTTTAATGCGAGGGCGTGGCTTCTGAAAATCTAAGATGCTACCTCTGCGGCAACAGGAAGATTCAGTTTGTTTGACCACGAAATACGGGGTCGATATAATATATATGTATGATTTCTGACCAACCAAATGCCCAAGGCGACAGGAGCAAACGGTCGGAACAGCCACTGCTCAGGCTCCACCCCGAGAACTTAAAATCGGATTATTTCTTTTCATCCAGCATGATTCATGTAGCGTTTACACGGACAAAAAATCCCGTCGAGTAGAAAGGAATTCCGGTCGACTTGAAAGAATTCCGTCCGTGAAGACGATTAGGAAAAAAGTCTACCGGGACGGGAATTCCTTTCATGGTGAAAGGAATTCCGGTCTATCTGAAAGGAATCTCGTCGGCGTCGGTGGCAAAAAGACAAAAAAAAGTCTAGCTAGCTTTTGAGAGCAGCAGTCGTCAGTAATGATGTCATAAATGCTATCAAAACATTTTTTTTTTTAATTTATTTTTGTCAGATTTTCTGGTTTGAAGAATTATTTTTTTCCCTCTACGTGTAAACATAATCACAAGACCGGATTCTGTTCAAGTTTTCCTGTACTTGTAAACGCTGCAACAGTCTAGTACACTAGTCCTGTTTTCAATAACCATGCTCAGATGCTGAGGCATGCTGGTAAGAGAGGCATGCTGGCACTGTGCCAGTACGTATATATACCCCTTATTTTTAGGGGTAAACCATATAGGAGTATATTACAGGGTATCAGACCACTTTCATAATCTTCTGCCCAATTTTTACGTAGTTTCATCCCATCACTTATTTCTGGTCAGATCTTGTAAGTGCATTAGTTAATTTGTTTCATGTCTGTAAGTAAGTAAGTAATTTAGTTCTGACCCGCCATTTGGAAAGCGAATACAATTAAATAAAACATAACAATTACAATAGACAATTTTTCATTCGTCGGCTAGAAGATAATGTAGAGTTGCATGTGCTGGCTGGGCCCTGTTGTCCATAAGTTTTGGCGGAGCCGACGAAATTTTCAAAAGTGTGACGCTTGCATCTTTAACTTCGAAACGCTCCGTTAGCATGTGGCTGTGGTATAACTTTCTGTGTATTTCGTCAATATTTCATTCCGGTATAACTTTCTGTGTATTTCCTAAATATTGTATTTTTCTTCTAGCTTTAAGCTATTTCGAAAACAGACTTGATTAATCGAAAATCAAAATAAAATAATGGTTTGTCTAATTACAGAAGCGAAATTTACTGGCAACCCTCTGTCGAATAAGGGGTACACATACGTATGAGCACCATGTCAACCCGTGCCGGCATGCCCCAGCGTTTGAGCATGGTTATAGGAAAAAGGGCTTAAGGACCATTTACACGGCGAGTATTTTTCCTCCGAGACGAGGGGAAAGTGTTCACACGGTACCGGGGTATTTTCCAAGGGAAAGCACTGTCATGTGGCAATAGATTCCAAAGTGTAAAGCTCAAGGTATCTCTCTACAATGGATACCAACATGTGCCCATTTGGATCACTTCCTATATGGACACAATCAAAATTATTGCTCGACAATCCGATTTTGTGGTTGCTAGCGTCGAAGAATACCGTTCGACAAACAAATACCCGGGTAAAAAGTTCGCGAAGTTGAAGTCCAAAATACCCGGGGATTTGTTGCTGTTGCGAGGAAAAATACCCGCCGAGTACGGGTAAATATCCTCCGTTTAAACGTAGCTTTAGTGTACTAGACTGGCATGATTCCAGACAGTTTCGTTCTTACTTTGTCCGTTCTAGGTATTAGGGACGTGTGGGCTGTTGTTTGGTGCTCCGCTTATTTTTTTCTGACTCTTAGCCACAAGTCAGCAGTGACCCTCAGAATCTCCTCTGGTTCAACGCACTCATGGGCAGAGTCATGTACGATTTTCTAACCAAGGAAAAATGGAAGTTGTACGTGAAGACCAAACTGGAGAGAAAGCTAGCCAAAATCAAGGTATAGTACTCGTCGAAATCTTTAACTCTCATGAAATTGTTGGCTCTAGGCCAAACTCCAGATTCAATCCCGTAGGCCTAGGCGACCCCCTCCCCCCCCACGGCCCAACAAAAAAAAGAACGCATAAGAATCATAAAAAATCTGGCTTAAAAATAAATATTGTTTGAGCCCAAGCTGACTTTGAAACATAGGCTATGTTCAAATAATGCAGATAGAATTTATTCAATTCACCTAAACTTGATGATTTTTAGGGAATCTACCGGATTTATGCATTTGCTGAAAAATGCAGTTTGGACCGCAAGCACTTAAAGGACCCCTCGCACTATTTACTCTTCAACTTACAGTATTTTAAAATATTTGTGTACTTTAAAACTATGTGTGCTTTCAACAAATAACTCACGGTTTTGGCTGTTTTAAGCCTTTTACGAGACCCGTTGACTTGTAGCGAAAACAGGGAAACAATTTACATAACCGGTTTTTCTGATGGAAAAACTCCTCACCGACAACCGTCGACAGCGTGATACATTTCGAAGGTAGTAAAACACGGCAAGTGGGACATCAGCGTGGTTCTGTTAGAGGTGTTAGAATGTACCGTCCGAAATTGGGGTCTCCGGGTTTAGAAATATATGGAGTGATTATGGAAGTAGGTTGCATAGTATTATCGGTAAGAGAGGTCAGACAAGGCTTGTGTCTTGTCTGATCAATGCAACTTCCAGGATCGGTGCTAGTCTTAGGGGTTAAATTAGCTTATAGTGCCGTAAGAGGGCAAAAGAGCTTCTATCGCCCTTGTAGCTAATATCAGGATTTCGACCCCGTGGCTTCCGAACGTCCTCCATCACAAGCCGTGACCCGCGAATCGACGAAGAACTCTAGCAGAAAATAATCTCCCTCCCATTGAACATGGCAACTTATCGTGTGTGAATGTGTCACCGTCTCGCGTAATTTCAGGCCAGTCGTGAGGCACCTTCAAAGCAGAGTTGCCACTTGACTCAAATAAATGCACTACCCAAGTAGCAAAAAACTACTACCAGAGGAGAAAGTGTACTACCTAAAAAAAAATGTGTGCGTGTTGCTTTTCGCGCATTCTTTTCCACCATTGCTGCTGCAAATCTCTTTGGCATGACCCTACCAATATGATCTGAATCGAACCTTCGTCGAAAATAGGGTTTCACTCAGAACCAGATTAAAATTAAAGTAGTCAGATCAAACATTTTTATATAAAATGGCGAAATACAACTAGGCCCACATGAACTCTGACAGAAAGGATATTTTTTGTTTACTACCTTTCTTAAAATCTACTGCATAAGTACTACTTTTTTCAACTGTACTACCAACTGACTACTTAGAAAAAAAAATGTACTAAAAAGAGTACAATTGTACCCCTGCCCTAGAGGCACCAGTGGCATCCGCGAATTGGTGCCAGTCTTATCTCAAGGGCCCGCTGTCACCGCATCCTCCCACTCAGGTTACAAAATAACTGTTCGTGGATGGTTCAGTTGGACTTTCCAGCGGGAACGCTTCCGAGAGGAACTTGCAAGGCTCCTTCATCCAGGCTTGGGACTAGCTGTACTGATGCTGGCGGAGTTTCGGCCTGGGTGTATAGAGCGTGTTCCACCTACTTACCGTAGCAATGCGCATGACGTCGTGAATTCTGGCTTTTGGCCGTCGAGGCTGGAACTATTTTTCTATTTTCCAGCAGAATATCATGCCGCGGGGGAAACCGACCAATCACGTTACAGAGATGCGTAGTTACCACGCTTACTACGCTCCCGCGCATGGTAAGCAGATAGTTACTATTTCGAGAAGGTTGGAACGGTCAGCGTAGTAACTTTTCGTGAGGCTGGAAAGAAAATAGTAACTAATAGTTACTATTGTTAGAAGGGTGGAACACTCTAATAGTTTCGAATACCTTAGAGGACGGAGCAATAAATTGTACACCTTGCGGGCGTTTACAATACACCGTTGGTTATCGTAAGGATCTACCAATCAATCGATCAATTATTAAATATCAAAATAAATATTTACGAAATACACAGAAACGAAACAAATTAACTAATACTATAAGATATGACCACAAATAAATGACGGCCTGAAACTATGTAAAAATTGGGCAGAAGAGTTAAAAAATATGGAGAAAATTGATTAAAAGAGCTTTGCCAGATGCTGTATTTTTTTTTATTCCAGTTTCCTCAGTTTATGGGAGACGTGAAAATCGCGGACATCGACCTTGGGAAAACCGTTCCTGTAGTTCTGTCTGTTGGCGAGCCCGTCATCGATCGCGAGACGGGTCTCTGGATTGACCTGGACATTGAGTACGAAGGTGGCTTTCAGATGTCCATTGAAACGAAACTCAATATGTTGAAGGTAAAGTAGTCTGTATTCCCGATGAAAAATTTGTATCCTGCATAGTTGTATGATAGTTGTACGAAAAAGTTGCATGTATTGATATGCAATTGTAAAGAATACTATCATTTCAAATTCAAATTCGTTTATTTCCATGATATCTTTTAACAAAAATAGTGGTGGATCGTCATACATGGTCGACATAGTCATAAATTATCACTTATATGTTACAATTATAAAATTCTAAAACACAATCGAATAACAAACATATTTACAAAACATGTCAATTTAAAATTCATAATGTGCCTGGGACTGGGCCAATCTTATAGATAGGTAAGGTAAGACCTGTAAGATAGGTAAGATAGGTAATAATAGATGTAAGATAGGTAAGGTAAGACCTGTCTTACCTATAGTACTGTCAACCCACTTCCATAATCTGAACCCGGTTTCGTACATTCACAGAAAGAAGTTTTAAAGTATTCAAATATTTTAAAATACAGTAAGTTGAAGAGCAGATAGTGCGGGGGGGGGGGTCCTTTTAAGCAGTAGTATCTGGTAGCATCCTGCCTTGCTATAGCAGCATCCAGTCTTGCTAATAGTAGCGTGTAGTAAAAATGCAGAGGCGTTACTAGCCAAAATGCTTGGGGGGGGGGACAAGGCATTTACCGACTGGCTGGTAAATTTAACCGACTGTTTGTGTAGAAAAAACGACCGTTTTCAAGAAAAAACGACGGTTTCGAAAAAAAATCGACTGATTTTCAGAAAAAGCGACTGTTTTCGTGGAAAAAATCAGCAGTTTTGACGCGCCGACTCTGTTATTTTTACCGACTGGCCGACAGCATTGGGGGCTGCCCACCCCCCCCCCCCCCCCCCCCCCCCCCCAGTCGTGACGCCCCTGGTAGAATGCAGTAACACGGTGCTACACGTATGAATGAATGAATTTATGACGCACTGCCCAAGGGCGTAAGTGCACTAAAAAAAGGATAAAGAAATATAAAATAATCGCAAAACACTCAACAAATATTTTCCATGAAGGTTCACTAATTTAGAATCACGTTGACAGGGTCGTGGACAGGTAATTTTCCAATCGGAGAACACAAATTAGAGGCGAGAGCTTCAAGCGTCAACAATGGGTCGGAAATTAACAAACGGCGGATCAGGTAGCGGTTCCGTGTGCGCCGGGGTAGGTAGAGAAGAAATCTCAGATATCTGAAGTATGTCGAGCATATGCGTCGAAGGTCCTTTCTTCTGAGTATAGAATATAATCCAGCGAGGAAGTTAACATTCGGTGCGCAAAAGGCAGTATATAACTTCCGAAGCCCAGGTCTGCTATACCTCGAACGGTTCAGCGCAATTTTGCAGTAACCATATCTAATTCCTTTAGCGTATGCAGTGCTACTTTTTCGTACAACTTCATACTACTGTTTTGAGGTAAGTTTTTCATCGGGTTTGCCGTGAGGATTCAAGTATTAAAGCTTATATGATAGTAATGTATTCAGTCAATCAAGTTATGAGCCAAATAGCTTACATTACAGGTAAAGGAGGCAGTCAAAGTGAAATATTTCGAATTACTGTGTCACAGAAAGCTTTTGCCGCTGCACGTAACGAAGAAATTGGGAATTACCGGGTATAGCAAGATTAAAAATCTGATCTATAATATGCTTGGAACTATGAATCGATTCAGCATTTTACTGCATCTTCGACACGGTTGTTCCAGGATCCAGTAACTCTGTTTGCAAAACTCCATTTGTACACATTCTTGTTGAGTCGTGATTTTGCAAGCTTGAACGCGTGCCTTTTATGATAACGGGAATGCTGAATTGTTTCTATATTTTTCGCAGAAAGCTAACACTGTACGAACCATGTTTAGCGTTATTTTTTGCGAGAACATACGTTGAAGGCTCACAACACAAATAGTACTTTGTAATAATAGCCGACGATATTCAAAGTGTTATCTGTTGGCATCGCACATCAATGTGTTGAATGTTATCGTACATCTGAAGATGTAGTAAACCTCGGTATCACTTAATCAAATCACCATAATGCGTTAAGATGACGTCATACATCATACTGCTTGTGATGTTGTGTAGGTTATAAAAGTAGTTATATAAAGGGGGTTCTGGCTCACCCTCCCCCCAATTTCAAAACCCCATTTTAACATCAATTTCTTAAATTTTAACATCCTTTTTACCAAATTATCCCCCTTTTTAAGAACATTTTTATTTTCTTACTTCCAAAATAAAGGATACAAGAAATGAGAATATTACCCTTTACTACATATAAAATACTACAATATACTACTACTTCTTTTTTTTTACATTTTTCACTTTTTATTCAAATATTACTGAGTAAACAGTTCTAAATCCACATATGTTTCTTTGTTCTTGTTTTCGCGTACAATAGGCTGCAAAACTAGATTTTTCTTTAAAAGTAATTCGTTAGCAATGGCATTATATTTCTGAGTTATAAACAAATCACAGGGTTTGTCATTATGATTAATAACTACAACCAACTTATCACCATATTTTGTCTTAGCAATTCTCATTTTAACAATAGCATATTTCAAACCTAACACTAGTTCTTCTTTCCTGACTGTCTCATTGTATTTATTCATTCTGATTGTATTCAAGACTTCCTTTGTGGACTCCATTTATTAGGGGATGATTTTATTAAATAAAAATCCAGGCTCACAAACTCACATACATATTTTTATTGATAATATCTAATGTAGCTTTTCTTTCATAATATATAACACAGTAAACATTATATGGTACGGGTTGATTATCTTTCAACGTTAAACTTATTTCAATATCAGCAGTTGTTCCATTATAAATATTTGACTCGTGTTTGGAAACATCGAAACAGAATAGTGGATATACTTCTTTGAATTCTTCTATACTAACAACACTACCGGTATCAAATGCTAATTGTTTATAACCCAAATGTATGAACCTATTGTAAAGATTTGAGTATTTACATTTATCATCGCTAAAATCACATTTAAGTGGTTCTTCAGGATATTTATCCCCATTAATTCTAAGTTCTATGTCTGTTAAATTCATATGATCAAACACCATATTATTCATTAATTGATTGTTATGCTTTTCATTTTTCTGTAGCATCACAACTACTTTTGTTGGATTGTTTCTCTCAGATATAACTTTCCAAGTGTGTTCCTTATTCTGACTAACATCGCTTTTATAAGTATTACATGCTTCCCACATCAGATTATGCTTTCTGTCCTTAGCAAGACCCTTTTCTAAGTTACTCATCATTTCGATACTAGGAGCTACGATAGGGATCTTCCAGGATAAATACTCGATGACCACTTTCAAATTAGTATTTCCATTTCTTATAATCATGTTGTTATCATCATTTCTTCTTAGAAATATTTTATGCGATGCACCTCTTAAGAATCGTTTGTTTCCTTTTAAGAATCCAAACAGTTCTGATAATGGTAAATACATATTTACTAATTTACTGCTCTTTGTTCTGTTATATCTTTTTTCAAATCCTTTATTATAATTATCATTATTGGTCAACCTGACTGTTCCACCCCCTGCTGCAACCCCTGCAACCCCTGCAGCCCCTGCAGTAAACGAAGCAATAACAGGATTAATTTCTTTTCCTTGATTATAATCCTTATACCAGAAATGATTTCTTGCTGCACTTCTAGAATAATCATCAGAGTATTCAATCAACTTTGTAACGGTAGTTGTAATACCAACATGATTAATTTTTTCAACCGATTCATCGTTTATTACATATTCAGCGGTACTGAATAAATTAAATCCATTGTTCGTCAAAGTAGCAATATCGGTTGCAGCTATATTATCTCCATTTTCTTTCACTATTCTTACACTAACATCAAGATAACTTTCACTTGGATAAAACCAGGAATCTAATTTCTTTGTTACGAATTCAAACTCTGATTTATTAGATACATTCACATCTGTTTCTCGAATTTCTTTAAATTCATATTTAACCACTGTATCATCCACAAGCGGTTCGTCAAATATGTTCCATTGCGGACTGATAACTTTATTTACTGACATTTATATAAGAAAGAAATTATTAAATAAAACTTATTTCAGAATCTTTAATCCATTTCCAGTCATTAACGTTTTGATCAAGTCCTGACTTCTTTGATTTAAAATCCTTTTATTTGTACCGATAAGATCCTTCATCGATTTTTTGTTTCCAATTACATCAATGAGTTCCTTCTTGTTTACATCGATCAGATCTTTCCCATATTCTATTGCTCTGTTTTTCAACAACTCAAATCTCGGTTTAATAATATTATTATACATTGACATAGCCCCATCTTTTATTTGTTTTGCTGACGTTTGAAATAACTGGGAATTAACAATGTTTTTGAATACACTACCGATTCCACTTCCATACTGCCTTTTATAAAGTAATCGCTTATTATTAATCAACATTTATAGGTAAATAATTTTATTTCACTAATCCTTTAAGCTTTTCTTAAATGCAGCACGTATCGAACGTTATCACCATTCAAATCGATAGGTCTTCCCAACTGATCAGTAATTGTCATTCTCAAGGAGTAAATAAAGTCTTTTGTATTAATAGGAAGGTAGATTAATTGTCTAGGATTCTCAACAATTTGACAACCCGGTTCTGTATTAGGAACAAATGTCCAAATGACATCTGATTTACTTTTGTTTACGATAGAACTGTTTACAAGAGAGCAGTGAATTTGTATTTTATCAACGCTTCTTGTTATATTAGGAAGCTTTGTACCTTCATTGATTTTCTTAGATATCTCACTATCCTTCTCAAATCCTAAAATCTGACACAAGTCACTATTAAATCTAAACACATATTTTTCTTGTAATAGTATGACAAATCTCATAGATGCTGGATTGGATGAAATTACAATAGGACATTTGTCTTTTGGGGTATCAAAATACTGACACAAAAAATAATTCAAACAATCATCGTTATACATCCCATTAGGAATAGTAACATTCATCCATTCTGTTGCATTATTATCTTCACCTTTCCTGTATTGAAATGTATTATTTCCAAATTTATCACTTATATTATGCCATGAATACCACAAAGTACACTGATTCAAACCTATTTCATAACCCCAATTACGATTCAATTCGATTGGTTGACTAAATGTTATATCAATGATACTTTCATTACCTTCAATGTTTAACAACACCATTTATTAGAAATATTTTTTATATATTGAATTGTAATATCTCTTCGTAAGAAATTTATTTCGCATTAACGAATCCAAAATATCAATAGCTTCATTTCTCACCTCGTCAGATGTATTTCCGTTTACTCTGCTACCTATCAAAGTGTATAGTTTTGAAATCATTTCATCACAATTCATAAATATTCCAGTTCCTTGTTGTCTGATAAAGGGTATACTAGATTGAATTTTTTTTAATCTATCCTTATAGTCTTGTATAAATAAAATAATTTGATCATACTTACTAGAACTATAACTTTTACTTTTCAGACCACCATAACTTTGACTTATAGATGTTAAATAATTCAGAGCCCCATCTATTTCGTTATGATGCTTAAGGTAATAATGAGGCATTTTAAAATAATTATCGGTACCATTCCAGTCATCTTTATATTTTAAATTAATTTGATTTAATAATTCCACATCAATATTTAAGTTTAGATTTACGTCATATGGTTGTTCTAGATTGGGTTCTATCGCATGAGTGGGAGCTCGACTCGATTCCTCTGAAGTAGTGGTCTGTAAAGCTGTTTTAAATGTATCACCTAATCTGATAAACCGTCTTCTTGAATTATTATCACCTTCAAGTAGTTTATTAATTATCGTTTCAGCGTTCTCTTGTAATTTTTTGATGGTATCTTTAGTGTTTTCTTTTTGTGCTATAATAACTGGAGCGTTTAATTCTGAAGCATATTCCCGAAATCCTGCCTTCTCCATCTCATTTTGTTGAACCTTTCTTCTCTGAACTTCTCTGTTCTTCACTATATCCGATAACATATCACTCAAGCGTCTTGAATCCATTTATATACAAGTAATTTTATTTCATAATAAATTTTGAAAGTTCTTTTTCATAAAACCCTCCTTGAATTAATTCCCCACTTTTGTCAGATATTTCATAAGTAATGGGAATGGTAGGTCTGATGGTTGCTATCTGAAATACTTCATCCGTATAATTAGGTAAATATCCTTTATCGAAAATACTTTTTTCTTTTTTAATTCTGACTAAATCCCCTACTTTGACGTTTCCTGTGATTTTGTAGTCATCTACTGGAGGAAACAGAGCACTAAAAACCTTTTTCTGATTAACCTTTTTACTAGCATCAACTGGTTTCATTTGTATTGAACGGTGGTACGAGTTATTATAATTACTCACAAATAAAGGTAAAATATCAATCCAATTAGTAGTGCTATTGTGAGTGAAATATTTCCATAGCTTTTCTTTTAGCGTTCTATTGAACCGTTCAACGATTTGCGCTTTCAATTCGCTTTCAGATGCAAACCAGTGTATGCCGTTATTTTTCAAAAAAGTTTGAACATTTCTCATCACAAATTCTTTACCTTTATCAGTTTGTAGTTTCTTAGGAATTCTTTCTTTAAATATAACACTGAATGCTTTTATTATTTCAGCACCCGTTTTGTCTTTCAGAGGGATACACCAAGCATATTTACTAAAGCAATCAATAACAGTTAAAATGTAATTTGTTTTATTATTTTCTTTTTTATATTTCTGCATGTCAACTAAATCAGCTTGCCATTGCTCATCAACATAGTGAACATACACTCGCCTCCTTTCAAAGTTATGATAGGAAGGTTTGTGTAACGTATACACATTCTCATTTTGCAACACATTTTTTATTGTATCTTTAGACACGTTCACTCCATTTTCTTTTAATTTTCTGTGAATATCATCAACACCTGAATAATTAGAATAATACGTCTTTAATATATCTTTTTCTGCGTCGAGGTTTTTTTTAAAAAGCGATTTTTCCTCGATCCGCAAATAACACAATTCCCTTTCAGCATTGGAACATTATTTTTTTGTGACACTGCCTTAAACATTGATTCAGTGTCAGTGCTCTTTTTACATTTCATACAATAAATCTCCATTTATTAGAAAACAATTTTTATAAACGAAAAGCTACCAACTTCATTTTGCGCTTAATGTAGGAAATACAGTGAAGTCCACAGTTTAATTCATCTATATTTTGAACAGCAAGATTTTCATAAGCTATTTTTTTCTTTGAAGTTTTTAGATATTTAACTATTTCTTTTCCTGGAGGAATACCGAAAGAATCGAAAAATTCGACATAGGGGGATTCAGGTAGATTACAATAGGCAACCCAATGTGTTCCAGGCATTCCACGTTTGTCATAGTTGATTACACCACATTCCGAATCGTTTATATGTTTGGGTAGCGTATCTAAAGAGAAAACACCTCGAAACTGTGGTATACTCCCTAATGCATCCATAATATCAAAATTAGTTAGAGGTCCTACTTTACTTTTGCTTCTTTTTTGATGTCCCCGTTTTTTGACTTCCTAGGCCTTCCACGTACCCCATTACCGACAACTTTTTGTGTTCCAGGGAGTGTAAGCGCTCCACCTATGTTGACATCATCGTTTTTTTCCTTCCTAGGCCTTCCACGTACCCCATTACCCACAACTTTTTGTGTTCCAGGAAGTTTAAGCGCTCCACCTATGTTGACATCATCGGTTTCCTTCCGAAGTAACCCATTACCCACAACTTTTTGTGTTCCAGGAAGTTTTAGCGCTCCACCTGTGTTGGTCATTTTATCCATAATTTTCTTACCAGCGAATGTACCCAAAGCAGCAGCACCACTTGTTAAAGCTGCCTTACCAAGGGTAATTGCTAGCGGTATTAAAAATGGAAGTAATCCACCCTTTTGAATCGCTTCTTTCATCTGTTTGTATGATACATCAATATCACAGCCCTTATTATTCATTTTACATGTTTCAATTTTATCAATTTGTCGTTTACTTAAAAGTAACTTAACTGGTTCTCGTTCATTTTGTCTACTATGACTAACACGTATCTGACATTTTTGTTTAGCACCAAAGCATTTCTTCAGCTTTCCTTTCTGAAGCTTTGACAAATAAACTGTATACTCCATTGTTTCAACCATTTATTAGGGAATTAATTTATCTTATAAAATTTATTTACCAGCCATAATTTTTTCTATTCTGGTAACGAATGGTTTGTCAACAGGTTTTAGCTCTAGCTCTAGAAGCCTTTTTAAAATATTTACTACTGCTCTTTCAATATTATCGATACGAGTTTTTTGACCAGCAATCTTTCCTTCAATTATACCGTTATGGGTGTGTTGCCCAAGAAGCTTTTTGTCATAATCTAAAAGATTCATAGTTAACGTTGCTAAATTAACAGCATCATTTTTGTTTCTAGGGTTTTGAACATTTGTTATCAACTTGTTTTCAGCGTTAATCTCTTTATCATTAACTCGAACTATTTCTTTTACAAATAACCCTTTATCTTTGTTCCTTACCAACGAATTATCAGGAGAATCATCTATCGCAGTTAATCTGTTGATATCTTCGCTAAAGTACTGATTTGCCCCCACTTGTTGTGCGGTAATTTCTTCTTTAAATTGATTCAAAATAATAGTCATAGATCTGAAACTAATAGCGTCCTGGTCAGCTTTCGCATCCCCTAACATAATAATTCTCTTACCTTGTAGGTTAATATTACCGTTGTCATCAGTAACTCTCTTTTCATTCGATTCGTTACTAACCTTTTTTCCAACACTACCAAATTTATTCATTTATTATAGAAATAAATTATCCGGTAAATTTTTCAAAGTTTTTCCTGTACTTAAGGGTTTTATCTTTTATTTTTAAATCTATGAAGAAAAAACCGTAGCCCTTGGTTGCAGTCTCGAATTGTTTGAGAAATTTTTCATCGTCTATACTGGATACATGGCTTTGTCTTATTAATTTTACTTCTTTTGGATTAGAACACTGAAAGAATGCAAAATAATTGCACTGGAGCCTTACCACCTTTGGCGTTTTATGATAGCTTTGAGACAAGTAAATAATTGAGGCATTTTTCTTTCTTCCTCTTATGAATAAGTCTTCTATTTTCTTCTGGTCTTTTTCAGTAACAAAATCATCAAAGATAATCAAGTTTTGGTACTCAGGGTCTAAGTCGTCAACATCGACAATATCATCAAGATTGTTACTTACTGTTAAGACTTTCGATTTGCATTGTGACTCCAAAGTGGTCAAATTGGTTATAAGGTCTTGATATTTATCTTCTTCAAGATCTTTAGCATACAAGTATATTCGGTTGAAACAAAGATAGTCATAAATTAAATTCAAAAGAAGGTTTGTTTTCCCTGTTCCAGAACTACCACAAATTAAGAGTCTAAATGGCCACTGAGGTGCAAGGTCGTGCTTATTCTGATAAGTGTTCTTTTCACTAAAGTCATAGACTTTGATTGGAGCCTTTTCATTCATTTATTTAGGAAGAATTTTTCATTATAAGATTTACTTGAGTATTTTAAGTATATACCTGAAGTTTTGAAGTAGGTACTTGAATTTTTGAAGTAGGTACTTGAATTTTTTAAGTAGGTACTTGAATTTTTTAAGTAGGTACTTGAATTTTTTAAGTAGGAACTTGAAGTTTTGAAGTAGGTACTTGAAGTTTTGAAGTAGGTACTTGAATTTAATGTTTATAACCTAAAGGTAAAGTGTGTATTTTATCGCTTGTTACTATCCTTTTATCATCCTTAGGATCTAACGCTTTTTTATTCTGTTCTTCTAGAAACATATTGTGCTTGTATGATCTTAAGTTGTACTGGGTTATAGAAAGGTTTTCCGTTTTACCAAACAGTACATCCTTATAGTTTTGAATCGTAATTTCATCTTTAACGATATTGGTTTTTATTCCTTTTAGTTTTTTGCTAGCTTTTGAAGGGTCTTGGTTGTCCTTTAAATAAGCATATACTTTTGATCGTAATCCAACAAACTCTGTCATAACCTGTCCACCTAATTCATCTTTCATCATTCCTATCACTTTCTTATTTACATTAGGAAACCTATACGGATTATCTTTCGCATAATCAGATGTATCGAACCTCTCATTCAAATCCTGTTTGATATCTTGATAAAAATCTTCAGTTCTAATATCATATATGAAAGAATCAGTGTCCATATAACACAAATCAATTTTATTTCCATATTTAGGCTTCATATAATCATAATGGAATTCATACATCAATAACTTGGATAGTTCCAATACAGCAAAGCCGATATACATTGGTTTGTCTAATTTTATCTTTTCCTTTGACATTCTTGCTACTGAAAAGTTTTCACTAAAAATTATTTCAGATTTAAAGTTGGGTTTCTTTATTATTTTTTCTCTTGTTGTATCATCCGTTATTATTTCCATATCCGCTCGCTTCCTTACGTTTTCCATGGTTTTTCCAAAGCAAGCATTATTCATAAGCTTAAAGAAATCCTTTTCAAAATCATTTGTACCTTTAGTTCTAAGTGCTGTGTTGTGGTCTATATATCCGTTTAAGTAAGCACTTTCAGTGAATCCTAGTATTCTGTGTACTCTTTTCAATATCAAACCTTTTTTTAAATAGAATTCTAGATTCCTGTGGTGAACTACATAGTTGGTTTTATCTAATACTGTGGTACATAGCTTACCGTTAAAGTGTTCGGGTGCTAATGGTAAATCCTTGTGTAATTCGTGTAGTTCTTTTGGATATTCTAAGTCTACCTCATATATAGCACCCACATCTTGTCTCACCGACTTAATCGTAATCACCGACTTGATATGACTTTTCAGATGGTTGTAATACTCGATTGATTCATATTCATTCCTTTCTTTCAAATCATCCGGTATGGAAATGAATTGGAAATCATTCGCTGGTAAATCTTGTGACATTGCCCACCCATATAAATTATTTTTATCCAAATACACTAAATAATTAGATGGCTTATTCTTATTATAATCACTTGTATATTTATTATTTGCTTTTGCGTATCTTTTTATACATTGGGATACACCACCTCTTATTCCTTTTTCTATAAAGGTATACATGTCTTCCTTTGAGAATAACGGCAAGTCTACTTTCGAATGCTTTAGGAAAGCATCCCATGTTAATCCTGGAGCTGAGAAGTAATGAAGTGGATCCAGATCATAATTATGTATACAAACGTTCCTGAAATTCTCTACAACATCCGACAATATTATAACATCACTTTTTAGGTACAACTTGGTATAATCAAGTAAAGTTTCACAGTTAAATTGCTTCCATATAGATACCGCTCTTTTATAATCACTTTTGTCAATACCTTTCCCCGTCAACCTAGAATAAAAGCTTTCTATTGGTGGTAACTTTGTACATTTCATTTTATCGAAACTATCTACGAATTCATAGGGATACACCCCTTTTTTAATTATTTCTTTGAATTCATCGTCATTTTTGAAGCTGTTAGATGTGTACTTGAAATTCTGTCTTAGATGATTACAAGGTACTTTGCAATCACATGTTGCTAAATTTGCTGATAGTTTGTCTAAAGATGAAGCCATAAATCTAATTGAATCTATAAACCGCATCTCATATTTTATTTCCGTATCCGCTTTTGTAATACTTATTGATTTCGAGAATGAGATGAAACTTTCTGCACTTTCAAAAATTCCGTTATCAGGTATCAATTCTCTAACAAATAAATGAGAATCATATTTTGATAAATTATGCATTACTACCGGGATATGCCTAGGAATCCTGTATTTCATATTACATTCAGCATGAGCAAATCCCCTATCTTCTCCTGTCATGTGGTCGTGATCAAAGTGAGGATTTTCAGTGATTTCAGTTGTACAGATGTGACAAGTCTTATTCAATAGATTTTTCCATTTTTCGGTAATTTCTGCATTGGTATAAGTATGGTTTCTTTGTCTGCTTTCATATTTGTTTGCAATTTCTGTGGATACTTTTGTAATGGTTTTAACAAAATGTTTTGCAGCGTCTTCACCGAAATAATCGTAGTATTTATTCTGGTTTGTATCAAAGGAACAGCATACCTGAAATCCGTAAGCAAATGGCTTCTGTTTGGCCACTTTTATTGTTTTCTTCCCGTTTACCTGATTGTATTCTTCGTTATAAGACTCAAAGTCTGCTATTATGCAATAAGGTACTTTCATTTGTTTTGCAATATTTTTATATTGTATACTTGAACCTTCAGGAGGCATTATTATATCAGGATCTTCGCAATTATTTTTACTTTCATGTTTTTCAAAGCATTCTTCCTTCTTAAAATGCCTTCCGCAATAAGTGCAGAGGTATGTCTTTGTTTTCTTTTTAGATATTTGAGGACCAACTAATCTGCTCAGATCCTTTACCAGTACATAATGATTATCGAAATATAATAAATTAATAACATGTTTAGCTGTTTTGCCATTGATTGTACTTTTTAGTATATGACTTCTGATAATTTTCTCTTTTTCAATTTGAAATAAACAAATCTTAATGTTGTATCTATTTTCAAATTTGTGTATATCTTTAGTATCCATTGGGAAGTTGGTAACCCCTTCGAAATCAAATTCGTTCTCATATTGTTTATATTTCGAAATTCTCTCAGCGTTGTCCTTGGTGGGGTATAAATGTGCTAAGATGGACCAAAGAAAGCATTTTTGATCTAAATTTTTTATATTTATGCACGCTTTTTTATTTTTTACGAAATCTGGTAGTATTTTAAACGTTCCTCCCATGTAAGATTCTATTCGTGTCATCCTATAATCAATTCCTTCATACCGACTAAATTGTAGCCCAGATCGAGGGGTATTACTTAAAGAACTAAGTCTCTTGTTATTATCATCCAAATGATTATGAGTAAGAATGCTATTTTTATTTAAAATCCAAGAAGTACTGTTGTAATACACTACTACTTCTTCATCATTCTCCTGTCGATGGAAAATAACACGAGTTACGAACTGAACTCTATATTGATAAAGTTCATTCATCCGCCGCTGTAAATCGGCGAAAGTAAAAGCAATAAGAGTTTGTTCATCTCTTCCATTGCTTTCAACTGATACGTTTACAGTGAATATATTCTCATTTTCCCTAGAGATAGTAGGTTGTTCTTCTTCTTCAGTTCTAAATAAATGATCAGGAATTAATTTTTCTACTTGGATTTTTTTCTTATTTATGAAGAGAGTTGATAAACCAATTGGTTTCTGTCTACTGTTGTCACGTCTTTCTGTTTGATCTCTTATGATATCTCTATTTTTCTGTACGGAATCTTTATGTTTGGTAATAATATTATTATAGTATTGTTCAACTCTTTTTAGTACTTCTTCTCGGTTTCCGCGAGTTGATAGGTTCTTGTTTTTCAGATATTTCTTTAATTCGCTTGTCTCTTTTTCTTTGTTATCATTGTATTCTTGTTTTAGTTTTGTAATGGTGATATTATTTTCTCTTATCTCATCTTCCAGAATGGTTCGTAATCTCGGTTCTGGTTTGTAGTCGGATGGTCTGTTCTTATTATGAGTTCTTTCGTTTCTGCGTTCAATTTTAATTTTATCTTCAGCTATCAAAATATACTTATTAAGATGGTTTATTATATTATTTGTTATTTCATGTTTCTTAGCTCCATTTGTTTTGATTTTATTAATTTTCGCATAAGTCCGCAGTTCATTATATGTGTATAGCGATAATCTTTGTATAACCGCTTTGTTGTTTGATATAACCTTTTTACAAAGCTGAATAACCTCTGCAGTATTCATCATTTAATAGGGGAACATTTTTATTAATAAATTTCCCAGTCTGCGTTTTCTCAGCCGTAAAGAAAAGCACTGGTTTTCCAAATCCTTTACTATGTATTTTCCGACGCCCTTATGGGTTTCGCACATGCTTTACTACTAGTCACGGGTTTCCTTTATTCTTTACTACTCTTGACGAAATCGGCATTTGGTTACTACTCTTAACGAAAATCCGCTTTTGGTTACTACTCTTGACGAAATCGGCATTTGGTTACTACTCTTTATTTTGTTAGAAATATTTTTCGAAACAATTTTATTATATTATAAATGGAAGAATTAGAAAAGAAAATGTATGTTTACCGTCGCAGTTACAAGTACTACAATCGTATAAGTAATAGCTTACTTATATCCAAATTCCTCTTTTCAGCAGCAGGAATGTCTGCGTTTCTAGTGCTACCGCTAGCTTCTTTAAGTTTGGGTGATGTTATCATCGAAATAATTGAAAAGCAGTTAAGCATTGCTGATAGAAAAGCAGAATTTAGGACAAATTACAATTTTTATACTGAGTTGTTCTCAATGCTAAAATGCGGACAATTAACAATTGAGGAGGTAATTCAGAGAGAAACAGAGATGCGTAAAACCTTTCGATTTTTTCCTCGAGAAAAATACATGAAACAAGTCCGTCTGAATGGCTATAAATATTGTAATAAATCTATAAAAAGTCAAGAGAAATTACCAAACATATAGTCTATTGCTATACTGAATATTGTTTCCTAACTGTCAAACAGATCTTTATTTCATACGCGCATTAATGAGCTGCGTCATTCAAAGGTCTCGCCGTCAATTTGGGATGTAATTACAGTCTCCGGCGTGACTAACACAATCTCATCTTAACTCGGAAACTTGTGCGAATTGAACAAGGACCCTTGGTGTAGTGGCTCAACGCTCGGCCGAACGTTGACTCATCACCATTCAGACCTTCGAATCCCACTGACCGCAGTTTCTGTTTGTCGATAGTGGGATGGTAATAAAAACTTGCGGGTTCCCCGTTCAGGGCCCCCCAGACTAAGGCCACATCACCACAAACACTACACCAATCGGGGTGTACCAACATCACACCTCTTAATTTTCAAAGTCTGGGGGTGTGGGGTTTTGCAAAAATATTTTATAAAGTTCAAAATCGGTAATCATCATATCATCATGCAAACTCAGTACTGCGTTTTTATCTATCGCATTTATGTGATAAACGTGGTTGGTTTCTATTACCAGATGTTTCAAAGCGATTGGGATTTTTATTTAATAAAATCATCCCCTAATAAATGGAGTCCACAAAGGAAGTCTTGAATACAATCAGAATGAATAAATACAATGAGACAATCAGGAAAGAAGAACTAGTTCTAGGATTGAAATATACTATTGTTAAAATGAGAATTGCTAAGACAAAATATGGTGATAAGTTGGTTGTAGTTATTAATCATAATGACAAACCCTGTGATTTGTTTATAACTCAGAAATATAATGCCATTGCTAACGAATTACTTTTAAAGAAAAATCTAGTTTTGCAGCCTATTGTACGCGAAAACAAGAACAAAGAAACATATGTGGATTTAGAACTGTTTACTCAGTAATATTTGAATAAAAAATTAAAAATGTAAAAAAAAAGAAGTAGTAGTATATTGTAGTATTTTATATGTAGTAAAGGGTAATATTCTCATTTCTTATATCCTTTATTTTGGAAGTAAGAAAATAAAAATGTTCTTAAAAAGGGGGATAATTTGGTAAAAAGGATGTTAAAATTTAAGAAATTGATGTTAAAATGGGGTTTTGAAATTGGGGGAAGGGTGAGCCAGAACCCCCTTTATATAACTACTTATAAACCTCCAGGTCCTAGTGTTTGTGTGGGCTACCAATTTCAATCGACGTACTTCCAGATTGCCGATAAAGAATGCGAGATGTCGGAAATGGCACACCGGCCGGAATCGTTCTCGGATTCCGGTTCTGATGACGAAGAATTCTGCGATCTCGAATCCGAGACTCAGCGCGTTATCGCATCTGCAACGGAGGAGCAGCGAACGTCCAAACTCGGCTCAGTCTTTGATAAGATCACACAGTCCAAGTATTTCCAGCAGGTAGGCAGTGATTTTATTTTCATTTTTTATTTAACCGCTTAGAAAACGAAACAGTTGAGCAAAAAAGAACAAGTGAGCAAGCGCTCAAACGTGGTGTAACGCTAACCTCAAACCGTTATATGGTAAGCGTGTCCGAAGTACTTAGGCGGGCTCTTTCCCTTGGACGTGATCCGACTCGTGCCTATCAAACCAGCACAATTCTATATAATGTCTTTATTCATATGATAGCGCTAATATCGAATCCCGTAAGATCGTTACAATAATACAAAAACTTAGTCACATAGAGCGTGTTCTACCCTACTTACCGTAGTTACTACGCATCATGTCACGAATTCGGGATTTTTGCCGTCAAGGCTGGAACGATTTTTCTATTTTCCAGCAGGATTTCACGCCAGGGGTGAATCCGACCAATCACGTTACAGAGATGCATAGTTACTACGCTCCCGAGCATGGTAAGCAAATAGTAACTATTAGTTACTATTCCGACAAGGTAGGAACGGTCAGCGTAGTAACTTTTCGTGAGGATGGAACGGAAATAGTAACTAATAGTAACTACTGTGAGAAGGGTGGAACACGCTTATAATCACAACACTTATTGATACGGTGGTCAAGGCCCAACTATCTGATCCAATGTAATGCACTGATTCCCAGAGCAAAATAACTCTAGAGAGTAATGAATGAATGAATGAATGAATGAATATGTTTATTACCCATCTTTACATAAAATGTCACTGATGGAGTATAAAAAAAAAGAGAAATAAAGAAAGTAGAACAATGAACAACACACAAGATACAATTTTAACTTGGCAATACATAATTAAAAAAAAGAGAGACAAATACACTATACACTATTATATATACACTACTTCTGTAACTATTGTTTAATTGCTGAATAGAGGCTGTTTAGAGGGTCGAGGGATTCCAGAAATCGAGCACGACGCTCTAGTACAGCCTCAATCGGATCTTTAATCCCATGATTTCGTGTAACTCGTCGATTACGAGACCACAGCGGTAGCGCGAGCAGAAATTTAGCATATTTGTAAAAAGTACTTCTAATAGTCCTAGCATCAGATGTGTGGACAAGTTTCCAGAAAGGTGCTAGTGCAAGTGCATGCGGTAATGCAAGAGCATTATGCAACTGCGCTAGCACCAGTCTGTTGTAACGCGCTTTCGACGCAGCAAGCATACCATATGCTTTTCTGACTTTAGCAGAAAAATGCGAAGACCTATCCTTCCCATGCATCAAAAAGGGGCTCCGTCGCAGCGCCGCCCAGCTCGCTTTGTTCGCTGCGTGCAGTGGCGGATGTAGAAATTCCAGCCAGCGCTCTTAACGATTGGTCAGAGCAAAATAATTTTGCTCTTTAATTTTTTTATTCCCGTAGCATCTTTTCTAATTTAACTTATTTTTAGATTATTTATATAAAACAATGAAAATCATTTCCCGTACTTTTTGTGGCTACTCCTCCATCCCTCAGTGACGTTAATTTTAATCTATTTTTACCCCCTTTTAAACTATTTACGTCACCTAACTTTTAAAATTAAAACCCATATTACATTCACTGTTCTTCCCCCTAATCACTAAATATAAAATATAAACTTATTGTAAATTTATCCTTCAAATATTTTAAATTCCTACTAAACAAAATTTTCGCCCAATCTTCATTCACGCATACCCATCATTCATCACAATACTCATCTTCCACTCTACCAAAACACTGCCACAAAAACCCACAATCCTCATTTCAATCTCACTCACTACCCATCAAAAACCCAGGGCACAAATTTTACAACAACTTTCAATTATCCCAATCAAATCCCCGCTCTGCCCGCTTAAGAGGTGCCCTTCCTCCTCTAGGGCACCTCTAACACGGTGGCATTAAACTTTCCCAAATACAATAACTATATTCTGCCCTGTCTAACCCCATCATTCCACACACTCCAAACGGACACACATCCACCTCCCACAACCCAAATTTCCCCACAATCCTTGAAACGTTATCCCTTTACAACTTTCTAGGGAAAATGTTTCAAGTCAAAATTTAAAATAATCTTGCAATCCCCCACACTCGCCCGTCCTCACTTAATCATCCATTCGGACCTTCAACAACCACTCCACATCCACATCTTTTGACCCCCGTTTACTTTCTCTTATTTCAATAATTTTGCTCTGCGATTGGTTGAGTTTCGGTAGGGATGTTCGTATCCGCTAGTGGAGCTAGTGTTGCTGCGATTCGATTGTGTGTCACTTTTTCGAAGTTCGCGGATTACTCTCTACGGTTATTTTGCTCTGCTGATTCCGAAATACTGGCTGTGTCTCCTTCTCGACACCTGATTATTTATACTAATATCCTTCAGAGTTTTCTTTAACAAAAGCATTGATGTGCAAGCCTCTATGGACTTTGCGAGAGGGACAAATAGCCTCTAACGAACGAACGTCTAACGGCAGAGTGGATTAAAGGAACAGAAAACTGGACTCGGGGATCTAGCTGACATATCAAGAATGTACCCTGAGTCGGTATTGAGAGTAAGAAAAATTCTCGTTACGACCATTGCAGTTTCCGGGCAGTTTCCGAGAATTCGACTTTTGAGTTAGTAGAAAAAAAGCAAAAGGTTTGTGTGCCGGGAGTAGGAATCGAACGCACGACCTCTTGACTACTGTCCCGATACTATGGCCGAAACACGGCCAAAAGCGAACTTTTGCCGTGCATAAGTGCATTTACTCCGCCTTTTCAAAATGGCGGGTCATAAATAAATTACTTACTTACTTACTTACTTATAATTACAGTGCGTAAGGGGCAAGGGCCTGCCAGCTAGCTTGGGAACACTAAGGAGGGGGTTCGAGATAACAAAGAATGGTGGTCCTGTCGACAATAAGTACCTGTATCTTTATCTAAGCCCCCCAGGTCGGTCGGAATAGTCAATTAGTTTTCTGTCCCTTTAAACTGCCAGCGGAAATAGTCTCTGGAGAGAAAGTGCGTTGAGGTAGAGCAGGAGAGTTTGAAAATAATATAAATTTTTAAACTTACTGTCATAGTGGAGTGTTACAGTAAAGTCTGTATCACATCTTATTTTCGAACAGCGTTGGAACCAAGACATTTTGCATCCCCAGTAACCAAATAAGTATGGAACTAACCAATTGTAAATCATCCCGCTTCTTGCAAGAACGGTCTCAATTCCAGTACTGAATGTCGTGGCCCGAAGCACTCAGGCCAGGGGGGGGTGATACCCCTCATTTCAACGACTCCCGGATCGTAATATACGACCCACACGTACCAACAAAAATGGACTGTTGCGACTACGTGGCCATGGCGCACCTTTCCCACCAACAAATAATAGAGCCGGGTTAAAACTAGCTGCAATGCATCAGATGAAATTATTTGTGTAATCAAATTTTTTTGTACACATACCTTCATAGCCTCAGCTTTACGTTTGAGCTTTCACTAAAGAGGAAAGCTTTCAACGCCTGTCCCCGGACAAATTAGAGCAAGCGCCGCAGGCGAAATTTTTTAATTTGCCTTTTTCTAGAAAGATTCTAGCCAGCCTTTAATGTGTTTCAGATCTAAAAAGTTTCAAGCCTATGACACACCGTTCCTCTAAATAGAGACTACTACGAAATGCGCCGCAGGCGGAATTTTGTGAAACGACGAGGACCAGACCGTCTTTTTGGGATCCCATTGAAAAGGAAATAATAGCTTTGAAATCACAAATCTGACAGTCGAAGAAAGTGACAAAACAGTGGCCATAGAAAACGAAGTAGACACAAAGTAGATTCGTTACGAATTAAAGCAAAAAAAGTAATTTTCCCGTTAAAGATACGCTTATTCACAAACAAAACGAGGAAGTTTGCCAGTGTATTAAAAGAAAAAAAATCATCCGGATTATTGGACGTAAACACCGAGGAGCGGAGCGTCATTTACTCAAACAATGTTTCAAAGTCAGCTTGGGCTAAAAGAATATTTAGCAGAGCATCTTTTTGCGATCCCAATGAGAAATTACTAATAGCTACGAAAACACGACTCTGTCCATCGAAACAAGACCAAAGGTGTCGATGGGATCCCAAAAATCTAATATTTGATTCAGACAATCGGGTCCTGTCTTCGCCAGATCCAGTCTTGGACAGGCTAATCATCAGAGAAAACCAAGTTCGGATATACGTCTATAAGCCATATCTATTTTGACGATACTGACCGATACTTCCTGCCGATTTCCGAGCGAACTACTAGTCCAGCTGAAAAAGAAAATTCAGAAACAAATCTAGCGTATCTCCTTATCCCTATAAAGAACATCTAATAAACCTTGAATAAAGTTTGACTTAAAAAAAAATCCGGTTACAATCGGATTCCGGAATAATTATATGTCCGGGTAAAAAACCATTGTCCTGTACCGACTCAGCCTCTCGTCTTACCCCTTAATCTGTCATCTAATCGAACTTTTGCTTTTAACAAATTTTCCGGTTTTGGCCGGATTCCGGGCGAACTCGTTGTCCGGCGAGCAAATGATTTTCACCGTCGTGTTCAGCATGTCTTTTTACCCATAAATCAAACATTTAATCAACTTCAAATTAAACTTTTACTTTTAACCAACTTTCCGGTTTTCGCCGGATTCCGGACTAACTACTTGTTCAGCGAGAAAATTGTGTTCACCATCGTGTTCACCATGTCTTCTTACCCCTGAATCGATCATTTAATCAACTTCAAATAAAACTTTACTTTTAACCAACTTTCCGGTTTTTGTCGGATTCCGGACGAACTACTTGTCCGGCGTGAAAATGGTTTTCACTATCGTGCTTAGCATGCCCTCTTACCCCATAATCGACTATCACATTAGCTGTTTAAAAATATTCTGTTTGTCCCTTAATTTGAACCCCCTCCCCCACCCCTAAATGTGGAGCTACATAGCCCATCTACCTTACCCTTGACCCAATGAATCCTCACACCAAGTTTCATCAAAATATCTCATTGCCTTCGAGAGTTATCGTGCTTACAGACAGACGGACAGACGCACATTTTTTGAGATGTCATAGGTATCCCTTCACTTAACGTTTTGGGATCCCAAAAAGTGACAAAATAGTGCCCATAGAAAAGAAAGTAGATTTGCTCCGAACTAATAGCAAAAAAAGTAATTTTCATGTTCAAAACACACTTCCTCAGAAACAAAACGAGGAAAACAGGTTTGCCAGTGCATTAAAAAAAAAATCCGGATTTACGGATGCAAGAAACTTTTGGTCTCGGCCTGGCAGGAGTTTACAGATAGAAAAAGACGCCGGTTCGTCGACGGGACTTTACTTGCATTTTTTTTTCGGGTGATTTTATGTACTTTGTTTCATTATGAAATTACCGTTTTATTTGTCATTCGACACTGTACTTTCATGTCGAAAACTAAAGCAGGTAAAGCTACAGTGAGCTACCTCTGAAAATTGCAATTTAAAACTGGTTTTCAGAATTTGATTCTACGCGATAGAAGACGCTATACACAGCAAATGAAGACGAGAATTTCGCTTTTGTAATACCTTAAACATAAAAGAGATCATTTTCGAGTTGAATGAGTATCCTGATGTGCTTTAACACTAGCATAAAGGGGCGGCACGTATGGGGGGGGGGGGGGGCGCCCCCCCCCTTGATTTTGTCAACAGCCGGTTCGTAAAAATAGTTGATTTTTTTTGGAAACAGTCGATTTTTCTTCAAAACAGTCAGTTTTTTGTAAGTCGACTTTTTCTTAAAAAGAGAATGACCCACGTCTGTCTTTAGTCGCATGCAGCGACTATGAAAACCCCGACAAAACTGAGTGGCTGAACTTTTCAGCTGATGTTGATACCCGTTTACTCCTCTTCCGTCTTCGCCGTTGCTTATCGCACAAGAAATAGTGAAGGAGCCTGGCAGGAGGCGTACTCCGCGCGCTGACCCGCTCTGGAGTGCGTCCATACAACCAATCAGCTTTGACTCCTACTTTTCGTCACCAGCGACTTAACAGCGATTTAGCTATTTGTAGAGGTAACGAAACGTGATGTGGCGCGAAGCTAGTAACCTCCGCCAACCAGGGGTGGCCCGAAGGGGGGGTGACTCACCCCCCCCCCCCCCCCCCCTGCCTTTTGCTAAGTCGTATCAGTAGTTTATTTCGGCCTTTTGCTAACTCATATCAATCGTTTTTTTGGTCTCGCCGAGGTCCCTGGCATTCAATGTAATAACAAATAATCCGAGTCATTTAAGAAAACGACTCTTGCACAGCTTCAGTCGGAATCCCGTCCCTTAGGACAAGTCGAGTCGTTTAAACCAGGTTTTGTAAGACCGATAACTCCGAGGGGCAGCAATGCGGCTACCTATTCTACTCCCATGTGAATTGGATCTGCCTCACTCCGGTCTTTCAGATTTTAGCCAGTCAAAATTACAATAGGTAAAATAGGTTAGTTGTTGAAGTGAAGTCTGACTGGATAACATTGTTATACCTTATAGACCAAAAGCGAGAGACATGGTTATGTGCATTGAGTTTTGGTCAAACTTTGGCCATAAGAGAAAAAAGAAGGAACAGAATAGAAAAGCCATCAGCAATCAAATGATAGGAGACCCGCGAAACAAGTGTGCCCAGAACAGATAGAAAAATGTCGATTACAAAGAGAGTTGAGGTGGTAACAACGCTTGAAAAGGACAAGGAATATTTTAAGATACACATGAAATTCATTTCCCAGGACAGGAGGGGTTCTGCAGACGCTAGAATAGCTCATTCTAGTCGGGAGGTAAATTTTTGGCCTATAAGCTAGCAGAGGCGTTACTATCCAAAAATTTTGGGAGGGGGGAGCAAAAATATTCCTTCAGACCAAGCTGACTGCGAATCATATTTATCACTGCTGACTGCGAATCATGGCACTACCAAGTATGGGAGGAGCACGGTATTTACCGATTGGCTGGTAATTTTTACCGGCTTCTTTTGCGGGAAAAACGACTGTTTGACAAAAATCGACTTATTTAAAGAATAAGAGCTACGAGCTCATATGACACTTGTTACGAGTAGGCAGTACAAGAAAGTAGATGAGAACGTCACAAAATACACCCGCCATCCAAAAATGCGGTTCGGAAGTAGAAATAGAATATTTAGTTTCACGCACTTCTGAGCAGTTCCGGCATCGTCTCGATATCTGTGTCAAATGCACATGACTGTTCAAATTTCCAAGTTTCAGCCCAATAAATCCACTCGTTTGATCCCTAGACATGCTAGACGATTTCCGGTACTCCCTCTATCTCCCCTACCGTGACCGAATCTGGTTCGGACTCAAAAACAGACAATCTAAAGTATCTTCTTTTATACCATCAATCAAGTTTCACTCTAATCTGAGCATTTTTGGGAAATTCCGGACCCCCCCCCCCCACCAACGTTGTCGGATCCAGTTCGGGCCCAAAATATGTCATCTAGGGTCAGGGGGCAGCAGAGACTAAAATTCCCGACATCAACCCCCCGTGGGGTGGTCCCTTTTTCAGCAAATGTCCAAATTTAAATTGGGTGGTCTTTTGCCAGAATCAAAAGGTCCAAATTTAAATTTGGTGGTCTTTTGGCAGAATCAAAAAGTCCGGATTAAAATTGGGTGGTCTTTTGTTGGAATAAAAAGGTCGAAATTTAAATTGGGTGGTCTTTTGTGAGAATAAAAGGGTTTTAGCTTAAATTCAACAACATTTTAGCCGATATGGCCTAATCTTAGTGATATTTCAACCAAAGTACCTTAAATAAAGTGGTATTTTAGCCAAGATGCATCAACAGCGATATGCTGATCACTTTTCCGTCGGTCGGTTATTCCGGCGTTTGCGAGTTAGGGTACTTCCAGATATGCTAGGACGATCAAACTTGGCATGCGTATTAGGGAACCCACCAAACTAAGTTGGAAATAGTCACTTGCCCGATCCGACCATCGTGGGGGAAGGGAGGGGAGCCGGAATTTAGTTTGATATTTGGAAAGACGTCATGCCTCTGATGTCCCATTTCAAGTCAGGACCGAATCCGATGAATGTGGGGGGGGGGGGCGGACCAGAATTCAGGTGATCGCACTTCGAGAAGTGCAAGGACGATGAAATTTGGCTTGAATATTAGAGACTTGACATGATTGGCTCGGAAATAGTCGGTTCCCTGACCCGACCATCGTGGGGGGGGGGGGAGTGGAGGGAGGGAGAATCCTGATTCTTGAGGTATCTGTAATTTTTGAACGGGTGATCGGATCTTAATGAAACTTGATATTTGGAAAGACCTCATGTCTCAAATGCCCTATTTGAAGTCCGGATGTAATCTGATGAATGTTGGGGGGGGGGGTGGAGGGGAGAGCTGGAAATCTTGAGACACGCTTAGAGTGGAGCGATCGGGATGAAACTTGGTTGGAAGAACAAGCACAAGCCCTAGATACATCAGTGACAGAACCGGACCGGGTTCGAGCACTGTGGGGGCAGTTGGAAGGGGGTCCGGAATTCTGGTGATCGCAAATTAAGGTACTTCCAGATGTGCTAGGATGACGAAACTTCTTCATTCACATCCCAGTACGAGAACTTGAATACATGCTAACAAGCTTGCAAGTACCATATGAACTTATAGCTGCTGTTTTCCTAATAATTCTGCCTTTTGAATATACACCATCCCCCCACTGAAGACCGGCGTTGCATTTCAAGGTCAGTAACGAAGAACTCAGGATTCACTGTCTGTCTCATTGGACGTTGAAACCTTGGACCCGAAAACGAATGAAGTTAGATGGTCAGCTTGGCTTCAAACTTTGTGAACCTTCCGTAAACATGACGTATAGCCACGTTAGTCAAGAAACGTCGACTGACCTCGTTTGGGTAATTTGCACCTTAGAGACGAAGTGAAGAAGGCTTTGCTCGCAACCCCGCTGCCCGGATGGAATAAACTGCGGACAAACACCTTGCCCGCGCAGTCAAATGTAGCACCCCTGAGCACGCCAAAAACAAGCTCGAGCACATCGAAGGTTTCCATCGGCACGGAAGCAGGTGAAATCCCTCCTAGCTTCAACTCCTGATGCCCTTTACGAAAGAGCAAAATTCGTTGCAATTCTTGGTTCGTCAGCTGCTTTCACTAGGGAGACTTGCACGGCTTGTGACCTCATACTAGGATATAAGTGAGTGAGTACGCAATTCACACCTGGGTGTGGAAGACAAAATATGATTTGAAAATGGGTAATTTAATTGTGATTCAACGAATTAGGTAACACCAAATTCAATATTTAGGAGCACGTTAAGTAACATCAAGCAAGAATCACGGTAAGACCAACCAACGGGCCAGTCACAGAAGCATCGATAAACTTTATAATCCATCTAAATGAGAGCAAGTGTACTGGAGTGGCTTGACCGGAAACGTTGACGTGTCAATCAGAATATTAAATGATATTACTATCCACCTATACCAACTCAAACATACAGTCAAGCATCTGTCTATTTGTAGGGAGTGAAATCCGATCTGGCTTGGTTTAAAGGATGATTTTATTTTACACCAGGAATCTTCCGTCACGAAGACCACGAAAAGTAAAAGCAACACAGTATTTAAAGGCAACTTTGGCAGAATAAAAGCACTTGTCATAGATAGAACGTGAAAGTTCACATGAAATAGCTCCGACTAATAAAGCACATATGTTCCGCCGATCACTTTACGTTAGGACCACACTGGTATGCATCAATAAGATTCCTTACTTAGGCAACTAAACATTCGCGAGACATCGATGAGTGCGATCGGGTATACAAGGTCATGGTCACTGCTGCTGAAATCTGTAGCATGGTCCATGACCAAGGTCGACCCTCCGTCAAAAGATGAAGGAGATGCTTCTATTCTTCTTCAGACATTGCCAAAACTACCTCTCTGTTCTTGGACATCCTGCCTACGAGACTGGGTTTAAATACAGGTGAATGGTCTGTGATTTATCTGAAGTCTATAGGAGTGCACAGGATCTTAGCACTGTATGTTATGTCAACGGTCTCCCCTCTTTGTTACTTAGAAGCTTGAAAGATTGTGTTACCATATGTGTGTCGCACACCTGACTCTCTGTCATGAAAAGCACTATCATATTGTAGCCCCTTGCAGTCTATATGCTCGAAAGAGACGAACACGAAATATCTCTAACGCACGAAATATCTCCAACACACTTTCTTGTGACGCAGCCTTCCATAACCAACCTCGAACTCCTGGCTTCCCAGAAGGAACGAAAAAGTGGTGATGGTATCTGGAAGCTGAGTATAATTCCTTTGCACACCTGTTTCATAGACTGATTGCACTTAATACTCCACCTCTGCCTTTTTTACACTATAAGCAGACTTGACATTCTTAAGCATTGGAACTTGACTCCTGGTCAGGTGCTCTTATTGGCGCTGGGCCTAAAGGTCCAATGAATAACGAACAGTGCACGGGGTTCACCTACTCCTTCTTGCTGACAAGGCAGAGCTTCCATATGTAGATCCTTTAGGGGAAAATATTACATTTGGACTTCAATCTGCATTGGTTGATGATTGAATGGGCGTCCCCTATTCCTTCATGCAGACACTTTAAGAGCTTCTATATATTCCACACGATTTTAAATTTTTCAACTTGGACTTTCTTTCTTAGTCACACTATCTGATAGCCTACTTCTGTATCCATCGCTGAGTTACCGATGATGCTAGTCCAGGCGGTACTGTTTCTTGATCACTGACTATGCCCTGGAAAGAACATCAAGTTAGACCCAAATAGCCAACTTCAGAAGATAATAAACTTATGCTGCTGTATGGTTTTAGAAGTATTTTTATGGTGACAACCTACTCTTCACCTATCAAGCTAATATATGGACTCTTTCTTCTTAATAGCTTCAAGGTATAAACTACTTTTATTCTGACATGACAATAACTACATGCTTGACTAGGAAGTAGGTATATTAGCATCATCCTCTCCTTAAACTCAGAAGTAAGAATTGCTAAGTTCACAAACTCTTGTCTGTTTGTCTGACATTGTGAGCTGCATTGCCTGTTCTCGTGATGCTTATATTTTGCCATCTGTAAATCTCTTTCTGGTACACAAAGTGCAATTCTTTCAGGATTTTTGGAAAGTCCTAAATGTATAAGAAAATGTTTTGTCATTCTGGACGAGCAGTTTGAGAGATTTGAAGAGACTCTCATTCATAACTAGATAAGATAGTGCCAGATTGCCTAGGTTTGGGCTGCAGGTAGTTGGCAGACAAGTACCAGAAATATTCCCAGTGGATGTAACAATTTCACACATTACTGACTAAAATAAAAATTCTCACACAACTGTGGGTTCGACAAACTGACAAAGGCTATGTTAATTGTTGCAGATCTTGATCTGCAAACCTATCAAGCTATCTTATGGACTCTTTCTTCTTAACAGCTTCCAAGTGCAACTACTTTTATGGTGACTGAATGGTCACTTCCTTAGGAATACATATTGTTTCGTTTTTTTTCATGCTAAAACTACAGCGAATCTCCTCTAGCCTAGTGGACAGGCCTATGATGACAAATGGGCAGAAATCAAGCTTTAATTCCTTTGCTTTGCCAAGCTCGAATGAAGCAAGTGAACTTTAAGTGCAGGAGCCAAGCCAGTCACACACAAATCCTCATTTTTTATGGCATGGTGTCCCAACCTCTAGGCATGCCCCAACGTATGGGCATTGTGCTCATACATTGGGAGTACCATGCCCTGCAGGAATGGCCCGATACCCCATGAAAATCTGTTGAATTGAAAATCTGAAATGGAAATTAGCTAGTCAAAAAGGGGGTTCCATGGCATTGCTGCAGGACATGGTGCTCCAACATACGAGCACCATGCCCATGCATTGGGGCATGTGCTCAGTCGTTGGGACACTATTCCCAAGAACTCAGTATTTCAGTAGCCTGAAATTATAAGAATTAAGGCATACTGATATTAAAATTTCTCCATTGTTATTACTTAATTTTTCTTTTCGAGACATTCTAAAAACTCCCAGATTAGGGGAGGGGAAAATGATAGTTGGACCTGTGATAGCCTGTTGCTACTGGGATGCATTCAGATTACTGCACCTTTGAATAACTATTACTGCTCTCATACTTCCTGTCATCCTGCCTACACTATAAAAAACTGGGCATGCTTGATGCTTTGCCAGATTATCTTGTTGTAAATCTACAGGAGAGGTACCAAACCTCAAACTTTTACAACCTCAAACTTGTGCCTAAAAATAGTAAGAGGAAAGACCAGTGCAGTCTTAACTGTCAAGAAAGACACCCTGAATGACCTAGGATAAATTTAGGACTGTGCGGAAGTTTGCTTGTAGTATTTTCAGGTCAAGTTCGAAGTTATAGAAATTCTAGGTCGGGTACCACCCATATAGGCTAGTCCTAGCTCAACTTAGGGAATCCTTAGCCTAGTCAAGTTCCTCACTATACACATAAATCATAAATGATACAGTACCTTCACTCTTCTTTAATATCTGTATCTGTATGTAAATGTCATCTTTGAGTGATTCGCACATCTTTTGAGGATTTAAAATTCTGACGGGATTCTTTCCTGAAATCCCTAAAAACAATACTGAGACCAGTGGAATCTTCAAAAAAAACGTTGAAAAACATGTAAATGACTTTTTCTCTCTTTATTTGTACTTGATAAGCAAAAAATTCTGCAATAAAAAATGAAAACATCCTTTTTCTATTTATTTTGAGGTGGTCTCCGTTTGCTCACGAATATTGCCAAATTTTAATTGGGTGGTTACTTTCAGAAAACCAAATGTCCAAATTAAAATTGGGTGGTCTTTTTACAAAATTGCAATGTCCAAATTTAAATTGGGTGGTGGGTACCCCCCTCCCCGAAAAGTGCCATTTCCGAGGCTACATGTCAGAAATTTGAGTCTCTGCTGCCCCCTGTCTAGGGTATATGCTTTCTCTACGTTCCATGTTTCATTTAAACTGATGCACTCGTTCAACCCCTATGAAAGCCTCGAAATTTCCGACAATCTCCCTCCAACTCCCGCTACTTTAGCCGAACAGGACTTGAAAACATCTCATTCGGTCCATCCGTTTGGTTTTTGTACATGTCAAAAGTTCAACCCCCCCCCCCCCAATTCCCCAACCGTGGTCGCATATACTTCGAACGCATGTTTTACTTGTCGAGGCCATCAATTCTTTTCACCCATTAAGTTTCACTCGAATCAGACCACTCAGTTGCAGTTTACATAAGTCAATTTCCATATTTCTCTTCCCTTGCTCCCCCAAAATGCTCGGATCTAAGAACGGAAGTTTACGGTGGTATGTTGTGTCTGGTTCCTAAGTCAATTAAATCAGGTCGCTAATACGCCTGCAAAGTTTCGTTGTTTTAGTACATCTGGAACTATTCTAACCGGAATTCAAGGAAACCCCTCCAACTCCCCCACACAGAGCCACGAAACCGTCTGGCTCAGTTGATTTCGTATCTAGGCCTAATTCTTATTCTCTCCATTAAGTTCCGTCGCAATCCCTCTGCTTTTAGAGTTTCTTGATTTTTCCGCCCATCCCCCCACAGGTATCGGACCCGACCCGGACTTCACACTGAACATCCGAGGCGATAGCTCTTTCCACCAGACAAGTTTCATTCAAATCCGATCACCCGTTCAAGAGTTATGCACGCACGCCACTAGATTCCGGACTCCCCATCCATCCGCTCCTCCCACGATGGTCGGATCAGGGAAACGGCTGTTCTCAAGTCAATCTGTTCGGATCCCTGGCATACCTGCCAAGTTTGATCGCCCTAGCACATCAGGAAGTAAGCCGAACTCACCAGATGTCTAGAAATCCGGACCCCCACCCCAACTCCCCCACAGTGCCCCAATCCGGTCCGGTTATGTCAGTGACGTATCTAGGACCCACGAAGTTTTATCCCGATCCCTCCATTCTAAGTGTTTCTCAAGATTTCCGGTTCCCTAGCCCAACTCCTCCCAGTGTCATCGGATCCGGTTCGGATTTAAAATGGGACATCTGAGACACGAGCTCATCCTAAATATCAACTTTCATTAAGATCCTATCACTCGTTCGTAAGTTAAAAAATACCTCAACTTTTGGCTTCCCCCTCCCTCCACTCCCCCCCCCCCCCCACATGGTCGGATCGGGGAAGTGACTATTTCCTATTTAATCTGGTCCGATCCCTGGCAAGCCTGCAAATTTTCATCGTCCCAGCACATCAGGAAGCACCGAACTCGCCGGATCACTACAAATTCGGACTTCTCCCCCCCCCCCCCCGAAGTGAGCGGATCCTTTCCGGTTGCATCACTCACCTATCTAGGACTTGTGCTTGTACTTTCCACCAAGTTTCATCCGGATCTCTCCACTAGTGTTTTCCAAGATTTCCGCTTGAAGTCCTTCCATGTATCAAGTTTCAGTAAGATCCGATCACCCGTCCGTCAGCTAAAAATATCTCATTTTTCCTAATTTTTCCGGATTCCCCATTCCCCCTCCCTCCACTCCCCTCCGGATGGTCGGATCGGGGAAGAGACTATTTCTAATTTAATCTGGTCCAGTCCCTGATATGCCTGCCAAGTTTCATCGTCTTACCTTATCTGGAAGTGCCCGAACTAGCAAAACCGGGACCGACAGACCGACTGACGGACATAAATTACAGTCGCTATATGCACTTGCCAAAAACCGATCGTTTTTAAGAAACATCGACTTACGAAAAACTGACTGTTTCGAAGAAAAATCGACTGTTTCCAAAAAAAAATCGCGGCGCTTCGCGCAGATTCAGTAATTTTTTACTGGCTTGTTGACAACTTCGGGGGGGGGGGCATCTATATAGCATCTTCCTCGAATCAAATGCTAAAGAAACAGTTTTAAGTTGCAATTTTTCGGAAGTAGCTCACTGTAGCTTTACCTGCTTTAGTTTTCGACATGAAAGTACAGCGTGTCGAATGACAAATAAAACGGTACTTTCATAATGAAGCAAAGTACATGAAATCACCCGAAAAAAAACGCAACTCCAGTCTCGTCGCGAACCGGCGTCTTTTTCTATCTATAAACTTCTGTCAGGCCGAGACCAAAAGCTTATTACGTCCGACAATCCGGATTTTTTTTGTTAATGCACTGGCAAACCTGTTTTCCTCGCTTCTTTTCTGAAGAACTATGTTTTGAACGTGAAAATTATTTTTTTTGCTATTAGCTCGGAGCAAATCTACTTTGTTTTCTATGGCCACTATTTTGTCACTTTTTTCGACGGTCAGATTTGTGATATCAAAGCCATTATTCCTTTTCAATGGGATTGCAGAAAGAGGGTCTGCTCCTCGGCGTTTCACAAAATTTTGCCTGCGGCGCATTTCATAGTATTCTCTATTTAGAGGGACGGTATGTCATTTACTTGGCGATTTGGCTTGGAACTTTTTAAATATGAAACACATTAAAGGCTGGCTAGAATCTGTCTAGACAAGGGCAGCTTAAAAAATTTCGCATGCGGCGCTTGCTTTATTTGTCCCGGGTACAGGCGTTGAAAGCTTTCCTCTTTAGCGAAAGTTGAAATGTTAAGCTGAGGCTATGGGTATGTATACACAAATTTTGATTACAAGTACAACTTCAGCTGATGCATTGCAGCTAGTTTTACACCGACTCTATTATTTGTTGTTGGTACGTGAGAGTGGTATATTACGATCCGGGAGTCGTTGAAATGAGGGGTCTCACCCCCCTGGCCTGAGTGGTTCGGGCCACCCCTGCCGCCAACGACAATAATAGTGGGAAAGACCGGTGACTTTGCTAAAATCGGGTCTCTGAAAATCGATCGGAAGGCTTCCTAGCGTTTGGACTTTGTCCAATTTCAAAAAAAATTTCCATTAAAAAGCTATTTATTCTTTTCTTACTTGTTTTTTATTCCAATTAAAGAAGAAATCTGAATGGAGAGAGGATGCTCATCATAAGCGAAACGAAAAAAAAATCAATAAAACGTGCTTTGATGATGATTCTGCGGAGAGCGATGGAAGAAAATGTCAACAGAGCGATTTTTTAACGAAAGAACATCCGCTAAACGGCGCTGATTGTTGTGACTCATGGGGCTTACGGGAGTTTTCCGGTCTTTCCCACTTTTACTGTCTTTGACCTCCGCTCTTTCGTAGCGGACAGAGCACGGGGAAATTTTCGACTTCGCATAGTCATATTACAGAGAGAAGGAGTCTGAGGTTCTGTCAGATTATATGTTCTTGGTTCACTGTGAGGTTGGATTTGGGACCGGAAGCTGATGACCCAGACTAGTTTATTTTTCTTACTGTTTCTGTTCGTAGGCGTCGGAGCACAAATACGTCCGTAAAGCCCTAGAAGGTGTATCAGGCCTGCGTCTGATGCTTCAAGTAGAAGTGTGCAGCCTTCGTGGAAAGCTAGTCCTAAACATTCCACCCCCGCCTACTGATCGCCTTTGGTAAGTACACTGTAAAAAGTTTCTCCGAGTAAGGATCAAAGTTAACTGCAGTATTTGCTACTGGGATTAATCTTATCTTTACTGAGAAAAAATTAATCCGAATTAGAGATAACGTTATCTTTTTAGAGACATGATTAATCCCAGTAATAAATACTGCAAGATTTTTTTTTACAGTGTAGACTGTCGTCGGTTTCGTGTGAGTGTCACACCTTCTTTTCGATAATTCTGATAATAGTAATAATGTGCTATTTCCGTAATAGCTTTTATTCTACATGCTAATATTGGATCGTCATTCACGCAGATAACGCAGTTATATAAATAAACCTTTCATCTTTACTATGCATACAACTTACATTAACTAGAATTAAGTTTGGTGAAATAAGCCACAAGATTTCAGATAACGGTCAGTACAGTTTGTGGGTGGTCTTAGCAGCGTTCCTCAAGCTTCGTCGCGCATTTGGCCTGCTACTTGTTAGGGTCTCGCGAATGTTACGTCATGTGATCGGTTGTCCCCACCTACAGTTATATTTAAAAAGATTTAAGATAAATTCAGTTAAATTTTATTTGTAACCCGTCTAGGTAAAGACGGAGTATGGTAACGATGAAAAGAGAGAGAAAGAACACAACAACAACACCCAAAATATTTAAAATTCAGTAAACCGGAACAGCATGCAGTTCCGTGGGTGGTTACGATGTTCCTTCATCCTGTTGATGTATCTCAGTATGGACTGTGTAATATCAATTAATCAATCAATCACGTTTAATCCGAATAGCTAAAAGCTAGAAAAGGAATACAAATTTACAAAATACACAGACACACAAGAAACAAATTAACTAATACACTTACAAGAAATTACCAGAAATAAATGATGGGATGAAACTACGTAAAAATTGGGTAGAAGTATTAGCGGGATATGGTGAAAAGTGATTGCCAGTATTCCTCTCGGACCGACGCACGGAAGACGGGAGGGGAGGGGGGAATAGATGGGCCATCTGGGGACAACACGATATCTTAGCTCCAAATTTGTTTGAAAGAGTATTTCTACGTACAGATAATTTAGGAATGTCAAGTTTAATGAGAGCCTCTTCGTATGTAATATTATAATCACCTAGAATGATTCTCATGGCTCTCTTTTGGACATTTTCCAGGCAATCAGATATTACGGAGCCACAGCCCGCTTTCGGTTCGAATGATTTTTTCATATCTCGTGAACTATGCTAGGTACCAGGAGGAATATTTTGCTCTTGTTCGACCTTGGTTCTAGTTTTTCCCCAGTTTACTCCGTACAACAAATATTGCATCGTATTCAGCGTTCATCGGCAGTGACTATCCCGCCAAAATAGCGAAAATTTTGCCAAAAAATACGCAGAATCGCGAACGTGAACAGTCCAATTTTGACAATGTACACCCACCCGCCTCGTGGGTATAAGGCTAAAACTGCATAGTGAGTAACGTGGTACTTGCGAACTATTAGAGCTAGAAAGGTGAAATTTAGCAAATTTAGACTATAAATTAGACCATAATTCTATAAGTAATTCTCATGACGTTCTTTCGGTCCCGGCTAGACCAACCGGGGGTCGTCCGTCTGGTGGTATTTCAACTTTTACCACTAAACATCTGAGTGCGTCAGCTCTTTATTAGTATGTAAGTGTGTGTGAATTTGACTGACATGTTGTTGTTCCTTTTTATACATTACTCTTCAGTTTTGAAGGATTCAAAGAAATAATAATAATAATAATAATAAAATGCCCTCGGGTTCTGCGTTTTCACTCTGGCTGTTCGTTTGTATACACAGAAATGAAAGAATACGGCTTTGACACGACGGAAAAGGGATCGGTATGTGGCAGTTGGCCGGAAGACAAGTGCCATAAAAAGTGGGACTGGCACTACAGAACCGATACTAAGTCCTAGTGTTTATGAAAAATTAGTTGCGTTGCATAACTGAATTCTCAGTTCTCGCTAATCGATTCTCTTATAAATTACCGTGTTTGCTTTCTCGTTTCTCAGTTCTTGCTTTTGACAAAAACACTAATTTACCACCGGTTAATACCTGTTTGATATGGATTGAACTTCCGCCCTTTGTTGATCAATCAGGAAGGGGAACGAGAATCAAGAAGTGACTATCAAAACAACGTTTCAGTTCTGCAGAATTGCGAAGCACCTAAAGGCGTATTCTCGCCGTCCCCGACGTCCTCGGAGACTCGAAGGGAACGGCGAGAATAGAGGTAGTCACTCCACGCGGACTCCGCGTACAGAAACAGCGAGAACACGGGGAATGCTTCTAAAATGGATTTTGTTCGAAAAAAAAATATGCAGTTGACGAAATTTTACATTGAACCAACACCAGCAAAAATTGATTCCCCTCCGAATCTGAAAAGGAGTCCTTTTTGATGATGGTGATGATAATCGGAGCATTCCCCGTCCGTAGGGACCCGCAAGAACACGGGGAGAGAGTCCCCGGGACAAACAAAACGCCGGGAATCCTCAAGTGGAGGCCTCGGGGAACGGCGAGAATACGCCTTAAGAGGCAACGAACAGCCAAGTCATAACGAACATGTTATGTTCCACTTGCAGATAACTTTCAAAGTGTCGTCTGTTGGAATAATACCAGATAGGGTAGAACCAACACGACCTCCTTAGGAACCCGATACAAAAAAATCGATAATTAGTCGTATGGAGTTTTAGAAAAAAGTAGCATAAAGTAGTAACTGTTGCCACTGCATGCTACTACTAGCAAACTGGATGCTACTACTGCAAGATTGGATGCTATCGGATACTACTACTTAAAGGACCTGTCTTACCTATAATACTGACGCAACTACTTCCATAATCAATTTTTAAACGGGAGGCCCCAATTTCCCGGTACATTCTAACCCCTCTAACAAAACCACGCCGATTTTCTCACTTGCCGTGTTTTGCTACCTTCGATGTGTATCACGCTGTCAGCGGTTGTCTGCGAGAAGTTTTTCCTTTGAAAAAACCGGTTATGTAAATGTTTCCCTATTTTCGTTAAAAGTCAAGGGGTCTCGGAAAAAGCTTAAAACAGCCAAAATCGTGGGTTATTTGTTGAAAGCACAGCTTAGTTTTAAAGTATTCAAATATTTTAAAATACTGTAAGTTGAAGAGTAAATAGTGCGACGGGCCCTTTAAGATTAACCCAGTTGGAAGCATGAATGAATGATTTATTTGCACATTAAAGCCGTCCGGCCATCATGCAACAAAACGAAACAAAAAGTAAACAATCTTACATGCGCATATACACACTAACACACTCTTAATATTTTTAATTTTCACTGAATACTTTCTTAGCACTAAAAACACAATTTCCCCATCAGAAGAAATCTGATGTTAAATCAAAGTATTCCATACTACTACGTATCAGTACATTTAACTTTTCCGTACAACTACCATACAACTACAGAGTCAAAGAATTTTTCATCGGGAAGACCGAAAACTAAGTTCAAAATTTCAAATCTTCGCCAAAAGGTTGGAACTTTTTGACTTACTGACACCATCTGTTCCTCTACTTCACTTTACTTACTCTTTAATTTGGAAAAAGAAATTCCATATTGACTAGCCTAGTACAAGAATACAAACAAAAACAATAACAGTAACAGAACGAAGATGACCTATCCACCTGGGAAACCAAAAAGATCGGAATTGATCTTATCCCAGATGGGTAATGACGATGATGATGATGAAATTTTATTTACGCACTTAAGAAGAGGAAAATAGTGCAGTATAGACAAAGAAAAGGAAAAAAAATACACTGAGCTTTCAGTAATGTAGTAAATGCACGAGATCATAAAATAAATTTCTAAGAAAAAAGAAAGAAATGGGACTAATCGGGTCTAAAAAATCTTCTTCCTAGATGGAGTGCGGAGAAATGGCCAAGGGCAGAGTAAAGATAACTGCATAAAAGAGGTACTCCCTCGATAAGACTATTTCCGCAATAATTATTTACAACCCGGAGTCTAAATGGATCCCTTATAGGTATGGTTTCCGTTTCCCACCGGAACTGAGTCTGAAAGCCGTACCAAAAGCCGGTGAAAGAACGCTGACTATTGGTCTCGTCACTGATTGGATCGAGAAGCAACTAGTAAAAGAGTTTGAGGTAAGTCAGTGTCGGCTGGCAGGTCCTTCAGTAATCATCTACGTAGACTATCTATCAGAAAGTCGATCGATTGTGCGCAGATTCATGCAGAATTCATAGCAGGCCTTCATGTTGCTGGAAACCTGAGCCTCGTTTTTGTTGCATGCTGCAGGTCCACTTCTCGGCCGATTCCGGACTGATTCTTTCTACATCCGTTTTTGCACTGCAGCGCTTCCGAGGAAGACGGCAGCGCTTCTCGAGATCACGGACTTGCTCCCCGACAAGTCCGTGCTTCCCTGCAAGATGCTGCAGCGCTGCCGCTTCAACCAAGAAGAAAGTGAATCCAAAAACGCATATTATGCAAAAGCAAAGAAGTGCAACAAGCAGCGATGCGGCAGCGCTATTGCAACAAAAACGAGGCTCTGGTTATGACGCCTCCGTTTCCGCGCCATGTTCTGTAGATGCTACACTGTCAGAAGTTTCATAACAGACAACAGAAGGATGCGCGGTTTCAACAGAGAGTGCGTAACAGACAACACTTTGCATGTTGTATATTGTGTTGGAAAACCTTATACATGAAATGTTATGCAGAACAATCATTGCCAGGAAGAGCCAAAAAAGTATCTAATGACTGTTGTCACCATGTCGGAATATTCAGCAGATGCTTTTAGCGATTTTCCGGCTCTTCCTGATGACAATGCTTGTTGTCATAGCATTTTCAAACACACGCATTGTCTGTTGAAACCGCGTATCCTTCTGTTGTCTGTTACAAAACTTCTGACAGTGTAGCATTATTTGCCCACAGAAGACAGAAATAAGCGTGTTGTTAAAGCAGGACTGAAACATTGTACTATTACATTATTTTCCCTCCCAGTAGCGAGCGCCCACATGCGATTTTCCTTTCACAATTGTGTTCAGTCATTTGCTCTCTAGCCTGACATGATCTTCAGATAGTTCCAATGGAAATTTATTAAATTTTAGCAAAAAAAAAAACTTTCCGGCAAGTCATGCACTTTCATGATCCCAAGGGCCCATGATCATTTGTGAACCACTGCTTTTGCTTCCATGCTTACAAAATGGATTCCTAGCCCCCTTAAAGTGCGCAAGGTAACAGCAAAGTGCATAGCATATTTTTGACTAAAACAGACATTTCCATGATTCCGAAGGGCCCATAATCATTTGTGCCAAGACAGTGCAAATCTTAGCTGATACCCTTAGCTACTACGTATGCTTGCAAGTGCCATATGACTTTATAGCTCCTGTTTTTTTCTTCCGAAGAATTTGGACTGGGATGCAGCAACTGTATGCCCGTGGTGCTGAGTTGGAACGAAAAAGTTGTTCAGCGAACTTTTGATGAAGCTTGTTTTCTAGGATTCTCCTTAAGAGGCTGTGCTGGGTTTCAGTTCTGCTTTTAGTTTATTTTTTGAAGGATGTTTTTTTAATATTTCAGAACGTTTTCGTGTTACCCAACATGGATGAGCAGAATATCTTGCTCATGGACGCCGGTGATCTTTATTCGACGTAATTTCAAAGTGTGGCCTGGGAGCAGTCGTCCGTCGAACACTTTGGACCCACATACTTCGACAGTATAGAAGTGGTGCAAATGTTAGTCTCCATTTTCCTTCAGAGCAACATGTGACATTGGAGAATCGTACTATACAGGATTCGAATCCGAATCTGGAGGTAGTTGGTGAATATGAAGGCATACCGATTTAACTCGAGTCAGGTCATTGCGTGAAACAGATTCCGCGAGGTTTATGAGTAGAAATTTTAAATTTAATTTACATCGGATCGGAAACTACCTGTTTGCTCTGGGTGTGAAATCTATAAGAGTTCTGCTGTAAATGGGGGGGGGAGGTACCGAGCATCTGATTCGAGCCAAGGTTTCTGGAAAGGACATCGTGATGCAGTTTCAGAATATAAACTCGCTGCCCCACACTCAGCTATAAGGTGGCCACTAAGGTGCATCGGAATTTCATACCGTCGTGATGTACGTGGTGACGTCCTGTGATTGAGGATCCAACATAGGGAGCGTGTTCCATCCTACTTACCGTAGTTACTACGCATGACGTCACAAATTCTGGCTTTTTGTCGTCAAGTCTGGAACGATTTTTCTATTTTCCAGCAGAATATCATGCCACGGGCAAAACCGACCAATCAGGTTACAGAGATCCGTAGTTACTACGCTTACTACTCTCCAGAGCGTGGTAAGCAAATACTACGCTTACTACTCTCCAGAGCGTGGTAAGCAAATAGTTACTATTAGTTACTATGTCGAGAAGGCTGGAACGGTCAGAGTAACTTTTCGTGAGTTTGGAACGGAAATAGTAAGTAATAGTTACTATTTGTAGAAGGGTGGAACACGCTCAGGATTTGATTGTCCCTAGGTCGTTCTACATATTTAAACGCGACTGGCGCCTCGCTGGCCCCTCGGCTCTACATATATATATTCACCGATATGAATAAACTAAAAAAAAATCATTTTCTGAGGTAAAATAGATCAGTGGGTGTGACGTCATGCTTGTATGGAATTACGATACAACTTAGATTTGACCAGTTATACCCGAAGAAAAATTCTTTGACCGTGTAGTTGTACGAAAAAGTTGCATGTATTGATGTGTTGATTTACATACCTCCTACTGGGTTAATCTTAAGTAGTAGTATCAGATAGCATCCAATCTTGCTGTAATAGCATCCAGTGTGCTAGTAGCAGCATGCAGTGGCAAGGGTTACAACTGCTACTTTTTCGTACAACTCCATACAACTAATTCTCGAAAAATTTTCATCGGACGTACTCCATAAATACTCCTTCAGCCTACGCTGACTGCGAATCGTGTACAAAAAAAAAATCTAAATGGAATTTGACGAAGAAGTGTCGAGTTGATTTCCCATTTTGTGGCTCTAATTTTGCGGAAAGTTAAAATTTTAATTAACTAATTAACTAATAATAAATTAGTTAATTATCAATCAGATAGAAATAAAACTGAGGATCCTTCTAGTACAGAATGGTAAAGGCGTAATCCTGAGGATTTTTTTGTTCAGATTTTATATTGATTTGTTTTTATTTTCAGGTATTAGAAATTATCGTAAAAAAAAAGGCAGAAAACCCTTTAGGAACTGCTTCGCCGCCGTTTTAACCTGTATGAAGGGCAAGACAGATTGGAACGACGGTGGTAGCCTTTTAGTAATGAGGTTGGAATACATCCCATATAAGAAACTATTGGTTTCGGAACTATTGAATTGGTTTCGTATTGAATTGGTTTCGGAACTATAAGAAACTATTGGTTCTATGAGGTTGGAATACATCCTATATAAGAAACTATTGGTTTCTTAGCTAGTCAGATAGAAAGTGATATGAATAGTCGGTTTATCGCTGTGTTATGTGGTGGCCTCGGGGTAGATTAAAAATTGCGTATATTTTTGTGAACGTTAACTTTCGAGCTGTGTCAGATATTATCATAATAGAATAAACGTAGTATTTTAGGAAGACTGGGATCGTTTCACTGCTCAAGGATGCATAATTTCAGCAGATTCCAATAACACGCCATCGGTTGACCTTGCGCCCAATTCACACATAGAGCGATTTTTGCTACGTCTAGCGATATTTGTCACGCCAGGCTTTAAAACAAGAGCTGAAATCTCATATGGCACTTGTAAGAACAGTTAGCATGTTTGTCAGATACGGTTTGCAGTTGTCAAGGCCGCATCTCTCTCCCGATATTCATTAACATAAGGTTTGAAGCCAAGCTGACCATTCATTTCAAATACAATAGAAAAAAACGAGATTTTCGGTTTTTTTTTTCTTGATCAGCTTATTGTCGGTTGGTTCCGCATCGTTTTCCTGTTATGATTGTGGTGGATTTTATGATTTAGTTTTGTTTTTTTCGCCGAGAACGATTTGCCGGAAGTGCAACCGAAATATCCAAAATTTATTTATCCCTCGCACATCATCTTGGAGGGGTAACTAGCTGATCAAGAAAAAACCCCGAAATCTAGTTCGAATCTAGATTCTAATCTAGTTTTTTTTCTATTGTATCGGATATTCATTTCATCAGAAAATCGACTTGATCTACTAAATCTGAAATGGTTTTCCACTCATTTATAACTGTTTCTCCCACAACGGTGATCGGATGGCGGGAGGGACTATTTTTAAGCCAATCTGACGGAGTCCCTAACATGCCTGCCAAGTTTCACTCATCCCGATCTCTCGACTCTAAGCGTTTCATGAGATTTCTTTCACCCCCCTCCAGCTCCCACCCCCCAGTTATGGGATTCGTTCCGAACTCTGAGGCACTTGTTCCTGACAACTCTCAAGTTTCATTCACGTCCGATCACCCGTTCTAAAGTTATGCATGTCACTAGATGCTGGATTCCCCATCCCTCCACTCCCCCAACATCACCGTATCGGGGAAGGAACTATTTCCAAGTCGACCTAGGAAAGTACCTAATATGTGATTATTTCCAAGTTAACCTGGTCGGTTCCCTCATATGCCTTCTAAGTTTTATTGTCCTAGCTTATGTGGAAGCGTTTCCGGAGATTCCCTGTGCCCCTCTCCATCCCCCCCCCCCCCCCCAGAGGTATCGAATCTGGTCCGGATTTGTAACTTGAGTATCCGAAACCAGTTCGAAACACGTGTCCTTGACACATGTCAAGTTTCACGCATGTCTGATTACCCTTTCCAAAGTTATGCATGTCAATAGTTTCCGGATTTCCCATCCCTCCACTTCCCCCACTATGATCGGATCTGGAAAGTGATTATTTCCAAGTTAATCTGGTCGGTTCCCTGATATTCCTGCCAAGTTTCATTGTCCTAGCTTATGTGGAAGCGTTTCACGAGATTCTGACCACTTGGTCTTACTTCAATCTTTAAACCGTATCTACTCCCGCACTCGCTTTTTGGGATCCCAAAACGTAAGTGGAGGGATACCTATGACATCGCAAAAGTTGTCCGTCCTTCCGTATGTCCGTCTGTCCGTCTGTGCGCGCTATAACTCTCGAAGAGAGTGAGATATTTCGATGAAACTTGGTGTGAGGATTCATTGTGTCAAGGGCAAGGTCAAGTTCGTAGATGGGCTCTGTACCTCTAAATTTAAGGGTGGGGGAGGGGGTTCAAATTAAGGGACAAACAAAAAAAATTTAAACAGCTAACGTGATAGTTGATTATGGTGTAAGAAGGCATGCTGAGCACGATAGTGAAAACCATTTTCTCGACCGACAAGTAGTTCGTCCGGAATCCGGCAAAAACCGGAAAGTTGGTTAAAAGTAAAAGTTTTATTTGAAGTTGATTAAATGGTCGATTTTGGGGTAAGAAGACATGCTGAACTGGCTGGTGAAAATATTTTCTCGCCGAACAGGTAGTTCGTCCGGAATCCGGCGAAAACCGGAAAGTTGGTTAAAAGTAAAATTTTCATTTGAAGTTGATTCAATGTTCGATTTAGGGGTGACAAGACATGCTGGACGCGATGGTGAAAACCATTTTCTCGTCTGACAACTAGTTCGCCCGAAATCAGGCCAAAACCGGAAAATTTTTTAAAATCAAAAGTTTGATTAGAAGACAGATTAAGGGTTACCCCCTTAATCTGTCTTCTAATCAAACTTTAAGGGTTACCCTCTAAAGTAAGAAGAGAGGCTGAGTCTGTATATGACAATCATTTTTTACCTGGACATAAAATTAGTCGGGAATCCGGTTGTAACCGGATTTTTTTGTTTAAGTCAAACTTTTATTCAAAGTTGATTAGATGTTCTTTATAGGGATTTGACGCTAGATTTGTTTCTGAATTTTCTTTTTTTGCTGGACTAGTAGTTTGCTCGGAATTCGGGTGAAACCGGAAACTTGGCAGAAGTAAAGCAGAAAGTCTCGGTCAGTATCGTCAAAATAGATATGGCTTATACAGGTATATCTGAACTTGGTTTTCCCTAATGATTAGCCTGGTGAAGACTGGATCTGGCGAAGACAAGACCCTATTGTCTGAATCAAATATTAGATTTTTGGGATCCCATCGCGACACCTTTGGTGTTGTTCATACATCAAGTCTTGGCTCCGTGGTAGAGCACAGGACTCGCGATACAGATCCGTGGATCGATCACGCATTTGGGCAGCGCTCTTTTTGCTACCTTTTGCTCGCCTTTTGCTTTATAGTTTCCAGATCCGGGGAAAGTCGGGTTGGGGAAGTGATTATTTGTAAGTTGATCTGGTCGGGTCCCTGATATGCCTGCGAAGTTTCATCGTCCTAGCTTGTGTGGAAGTGCCCAAACTAGCAAAACCTGGACAGACCGATAGAATGACAGACCGACAGAAATAACGATCGCTATATGGCACTTGAGTATGCTCAAGTACCGTAAAAACGCAACGTCAGCTAAAAAAAAAAGGCTTCGTCGGGCTTCGGCTCTGAGTCGAAAGAAATCCCAACGCCTGTCAAATAATTTGAGATGGACGTGGAACAGCTAATTAACTAGTTCAGAGTTATCCAGTAATCTACGATACTGGTGTCAGGGAGTACAAAGACAACGGAATTAGGGGAAATGCCTGGAAAGAATTTAGCCAAGGAATCGGAAAAGAAGGTACAGTAGAGACATATAGGACAGCACAGCATTATAGTCAGCAGGAAGCTCTTGCCCTTCATTTAGGTTGTGCCCAGATGCCAGCATTGCGAGCTGTACACAGGCTGTTTCGATTTGGGCTGTGCTGTAGCCAGGGGCGTCCCGAGGGGGGCGCAGCGTCCCCCCCTACCTTTTGGGCATTTGGTAAAATTTTCGCCGAATGCGAAAAATTCGGTCAAAACTGGGTGATTTGACGTGTTTATTGGTTCCCCTTTCTTTATCGAATTTGCTAACTCACCCAACTTTTGTTCACTCCGCATCGATTTCACCGCATCGGTCTGTCCCTTCGTAAATTTGATAATTTAACCTGTTTATTTGGTCTCATTCGTTAGCGAATTCGGTAATTCACCGGACTTTTCTCAAGTCCGTTTCTGTTCTATCGCGTTCGGTCAGTCTATTTCATGATTCGGTCATTAATCAGATTCATTTGGTTCTGATTCGTGACAGAATTCGATTATTCATCCAACTTCTGTTCAGTCCGAATCGATTTCGTCACATTCGCTCCGTTCCTCCGTATATTCGGTGATTTAACCTGTTTACTTGGTCTCATTCTCTACCGAATTCGATAATTCGGTCTGTCCGTTTCATAATTAAATTCGGTAAGATTCATTTGGTTCTGATTCGTCACCGAATACAGTAGTTCACCGGATTTTTCTTTAGTCTGTTTCTATTACTAGACTTGCCAAATTCGTTTGTTTTAGGTGGTAGTAACAAGAGTTTTATTCCATTACCAAATTCGGTTGTAATACCGCTCTCGATCTGTTCCTTATTTTTTTAGTTAGTTTTTCGGTATACAACGAATTCATTATTTGCTTCAACCCAGTTACTTACTTAATTTAAGTGGCATATTTAACTCTCGTTCTTTACCATTTACGGTAGCTTCAGCTGGTTGATGTTAATTACTTCTTAGGATTGCAGTACTTGAGGAATAAGCACGTCTCTTGATGTGAAAACTAGCCTACTTTTGTTTGCTGTAATCCGAAAAAGTGTACTTGGTATCCGCTTTACCCTGGATCGCCGCTTTCATTGCCAGACAACTCTGGGTTGAATAGATAATCTTGGGATCGCAGAAAGGCACTTTTATCATCAGTTTTTCGACAAAATTTCGCCTGCGGCGCATTTAGCTGTCTTCACTAGTTAGACAAAGGTTGCCTCATTTAGTTGGCGTTTGAGGCTTGAAATTTTGGGGGGCTTGAACTATGTTAAAAGCTAAAATTGCATGGAAAGTAGTTAAATGTTGCCAGAAAAATAGGCGGATTAAAAAAAATTTCGCCTGCGGTGCCTTAATTAATCATGGGCACAGCCGTTAGCGACGTTGTCGCTATGCAGCAACATCGTTTTTTGGCGATTATTTGAAGTCCTGTTAGCAAAACTGGAAAGGTCTTCCAGAGGTAAAAGACTAGTGACGGCGTATCTATAAAAGTAAAACAGAAGCAGAAAAGCGTGAAAACGCGCCAATTTTTCTCTTTAGACTTGTTTGTATAAATACTCTGCAACTGTTTACCTTGTAGCTTCATGAAGGCAACTCGCTGTGTTTTTCCATTTTTTGTGAAAAAATGAGGGACCGATTCGGTCAATTTTACCAGGTGCCCCCCCCCCCCCCCCCCTAATGAAGAAAGGCTCGGGACGCCCCTGGCTGTAGCAGAGCAAGCCACTCCTCTAGGCTCCATACACCTCTCTATTTACTTCTGTTCATGTTACCGAAAATAAAATTCGGGAGTATTCGCTCTCCGTCTGACAAACCCTGCGATTTCGCGTAGACGTCGCGAGGCGTATTTTTGCCTGGCGATTTTCAGACGCCCTATGCGTGAATTCCGCTTTACGGTATAGCCTACTTCCTTTACGAACCGTCATTCTTTTCGCTAAAACTCTTTGCAACCACGTTTTGTCTTACATTTTAGAGAAATATAACACTAAGGACGCACTATTTACTCTTCAGCTTCCAGTATTTTAAAGTATTTGAAACCAGGGTGCTGGCTGTTTTAAGCATTTTCCGAGCCCTTTCACTTGTAGCGAATTTACATAGCAATTTACATAACCGATTTTTCTGATGGAAAAACTTCTCGCAGACAACCGTCGACACCGTGATACACATCGAAGGTAGCAAAACACGGCAAGTGAGTGCTTGTTGAATTTTCGTAAAAACAGTCGATTGTTTTCTTGGAAACAGTCGATTTTTTTTAAAAATAGTCCGTTTCTTAGTAATTTTTCTTACAATCTGCCGATTTTTAGTCAATATAGTCGTTTTTTCTCAATAATAGTCGTTTTTATCTGCAAAAATAGTCGGTAAAAATGACCAGCAAGTCGGTAAATACCTTGCAGCCCCCCCCCCCCCCCCCACAAAATGTTTTGGCTAGTAATGCGTCTGTGACTGACATCTGCCAACATATGTGGTCAGACATGGCGGAAGAGGTGTTTTTATGGCACTTGCCCTTCGGCCAAGTGCCATATAGCGATCGCAATTTCTGTCCGTCGGTCTGTCCAGGTTTTGCTAGTTCGGGCACTTCAACATAAGCTAGGACGATAAAACTTGGCAGGCGTATCAGGACCCAAATGATTAAGTTGGAAATAGTCACTTCCCCGATCCGAGCACCGTGGGGGGAGTGGAGGGAGGGGGAATCCGGAATCTTGAGGTATTTTTAACTTTTGAACGGGTGATCGGATCTCGATGAAACTTGATATTTGGAACGACCTCATGCCTCAGACGACCCACTTAAAATCCGGACCGGATCCGGTGACTTTTGGGGGGAGCTGGAGGGGGGAACCGGAAATCTTGGGAAACGCTATGAGTAGAAGGATCGAGATGAAACTTGGTGGGAAGACACCTAGCAAACACTAGATACATCATTGACATAACCGAGCCGATTCGGGCACTGTGGGGGGGGGAGTGGAGGGAGGGGGAATCCGGAATCTTGAGGTATTTATAACTTCTGAACGGGTGATCGGATCTCGATGGAACTTGATATTTGGAAAGACCTCATGCCTCAGACGACCTACTTAAAATCCGGACCGGATCCGGTGACTTTTGGAAGGGAGCTGGAGGGGGCAACCGGAAATCTTGGGAAACGCTATGAGTGGAGGGATCGAGATGAAACTTGGTGGGAAGACACCTAGCAAACACTAGATACATCATTGACATAACCGAGCCGATTCGGGTACTGTGGGGGGAGTGGAGGGAGGGGGAATCCGGAATCTTGAGGTATTTATAACTTTTGAACGGGTGATCGGATCTCGATGGAACTTGATATTTGGAAAGACCTCATACCACAGACGACCCACTTAAAATCTGGACCGGATCCGGTGACTTTTGGGGGGGAGCTGCAGGGGGCAACCGGAAATCTTGGGAAACGCTATGAGTTGAGGGATCGAGATGAAACTTGGTGGGAATACACCTAGCAAACACTAGATACACCATTGACATAACCGAGCCGATTCGGGCACTGTGGGGGGAGTGGAGGGAGGGGGGAATCCGGAATCTTGAGGTATTTATAACTTTTGAACGGGTGACCGGATCTCGATGGGACTTGATATTTGGAAAGACCTCATGCCTCAGACGACCCACTTAAAATCCGGACCGGATCCGGTGACTTTTGGGGGGAGCTGGAGGAGGCAACCGGAAATCTTGGGAAATGCTATGAGTGGAGGGGTCGAGATGAAACTTGGTGGGAAGACACCTAGCAAACACTAGATACATCATCGACATGACCGAGCCGATTCGGGCACTGTCGGGGGAGTGGAGCGAGGGGGAATCCGGAATCTTTAGGTATTTATAACTTTTGAACGGGTGACCGGATCTCGATGAAACTTGACATTTGGAACGACCTCATGCCTCAGACGACCCACTTAAAATCCGGACCGGATCCGGTGACTTTTGGGGGAGCTGGAGGGGGCAACCGGAAATCTTGGGAAACGCTATGAGTGGAGGGATCGAGATGAAACTTGGTGGGAAGACACCTAGCAAACACTAGATACATCATTGACATGACCGAGCCAATTCGGGCACTGTCGGGGGAGTGGAGGGAGGGGGAATCCGGAATCTTGAGGTATATCTCGATGAAACTTGATATTTGGAAAGACCTCATGCCTCAGACAACCCCCTAAAAATCCGGACCGGATCCGGTGACTTTTGGTGGGAGCTGGAGGGGAGAACCGGAAATATTGGAAAACGCTATCAGTGGAGGGATCGAGATGAAACTTGGTAGGAAGACACCTAGCAAACACTAGATATATCATTGACATAACCGAGCCGTGCTTACTCGTAACAAGTGCCATATGAGCTCGTAGCTCTTGTTTACTTTGCTTAAGGCTCTAAACGGCCAGTTCAGGAACTCAAAAAGAATTAATTCACTGTAAGTAGTTTCTCCGAGTAAGGATTAAAGTTAACTGCAGTATTGAGCGAGGTATTGGGTACTCGGATTAATTTTATCTCTACTGGGATAAGATTAATCTGAATTAGATATAATGTTATCTCAGTAGAGACAAGATTAATCCCAGTAGCAAGTACTGCAAGATTTGTTTTCACAGTGTACCTCTCTAAAGAAGACAAATTTCATATCGTAAGAAAATCACTTCTGAGTTGTGAAAACCCTATCCGCGTCAGACCTTTTACACAGCACGGAAACACATTCCATATTTCTACGCCAACCAGGGGCGTCACAACTAGGGGAGAAGGGGGGGACGCCCCCCCCCCCCCGAACGTTGTCGGTAAAAAAATAGTCGTGCCGCGATTTTTCGTAAAACAATCGATTTTTTTTGGAAACAGTCGATTTTCTTCAAAACTGTCGGTTTCTCGTAAAATAGCCGTAAATTAAAATCAGCCGACTTTTCGTCAACGCAGTCGTTTTTTCTCAATAATAGTTTTTTTTCATCTGCAAAAACAGCCGGCAAAATTTCGAGCCGGTCGGTAACTACCTTCCCTCCCCCCAAACATTTTGGCTAGTAACGCCAACATGTCGCAACGAAAGAGTTCCTCCATGAGTATGGCGTATTATCGGCGGAACTAATGTAAAATAAAGTATGGGGGAACCAGAGCAAAATAGCTCTAGGGAGTATGGACAAAACTTTTATAAAGTGACACAGAGTCGAATTGTAGCGCCACAATAGCAGAAGATCGGTCCTACTGAAACTCGTTTAGTCTTTCACCGACGCTGGCTTATCACGTCTATCACGTCAATCTATCACGTCGTGATAGATTGAGCCTTGAGGCAGCAGAATTTGTGAAGAAGTGAAGTTGTAGTTGTAGGCCTTGTCCATGTTAAAATGGGAAAAACTGTTTGTTCAACGGCTGCTCTACAACTTAAAGGAACATAGCTTCACGACGTGTGAGACTACATAAGATACTTTTGACGTCGTCAAGCTATTCCTATCTTCGAGTTGTTCCGTCTTCAGGTTTTTCGTTTTCTTTGATAAATTTGAAAGTTGTGTTTTCCGCTATTAAATTCGTGGTGGCATCAAGTTGTTCCTAACGCAATCACTTTTTAAGGCTCTCATAGGTATCACAAGGGTTTTTTATCTATAAATAGCCATTTATCCACTTCTACTTTTCGCTGTTGAGCTATACTTCGAGAAATGTTTAAAGGTTTCTTTTTTGCTATTAAGTTTGTGGCGTAATAAACTTGTTCCTAACGCTCTTATAGGTAACACAAGGTATTATATATGGGTTTCCGATAATATTTTTTGCCGTTCTTTTACTTAAATAGAAAGCTGCATAACATGCAATTATCGTTATCACGCTTCCTGAATAACTTACATTGTCGCAACACAAAAGAAAAACCTCCCCTGTCTCCTCGTTGTCCACACTGCATGTTAGCGGTGCTACAATTTTCTCAACCCGCCCCTGCACGAAAAGAGAGCTGGCTGAAGTTTTAACGCCTCGAATGCCTTGAGCGTAATGGGAGGAGCTGTGACTATGACCCGTTTTCAATACACGGGAACTCGGGAAGCATACAGCTTGTCCATACTCCCTAGAGTTATTTTGCTCTGGGCGGAGCCAATGCTTAAAGCACAACGGACACTTCTAATGCTTTACTTTGTATAAAATGCTTCACAACTAAACATTTCCGACTTCCTTTAGAAGGCGCTAGGAAAATCGGCCGTTTTCTTGTTATCCCTTGTTTTTACCTCTCTGGCATTTCGACGATCAAGATCTTAAGAGCTGGGATGTCGTGGCAGGAAATTCAAAAACTCCCAGCAATACTTGATATAAAAGGATATATATGAGATGTCACCAAAGTCAAGCCGCAGATGCAGTTTACCTGATTGTTGTAGTGTTTCATCGGAATTTCCATGGCTTAAAGTGCCTACTAAAAGTTTTTCTTGTGGAATAGAGTTGTGAAGCTTGATTAGCTTGCTTTATAAAAGCTTATGAAAAATAACATATACAAAAATCATTCAAAAACAAATAACCTATTCAAATCTGAATTATATATGCTGATTTATGCATAAAATAAAGATCTACTAAGTATTATAAGAAACATCACTTTTATCTTTGTCCAAGCTAGTAAACTGAGCATGTACTGGCCCAAAAAATCACGCTTTGAAATATCACAGAGAGGAAACTGTTGAAAAAGCTGCTGATCTAGGGGGTAAGCATTGTTCCTAGATTGTTACAGAGTGGGATTGGGGTAGTTTGATATGCCCATTGAACTTTAAGCTAACTGATAGTTTACTGATAAAAAGGTGGACTCTTTACAAAATCGTAGAAGCGTGAGAACATAGACTAAGAGGTTTCAAATTCCCCCACAAAGAAAACACAAGCTTGGCCGTCAGCAACGAAGTTTGTGAATATGAACCTATTTTGCAGTTCATTTGTAGGGGTAATATACAACTGAGGATAAAAGGCACATCCTCGCATCTCCTCGGCGAGAAAAACACTTCACTTATAAAATTTAAGCTGTTCCTCCATTTCACCTTTGGAAAGATGGCCAAATTTGTCTTCGTTCTTTTGCAGCAGTCCGAATATTGCTTCTAGCTGTTGCTGTTGCATCCTACGAACAGAATTTTACAATATTGCTGAAAATAAATACAGCACTGAACAGACAGATGAAATCGGTTTACTAAGAGACTAGTGTCAGTCAACCACAAACCTCTTGATTTTTTAACATTCTCGCATTCGCCCAAGAACAGCTTTTCCTTTGGGGTTCTACCTGACAAACAACTTGCAGCGTTTACAAGTACAGGAAAACTTGAACAGAATGACAAGATAATGTTTACACACAGAGGAAAAAGTAATTCTTCAAACCAGAAAATCTGAGTGAAAATCTGAAAAATAATTAACTAGCCAATACAAATTTTTTTTTGAGAGCATTTATGACAGCAGTACTGATGACTGCTGCTCTCGAAAGCTAGCTAGGCTTTTTTTTTGTCTTTTCACTGCAGCGCCACCCGATGAGATTCATTCCAAGTAGCCCTGAATTCCTTTCGTCACGGAAGTATTCTCGTCCCGCTAGATTTTTATGGCACTTGCCCTTCGGCCAAGTGCCATATAGCGATCGCAATTTCTGTCCGTCCGTCGGTCTGTCGGTCTGTCGGTCTGTCGGTCTGTCCAGGTTTTGCTAGTTCGGGCACTTCCAGATAAGCTAGGACGATAAAACTTGGCAGGCATATCAGGGACCCCAAATGATTAAGTTGGAAATAGTCACTTCCCCGATCCGAGCACCGTGGGGGGAGTGGAGGGAGGGGGAATCCGGAATCTTGAGGTATTTTTAACTTTTGAACGGGTGATCGGATCTCGATGAAACTTGATATTTGGAACGACCTCATGCCTCAGACGACCCACTTAAAATCCGGACCGGATCCGGTGACTTTTGGGGGGAGCTGGAGGCGGCAACCGGAAATCTTGGGAAACGCTATGAGTGGAGGGATCGAGATGAAACTTGGTGGGAAGACACCTAGCAAACACTAGATACATCATTGACATAACCGAGCCGATTCGGGCACTGTGGGGGGAGTGGAGGGAGGGGGAATCCGGAATCTTGAGGTATTTATAACTTTTGAACGGGTGATCGGATCTCGATGGAACTTGATATTTGGAAAGACCTCAAGCCTCAGACGACCTACTTAAAATCCGGACCGGATCCGGTGACTTTTGGGGGGAGCTGGAGGGGGCAACCGGAAATCTTGGGAAACGCTATGAGTGGAGGGATCGAGATGAAACTTGGTGGGAAGACACCTAGCAAACACTAGATACATCATTGACATAACCGAGCCGATTCGGGTACTGTGGGGGGAGTAGAGGGAGGGGGAATCCGGAATCTTGAGGTATTGTTAACTTTTGAACGGGTGATCGGATCTCGATGGAACTTGATACTTGGAAAGACCTCATACCTCAGACAACCACTTAAAATCTGGACCGGATCCGGTGACTTTTGGGGGGAGCTGGATGGGGCAACCGGAAATCTTGGGAAACGCTATGAGTGGAGGGATCAAGATGAAACTTGGTGGGAAGACACCTAGCAAACACTAGATACATCATTGACATGACCGAGCCGATTCGGGCACTGTCGGGGGAGTGGAGGGAGGGGGAATCCGGAATCTTGAGGTATTTATAACTTTTGAACGGGTGACCGGATCGATGAAACTTGATATTTGGAACGGCCTCATGCCTCAGACGACCCACTTAAAATACGGACCGGATCCGGTGAATTTTGGGGGGAGCTGGAGGGGGCATCCGGAAATCTTGGGAAACGCTATGAGTGGAGGGATCGAGATGAAACTTGGTGTGAAGACACCTAGCAAACACTAGATACATCATTGACATAACCGAGCCAATTCGGGCACTGTGGGGGGAGTGGAGGGAGGGGGAATCCGGAATCTTGAGGTATTTATAACTTTTGAACGGGTGATCGGATCTCGATGGAACTTGATATATGGAAAGGCCTCACACCTCAGACGACCCACTTAAAATCTGGACCGGATCCGGTGACTTTTGGGGGAGCTAGATGGGGCAACCGGAAATCTTGGGAAACGCTACGAGTGGAGGGGTCGAGATGAAACTTGGTGGGAAGACACCTAGCAAACACTAGATACATCATTGACGTGACCGAGCCGATTCGGGCACTGTCGGGGGAGTGGAGGGAGGGGGAATCCGGAATCTTTAGGTATTTATAACTTTTGAACGGGGGACCGGATCTCGATGAAACTTGATATTTGGAAAGACCTCATGCCTCAGACGACCCACTTAAAATCCGGACCGGATCCGGTGACTTTTGGGGGATCCGGTGACTTTTGGGGGGAGCTGGAGGGGAGAACCGGAAATATTGGAAAACGCTATGAGTGGAGGGATCGAGATGAAACTTGGTGGGAAGACACCTAGCAAACACTAGATATATCATTGACATAACCGAGCCGTGCCTACTCGTAACAAGTGCCATATGAGCTCGTAGCTCTTGTTTTTTCTAGTCGTCTTCTCAAACGAAATCCTTTCGACAATACCGGAATTCCTTTCTACTCGGCGGGATTTCTTGTCCGTGTAAACGCTACATTACTTTCAGAACAAGTACCCATCTTCCCGCTGTGAAACAAACTTCTTTCCTGCTGACGTCACGCAACACGTCTGATGTGTGAAAGAAACATCGTAACTGGAGGGAACCAAACCAATCCCTAATTTACCGAAGCCTGGCAAGAATCGGACGAGTACGCTATACGCCCCTCGTAAAATTCCTCTCAGATTAGTTCTTTTTTGGCCGCTAGGTGCGCTATTGTAAAGAAAATAATGACACGCTACTTCTTAGTGTACGTTTATCCAGGTTTGTTTTGCTATTTTCAATTCCTCTTAGGCCTAACCATGTTTAAACTGTTTAAAATGCCTCTTCCCCTCTTTTTGCTTTACCCAACTCTGTTCTGTCAAGCGTCATCAAGTTTGTCGTTTCTGGCTTCCGACTTCAGTGCTGAGTGCTGGCTGACTTTTCAGTGGGGCTTATGCGTGACTCGATATGAAGCGAAAGCCTAATCGCTTATTCTCCCGTCAGATAACTTATCCCCAGACCTAACGTGTGATTGCTATTGTTCCTTAGCGCGTCTGGCGGCAATTCGTCATCGATTTTATGAAGGACGTATTGCGATTGGCTCTGCTTCAAGCAATTCAAGAATAGTATCATATGCGCTTGAGCACAATAAAGTCGTTTTTATCACCTATCGACCAAGGCCCACAAGAGTGTTTCCGAGACCAAAAAGGTTTTGGTCGCTCGAATTTGACAAACAACTGTTAAAGGACACCTCTTGTTTATTCTGCCTTTCATAATATACCTAGCTCCCTTATGGAATTACAAGCTTCTAAAATCCCCACCTTTCTCCACTGTTTCGTTTGATACCTACGGATTTTTAACACTTTTGCACCGTGCCGAGTTTTGCACGTAACGCAACCTAAAGTTTGCCGGAATCTTCAACTTCCGCTGACAACTCTTTCACACACAAGGAGATGAGAATCTTCTGTTTTAGACTTTATTTATTCGCTTGGTTTTCCCACGTTATAACCACGGCGCGTTCAGTTTTCAAACGTTTTGCGCTTAGCCGCCGCGTCCGAGATCAGGAAAGCTGGATAGAGTGGACAGGCGCTAACAAGAAAATCTCTAAATTCAGGTGGGAACTAATGGTATTTTCGAGAAACGTTCTTTCTGATATATTTCATAGTGAAAAGATCATTTCTAGTAAGAGTTGTGCTTCAAGGTGTTTTTCGATTTTGTTGCTCGAATTTAGCGGGAAATTCAAATTCAGCAGCAAATTCATGCTTAAACAACAAAATTAACTACTTTACTAAGTAGATTGATGGAAGCCTGAAGTTCTATTTCTTGTGCTTTTGTCTGGATTTTATGATTCTGTCTCAATTAAGATCGCCGCCAAAAAAAGACAAATTCTGTTTCTGCGACAAACACTCGGAAATATGTGGCAAACTAATGTGCCGCAGAAAAACGCCTCCATATGATGGTTACTTAACTATGTAAACTTTTATTTCTGGCTAAATAGAAAAAAAAAACCTGTAATCTTAAAGCACCAATGGACTCGCCATTTAGGCACAAGAAAGCAGGTATTTGATAGAAAAAAACATTTCCCAGTTTACCATGTAGCCTGAGTTACCCTATCCCAAAGTCTCCTGGAACCAGACTACGGGGATAGAAGTGGCACCGTTTTCATGACGTCATGAAAAAAAATAAGAAAATTCGCTTAAATTATGTTGCAGAATATATATTTGAATCTATATATATAGAGACGAGCGGCCAGCGAAGCGCCGGACCCGTCTACACTTATAAACCGTTCTATACACTACACTAATATAAATCAGTTTCGTCAGTAAATGGAGAATACAGACTTTTCGTGTGACGTCACGACCCGTAGATAATCGGCTAAAGTTTAGTCATCACCCGTCTAAACCTCGAACTGACCTCGAAGTTAAATTACTTTCAAAGAAGGACGCCTCTACTGTAACGGATGACCTCGCTTTTTGAAACGAAACAACAAAACCATGTGCTTACTCTTGTTCAGTTTTTTTCTGCTCTTTTGTAAGGGCGGATTCGACTTCGTCCATGACCTTGTTAGACAATTTTTCGCGACGCACTTGCTCTTTCACTTTAGCCAGAATCTCGGACTCGTCACAGGCGCCATCTACTTCAACTTCTCTGGTGCCTGCGTCAATACCCTGCCATCTAGCGGATTTTTTTGTAAGCCAAACTGTCAAAATTATCACAAACAACGACGCCGTCAGTGAAATTAAGAAAACACCGTTGGTGTTAAACCACACCAGATTTATATCAGAAATCATTTTTCTCACAACCTTCTTTCTGCTTAAAAGATCAGCCTTGCTAGTCTTTTAGTTTCTCGGGAAACTCGTCTCATTATCGGGAAACAATGGTCACTAGTACTGCTATCTATGAAAACGAGGACCGTCCAGAAGTACCGAGTCATAGTCCCAGATGGCCTCGTTAGTAAATCTTGCTTGAAATAATGTTCGAATCAGTTCTAGGACAAAAGTTGAAATTAGTGAGAAAACACATGACTGGATCAGGAAAAGCTGCCGTTCTTGCCGCCCATGAACATTTTGTTCGGAGTCAGGAAAAAACCATAGACTTAGAATTTGAGTACGGTTCGACGGAAGTGTAAAACAGCATGCTGAATACGAGTACGTTGTTAGTTTTCGAATAAAATGGAGAATGCACTACATAGGAAAAATGACATAGATGAACATAGTGTGTACTATTTATTTTCCACCGGGGTGGATAACTAGTCGGAAATCCAGAAGCAGATTAGTTAAGGTACAATATTAGGAGTATTTCTAATTCGGATTTGTACAAATACCAGTGGAAACCGGGAAAGATTGGAAGATAGCAGACCTTCATAACACTTTAGAACAATCAGTAATGAACCTTTGTCTGCCTATTTGTTACAAACGAGTAAGCCCTTTCATTCGCTGGAAAATTCACGATTTCATAACTGCTTAACCCTTTCGCCACTAAATGTCTCTCTGGACGAACTGTCTCTGGTATGCCTAAAAACCTCAACTGTCATCCTATCAAGCTCAAAACATATAACTGGTGGACCTGGTGGTAGGGTTAGGACTCATGCAGGTATGCGAGATGTGGACCCACTTCCCCCAGTCCCCGCCTCAAACCTCCCCTGACTGGAAGTCTTTACTGCGACTGGGCAAAAAAGTAACGAGTAAAAGATTCGTAAACTGTTCATTGAACTGAAAATAGGGAATTAATAAAAAAAAGTAATCAACTCTCGACAAAATAACTGAGTTCACATACTTTTTATCGGGAATGTTGGCTAAATCAATTATTATGAAAATTATCGAATTTTTAAGTAGCCTGTTTTACGAATAATGATCTGTGGCATTGCTGGTTCTAAGCTTTTTTACGACAGCCTTTCGAAATATATTTCTTAAAATACTTTTTAAAAGCTAATGAGATAGTTGATTACGGGGTAAGACGACATGCTGAACACGAATATGAAAACCATTTTCTCGCCGGACAAGTAGTTCACCCGGAATCCGGCTAAAGCCGGAAGGTTTGTTAAAAGTAAAAGTTTTATCTGAAGTTGATTAGATATCCGATTTAGGGGTAAGGAGTCATGCTGAATCCGAATATGAAAATGATTTTCTCGTCGGACAAGTAGATCGGTCGGAATCCGGCCAAAACTTGAAAGTTTGTCAAAGTAAAAGATTAATCTGAAGTTAATTAGAGGTTCGATTTAAGGATAGTGAAACATGCTGAATCCGAATATAAAAATTATTTTGTCACCGGACAAGTAGATCGCCCGGAATCCGGCCATAACCGGAAAATCTGCTAAAAGTAAAAGTTTTATATGAATGTCATTAGGTGTTCGATTAACAGGTAAGAAGGCATGCTGAATTCGTGTTTGACAATCATTTTATACCTGGACACATTTCACCACGAATCCTGCTGAATTCGGAAATTTGTTTAAAAGTTGAAGTTTTATGTGAAGTTGATTATGGCGATATGGATGGTATGGAGATACGCTGAATCTGTTTTTGAACTTCAGTTTTTTGCAAGACAAGTATTTCGCCCGTAATCCGGCCGAAACCGGAAATTTGGCCGAAGTAAGGCAGGAACTTTCGTCAAAGTAGACATGACGCAAGCTATACGGGTAAACTCACATGCTAAATCCATATTTGAAGTTCGTCTTCTCCGATGATTACCACTGGACCGCTACAAAACCTGCTTGTCTGTAAATATTAAATTTTTGGGATCCCATTGAAACCTTTGGTCTTGTTCACTCCTGCAGGGTAAATTTGCTGCTATAGCGTCCTTGCATTCTCAAGAGATTTTTTAATAAAATGGAAAGCCTGAAATAACTTTTAGTTTTCAGTGTGAAGTTCCGCTTTGGATTCTGCTGGATTTTTTGGAATGTTTTGTACAGTTTATTCTTTTCGTTTTTTTTTTGTTGCCGAAATATCCTTCATGAGTCTCTCCAGTTTCCAGATCCAGCGGCGCTTGTACCACTTTAGAGCCCAGTCACACCGGGCTCATTTCCTGGGCCTATCAAATCTCACGTCTCCTAATGCGTATTCTCGCCGTTTCCTGAGGACTCCATTTGAGGAGTCCCCGCGTTTTTGTTTGTCCCGGGGACTCACTCCCCGTATTTTCGCAAGTCCCCACGGACGGGAAATGCTCCGATTATCATCCCCGTCATCAGAAAGGACTCCCTTTCAGATTCGGAGGGGATTCAATTTTTGCTGGTATTGGTGCAATGTAAAATTAATTAAAAATAAATCAGAATAAACAAAACAAAAACTAAAGCGGATCCAGACTAATTTCGTCAACTGCATGTTTCTTATTCGAACAAAATCGATTTTGGAAGCATTCCCCGTGTTCTCGCTGTTTCTGTACGCGGAGTCCGCGTGGAGTGACTCCCTCTATTCTCGCCGTTTCCTTCGATTCCCGAGGAGTCCTCGGGGAGCGGCGAGAATACGCCTCTAGGGATTTTCAGTTGTTCCTCAAATAGGCCGCGTTTTGAGCCAAGTGTGACTAGGCTCTTATACTGTAGCCTACTCTCTTTGCGAAAACGCATTTATGCACTATGGTTAAAGCCATTGACGTCGACGATTTCAAATCTCTAAAGCGTGTTTGCTGTTGGTGACTCACTCTCTCGAAATGAGAGGAGATTCGAAAGACTGTGAAGTGGATGCCGAAATAGACTGTATTAAGTTCTTATGTCAAGTTATGAAAGCAGTTCAGCTCAAAGAGGTCTTTATGGGATAAAGTCTATGCATGTCTTCAGTGCAAACTTCAGCCTCGTGTTGGCTGTGTGTTGGAACTAGCTTGTCTGGCTCTTAGCCCTATAATCTAGAAACCTCTTGTCTGTAATATTCCATTCAACTATATTCGTCTTTTACAACAGTAATTTTAGTTAACAGGTTACTTGTTAGGACTCTTGTCAAGAGTCTTGTAAAGACTCTCCTTGACAAGAGGATTGTTAATAGGCTTTTTACAGAATGTTAATTATTAGAGGTTTCATAAAGAATATTACTTGCTTGCAAGTTACGAGTTTGAGAGTTACCCTTGAGTAGAAGAGTAATTTTGTCTCAAGCTGGTTGCAAGTAATATTCTGTAAATTTGTGAAGGATGACAGGATGCTATCTGCATGTGTGTAAGCAAAATATGGTGTGATGTCTCTGGGCTGGCAGAAGAATCTTTTGTAACAAAATCAGCAGAAAGAAGTTGTTGTCTGTATTTTGAATAACCTCCGTCTAGTCTACAAGGGGTCCACATTTCTAAGAGGGTGGTCGTGTAGTGGATGTCCAGGGTCAAATACTTTACTATTATCATTGAATTACTGAAAGAAAATATCAGTTCCTTTGGCAAAGATGGTGGACCAACACTGAGCTTGCAACCAATGTAATGGCCAAAATGAAAAGGTGGAAAAATGTTTATGTCTTATAAAAGTGGAAGGCCACCCAACTTTTGTGTCACCCCAGTCCAGTGTCACAGTCTTGGTTTAGATAAAGGAAAGTGGCTTTGTTTATTTTCATAGGCAATAGTTGTGGGTCTTGTTAGTGGATGAAATAATTTAATAGCATTAAGTCTGCTGTTGCAAAACAATGCCCTGAAAGTCAAAATTGGATGCTGATACAAAAAAAAAGCTGAGAAGCCAGTTAGTCAGCCTGATATTCAAAAAGTTTGTGTTGCCCCTAGCTTTGGCTTGGGACAGGAACATCCCCTCCTTTTTTGGCAGAATAATTTGCCTGTCTAAGTTCAGTACCATAAGCCATTTTTTTGTAAGGTAAGGATCCTTAATTCCAGACTTAAGTCGAAGTAAATGAGTCTGTTTCAGGGGAATGCATTCTTCAGCTTTGCAAAGCAAGGTTTGAAAGTGACATCTGAAGATGCAAAGTCAGTGCAGCTGAATGCATTTCTGCCACAGGATCTCTTTGAGGTGAGTACAAAGTGGGAAGTGATGACATCCAGTTTATTTCTTTCGCTGCTTTTCACTATCCTCTTTCCTTAAAGTATGTTACAATATCCATGTCACCAAGCATTACAGCCAGTTGCAGAGGATCACTGAGACTCCATATTTTTCTACTGGATGTGTAATCGGCCATGTCTTTGAAGGTTCCTCGCACTTCTTGATGTATGTCTCAGCAACAGCATTCAACATTAAAGAATGTGTAGATGGGGCTTCAACAACGTGGTGCAGTATCAAGAAGTGATGACTGACTTGGTTCAGGCACATGAACCGCAGATGCCAAGAGCCCCTTACAAAGTATGTGCTTGCCACCATCCCTCTTCCTAGCTGGAAAAGGGAGACGGTTGCCAAAAAAGCCCTAAAATTGAACCTCGAATTTGTACGAGGTTTCCATCGCCACGAGCGGTCGCTGGATTCACCTTGGCTTCCAATGTCGATGCCGTTCACCAAAGAACGGGAGTCATGGCTCAAATTAGACCGCCAGCTTTGATCGCCAGGGAGAGATGAACAGTTTGTGTCCTGAACCAGGTCCAGATAATAGTAAGTGTGATCGTTTTGTCTACAAAATGGAACATCTTCTATCAGGATACCCTAGAATTGTTGGACGACCGTCAAAAAGGACCTTGAACCTGTAGGCGTTTCTGCAGCTTCGGCCGAAGGTTGGATAACTGCTGGCCAGATTTCGCCAGGATAGAGGCCACCGGGACGAGGACGCCACCGTTGGGCAACTCATGGAGGCAGGGTGAGGCGGCAATCGTCTGGTCCCGTTACAAGTACAAGTAATGCAGCGTTTACAAGTAGGCTACAGGAAAACTTGAACAGAATCCGATCTTGGTGTTAAGATTATGTTTACACGCAGAGGGAAAAATTAAATTCTTTCAAACCAGAAAATCAGACAAAAAATAAGTTCACTAGCCATTAAAGAAATGTTTTGAGAGCATTTATGACATCAGTACTGATGATTGCTGCTCTAAAAAACTATGTAGCCTTTGTTTTAGTCTTTTTACCAGGGCCGCCGACGAGATTCCTTTTATGTAGACCGGAATCCCTTTCGTCATGAAAGGATTCTCGTCCCGCTAGACTTTTTTTCTAGTCGTCTTCACGAACGGAATCCTTCCGAGTTGACCGGAATTCCTTTCTATTCGACGGGATTTCTTGTCCGTGTAAAATAGTACTCTCCGATTTATAGAGAATGCTCATGACTTAGGTTTCGTCACTGGGTTGGAAGGCACTGTCTAGGGAACCGGGAGCCTTACTTTGTGTCCTACGGGCTAGGGAACCGGTAGTTCTCACGGAAACCAAACCATATGAGCTGCGATTCCGGGATCTGACGTCATTAACTAACGGAAACTTGTATGTGCTGGCTCCCGTTCCGGTAGTAAGCGGAAATAGCTCACGGAAACTTCATCGCACCAGCTTCTCGTCCGGTAGCCTCACGGAATTGTGTACTCAGAAGCTAGGTATCCGTTAGTTCGTGGCTATGGCCTAGGGTTCCGGTAGTGCCAAAAATAAAAAATTGAACTCACGCACGCATGGCAGTGCAGACTAGAAAATCGGAAGTGAATATTTTTAACTCTCACGGAACCCAAGTCCTGCGGGCTGGGGTTCTGGTAGTGCCAAAATTAAAATTACAAACTCACGGACACGTGTCAATATGGACTTTGAGTACGGGGAAGCTCTCGGAATCCAGTTCAAAAATCTGAATTTTCTGGCCCTACCGGAACCGCAGCCCGTAGAAGTTGGGCTCCGTGAGTTAAAAATATTAACTTCCGGTTTCCTAGTCTGCACTGACATGGATCCGTAAGTTCATTTTTTTTTTTTTTTGGCACTACCGAAACCCTAGCCCATAGCCATCCGTGTCCGTGAGCTGGTCATTTCAACCAAATAGTAGTTGCTACTGGCAGGGTTACCGAATCTTTCAAAAAATTTTACCGAATCCTAGAACTAAGAATTTAAGCTTTAAAGGACACCTGAACAATGAAACCATACTTGAACACACCATGGAGAATGCATTTACAGACATGGCCACGGAGAGCATTCTTCTCCTGAGCGTGGCGTTTTCAAAATAGGGATGTTTGTTTCTGGAGGTTTGCACGTGCAGGCGTCAAGACAAAAAGCACAATTCATTCAAATCTTGTACGGCGCTGGCCGGATCGTATTGGAATTTCTTCTAGATATACGTTTGGGCTTAACTGGTTAAAAAATATTCCAGAAGAAGGGTTGATTGGAGAGATTTCTTCATTTCTAAAATTGTTCGGTACTGAAATAAGGACAGATGCAAAATGGAACAAAAATCATAGCTTGGAAACACTATTTCGTATTTGGATTGGGTTTTCTGCAGGCAATGTTAACGGAAGTCGTACAGATAGGGATGATACTTGGTACTCTTCATTCAGGTGTCCTTTAAACTATGGAACAGAAACCATTACGTAGGAAGAGCAACAATAAAGGGCAGCGAACGACGATAAGCCAACTATTAAGCGGCGATTTTGGCGAAGCCCATATGGAGAATATATTTTAGGTCATGATTGCAGAACAGCTTCTGTCTATTATAGCCAATAGAAAATTAAATCGAGCGCCGCAGGCGAAAATTTTCGAGATCCATTTTTTTTTCTGTAGGACTGGAAGGAGCGACGTTCCGGGAGCAGCAGCAACTGCAGTCTAGTCACTATACTACCTCTACTCACATTAAGTGAGCGCCGCAGGCGAATTCTTTTTTTCCTCTTTCCTGCCAAATTCAATTTCCATCCAAATTCTAGCTTTTAATATTTCGAAATATCAATGCTAAAACTGGCTTAAAACCCCAGTCAAATGACGCGCCCTTCCACAAAACAGAGAATATTACGAAAAGTGCTGCAGGCGGAATTTTCGAAATATTTATGATTAGATATTCTTTTTGGGATCCAAAATAAAAGTGAGGACTATCGATGATATCATAGATCATCCCTTTTGTCTGCGACCAGTGCTTCACTCGATCTCTTCTGAGCTTCGAGGTTCGTGGCAACTTCCGAATCTTGGCAATTATATCGAATAAATTACCGAATCCCAGTTATTATACCGAATAAGTTTAGACCGATAGCATGTTCGGGATTCTGTGTAATTACCGTATCCCGGTTACTATACCGAATTGTTTTGGTATCGAAAGACTAACGAACAATATTAATATTCGGTATACTTTCGTCGAAACTGGAACAAAGTCAGGATTCGTGGTTAACTTCATCCTGGAAATTATACTGAATAAATTACCGAATCCCAACCATGGTAGTGAATAATTTTGAACCAATAGCTTATTCCGCACCCCCCCCCCCATTGCGACGCCCCTGGCTACCGGTACCTTAGCTCTCAATGTTTGGGTTCCGGTAGTGGATTTTTTCCAATGTTATTTTCTCTAAGTCGGTGAAAATCCGCGCATCCTAGCTCTCATCCAAACTATTCCGTGATTCTATATTCCACGTAGACACTACCGGAACAGAAGCTTCAATTATACACTTTCCGGTATCAACTACCGGCTCCCTAGCTTCTGAGTACACAATTCCGTGAGGCTACCGGACGAGAAGCTGGTGCGATGATGTTTCCGTGAGCTATTTCCACTTACTACCGGAACAGGAGCCAGCACATACAAGTTTCAGTTTGTTAATGACGTCAGATCCCGGAATCGCAGCCCATATGGTTTGGTTTCCGTGAGAACTACCGGTTCCATAGCTCGTAGGACATAAAGTACGGTTCCCTAGACATTGCCGGGTTGGAAAGCTCTCGAATATTTTGGGATTTGGACTAATTAGAGAGAAACTCGAACAGCAGATCCGTCGTATCTGTGATCTTTGCATTAGTATTTTCCTTTCGTTCAGCTGTTATCTCCAGAAAAATCTAGAAGTCCGTTTATCTCGTTAGTATTCTAACGCCGCAGCATTCACCATGCCAACCCCAGCGAAGGCTCTCTTGAGCGAATGGTGGAGGTTTCTCGCTAGATAGCATTTATCCTCAGAAAAGTTATGATTTCAGGAATACCATGTGAAAACCGATGATGCAACGAAATTCCGAATTCAGCTTGGTGTCCTTATTGAGTGTCTAGAACTGTTCAACGAAGGAAAGCTAGTCCAAGAAGGGCGCCCGAGAATGTCCATGAAATACAAGAAATATGGAGCTCCACTACTTTTGTCGTAAGTACGCACCCCGCGGAGAGGAGACATCTGTACTTATTCTGGATTCTATGAGCTAAGGAACCCGTAAAACCCTAAAGATCATTGCCCTTTTAATTTCGTAAACCATATTGGCCTGACATATCACAAAAAATCAACGAAGAAACCAACGAAAATGGGGTTTGTATAGGCCAACGAATATACTAAAATAAAAGGCGAATATTTCGGGAAGACATTGTCATTCGCTAGTATCGAGCGAGAACAATTATAATTGTTAGTCGCAGGTATTGGTGAGTGGCTCGCTGTCTTTATTTTAGGCTTTCAATTCTTTCAATTTTGTTTTAATTTTCCATTTCTTCTTGATTTTTTAGTTTGTTTTAGTTTTCTTGGCTGTTGATCTTCATCCTTGTTTTGGCATTTTTCCTCGAAATCTTCTATCCCGAGTCAAGGACGACCTGATTCAGATCCGGACTGGATCCGATGACTTTGGGGGGAGCTGGCGGGGGAATCGGAAATCTTGGGAAACGCTTACAGTGAAGGGATCGGGATGAAAATTGGTGGGAAGAACAAGCACAAGTCCTAGATGCATCGTTGACATAATCGTACCAGACTCGAACACTGTGGGGAGTGGGGGGATTCTGGCGATCCCGCGAGTTCGGTTGCTTGGAAGGTGTATCAGGGACCCGAACAGACTGAAGTGAGAATAGTCGTTTCCCCGATCCGACCATCATGGGGGAGTGAAGGGATAGGAACCCCTAGTAGCATGCATAACTTTTGGACGGTGATCGGAATGAATGTAACTTGGCAAGTGAGAAGAACCATCGTCTCAGATGGTCCATACCAAGTGATGATCGGATCTGATACTTGTGTGGGGGGGGGATTGGAGGGAAGCACCGGATATCTCTTGAAACAGGGTTTGGGAACTTGGCGGAAGAAAAAGCATTAGACCTAGATACGAAATTGACAGAACTGGATCGTATCGGGGCTCTGTGGGGGAGCTAGAGCGTTCTCTCGGAATTCCGGTGTTTGACATGCACAAAAACCAAACGGATGGACGGAATGGGATGCAAGTTAGACAGTACCGAGTTTATGTGGCCTTGATTTTTTATTTGGCGTCCGGACTGGATCCAGCCAAGGTAGGGGTGGGGGGGGGGTGAATAGGAAACCGAAAAATTGTAGATAGGCTATGCTCCGATTCCAGTCAAACTTGATGGACGGGAAGAGGAGAAGTCAGAAATGCGACGTTTATGTTAAAGTCCCGGAAATATTTTTGCTCGTATAGGGGTTAAACGAGTTGAGTGATTTGAATTTTACTTGGAATGTAGAGAGATCATATGCCCTAAACGACATATCTTACGGTTCGAACAGGAAGTTCCCAAAAAATGCTCAGATTCGAACGAAAGATAGGTGGTAAGAGAAAGGGCTTCAGAAGATCCATTTACAAGTCCGAACCAGGTCGGCCGCGGTAGGGGGAGTTGAAGGGGGTACCGGAAATCGTGTGGCTATTGGGTTGAAACTTGGAATGCAGAGAAGTCATTTGCTCCAGATTATCCGAGGCGATGTCGGAATTGGTCAGACTTGAGTGAAACTGGATATCCTATTTCCAGGTCCGAATCGCATTTGGCGGGGTATTATCTGACGTTTTCCCCCACCTACTCGCAACAAGTGCCATAGGAGCTCGTAGCTCTTGTTATAAGTCGTGGCTGGTAAATAAAGTAGTAATTCAATTCAGTTCATTTCAATTTATTTCTTGCCAATATCATCATAAGATAGTTTGTACGCGTCATAAAGAAGACAGTGGTACAAATCTCACAACACGCTCAATTGAGATTAGGCAAAAATATTGACAATTATAAATAATTGAACTAAATCAAAATCAAAATATATTTACAATTACTCAGATCTTATATTTACAGTTTACTGCAATCAGCAGTCGATTTCTTTAAACTTGTCTTCATTAAAATTTCGAACGAAATAAGGCACAAACGACTTCTCATAGCGGCTTGTCCTGCAAGGAGGCGTTTGCATATAATAATATTCAGCTATTGAGAGGCCTATCTGTTAACTTGGACGACAAATTTTGGGCATAGTACTTTGCCGAGGCTTTACACTCACCCGTATAGGCGAAGTAACGATACGTGTTCTTTAAACAGAAAAAATAAGAAATAAGGAAATAACTACGAGGCTACTAGCGAAAAAGCTCGCAGGACAGTTGATAATAGTTGCGGTTTTTGTCTCTGGTTCCTGTTCCGTGTTCTGCGGTAACAGTTGTCTGGTTTGGTTAAAAAACGTTATTTTTTCTTACGCTGTTCCGTGTTTCGTGTTTTGTCACTGTTCTGCCGAAAACACAAATTTAGGATCCTGAGTATGTCTTGGGAGGGAAATTTGTTAAATTGCAAATTAAATTCCAAAACAACCATACTTTAGGATCCAGCTTTATCCTCCGAACTTCTGTCATTCTTTCTTTTCTATCTGCGAATCTCTCGGCAATTTTCTATCTGAACAGTGATAAAACATGCTAGGAGAGCAAGTTCCGTGTTTTGCAAAACAGACAGCGGAACAGATCGCTCATGTTCTGCGAAAGAAGGAGATTAAAAGATGAGATCCTCTTATTTTAAATATGCAAAGCACCTGCTCCACTTGTCGAAAATTATGTCATAACCATACATTGACGGAGAAATTCAAAATTCAAGATGCAAGTGTTACCCTTTTGGATGTTTCGTCATCACTTTCAAAACTCATGGACAACAAGGCCCAACCAGCACACGATGTCGTCCACTGCTTCCTGACCGATTAAAAATTAAGTGTCTTTTTCTGTGTGTATATATGTGTTTTGTTTATTTTCTTTATTTTCGTCATTTACCCCGCCTTTTCAAAATGGCGGGTCACAAATAAATTACTTACTTACTTACAGAGAAGACGGAACACGGAACAGCGTACAAAAACGGGAAAATGAGAAACAGCGTGTTCCGTGTTTTGACGAAAACGGGAAAAATATAAAACAGAGAGAAAACAGCAAACAGAACAGAGAAAAAAAACGCAACTAATGTGGCTAATTTATTTGTAGTGTGCAAGAGCCGACTATATCTACCGAGTGCAAAATCCGAACTCTAGACTCGGAAGATCCGGTAGACTTTGGGTTCGACCTCAGCGAAGCAACGGGAAAAATGATCATCAAATCAGAAGTACTGAGAGAGGTTTTTACGGAGCTGGACCCAACAAGCGAAACTATTAAGGTGGAGATTTTGGTCAACCCTCCAACACTGAGGCTAACGACTAACGGAACCAGTGGAACTTCTCAGGTAAGTGTTGCGCGAGTGAGAGAATTGCAAATTATTTGTGGGAAATTGGAAGAAAGTAAAATAAAAAGTGAAACGGCACTATCTTGAATCGTACAGCCATACTGTAGGCTGTTGAAAACCTTTTTTTGATTTAGTTCGTAATTAGTTGAAGACATGGGCGTCACGACTGAGGGGGGGGGGAGAGGGGGAGGGACGAATAAAAACAGTCGATTTTTTAAAAAATCAGTTGATTTTTTGTCAAAACAGTCGGTTTTTCTGAAAATCAGTTGTTTTTTCAATAATGTCGTTTTTTCTTGAAAACAGTGTTTTTTTCTGAAAAAACAGTCGGTAACAATTACCAGCCAGTCGGTAAATGCCTTGCCGGTAAACGGCTGGTCGGTAAATGGCTGAAGCACCATTGCTGTACCTTTAGGGCCTGTACCTAGTAAGTACGGGGGGGAGGGGGGGGGGGGGTACAAACCGGGTCATACGCAATTGCAAACTACGGACCACGAGAAATCCATAAAACACAAATTCCAGATAAAAATAAAAATCTCAGGTAGAACACTTTCACTCCCATCATGGTTTCCCTGTCCGCAACAATTTAGTTCGATCGCCAGATCCGCTCCCATACTGGAATTCCTGCCCGGAGTTAGGCATCATCATCGATTTGTTCAAACAAGGTGCAGAAAATCCGGCAGGGAAGTTCTTATCATCTGTTGGCACTTTCCAAGCCGTAGTGCAGGAGTGGCTAGTGCGTGAACTATCGGAGCCTTACCCCCAGACGGACCCCCAGAGTCGACCTTAAATGATGAACTCACGAACTAAAAAATCGTTTCGTGTTACATAGACCATGTTCCACCCCTCTAACAATGGTAACTGTTAGTTACTATTTACGTTCCAACCTCGTGAAAAGTTACTACGCTGACCGTTCTAGCCGCTTGAAATAGTAACTATTTGCTTACCATGCTCGGGAGCATAGAGCATGTTCCACCCTCGTACCAAAAGTAACTATTAGTTACTATTTCTGTTCCATCCTCACGAAAAGTTACTACGCTGACCGTTCCAACCTTCTCGGAATAGTAACTAATAGCTACTATTTGCTTACCATACTCGGGAGCCTGGTAAGCGTAGTAACTAAGCATCTCTGTAACGTGATTGGTCGGATTCGCCCCTTGGCATGATATCCCGCTGGAAAATAGAAAAAACGTTCCAGCCTTGACGGCAAAAAGCCAGAATTTGTGACGTCATGCGTAATAACTACGGTAAGTAGGGTGGAACACGCTCATAATAAGCGTGGTAGCTACGCAACGTGATTGGTGGGATTCGCTCGTGGCATGTTATTCTACTGGAAAATATAAAAATCTTTCAGCTTTGAGAGCAAAAAGCCAGAATTCGTGACTTCATGCGTAGTAACTAAGGTAAGTAGCGCAGAACATGCTCCTAATAGTCTCCCTTGGAGCGTGTTCCAACCTTCTAACAACAGAAGACGTTCCAACCCCGCAAAAAGTACTACGCTGACCGTTCCAACCTTGTCGAAATAGTAACTAATAGTAACTATTTGCTTACCATGCTCGGAAGCGTAGTCGCGTGGTAACTACGCATTGTAACGTGATTGGTCGGATTAGTCCGGGGCGTAATATTTGGCCGAAAACAAGAAATATGGGTTCCAGTCTTGACGTCAAAAAGGCAGAATTCGTGACGTCATCCGTAGTAACTACGGTAAGTAGCGCAGAACATGCTCCTAATAATAGCTTCCCTTGGACCGTGTTCCAACCTTCTAACAATAGAAGACGTTCCAACCCCGTAAAAAGTACTACGCTGACCGTTCCAACCTTGTCGAAATAGTAACTATTTGCTTACCATGCTCGGAAGCGTGGTAACTACGCATTGTAACGTGATTCGTCGGATCAGTCCGGGGCGTAATATTTGGCCAAAAAAAAGAAATATGGGTTCCAGTCTTGACATCAAAATGGCAAAATTCGTGACGTCATGCGTAGTGACTACGGTAAGTAGGGTATACACGCTCTATAGTTGCTCCGTATCTTGTAGACCGACGTCCAAGGCACGACCGAGTATGTAGAAGTGTTCACTTACAACGAGAAGATTACTGCCCGGTAAGTCGGTACTTTCTTAGTTCTCTACTAGTATTTAATGGTGGGTGAAAATCACGTGCACACGTAGTCCGATTGTCGCAGTCGGATGCGAATTTCTTCCTTCGCTCCGGAATACCGCATGCAGGTTTCCCTATGTGACGTGAATTTCGCATGCGAAAGCTTGTCGGACTGTGTGCACATAGCCTATCAAGGCTGCGTCCAGCTCCAGATGGTAAGCCGCGGCTTATCACGAAGTTCCCAGCCCTTTGGCGGGTGGAAAGCTAAGGCGTATTCTCACCGTTCCCCGACCTGTGGGAATCAAAGGGAACGGCGAGAATAGAGGGACTCACTCCACCAGGACTCGGAGGAATACAACGAGAACACGGGGAATTCTTCTAAAATGGATTTTGTTTGAAACAAAATATGCAGTTGACGAAATTAGTGTGGATCCGCTTTATTTTTGCTTTTGTTTATTCTGTTTTTTTTATTAATTTTACATTGCACCAACACCAGCGAAAATTGATTCCCCTCCGAGTCTGAAAGGGAGTCCTTTTTGATGATGGCGATAATAATCGGAGCATTCCCCGTCCGTGGGGACTCGCGAGAGTACGGGGAGTGAGTCCCCGGGACAAACAAAAACGCGGGGACTCCTCAAGTGCAGTCCTCGGGGAACGGCGAGAATACGCCTTATGCTTGAATTATTTACGAACTACAAAGGTAAGCCATTGGTGAAAGATAGAGTAAAATGGTAGATACCTTAACATCATTTTCGTTCTTTCTTCAGCAGTGACTTTTCCGGGCTTAGTGTCTTTAGCCTTGGGTGAAATAATACTTAATCCCTTACATGGGTCAAGGTATTTCGGTGTATTCAGGTATCAGATGTAAAAATAAGTGTCCTTTTTAGTTAAACTTGAACGACGTAAATCCGTAACGTTAACATTTTTCGTAAACCCCAGAGTTGAAATTGTTCAACTTAAGATACCGTATGACAACATAAGAAGAGGGAAAACAAGTTTAAATAAAGTTTGTCCAGGAGATAGGCCTACCTTGGATTTGTGAAAGAAAACCGCTAAACTATTAAATATGGTAACTGTTATAACTCTTTCGAGCAGAACCACTAACATTTAATGATTAACCAAGCATAGCATCATAATTCCCATAGGTATATAATGGTATATAATGAATCATAATTAGGCATGGGCACTGTTCTGTTTTTGCATTCAAACAGGAACAGGCAGAAACAGGTCACATAAGAACAGAAACAGAAAGAAAACAGGAAACTTGAAAACAGGTCCTGTTCTGTTTTAACAGAAATGATGACTTCGAAAACAGAAACAGCTGTTAAACAGGCGAAAAAAAACAGAACCGGCTGTTTAAAACAGTTTTTTTATTATTATTTGATTTCCCGTATTTTTGTATTATGTTTATGGGAGAGTTCACCTATAGTTTGCCCTGTACCATGAAGTATCTTAAATAGTTCTTCCTTGCACCGCACAGATGCCTTTCTTCGACTTCATTTCATAGAACAACAAATATCTTGGTCCAGAATTCCAGCTGCCTTTATCAATGAATTACACTTTTTCCCGATGGAAAATGAGCCATGGAAGTTTCGTTTGTCTTAACAACAAAATTTTCGCATAGCCTACCTTTCGACTTGGATTGTTTGCCATAGTGATCGGTAATAAACTAAAGTTTTCGGATCATACAGACTCAAAGTTAAGCAAGCTTCACTTCGTGACAGTGGTTGGTGATGATGGTAATTTTTTTTGTGAGGGGAGGGTCGCGAGAGATGCATGTTCAATCAGAATACCGAATAGCTTTTCCTCGGTGGTTTCTTTTGAGCATGGTCATGCAAGGCTCAAAACGCGCGGATTTCTCGGCTGAATGTGGGTCTACTATTCTGCGAAAATCCGTGAAACGGAGTTTCACTTTCATCATCAAGTTGAACAAATCTCAACTTTTCCGTATAGAACTGAGGTTGTGCCAAAAATACTGTCAGGAATTCCAGTTATCGTTTGTTTACATCATGAACCGGTGCGGATGTTGTGATGTCGCTAAGCTAATTTCAGCCTTTCTAGCCTTTTTGAAGTTGAAAGTACTAGTCTTTTGAAATCACATTTAACTTCGCTGAACAGATAATACGTCGTGTGAGCCCTTCTTGGTAATCACTTGTTCGGTTTTAGTGGAAAGTTCATTTATGAACACTCCACTCTTGCGGCCGCGATAGCCGGTTTTCCGTTCTCGGTTTTCACCGTTTTATTTTGGCATTCTTATCTAGTGAACCATGACAGATGCTAATTTGAAACTTGGTGTACTTATGGGCCTTGGGGTCTAGTTGTGACTTTTGGGATTCAACCCCTGATACACTCTCGGTTCAAGGGCAATTGGTTACAATTCTCCCAGTGACTAATGTTTCCTTTAAAGTTTAACCTAAGAAGGCTGGGATAGGACAATCTAGTATTAACTAGTTACCCATCACTTATTCACTTAAAACAGCTTGAAGAGCTGCTGAAAACGCGTTACTTCGTTCTTCCACTATTCACGAGTAATCGTTTTTCAAATAGTGGAATTTCCGTGTGATTTGTAGTACCTCTATGCGCTTGTATTTTTGTTGCACGCCTTACGAAAGAGATTTATGATTTTTCTTTTGTTCCGGCACTATTCAATCTTCACCAATCTCACCACTGACCAATGAAAAACAGCGTTTGTGTTTAGATTAAAATTTCCCGAGTCATAGTAGAATTTGCGTTGTGGGGACGGCCGCACATATTCTGAACGTCATAACTAGAGCAGATAGTGGAAAATAAAAAATTCCCTTTGTAGAATCCCAATAATTCAGTATGTTTAATTTAATGACACAAAAATTAGTTGGCTTTTCAGTTAAATTTTAAAGGCTTACCACCATTTTGTGAATTTTGTGCAACTGGGTCCGGATTGCCCAGAGTAAATTGTCTGACCAAATTCGCAAACTTGCTAAACATGCCTGGTACTAAGGTAGAAATTTGGAATGCGTGAACATCGTTGTCCAGATGGGTCTTTGGACCCACCCAAAGACCCATCTAGAAGTATCTTTCGGTGATACTCCCCCCCCCCCCCACATACAAACGCTGGCAACTGGGTCCATATTGACCAATGAATTAAACGTCAAAGGCGAATGGTTATTAGGCTGTTCGTACACAATATATGATACAGAGATGGGCGAATCCGAATCCGGATTCGGATTCGAATCCAGGATTCGTCCTTTTGGCCGGATTTGAATCTTCTGCTTTCGGACTCGGATTCCAAACCCTGAATCTTACGAATCCGCTCAAATTTCTATTCTACATATTTTCAGTTTCCATTTTCCCAATTTTTACACAGAGGGCTTTAGACAATCAAATTGTTTGGTGTCCACCACCAAATATGTTAAGTAATCTATCACATTATCTGATTACCTGAAATATCAGTGTTTTTTGTCACCACTGATTTTTAAACTATAACCTATGAACATGATTTAATTTTTGTTAAGATCGGATTCGAATCCGGATTCGATTTCGGATTCGAATCCTCAGCATGAAATGGTGGATTCGGATTCGGACTCGGATTCGTACTTAGCCCTGGATTCGGATTCGAATCCTTTCATGATCGGATTCGCCCATCTCTGATATGATATACGTTTTACTTTTACACTTCACGTTTGAGCGCTTTCGCACTTGTTCATATTGGACCCGAAGACTGATTCTCCCACGAAGGGTCGGAAGGCTGCAACAGTAGTCTAAGACTTAGCTGACTACGTATCCATTTAGCTCGGTCAAATGCAATTCGCCGTCAGCTTGAGCTGAATAAATATTTACAGTATCTGAAGTTCCCATTTTTTGCTGTTGTTCCTACTATTGCATGATTTTTGCTCAATATTTTTGATAGCCGTCATCTCATCCACAATTCGCGTGAGTCACTGGTAAGGTTGACAAATTGGCCTCTTTTGGAATGTGGCATTTCGAAATGATGAGTTAAAAGATGTGTTGTACTGATAAGGCCGGTTGCCCCCAAAAAACAGATTTGGCTGTTTAAACAGGTAAAAAAAAACAGGAACAGGGCAAAACAGGATACACCAAAACGGAACAGAACAGGTGAGAAAAAAAACAGCTGGCTTCAAAACAGCTGTTCTGTTTATTTTGGGTCCCTGAAACAGAAAACAGAAAACAGCAAAACAGGAGGAAAAAAACAGAAACAGGAACAGAAAACAGGAACAGTGCCCATGCCTAATCATAATGATAGTCATCACACAAAAAGAGGTGGATATGAGTTGATATCAGCCTCTCTGAAGTCTGGAGGTAGATATGACCTCTCTGTAGCTACATATGACTTCATATCAACCTCTTGTTTGATAGTGTGCGTTACATATCTTTTCGAGAAAAGTTATACTAGTTGCTGTTACCACGGTAACTGGATCCTGACTGGATCTGCAATTAGTCGTTTTTGCAGTTATCGTGGTATCTGATATACGGTGCTCTGCAAAAACGACTATTGCCGCAATTGCACTTTCCGAAGTCATCCCAAAAGAACAAGAGCTACGAGCTCATATGGCACTTGTACGAGTAGGCTGTACAAGAAAGTAGATGAGAACGTCACAAAATACACCCGCCATCCAAAAATGCGGTTCGGAAATAGAAATAGGATATTTAGTTTCACTCATTTCTGAGCAGTTCCGGCATCGTCTCGATTGTCTGTCGCAAATGCACATGACTGTTCAAACTTTCATCCCAATAAATCCATTTGTTTGATCCCCAGACGTGCTACACGATTTCCGGTACTCACTCTATCTCCACCTACCGTGGCCGAATCTGGTTCTGAATAAAAAAAATCGACCACCTAAAGCATCTTCGTTTATACCATCTATCAAGTTTCACTCGAATCTGAGCATTTTTGGAAAGTTCCGGTACACCCCCCCTCCCACCAACGTTGTCGGAGCCGGTTCGGGCCCAATCTCTTAATTCCCTGTTCCTGTCCATCAAGTTTTACTGATTGGAGCATAGCCTATCTGCAAGTTTCCAGTACCCCCCCTACCTTGGCCGAATCCGGCCCGGACGCCAAATAACAAATCTAGGCCGCATAAACTCGGCACTGTCGAATTGCATCTCATTCGGTCCATCCGTTTGGTTTTTGTGCATGTTAAAAGTCCCCCCACCCCCAATTCCCCTAATCGTGGTCGCATATGGTTCGAACGCATGTTTTACATGTCGAGGCCATCGATTCGTATCACCCATGAAGTTTCACTCAAATCAGACCACTCGTTCGCAATTTATAGAAGTCAATTTCCATATTTCTCTTCTCTTGCTCCCCAAAAAATGCTCGGATCTAGGAACGGAAGTTTCCGGGGGTATGTTGTGTCAGGTTCTTAAGTCAAGATAATTCGGGTCGCTAATATGCCTGCAAAGTTTCTTTGTAGTTTTAGATCTGGAACTATTCTAACTCACGACTACCGGAATTCCAGGAAACCCCCTCCAGCTCCCCCCACAGAGCCCCGAAACCATCTGGCTGCGTCAATTTCATCTAGGCCTAATGCTTGTTCCATCCATTAAGTTTCGTCCCAATCCCTCTGCTTTTAGAGTTTCTTGAGTTTTCCACCCCCCCCCCCCATCCCCACAGGTATCGGACCCGACCCAGACGTGACACTGAACGTCCGAGGCGATAGCTCACCAGACAAGTTTCATTCAAATCCGATCACCCGTTCAAAAGTTATGCACGCCACTAGATTCCCGACTCCCCATCCACCCACTCCCCCCACGATGGTCGGGTCGGGGAAACGGCTGTTCTCAAGTCAATCTGTTCGGATCCCTGAGCTACCAGCAAAGTTTCATCGCCCTAGGACATCAGGAAGTATGCCGAACTCGCGGGATCGCTAGAAATCCGGACCCCCACCCCAACTCCCCCACAGTGCCCTGATCCGGTCCGGTTATGTCAATGACGTGTCTAGGACCTGTGCTTGTTTTTCCCACCAAGTTTCATCCCGATCCCTCCACTTTAAGCGTTTCTCAAAATTTCCGGTTCCCTCCTCCAACTCCCCCCAGTGTCATCGGATCCGGCCCGGATTTAAAGTGAGATGTCTGAGACACGAGGTCATCCTACATATCAATTTTCATAAAAATCCGATCACCCGTTCGCAAGCTAAAAATACCTCAAATTTTGGCTTCACCCTCCCTCCACTCCCCCCCCCCCCCCCAGATGGTCGAATCGGGGAATTGATGATTTCCTATTTAATTTGGTCGGGTCCCAGACATACCTGTAAATTTCCATCGTCCCAGCACATCAGGAAGCACGGAACTCGCGGGATCACTACAAATTCGGACTTCTCCCCCCCCCCCCCCCCGACTCCCCCAAAGTGAGCGGATCCGTTCCGGTTATATCAGTCACGTATCTAGGACTTTTGCTTGTACTATCCACCAAGTTTCATCCGGATCCCTCCACTCTAAGTGTTTTCCAAGATTTCCGGTTTCCCCCTCCAACTCCCCCCAGTGTCACCGGATCCGGTCTGGATTTAAAATGGAGGGTCTGAGACACGAAGTCCTTCCATATATCAAGTTTCATTAAGATCCGATCACCCGTTCGTAAGCTAAAAATATCTCATTTTTCCTATTTTTTCCGGATTCCCCCTCCCTCCACTCCCCTCCAGATGGTCGGATCGAGGAAGCGACAATTTCTAATTTAATCTGGTCCAGTTCCTGATATGCCTGCCAAGTTTCATCGTCCTAGCTTATCTGGAAGTGCCCGAACTAGCAAAACCGGGACCGATAGACCGACTGACGGACAGAAATTACAATCGCTATATGGCACTTGAGTAAGCAGAAATGCCATAAAAACAGATATCCAGTTACATAACAAATTGCTAAACTTCTTTCTCACCAATCTGACAAAATTTGATGAAAGTGAGATGACTTCTCAGATACCACGGTCGGACCATAATATCTGAAAATCTGATACCACGATAACTGGCCAAATACCACGATAACTGCAAAAACGCCTTTTGACTGTGGTATCAGATACCACGATAACTGCAAAAACGACTTTAGACCGTGGTAACAGATACCATGGTATCAGCGAAAACGCAACTACTAAGTTGCCTTCGTTAACAGATTGAGAAGAAAAAAGATCTGAGAAGCCCTTGTTTCAGAGTCTGTGACAATGTCATGAATTCTTTTTTTTAGCATGCTGCAGGTGTGAAGAGTTGACAGGAAAGAGAAGATTACGAGAGCGTAATTTTGTCTTTAGGTGTCAGTGGGAAGATACCTTAAAGTTTAACTGAAATGGACTGGGATAGGATAATTTAGACTTAAATTGGCTTGAAGACCCGCTGAAAATGCGTTACCTCGTTGTTCTGCTATTCATGAATAATCGATTTTCAAATAGTGGAATTTCCGTGTGATTTGTGGTACCTCTGTGTGCTTGTATCTGTGTTGTATGCCTCACCAGAAAGATTAATGAATCCTTTTTGTTGTTCAGGCACTAAGCAGTCTTCACCAAGCTCACTACTGTCCACTGAAAAGCCGCGTTTGTGTTGAGGTTAAAATTTCCCGCGTCATAGTAGAATTTGCGTTGTGGGGACGACCGCAGATATTCTGGACGTCATAACTAGAGCCGATAGTGGAAAATAATAATAAAAAATCCTTTAACAGAGTCCAAATTATTCGGTATATTCAATTAAATGAAACAAAAATATGTTCGCTTTTCAGTTAAACTTTAAGGATTTCATCCAACTTCTTGCCAGTAGTTACAGAAACCTACTATCGGCGATCCAACCTGTATGAAGGAGTTCATGCAGATTGGAATAACGGTGGTAGCTTTATAGTAACTGTCGTTAAAAGGAGCTGGAACACACCCTAAATGAGATCATTCTAGGTATCATCAAGATATGCTGAAGTTTGCTCTAAAGCCTCTCGGGATTTCGAAGAAGACCTCCCTAAGAATAGACGGCAATGGTACATTATGTCTTCAGTTCATGATCTCTTATGAGAACGATAAAACCGGTTTTGTTGAATTTTATTGCGCCCCTGAGACCCATGATGAAGAAGAAGAATAGAAATTCGTTGTTTCTGTTTTTTTTTTTTTTTCATTTTTGTATTTTCCAAGAAACGAAAATGATTCGGCAAATTCAGAAGATGTAGGCTACGGAAATTAGTGGCGCTGCTTTCGGGCACAAAGGTTGCTCTCTGTCCCGGTTTAGAACTAACCACCGTCAAGTTTATTTCAGATTAGCTTCCCAACGACCATCATCGTCAAAATGTCTAATTAGTCGGAGCCTTGTTACAAGGCTCCAAACGTCGAAATTTGTCAAAGAAGAAGGAGAAGAATTACACCGGAACATAGGCCCCCTTCTTAAGGAAGAGGAAGAAAATTAGAACAGGGGTCCTGTCTTTCCTCGTTTTTCGCGACTTAAGCTTACAAAACTCTACGATGGTTGTCTGTTATACGGCGTTTTTCCGCGACACAATTGCGGGCCACACACTCCTGGGTTTTTTGTCGATTGTCTGCCAAACAGTCGAGCCACAAGTTACGATTACTTTGCAGTCAGCCTATGCTATCCAATGGATAATTTTGTATTAACAAATGATTGATTGATTGATATCCTGCAATTCTTCTGCCCAATTTTTACGTAGTTTCATCCCATCATTTATTTCTGGTCATATCTTGTAAGTGGATTAGTAGATTTGTTTCGGGTCTGTATTTCGTAAATATTGTTTTCCACTTCTAGCTGTAAGCTATTTGGATAATAAACTTTATTGACTGAGGTCAATCTTGTTGTATCTCCCCAAAGCGGAGATCACAGGGCACCAGTTCATGTTTTTGGGATCCCAAAACGTAAGTGGAGGGATACCTGTGACATCGCAAAAGTTGTCCGTCTGTCCGTCTCTGCGCACTATAACTCTCGAAGGGAAAGAGATATTTTGATGAAACTTGGTGTGAGGATGGTTTGATTCAAGGGTAAGGTCAAGTTCGTAGATGGGCTCTGTTGACCTACATTTAGGGGTGGGGGTCCAAATTAAGGGAAAAGCAAAGTATTTTTAAACAGCTAATGTGATAGTCGATTATGGTGTAAGAAGGCATGCTGAGCACGATAATGAAAACCATTTTCTCGCCAGACAAGTAGTTCGTCCGGAATCCAGCAAAACCGGAAAGTTGGTTAAAAGCAAACGTTTTATATGAAGTTGATTAAAGGTCGATTTAGGGGTAAGAAGACACGCTGAATACGATGGTGAAAACCATTTTCTCGCCGAACAAGTAGTTCGTCTGGAACCGGAAAGTTGGTTAAAAGTAAAAGTTTAATTTGAAGTTGATTAAATGTTCGATTTAGAGGTAAAAAGACATGGTGAACACGATGGTGAAAATCATTTTCTCGCCGGACAACTAGTTCGCCCAGAATCCGGCCAAAACCGGAAAATTTCTTAAAAGCAAAAGTTTGATTAGATCACAGATTAAGGGGTAAGAAGAGAGGCTGAGTCTATATATGAAAATCATTTTTTTACCTGGACATATAATTAGTCTGGAATCCGGTTGTAACCGTATTTTTTTTTAAGTCGAACTTTTATTCAAAGTTGATTAGATGTTCTTTATAGGGATTCGACGCTGGGTTTGTTTCTGAATTTTCTTTTTTCGCTTTGCTCGGAATTCGGGCGAAACCGGAAACTTGGCAGAAGTAAAGCAGGAAGTCTCGGTCAGTATCGTCAAAATAGATATGGCTTATAGAGGTATATCTGAACTTGGTTTTCTCTGACGATTAGCCTGGCGAAGACTGGATCTGGCGAAGACAAGACCCTGTTGTCTGAATCAAATATTCGATTTTTGGGATCCCATCGACACCTTTGGTCTTGTTTATTAACGAAGCCAATCCAGGATGAATTTACGAGACTTGATAATATAATAATAATATAATTGCAATAATAAGCCTTTGGCCTCTAGAAATTTCTCGGGACATTTACACATTAAATTGAATTTCAGCCAGGTGGTAGTCGACACCTTCTATGAATTGGTTGATATTTTCGGCATTTAATGATTTTGTGAATAAATATTTGATGGTTTTTGAGAATAGCTACGAACAACAAATCACGGTCCCTTGCTCTCAGGCACAATTTCTTATCAACTTCGCTTGTATTCCGCTATAAACCGTATAAAAAAGATGGCAATCCACCATAAAAAAGCGTGCAACGCATCAGTTTCCCGTAAGCACCATCTTCTGCGCTGGAAGTCCACAATCCATTTCCACATCTCAAAGTCATATGCCACAGATGTCGGCCCCAGATCTGCACTGTAACTCAATGACACCGTAACTTAAAGCAGCCACACCAGCAACAGCTACAATTTTGTTGTTTCACTGGAATCAGATGAGGTTCACTTCCCCGCTTGATCTCGCATCCAATTTTTCGTATGTCCGCACTTAGGATTTTCACACATAGGACATCTCAGCTGAACTTGGTGAGAAACACGTGGTCCGTCTTTCAAATGTGAAGCTACCACGTCGGCGATGGCTCGGATGAATGTCGGGTGGTCGTTTAGGGACGCCGATCTGCGAAGGGTCTTCACGCCAACCTAGACAAACAAGATTTCGTTTTAGTAAGGTAACTGATTTTTTTGCCGGTTATCTCGCAATTACAATAGTTGCGTATTTGCAGATACTGTGGTATCTGTTACCATGGTAACTGGATCTGCAATTAGTCGTTTTTGCAGAGCAACCGTGGTAACAGATACCACGATAATTTCGACAATAGCCGAAATTGCGCTTTTCGAAGTCATCCCAAAAGAAAAACTGATATTCAGTCACATCACTTAAGTGCCAAGCTTCTTTCCAACCAATATGACAAAATCCTAGGCTCTGTTGTTGGTGATGATGAAAGTGTGATGACTTTTTCAGATACCGTGATCAGTTACCACGATATCTGGCCAGATACAACGATAACTGCGACCGCCGAATGATCTAGTGGCGTGATTCTGAAGTAATAAATAATTCCTTAAAGCACAACTCTTACTAGAAATGATATTTTCACTGTGAAATGGATCAGAAAAAAAGGTTTTTCGAAAATACCATTACTTTCCATCTGAATTTAGCGATTTTCTTGTTAGCGCTTGTCGACTCCGTCCAGCCTTCCTGCTCTTCGACGCGGCGGCTGGGCGCAAAATATTTGAAAACTGAACACGGCGTGGTTCAAAAGTGGGAAAAACTAAGCGACAAAAGCAGAAGATTCTCATGTCCTTCTATGTGGAAAAGTTCGCTGAAGATTTCGGCAAACTTTGTGTTTGTGACGGGTAAGACACGGCACGGCACGAAAACAATGGAGAAAGGTGGGGATTATAGAAGCTTACAATTCAATAAGGGAGCTGTGTATATTATAAACGGCAGAATAAGCAAGAGGGGTCCTTTAAACTGTATATTCATAGGTTGTCAGCATTTCTTACGATCGACTGCACAAGGGAAACGCGCAATTCGCCATTCAATGTCGAACTCATCAATCAAATTGGGATTTATATTCCCCAAGAACTCTTATGGCGCAGAGCCGAAAATCTCATCTGCACTGTACAAAAAATCTTGCAGTATTTGCTACTGGGATTAATTTTGTCTCGACTAAGATAAGATTATTTCTAATTCGGATTAATCTTATCCCATTAGAGATAAAATTAATCCCAGTAGCAAATACTGCAGTTAACTATAATCCTTACTCCGGGAACTTTTTACAGTGTAGAGGCGTATTCTTGTCGTTCCCCGAGGACTACTTGGGGAATCAAGGGGAAGGGCGAGAATAGAGGAAGTCATTCCATGCGGACTCCGCCTACGGAAAACAACGAGAACACGGGGAATGCTTCTAAAATGGATTTTGTTCGAAAAAAAAAATATGCAGTTGACGAAATTAGTATGGATCCACTTTGTTTTTCGTTTTGTTTTATTCTGGTTGTTTTAATTAATTTAACATTGCACCAACACCTGCAAAAACTGATTCCCGTCCGACTCTGAAAGGGAGTCCTTTTTGGTGATGACTCGCGAGAATAGGGGGATTGAGTCCCTGGGACAAACAAAAACGCAGGGACTCCTCAAAAGGAGTCCTCTTGGAACGGCGAGAATACGCCTTTGGCACAAGTTGACTGCGAGTACGTCTGATGGCGCACAATAGGGTAAGTCAGGGGAGATTTTATTTGACGGACACGCTGCAGCTACTTATGACACTAATTCATTCTACTTCAGCAGCATTTCCATCCGTTCTCATTCCCGAGACTCCACACTTTATTATTCAGTCATACACCGTAAAAAGTTTCTCCGGGTAAGGCTTAAAGTTAACTGCAGTATTTGCTACTGGGATTAATCTTATCTCTACTGAGATGAGATTAGGCCAAGTAGCAAATACTGCAAGATTTTTGTTTTACTGTATTTGAGAGGACGTCGGCATCTATACTCGTAAAATCCATTCATCCAGCCATCTTCTAAATTATGTTTTATATGAATTTCTTAGGCCCAGTTATTAATTAAGTATAAACTGTCGCGCTTTATGTTGATTTTTAACTGTTTTGTTTATGCTTGCTTTCCTTTTACTCACAGCAGAGTAAAGTAGGGTTTTATTCATAAAAGGTATCTTTCACAGCGCATGCGCTGAATTTGACCTTCACGTCAAACATAATCGCACTAAAATATAATCAACTCGTTTTTTCAAAAATAATCATAAAACAATGCAAACAAAAATGCCATCTGCCTTAAATAATTTTCACTGTAGACTCCTTCGGCAAATAAATTGTCAAGGAATCCTTGAAAACATTAATAGAATCACTTATTAGTAAAACTGAAAAAAAAAAGAAGAAGAGAAAGATATATTCTTTCACATCGTGTTATCAAGAACAAATAATCAGATAGAAATTCTGTCTTTAGTCGCATGCAGCAACTATGAAAACATCGAAAAAAACTGAGAGCACCTAGAGGTTTTTGAGCTGATGCTGATACCCGTTTACTCCTCTTCCGTCTTCGCCGTTGCTTATCACACAAGAAATAGTGAAGCAGCCTGGCAGGAGGCGTACTCCACGCGCTGACCCGCTCTGGAGCGCGTCCAGAGAACCAATCAGCTTTGACTCCTACTTTTCCTCACCAGCGACTTAACAACGATTTAACTATTCGAAGAAACCTCCGCTCGTTCGTGGACAGGGTGTGCGGAAATATTCGACTCCGCATACATTGTAAAAAAAAGATCTTGCAGTATTTGCTGCAAGGCTTAATCTTGTCTCTAAAAAGATAATCTTATCTCTGATTCTGATTAATCTTACCTCAGTAGAGATAAGATTAATCCCAGTAGCAAATGCTGCAGTTAACTTTAATCCTCACTCGGAGAAACTTTTTACAGTGTAGGCATATTGCAGAAATAGGAAGACGGAGGTTCTGTCAGATTATTTGTTTTTGGTGTTATGTTGGAAGTTGGAGTTCTTGCTTGTTCGGGGAGACGCTCTTCTCAAAACTGTACAAAAGTTTTACCTTCTCTGCCAGCTCCTGTCCATACTCAATATCCAACTCGTGGAGGGTCTCAATGTGATCCGACGTGAAGGCGATGGGGACCAAGAGCATATGCTTTCTACCTCTCTTCACCAGTCCCTCGATGGCCTTATCAGTCGCTGGTTCCAGCCAGGGCACTGGCCCGACCTTCGATTGCCAGACGAGACGATAGCTATTGCAGAACTTGAGCTCTTTCATGACAAGGTTAACGGTAGCGCCAACTTCTGCGGGGTACGGATCTCCTCGGTTCACAGTCTATAAGGGGACAGAAAGATAACTCACACGTGGTGTACAGGATAAACTAGGAGCTTTCTTAAGACCGTCTATTTTAATGTAGCGTTTAACATGGACAAGAAACCCCGTCGAGTAGAAAGGAATTCCAGTCACGTGAAAGGATACCGTTCGTGAAGACGACTAGAAAAAAGTCTAGCGGGACGAGTATTGATTTCACGATGAAAGGTATCATGGTCTAATTGAAAGGAATCTCGTCGGCGGCGCTGGTAAAAAGACTAAACAAAAGTCTAGCTAGCTTTCGAGAGCAGCAGTCATCAATGCTCTCAGGACGATGTTCTTTTGGTTAGTGAGTTTATGTGTGTTAGATTGCGTGTAAACATACATAAGACAGGAAAAAACTCACGTCTCAAGGACTGTATGCTCAGAGAATCACCAGTTGCGTTTTTGCGGATACCATGGTATCTGATACCACGGTCTAAAGTCGTTTTCGCAGTTATTGTGGTATCTGGCCGGTTATCGTGGTATCTGCTATTCAGATACCACGGTCGACCGTGGTAACTGATCTTGGTATCTGAAAAAGTCATCTCACTTTCACCAATTTTCGTCAAATTGTTGGGAAAGAACTTTGACACTTAGTGCACTGGGGGAGAGAAGACGGTATATTAGTGACTGAAAATCAGTTTTTCTTTTGGGATGACTTCGAAAAGCACAATTTCGGCAATTGCCGTTTTTGCAGAGCAACCATATATCAGATACCACGCGCGGTAACTACCTAAACGACCAATTGCAGGTCCAGTTACCGTGGTAACAGATACCATGGTATCGTCAAAGCTCAACTACTATCAGACTTAATTGAGACGCTGAATACAGTATGGTTATAACAGCATGATTCAAAGCCGGCCATCTCTACAATCAAGCTTGCTGGGTCACTGTCCCTCTCTAAGAGTTAAAGGACCCTTGCACTGTTTACTCTTCAACTCCAGTATTTTAAATAATTGAATACTTTAAAAGTAGGCTCTGCTTTCAAAAAATTATCCACGGCTTTGGCTGTTTTAAGCAATTTTCTGTTCCGTTAAACTCGTAGCGAAAACGGGAAAAAATTTACATAACCGTTTTTTCTGCTGAAAAAACTTCTCGGAGACGACCGTCGACAGCGCGATACGCATCAAAGGTAGCAAAACACGGCAAGTGAAAACGAGTTTTTTTTAGGGGTTAGAATATACCGTACACGAAATTCGGGTCTCCGGGTTTAGAAATGGATGGAGTGATTACGGAAGTACGTTACGTTAGTATTATAGGTAAGACAGGTCCTTTAAACTGTATTTCAGCCATTTGACAGACTAGTTATCTCCAAAAGTGACCATCCAACAAGAAAACCAACAAAACCGGAGCAAAACAAATCCATCTTGGACCTTATTCGCTCTGAAAGGTAATTGGAACCCATATTTTTCCATCTAGGTCTACGTTCCGAAGTCTATAAGCACAATTTCAATCGTACTATACATGGTAACTTGGCTGATGTGCCGATACACGATCAGGATTTCGCGGCTGGATTTTCTGCACTTCCATCAGAAAGTTGGATGGAATCATCCCTTCCGTTTGGAAGAGCTTCCGGTAGCGCAAACAAAATTGATCAGCTCACAGACCCATGTAAGTGCAGACTACACTGTAAAAAAAAATCTTGCAGTACTTGCTACTGGGATTCATCTTGTCTCTACTGCGATAAGTTTATCTCTAATTCGGATTAATCTTATCCCATTAGATAAGATTAATCCCAGTAGCAAATACTGCAGTTAACCTTAATCCTTACTCGGAGTAACTTTTTACAGTGTAGGAGTCCGGGAGTGAATATTTATAACTCATGAAATCCAACTCCCATGCGCTAGGGTGGGTATCCCTTCCATACGGAAGTGATGATGATAAATCCTTGTCGGAATTCCAGTTCCTGAGCACCACACCCTGACCATCTGTCCGCAGCATGAGAGATGTTAGGTTGCTATACAAGGGTTTGGTTTCTCCGGAAGACGAGTGTTCCAGCGCGCGTCCAGCAGGTTTTGGGGTTCCGCTGGACTAAGGAACATCCTTGCTTCCGGGGAGGGGCGCGGAGGTTTTTGGGGCGTGCGATAGAAGGATATAGACCAGACAAGACTGATATCCACTCTCTTGCTTCGTTGTCGTGATCCAGAGCAGATCAAAAGATAAGTTTATATTTTATGAACAAGTGTTTAAGCAGTAACTATGTAGAGTTAATGCTATCTTCAATATAGTTATTTGCGTTCGTCTTATCCCGTCCTATACCACACGTCTACACATTAGGGATGTAGTATATCCCACATTCGAAGATCCGCTCGTCCGGCCTACGCTATCATATTAGGTCTCTGACCCCGGTGGGAGTTTACGTTCACCAAGCTGGGAACCGCTCCAGTTAACCCTGGACACCCCATTAGTCGAGAGAAAGGGGGTAAATCCATGGCTAGGATAGAGGTATTTCCGTGACTCACCTTTAGGGGGAGTGAATGCGCCGAGAAAAGGATCACCACGTCTTTCCTAATCTCTTCAGGGAACTTCTCCAACTCTACCTTCACAAGCTCAGCAAAGGACTTCACTAATAGAGAGTTGGTGCCCCAACGGTCGATAAAACTCCAGGACATCTTCGTTGGCTCTTTCCTGCAAGAATGATTTTGTTGAATAATTTTCAGATTTTTTTTGGCAGACCTGTTTAAAATCCTATCTATTCTTCCGCTGCACCAGTAAAGAGAAATACTGGCTGTGGTCTTCTGACGTATCCTTCACATTCTTCTTCAGTTTCACATTAGCGTTCAGCATTCATCTCAGAATATTTGGAATGAACTGTCTGGATGAATTTCTACTTATTCTCAGTTATTACGATCAAATATAAATAGTTTGGCATGACTGCCTGTTCTGGCTGTAAGCCATTTGGCCTAAAATAAATGGATGGATTTGTAGACTATTGGATGTATTTGCATTTTACCGTATTTTTGTCCATTACTTGGTTAGGTTTGGTTAGGTCCGTGACTTAGGATTACTTTAAAGATATGAGTTTTTCGTGGATTTCGACCTGGGGTTGCTCAGCTGAAGGGCATCCGCCTTCTGCGACAGAAAAATACAGAAAGGTTTCGAAATGAACAAGAGCATTGGTTTTAAACAGAGCCCATTTCGAGGGCGCCATACGAGTCTGTAACCAAAGATGGGCGAATCCGAATCCAGGACTTGTCACTTCTGCTTGTCACGCTGGATTCGGACTCGTATTCCAAACCTTCAATCTTACGAATCCGCGAAAATTTCTACCCTACATCCTTCCAGTTTCCATTTTTCCAACTTTTACACAGTGGACTTGGGCAATCCAACTTTTTGGTCTCCACCACCAAGGATCCTCAGTAATCTATCACGTTATCTGATTACCGTACCTTAGTTATCGGTGCTTTTTTGTAACCTCTAATTTTAAACCATAACCTACGTCCACGATTTGATTTTTGTTAAGGTCGGATTCGATTCCGGATTCAAATCCTCAGCATGAAATGGTGGACTCGGATTGGGATAACTAGCCCTGGATTCGGATTCGAAACCTTTTATGATGGGATTCGGACATCTCTGTCCGTAACCTTGTTTGGTGAAATAAGAGCTACGAGCTCATATGGCACTTGATACGAGTAGGTGGTACCTAAAAAGTAGACGAGAAATCCAAATACCCCGCCATCTAAAAATGCGGTTTGGACCTATAAATACGATATCTAGTTTCACTCAAGTCTGAGCATTTCCGTCGCCTCGGATCACCTAGGGCAAATGACTTCTACCTTGCAAGTTTCAACCCTAAAGATCCACTCGTTTGGATCTTTGGATCTTTCACATGCCACACGGTTTCTTGTACCCCCCTCCAACGTCCCCTACCGAGTCCGAATCTGGTTCGGAGTACTACGTGGATCATCTGAAGCATTTTCTCTTACCACCATCTAGTTTCACTAAAATCTGAGCGTTTTTTGGGAACTTCCCTTGATTCTCCCCCTCCCCCGCCGTGGTCGGATCCAGTTCGGACCCTAAAATAGTCATCTAGGGCATGTGAGCTCTCTACATTCCAAGTTTCACTAAAATCGCTCCACTTGTTTGACCCCTATGCGAGCCAAAACGTTTCCGGGAATTCCCTTCCAAGTCCCCCACTGTGGCTGAATACGAATCGGAAACGTAAACGCCGCATCTCTGACATGTCCTAATCAAGTTAGACTGGAATCAGAGCATAGCCTATCCGCAAATTACAGTTCCTACTTCACCCCCCACCCCTACCGTGACCAGATCCGATCCAGACACCAAATAACAAATCAAGACTGCATTAACTCGGAACTGTCCAACTTGAATCCCATTCTGTACCCCCCCCCCCCCTCGTCCAACTCTCCTAAACGTGCTCGCATGTGGTTTGGACGCATGTTTTGCTTGTCTAGGTCATCAGTTCTCATCACCCATAAAGTTTCACTCGAATCGGACCACCCGTTCGCAACTTACGGAAGCCAGTGATTTCCGGACTCCCCTTCACTCGACCCCCCAAAGATGGTCGGATCCAGGAACACAAGTTTTGCTAGGGCATTATGTGGTGTCCTTAAGTCATTAACAGGCCTGCAAAGTTTCATCGTTCTTAGAATAGCTGGAACTATCCTAACTGGCGATCCCCGGAATTCCGGGAAACACCCTCCAACTCCCCCCACAGAGCCCCGATACGACCTAGTTCTGTCAATTACGTATCTACGGGTAATGCTTGTTCTTCTCACCAATTTCCATCCCAATCCCTCAACTCTGTTGTGTTTCACGAGATTTCCGGTCCCCCCCCTTCCAGCCCCCCCCCCCCCCCCCACAAATATCTGATTCGACTTGACATGGAACATTTGAGACGATAGCTCTTTCCACTTGCCAAGTTTCATTCAATTCCGATCACCCGTTCAAAGTTATGCATGCCACCAGATTCCGGGCTCCCCATCCCTTCACTCCCCCCACGGTGGTTGGATCCAGGAAACGACTATTATCAAGTCAATCTGTTCCGGTCCCTGACATGTCTTCCAAGTTCCATTGTCCTAGCACATCCGCAAGTACCGAACTAGCAGGATCACCGAAATTCCGGACCCCCCCCCCCCCCCCCACAGCGCCCGAATCTGGTCCGGTTGTGTCAACGACGTGTCTAGGACTTGTGCTTGTTCTTCCTACCAAGTTTCATCCCGATCCTTCCACTCTAAGCGTTTCCCAAGATTTCCGGCTCCTCCCCTCCAGCTGCCCCCCCCCCCCCCAAGTCACCAGATCCGGTTCGGATTTAAACTGGGTCGTCTGAGAACGGGGTCGTTCCAAATATCAAGTTTCATTAAGATCCGATTACCCGTTCAAAAGTTATAAATTCCTCTGTATTCCGGATTCCCCCTGCCGCCACTCCCCCCACGATGCTCGGATCGGGAAAGTGACTATTTCCAACTTAATCATTTGGGGTCCCTGATATGCCTGCCAAGTTTCATCGTCCTAGCTTATGCGGAAGTGCCCAAACCAGAAAAACCTGGACAGACCGACCGACTGACAGACGGACAGAAATTGCGATCGCTATATGGCACTTGGCCGAAGGGCAAGGGCCATAAAAACGGCATTCAAGCGGCGCTTACGGCAAGACAAGACTGAAACGAGAAGGATAAGGCAGAACAAGACTGCGTCAGAATACAGGAGCTGAATGTGAAAATTCCAATGGCACAATTTACAATCCAATTCGGTTTATTTATCCATAAATATCTGCAGGCGCCAACTAGCGATGACTCAGCCGAGTTTCAGTCTTTTCGCGAGCCCTGCAGAAGTATCACATTTGAAGTAGGACAAGTTATTATTTCACACTAAAATAAAAAATCGCCTGGAAGAGCTCTCCCGGTGTGACGGGGGGAAACCGTGCTTCCAAGTTGGTGAACGTTTCAGTGCCAACAACCGGATAAGTCTACCCTCGCATAGCGCCATCAAAAGCGGACAAAATTGACCCTATGGACGTGTTCCACCCTTCTAACAATAGTAATTATTGGTTATTACTTTCGTTCCAGCCTCATGAAAAGTTACTACGCTGACCGCTCCAGCCTAGCAAATAGTAACTATTTGCTATCACGCTCGGGAGAGTAGTAAGCGTGGTAACTACGAATCTCTTTGACGTGATTGGTTTAGATTAGCCCGTGGCACGATGTTTTGCTGAAAATAGAAAAATGTGTTCCAGCCTCGACGCCAAGAAGCCAGAATCTGTGACGTCATGCGTATAGTAACTATGGCAAGCAGGGTGGAACACGCTCTACGAAAAAAGAGAAGAAGACCACTCTGTGAAAGGACGTGCAGGATTATGCAACAGCTTATTCTTGGCCCTAGCCAGAGGTAAGAATGACGAAGTTTCCTAGACCAACTAACCAGTTTCTTCATTTACTGTTTTCACTTCCTATGAAAACGATAGTCCGAGGGGCTACCCACTCCCCGGCACCTGTAGAATGCAGAATAGTAGAAAATAGTAATTTATTCGCTCACACTTTCACGGTTACAAAACCAAAATTGGTAAGTACTGTCACACAAATTTATCAGTATAACATATACATTTAAAAGTACGGCACCTGCTGTACACTCTTTCTCGCACCGGCCAAAACCAGCGGCGCCGGCCATAAATTAGGCGATTCATCTTTCAGCGCTTCTAAACATGCCGATTTATATGTTCTAACACGCGGTTATCGATGCCGGCTGACACCAGCCGGTGTGGCAGCGGTCGCTTGCTGTACACTAAAATCGAGAGTGGACAACCCCTTGCAAAAGTCCTTACCTCGCAGCATAGTGCTGGCTGATTGCGTTTAAACTGGATCCGGTGGTAGTGCAAGAGTACTGTGGATACTGGGTGAAAGCTACAGCGTTCTGGACACCATCTCTTTCCATCTCCTCTAAAGTGTCCTCAGTCAGAGGTACTGCGTATCTGAATCCCACATAGGGCTTATGAGGGGCGGTTGAGGGGGAAACCTGATCCAATATTTGGCACATCAGCTCGCCCTGAAAGATAACGTTTTAAACGAACTGCTTTGGGGGGATTTCCTTAAAGGACCGATCGATCTACAATGTCAATGCAACCTACTTTCTTAATTACATTGATTAATTCTTAAACCCGGAGACCCGAATTTCATATGATACATTCTAAACAGATTATTACTAAATCTGGTTCGTATCCAAAAGTTTGGAAAGTTGGATATATTACGCCAATCCCTAAAAAAGATTGCAAAATCGATTTCAATGGGGTTCGACCAATCACTTCAACACCTGTTTTTAGCAAAATCTATGAAAGTTTCGTTGCAACGTGGCTTAAAAACGAGATCTTATCAAAAATAGATCCACGGCAATTCGGTAACATACCTAAATCCTCTACTACCCATTACCTAATACAATTAATTGACTTTATTTTGAAAAATCTTGAAGAACCAGGAAAATGGATAAATTTGATTGCAATTGATTTTCGTAAAGGTTTCGATCTCATTAACCATAAGATTTTAATTGGTAAACTTTCTAGTCAATTCAACGTAAGCCCTCATATAATTAGAATAATTGCTAGTTTCATATACGAAAGACAACAAATGACTAAATATAAAAGTGTTTGTTCTGACCCGGTTCCCATTTTTTGTGGTGTACCTCAAGGTACTCTTTTAGGACCTTGGCTTTTTTTGGTTATGATTAATGAAATTGCACAGGATCTGCCGGATCGGTGGAAGTATGTTGGACGATTTGAGTACTATTGAAGTATTCTACCGTCATATTAAAAGTTCAGCAGCAGCAATCATCGAAGACATTCAAAATGAAGCGTCTTTGTCCGATATGCAAGTTAACCAAGAAAAAAGCGCTGTTTTAACTATTTCATTTTTAAATCACCCCCGCAATTTGAACCAAAGCTCATTGAAAATTTGGCTGTAAAAAAACTACAACTCCTTGGAGTAGTTATTACTGAGACTTTAGATTGGGAAGATAATACAGTAGAAATACTCCGTAAGGCAAACTCAAGCCTGAACATGTTAAAGCTTTTATCAAAGCATAATGTCCCAAGTCTACACATCCTCAGGATTTATACCTCTTTTTTATAAGACCATTAATGGAGTACGCATGCGCAGTGTGGCATTTTGGTCTAACTGCAGATCAAAACTCACGTATTGAAAGAATCCAAAAACGCGCTCTCCATATTATCCATAAAGGCCCAAAAGTACCTACTCCCTTCTTTTAAGAACATACACAGTTGATACATTGGAGAAACGGAGACTGAACCTATGCCTCGAGATCGGTAAAAAACTTATTTCGCACCCCATCTACAATGAGTTTCTCCCTCCCCCATAAACAATGTAAGGGAAAGGCAAGAGCGAGCAGTCTCTACAAAGGTCCCAATATTCCAACCAGTAGCGGCCAAACACAGCCGTTACCAAAACAGTTTTATACCAAAGATTGTTGAAATTTTAAATAGCCTTTGACCATTTGTACGTGCTTTTAAATGTTTATGTTATGACAGTACTCACCAATTTTGGTTTTGTAACCGTGAAAGTGTGAGTGAATAAATTACTATTCTATTCTATTCTATAAACCGCAAGCTACAGCTCACTGATTTTCACACTTGACGCGTTTCAATATTTTCCTCTCGACGAATGTTCGGGTATCATACTACTGATGCGTGAAACTGGTTATCTGAATTTTGCCGTGTTCTTGCTAGACGTCAATGGGCCGGGGAAAAGGCTTATAACACCCAAAGGCGTGTACAGAGCCCAAAACAGAGCCCAGTTTTACAGTATTCAACTAGTTTTGGATACTGGAAACATTATGTATATGTACCGTATATGTATATGTATGTAATCAGGTTAAATATTCTCAGCTAGTGAAAAAAATAAACCCCTTTCTTCAGATTCTCCAAATACTTACTTCGGCTCCCCCCTTGGACAAGAAATAACAAAATGATAAAAATATATAAGATATCAGTTCCCCGTCCATTGACGCTTTCAAATCCAGGCTCGACAGCTACTATGGCCTAAGGGCATTTAGCCCAGAAATGTTTAGAAGAGAAATTTAGTTTATAATTTGTTGTTCATTTTTGTAGAGGCCATGTGCCTTATTTTTGCATTATATTATTATTATTATTATTAAGAGACCCTGAGCTTGTTATTACCAACCTGATTAGCAAGTACAACTCAAAAAGCCAGTCCCACCCGTGGAGCAAAATGCTCAGAGTTTAAGTGTGTATGTATGTAATCGGGTTCAGTTTTTAGTCAGTCAGAGAGTCTTAGTGTGTAATTGTCATTTTGTGTGTGTTTTTTTCCTATGAAAGTGTTACGTTTTGCTTTTGTATTGTTTTCTTTTCGTTTTTGTACTCCGTCTTTTTTCTGTTTGAAATGACGGGTGATAAAAAATAAAAAATATAAATAAAGAGTAAACAGTGCGAGGTGTGCTTTACGAGCCCCAATTTATCACTGAAAATCATAAAATCTGAGCAGTTTCAACTCGGGTTCTCTGTCCCCAGCACTTATGCGTCAGTGAGACGCAGTATCATCCATTGCGCTTTGAAACCATAGAATGGTTCTGAACATCTTTTGGGAAGCGGTTGGAAAAAAAATAATTTGCCTCACTCCACTTATGCCACACAAAAAAAGGTTGTTTATTGTTCTGTACTGTTCTGACATGTGAATTACTTCATCTTTTTGTGTTTTCAACGTCACTACGAGGATTATGAATTTTGTATTATTGCCCGAGCAGAGCTTGCCTTTCCGTTTGGGCAAGTAGAGTTTGACATACAATGATATTTCTTTTGAAAATAAACTAGAAAAAAAACTAATCCTCGGTACGCGGAAATAATTACTATTTACTCAATCAATCAATCAATCAAGTTTAATCCGAATAGCTAAAAGCTAGAAAAGCAATACAAATTTACAAAATACACAGACACACAAGAAACAAATTAACTAATACACTTACAAGAAATGACCAGAAATAAATGATGGGATGGAACTACGTAAAAATTGGGTAGACGAATTAGCGGGATATGGGGAAAACTGGTTGCCAGTATTCCTCTCGAACCGACGCAAGGAAGACGGGAGGGGAGGGGGGAATAGATGGGCCATCTGGGGACAACACGTTATCTTAGCTCCAAATTTGTTAGAAAGAGTATTTCTACGTACAGATAATTTAGGAATGTCAAGTTTAATGAGAGCCTCTTCGTATGTAATATTATGGTCACCCAGAATGATTCTCATGGCTCTCTTTTGGACATTTCCCAGGCGATCAGAGAGTTCTGCAGAAAGAGAAGAATGCCAAACCGGTGAAGCATATTCTTAATGAGGACGGATATAAGTTTTAAAATAACAGAGGAGGCATTTAGTATCCAAACCGAAAGATTTAAGGGTGGAGAGGGATTTAATTAAAAAGTTGGTTTTACGGATAATACTGTCAACATGAGAATTCCATTCAGATCATCATCGATTATTACACCAAACAATTTAACAGATTCACGCTGCCTGAATGACGATGGATATTCAGGAGTGTCTCTTCTCAGTCTGCTAAACCGCATAACTGAAGACTTACTGTCATTAATTTGCATTTTCTTGCTTGACAGTTGAGTTTTAAGGGAAGTGATGGAGTCTTGTACCGGATTTGAACTGTTCGAAAGTGTGAAAGAAAGCTTAGAAATAACGAGAAGGGAGAGATCATCTGCAAATTTGTACCTATGAAGGAAATCTTTAGCAACATTATTTACAGAACAAAGAAAAATCAGAGGACCCAACTTAGTACCTTGGGGGGTACCGCAAGTTATTGTTTCAACTGCGGAGACGGAACCATTCAGTTTAACAACTAGGCTCCGGTCTGAGAGAAAACTGGCAATCATACACTGAGAAAATTCCAAAGCAACTGCGTGATTCAGGAGATCGAAAGCCTTTTTTTGGTCAGCGAGGATTAGGTCAATAAACGAATCATCTTCCTCAAGAGCAGTTAGTATGTCATGAACCAGGCTAACAAAGTAATGAGAGGTGCTAATACCTTGCCTAAAACCAAACTGACTGGGGTCGAAATCGTCACATACTTCAGAAAGAAGCCAATCATACATAAAACTTTCTAGTAGCTTGGCCAATGCAGAAGTCTTAGATATAGGTCAAATATCATCAAGGCTAGAGGGGTTAGTTTTTTTCGGCATTGGAGTAACCTCATCAATTTTGAAACACTTAGAAAATATACATTGAAGAAGACATTGATTAAATACTGATGCGATGGTCTAGAGATTAGAAATGCGCATTGTATCAGTAACCGAATTGGAATCTCATTGTTAACGTGAGAACAGTTCGGGTTCAATCGTAGAACTTCTTCCTCAACCATAGCAGGAGTAATGGTCGGTATATTGGTAATACTAGGCTCAAGGGGCTTATCACTCAAGGAAGGTAACGAATTACAAATATCGGCAAAGAATTTGTTCATTTGGTCAACGGAAACAGGGTCAAGATCATCGCAAAGGTTCACGGTGGGCCTCTGCTTCCCGCTAAGATTTTGCAGCTTCTCATGACATTTCTTTGAAGTTAGAACCGATACAAAAAGAGAATTTACAACAGATTTGCCGTATTCCTTGCGTCTTCGTCTCAATATAGTAACAATTTCTTACGGAGTTGTTTTGCCTCATCAGTGAAACCATCTCGAAATAACTGGCATTTCAGCTTAATCAAATTTTTCACTGACCGGTCAATCCACGGTTTATCATTATCACACTTACTAACTTTTTTAAGAGGAAAATTAGCCAAGTAAATACTAAACAGTTCATTCATCAAGTATTCTGCCATTTCGTTTCCGTCTGACATGTCATACAATGTTTTCCAGTATTTATTTCTCAGGCACGACAGGAAATTATTAACTGAATTCTCTGATAATGGGCGGTATGAAAACTGGTATTTCTTGGAAACTGGGATTGAATCATTTGGTTTCCAAATTAAACAATAGTGGTCGCTTTTCCCAACAGGTGGGAGAACCACGGGAGCTTCATAAAAACCACTACTAGAGATTAAAATCAAGTCAAGCAGACTTTTTTCAGTTGTTTTTTGCCTCACGACTTGTTCAAGCCCTAACTGATTTTCAAGCAACTTTGCTTTATATCATTAAAATCACCCGCTATCTAAATCAAGCACCCAGGATATTTTGCGCGGATCGCGTCCACGCAATTTTGTAGGTAAAATACAAGATGGCGCCTGTAACCTTCACGCGGAGGACAGTACACAGTCGCAAGAATCAGGCAGGGGATACCTTTAGGATACATTTATTGTACCCTTGCCGTTTAAAGGAGTCGTTCCGAGTGAGTGTCTGGGGTTTCATATTACCGTTAGCTAAAACTGCACCGTGAGAAGTTAAACATATGTTGCTGATTCCCTAATCGTTAGATCCCATCCTCATTTCCGAGGTTTCGAACTTCCTATATCCTTTTTGAACAGCAATGGCCACTACAGGGACGCTTGTCTGAAGTGACCTCTCGGACTGGGTGGTGTTACGCTGCTCTGGCGGCCTTATGAGAGCAACAAATCAATACTGTGTTTTATTGACGCCAAGGCCGCGTTCGACAGGGTTAACCACGAGAAGCTTCTGAATAAGATGGTCTCGAGGGGTATTGACCCTAGGATAACTGGAACCCTAGCTGCTTGGTTTCAGACACAGCAGTTCCGAGTGAAGTGGAGTGGTGTAATTAGCCAGCCATTCGCAGTGTTGAATGGGGTTCGCCAAGGAGGTGTGCTGTCTCCGTTATTGTATAACCTGTATGTTGATGATTTGATTCGTTGTTGGCTAGAACTGGAGTTGGTTGCTTCATACAAGGGCTGTGTTTCAACAACCTTAGTTATGCTGACGGCCTAGCCGTTCTTGCCCCAACAGTAGCAGCACTGAATAAGCTACTGGCGGTTTGTGATGAATTTGCTTTGATGCATGATGTCGTATTCAACACGAAGAAAACGCTGTGTATGGCATTCATTCCACGTGGTCTTCATTTGAAGATTATCCCAGATGCTGTACTATCTAGTTCAAAGATTCAAGTCGTCCAGCATTTCAAATACTTGGGTTTCACGTTTTCATCTTCGATGACTGCTGAAGCGCATGTTTCTTCGATTATGAGGTCTCTATCTATTAGAGCAAATATACTGATAAGGAGGTTTGGTAGTTGCGAGGCCCCGGTAAAGAGCTTTCTTTTCAGGGCTTACTGCACGCCACTTTACTGCCTTCCTCTTGCTTGTAATGTTAGTGTGAAATGTGAGAATTCTTTTCGGGTAATGTATAATAATTCGTTCCGGTGGCTTCACGGTCTTCCTTGGAATTGTAGTGCATCGGGAATGTTTATTGGTGAAGGGCTTCCATCTTTTGGTGAACTTCGGAGGCGGTCAATTCTTTCCCTTCAAACCAGGATCCTCCGATCCCCTAGCCCACTTCTTAGGATCCTTTGTGGGCCTCAGATGCGGCTTTCTCTGCCTGTATGGCTTGCGTGGACTCGTGAGTTGTATGCGGGGCTTTTGACAGGAGTCACGTAAGTGATCTGGTATTTACATTTGTTTGTTTGTTCAGTGTGTTTTTGTTATATTGTGGCCCATGTTGGCCTTATTTGAAATAAAATAAATAAATAAAAATACTGGATTTATTGCATTTTGAATCCCGCCAACTTGAGCATTCTACGCATACATTACGATTTGACATACATCTGAGCGTTTTACACTGAATACATTTACATACTGTATACACTTACATTTCTAAGTTCGGGTACTTTTTATGTTTAAACTGTATGTGATATGTAGCGTACCTGACGAGAGACGCCAAGTTACGCTGTGAAAGTTCGTTGTTGACACATATCGCAATTGGGCAAACTCCTACCTGTTTTCTTGTCCATTTTTGAATAGGCGACCCACCGCCAATCATGCCATATCGTTCCTGAATAGCTGGGGTCCTTCTTTTGGCAATCAAGGGACCAAGATACCTGAACAACAAGATATTTATTTTACTGTCATTCCTCAGCAAGAATTATAATTTTATCAAAGAACTAGAATCAACTGGTCAATCATGGCATAAATAACTTACATGTGGTTTTCAAAATAAGTTCTCAAACCGGGTTGTCCCTTCTTAGACCTACCCAGCTAGGAGACAATGACGGCATGTATTTATTTATTTCCCTCAGAACTGAGGAGTACAAAATATAATGTACAAAATAGAACTATCCCTAACTATAGCTCCTTTGAAGAGTGGAGCTGAACGAGACTGGACAGACATGATCTGGAAACCTAGATACAAGGATAGAGTCCCGATTTCCAGACCGTGAGATTGGCGACATCACATGCGAGGCAGACTTGTCGCTTGGAGTTTAATGTGGATAGATACCCAATGAATTTGGGACAGTAAAAGCCTATCACAAGCACCTGATTTTGTTTCCTAGTCTAAGCCAACCATTGAGGCCCTGTAAGTATGTAACCAGTGTTGCCGGATGGTTTTAGTGGAATTGCGTAGAAAAAATTGCGCCCGATGGCGCATTTCGTAAATCGTAAAACTGATTTTTTTGGCGAAAATGCGCCCAAATTGGGCACATTTTTGGCAAAATGCGATTTTTTAATTTTGTAAACGTGATATAACTTCTAGTATATAAGGTTGTGGTCGACTACCCACATTTTCCCAATTCCCCAGTTGCCATTGGCTTGTTGCAACAGACTTTTTCAACCAGGTGCTCACAGAAATACGGTAGAAAATACAGCGATTCTTCAATTGCGGGTTGTTGGCGGTATACTGTACGACAGTTTGACAGTATAACAGTTGAACAAATTAGACAGACAAACTTCAAAAAAGCTCACTCAAACTAATCATCGAAGCAGCTAAATGCGGCTTCGCATTTTCCCGTGCTTCAGCAGGGCTTTCCGGACATTCGTACATTTTTGAGGTGACGCTCCTCATAGACTGGAGGAGGAAAATCAGCATCCTTGCAACATATGTCCTGGTTATGAAACCAACACCGAAAAATCAAAATACTGTTCAACATTTCAGTTTGCATTCCGTTTCTCAACTTGGTCTTTACGATGTTCATCACTGAGAATACCCGTTCGACGAAGGCGTTGCTTAGCGGCAAACTCATCATCGACAAAGCTGCACTCGCTATGTTCATAAATGCCATATTACCAGCATATTACATTCAAAACACGCGATTATTCTTTTGGGAAAAAACAAAACATGGCAGGAAGTGTGAAATGCCGGTTCTGACGGGTTTGTAGCAGGCAACCGAAAATGCGCCATAATGGCGCAATTGCGCCCAATCTGGCAACACTGTATGTAACCCAATCATTTTTGCGCGAAACCAACACAATAATAAAACAGAGTTTTGTTTTTGTACACCAAGAGAGTGAGGCCAACCGTCTGGAACACCGCAAAACTCATGCTTTGCAAAAACAACGTTTGGTACAAATCAGGCATTCGTGGTAGACTGTACCCTTCTGGCGCTCCGGGCTTTCAACTACATATTCATAGCATGGTTACAAAGAGATAAAGGGGAAGATAGATTTTCTTCTTTTTTTCTGTTGTTTCGATGCAAACCGAAGTAGCAGTCGACTCTGCAGTAAAGCTTGCGTTTTTTGTTTATATATATTGATGTGTATTTATATGTTGACGTTGGAATTCTTAATGAATAAACGATCTGATTTGATTTGAAAAATTCATAGGTATTTCTATCTACTATCATCATGATATGATGATCGCCTCCTTTGCCTGTTTTCAAACCAGACTATCATTAGTACGTCACGAAGGAGCCACTAAACTAAATTTAATTATTTTGGGAAAAGACAGCAGGGCAAAAAGATGTGATAATTAATATGGTAGGCTACTCACTTTTGGAAAGGAAGTTGAATAATATCCCTGTCCGTAAACAGTCTGTGCAAAAAGTCTCCCACTTCATCGAGATTGTTAGGTCCACCCATATTCAACATGAGGATTCCTGTCTTTGGCTTGGCTACAGTTGATTGCTAGAAAAGAGAAAAGTATAAAGGCATAAATGGGCTTAATTACTATATTATTATTATTATTTAATTATTATTTATATATTATAATTTAATTTAATTTGTTAATTACCTTGGTTCTATGGAGCAAAGGGTCTCAGCTCAAATAATTCTTGTGCTATTTAACTGACTTCCCTTCAGAAGACTAAATGGGGCACTGCAGAAACAGAAACGAAACAAAACAGAAAAAACAGAAACTCGGTAGCCGCAACTGCACTTTACTGTGTCTTTGAAAAGGATTCACAAAGTTACGGGACTTTTACAAGAGAAATAACAGACAGGTGGATAGATGGATGGCAGGCGCACTGCCAAATACAACAAGTTGCTAAAAAGAAAAAAAGAAAAAAGGATGCTTTTTACAACAAAAAGAAGACGCAACTTTAGAGGGGGCATGTCCTAGTCAGGAGTAGTTAGAATGGTCAAACCTGACATTCAAATGTCCTCCAAACCTGGGCCACACAAGCAGAGATAGGACCAAGCAGGGGGTTGCTCCACTTGGCTAATGGCTAATTCAGTGAGTACTGAAGTAGTCTTTATTTATGAAGAGTTACAGAAACAATGGCACTCTACTGGTTCTGATAAAAGGAAAGAAATTCTTGCTTGCAACTGGTTAAGTCATAAAGAGAAGATATGCAGTTTGTAGCTCATTACCATTCTTGCCTGGCTGACAATAAGTTTGCTGTAGCTTTGCTGCAACATGCTGCTAGTTCTTCTGCTCATTCTGTTGAGTCTGCAAAGAAATAATACATCAGATTTGTCCTTCCCCTAGCTATGCAAGCTCCAGCATATCGATCCAACCATAGTAGTATCAGGATAGAAGATATTTTGCAGCCCAACGAAAAAAACAGAAATCAAAAATGGAAGAAGAACAATACCAAAGGTTTCGATGGGACCTTACATCAAATCTTCAGATCAAAATTTATTTTTTATAACAATTCCAGTTTTGACAGATCCCAGCTGAACTACCTTGCCCAGAGAAAAAATAGTTTCAGATATGGATTAAACATGTTTCCTTACCCCTAAATCAACCAACTTATCTCATTCAATCTAGCACAAACTCTAGAATTTTGGATACCCTATGTCAAATGCTGGGTATAACTAGCAGTATAGCCTACCCAATGCGGCCTATGCCTAACAGTTGATACACTATCCTAAATGCTAGATAATCTAACCCAATAAAATACTGATGATTAGATGAAGCTCAAAAATCAAACAATCAGAACTAATCTATAGTGGGGTAGGTAAGGGAGAGTACCAACAGGTATCCAGCATCTGGCAAAGGATATTCAGAGTTATTTATTTATTTATATTTGTTTATTTATTTATTCATTTATTTCCCTCAGAACTGAGGAGTACAAAATAATGTATAAAAAAGAACTATGCCTAAACCATCTGGTCCATTCATTAACACATAAATACTATAAAAAATACACACAATGTCGACAACTAAGTTACAATTATGTGTGCACAATTTTCTTCACTTGTTAAAAAATGGGTACAGGTTGTGGGTTTGGAGGGCTACCAAAGCTTTTTTATAAAAGTTGGTCATCTTTTTCCTCAAAATTAGAACTGGGTCTTTTACTTTAAAATTGGAAACCAACTGCGAATTACTGAAAGAAATGGGGAACCCAAGGAGAAATTTGGAAAATTTGAAATATGAAATTTTAATAGCAGATATGTCGCAAATTCGAAAATGCTCTACGATTGTTGCAGCAAAAAGAACATGAGGTAAAGCAACAACGGTGAACAATGACCCCGAGGATGTCTTTCCTGTACCCTAGGCCTACCCTGACTCTAGGCCTAGGGTACGAAAGACACTAGATATACGCAACGTTTGGCATAGAGTCAGGGGCGGTTCAAAGGGATTGGGCATGGGGGGCTGAGGACTTCAAAATATACGACTGGCTACAAACACAGCACCAGCAGGCTCACGAAATATTAACGTTATAAGTTCTAAAATGTTACGGGAAATGCCATTGTAGTAATAAAATAATAAAAAAATAATTAACAAGAATTAGACGATGCCGATCATATCAAATTTCGCTGGAGAGAAGACAAGCTTCGGTGCCAGCTTCTGACATATGTACTCAAGACAAACTAAAGTGAGCGCCGCAGGCGATTTTTTTCAACCCGAGCAAAATTCAACTACTCATTTAGAACTTCTACCTTTTATTGTAGCTTAGTTAGACCCCAAATCTCAAGCTTAAAGCTGCACATAAATGATGCCCACTTCAGCGAAATAGAAATAGGGTAGGACTACGAAAGAGCCGCAGGCAAAATTTGTTAAACCGGCCTTTATTCTGTAATATCTGACCACTTCCCACACAAAATCTTGCTTTTAACGTGGCTCAGATCCCGAGCAGCAGCTTTTACTGTATGTACCCAAGACAAATTTAAACTCAGCGCCGCAGGGAAATTTTTTGTAATCCGACCTTTTTCTGCCATTTCTAGCTTTCAAGGTGGCTGAAATCTTAGGCCTAACACCTCACCTAAATTGCGGGCCATTCCACCAGATAGCGAGTAGGTTACTATGAAAGACAGTGCAGGTAAAGTTTGGCAAAATATTTTAACGGCTGCCTACAATATCAAATATCTGTCCATACGTCGCAAACGGAGTGGGATATACCCCTGTTCTCACTGCGTTTAGCGCCAACTTGGTTATTTTTTTTAAAGGCTGGCCAACGATATTGGGGGGGGGGGCATCCCCTCTGGAGGTTGTAGCTCGAGAGGAGTTTTTCTGCTGTTGCTTGTGTGCCCCTCACCCAGGAGCACCACAAGTGCATATCCGATGGGGGGCGGGGGGGGCAGAGCCAAAATTTTACTGAAACTCTCACAAAATTTACCAATTCCTAGAAACTGAGAATTCGAGCTTTAAACAATTTAAAGCTCGATTTTGGAATTCTCGAATTGGAATAGAAAGGATTACATAGGAAGAGTAACATTAAAGAGCAGCATGAAAGACAATATATTCTCCAAGCCCACTTGGAGAATATATTAGTTGCATTTTTGATCCGAATTCTCCGTTCCGAATTATCGCTTCTGAATTCTCGATTCTCGTACAAAAGTTTTTGCTCCTCTGACTTCTCCATTCTCGCTTTTGACGAAAACACTAATTTTGCAACTCCTCCGCAACCCGGTATATTTGTATATGCATACTGAACACCCGAACTCTGTTGATCAATCAGGGAGGAGAACGGAGAGAGGAGAATCGACAATTCACCGTCGGAGCAAATTCTCAATTCTGCAGAATCGCGAGGCTTTCCCCGTTCTCGATTCTGCAGAATCACGTGGCTTTCCCAGTTCTCGATTCTGACAAAAACGCAAGAAAAGGAGAGAATTCAAAAATGTCATTTTTTTTCTGCTGAAAAAGTTGGTAAAATTTACCAGCCAGTCGGTAAATTCCTCGTCCCCCCCAAACATTTTAGTTAGTAACACCTCTGAATCTAGTCAATACTGCCCATGATCACATAAAAAAATAGCACCATCATAGCTGTCTGTAGCAGTCTAGTACACTAGCCCTTTTTCAGTCACGGAAACTGTGCTTTCAAAGCACAATTTCTACCTTTACACACTAAATACCTAAACATGAGTGCTTTTTTCATGTGTGCACTGTATGCTGAAATCCATGCACCATCAGGGGCGTCACTATGGGGGGGGGGGAGGGGGGGGACTGCCCAGCGAAAGTTCACTTGTTTTTCGGCGAGAAGCGCCAGCAAACACAGAAGAAATAAAATTTTGTATGCTTTTTGTCAGGCATCGGTCGACTCGTCGGCACATCGGGTGTTTTATATGCAAGAAAGAAAATCCTGCAAACGTTTGTCGGGCAAAACACTGAAGAAAATCGAATCCTGCATGCTTTTGTTGTGCCTCGGTATTCTCGTTGGCACATGGGGTTATTTTTATACAGAAGGAATCCAGAAGAAATAACAAAAAAATTAAGTTTTTGTCGGGCGTCGGTCGACTCGTCGGCACATCAAGTTCTTTCCGGAAAAAAGGCTGATTTAAAAAATTTCTCCTGCAGCGCTTAGTTTAACTTGTTCTTGGTACAGTCGTTGGAAGCTTCGCTTTTCAGCGAAGGCTAAAATGAAAAGCCAAATGTGTGAACTTTAAAATACGAAATTACATCAAAGGAATAATCTCAACTGATGCATTACAGTTAGTTTTACCCCGGTTCTATTCTTTGCTGGCGGGAAATGTCGCGGCAGCGACGTTTTTTGTCTGCACATTTTTTAGTCTGTCTGCACAAACCGGACGCCCCCCCCCCCCCCCAAAGGTAAAAGGCTAGTGATGCCCCTGTGCAAGGTACAGTGCTCAAAAGTCTAGCACTCGGGCATATTGCTAGACATTTCAGCACCATGGCTGAAAAACAGCTAACTACAGTAGAGGTCTGCTTATGTGAATAGTTGCTTTAATGTGAACAGTGCAGCTTTGAGCTAAATGGTAGGATGAAGATGCAAAATACCTATAGCCTACAGGTGTTTCCAGGTGCCCTTAATTACCTACTTTGATAGGCTGGTAGTTAGCTTTAAACACAGCAAGTGCATGAAAATGGCAAAGTCCAATGTCAACAAACGTTCACATAAGCATACCTCTACTGCAGTAGACTGCATCAGCATCATAGTCTGCAAGCTACTCATTGGGATACAACATCCTTGTTGCTTGCATGTGCAATTTAAGGTAATTATGGCTTGACCGTGTGGCCCATAATCATGTTCTCATAAAGAACAGGCAAAAATATGTGGCACACATCCAAGCAGCAGTTTTTGTGGCTGACCTAGATCGAAGTCATGGAACATTAGTGCTTTGTTAGGCCGCTAACTTCACGAGTAGCCTAACCGAATCTGTCAGCGAAAATCGTTAATGGTGAAGCCTACCTTGGAGCTTATGCAACAGAAAATGTGATTTTATTGGTTTCAAATTGCGCTAGCGGAACTTGAAGAAAACGGGCCACGAAGAGTTTTGACAAACGATAATACGAGACATCTTCTGGACAAAATTTTCCTCAGTTCAGTCGATGGCCATTATTTGTTGTTTTACGTTTTTGTTGTTTGACCGGTAGCATCACATGAAGGTAAGAGCCTTTAAAGATCTATACGAACCGAAACGGGCTTCTACATGAAAGCAAGGCTATCGATGCTCAGCGATGGCCATGCCGTATGGTATATAACTGTTCAGCGCCATCTCTTACGCAAACACGAAGTTCTCAGCCAAAGAAACGCGCGGATAGAGAGCCCCACGGTAGAGACAACTTTCTCAGTATTCCAAAGACATACTTCTGTCGCCTGTTGACAGACTCAGTTTTCAGCCTCGCCGTTCGTTACATCGGTTTCGCAACTGGAAATATACTTGCAGTTCACTCGCAGTCCGAAATTTTGCAGTCGGATTCGAAATTCCTACCTAGCTATTTTTTTGTTTGCGCATCGCATGTAGGTTTTCCTATAGTGACGCAGATTTCAGATATATATTTGCGTGTGTCCATCGCCGGCATCGCAACGGACGTTCTGTGCCTGTCTTCGCCTTTCGGCCGACGAAACGCAAATATTCCTTCAGCCCAAGCCGACCGCGAATCAACGCTGCGCTGACCAGATAGATAAGCTGGGATTTAATCCAGTGATATTTCGGCCCTTCTTTGCAGAGGTCCTCGTGTGGTTCCAGCTAGAAAACCGAGCCTGATCTCACAGGTCCGTGTGATCTCACAGCGAAATCGGACGAAACAGATTTCGCGAAGCGATACCACTAGTGAAGGATGCTTATCTAAAGCACATCACATTTCTCTACAGTTATGTTTCTTAGGTCCTCGCATCAGGGGCGATTCGAGAGGGGGTCTAGGGGAGGGGTGCCTCACCCCCACCCCCCATGCTCCAGAGAATCTAGTCTCAGTCGTATATTTCGAGCTTGTCAGTGTGACAGTCGCATGTTTTGAGCTTTTTAGAATGACATGCAGGCAGTTACCAAACGTGTATTTCACCCACAAAATGACAATTTTCTAGTTGTATGGCTATGCAAATTCGCAGTTGTGTTTTCTGATATTTCCAGAATTAAAGTCGTATGTTTGAGCTTGCCAGAATGACATCTACCGCGAATTTCGCCTGAAAAGACCCTTTTCTTGTCGTACTTTACGAAGTTTCTAGTCGTAAGTTAGAGTCAGTCGTAAGCTTTGACCTTGCCAGATAAAGGCAGGCAAAGCAGTTAGCTAATCGGGAGCTTTGCCTTCAAATGACCTGTTTCTGGTCGTATTGTTCTATAGAGATATATTTTGAGTTTGTCAGATTCACAGTTTCGTGTTCTCATTTTGTCGGAATCAGTGGTATGGAACCAGGGGTGGACAGGGCTTTTGCCAAGTCGTGTAACTTGTTTATTTTGGCCTCGCCGAGGTCCCAGACATTCGTTAAAATTTAACATTGTTTTCATTAAAACAATCCGAGTCGTTTAAAAAAAAAAATTGTTATTGGTGGCTCTGCCCAGCTTTCAGTCGTAAAAGATCCAGAAAAAAGACCAGCCGAGTCGTTTAAACCAGGTTGCATAACCCCGTTAGGTCGGAGACTTGATTCAGGGTGGCAGCTGTTCGACTACCTGTTCTACTCCCATGCGATCTGAATCTGCCTTACTTAGGTCTTTCAGATTTTAGCTTGTCAAAATTACAATAGTTTAGTTGTTAAAGTGAAGTCTGACTAGATAACACTGATATAATGATATTCCTTATAAGCCAAAAGTGAGAGACAAGGTTATAGGCCGGTATCCAGGAATTTATATAGGGGGGGGGGGGGGGTTGCTTCTGGGTCGGACAAAAAGTACAAAAAAGACATGGATCAGAGGGAAAAGCCTATAAAAATGCTTATTTGTGTATACGGCCTTGCAAGGTTATGTGCATGGATTTTTGGTCAAAATTTGACTACAAGTGATGGAATAGCTCATTCTAGTCGTGAGGTAAATTTTTGGCCTCTATGCTAGCAGCCGCGTTACTATCCAACATGTTTTTTTTTGGAGGGGGAAGCAAGGTATTTACCGACTGGCTGGTAATTTTATACCGTTTTTTTTTGCGAAAAAAACTACTGTTTTGACGAGAAATCGACTGACTGACGTTTTTAAGAAACGACTTTCGAAAAACCGACCGGTTTTACGAAACACCCCGGCGCCGATTCAGCTATTTATAACCGACGGTCTGAAAAAATTGGGGGGGGGGAGGCATCCCCCCCCCCAAACGTGATGCCCCTGTATGCTAGTGTCAAAGCACATCTGAGCCTTCCTATTGAGACTCGGACCTAAATTCGTGGTAAGGTCGCAGATGAAGATTGACGCAGATATAAACCTTTCAGATGTGCTTGAATATGCTGCAGATTGCACCATACCCGACGAAAACGGACGGGATACTAACGAAGAAATTTAACATTAGGAAGAATAGGATTTTCAACTTTGAAATTAAATTATCGACGATTTATCATGATTCTGAGCCAGGGACTTGCTGGAATGTTAATTGAGCTATTCCTTGGCCGTATAATTCTATTTTTGCAAAAGAGTTTCCATTTGAGGGCATCAAAGTTTTTAAACAAAGACGGACTCTCGTCCTATTGGTCGATTATGACACATAAATCCGCGTCATCGCCGACCCATAGGATTCGAGACTCCGTTTTTGTATTCAAACTTTGAAGCCTTCAAGCTCTTACATTGCGAACACACGATCAGGATTTCCCTGCCGGATTTCCTGCACTTTCATCATCAAGTTGAAAAAATTTCAACTTTTCCATATGGAAGTGATGATGGTGCCGAAAATCCGGTCAGGAAGTCCCGCCCGGGACCTCCCGATCCTAATCGTGTGTTTGCACTATTACTTCCATGGGAACTCTTTTTCAAAAATAGAATTATACGGTTAAGGAATAGCACAGTTAGCATTCCAGCAATTCCCTGGCTCAGAATGATGATAAAACGCCGATAATTTAATTTCAAAGTTGAAAGTCCTATACCTCCCAATGTTAAATTTTGTTGTTATGATCCCCGTGATGATGATGTAGCAATATCCGTTTTCATAGGGTAGGGTGCAACCTCTCTATTGGGGAAAGATATAGTGTTTCAATCGGGCGAAAGACGGAAATTTGTTTCATGTTTGTTTTTACGCAGGACGAATCAAATTCTGCAAAACACTTTTAAGTTGCAATTTTTCAGGTGCAGCGTTACGTGTTTTAGTTTTCGTCATGAAAGTACAGTTCGTCGAATGACAAATAAAACGTTACGGTACATGGTACTTTCATAATGAAACTAAGGGTGTGTTTCGGCGCCAACCGATGTTCAGCGGAAACCGGTAACCGGTTGTCGCGAAAACAGTTTTTATCGTAACCAAAAATCGGTTCTCCCAAAACATTGGAAATTACGCGAAAACACGTTTCAAATTTGAAGACGATGACGTGATGAAGAAAGATATTCGATAATAAAGATGGAGGAAGAATTTGTAGCTGCAACTGGATCTATATCAGCAGCTGACTGGGTTTTGTGTTAGGCTGTATCTGTCATGATAAAACAAAATCATAGTAACAATAGCAAAAGAAAAAATTAAAGGTAAAACTGAAAAATTAAAAACTGGAAATTGTAATTAAAAATCAAAATTAAGACTAAAAATTAAAAATTTAAACTAAACATTCATTCAGCTCAAGCTGACTGCAATCATATTTGACAGTGCGAAACGGATACGTCAGCTGAATTTTATCAGAGCTATATTTCGGCCATTCTTGGCAAGGGTCCTCTTCAGGGTCAAAGCCACTCAAGTTGGAAAAACGATAATTACGATCAGACTCGCAGTCAGCTTGGGCTGAAGGAATATTTACTTTTAATTTTTTATTTTTAAGTTTAATTTTTAGTTTTAGTTTCAATTTTTGTTTTTAATTACAATTTTTAGTTTTTAATTTTTAGTTTTACTTTTAATTTTTTGTTACTATTTTTTATTATTATTACAAATTAAAAACCGAAAATTGTAAATAAAAATAAAAATTAAAACTACAACAAAAAACTAGAAATAAAATTAAAATTAAAAATTAAATATTAAAACTAAAAATTAAAATAAAAATTAAAAAATTAATATTAAATATAAAATTCAAATTAAGAATCAATAAAATATTTAAGTTATATTTTGGACTATGTAAGTTCTTATTTTAACTTTAGAACATTTTCCGATTTGCTGTTCCGCCTTTGTTTTTATTTTCTAGTGATGACGGTGAAGCTGAATCAGAACCAAGAATCGTGAACGGTAACGATAACCGTTCCAAAATTTCCTGACCGAAGATCGGAACCGATCTCCGAACCAAATTCTGGTCGACGCAAAAACACCGGTTCATCAGAACCGAAAGTCGCGAAAACACTGGTTACTCTGAACCGAAGTACATTGGTTGGCGCCGAAACAGGCCCTAAAGTACATAAAAATTACAGCGGAAAAAAAAGCAAGTAAAGTCTCGCTGGCAAACCGACGTCTTTTCCTATCTGTAGACTCTTGTCGGGCGAAGACTGAAGTTCTTTCAGCAAAATGAGTCTTCCTTGCAGGTAAATGGCTGAAAGCGACACCAGCTCCTATTCAACGAGCGAGGATGAACGAAAAAAGAAGAAGAAGCACAGACATAAGAAGAAACTGAAAAAGAAGAAACAAGACACGGACTCCGACGACAGTGAAGCGTCGGAGAAACGAAAAGTAAAGACGAAGAAAGTCAAAAAGAAAAAGGGTGAAGGATCCAAGACGTCAAAGCTAAAAAGAAAAAGACAGCATTCCGACTCGGACAGCAGTGACGACTCGAAAGCTAAGAAGCGGAAGAAAAGCAAGAAAAGAAAACACGAACCTGATCTACAGGACAGGGAGAAAAAGGGCAAAGAACATAAACGAAAAATAAGTGAAGACAAAGCTGAAGAGCTCTCTGTGGGACCTGTTCCAGAGCCCAGTGGTCAGTGTCGATCGATGCGTCCAATGACAAAGGAAGAATGGGAGGCACAGCAAAATAATATCCGTCACGTGATAGACCCGGAAACAGGACGAAAAAGGTAAGAAGGAAATTAGCATACTAGTTACAGTTGGCGCTAAACCAGATCTATCCTGGGGGACATATTCACTTCGATCGTCCGTTGGATGTTACGTCCCATCATAATGACAGGTTTTTCTCATTGATGTCATCCAGCACGATGACGATAATTTTTTCGACGACGACATCGAGCTGGATGGGTCTCTCCCATTCAACGACGCTCCTCGAGCTCTGTTGAACGGGTAGAAGCATATGACACATTTCTCTGCCAACCCGTTGTATGGATGGCATCATACAGTGACATTTCCGCGTGAATGGCATTTTCTGCCGAGCTCAAAAGCGCCAGCCGTTGCATAATCGCGCGTTCCGACCCCTATGCAAAAGTTTCTCCGAGTAAGGATTAGTTAACTGCAGTATGTGTTACTGGGATTAATCTTATCTCTACAGGGATAAGATTCGTCCCAATTAGAGACAATATTATCTCAGTAGAGACAAGATTAATCCCAACATCAAATCCTGCGATTTTTTTTTACAGTGTAGTCACACGGATTTGGCGTATTCCTCCAGATTCTCAATAGATCATCACATGAACGGTTTAGAAATTAACTTTTATTCTCGAAACCATCTACAAAACCTAAAATATGTATGGTCTTGAACAGGTTATCTTCACGGTCATGCACAGACGGGCACCGCGCACTTCACACTGCTATTCTCTGGAAAACTACTGGCCAGCCCGCGACATCTGCTGGAACTTGCGGCGAAGAGCTCTTAACAAGTTTAGGTCTAATTAGTATTTTTCAAAAGTGCCAACACACGACAAGGATCGGGAGCTCCCGGACTGAATTCCTGCCCAGATTTTCGGCACCGGCATAACGTGTAATGAAAGTGCAGGAAATCCTAATCGTGTGTTCGCACTTTAAATGAACATCGTTGACGACAGGCAGTCGACTGCCGGATAGACCTGTAATCGTCAGTTAAACGCGAAACGGACAGATATTCGGATATCTATCGAAGGATGAGAAGCCGCATGTATTCTGCCAATCGATTCGTAAGTCGACGCAGATTTGCTGCGAATTTGTGCTAGGATTCCTTCAACTTCATGAAAAAACGGCCGGAAAAACCTGATCGTCCATTCCCTAACGTCAATCAAAGAAGTTTTATGGCCATCGGAACCGAATGCGTCCAGAGCCGGCTTGCTCTGATTTTCTGAAAATCCCAGAAGAAAAAGCCGCTTACCACACAGGTTTCCGATAGCTTACCATAGCCTGTGCGGGTCAGCAGGACCACTTGCGCTAGTGTCAACTCGCTTCGGCCGCCAGCGCGAAAACACTGGTAGTATATACAACACTTAGTGGTTATCTATCACTAAAACAAGAGCTGAAAGCTCATATGCCACTTGTCGGAACAGTTAGCATGTGTGTCAGTCTGTGTCCCTTCAGCCCCCCCCCCCCCCACTGATCAGACCCACTCCAAGACTTGAAACTGAAGATTTGAGACACTCGCTCTTGACTCTTCCGATCACCCGTTCCTTATTTATGAATGTCACTAGATTCCAGCTTCCCCATCCGTCTTATCCCCCAAGATGGTCGGATCGTGGAAGGGACTATTTTCAAGTCAATATGTTGAGAGTCCCTAACAGGTCTGCCAAGTTTCATGGTCCTAGCACGTCTGGAAGCACCCTAGCTCGAGATCACCGGAAAACCCCCTCCAATACTTCCCCCACCGTGTCAAGATCCGGTCCTGTTTTTATCAGGAATGTATCTAGGTTTTTACGCTCTTTCGTCGATCCACGTCCAACTCAACTTTAAGGGATTCATGAGGTTTCCGGGTGTCCCCTCTAGCCCCCCCCCCCCTCCAGTGATCAGATCCGGTTCTGACTTGAAACTGAACATCAGAGACACTTGTTCTTAATACTTACCAAGTTTTATGCACGTTCGATCACCCGATTTAAAGATGTGAATGTCACTAGATTCCGGAGTTCCCACCCCTCTACTCCCCCCACGATGATTGGATCGGGTAATGGACTATTTTCAAGTCAGTACGGTAGAATCCCTAGAATGCCTGCCAAGTTTCATGGTCCTAGCACATCTGGAAGTACCCTAACTCGAGTTCACCGGAGTTCTGGTAAATTCCCGTCTAACTCCGCCCCCCCCCCCCCCCCCTCCCATAATGACATCACAGTCCTGTCTTGTCAGTAATGTATCTAGGGTTTAAGCTTGTTCTTCCCACCAAGTTCCATCCCGATCCCTCGAATCTGAGCCGTTCAGAAGATTTCCGGTGCCCCTTTCCAGCCCCCCCCCCCCCAGACACAGTTATCGTATCGGGTCCGGGTTTGAAAAGGAACATCTGAGGCACTTATTCTTTGCGCTTGTCAAGTTTCATGCACGTTCAATCACCCCTTCCAAAGTTATGCATATTTCTAATTTCCGGATTCCGCATCCCTCCACTCCCCCTACAATGGTCGGATCGGGGAAACGACTATTCTCGAAGCAGTCTGTCCGGGTCCCTGATATGCCTACCAAATTTTATCTTCCTAGTACCGAACTCGCGGGATCATCGACTTCCGACTTTCTCGTTCGTAGCGGACAGGGTATGGGGAAATAGTTGACTTCGCATGGTCATATTATAGAGATGGGGAGACGGAAGTTCTGTCAAATTATTTTTTCTTGGTACTACCTCAGGCTTCAAGCGGAGTAATAATGCTGTCTGGTGCTGAAATACGAATAAATGAGACCCTAACCGGATCACAATTTCAGGCTGGTGAAAGGAGATGGTGAAATCTTGGAAGAAATCGTCTCTAGAGACAGGCACAACGCCATTAATAAGCAAGCCACAGCAGCTGACGGTGCTTTTTTTCAGCAAAACATATACAAGAAGGTCTCGTGACGCGAATGGGACCCGCTAGTCGAGCCACTCCCATCTTTTTGTAGCCCCGGTCAATGTCTATAGCATGAAATACAAACCTTGAGACACATACCTGAGATCTTCTATCGAAAGAGGCGAAGGGGGTGAGAGGCATCGAGCAACCGTCCGGCAGAAAAGAACTAACTCCACGTACGAAGTGACCTTCCTTCTTGGAATAGACGTTAAATGTTCTTCGTGCAACAGACTAAGTAGTGTTCTCTTCACATGATGGTTGACACACCCATGGACTCGTGCTAAGTCTTCCCGAACTAAGCTTCGAACAATATAGAAAAATACCCTAGCCAGTGCCTCGTCTGGTGCCAGCGGCTGCGGTGACTCCAGACGAAGTATGAAGTTCGGTACATCTACAATCTAAAGCCATTTCACCGCGATATCCTCCCCCCTGATTTTGTCCCCTCCGAATTCGTCTTCCTCGTCAACCTGCCGAGCCTGTGCCTCGTTTAGAGACGGTGGTAGCTTTACGAACAAGGTATGCTAAGAGCTTCGTCCCCTCATTTGTTCGACAACATGGAGCGCACTTGAACGTTAATATTTCTATTATTTATGATTTATTAATTGTAGTCTATTATGTTGTTGACCACATGACAAGACGTCGGTATAAATGTCGCAAAGTTGTATACACATCCAGATTATTATGTTATGAAGTTATGTTTTGACGCAAAAACAACCCATCGGATTGAATTGAATAGAATAGCGACGATAGTGAATTTTAAAAGTCGGTTCAGTAAAAAGCTCGTAGTCGGATGTGGGTCGCCATCAAATGGTGACAACTCAATGCGGGATGAATTCCAACCGGACTCGAGTAGCTCAGTGATACTAGGAGAGGTCCGCGTGTGTTACCGTGCCCGCCTATCAATAAGTAGCCAATCGTCAACAAACCACATCCCCCCCCCCCCCGCACTCTATCAGCAAACTTCGAGAACAAGCAATTGACGCATTAAGGCCCCCCCCCCCCCCCAACACCAACCGAATCACACCTAGTTTAAGTTCTTGGAAAAAAACCCCACTAGGAATACGATTTAAATAAAGGCGGAAGTTACCTAGAGACAGGTTTTAGACCTAGACAGATTTTTTATTTTTGAAGCCCAGGGCCCTAACCGCACGGCTTCATAGTCGCAGCATTGAATAATCCAAAGAAACAATGGACTTATCTGAAGACGGAGAAGGGCAGCCCAGATGGAAACACTGAGAGTGGTGAACTGAAAGCGAGTCAGTTACCAGTTCAGTCCTGCCCCAGCAGTGTCTTTCAGTTCAACCCACGAAGTCCTCCTCACCGTGTAACCATTGCACATGATATCCCCAGAAAAACTTTACAATCAAACTTGCGGAATTGCAATCGGGCAGCGTCGTTGCAGTCAAACGCTTCGAATGTCACCTTACGGGCATCCTGGCATGAAAAAATTAGAGAAGCTGAAAAAAAGTTCAAACGGGTGCTGATGTGTAGATCCAGGAAATTGACAGAACGTGATAAATGCGGAAAATTCTTCAGAGAAAGACAAGAATGACAGGTTCCTTGTTCTGAGGCAGGATCCCTGTTTTCATTTCAGTGAACGAACTCGGCTCCTACTCCCATGTTAAATTCTGTCAACAAGCCCAGAAAGCGGATAGATTTCTCATAGATTTATCTCTGTGTATGATGATACACAGAGATAACTTTGTAGTTTTGAGTGATATTTAGAGAAAATTTTGTCATTTTGTTTTTGTTCTATGCCCATGGCCCTTGTTTTTAGAGAAATAAATATCATATGTCGAATGCATGGCCGACTGACCCATTTGCGGCAACGGATGTGTTTAGAGCTAAATTTCTTTCTACTTCAGATCCACTTCACGGTTGTTAAAGGACCGATAGTACCTAGATTACTGATGAACTCTCCGTCCCTAATCTGCGTTCAATCTCACTCCTCAGACTCCGGTATTCCTATATTTTTGTCATGCAAACGGCCGATTGACTGCTTCTTGGAGTCCCATGATCAGCGGTTTTCAGACCCTATCAGGCTCCCGCGTATCGCTTCCGATAAGCTGATTGGTCAGCAGTATCCCTGACCCATGATTTCCGTGTTTTCAGCAAAACCAAGGGAGTGCGCGGGACTGAAAGTAGTTGAGACGAGTACAAAGGAGTGACTTATGTTCGAATATGGGCATAGAAAATGCATCTACTGCGACTTGATCTTTAACCAATGTTATATTTTTTGTCTTTTTCTAAGACTTTTGTGCATTTTTGTGTATGGGTAGTATGATTACTGAAAAGGAAAAATATAAAAGAAAAAGTTGTCCATTGTGGAAGTATAATTTCCGCAGAATTTCCGACGCGTTTCACGGATTGGCCCAGATCTTGTTGAATAACCCAGAGCAATGAGCTTAACGTCCTTAAGGTATCTTAGCATGCAAGAGGATAGGACAATTAAGGCTCCTTTCGTCAAACTAATTACCGATATATAGGTCCGTATCCTTAATCCATCCTTAATCCTGGAATCCCATCCTCCTAATCCTTCTCCCAGTCCTTGCGTACTAATATCCCTTTCCTCTCCTTATGGTCTTGCGGGATCCAATTCCGTCAAACCGGAGGGATCCAAATCCTATCCTTTTCCATATCCAGGAATTTCCTCCTTATCCATATCCTCCTTATATCCATTTAATCCAAAGGTTCCATTCTCTATAAAATACAAACACATTAGTCAGGATGTATGTCGGCAAACACAAAATATATAAAAGTAGTAAATACAACGTTAGTGATTTTGTAGTACAACCCTCAGCCGAATACGTCACACTGGCTTTTTCAACCAAAGGAGGGTTCACGTCACTGGTGCCGCTACAAAATGCCAGAATATTACACCACTAACGGTAGCAACACTGATACATATAAAGGTCAAATTACACATAATAGTTATGCCATTGACAACCAGGCCACGAAACTCTACCTCCTCAAAAAATACAAGCCTATCCCAAAGTTTTGATAATGAAGAAGTTTGTAATGGTTACACTTAACGTACTTGTGAAATACAAGAAAGCATAAACAAAAAACAGAATGAGAATACAAGGTGAATCACTGAACCAGGTTGTGGTAACTTTGAATGACATACTTACACCACACCAGTACGGACAAGAAACAGAATCAACTGATATCAAACCTTTGAGTGGGCAGGCAGTTTTTTGTACGACTGCTCAGTTTCTTCCGGCGGAACGGGATCTTGACCTGCTAACTGAGCGACGAACGGGAGAGTACGTTGGTGAGCCACGACCTTTTCCCCTTGGTGGGGAGTGGGAGCGCGAACGACTACGCGAACGTCCACCACCACCGCTTCGACCGTAATCGTCATCTTCTCGAATGCGAACGTACGAAGTTTCACCCTGAAATGAGATGGCTAAATAAACAAAAAAATTCAATGACCAAAAACCCTAAAAGCCATATCTATAAACACCTACGTGTAAGCTAGGGCATCGGACGTTCCATTTCCTTGTTTGACAGGCGTTCGAAAAATCTTGAGCATTTTATTAGAGGACAGCTGAACAATGAAACCATACTTGAACACACGATGGAGAATGCATTTACAGACATGGCCACGGAGAGCATTGTTCTCCTGAGCGTGAAGGTTTTAAAATAGGGATTTTTGTTTCTGGAGGTTTGCACATGCAGACTCCAAAACACCAAGACCAAAGGTTTCGATGGGATCCCAAAAATTCAATATCTGATCCAGACAACTGGGTCTTGTCTTAGCCAGATCCAGTCATCGCCAGACTCCTTTAACATTTTTACAATTAAAATTCAGAAACAGATTAAGGCCAAATAGCTAATCACCTAAGAAAACCAAGTTCAGATATGGATTCAGCATGTGTGTTTACCCCTATAAGTCATATCAGTTATGACGAAAACTTCCTGCCACTTCAGCCAATTTCCCGGTTTCGGCCAAACTTCAGAACTACTTGTCCGGCGAAAAAAGAAAGCTCAAAGACGAAATCAGGGTATCTTCTTTCCCCAATAATGAACATCTGATCAACTTCAAATAAAAATTTAACTAGTAACAAATTTTCCGACTCCATCCGGATTCCGGTCGAACTATATGTCCGGGTAAAATATGATTGTCATACAGGGACTCAGCATCTCTTCTTACCCCTAAATCGCTTACCTAATCAACTAGAAATAAAACTTTAACTTCCAACAGTTTTCCGGTTTTGGCCGGATTCCAGGCGAACTACATGTCCGGGTAGAAAATTGTTTTCACATAAGTCTTCAGCATGTCTCCTTGCCCTAAATCAAACATCTAATCAACTCCAAATAAAAGTTTTCATTTTGACAAACTTTCCGGTTTGGGCCAGATTCCGGTCGAAATACTTGTCCGTCGAGAAAATAGTTTTCACCATCGTCTTCAGCATGTCTTCCTACCTCTAAATTGAACATCTAATCAACTTCAAATAAAACTTTTACTTTCAACAAATTTTCCGGTTTGGGCCGGATTCCGGGCGAAATACTTGTCCGTCGAGAAAATAGTTTTCACCATCGTCTTCAGCATGTCTTCCTACCCCTAAATCGAACATCTAATCAACTTCAAATAAAACTTTTACTTTAAACAAACTTTCCGGTTTTGGCCGGATTCCGGGCGAACTACTTGTCCGATGACAAAATGGTTTTCACCATCGTGTTCAGCATGTCTTCTTACCCCATAATCGACTATCACGTTAGCTGTTTCAAAATATTTTGTTTGCCCCTTAATTTGAACCCCCACCCCTAAATGTAGGGCTACAAAGCCCATATACGAACTCGACTGGTCCGACGACCCAACAAATCCTCACACCAAGTTTCATCAAAATATCTCATTCCCTTCGACAGTTATCGTGCTTACAGACGGACGGACGGACGGACAGACGGACAACCTTTGCGATGTCATAGGTATCCCTCCACTTACGTTTTGGGATCCCAAAAAGCGCAATTCGTTCAAATCTAGTACAGCGCTGGCCGGATCGTATCGGAATTTCTTCTAGATATACGTTTGGGCAACTGGTTAAAAAATATTCCAGACGAAGGGTTGATTGGAGACATTTGTTCATTTCTAAAATTGTTTTGTACTGAAATAAGGACAGATGCAAAATGGAGCAAAAATCATAGCTTGGAAACCCTATTTCGGAATTCGGATCGGGTTTTCTGCAGGCAATGTTAACGGAAGTCGTACAGATAGGGATGATACTTGCTACTCTTCATTCAGGTGTCCTTTAACGAAGAATTTATCGAATTTAGTTAAATCGAGAGAAAAATTCATTCGTGGGAATTCAAAGTAAATTAAAGATTTAATTACATAAAGACACTCAGTTCATTGATAAAATATTGACATTTTTAAATAAGAGTAGCTCTGGGAAGCTCTAAATCTGGGAAGGTTCGTTTTTTGCGATTTACCGTGGTAGTCTTTATTTAACTTCTTTACTTAAAGGACACCTCGCACTACATCGTGTCTGCTAAGATGTTCTGAGACAGTTGACTACTTTAAAACTTGGCTATGCTTACAGAAAATTATAAAAGGCGTCGGCTGTTCTTAGCCTCCTTCCATGCCACTCGCCTTGAATGACAATCTTGGCAAGGTTTGCATGACCTGTCACCGGACGAACAAGCTTCTCGGAAACAACGGTCGGGCGCATGATACGTTATCTTAAAAATCTTAAAGCACAACTCCTACGAGAAATGATTTTTCACTGTGAAATGGATCGGAAAAAAAACCTTTTTCGAAACTGCCATTAGTTTCCATCTGAATTAAGCTATTTTCTTGTTAGCGCTTGACGACTCTACACAGAGTGTGTTCCATCCTACTTACCCTAGTTACTACGCATGACGTCACGGATTCTGGCTTTTTGCCGTCAAGGCTGGAACGATTTTTCTATTTTCCAGCAGGATCTCACGCCAGGGGCGATTCCGACCAATCACGTTGCAGAGATGCGTAGTTACTACGCTTACTACGCTCCCGAGCATGGTAAGCAAATAGTAACTATTAGTTACTATTCCGACAAGGTTGGAACGGTCAGCGTAGTAACTTTTCGTGAGGATGGAACGGAAATAGTAACTAATAGTAACTATTGTTACAAGGGTGGAACACGCTCACAGCCTTCCTGCTCTCCGACGTGGTGGCTGGGCCCAAAACATTTGAAAACTGAACACACCATGGATAAAATGTATGAAAACTAAGCAAAGAAAATTAGTCAAAAATAAAAGATTCTCATATCCTTGTGTGTGAACGAGTTGTCAGCGGACGTTGAAGATTCTGTCAAGCTTTGTGTTGTGTAACGGTCAAAACTCGGCACGCCGAAAACGCACTAGAAAACCGCAGGCACTAAACGAAACAACGGAGAAAGATGGGGATTTCAAAAGCTTACAATTCCATAAGGGAACTAGGTATATTGTAAAAGGCAGAATAAGCAAGAGGGGTCCTTTAAGACTGCATCATTAGCAACTTCTACATACAAACATTTGACGTGGGTGAAACCGAAAACCGCCAACAAAAGTTGGTGTGCCATTTCAATGGCACCAAGAACTGCAAGGCACTTTGCAGTACACTTTCTATTGCTGTTGGTTTTAAGACAGGGCTGGTCTTGACCAAGAAGTAATCAACAACTGGGGCGCCCAAGCTGATAGTGAATAAAGCGGATCAGGCTCGAGCCCTCAACTAAGAGTAGATATTTTGGGGCCCCATCAACTTGTTTTCTCAATACAGTATGCTCCAACAGTGAGTCAATTCTTCTGTTAAAAGGAGGTAACATGTTTCTGATTATAAGGAAAACCTAAATAGTGTTTACGTCAGAATTCTTGACATCCTTCGCATACCTAACTTTCGAGTTTCAGACATCTACAACTACATCATATCATAACAGACACTACAACATTCTAGAGAAGAATACCCAACGGATAGATGTACTCCCAACAGAAAAATCACTCAAGAAGTTCAATAAATGCTTCCCCGAGATGCTAAAAGTCAGGTAGCCAGAACAATAAATGATGTGCTTCAACAAACCGGAAAACGTGTTCTTAGCTGGTGATGTTGACGTCGACCTCCCCTCGTATCATGTCTTATTAGTCCTCCCTACTATCTCATCAGTTGCCAACAAATCACTGAACAATCGGTGACATTGTTCCTTTGCTTGCACAACAATGGACATTTTCAAGTAGTAGATAAGTAGTTGGACAGGTGCCATCCTGGCTTGGCTTGCTGACAACCAACGAATCTGACTCACCAGGGATCTGAACTTATTCAAAACTCAAACACTTTTGTCATTCTATTCTTACCTCATGAGAGCGGAACCTGGAGTCGTCAAGCTTCTTCACAGCATATTTCATGTCTTCATAACGCAGAAATTCAACAACTCCTGTTCCATCCTTGAAGGCGTCAGCATAGCAAACATCACCAGCTTCGCGCATGTGGTCCTTCAAGTCCTGCCAAGAACCAGTGGGAGGAAGACCTATGATAAAAGATAACTCAGACCTACGATAAAAGATAACTCAGCTCCTATACTACCTCATAAGCAAGGAACTCTGGCTTAAGGCTATACTTGACAATAAACCAGGATCATTCATCGGATCAAGACTATGGTCTGAATGAGCCAACCGGTTATGTTGTGCATGTCAGTCTGCATGCTTTAAGCCACTCAAATAAAAACCTTATCCTACTATGTTTATGTCATTGAGCACTGACGAAATAAAAGTTGCATTTTGATCCGAATTGTCCTCGCGATTCTCTTATTTGGCATTTTTTGACTATTTAGCGAAGTAAATTCTCCTTTTCTGTAATTTTTTGTTAAAATCGAGAATGGGAAAAGCCTTGCGTGTCTGCAGAATCGAGAAGTTACTCGGATAGTTAATTCTTGATTCTCCTCTCTCTGTTTTCCTACCTGATTGGTCAACAGAGTGCGGGTGTTCAATATGCATAAACAGGTATACTGGGTTGCAGCTGAGTTGCCAAATTTAGTGTTTTGTCAAAAGCAAGAACGGAGAAGCAAGAGGAGCAAAAACGGTAATTGTACGAGAATCCAGAAATCAGATGGGAGAATGGAGAACTGAGAATTCAGATCAAAACATTTGTTCAAATTGGCACAAAACAATCACTAAGTACAATTTGGCTTACATTCGGTTACAATTTTCTTTCTTCAAATGTCACCGAGTTGCCAATAGACAGAAACAACTAGCCTATGATTTTAGCTCTTTCAACTTTTGACTATTCTGTTTTATTTAATTAATTAATTTATTTATTTTTTAACCCGCCAAATGAACAAAAGCGGAGTATAAACAAAAAAAGAAAAATAAATACAACAAAAACGACTAAATACACAACAAAAACACTTGATTATTTAAGGAGGCGGACAAACCCATGATGAACTGGGAGAGCCTTCACTGTCTGGGGGAGTTTATCAGCAAGCACAACTAGCTTTCCAGTTATATCTGGAAGCCCGAAAACTGAAAAAAGGTTCCGGTTCCGATACCACGGAGGCAAATACAGTAGAAAACGCGAGAACCGAAAATAATAAGAGCGTAACGACCGAATATCTTTTCGCCCGAGGATGGGATAAACACCAGAAAGAAACAAAACTGAATGATCAGTAAAAACAGAGTACAATTTAGCAAGGGACTTCCTACTGTATTTGCCCCGATTGGCGACAATTTTAGAGTAAGATACTTGGATCTTTTTCTTACAATCCGTCACAGCTTGGTCTCGGAAGGATTTCAGATTTTTAGCAATGCAACTAGTAAAACCTAAGCCTGAGAAATTAAGAGGACACCTGATCAGTCTACCACAATTACCTGATTTTAGGATACCCTATGCCAGTGGTTCCCAACATTTTCCGTACCGCATACCCCTAATTAAGGTTCAAAAAGGTTGCGTACCCCTTTATTGTTCTACTTTTTTTTAACTTAGACCACAGCATCAAAAATCGACATTTATTGTCATAAATGATAAGGCATAAGGTGTAAAAATCTATACAAACCCATCATACATTGGAGGCTGTTTCATTACTGAAAGTTTTTCAATTTTGGAAAAATGTCACTAATGACAATAACAAGGTATTTCTGTTCATTTTTTATCAAACACATTGAGTTAAAACAAGGCTTCTTAGAGGTAGGTAAATCCGAATGGCAACAGAATGACGCTTGCACTTGGTTCTGTGTATTCTCCCTGCACTTACAAATAAAACTAGGAAACAGAAAAGTTTAGAAATTTCAGTTCTAAGGTACGTTTAATAGCAAGTTAAGTAGGATTTTCTGTATGCGTCTCACCAAAAAGGTCACGTTCCATTGGGTGGATATTGGATAACAGTCCTGAGGTCTATATTTGGTGTGATAGGTGGGAAAACAAATTCATCTCTTAGCTTTGTCATTAGTGTGTCCTATCTCTTCTATTAGCAATACAGTGATTACCATGCTTGTCACGTTTGTTCTCTTTACATGCTGTTCTATGCCCCCAATCATCGTTTCCTAGGAGGTTATTCATCAGGAGACCTGTTACATGCAAATTTTGCAAAAAATTTTATTCCGAGGGAAATGGAAAGAGGCTGAAAGCAGCCAAAGCCACATGTAATTTTCTGTAAGCATAGCCAGTTGTACAGTGTTCAACTATTTCAGAACATCTGAGCCGGGACACTACGTAGTGTGAGGTGTCCTTTAACGCTGTTGATTTCTTTATCGTCGGCAAACTGATCAAGTTCGAAAAGATACTGTCGTTGGTTCAGTCATGCCCAAATCCTCAATTTTTGGGCATGGTGCCCCGATGTCCGGGCAGGCCTGAGCGCAAGGGCATGGGCATGGTACCTCTGTGAAATTTGGTTAGACTGAGACTGGCTACAGACTTAAATAGGGTCTTCTTCCTATCCTAGATCAAAAGATACCTGATTTTACTTTCTATCCAACCTCATTTTCAAATTTTCATAATGTTAGAGCACTTCCAAGATACATAGTTTTTTTGGAGGCCACTTCTCTTCTAGTGGGTTTCTCTATCCCTTTTCCGAAAATTGGTGCTAGGTAGCATGGATGAGGCAAGCTACGTAAAGCAGTCCAACAATCAGTCGATGACGTCAACCAGTTCTCCAAATCTTTTGGCCTCCCGATTTCAGCGGGGAAATCAAAGGCCATAGTTTTTCATAGCAGGAAGTTGCAAACCCTCCCCGAACTAGAGATAGATGGCAGCCGATTAGCGTATGAAGACGAAGTAACTCTACTCGGAGTAACCCTGGAGAAAAGGTTCACCCTACAGAGGCAGGTACACAATATAAGGACAGCGGCAGTAAACAGGATCCAGATGATGAAACGACTGGCCGGAACCAGGTGGGGCTCGGCGCCAAAGACACTTTTGGACTTCTACAAAACATATGTGAGCGGAAAAATCGAATATGCCCTCCAACTTATTGAAGCCGGACCGGAATCCCACATGAAGACACTAGAGACAGTCCAAAACATGGCAATTAGGATCGCCCTGGGGCTCCACAAACATACCCCCGTCCAGAAGCTTCGCGAAATTGCTGGGCTGCCCACCCTAAGTGAACGAGGAAAAACGCTACGCATAAAGTACTTCACGAAAATCCAGTGCTATGGTCAAAAACACACGGTATACGAAAAGACATTCGGCAATACGGGCCTACAGAGCACCACAAAATCATCATGGTCAAAATTCGTCGCGGAAGTCCCTGGGTGGAAGGCAACGAAAGCAGAAGCATATCCATTTACAGAATCTCCTCCATGGACAATGGCCCAACCTATAGTGCAAGACCAGCTGATCCCGTTGGACAAATCCCACTATTCTACGGATACAGTAAACCAAATTTTCAAGTACGAAATGTCGACCCGTTTCGCCAACCACCTACAAATATACACAGATGGTTCAGTGAAAGGCAAGAAGGCAGGGGCGGCAGCCTGCATTCCCGAGTACAAGTTGAATATTGCCATTCGCCTCCCTGAAGGCACATCCATCCTCACAGCTGAGTTAGCGGCAATCGAAAAATCACTGGAAGTGGTTACCCAAATGCCTCCGGAGTCGAGAGAAGTGGTGATCCTGTCGGACTCCCGATCAGCACTACAACTACTACACAAAATAAACTCGGCAAGTGAAGACACAGACCTCAAGAACATCAGAAATCTCCTTCAACTTCTCGAAGATCAAAACATCAGCTGCAAGTTTCAACATATCCCGAGCCACAAGGGAATCCATCACAACGAAGAAGCGGACGCCTTGGCTAGTAAAGCAGCGGACAACCCAGCTCAATCCCAACTGCAAACTATGAGAGACATCATGCGAAACCGTATCTCCACGAAGAAAATGCAGTTACACCCGTCACCCTTTAAAACACGTCATCAGTGCGTCACTTACTACAGGCTTAAGACTGAGACTCTCCTTCTAAACAAAACGCTGTTTGAATGGGGACTCCACAACACTCCAACCTGCAGAACATGCCATCAGGTGGAAGAAGATGTGCAACATGTTCTATTCGACTGCAAAGGAGACAACCAAACAGCCAAATTGAGGACCACGTGCCGGAGACTAAGGATACAACCGTCTTTAAGCGCTATCAACCTAGCACCGCTTCGGAAGTTGGAGGAGAAAGAACTTTTCCACCAGATGATCAAGATCCTACAGGAGAGAGAAGCCAGCTAGATCCCGTCTGACCCAAGCAGACATATGCCCAACGAAGAAGAAAAAACGTGCAGACGACGCAGGCCACCGAGCCAAGAAGAGAGACCGAAAGGGAACGACGCTGACGTTGCTCCCAATGGCTTGATGATTTGGATGTCAGCTATGATTCTTCATCAGCGATATTTTGGCCCTTCTTGGCAAGGGTCCTCGTCAGGCTGTCAATCCTCTGGTTCAACTTCGGGGAAGGAAACAAAACACTGTTTTTGGTGCACGATTGGGTTGCATGATTTTCCTGTCATCGCCCCAATCGTGCAGGAAAAACTTCGCCGGTGTCAAAAATTAAATCTCAGGACTAGTTTTTTCATTATAGTGGTATTTGAAGATAATTTACTTTAATAAGATATTTATAGTCGGTAGAAGCTTCAGTTATTTATTACAGGTTTTGTTTCCTTTCCCGAAGTTGAACCAGAGGATTGACAGCCTGACCAGGACCCTTGCCAAGAAGGGCCGAAATATCGCTGATGAAGAATCATAGCTGACGTATCTGTTGTAAACATTGTTTGAATAACATTTTTATAAATCGACGACAGACAGCTACACTACACTGTAAAAACAAATCCTGCAGTATTTGCTACTAGGGTTAATCTCGTCTCTACTGAGATGAAATTATCACTAATTTTGATTAGGCTAATCTTTACCAGTAAAAATAAGATTAATCCCAGTAGTGAGCAAATCTGTAGCAAATAATGCAATTTTTTTTTACTGTGTAGTGTAGCTTTAATCCTTACATGGAGAAACTTTTTACAGTTTAACAGCAGTCTAGTACACTAGCCCCATTTCAGGCACGGTGCTCAAACGTCTAGCACCATGCCTGGGTGCTAGACATTCAAGCACTGTACCTTGGATTTCATGTATGGTGCATGGATTTCAGTATACAGTGCATACAGAAAAAACACAGTTTCTGTCGTCACAACTAAGCACCGGCTCGGACAGGGCTGAAATTACTACTATAAATTAGAGAAATCAAAGACAATCCTTTACATATTTTTCACAACAAAAACAAACGGGCACTAATGATGATGGAGATGAAAAACCTAACAGCACCCTATCTATTTTCCATGTATTTTCCCTATCTATTCCCCAAGAGCCAATACTCTGGTTGGCTGCTAGGTAGAAAAAGCTGAGGCACAGGACACTTTGCATGCAAAACCCTTGACTCTGTAGAAAAGGAAATGAGGTTTTTCACATCTGTCATCAGCCGAGCCCTTTTGTTTTTGTTGTGAAAAATATATAAAGGATTGTCTTTGATTTCTCTAATTCATGGTAGTAATTTCAGCCCTGTCCGAGCTGGTGCTCAGTTGTTATGACAGAAACTGTGTTTTTGATGTGTGCACTGTATACTGAAATCCATGCACCATACATGAAATCCAAGGTACAGTGCTTGAACGTCTAGCACCCAGGCATGGTGCTAGACGTTTGAGCACCGTGCCTGAAAAGGGGCTAGTGTACTAGACTGGGCTAATCTTTACCAGTAAAGATAAGATTAATCCCAGTAGTGAGCAAATGCAATTTTTTTTTTACTGTGTAGTGTAGCTTTAATCCTTACATGGAGAAACTTTTTACAGTTTAACAGCCTGCTTCTTGATCTGTTCTAGATTAGAAAAACAAATATTAAAAAAATCTTACCTGTCACTCTGACCCTGTATTGAGTTCTTTTGGCAGGGGGGCCTCTTCCTCTGCCACCACCTCCTCTTCCTCCTCGATCCCTGAATCCTCCTCTAAACCCAGAAGAAGATGGGCCACCACCATAGCCCCCTCTGCTTTCCCTGCCATCTCCTCGATCACGATCTCCATAGCTAGATCCCTCATTACCCCTTGGAAACTCAACTCTCAGTTTGTATCCATCGTAATCATATCCATCTCGAGCATGTACAGCATCATCAGCATCTCTTGGGTCTTCAAACTCAACAAAGGCAAATGGAGGTCCTTTTCGGTTTTTTAGATCAATAAATGAGATCTTTCCAAACTTGTAAAATAAATCTTCGACATCTTTCTCCCTTATGTCAGGAGGGAGGTTACCAACGTAGATCCTGCTCTCACTGGAACTCTTTCTGGACATGGCAAATAAGAAGTTGAAACCCTTTAAATGTGGAAAAGATGGCGGCTAAACTTTTTGGTCTTGTTTGTCATGAAAGTGGAGGAGAAATAAATAGATGTTTTCAGCCAATGAACGCCGACAGTTTCAGAAAGACAGTCTCAATATGCGTATCAGTTCCGGTCCTGCTCTGCCGCTGGATCAGATCCTTTCCTCTGTCGATATGTGTAATTTTCACAAAATAACAAAACTGACTACACGATCTATACATGATTAAAGAAGACTCTGCCCTACCTTTTTTAATTTTCATCCTACCCTCTTCTAAAATAATCTCCACGAGCAGAAATCGACGTGGCTTTGGCATGCTCTGCAATAATGTATTCTAACTGGTTTAAAAATCTTCAGCGATTTGATCCCAAGCATAATTGGTTGCTCACAACAAATAATCAATGGGAGATTGATTTTTCCATCCCCAGAATCTATGAGAGGTTGAGAGAGGAACGTTAACACAGAAGATCGAAGGTTATAGGATATGGAATACCAAGTAGGACAAAATATTACGAACGAAAAAATCATTGTTAACAAGACCAAAGGTTTCGATGGGATCCCAAAAATTCTAAATTTGATCAAGACAATTGGGTCTTTTCTTCAACAGATCCAGTCTTTGCCAGACTCCTTGAAGATTTTTACTATTAAAATTCGGAAACAGATTAAGGCCAAATAGCTAATCATCTGAGAACACCAAGTTCGGATATGGACTGCATGTGAGTTTACCCCTATTAGTCATATCTATTTCGACGAAACCGATCGAAACTTCCTTCCACTTCTGCCAATTTGGTTTTAGCCGCATTCCGGAACTAGTTTCCGGAGAAAAAATAAAGCTAAATTGAAGTATATATGCTGGTAAAAATGGTTGTCATATACGGATTCAACAATTCTTACGCCTAAACGGGTCATCTAATCAACTACAAATAAAAGTTTTGCTTTTTAACAAATATTCTGGTTTTGGCCGGAAGGATTTTCACAAAAGTGTTCAGCATGTCTTTTTACCCCTAAATCGAACATCTAATCAACGTCAAATAAAGCTTTTACTTTTAACAGACTTTCCGGTTTTAGCCGGATGCCGGGAACTGCTTGTCCGGCAGGATAATGATTTTCATAATCGTGTTCAGCATGTCTTCTTACCCCCTAATTGACTATTTTTTAAGTTGTTTTAAAAATATTTGTTCGCCCCTGAACTTGAACCCCCTACATAGCCCATCTACGAACTCGACCTTTCCCTTGACCGAAAGAATCCTCACAACAAGTTTCATAAACATATCTTATTCCCTTCGAGAGTTATCGTGCTCACAGACGGACGGACGGACAACTTTTGCAATGTCATAGGTATCCCTTCACTTACGTTATAAAATCCCAAAAATCAGGAGTAAATATCCCAAGGAAATGCAAATAAAAGAGATATTGACTGAAGACGGAAAGAAATCAAAGGTAAAATTTACTAGGAAAAATCATGGGTAAAATTCATTGGGGAAATCCAAGGGGAAAATTCACGAGCATTTCGATGGAATTTCATGATAAGAAATCAACAGTAAAGTTCACGGGAAAATATCAAATCAGTAATCATGTTATGTACTACGTCGTTCTACTAACAAGACCATAGGTATCGATGAGATCCCATTAAATATTTGATCCAGACAATTGGGTCTTTTAGACATTCGGTCTTCGACGGACTTCTTAAACATTTTTACGATTAAAATATGGAAACAGATTAAGGTCAATAGTCATCATCTGAGAAGACCAAGTTCAGATATGGATTCAGCATGTGTATTTGTATTTACCATGTAGCCTACGCCGTATCTACTTTGACGAATTGATCAAAACTTCCTTCGTTACTTCTGGCGAATTTCCACTTCCGGCTAGATTCCAGACAATCTACTTGTCTGGCAAAAACTAAAGCTAAAAAACGAATGTAGCATGTCTCCTTACCTCTATGTCAAGCCTCTATGCAGTCAGATAAAACATTCACTTTGAACAAATTTTCCGGTCTCAGCCATACTTATCATACTTATTCTTATTCTTATCATACTTATTCTTATCATACTTATTCAGCATGTACATGTCTTCTTATCCACAAATCAAACATCTTATCAAATACATACGACTTTTACTTTGAACAAATTTTCCTGTTTTGGCCGGATTCCGGCCGAACTAGTTATCCGGCGAGAAAATAATTTTCATATTTGGACTCAGCACGTCTCGTTACTTCTAAATCGAACCTGTAATCAACTTCAGATTAAACTTTTACTTTTCACAAATATTCCTGTTTTTGCCGGATTCCGGCGAGAAAATAATTTTTATATTCGGATTCAGCATGTTTCCTTACCCCAAAATCGACTATTTCTTTAGCTTCAAAAAATATTTTTTGTTTCGCTTAATTTCAAACCCCTCCCCACCCCTAAAGATAGGTCTAGAGAACCCATCTGCGAACTTGACATGTAGTTTTGCCCAAAAGAGTCCTCACGCCAAGTTTTATCAAAATATCTCAACCCCTTCGAGAGTTATCGTGCTAACAGACGGACAACTTTTACGAAGTCATAGGCATCCCTCCACTTACGTTTTGGGATTACAAAAACAGTTTATGGGAGAACGGGATAGAGAAAGGAGAACGGGTTGTTTACAGAAAACGCGACTATAGGCGTATTTCTCGCCGTTCCCCGAGGACTCCTTGGGGAATCATGGGGAACGGCGGGAATCGAGGGAGTCACTCCAGGCGGCCTCCGCGTCCGGAAAACAGCAAGAACACGGGGAATGCTTCCAAAATGGATTTTGTTTGGAAAAAACTTTGCAGTAAATGAAATTAGTCTGGATCCACTTTATTTTTCTTTATTCTGACTGATTTTGATTAATTTTACATTGCAGAACACAGGCAAAAATGTATTCCCCTCTGAATCTAAAAGGAAGTCCTTTTAGATGAGGGTGATGATAATCAGAGCATTCCCCACCCGTGAGAATTCACGAGAATTTGGGTAGTGATTCCCTGGGACAAACAAAGACGCAGGGACTCCTCAAAAGGAGTCCTCGGAGAACGGCGAGAATACGCCTTATTAATCCATAATCAAAACGATTATAACTGATTCATATGTCAACTAACCCCATTACAGACAGTCTAAACCGCTTGAACAAGCAATTAAGTTAAGAACTACCAAAATTCCGAGTTTTGCCCGATCCTGGCCGAATTTTGTTCTGACGCGAAAAGTAAGTAGACCATTTGTTATATTCTCATTTCTTATACCCCTAAAGGCATATTCTCCCTTTCCCCAGGGACTCGAGTCCCTGCGTTTTTGTTTATCCCAGGGAGTCCCAGTTTGTTTGTCCCAAGGAGCCCCAGGGAGTATTCTCGCGAGTTACTACGGACGGGGAATCCTCCGACTATTGACACCATCATCAACAAGATCAAAGGTTTCGATGGGATCCCTAAATTTTAAAATTAGCTCCAGACAATTCGGTTTTGTAGATATTCGGTCTTCAACAGACTTCTTAAACATTTCTAATTTTATAATTTAGAAACAGATTAAGGCCAATGGCAATAATCTGAGAAGACCAAGTTGGTATTTGAAGGTGCAAAACGGATACGCCAGCTGAATTTCACCAAGTTCAGATATATTCAAATATCCATTTTGCGCTGTCGAATATTCAGATATGGATTAAACATATGGTTTACCCTATAGCCTACGTCGTTATCTCCTTCCTTCCTTACTTCTGCCCAACTTCCGGTTTCGGCCGGATTCCGGACAAACTACGTGTCTGGCAAAAAGCTAAAGCTCAGAAACGAATTCAGCATGTCTCCTTTCCTCTACATCAAACCTCTAATCAACTTCAGATTAAACTTTTACTTTTAACAAATTTTCCGGTTTCAGCCGTATTCCCAGCGACCTATACGTCACGTGAGAAAATTCCTCCCCCACCCCTAAATATAGGGCTAGATAGCTCATCTTCGAACTTGACCTGTACATTGACCTAAAGAGTCCTCATGAACCTCATGCCAAGTTTGAACAAAATATCTCAACCCCTTCGAGAGCTATCGTTCTAATAGACGGACGGGCGGACAGCTTCTGTAATGTCATAGGTATCCCTCCACTTACGTTTTGGGATCCCAATTTTTGCTGGTGTCGGTGCAATTTAAAATTAACTAAAAACAATCAGAATAAATAAAACAAATAAAAAGTGGATCCGGACTAATTTTGTCAACTGTATATTTTTTTTCGAACAAAAAACATTTTGGAAGCATTCCCCGTGTTGCCGTTTTCCGAACGAGGAGTCCGCGTGGAGTGACTCCCTTTATTCTCGCCGTCCCTTCGATTCTCCGAGGAGCCCTCGGGCAATGGCAAGAATTGACTCGTACCTCTAATTGACTTCACAAAAAATTTCTACCTTTGAAAATTTCCTGTGCTGGCCGGATTCCGGGCGAAATATGTCTGGAAAGAAAATAAAGTTCAACAAGAATTCGACATGTTTAATTACCCCTACTTCGAACCTGTAGGTAACTTCAGATATAACATTTCCTTTAACCAACATTTCCGGTTTTTGGTCGGATTCCGGGCGAATTACTTGTCCAAGGAAAAATAAATTTCAAATATGGAGTCAGTATGTCTGTTTCCCCTTAAATCGAGTATCTCTTTCGCTTTAAGAAAACAAAAATCGGTCCTGAATTCGGAACCACTCCCCCACCCCTACAATATAGTGCTACGGAGCCCATCTACGAACTTGACGTGTCCTTTGACCCATTTGATCCTCACAACAAGTTACCTCAACCCCTTTGAGAGTTATGGTGCTGTCAGACTCACATATTGAGGGACGGACAGACGGACCGAAGAACCGACAGACAGACAACTTTTGCGAAGTCACAAGTATCCCGTCACATATATTTTGGGATCCCCAAAACTCGTCTACGAATGTCTTTCTTCTTCTTTCGGATCATAAGTTTCCCATTTTGCCTCTTCACATCTGGGTGATTTGGCCGGGCTTACTTGGACTGACTCAAGTAAGTCCTTAGGAAGTGTATGATTACTTCGAAGATCGACGGCTTCGACTGTAGAGGGGAGTATTGGGTTTCGAGTGGATCCATTAGAAAGATTGAGGTACTACTTCCAGAACAATGACACGACTTGGATTCTATGCTGTTGTTAGTTCATATTGTCCGGTGTTACACAATAGGCTACAGAGGCTGGGCGGTAGTTTTTCCAGAGCTACAATACTCAAATTTTCCAGGAATGTGTCTGTTTTGGATCCGTCAATGAACGGTATGCCACAACCGAGCCAACCTGCCTTTGACACATTGGGACCAGTACTGGAAGTTTCCAGGAAGTGACTCCCTCTATTCTCGCGGTTTCCCGCGACTCCCCAAGGAGTCCGCAGGGAACGGTGAGGGTACGCCTCTAGACAACCGACGCTACGTCGTGGTTCCGAATTTTTCTATTCGTCGTGCAACACTGCCAAGCCATCCATTCAACTGCTGAACTCTCAAAACTCCAAAGGACCATAGCCTGACTTGTTTAGATTAAGTGCAGAAAACTAACAAAGGGTAAGACTCCTTTTTTACTCACAGTTAGAAATGTGGATTCTTTCAGGCTCGGATTAGTCTACTTTCAGGTTCAGATAAGTCTATTAAACTAAGATATGGTACTTCATCCTTGGGCTTGAGATCAAAATAACATACTAGAGGCACATTGCTTTGGACATTAGCTGCGTTTTTTGCCATCATCCAGTTAACCGACCTGCGAGATTTCTGTCTATAAGCTGTTTTCTTTCTACGGTAAACAGACCTAAATCATTATAAGCTGTTTTTCTCACAATTTCTAGTTATCTCCTACACCTCCCCCCCCATTAATTGGATCCAGTCCTGACTTGAAATGGGAGATCTGAGACATGAGATCTTTCCAAATATCAAGTTTCATCAAGATCCGTTCACTGGTTTGAAAGTTATATATTCTTCAAGGTTCCTCCTCTCTCCTCTCCCCAGATCTTTGAACTGACTATTTCCAAGTCCATCTGGTTGGGTCCCTGATATGCCTGCCAAGTTTCATCATCCCAGCCGACCTGGAATTACCTTAACTCTGTATCACCGGAATTCCGGAATCCTTCCAACTCTCCCCACATTGCCCAAATCCGGTGCAGTTCTGTTACCTTAACTTCGATTATTGGAATTCCGCCCCCCTCACCCACAACTCCCACCAGTGCCCAAATCTGGCCCATTTTTGTAACTGATGTATCTAGGGCTTGTGCTTGTTCCTTCCTCCAAGTTTTCTCCTGATCGCTCCACTGTAAGCACTGTCACATTATTTCCGTTTCCCCCCACATTCACGGGATCCTGTCCGGACTTGAAATTGGACATCTGAGCCATGAGGTCTTCCAAATATCAAGTTTTATTAACATCCGATCACTTGTTAGAAAGTTATGCATGCCAGTAAATGGTGGTCGGATCGGGCATGTGACTGTTACCGAGTTAGTTTGGTCAGGTCCCTAATTGACTGCCAAGTTTCATCGTCATATCACATCTGGAAGTACCCTAACTCACTATCACCGGACTAACCGACCGACCGAATAGTGATCGGTATATGGCAATTGGCCAGAAGGCAAGTGCAATAAAAAGAGAGTCAAGGTTAAAATCAAGATCTGATCAAGTGTTTGATATTAAATGAAAAAATTTGACAGCTGAAATTCACTTCTGAATTTGTTGATAATTTGACTGTTTTAGAGTAAAAGACTCATCCAAAGTTAGACCAGTGTTTAAAAAAGCAAATTTCTGCTGTAGCTCATAGTGAAATATATGTTTCTACTCGTTCGATGATGATTGACAAATATCCCTTTTTGTCTGTTAGTCTGCTACCCTTATATGGGAATTAGATTGTAATGGTTTTCCCTAAATCATAACTTCTGAACTGCCTGTTAGTTTCGAGATGCAGTTGCGGAAAAATAGCGGTAGTTTGAATGCATTACTGTTCATTTTGGGACATTCCAGAGCTGATTTTTGCACATGTCTGCAATTTTTCAAATCTGTATGTTTGGATAAACTGTATTCAGCCTTCCAAGTGATATACGAAATCCACAATCCCTTCACTGATTATACAATTGCTTATTTGCCACAGTACAAGTCCCTTGTAGGCTATTAAGAGCCTTCTATGCAGGGGCGTCACGACTAGGGGGAGGGGGGATGCCTCCCCCCCCCAAATGTTGTCGGCCAGTCGGTTAAAAAAATATAGTGGAGCGCTCCGCGATCTTTCGGAAAAACAGTCGATTTATTTTTTAAACAGTCACTTTGTCATAAACATAGTCGAGTTTTTCTTAAAAATAGTAGTTTTTCTGAAACTTGGCCAATTTTTCGTCAACTCAGCCCTTTTTTTTTTCATATTAATAGTCGTTTTCATCTGCAAAACAGTCGGTAAAAATGACCAGCCAGTTGGTCAATACCTCCCCCCCCCCCAAACATTTTGGCTAGTAACGCCTCTGCTTATGTGTATTACATTGTTGCGTATGTTCTTTCAGGTCAAAATGAGTGACAGGAAAGCTGTTATCAAGAATGCTGACATGTCAGAGGAGATGCAGCAAGATGCAGTTGATTGTGCAACCCAGGCATTAGAGAAATATAATGTTGAGAAGGTAGGCTTTCATATCCTTGCTTGCCAAAGTATGAAGTCACGATCAGAGTTTTCCGTCCGGATTTTCTGCACTTTCGTTTCAAGATGGAAAACTTTTCCGTATTCAGTTGATGCTGGTGCTGAAAATTCTGACAGGAATTCCAGTCTGTGAGCACCCGGCCTAGGGGTGGCCCGAAGCACTCATACCAGGGGGAAGGGGGGGGGGAGATCCGTTATTTCAACGACTTCTGGATTGAAATATACAGCTCGCACGTACCGACAAAACGAACTAACTGCAATACATCAACTGAAATTATTCTTGTAATCACAATTTATTTATACAAAAACCACAACCTCAGCTTTTCAATTCACCTTCCGCTAAAGAGGAAAGCTTCCAACACCGGGGCCAAGGACAAGTTAGAGCAAGCGAGCAGGCGAATTTGTTTTATTCTACCTTTATCTGGAAAGATTTAGCTACTTACAATACAAATTGCAGCCTTGTGTTTCAGATCTCCGAAATCCCAAGCCTAATCGCCAAATAAACCACACACCATTCTCTAAATAGAGAATACTACGAAATGCGCCACAGGCGCAATTTTGGGAAACAACGAGGAGCAGAACGTGTTATTGCAATCTCATTGAAAAGTAAAAAATAGCTACGAAATCACAGATCTGTTCGTCGAAAAAATACAGAAGAGTGGCCATCGAAAATAAAGTAGACAGAAAGCAGGTTTACTCCGAATTCATAGAAAAAACAAGAGCTGCAAGCTCATATGGCACTTGTAAGGCTGGGTCAGAGGATGAAAGTAGGAATTCTTCAGTTTGTGGGTTTGTTGTGATTATTTGTAAGCAAAACCCTTGAGATAATGGGTCCTTGGAAATCACGAGAACATATCGTTTGGTAATACATTTGGCTGTGATGATGCGCACTTTAGGGGCGCTAGAAATTCATCTGTAATCAAAACTCTTGAAGCAAAAATGATGATGAGCGCATCGGGAGAATGAAATGTATATTTTAATCAAAAGTATCATTTGTACTTTAAGAAATTCAGTTGTAAGCAAAACCCATGAGGCGAAAATATTCTAATCATGCCAAGTCTCTAATGTTCAAGTTTCATGGTCCTAGCACATCTGGAAGTACTTTAACTGATGATCACCAGAATTCTGGACCCCCCTTCCTCCCCCCACAGTGCTCGAACCCAATCCAGTTCTGTCACTGATGAATCTACGGCTTGTGCTTGTTCTTCCCACCAAGTTCCATCCCAATCGCTCCACTCTTAGCGTGTCACAAGATTTACGGCTCCCCCTCTGACCCCCCCCCCCCCAATAATCGGATCTGGTTCGGACTTCACTTGGGACATCCGAGACACGAGGTCTTTCCAAATATCAAGTTTCATTAAGATCTGATCACCCATTCCAAAGTCATACGTACCTCTTGATTCCGGATTCCCCTTCCCTCCACTCCCCCCACGGTGGTCGGATCGGGGAAGTGACTATTTCCAAGTTATTTTCATTTGGTCCCTGGTACGCTTGTCAAGTTTCACTGTCCCAGCCCACCTAGAAGTAACTTAACTCCGTATCACCGGAATTCCGCCCCACCCCCTCCATCTCCCACCACAGTGCACGAATCCCGTCCGCTTCTGCCAATGATGTACTTAGGGCTTGTGCTTGTTCCTCTCACCAAGTTTCATCCCGATCCCTCAACTTTAAGCTTGTCATATGATTTCCGGTCCCCCCCTGCGCCCCCCCTCCCACATTCATCGGACTCGGTCCGGACATGAAATGGAACATCTGAGCACATGACGTCTCTCCAAATATCAACTTTCATTAAGATCCGATAAGCCGTTCGAAAGTTATGCTTGCCACTAAATTCCGGATTCCGGCTCCCCTCCCTCCCCACAGGATGGTCGGATCGGGCAAGTGACTATTTCTAACTTCGTTTGGTCGGGTCCCTAATATGCCTGCCAAGTTTCATCGTCCTAGCATATCTGGAAGTACCCTAACTCGCAAACACCGGACTAACCGACCGACAGACCGACGGAAAAGTGATCGGTATATGGCACTTGGCCGGAAGGCAAGTGCCATAAAAAATAGATTTCACGTTAAAGATTGCTTACTCGGAAACAAAACTAGGAAAACAGGTTTGCCAATGCATTAAAAAAACTAAATAAATCTGAATTTACCGACGTAACAAACTTTTGTTTTTAGCCCCTGAAGAGTTTACAGATTCGGACTTGACTTTTTATGTTTATAAAGACGCTGGTTAGCCGACTTAAGTTGCTTCTTTTTTTTTTTCATGTGTAGTTTCACTGTAGTTTCTACCTACTTTTGTACAATTATGAAAGCCCCATGTACCATTTGTACACTGTTTGTGTTGTACCCATGTACACACTTTCATCACTAGACCCCCACCCCCCTGATTTTCTGTACAAGGCATTAGGGTAGCCATTTATTTCTGTCATCTCCCTTTCACCATTCCATTCACTGATATATAGTATTGCACCAGTTTGAGGCTGTTTCTGAAGCCCTGGCATTTAGCCTAGCCTGTCCCTATACTAGTGTAGGACATTACCACTTCAAGCTATGAAAGCAATCTAATGTTCCCAGTTCGAATTTAATGCCTGCCCTCGCCTTAGAACATACCTGTTATAGAAAAGGAAGCGAGTCGTCCGAACTTGATTGAGAAAAATATGCTGCTACCCAAACTAAATTTGAATCCTCATACTTCGATTCAAACTGTGTGCACTTTTCTTATACTGTGCAATGAGCTGCTGCCTTGACAGTGCAGCTGTTTAGCAGTCCTTTTTTCCCCATTTCTATCTTTCTGTGAATCAGGCCTTGAGTTTGATTGGTGGAACAAATATATAAAATCGTGGACAGATATCAATCTAGTGTTGACCTCCAACTTTCTCCAAATGTTTTAAAAATAAAATAAAAGTTTTCGGATTGAATATTGAGTGATAAATAAATACCATTTGTAAGAACATTGTTGGCTTGTCCTTTGACTATTGAGATTTTCTTGGCTGTCTCGTCTTTTTGTTTGTTTGCTTTTTTAGTGCGGATGTTACTTACTAGGTGTCCTCTTTCTTGGGACCGGATGGTGGCTGTTACATTGGTAGCGTTCCAGTGAAGTTATCACAAGTTACGACGATAAGAGTAGGGGCGAGCGCCGTGTTGTGGTAGTTATCACGCTCTCTGGAACGAAAATACTAACAACGCAGACATACTTTATCACTCTTACGGGAGTTCCTTCAGAACCGATAGTTGTTAAGGAGCCAATTTACTTATTACGACAGTCTCTAGAACGGCAATAACAACGAGAATAGTAACGATCGTAAGTGATAATAAGTCGCTGGAACGCCACCGTTGTATACAGTTGTGTATGACCATGATTAAATCGTACTATTTAATTTTATCTTTTGGCCATCGAGCCTGCTCTCTGCCATGAAGTTATGTAAAAGTACTTGTTTCCATTATTTAAAATTGAATGAACCTGATGTATATTTTGCTCTTGATGTCTTACAGAAAAAACTGTTTTCAGGATATTGCTGCTTACATCAAGAAGGAATTCGACAAGAAGTACAACCCCACCTGGCACTGCATTGTGGGAAGAAATTTTGGTAGCTATGTAACACATGAAACACGTCACTTCATCTACTTCTATCTTGGTCAAGTTGCTATACTGCTGTTCAAGAGTGGTTAAGTTATGTTTGCAGGAACTAACAAGTTGTTTTGATATATAAAGCACTCACTGTACACCCTGAATATTCTGGGTACATCATCGAAGCTGCTATGTGCCCTTTATTGAAATCTTCAAGAGAGGGGAATCTCTTCTGTGCGTACACTACAGAAGGAAGCCATGGTATGTGAAGGACAGTTGTTGCCATAAAGTTATTTGTTTAATTGATGTTTTAATACGTACTGCTGATCACTTTTAATATTTTGATCATTAGCTTACAAGATTATAATGTTCACCCAGTACAAAATTATAGTACAGATACTAGTCTACTATTGTGTCCCAAGGCTTCTCATCTGTTGGCTTGGCCTGGTGCAAAGCTGGTGGTTCATAGCGGTGCGGTTCACACATATTGATACCGCAATTCTCCAGTGCACGGAGAACGTTTTTGATCTGCAAATTAATGAAAATTTACCAGTTGCAAAACCGAAACATCGTGGATAAGAGCAATGCAAAGAAGTAGGATACAAGCTGCATGGAATCAAGAACAAATAATCAGATAGAACCTTCGTCTCCCTATCTGTGTAATATAAATATGCGGAGTCGAATATTTCCCAGTACCCTGTCCGCTGCGAACGAGCGTAGGTTAGGTTAGTAGCTTCGCGCCACGTGACGCTTCGTTACCTCTAAATATAGCTAAATCGCTGTGAACCCGCCATGAGGAAAAGTTTATGGACGCGCCCAGAGCGGGTATGCGCGCTGAGTACGCCTCCTGCATTTTTTTTTTATCTGCGAAGAGCAACGGCGACGACGGAAGATGCGTAAACGGGTATCAACATCAGATCAAGGCTAGAGTAAATACTTCTAGGTCCGCTCAGTTTTGTCAAGTGTATTCATCGTCGCTGTGTTCATTGTCGCTGCATCGGACTAAAGACGGAGGTTCTATCTGGTTATTTTGTTCTTGATGAAATTGCTGCAATACAGTTTAGCCGAATATATGGCAAACAACCATTCAGTTCCTCTATGTGGTTGTGTGCCCGTGCCTTCTTGCTATTTACTCTTCAGTGTTGTTTAGGTATTTTCCCTACAAATCAAATTACAAATTTGTTGTTCACGAATCCGGAAAAAAATACAAATTCGTCTGTTGGTCGTTTGTCAATTCGCAAGTTTACACGCTGCGTAAATCCGAACGTATTTTGCTACGTCCGTATTTTGGCTTAAAAGATCTCCAGCAATACGGAGGTATTTGAGAAATCCGGTTTCTTTGTATATAAATACGTTCGGATTTTACGCAGTGTTTAAACCCACCATAAGGTGGTACATGTGAGCAGGGGCGTCGCTATTTGGGGGAAATATCCACCACCCTTCAAGAAAGAAAAAAAAAGCTAAAGTGGGCGCTCGCAAAAGAACTGAGCTGAACCGGGCGCTCGCAGAGCACCCGACCACACAACTTCGGCTAAACTGGGCGCTCACCCAGGAAAGCTGAAAGGGGGCTGGTGGTGTGCCCAGAAGACTCAACAAGGTTAGTTCAGCATCACCAAGAAACTGGGTAACATCCATCTTGGACATAAGGCGTATTCTATCCGTTCCGTAAGGACTCCTCTGGGAATCAAAATGAACGCCGGTGGAGGGAGTCGCCCTAGCGGACTCCGCGTACAGAAAACAGCGAGAACACGGGGAATGCTTCCAAAACGGATTTTGTCCGAAAAAAAAATATGCAGTTGACGAAATTAGTCTGGATCCACTTCGTTGTTGGTTTTGTTATTCTGATTGTTTTAAATTAATTTTACATTGCAACAACACCAGCAAAAATTGATTCCCCTCCGAATCTGAAAGGGAGTCCTTTTTGATGATGGTGATGATAACTGGAGCACTTTCCGTCCGTGGGGACTCGCGAGAATGCGCCTATAGGTGGTTCTGTGTTTCGAGCGTTTATCACTTGAGGAATTTCATACTCAGTCATTCATATTTTGTCAGAATGAGAAGTAGGATTCGTTATATACATATTTGAATATAACATTTGAATGGGGGATCGGATCTTAATGAAAATTTATATTTGGAAAGACCTCGTATCTCAGACGACCACTTCAAATCCGAACCGGATTCGGTGACTTGGTGGGAGTGGGGGGGGGGGGGGGCGGAAACGCTGGGAGTGGACGGGTCGGGATGAAACTTGGTAGGACGAACAAGCTCAAGTCCTAGATACTTCATTTACATAACCGGATTGTTTTTAATTAATTTTACATTGCACCAACACCAGCAAAAAACTGATTCCCCTCCGAATCTGAAAGGGAGTCCTTTTTGATGATGGTCATGATAACTGGAGCACTTCCCGTAAGTGCGGACTCGCGAGAATTCGGGGAGAGAATCCCCGGGACAAACAAAAACGCGGGGACTCCTCAAGTGGATCCTCGGCGAACGGCGAGAATGCGCCTAGAGGTGGTTCTGTGTTCTCGAGCGTTTAACACTTGAGGAATTTCATACTCAGTTGCATGTTTCAACCATGCTAGACTTGAACAAAGAGGCTATTTCTAGTCGTTTGGATACAAAGAGATTTTTTTTTATCATATTTTGTCAGAATGAGAAGTAGGATCCGTTGTATACATTATTTGAATATAACTTTTGAATGGGTGAGTGGGATCTTAATGAAACTTGATATTTGGAAAGACCTCGTGTCTCAGACGACCACTTCCAAGTCCGAACCGTATTCGGTGACTTTGGGGGGAGTTGGAGGGGGGGGGGGGGGGGGGGAAACGCTGTGAGTGGACGGATCGGGATGAAACTTGGTAGGAAGAACATGCTGAAGTCCAAAGTCCTAGATACTTCATTGACATAACCGGACGCGGATTCGGGCACTGTGGGGGGGGGGGGGGTTGGCACGGCGGATTCTGATGATCCAGCGAGTTCTGTACTTCCTGATGTACTAGGATGATGAAACTCGGCAGGATTATGAGGGATCCCAATAGACGAACTTGAGAGTAGTAGTAGTTTGCACGATCCGAACATCGTGGGAGGAGTGGAGGGATAGGGACTCTGGAATCCAGTGGCATTTATAACTTTTGAACGGGCTATCGTTCGCAACTGACCGAAGGCAGACAGATAGTGTGTTCCGTCCTACTTACCGTAGCTACTACGTATGACGTCACAAATTCTGGATTTTTGCCGTAAAGACTGGAACGATTTTCTATTTTCCCGCAGAATATCATGCCACGGGCGATCCGACCAATCACGATTCCGAGATCCGTAGTTACTACGCTCCCGAGCGTGGTAAGCAAATAGTTACTATTTCGAGAAGGTTGGAACGGTCAGCGTAGTAACTTTTGGTGAGGTTGGAACGGAAATAGTAACTAATAGTTACTATTGGTACGAGGGTGGAACACGCTCCGAAATTATGATAGCTATGCGTAGGCGTATGTTCAGCAAACTGTTGCTGAGTTTGCAAGTGAAAACTATAGGCGCATAAATAAAGAGATGCAGTGTCCATCACAAATTTTCTGCTGCCTTATGTTTGTAGTTCGATGTGGCAACTGAATGTACAGCTGGTGACAAGGGCTGAATGACAAATACACAACTTTTTTGGAAATATTTTCAATGATGCATTTCTTGGGATTTTCGGATGGGGTTGTGTTGGTAAATCGCCAAGCAAATTGATACATCCAAGGTTGCCCCTACCCCCCGAAAACAAGGAAGAATGGATTAGTTCTTTCACTGGCTGTATTTACCTTTTCTGATTGTGTGCCTTCAATCTTGAACTCTGAGTGTACCTCAGTAATACCAGCCATCAGGAGTCGCTCAGCTAAGACTTTTCCAAGGGCATCAGCAGCAATCACATCTTTCAGTGACAGAAGTCGCTTCTGGAACGACCACTCAGAAGTGGATGACTGAGCTACCACACAACCATTATTATGTTCTACATGGGCTGTCAAATGTCTGCTACCTTCTTTGATAATCAGCCTAAAAAATAAACAGCTGACCAGTTTGCAACCAAGCAACCTTAACTGAAAGAAATGCTTCTAAACTAATTGTTGAATAATGCATGTAGACCTGACAACACTGTTGCTGTAGCAGTAGCCTACCATGCAGCATACAACTGAAAATCACAATTCGAGAGTTTGTTTGCGTATGTGTTGACATTAAGTGCCAGTCTACACAAACCCCTGATTTTTGGATATCCTATGCCTAATGCACTATGCTAAATGAGCTCAGAACTCAACCAATGAGAATTCATTTATGTTGGAGTTGGGTACCAATAGGTACCCAGCATTTGACATTGCTTATCCAGCTTTAAGCATGGGCTATGCTAAACTATAGATACACCCAGCATTTTGCATAAGATATCTGGAAACCTGAGGTTTGTGGCAGGCTGCTCGTTCCTATACAAACACATATAATTTGCTTCCGCCACAGGACAAAATCATCCTTTTGACAAAAAGCTAGAGAGAAGCCTCCAGGAAACTTTTTATCAGAACAGTCTAATTTTATCACTTCAGGAAGAACTTACTTGTGCCAATATGCTCTGGAAGGAGTGTCCAGATGCCACCCTTCTGGTTTTCTTTCAATTCGCAGTCTCTCTAGATTTCTTGGGTTTCTGTTCACCAAGGCAGTGGGAGCAGCATTCACAAATGGCTTGGCTTGGCCACATAGTCGGCAACTTGTGGACAGAGATCGGAAACTAGCTGAAACAAAAGTTTTGACAGCATTTATAAACTAACTAGTTAGTTGAACTTTTGCACAGCCAGTGGATCCGAATGGCACTCAATATCTAACAAATAATAATTGTAATCTAAGCTATTTTTCTCAAAGTAAGCTTCATACATTGGTTAACTTACAAATAATGCAGAATAATTGCAGACAAACTGAACTGCTGAAGCCGAAGGCAAACTGACAACCAATATCTGAACATATTTCCTATGCAATAAAACAGAACTACAGTACAGCTACAGCATGAATTCAGTAGGAATTAGTGCCATATTAGGCTAAGATGTCAAATTTTGACCCGAAAAGCACATCCAGAGAAAATTAATTGGTCACTCATGGGCTATCTGATTACTGTATTGAGTGGCAACACTGGTATAAACTGAAAGAAAGATTTATGCCATGAAATAATTTAAAAAAGAGGCAGGTACATAACAACTTACCTCTCATCCTTTAATTGATAATTAAGAATGTATAAAAGCTCTTATGTTTTAGTTTTTCTTTTTCCAAACCAAATAAGACAAATATATCAAATATAACTTGATACAGATTCTGGTGAGTTAGACGGTTGGCTTTATTAGCTTTGTAAGCTACGGTAGGTTTCTTTCACAAACGCACAACGGTTCCTTGTGAACAGTTTTTCTTTTTTCTTTATTTTGAAGTGATTAGGAGGATACAGAACTAATTATTACTCATGCTAGGAAAATACGATACGAGTAGTATCTAACAACCGATATTCTTTCACCACTAGGCAGCGCATGCGTCGTACATTGCTAGATGGCGCTCAAGAGTTTGTGTTTTCCCAGAATTTCCAGGAGCATGAAGGGGTTCGACACTCGGTTGTATCTTCAAGTTAAAAACTGCAACAGCGTCAGTGCTTTCACGAGACTCATAAGTACTTCGCGAGATGGTGACTTGCTTCAGGCAGAAGGAGATTTGCTGGGCCCTGGAAAGAAACGGGATCAGCTGCAGAGCCGATTCGATATCCCTAAGCAGCATGATATACTATATGGGATTCATCCCATATTAGCTGCACTTACTAGCAACCGAAGAACATTTTTTAAAGTCTTTTTTAAGACTAGCAAAAATCGGAAGGTACAAGACATCTTACAGAAGTGTGGTGAACTAAATGTCCGAACCGTACAAACTGATGAAAGCGTTTTATCTCGTCTGGTTCCGCCCGATAGGCCGCATCAAGGCATTATCGCTGAAGTTAGCCGTCTTGAAGTAAACGAAATCGCGGGGTGCGGCGATTTACTCGTAAACTTCCAGTGGCGTGCTGGCGATGTGTGGATCGTACCGTGGGGGATTCACGATCCGATGAATCTTGGAAATATTCTAAGGACGGCATTCTTTTTCGGAGTGAGGGGATGCATCCTGCCAGCTAGAAATAGGTAAGATTTGTTATAATAGTTACGTTTTTGCAGATACTATGGCTTTCTAATAGCACGGTCTAAAGCCGTTTTTGCAGTCATCATGGTATCTGATACCACGGCCAAAAGGCGTGTTTGCAGTTATCGTGGTATCTGGCCAGTTATCGTGGTATCTGATATTGAGATACCACGGTTCGATCGTGGTATCTGATAAGTCATCTCACTTTCATCAAATTTTGTCAAATTGGCGAGAAAGAAGTTTAGCACTTAGTGATGTAACTGGATATCAGTTTGTCAATTGGGATGACTTCAAAAAGTGCAATTTCGGCAATAGTCGTTTTTGCAGAGCAGCCGCGTATCAGATACCACGGTAACTGCAAAAAGGACTAATTCATTATCTTTGGTCCGTGGTAACAGATACCATGGTATCTGCAAAAATGCAACTAATGATAAGAATTATTTATAACCTGTTTGCGAAGAAATTCAGCAGAGTGATAACATCTGTAACACATATCTTCAAATAGTGTATACAACGGATACGTCAGCTACGATGCTTCATCAGCGATATTTCGGCCGTTCTTGGCAAGAGACAGACTGACGAGGACCCTTGCAAGGAAGGGCCGAAATATTGCTGATGAAGCATCGTAGCTGACGTATCGTTGTGTACACTATTTGAATATATGTTTTAAAGTCAGCTTGGGCTCAAGAAATATTTTTCTATAACATAAAACATGAAATAAAATAAAATAAGACGTATTGTTCTTTTGAAATCATCTTAAAAGGATCCGTCGTGTCTCAAAGGCCATTGCAGCCTACTTCCGTAATTGCATTCACTAATTCTTGCCCGGAGACCCAACTTGCACATGTTACATTCTACACCCGCTAACGATACCTCACCAATCTTTGCACTTGACAAGATTCACTATTTTTCATGCGCATTATGTTCCCAACGAGTTCGCGTATCTTGCTATTTTTTTTTTATTTTTTTTTTTTTAAACGGTTGCTTCGGGTGCGCGCCTCTGCATAGACACGACGCTACGTAGACACGTCAGTAAGTGGACAAAATCCGACGCTACATGGACAAATTTCCCGACACTACGTGGACAAAAAAGAAACCGACACCACGTGGACACGACGGTACATCGAACGACGCTACGTAGACACGACGGTACGTCGAACGACACTACGTAGACACGACGGTACGTCGAACGACACTACGTGAACACGTCACTACGAGGACAAAATCCGACACTATGTCGAAAATCAAAAAGTGTCTACGTAGTGTCGGTACCTGTACCGTCGTGTCTATGTAGTGTCGGTACTTGTACCGTCGTGTCAATGTAGTGTCGGTACCTGTACCGTCGTGTCCATGTAGTGTCGGTCTTCGTACCGTCGTGTCTCTGTAGTGACGTGTCCATGTACTGACGCTTTTTTCGTTTCGATGTAGTGTCGTGTCTTCGTAGTGTCGTGTCTACGTAGAGACATCATCCCGTTGCTTCTCTCCAACTTCAACTTCTGCTTAAATCGCTGTGTTTCGACTCAGTCAGGGATTGCTATTGATACGAACAGCCGGATAATGTGTTAATAGTAGAGCCTAGTCTTACAATATTCAGATAGTTTTGAATATTGGAATATAAACAGTAAATAGTGCAAGATGTGCAAAGCGACCACAGGTTTAAAAATGGACGTCTGGGGTTTCTTCGGGGATTTTGTCGTCGAACAGCCGATTTATGTCACTGGTTCGAATTAATTGTTTGGGTTGTCGATTACCGGCATAAACATTACATCAATGTAGACCGTCACGGATGACCCAAGTTTGTTGGTGTTACACGAATTATTTAGTTCCATTGATTATCTGGTGTTATTTCGGCCCTTTTAGTCAAGCGTCTTCTTCAGGCCTTGTATCATGTGCAAACACGATAACATAGATGTTCCTTCAACCCAAGCTGACTGTGAATCATATTTGAGGGGGCAAAACGGATAAGTCAGCTACAATTTATTAGAGCTATCAGGCTGAAGCCGCTCAACCGGAAACAACTAAGACCAAAGGTGTCGATGGGATCCCAAAAACCTAATATTTGATTCAGACAATCGAGTCTTGTCCTCGCCAGATCCAGTCTTGGACAGGCTAATCATCAGAGAAAACCAAGTTCAGATATACCGTTCAGATATAAGCCATATCTATTTTGACGATACTGACCGAGACTTCCAGCCGATTTCAGAGAGAACTACTAGTCCAGCAAAAAATAAATACAGAAACAAAACCAGCGTATCTCCTTATCCCTATAAAGAACACCTAATCAACTTTGAATAAAAGTTTGACTTAAAAAAAAACCTGGTTCCAACCGGATTCCGGAATAAGTATATGTCCGTGTAAGAAAAACAATTCTCATAACCTACTCAGCCTTTCTTCTTACCCCTTAATCTGTCATCTAATCTAACTTTTGCTTTTAACAAATTTTCCGGTTTTGGCCGGATTCCGGGCGAACTAGTTGTCGAGCGAGAAAATGATTTTCACCATCGTGTTTGGCATGTCTTTTTACCCATTAATCAAACATTTAATCACTTCAGATAAACCTTTTACTTTTAACCAACTTTCCGGTTTTCGCCGGATTCCAGGCGAACTACATGTCCGGGTAGAAAATTGTTTTCACATAAGTGTTCATCATGTCTTCTTGCCCTAAATCGAACATCTAATCAGCTCGAAATAAAACTTATAATTTTAACAAACTTTCCGGTTTCGGCCGGATTCCGGACGAACTACTTGTCCGTCGAGAAAATGGTTTTCACCATCGTCTTCACCTACCCCTAAATCGAACAACTAATCAACTTCAAAGAAAACTTTTACTTTTAACAAACTTTCCGGTTTTGGCCGGATTCCGGGCGAACTACTCTTCCGATGACAAAATAGTTTTCACCATCGTGCTCAGCATGTCTTCTTACCCCACAATCGACTATCAAATTAGCTGTTTCAAAATATTTGGTCTGGCCCATAATTTGAACCCCCTCCCTCACCCCTAAATGTAGGGCTACAAAGCCCATCTACGAACTTGACTGGTCCGGCGACCCAGCGAATCCTCGCACCAAGTTTAATCAAAATATCTCATTCCCTTCGAGAGTTATCGTGCTTACAGACGGACGGACGACGGACCGACGGACGGACGGACAACTTTTGCGATGTCATAGGTATCCCTCCACTTACGTTTTGGGATCCCAAAAATGAACTTGTGGAAAAACAATTCAAGATTCTTCCTTAACAATCCGATTTCGTGAACTTCTTCTTTGAAAATTGGTTGGAGTTAAAGCTGGTCCTGTCATTTCATTCTGGACATGGCTGCTGTTTGATTGGGTCGTCGAAAGGTTAGAGATTCTTCTGCAATTTGAGCGGCTTGAGCCTGAAACCTGAAGAGAACCCTTGCCAAGAAGTGTAGAAATATAGCTCTAATAAAATGTAGCTGACTTCTCCGTTTTGCACCGTCAAATATAAAACACGATACCGTTTTGCCGGGGGGGGGGGGGGGGGGGCAGTTCAGTAGCCGGAATGAGAAGTGACCCAAAGAACGGTCCCTGGTTCAATGGCCGCCTTCATGTCTCGTCAGCGGTCCTCTTTTTAAGCTGTCCACTGAGTCCTGTTGTCAGCAAAGCTAGCTCTGGAGCGGTCGAGCTGATGAATATTTTGATGGTCAAAGAGCCGGGAAAGTTCATTGAAAATGCGAAGGAAAAGGGCGCATATGTCGTCGGATCAAGCTCAGAAAAGGAAAACGAAACCCTCGTACGACCGGTCAGCCAACTGGGAAGGTCGAGAGACCACCCAACATTCGTGTTGCTAGGTAAGCGTAAAAAAAAAAAAAAAAAAAGTTTTTCCAGGCTTCACCTTCCAGGCTCCCAGATATCTAGTGCTGCCGCACAGTAAAAGTAACCTTCCATATTTTAATGATTATGATGATAGCTAGCTTTCCTATTCGCCAACGCTTCCTATGTTCACGTACCTTCTGACCCCATTCACCACTGTCCATCACTCTTCCCATTTCTCCCATCCCAACGTCCTCTATGAGACCGTTCTTGATTCTGGAATCTGGGGTCTCCGACACCCTGGACTTCCCTTCCAGACATTCTTGCCTGGCTTCACCTTACGGGCAGTGATGGGCAAATTCGAATCCGAATTGGGCTTCGAATCCAGGATTCGTCCTTCAGGCGGGATTCAAATCGTCTGCTTGTCAGGCTCGGATTCCAAACCTGGAATTTACGAATCTTACGTTTATATCTTTTCTCAGTTTTATCCCCCCCCCCCCCCCCCCCCCCCCCCCCCCCCCCCCCCCCCCCCCCCCCCCCCCCCCCCCCCCCCCTATAACAAACACATACATGTTATTGAATATAGTTTTGTTAATTTAATTTTATAAATAAAGATAGGATGGAAGTGTAAAGATTAGAAAGAATTGAAGGAAAAAAAATAATTAAGAAATTAAAAAATAAACGTGGAGATAGAGTAAAGTGTAGGTGACGCTAAATAGATAGGCCGGTCATGTGCTTAAGTTAAGAAAAGAAGAGAAAAAAAAGTTGATAAGACCGTTGGCGTCACCGAGGGTAAGTGGAAGCGTAGTCACCTGGCCAATTCATATTGGACTGGAAGAACAGTAAAGATACTACGAGGCTTTATAAATAAAAAAAAAAATAATAAAAAAATAACAAACACATACAAAAACCTAGAAATATGGTTTACATACTGCCTCATACTCATTTGCTTTAAGCGTCGGTGCTTTTTGTCGCTCTGATTTTAAACTGTGACCTATGTACCTACTTGATACGATTTTTTGTATAGGTCAGAGTCGATTCCGGATTCGAATCCTCTGTATGAAAGCGTGGATTTGGAATCGGATTGGTACCTATTCCTGGATTCGGATTCGCCCATCTCTGCTGACGGGAAGAACTTGAAATCAGCCCTTGACAAAAGCTTGTTCTCGCATCACTGTTATAGTTAGCATATTCTTTTTGGGATCCCAAAACGTAAGTGGAGGGATACCTATGACATCGCAAAAGTTGTCCGTCTGTCCGCACGATAATTCTCGAAGGAATTGAGATATTTTGATGAAACTTGGTGGGAGGCTACTTTGGGTCAAATTACAGGTCAATTTCGAAGATGGACTCTGTAGCCCTATATTTGAGGATGGGGGAGGGATTTCTAATTAAGGGACACACAAAATATTTTTTGAAAGCTATTGCGATAGTTGATTATGATGCAAGAAGACGTGATGAGCACGATGGTGAAAACCATTTTCTTGTTGGACAAGTAGTTCGTCCGGAATCCGGCAAAAAACGGAAAGTTTGTTAAAAGTAAAAGTCTCATTTCAAGTTGATTAAATGTTCGATTTAGGGGTAAGAAAATGTGCTGAACACGACGCTGAAAATCATTTTCTCGCTGGACATGTAGTTTGTCCGGAATCCGGGAAAAACCGGAAAGTTGGTTAGAAGAAAAAGTTTCATTTGAAGTTGGTTAAATGTTTGATTTAGGGGTAAGAAGACATGCTGAGCATGATGGTGAAAATCATTTTTTCGCCGGACAACTAGTTCGTCCGGAATCCGGCAAAAACCGGAAAGTTTGTTAAAAGTAAAAGTTTTATCTAAAGTTGATTAGATGATAGATTTAGGGGTAAGAAGAGACGCCGAGTCTGTATATGACAATCATTTTTACCCGGACATATAATTTGTCCGGAATCCGGTTGTACCTGCTTTTTTTAAGTCAAAGTTTTATTTAAAGTTGATTAGATGTTCTTTATAGGGATAAGGAGATACGCTGGATTCAAGTAGTTCGTCCGGATTCAAGTAGTTTGTCCGGAATCCGGGAAAAACCGGAAAGTTGGTTAGAAGAAAAAGTTTGATTTGAAGTTAATTAAATGTTTGATTTCGGGGTAAGAAGACATGCTGAACACGATGGTGAAAACCATTTCCTCGCCGGACAACTAGTCCGCCGGGAACCCGGCCAAAACCGGAAAATATGTTAAAAGCAAAAGTTTTATCTGAAGTTGATTAGATAATAGACTTAGAGGTAGGAAAAGACGCTGAGTCTGTATATGACAACCATTTTTACCCGGACATATAATTAGTCCGGAATCCGGTTGTACCTGCATTTTCTTTTAAGTTAAAGTTTTATTTAAAGTTGATTAGATGTTCTTTATAAGGAGATACGCTGGATTGATTTCTGAATTTTCTTTTTTTTGCTGGACTAGTAGTTCGCTCGGAATTCGGGCGAAACCGGAAACTTGGCAGAAGTAAAGCAGGAATTTTTGGTCAGTATCGTCAAAATAGATATGGTTTATAGAGGTAGATCTGAACAAGACAAGACCAATTGTCTGGATCAAATATTATGGGATCCCATCGACACCTTCAGTCTTGTTCAGGTTGTCGGCAAAATAAATGAAAGCAATAACGAACCATAGGCTACGTAAAATTTCAGCTTCGACTTTCTAGTAAAACCGATAGAAATCCTTCTGAGGAAAATAAGTCGGCACGATTTTGTCCAAATACGCTTTCGTTGGATGCGAGCGCCAATAAAAGCATACCGACGTTTTTGTAGAAAAATCAGCTCCTGAAAAAAGCTTGTTATGTTATGTCTACTCTACTACTATAGTTTACGTATGAAACCCAGTTTTTCAGCGGAATAAATTGAAGTTATTTCTCATACAATTTTAGCTTAATTTCTTATGCCCACATTTCAAAGACCAGGCTAGTTCCAGCCCGTCTTTCCAGTTCCCGACGAAACATCTCACTCTATTTGGAAGTTGAAGTCCAGATCCAGAGAGCGAACAGTCTCCCTCTTAAGAGTAGGGTTAAATTATTTGAAAGACATTCCCGAAACCCGAAGTCATGTTATACTTGCTCGTTATGTGGTTTGGAAGAGGAAAATCTGTCTCACTTCCTGTCAAGATGCAAGGGGCTCTCGGATTTGAGAGTAAGATTTTTTTGGTGAAGATGGGTTGCTCTTTCCTGGTATCCTAAAGTCATCTTCACGGTCAGCGATAATGGCAGTTACAGGTTTTGTCAAAGAAGCGTTAAAGAGATGTAAATAGTTATTGGTAGTGGGAGTTTAAATCGTTTTACATGTGAGTTTATATAATCGCTCTCTCGAAGTGTTTAATAATGTATGATTTTGTGTATGGCCTAACGGCTAAATTAAAGTATCTATCTATCTATCTATCTATCTATCTATCTATCTATCTATCTATCTATACAGACGGGGATATTTAGATCAAAGCTATTTCTTATTTTAATTTGGAATCCTGGAAAAAATCTGAAGCCAAACGAAAAATTCTTCGTTCATCACTAGTTGTGTTTTTGCATATACCATGGTATCTGTTACGAAATTTTTGCTGTTACCGTGGTATCTGATATACGAGTTGTGTTTTTGCAGATACCATGGTATCGATACCACGGTCTAAAGTCACTTTTGCAGTTTCTAATGTCGTTTTTGCAGTTTGGGATAGTTGCAACACCCAAAAAGAACAAGAGCTGGAAGCTCATATGGTACTTGCAAGAGTCAGATGGGAGTGATGGTCACAAATATTTTTTTCACTTTTCGGGTAAGATGCACCAAACTTGCAAGGCTGGGCAAGGATGGAAGTATTGGTCAAAAGTTTTTTTTTTCACTTTTCGGTCAAGATGCGCACTTTAAGGGTGCGAAAGATTAATTTCTAAGCAAAACCCTTGAGGCAAAAAGGATCATCTGCTCATGGCGATCATGAAAAAGTAAATTTTGCGAAAAAGTATTTTTTTGCACTTTGCGGTTAAATGAGTTCTTTAAGCGATGATCGGATGGGAAAAAGTGACGATGTCTAATCCAATGATGTCAAGTTTCTAATGCTCCAGAAAATCGTCCTAGCACATCTGGAAGTACCTTAGCCCACGACCACCGGAATCCCAGGCACCAGAATACAGCCCCCCCCCCCCCCTCTGTACCAGAATCCTGTCCGATTCTGTCACTCATGCACCTAGCATTGAAAATGGGACATCTGAGGCATGAGGTCTTTGAAGATATCAAGTTTCATTAAGATCCGAAAACCCGTTCGAAAGTTATGCATGTCACTAATTTCCGGATTCCGCCGTCTCACCTACCCCCACGATGGTCGGATCGGGCAAGTGACTGTTTCCAAGTTAATCTGGTCGGGTCCTTGATTTGCCTGACAAGTTTTATTGTCCTAGCCCACTTGGAAGTACAATAACGACGAATCGACGGAATTCCTGAACCCCCCTCACAACGCCCCCCACAGTGTCCGAATCTGGTCCAGTTCTGTCAGTGATGTATCTAGAGCTTGTGCTTGTTCTTACCACCAAGTTTCATCCTTATCGCTCCACTCTGAGATTTTCACACGATTTCCGGTTCCCCCCTCAGACTCTCACCCAGATTCATCGGATCTGTTCCAGACTTCAAATGAGACATCTGAGACACGAGGTCTTTGAAGATATCAAGTTTCATTAAGATCCGAAAACCCGTTCGAAAGTTATGCATGTCACTAATTTCCGGATTCAGCCGTCTCACCTACCCCCACGATGGTCGGATCGGGCAAGTATTTTATTGTCCTAGCCCACTTGGAAGTACAATAACGACGAATCGACGGAATTCCTGAACCCCCCTCACAACGCCCCCCACAGTGTCCGAATCTGGTCCAGTTCTGTCAGTGATGTATCTAGAGCTTGTGCTTGTTCTTACCACCAAGTTTCATCCTTATCGCTCCACTCTGAGATTTTCACACGATTTCCGGTTCCCCCCTCAGACTCTCACCCAGATTCATCGGATCTGTTCCAGACTTCAAATGAGACATCTGAGACACGAGGTCTTTCCAGATATCAAGTTTCGAAAGTTTAACTGAACAGGCAACTTATTTTTACATCTTAGATTCAAACACATTGAATTATTACAACACCCATTAGGGATTTTCATTCTGTCCACAGTAGTCTTCAGTAGGGACGTTGGGAATGTGGACGCTTTCCCATGGTGAATCCGTCCACAATTCGCCCGCGAAATTTTAAAATATCGACCAAACGTGATTTTTCAAGCTCATATTTTGGTCGCGGTCAGATATGGCAAATATCAGTCGTCGCTCAATCCTTGATTATAAAAACAGCTCAGAAGACTGCCTACTGACAAGGGTAACAACCAGAAGACTTGCCGTGTCAAGGAAATCTTCCAGTGTTCTTCAACGGAGTGGAGTCAATGGAGGAATTTTTATGAAGTTCACATGGTCCTCTTGGAACGACGGATCGATAGAATCTTTACAGGTTTGTAGAATACTCTTATACCAATTTTCCGTAAAGCACCTTCAAATAATACTGAAGAAACAGGACAAACTAGTGATGGACCTAAACTGGCTAAAAATTAACTAGACTTTAGCGTAGCGAAGTCAAGTCATCTGCAAATAAGTCCTTTTAATCCAAGTAAATTGCGCACTCAGGGTTCATCAAAGAGTTGCAAAGAAGAAAGCCTTTTTTACCCTTGTGCTTTTCAAAAAAAATAAGGTAAAAAAATGAATAAATAGAAACTAAAGCCGAGCAAATACACCACATATGTAGTACCACAAACCTATTAATTCGAATTAGTCCTTTGGCTTCTCACAACCTAAAAAGACCAAGTTCATATCATGTCTCAATATACTACGACAAGAATGACATTCCGATTCTATATTTTCAAAGAAAAATGACTGGCTTTGTGAAAAAAAGCCATGGAGAACAGAAAGCCATACAGCCTGGAACATACTCAGCCTTAGGTCCTTGCAAATAGCTAGCCTACCAAGAAAATAGTCAATCCCAGAAGCAATCCTTGGACTTTTTGCCTTCGCAGATCCTGTGATTTCTGGAAATAGCCTACATCTTGTTTACAATCTTGTCTGCATGCTTGTTGTTGTTGTTACCAGCTATAATCTTACAAACTGCAACAGAGAAGTCTGTTGCTTTGCCTTCAAATATGAAACAAGCAAGCCTCAATGTACTTTGACGAGAATGTCAGTCCAATTCTGTATTTCTGAAGAAAATGGACTGGCATCGACTTGCCTGTACCATATGACAAGAGCCAAAAAGGGAATGGAATGCCAGACAGCCTGGAACATAGTCAGCCTTAGGTCCCGTGCAAAAAGCTAGCACACCAAGCAAATAATCGATCATCACAGCAATCCTTGCACTGTTTGCCTTTGCAGATACCTACTGTGGATTCTGTCCTACACAGTGCATATTCTAGGTTCTTGTTTGCTTTATTTTCACAAATGAAATCAGTAAATGAACAGGATTACAAACAAAACTAACCAGTAAGCCCATAATGGCACCATCTGCACAGACAGTATACCAACATAGATCATGCAGAAGCAGAATGTCAACGTGCAGAATCGCAGCTCATGGCTAACTATTGAATATTCGCTTTGTAGTAGGCTAGGCCATCAAAATATACATTACATATGTCAGGTTTTTATGAGAAAAAATTTAGCAATGGTTGGTTTACTAGGAGATAATCAAGACTCTCAACCATACAAACAACAGGGGTGACTTTGTTATGTATATCTGGTACCATGCTGATTCGCCGCTCCCTGTTTGAGACCAAACCAGTCTTACTGCTTGAGACTTTTGGGTAGCATATAAAAACATGGTCTGGCTCTTCAAGGAAACTATCTAGTCATACTTCTTGGTGAGGCCACATATAAATGTTTGGAGGAACTGTGACAAGATAACTACACTGTAAAAGTCTCTCCTACATCGGACGTTGGTGGTTGCACATCATCGAATTCGGCAGTTTTATTCCGACTTCGGAGAGTTAAAATTCGTATTCGGAGAGTTAAAATCCGAATTCGGAGAGTTAAAATCCGAATTCGGAGAGTTAAAATCCGAATTCGGAGAGTTAAAATCCGAATTCGGAGAGTTAGAATCCGATACAGGATTAAAACGCTAGAATGCAAAATACTGCAGACTAGGATAACTTAATCTGCAGCATTTCGCATTTTAGCGTTTTAATCCTGTATCGGATTTGGACTCTCCGAATTCGGACTTTAACTCTCCGAATTCGGATTGTAACTCTCCGAATTCGAAATAAAATCACCGACTTGGTGATGTTGCAACCTCTAAAGACCGATGTAGGAGAGACTTTTTACAGTGTAATTGGCTAGAAATTTCATCCTTTGAAAACTGTTCCTATTTTAGGTTGAAGTGCAGTCGAGCCTTGAGAAATCCAGAACACCCTTCCAAGATCAACCCATAGTTACTACCACCGAGCAATCAGAGGACACAGGTGACTAAAGGCAATCACTTTTCTGGCCGCATCTATAGAAGCTTTGTTGGTAACAGCTGGTTTGAACCAACTTGATGAAGAAGAGTATTACATTAGGTAGGTTTCTAGCTTTTCAGTTGTAGATCTTGCATTGGGATTGTGACACAGGTATAAGGATTCCTTTTTTTTTTTTTAGGTATTCTGGGAGTGTTAGCAGGGGGACAAATTAAATGGGAGGATAGTCAAACAGGCCAATACTGTTGGCTCATTGGTGCGAAAACTGGTTATGCAAATTTTGCCGAGTTTGCCATCCAGGGTGAAGGGCTGTAAGGAGAGGCCAAGAAAAGCTACAGCCTTGTGTAATTTTCTGTAAGGAAAGCTAAGTTGTAAAGTAGTCATATATCCCAAAACAGCAGAAACACTCTGTAGTGCGAGTTGTCCTTTAAGACATACTAAGGGAATATATGAGAAGAATGCAAAATGAGTTTTAATTGTTTCTGTCAGCGGTTAAAAATGCAACCCCTGTTACAAATGAAACTTCAGTATTCGGAAATTCGCCATATTCCGGTTCACCGCTTCTAAGTGACTAGTTCCTGTAAATTCCCCTCTACCTCACCACCGCTATTGTGTCATACAGAGTAAAATAGATCCACAGGTTCATGAGCAGAAAACCTGCAATCTGAGTCCCTAATGGACATGTCGCAGAAACTGAAAGTTACCCACTACCTCATGGATCCGACTGCTTAGTGTGTCTATACGAGTACTGATTCCGAGACAATGGGGGATTGGCAGGACCAATCCACTTGGAGCGCTGAACTGGTGTAAGGCAATTGCGAGTTGAGTGTTCACACCTCAGAGGCTTACTTACAAGGGCTTGGATGTTCAAAAAGCCCTTATTCACCTACGTGTTTGCAGATGGTAATTATCATGCCGGTAGCTAATGGCAAGAATTTGTTAGCTAGGATTGAATCTTTGAAGCTTGCGAATTAGCATAGCCCCTCCCCCCTCCCAGGATGTTAGTTACGCCCTGTCAAGGTGTAAGTAAGTCGAAACTAACTCCCCTTCATCCTCAGGAAAATCATACATTTCTTCATACTACCTTTCTTGCCCAAAACTAGTATCTACTTTGAAAGCAAATATTTCATACCTGAAACGTTGTATTTCGGTTCAGGATGACCAGGTTTGCTTCGTCCTTACTAAAATTATGTAATACTTCTTTCACTTTTACTCCCTTTCTTGCTCTTCCTGGCAATGCTTATTATGCATAACATTTCACCCATAACGAGCTTCAAACACAACAGATTCAAGGTGTTGTCTGTTGAGTGTTGTCCATTGAACCTGAGCATCCTTGCGTTATCTGTTATGAAACTACTGTTTTCAGTATTTTGAAAATAATATAATCTATATACCAATAAACAGGGTATTTTGAGGGGTTAATTAACTATGTGAGGACTGCTCAGTTCACAGACAGCTGTGTATTTGAAGAAGAAGACGGGGAAGCCATAGGGAAACAGTAGCATGAAGCCTTATATTCAAACATAAACTTGCATTCTAATTTTATGATTAGTTTCAGGATAATATGGACCTGGCGAGTTCAGCCTTGCAGGCTTGCTTGTGCCAGTTACATTGGAACAGCTGTGTTGGTCATCATCAGTCAAAACTGCACCTGATTTGATGAAATTTAGTGAAGCATAATAGGCTTTACAATAAAGAGATATACGGTTTTATTCTGAGTGCTTCATTGTGTTTTTGGCGTAAAATAGTAAAAAAATAGACTGGTCTTTATTCTGAGCAGCTGCATTTCAGTAGTTTGGCCTAAGAAATGGGCTACTTGTCTGGACAAACATAGTTTGTAGACTGATACAATTTTTTAGCATGTTGATGGTTGTTAGGGTTTGGACACAGTGGATGGAAGGCAAACTGAGCTGAAGGTGAAACCTGGAATGTGCTTAGAATGGTGGGTGCTAAAGGTGCTAAAACATTGTTCAGGTCAGGTGCGCTAAATATTGGTCCTTAACTACAAGGTTGAGAGACACCAACGGTTCAAATCAAACATCAATACTGCACCCAACGTAACAAAGGTGCCAAAATGCTAGTATATGTACTAATTGCTAGGTTTCTTACCCAGGTTTCATCCAAGACTTGAACAGTTTAGGCTCTGTTCCCCCTTGCTCTGTTTCTTCTTTCAAGGTTCCAAGCTTTCACAAAACAACACAACAGTCTGAAACTCGACATATTTTTGTCAGTAGGTAACAAGCGTGTACATACTTTATCAGATTTTTTTTTCCTTCACAGATACCTCAAGCACTTAAACCAACAGACAACTTATTCCATTTTTTTTCTTGTTTACCTCACTGTTGGTCGATTTGAACCAGCAAATTAAAAAAGGAAAAATTTAAATTCAAAGAATGTCGGTAGAAACAACTTTTTATTTTGTGACAAGAAAATTGCTGCAAGAGACTCCTGTTTACTGATACGAAGTTTGATATTACACTATATTGTCAACTGTTTTGTGAACAGGGCCAAGGTAAGGAAAATTTAGAGAGGTGTCCAAATAAGCATGCTGCTACTGTTCTATCTGCATTGTACAGGCAAATCCTAGGGATTACTGAATGGTGGGGAAATAGAACAGAAAATTTATAGTATAGGGTCCGAATGGTTTTGACAAGGTTATGCAGTCCTACTGAATATTTTCGGCTCTGTTTTTTTTTCAAAGCTCCAAGCATTCACAAACAAACGTATAACAGTCTGGAAATTAACATATTTTTGTCAATATGTAAAAAATTAGATTTTTTCCTTGACTGGTAGGTCAGACACCCAAACTAGCCGACAACTTTGTAAAAATTATTTTACGTTGCTGCTAGTTCATTGAACCATCAAATGAAAGAAGGTAGAGTTTAGAATTTGCGTAAAAAAAACTTTTTCATAAGCAAGAAAGTGTGGAATACAGCAAAGTTAGGAAGGGAAAATGTGGAAGGCGTTGAATCGCATAGCTCTGCATTAAAGGAGGGGTTGACAACCTCAGACAACAATTCAATTTTCCAGAAAAGTCTTTCCTTCAGAATAATCTATCTGGCTTAAAACGGAACGTACAAATATGAAAAACATACTAGACTGAAGCTAATTGAATGGTTTACATAATGGACAGATAAATATTGCTTCAGTATTTCTATTTAAACATTATTTTCTTTTCAGAAAAGATCAATTCAGTTACCATAAGTCAATGGCCCGAATATACCTTTACAGAGCAGCTTGAAAACAAAGAAAAGGCACAGAATTTGAGTATTTTGAACACATTAATAAGGGTTCGAGCCCAAGAGCCAGAATTTTTTTTTTTTATTAAAAAAAGTCATATTTTACCTCTTGCCTGTCAGACAGCATGTACATTTCATTTAAACATTTTCGCTACAAAAATTGAGTTAGTGTAAAATGAGGTCAGGTCCTTTCCCTGCATTGTACATTGATACAACCAAATTCTAGTGATTACTGACTACTTTCCATATTTTTGAAAACAAATCTTATTATTAGAGTGGTTCCGACAATGTTAGGCCATACAGTCCCCCTGAATCCTGACTGAATCTGCCATTCTTAGTGATTCAAAGGAATAAGGAAGGATTTACCTCAGACAAGTAATAGGTGGGAAAGGTTTGTCGAATGTTGGTCCGTAACCACAAGGTTGAGAGAGACCAGTAATTTAATTAAACACTGTATCTCCCACCAACCCTGTAATAAAGGTGCCAAGACATTGCTGAAGGTGTTCCATCTGATGCAACAGTTCCTGATGATGAAAATCGGGCAGCCAATATCAATACACAAGACACCTCACTAGCAGACACTTTTTTTTTATTTGGTACACAATCACGTTTGTATGGAATTCCGTCACAATTTAGTCGCCACCCGTTTATTTATTTGTTTGTTGCTGGTGTTGTTGCCGAATGTTCCAGGCACCATAGAGCTATCACAAAAACGGGAAGATCGGCAAGCACAGTGGTATAATCGCTTAATTGGAAATATCAGGAAAACAAACTAACGCTTTTTCATCGGGTTTTCAAGATTATTTAAGTGAACAAGTGATGGGTAACTAGATTGTCGTGTCCTAGCCCTTTTCGGTTAAACTTTAAGATCCCATCACCCGTTCGAAAGTTATGCATGCCCGTATTTTCCGGATTCCGCACCTCCCCCTCCCCCCACGATGGCCGGATGGGGCAAGTGACTATTTCTAAGTTAGTTTGGTCGAGTCTCTAATACGCCTACCATGTTTCATTGTCCTAGCACTTCTGAAAGCACCCTAACTCGAGAAGAATGGACAGACCGACCGACCGAAAAGTGATCGGTATATGGCACTTGAGCGGAGCTGCAAGTGCCATAAAAACTGATATCCAGTTACATCACTAAGTGCCAAACTTCTTTCCCACCAATTTGACAAAAATTGATGAAAGTGAGATCACTTTGTCAGACACCACGGTCGGACCATGGTATCTGAATATCAGATACCACGATAACTGGCCAGATACCCCGATAACTGAAAAACGCCTCTTGACCGTGGTATCAGATACCACGATAACTGCAAAAACGACTTTAGACCGTGGTAACATATACATTGGTAGATATTTCTTCACCCCCAATGCTGACTGCGACTCATATTTGACGGTGCAAAATGGATAAGTCAGCTACATTTTATTAGAGCTATATTTCGGCCCTTCTTGGCAAGGGTCCTCTTCACGCTCAAGCCGCTCAAGCTGGAAAATTAACTTGTGGGGAAAACAATTAAACATTCTTCCTTAAATATCTGACTTTATGAACTTCTTCTCTGAAAATTGTTTAGAGTCAAAACTGGTGCTGTGATTTCATTCTGACATGGCTGAGCCTGAAGAGGACCGAAATATACCTCTAATAAAAATGTAGCTGACTTATCCGTTTTGCACCGTCAAATATAATATACCATGGTATCTCCAAAAACGCAACTACTGTTCCGATACTCCGCCGGCACACAAGGAAATTTGTCGTGACATTCCTCCCCAACCCTAGGATGGTAGTTACGTCCCTGCTTACTCGTGGGAATAATCAAAAATTGCGTCTTGTTTCCACCGTAAGGGGAAAGATGTTCCCGAACTGGTCTTCTTTGTTCTTTCTGTAACAACTGACAACACCACCAGAGCTGGTGATCTCTTTCAAATGCATTGACATTTTTCAGGTAATGAGGGCTCCGGCTTACCCGAACAAGTCAAGAAAATTTGCTCGATTTTGGTTTGTATCCCGGGAAACTCACCTAGTGATCTGGTTGAGTCGCTGAATGTCACTTCAGCTGCTGCTATTCTGTTAAACCAGTTATCTGAATAAACGAAACGAAATGTAATGAAATCTCTCACTTTGCCTCTCTTCTGACATCTATGCCAGAAAGGTTTGGAAAGCGCGAAAGCCTCCGGCAGATGCCAGGGTGACAGTTATGCTTCATCGTCATCATCAACAAAACAAAAACAAATCTTCAAAATCCAAACTTTAATTATCAGAAATAGAAATGGCCCTGAAGACATATGGGATAAGCCCTTGTCTTTCCAGCTGGAAGAAGGAGGAGAATTCTATTGTATAGGTTCTGAGGTAGCAGAAGTTCTTTTCCATTGTTTTTCAGTGGTTTGGCTACAAAAATGAATGAACATGAAAGATCGTCTTAAGGCGTTTTTCTGTGCTCCCCAAACAGTTTGTGGGTCACTAGTACACTAGCCCTTTTTCAGTCAGTTTACTGTGCACACATGAAAAAGTACCGGTATTTAGTGTGTAACTGTAACAATAGAAATTGGGCTTTTTCGTGTGTGCACTGTATGCTGAAATCCATGCACCATGCATGAATTTCAAGGTACAGTGCTCAAATGTCTAGCACTCGGGCATGGTGCTAGACGTTTGAGCACATTGACTGTAAAAGGGCTAGTGTACTAGACTGGTTGATTGTGGCTCGGAAAGAGTGTTTTCGCTGTGATTTATGCAGCCCACAACTGTGTTTCGGCGATCAACAAGATTTTTGTGGCTCTCTTTGCGGCTCAAATTCAACTATCAACTGGTGAGGTGATTGTCGATTTTGTGGCTCGATTCTGGCGGGAAATTCAAATAAAGCAGCAAAATAGTGTCTAAACAATAAAGTTAACTACTTTTCCGAGCATGTAGACTTAAAACTGAGGATCCTTTTTGTACATAATGGTAAGAAAATAAACCTGGAGGTTTATTTATTGAGATTTTACATGAATTTTATTTTATTCCAACAAAGTTTTCAACGGATATGTCAGCTACGATTCTTCATCAGCGATATTTCGGCCCTTCTTGGCAAGGGTCCTCGTCAGGCTTTCAGTCCTCTTGTTCAACTTGGGGGTTTGTTTCTTTCCCCGAAGTTGAACAAGAGGACTGAAAGCCTGACGAGGACCCTTGCCAAGAAGGGCAGAAATATAGCTGATGAAGAATCGTAGCTGACATATCCGTTGAAAACTTTGTTGGAATAAATGTTTCAAAGTCAGCTTGGGCTCAAAGAATATTTAATTTAATTTTATTTTCAGATATTTGAAATTTCCGCCCCAAAATAGACAAAACGGCCTTTCCGCGAGTTTCAACTCGTGGCTCAACTGTGTGGCAAACAATCATGTTTCCCCGACAAACACCCAGAAGTATGTGGCCCAGAATTGTGTCGCAGAAAAAGACCTTTAGTGTCTTAGTCTGGAAAACAGTAGCTAAAACAGCAGCTGTATCCAAAATGAAATTGCACCACCAGCTTTAACCCCAACTCCAAGCAAATTAAATGAAGATTCACAAAACTGGATACTCAAGCTAGAACCTTGTGACATGTTTTGACCAGTTTTGACGATCCGAATTAGCTGATAAATATTATTTCAACTCAAGCTGACTGGGAATTAGAACCCAAAGCCATGTCAATTTTATAGTTGAGGGGAGCCGAAAACCTCGTGGCATGGTCACTGCATTTTGGCACCAATTTTGTAACTTTGGGGCCATAATTTGGAGGCTTTTTGTGCCTGAATATACTTTATACTTTGATGTCAGTATAGAAATATTGGTTGACTGACCAGCCAGGTAGCCTTTCAGCACAATTTGAGCTATTTGGTATAAGGTTTCATTTTGCCATTCCATATGGACTCCTGCTGAGTCCCTGCATTTTGCTTGTATTAGGGACTCACTTCCCTCATTGTTATGTTCCCTTCATTGATGGTGAATGCTCTGATTATCATAACTAGAAAATAGCCCCTTTCGGCTTCAGTGTGGAGTAGATTTGGGAAGTTACTGCAACAAAAAAAGGGTTTAGGAGTGGTTAAAGTAAATTTGGAAAACCAACATTGAGTTTAAGGAAAGGACTAATGGTTAGAAAATTATAAACTCTTTACTTTTTTTGTTTTTGTAAACTGTGTAGTTGTAGAATTAAGTAAGCAAACCAATTAAAAAAAAGTGAAAATAAAGTGGACCATAGCCAAGGAAATAGATCACAAAAATTTTCCAACAATATCGATACAGGTACATTCCATGTGTTCTTGTTATTGTCAGCCTCCAGGAAGCAGGGCCGTTCCGAGGGGGAGCAGCGCCTCCCTATGTTTTGGGCATTTGGTTAAATTTTCGGCAAAGATGAAACATTTCTGTCAAAACAGGCATAGTGGCGAAGCCGTGATGCCCTTTTCATTAAATTGTTTGTCCCCGCATTTCGAAATTGGGTGATTTAACGTGTTTTTTTGGTTCCCCTTTCTTGATTGAATTTGCTAATTCGTCCAACTTTTGTTCACTCCGCATCGATTTCACCGCATTTGGTCTGTCCATTCGTAAATTCGGTGATTTAAACTGTTTATTTGTTCTCAAGTCTGTATCTGTTCTATCGCATTCAGTCACTCCATTTCATAATTCGGTCATTAATCAGATTCATTTGGTTCTGATTCGTGACCGAATTTGGTAATTCATCCAACTTTTGTTCAGTCCGCATCGACTTCGCCGCATTCGGTCCGTCCCTGCCTAAATTCGGGGATTTAACCTGTCTATTTGCTCTCATTCTTTACCAAAATCGGTCGCATTTGGTCAGTCCATTTCATAATTCGGTCATTAATCAGATGCAGTTGGTTCTGATTCGTGACCGAATACGATAATTGATCCAACTTTCGTTCAGTCCGCATCGATTTTGCCGCATTCGGTCCGTCCCTGCATATATTCGGTGATTTAACCTGTTTATTTGGTCTCATTCTCTACCGAATTCGGTAATTCGGTCGCATTCGATCAGTCCATTTCATAATTAAATTCGGTGAGATTCGTTTGGTTCTGATTCGTAACCGAATACGTTAATTCACCGGATTTTTCTTTAGTACGTTTCTGTGGCTAGACTTGCCGAATTCGGTTGTTTTAGGTGGTTCTAACAAGAGTTCTGTCCATTACGAAATTCGGTTGTAATACCGCTCTCGATCTGTTCCTTATTAGACAGTTTTTAAGTTTGGAAAAACAAAATATCCCATTCAAAAGTTCAGAACAGTTGAAAAATGGAATACCAAGTTTATGATTGATGTTTTCATCAGTTGTGTTTAGAGGGAGGGCATGCTATCAGTTGTTCTGTTTGGGGGATTGATTTGAGATGATGGGCGATTTGTGGCCTGAGTTTCGGCCAGAGTTTTTAACCTACCCCATAGTAAGCTATATGATAATAAGAATACCAGCAACACTCAGGAACTGTGCCCTACATAGCGGTTTATCCCAAACTCAAAGCATTTTAGCCTACCCAAAATTAGAAATTTGTGTATGACTTAATGATAGAAATTACTGCTATGAATGTGCTTTCTTTTTCATACATCAGACAATCCCATGACCTAGAGATTTTTTCATCTGGATATCTACGGTAGTTGCCTCGGTCCCAATGGACTTAATGTTAATTTTTTTGCTTTTTGTAAGGTTGGGAATTATCTTCGTATGTTTCGTGGTTCACTCTACAAAAGGTATCCAGGATTAACCAGAAGGCTTCTGACAATAGAGGAGAGGAAGAAATTAACAGATGCTGGTAAGTCTGATGCCTCACAGCGTATCTCATCATTCCTCAAGTTAGAAGTGGGAATGTCCTAGGTTCAGAGCCGCCGCTATGGTTGGGGGGTGCCTCCCCCCTCGAAGAAGAAAAAGATAAACTGGAATAGCCAAAACTCAAACTAAACCAACTAAACTGGGCGATCGCAGAGCACTTTGTCAAAATAAATGAAGTAAGCTTGGCTCTTGCAAAATGCCCACCACAGAAAATTAGCGGAACTGGGTTAAGCTAAATTGGGACTGGCAGTGCGTTTGGAAAAGTCAGTAAGGCTAGCGCAGGGTCACCAAGTTGACATCCAGCTTGGACATCGGCGGTTCAGAGGTATCGAATTCTTAGTCACTTACTTCGAGCTTGCCAGATTGACATAAAGAGGCGGGCTACTTCTAGTTTTTTGAAGAGGTTTTCTAGTCATATATCTTCAGAATGAGATAGAGAGAGAAAGGTTTATTTACACAACAATCGTAGCTCAGGGGCTAATTTTATGTTGTACTACAAAACATGTCAGACTGGTGGGGGGGGGGGGGGGGCTGACTTGATTGGAACTGCACTTTTTCTTTTATACTGCAAGATAGTTTCAAAATGTCATGTCAAAACCAGAGTATGAGAGGGTTTGTTTTTGAAAAGAATAGTAAATGTGTTTTCCCACTACACTGTAAAAAAATTCTTGCAGTATTTGCTACTGGGATTAATATTGTCTCTACTGAGATACGATTATTTCTAATTCGGGTTAATCTTATCCCAGTAGAGATAAGATAATCCCAGTAGCAAATACTGCAGCTACCTTTAATCCTTACTCTGAGAAACGTTTTACAGTGTAATTATTGACAAGGATCGAGATGGACCCTTTGGACCTTAATTCATCTGATGTGCAAATTTGAGGATTTCACTCGCCTCTTCCAACCTCAACGTTTGCGTCCGCAAAGAGCTTTTGCGGAGCGAATACCCAAGCTAGAACCCCGTTACTACTGTACGGAGCGGTACCGTAACAGTTTTATCCCTAAATTTGTACATATTTTCAACAAAGAGGTTTATTCATTCTTGTGTGTGTCTCACTTCTATGTTTTTGTGTTAGGCCATATTCAGTTCGAATTATTCATCTTGATATTATGACAGACATTATTGATCTGCCTTCATGTATATTGACGTATTCAACACGCCATTTGGCCCCAAGCCACGGTATGTGTTGATATTTGAAATAAACTGAAACTGAAAAAAACTGAAACGTTTTACTCAATTCAAGAATGCCATCTGTCATTTTGGATTCTGTTTCTTCAGATGTGTTGGTATGTATTCTCTCTTATAGGCCTAAATCTGCATCTGCTGTCTGCAAATATCTCCCTGTTGAGGTCTACAGAAGTTGATGATCTCATAGCTGGCAAGGATGAGAAATACAAGGCAATTGTTCATACGAGTGCTGAGCCAGCAGTAGTGAAGTATGTTGGGACAGGGATATGGGTCATACATATTAATTAATAATCAATTTTATTTTTCCCCTATCAAAAAGCACATGGCGTAGAAAGAGTAGGAGATAAAGAAAGAAAAAGAAGGAAACATTATAAGAAGAGGAAACCAGACACAACATAGAGACTACAACAACATTATCCTATCTATAAAACTATCCTATTGTAGTCGAATGCTCTCCCATTGATGCTTAATCTTATTATTGTAATTCCGGATAAGTTGTTCAACTGCTGTAAGTGGGTCAGTGATTTTGTAAGTAGTGATGATTTTACTATTTCGGGGCCAAGAAGGGAGGTGGAGCAGGAGTCTACAAAACGAAAACAAATAGAGCGATACTTTTTTATCAGTATAAAACTACTCTTGGTTATAACTCCTATACACAGCCCAAGTTTCTCTGAACCTTCAAAACTTCCTTTTATTTACTGAGCCACAATAATCTGTTGAAGGCTTGATCCACTCATTCATCAGCTTAGGTGTCACGAACCACAAGAAGAAACCGGTTTTTTGGATCCCAAGTGGAGGATACCTATGACTCCTTAAAAGTTTTCCGTCTGTCTTTCCGTCGGTAAGAACAAGAACTCTCTGAGGGAATGAGATGTTTTGTTCAGATTGGTATGGGATATGGTCTTTGCGTCAAAAGAATTGTCAAGTTCGTAGATGGGCTCCGTAGCTCTATTTTTAGGGGTGGGGGAAGGGATTTAAATTAAGGGACTAACAAAATATTTTTTTTAAAGGTAATGAGATTTCCTTTCTCACCGGAAAACTAGTTCGCCGGGAATCCGGTGTTTTTCCGGAATTTTCAAACGGCTCATAGTGATAAATAATAAAATGTTAAAGGAGTCTGACGAAGACCAGATCTCTAAAAGCCACGACAGTCCAATAAACTTTACAATTTTTGGGATCCCATCGAAACCTTTGGTCTTGTTATTGACTGCAGCTGCTGAAATTCGTATAACAAAAGACAGTCATTCAAACAGACTTTTGGTGGTTTAGACACGAGCCTTTGACTGATACAAGTCGTTACAATCAGATAATTTTTAAATTTTTTTGCGTAGTTACCTCGGTTGAAAACAGAATAGACCGCCCAAGAAAAGAAAATTAACTGAGTGTACATACTGTAAACAGTTTCTCGGAATAAGTGTGCAGTATTTGCTACAATAAAGACAAGATTAATCCCAGTAGCAAATACTGCAAGATTTTTTTTACAGTGCATGTTTTGTTTGTTTTTGCCTATAGGAGTTAAAATCCGTAATAAGCTGACAAGACGGAATGATCACATGAATTTGGACATCTCTATCAGGATGCTCCACGCCATATTAATAGTCTTGATGACTAACTCTTCTTGCCGATGCAAAATCGCCCTGTACCCAGCGGAAGAGCCGGAAGCGGTATCACAGCTGCTCCCAGACATCGCCGTGATTGGTTAACACAGGATTGAGTTGTTGAGTTTGAGTCGTTAGTGCTACGTTTTGTCGTTCTTCCCGAGGATCACAGGCGGGTTTTGGACTTCATATTGAGTAACTCCTTGCAAGTGTGACTATGAGCGTGTTCCATCCTACATACCGTAGTTACTACGCATGACGTCATGAATTCTGTTTTTTTGCCGTCAAGGCTGGAACGGTTTTTCTATTTTCCAGCAGGATCTCACGCCAGGGGTGAATCCGACCAATCACGTTACAGAGATGCGTAGTTACTACGCTTACTACGCTCCCGAGCATGGTAAGCAAATAGTAACTATTAGTTACTATTCCGACAAGGTTGGAACGGTCAGCGTAGTAACTTTTCGTGAGGATTGAACGGAAATAGTAACTATTGTTAGAAAGGGTGGAACACGCTCTATGCCTGCAGATCCCATGAATCTCGGGGGAAGAAGTGTTTGATCTTCTTCTCGCCTTGTGTCCTTGTGTCCATCTGGCAAAGCCGAAAGTTGAGCAGCGCGAATTTTCATTTGCTAAACGTGTTGAGATCGCAAGGCATCACAAACCGGACACGGGACTTGACCAGGTGACAACTAAGCGACAAATATAAGGTTTGAAGCCAAGTTGACCATTCATTTCAGATAATATAGAAAAAACATCAGCGAGTTACCCCTCCAAGATGATGTGCGAGGGATACATACAATTTCGGATATTTCGGTTGCACTTCCGGGAAACCGTCCTCAGCGAAAAAAACAAAACTAAATCATAAAATCCAACACAATCACAACAGGAAAACGATGCGGAACCAACCGACAATAAGACGACATTATTACAAATTGTATTTATTCCTCGCACATCGTCTTGGAGGGGTAACTAGCTGATCAAGAAAAAACCCCGAAAATTTCGTTTTTTCTATCTTATTTTGAACTAAGTGATACGATTAGAGAAACTCTGGTTGCGTTACCCCAGCTTAGCAATTGTTAACAATCGTTAACTTTACTTCGGGGCAGAGCTAACTGCAGTTTTAACGATCGTTAACTTTTCCCAGTTCTACATTTGTCGACTATTTTGTAACGATGCTCACCGACCATCGTTGCAAAATAGTTAACACTCGTTAAGCTCTGGAACGGAAATTGTAGGTGGGCGGAGCCTGGGTGGAGCTTAAATTTTGAAATCAGAAACGTGGAACGCAAAAAGTTAACAACTGTCAACAATTTGTTAACGATCGTTAAGTTCCGGAACGCAACCTCTGCTCTCTGTTGAGAAACCCTGCTCAGTTAAACTTGCATTGACTGAATCATGATTTTGTTTTATAGAGACCAGGGGGCAAC